>OX375880.1:107561108-109054008 GCA_947359465.1 Metellina segmentata
AGATTTCAGAATCGGGCCTTCGAGGGGCACTTTTAGGACTACCTGTTGTGCCAATTTTAATGTCTACAGATTGGTCTGAATACAGAAGAAAAAGCCTAATATTTTCCGCAGTGTTCTAAAGTATAAGTGTACCAAATTTGGTGTGGATTGTGTCAAACTGTAGATTTGTACAGAGCAGGGATGGCAAACCTTTTTAAGAAGTTGGTCAAATTTTGTTTATTATTTTTTAGTACGAGCTCGTGGGTCACTTGGAAATTTGGAAGAGAGCATGGTAAAAACTAATTTTTTTTTGGTTCTCAATTTCTTAATCCTTTAAAACGTCAACGATTTCTTTTTGTTTTACAACTGGTACTTTTGCAAATGAAGAGCAAAAAATCGATATAAAATGGGAGAAATCCTCCCCATCCCCCTACACTGAGTTTTTAATGAACAAGGAATTTCATAGTTTATTTCTATTGGTAGACTTCACAAAATTCATCGAAGAAAACAATTTTTTCATATGAATATGTGGATCCAAACATCGTTAAAAGAGCATTAGCAAGTTTCTTCGTTGATATAAAATTATTTGGTAAATTATCCATACGTTTAATATATTCAATTTTTAGTGTGTGATCATTATAATTTGCTCTAATTTCAGACATTTTTCCTTGTACTTTATAAATCAAGCTATCGAATTTATTTTTACAAACTCTGCTGCTTTGAAATTCAACTAATTTTATTTCTACATCATGGATACCTAGCCTAGCCACTTAAATTCGTTTAACTCCATTGTTTCGAATTTCGTTTTTTATGGATATAAAATAAAGTGAAATGTATTTTCCATACTTTTAAATTGATTAAGGCCACGTTCACATGAAGTGTTTGAAACGCGCGTATGGCAAGGTGCCGCCATTATTATTACAATTAAATTATGTTTTTTTTTTATTCCTCTAATTCAAGTTACTATGTTTTGCGACCTTGAAGAGCGGAACCTCGCAAAACGCGCGTTTTACGCGCTTCATGTGAACTGTATTACATGAATGGATATGCATGTGTAGGATTTGTGTCTTAATAAAGTTATTTATTAGTAGTAATTACCACATCTGTTCATTCTCAAGCGGTATTTTATAAAATAACATTATGTGTAATCAATAAATCTAAAACTTTTACAAAAAGCATTTATGCCTTTTTTTTTTGTTCATTTTTAAGTTTTTTAATACTTGTATTTTTTTTATATATTTTATAAAAGAGGGATTCGAAAAATAATTAAAATTCTTTATGTACATGAAGAAATTATAAGTTTATAAAAATCAACGCGTAGGTCATTTAAAAAGCCTCTGACCCGCGGGTCATAGGTTCGCCATCCCTGGTATAGAGAATATATACACACATCCTATTTTATATAGATTTCAAGATCCGTATTTGTTTATTTTAATTAAAAATAAATATGTTCGAAGTGACTCCGGATGTTTATTTTTTGATTGTACTTCACAATATTTTGTGATACAGCTTTTCATAACATTTTATGCAAGTGTGTATGGTGAGAGAAAGTTGATAGATAATTTGAAGTGTTTACTTTCCACTAAATCAAAATTCGACGCTTTATGTGGAGAAAGATAATAAAGTGTAATATTTGTATGCAATTTAAGACTTATAAATTGGTACTAATTCTTGAACTGTAAAATAGTTTTCATTGCCAATTGAATCCAAAGTAAAAAAAAAGCATTCCCTTCCTCAGCAATGATTGAACTCATTATGCTCGTGATCTGAAAAGTCGAGTGTTCATTTTTTTGTTTTTGTTTTGGCGTTCGTTGGTAAATCCTAAACATGTGTTGTGAAAATGCAAAATAAAGAATTTATCAGCTGTTTTTAAAGAATAGGGAGAAACCACGTCAAGTTCATAAACTTTCTTTTTTTTGTGTGACTGGGGAATCACTTGAAGGAAATACGACTGACTTTTGAACTACGAATAAGTATGCCATCTCCCATAATAAGAAGTTCTATTTATTTTCGAACGGAATGGCCTGTGAATAATCCGACCTGAAAACATTAAATTTTAAAATGTTTCCCAAGATTATAAGAGTCCAACACCATTGCAAAAATGACCAACCTAAAACTTTTTGTATTAAAAAAAAAAAGAGAGAGAGAGAATCTTTCCGTTTCTCCTGGATTAAAGTTGGTTTTTTTTTTGGAAGTGTTTCTTTTCCTCTCCTTGTTAGACAGCGAAAACTTAAAATCCATGTTGGTTTAAAATCCATTGATATTCTTTGAATTTTAATTATGGTCTCTTGATGTTAATTTGAAAAGCCTAATACGTTTTATTAAGGTACTTCTTGTTTCGTATCTATTTTATCAACTATTTCGGTATTTAGCTCTAGAATTTAGGTGTCAAATTGGATTTTAAATGATTCATAAACATGCGGGTCTTGGTGAATTCTATCTTTAGGGTTTAATGGAAAACCTGCTTTCACATGGAAGGATTCAGCTATTTTTATCGCTGCATACGTTGGGATTAATCGGACGATTCCGAGAATAATTAAAATTAAATTGCATTTCGTAATCGAACAAATCTGAGGATTGTTAAGATGGGGAATGCAGTTTTATCTAATACTAGCAAAATACCCGACCCTACTCGGTTTGAATTGGTTTACTCTAGATTGAAGAGATACTCAAAATATATAATGACTTACGTTTTTTTGTAGAATAAAAATTTATTTTAACACCTTTCGCCATCTTTATATTTTCTACAACTTATTTTGGACACAAATCCTACACATGCATATCCATTCATGTAATACATTTCACATACATCGCACAATTGCTGTATGACAAAGCTACAAAATGACGAAAGGTGATACTAAGGTTAGTACTATAAAAGACGATTTTGAGGGAGATTAGAAATTCTCTTTCTTAAGTTCTTTTCATGTTCAACTCAATTAATTAAAATTACGATTTACGGCGAGTGCTCTCGCACTCGTCAACAAAACAATATTTTTTTACTTGTGGCACTATTGCCTGCGGTATGCGACATTATGAAATTTGCAATCTTCTCCTGTCATTATTACAACGAATTTTTTAATGTTAAAAAAGTTCTAGTTTGGATTTTTAAACATTATTATTCTTTAAATAACGGCATTATTCTTTAAATAACGGCATTATTCTTTAAATAACGGCATTATTCTTTAAATAACGGCATTATTCTTTCAATAATGGCATAACTACACTTAAAATTTACTAAAAATTTATACTGACTTACCTAACATTTTTAAGTCTAATACTTTGTGGTGCTGTTGCATGTGATGAGAAGGAAAACACATTTATTAAAATAATAAATATTTAAAACAGAAAACAGTGAAATAAAAAGAAAATAAAAGATGTCGGAAAAAATTGTTCTAAAGGTATTAATTTTATTCATTTTTATCTCTTGATCTCACACAGTTGCCACAACTTACAACTAAAAGTGTACAAAATTTAGAAATGTGAAATTAATTCAGAGCGAAAGAACCAGAAAAAATATCACTGCTCGCGCGATCTTGTTCATTCTCGTTTCATTGAAAAATATCGTCTGTCCCAAATATTCGGAAAACGTTTTAATTGCGCAAAGAATAAAAATAAGACTCGAAATAAATGAAGTATCAGAGATGAAATTCCATAAAAAATATAATTTTTTGAAGAATAATTAATTTTTCAGCAGCACTGGTAAAGCAATCGAAGTAATCGTAATATTCAATAGACATTCCAATTTTTCCAAAACTACCAAATTATGGTTGATTTAAGTATACTTACTCAGGTGTTTTAGCATGAAACTCAACTAAATATAACAAAGAAATGTTTGATATTGCATTCACTAAACTAATACATAATGTATAAAATAAAATACAATGCAATCAAATATCTGGAATACAATTCATGTGATGTCTACACAAACACACAAACACAAAATCGAGCATAGAACAGAAAGACGGACAGACAGACTTTCGCAACCAATGCCACTCACTAAATGAAGATAAGTACTCACTGTATGCAAATTTTCATGAAAATATCTTAAACCGCGTGGACGTGTATAGGGCACAACAGACAGACACCAAACGAGAAAAAGGCGGATTCGGCATAAGAAGGGTCCAAAACGGATAGAAAACTTGAAATGGGTCGAAAATATTGAATGTACAAACAAACACTCCATTCTTATTTATATAGATACAAACGGGTTTTTATAAGTAAGGAGTAGAAACTCAAGTGTCGATGTGCACCTAAACATTTTAATAAGCTGTTACAATGTTCCACTTGCGTTAACAAAACACATTTGAAAATGCACGCAGATGTGATAAACACTCAATGTAAGGTCCAGGGCAGTCCTAGGATGTTCACCCCGCGAGCCACAAGATCGTAAACTTTTAATATTATGTGCCTTAGAACTATTGCCCATCTTTCCGGAGAAAAATGCTCCTCGTTACGATGGGTGCCTCAGGCTACTCAAAAGACCACTTTTGCTTCTATTTTTAAAACTTGGCGACTGTAGGTATCTTTTTTAGCAAAATCACCTCAAAAACTTCAGTTTGAAAAATCATGGCGATTTTTTTTTTTAATTCAAATTTTCACCAAAAGATTAACGAAAATTTATTCCTTTTTCCAAAATAATAGCGGATGGAAAAAATATTTTTCGAATTTTCCTTACGGAAGATTTTCCAATGAACGCCGATTTCTAAGTTTTGATGGCAAACCGTGGTTGCTAGATCGTCCTTATTGACCTTGACCTTTAGACTACGGCCGGTACAGCAGTTGTACCCTGTTCGCGCTAAGAAAGAATTTAGGCTACGGGCGTTACTGCAGTTGTATTTTGAAAGTTATAAGAATCGGGCTTGTTATACACTATCTACCAGTATTTGGACACCTGTGATAGAAAACAAAATTTATTCAATAGTCTCCACGAAAGGCAATTACAGCGTCTCTCCTCCGGGCATGCTTTCCACAAGTCCTTGTATGACGGCTGGTGGTATTTTCTTCCACTCGGCTTGGAGAAGACATGTAAGTTCCTTCACCGATTTTGGACGGTTGTTGCACCCCTTCATTCGGCTATCCAACTCGTCCCAGAGTTTCTCGATAGGGTT
Organism: Metellina segmentata; assembly: GCA_947359465.1. Lineage (NCBI taxonomy): Eukaryota > Metazoa > Arthropoda > Arachnida > Araneae > Tetragnathidae > Metellina > Metellina segmentata. The sequence goes on from OX375880.1 coordinate 107,566,196, forward strand.
CAGGCTCTGGGCAGGCCAGTCCATTCGGTTAACACCATTGTCACCATAAAAATCCATGGTGGACCTCGCAACATGACGGCTGTCGTTGTCGTCCTGTAAGTAACATGGATTCAACCCGTAAAACTGCCACAACGTTGGAAGCAGTCATCCGAAATAGTGCAATAAGCCTTGGCGTTGAGCTTACCTCTTACCATGAATTTGGACCAAGGGTCCCAGTCCATAACAGGAGAAACACCCCCAGACCATAATTCCATCTCCGCTGAACTTACTGTGGGCACAATGCATTCTGGCAGGAGGCGTTCTCTAGACAGACGCAAGACCCTGCCATCCGAACGGTAGAGGGTGAACCTACCTTATTGGTAGATAGTGTATCCACAGGTGCAGAATTATATTCAGTGTTCTGCAACTCAGCTCCAAGCAATTGCAATTGTTCTGCATACAATTTGTCCAAATTTTGAAAACTGCAGTAAAATAAAAAACAAACGCAATTATGTGTTAAATATGTATTATACATTTGTAATAAAACATAAAATTAACTTTACTTAAAAACAAGGCATACTTTCAAAATTTGCAATTATGTCGATAACTTTTGTCATTGACATAGAAGATGTGTTATTTATAACGTGTTTGTGGTAATTTGGGCGGTGTAGGGAGGTTGTTTTGTAGCTAGAAAAGAAAAGGTGTGGCAAGGAGCGCGCTTTGCACTACAGAACATCGTAACTTATGACTTTAAAAAAAAAAAGAACGGCCAAAATTTTGACAAAATTGAGGGAAAATTGTTCTGCAAAGATTTTGTTCGTTCTGCGACGTACGTCGCCATTTTAAGCACTTTCTGCTTGGGTTATATCTAGAGCTATAGTCAAAAGGTTAAGAAAGTTATTAATTTTAAAATTTTAATATATTGGCACGATCTTTAACGTCTGTAACTTCATACGTCTGTAACGTCATACGTCTGTAACGTCATAACGTCATAACGTCTGTAACGTCATACTTAACACATTTTGTGCTTTTACCGATTAATGTTGCAACTGATATTCTACTAAAATAGGGCTCTCAAGAGGATACTTTTTTTTTGCTACTACATATTTTTTAAAGTTTATGCTACTAAAGCTATATTTCACAAGTGTTTTTGTCAGCCCATCTCGCTACACAATCGTACCTTATTCATGTCATCGCTTCTTGGCAGTAGGTAGATTCGTGAACAACTATTTCAAGGATCAAGCGTACGAAGAGGAAATTAGATCTAAATTTTGACAAGCACCTTGAAAATTCATTAAGAATCGCAACTACTTCCATCAAACCAAACATTGATGTATTCGTTTCTCAAAAACAAGGTTAAACATCCCACTGGTTTTGTGTTTATTCTACCCTCCTTTTTTTAATGTTAACAAAATTACCGTTCATAGATATTTTTTCTTTACACTATCTTATGTACGACCCAAAACAATTCCTCTGCAATACGGTCCATGCAAGTCAATAGGTTAAACACCCCTGGTCTATGGCCTGCAACGATACTTGCGTTTTTTTACCAGTTTAGAGCGGTTTTTTTTTTCCAAATTCCAACTCGAAACCAGGATTGACAGAGGTTAAATTTTTATGAAGCATGAAATTTTTTAATTTGCATTAATGTTATCCCCATGTCTTAAAAAAATTCATCAACTCTTAATTATGACGACGATAATCTCTTATTTCACTGTTTAATGGGTGCGTTTGATTGTTTATTTTTAAATTCAATGTACTTAAGAAGTTATGTTTTTAATCTACTTTTTTTATTATTTGTTGGGCAAATAAACTTAAAAATTCTTTCTCATCCTTTGGATAAAATTTTATTGGATACTTTCATTCCTGTGTTTGGCGCAGCTTTTATCCTCTTGGACCTTGCGCCATTAAACTCAAATCAATCAACCCAGGCACACATTCTGTTTACGAATTTCTAGTTTGGGGGAAATAATTTATTCTCCACTTTTGTAAGTGTTTTTCAAGAAGATTCTTTCCTTTGAGAAATTCAGAAGTATTAAAGCTATGCAAGCTAAAAATTTCGTTAGTTTAAAGCAGTGTTTCCCAAAGTATGGTACGCGTACCCCTAGGGGTACGGGAAGAGTTTGGTGGGGATATGCACTGTGCTTAGCTACAGCTTACGTTCTCATGAGTCAAGTCAAGACAGTCTTGTGAAGCGTGAGATGGTCCGCAGTGACACGGCGGAAATATACCACACTTTGTTACAGAAACAACTTACTTCGTTAACCCTCCGTTGGGCGCAACCGGCCTAAAGCTTCGGTTTCCTAAGAAACGGTAGCCGTGATCTAGCGGCCGTGATGTATCGGTGGGTGACGTCACTAAAACGTTGCTTATACTAACACATGGTGTTGGTTTCCTAGAGAGCGTTGTTTGTGAGCGTAACAAAAATGATCGGAGCCGCCATTTCCATGACTGGCGTCATAGCGGTCTCAAACAGATGGGGAACGTTTTTTCTCTTGTAGCGGCCAGATTTCATTTCCTGCTCCAAACGATTCGAACGGAGAGGAGCGAAATAAACATTTTTGACTGCCATTGATCAATTCGGTTTTGTAAAATCGGGATCGTTAAACACAGAATGAAAATTTCAACGGATTTGAAAGCTGCGGAAAAATTGACACCAAATCGATACCTTAAATGTGATTTTCTTTAAATAAATAAATAATTATTTAAAAAATAATTAAATAATCAAATGGTAAATAATTGAATAATAAAACTGTTTTTGATATCGATCTGGCGTAGAAATTTACGCTGATTTGAAATCTGTTGAAATTTTCACTCTACCTTCAACGATCCCGAAGTTAGAATATTTAAACTAGAGAATAAAAAAACCACTTTGTTTTGTTTCTCGAATAAAACAAACCACGACAGCCGTCTGTGTTGCCCATTCTCCAACGTATTCTATCCGCCTAAGTTGACACCTTGGATTCTTGTTTAGACGGCCGTCTAGTTATGCCCGCGGCATCATGACGTATCACGGCTGTTAGATAACGGCTCCACTTTCTTAGGAAACCAAAGCTTAACAGGCACAGTTTTGACATGAATTTCAATGTTTTCTTAATGATAGATTTGAGTTGAGATATTGTTTACATGACTGGAAATGGCTTTGCAAACTAGCATACTTGGCAGATATATTCTCTGTTTTAAATTGCCTCAACTTATCGTTATAGTGCAAAGAAATTTCATTGTTTCACGTTTAAGATAAAGTGAACGCTGCCATCGCAAAACTAAAGTTATGGCAAAAGAGAGTTGGCAATGGAGTAGACTCGTTTCCCTCTCTTCATGAGTTTATAACAAGTTCGACTACTAAAATTGATGCTGATACTCTGAAATGCATAACACAGCATTTGGAGAGTTATCTCAGCACAAATATTTTCATCCTTCTCAATGATCCAAATATAAACGTTATTTATAATATAACTTTTATTTATATTTTATAATGAATAATTTTATTTATATTTTATAATGAATAATTTTATTTATATTTTATAATGAATAATTTTATTTATATTTTATAATGAATACTTTTATTTCTCTTTTCTTATTATATTGTGTATGTCACAAAAAAAAGAAGAAAAAAATACATTTTGATTGTTATTTAAATACAACCATTTTTTCGACGAGGGGTACTCAGCGTTACGAAAATTATACAAGGGGTACACATTTGTCAAAAGTTTGGGAAACACTGGTTTAAAGCATTCGTTATTTTTTACGCCTATTGATTACTGATTTCGAACCCTGTTGAAATGATTTCCGTGTGCAGATTTTCCTCTTGAAAGATTGCTCTCATAAAGAAATTGGAAATCGAAGCCCGTGAAATAAAAGTTAAAAATAACCCACGCATTTTCTGTTCGTTTTTAGAATTGTTGATCCTACTGGATCCGACAAGTTATTGCGTTCAAGATCTGGCCAATTTTTTTACGAGATTCCTCTTCGTGACAAAACTGACCTGTTACTCCAAGTGAAATGAAGGCCGCGGTAGCCCGGTTGGAAGAGTAACGGCATATTTGCCAACTTTTACGGATGGGTCTGTCATTTTTACGGAATTTCATTATTTCATTATTTCGATCGAGCAATCGAAATATTTCATTCTCTGCAACCATCCACTAAATCCATAAAAAAAAACCAAACCTTGTTTGAGCAGAAATTCAGCGCATAATTATTAAAGACCTAAAAAGCTACTATAGCTTTATTAAATTTTTCTGCAACCCCTTCTGGATAAAACACTAAATAAAAGAACTAGGTAAATAGAACAGTGATTTTTTTTTTCTTTCATCTACTTGTAAATAAGCTTTATGAACACTCATGATGTCCTGACACAAGTTTAAATGGTATGTAACATAGTTTTAGTTGCTGTGTAGGTACTCATAAAGTGAATGTTTTATTACAGGGGTGTGTTCAGCTTGGTAATAAAAACACTTTGCGAGGTTTCTGCGAGTTGATAAAAATGTGAACTACTTATGCATTTTTAAATACAAATGGTACTAGTTATTGTGACATACGTATATTTCTAACTAGCCACTGCCCGTGCTGTACTTAGTGGGGTTAGGTGTGTTAATTGTGAACGTTTGCCAACCACCGGTGTTTGCTACGCATACCCATTTGGTTTGCTTCGCAAACCAACACGACGGACAACGAACATTGTGGAGCGTACATGAAAAGAGGCAGTTATAGAGAAATGCCATAATTTCGTTATTATTCAATGCAATTTTGTGTTTGTTTCTGTGTTTCAGTGTCTTTTGGAAAGAATAGCAATATTTAATTTTGATAATTTATGCAATATAAAAATTTACAAAAGCATCACCTGTTACTTTTGGTTTTGATATCTTTTTGGAAGTTTAGCGATTTCTGTGTACTTCAGTTTTCGTACAGCAACATTTCCATCGTTCATTAACGCATATGAATTAGAGATGGGCGATCCGCTCAGGAGCTGACTCAAAGAGTTAGCTCTCTTGACGGAGTGAGCGAGCGCTGATTCGTCAAAAAAGAGCTATAGCTCTTTTTTAACTAATCAGGGCTGAAGAGCGGTGACTCTTTTTTAACCAATCAGCGCTTCCACTCTCGAAGAGTCATTTCCGCATGCGATCACCAGCTCAGTGATTCTTTTTGGGAGTTGATTCTTTTCGAGTGTTGGCTCTTTCGAAGAATCATTTCCGCATTCGATCGTTTGCGCTCACTGATTCTTTTGGGAGTTGATTCTTTTAAGGAGTTAACTCTTTGGCTCTTTTCGATAACTATCGCTCTCGAAGAGTCAATTCCGCATTCGTTCTTTTGCGCTCCCTAGCTTTTTGTTACTTTTTTGAAATTTCAAATTTTTAAATATCTATGTATTATCATAAATGTTATTTTTTAAAAATTTAATTCAATTTTAGATTGAAAGGGTGTTTTTACGGCTTAAGTCATATCACGCCTTTTAGCACTAATTAAAACTAGTCTTAAGGTTGTTATTAAAACATATTCTAACAGTTATTATGTTATTCACTTAACATTAATATAATAATTATAATAAAACCTTGATTTCTCGGGAGTGATATCATTTTAATAAAGCTACACAAAATTAAATTAAACGTAACTCGTTTTTATTGCATTGCCTTCACAAAACAAGGCATTTTGAAAATATTTTATTAAAAGACAGGGAGGGGACTTGGATTTTGAAAATCTTTGGGACAACGAGTATTCGAGGGTATTATATACCTATATCTTAAAATAAATAGTTAAAAATCTTAAGTACTTCAATAAATTATTAATATTTTTATTATATGATTTTAAAATATCATTTAAATTATTAGGAAGTCTCATTTGGTAACTAAGTGGTTTTAGAAAGAAATCTTAATGTATCCAAACACGTCCAAGACACTTTTTTTAAATGTGGTATAGAAACATTTTAATGATATTTTTATGTTTTGTGTTTTAAACAATAGCAATGGGCTATAAATATTAAAAGTATATATTAATAATTTTGTAAAAATATGATAATTATGTATGAAATTTTAAAGAAATGTGCCAAAAACTTCAAATGTGCTACATGAAAATCTATTCAACCAATTTGAAAAATGATGCTACCAAAATAAACTACATGCATATTTCTGGGGAATGAACTAGAATAAAAGGATATTTAAATAAACAACAATTTTACAAGTGATTGAAAAATGAATAGAAGATTTTTTATAGTTTTACAGTCCTACTTAAATAAATAGTAATAATTTAGAAACTTTTGAACTCAGCATAATTATTCTAATTCATTCACTTGACAACATTATAAATAACAAACTCTCAAAAGTTTACTAGAATCCAGTTATAAGTTTTTGTATTATAACATTTGAAGTGAGGAAATAATGCAAAAATATTAATTTAGAGTTAAAGGTAGTTTCAAGTGCATCGCTTACTCCCTTGCGTTTGCTCTTTGTGTAAACAATTTTGTTCTTCCTTCTCTTTAAAAAAAGTTCACTCCATTTCCAAAAGAGAAACCATTTAAATATTTGAAAAAACTTTCTAAAATTATATTTGCAAAAAAAAGTAAGGTTTAAATTTAGATTTTGCCATGTTTTTGGCCTTTTAATGGCCATTTCCAGTGTTTTCCATTCTTACTTCTTGTTTTCCCGCCTTGATTAAAATCTTAATACTTCTTCAAGTAATTAACAGAGAAAAAATTTAATATGTTTTGGAAAGTCAAATAAATACTCTATCCAATAAAATCGAAAACTTTTTTAGAATTCTTGGTCAAAAATGAGATTTTTAACGTGTTTGGATATTTTAATTGCTACTTCTGTAATCTCAACGGGTTCATGACGGGAATTACAAAAGTAGAAGTGTCCTCAAAGTAATTTATTCTTTATGGACAATTTCAAAGTTATATGAATTGACATGGTTTTGGGCCATCTTATGCCTTAGCAATTAAATTTTACAGCTTAGCAGCCCTATGCTGCAATGCCTATCGTCCTCGGGCCCCGTCTCCCTCCTTTTGTTGATTTTAGAGGTAAACTGCGCAATTGCTGGATGAGTGAGTGTTTCAAGTGTTGTGTGCGTGGGTGTTTCAAGCACGCTTGGCGCCTCTTCGTCTGGACACATGCGCTCACGTGACAACGAGGGATGTTCGATGGCCCAAACATATTGTATACATTTCGATATGTTATATACATTATTATATATCTCAAAGGAGCGGTGAGTGATCAAAAAGAGCTAGCTCTTTTTAGTGAGTGAGCGGTTCCGATCCGATCCCTGAAAAGAGTCACTTTCCCCATCACTAATATGAATCAGATGCGTCAAATGTGCATACTGTTCCACTGTTGAGTCATCTGATTTAGTCGTATGTACAACACCTTCTCCGATTCAATCTCGGAATATCTGCCGTGGTCTCAAATGTCCGCATGATGGTTGGGTGTTGAAGTTTGGAGAGTGGGGTGCCAGCTCGGATGTTCTCACCTGACCGGGATTCAAAATGACGTGTTGTTTTCGAATCTTTCCTTTCGGGTTTTAACCCGGACCATCGCCAATACCCCGCTGTGTTGCTTCAGTATGAAGTTAAATGAAATGCCTCCCAAGAGTAGAATGGAATCAATCTATAGCACACACAAAAACAAATTGGCCCTTGGCCGGAAGTGGTTTTTGCATCATTGGCCACTACAGGGCGGTTTTCGACGCGATAAGCCACCAGGAGTAGGGTAAAACAAGTGTAGGCTTAATTTCGCAAATAGAATATTTGCAAACTTATCTTCGTATATGTCAGGTGTTTCCAAGCGCTTCTAATCGCACAAATATCGTGAATCGAAGTGATAAAAAAAACGGAATCTCGTTTTGTTTTATTGTTTGTACGGTTTCAACTTGTTTTCAAGCCTCTTCCATTTTGATTAATGTCAGGACTCACGGGGTCGTGACTAACTTATCCCTCACTGTGCTGTAACGTGAAGCTCGCGATGGTATAGCTTTCGCGGAAAGCAGGTGTTTCTCCCTGTTCTGTTTGACAGCTATCGTTGATCGCCTCCTGTTCTGTCCGATAGTGTTCGTAAGCTGCTCATGTGAATGGCAGATGTATTTCGAGTTTTTTTTAATCAGTTTTGTGATAGAAAATCACGCTGCTTGCTGATTGAAATGAAGAATTCCAGTACCAGCGTACTCTTCCTCATTTGGGAAAGTCGGACTTTATACTTTTTTTGTTAATAAATTTGAAAAGAAGAAAAAAATCTTAAACTTCATTCTCAACTTGATAAATTGTTTAAGGCAAGCCACACATTAGTACAACATCAGTCTTGCGACACTAAATAAGGTGAAATATGCGTGCAGTTCCAACATCTTTCCTGTTCGGGAATGGAATGCGCATGTCGTATTTTAGATCGTCATCTTTAGTTACTGTATTGAAGTTACAAGGATTCGCGAAAGTTTCCTGAATGAGTTCATTTTGAACCATATTCTCCTCAAACTCAAATCCTCACTTTACATGGCTTTGTGTTTTTACTAATTAAACTAATGTTCAAACTTGACATTTTGTGCCGTCATTTTCGATTCATTAATATTTTCTAAGTAGTGCATCTCTACTTTTATGGATGCGCCTGCTCTTATTCTCCGAACTTTTAAGTGTAAGGTTGAGCTGTATTGCCATTACAGGTCTGAAATAAGTCAATTGATAATTTTTAGACGAAATGATTTAGAAATATTTTATTATAAAATATAACAGAAGGGGTTAAATTTTAGGATTCATTTCCTTTTGAAATTAGGCATGTGTATATTAGGTAGATTTCCATTCACAGTTGTATAGTATGCATCGTATAAAATGCTCTTGCCTCGCATCTACAGAGCATCGTTTCAGGGTTTCAACAATTTTCCCTTCTATTAAAAAAATAGTCTTTTATGAAAACGGTACCCCAGCTAAAAATTGTTAGTTATAACTTTTTCCTTTGGAAAGTCATGTTTTCCAAGGATAGAACGAGAATGTTAATGAATTAATGATGGAATAAAAATGTACAAATGAAAAAAATCATTCCTGTGTTTCATTTTTGAGCCGTGATACATTAAATTCATATTGCTACTACCTTGTACAAATGGAGGGTTTTATTGAAAATTATTTTTAAGAGTTTTTCTATTTTACACTGGTTTATTGAACTTGAAAATGCATTTTAGTTATTTTGAAAGCTGTTTTTCCGAAAGTTCAGTGTTTCAAATATCTTGTTCCTAAAGTTTTATAATTAGCCTTAAAAAGGCGATGTTCGAGAAGTAATAATCAATATAATACCTAACTAACACAAATTTAATTTACATAAAGACCAAGAAAAACCTTTGTTATTGAAACAAGAGTATTGGCAAGAAAATGAATTTTACTCTTGATTTCGTCGGATTTTCAATACATCATTCCAGTGTGGGTTTTGTTTTGGTTCATGTGTGTATATTTTGAATTGTAAAATTGACAGAAATTGTAAGTATTTTCTATGAGAGTGGATTATGGTATGAAAAGTCAAAAAAGAAATTTCTGAGAATTTTGTAACAAGTCTTCTGAATTTAAAAAGCATAAAAATCAAGACAGTTGAAATTTTTTTTTAAAATCTTAAATTTATTTTTATAAAAAATGTAAGAATGAAGAAATGTTTGAAATACATAAATTTGTTTAAATTTGAAAATATTTGTTTTCGGTAATTTATTGATTAAAATTAATACAAATAGCCAACATACCACATGATACTTTTCAATTTCTTTTATCTGCTTCACAGCACATTAAGCATTATGGTTTCCATTAATTTGATTCATACATAACCAATCTTGCCCAAAAGTTCAAATTCATTATTTTATACTTTTATTTCAGATCTGCTGCATTGCACGAATGAACCTAATGTATCAATTCCACAACTAGCCAACTTACTGATTGAGAGGACGCAAAATGCAAGTTGGGTAGTTGTCTTCAAAGCACTTATCACAGTTCATCACCTCATGTGTTATGGTAACGAGGTAAATATATTTTCTTGTATAGCATTCAATTTCACAGAAAAGTCTCCAAAGAATTGCCCATGTGGTCTCCTTGATTAAGAACACTATTGATTGTTATAAAAGATGCAATAGGGATGCGATTCAATTTCAGCTCTTAAGTATATTAGTTGGGTTCAAATTTAGAATTCTAACCCATTCCTAAGCTGAGTTTTTACTTGTAATAAGCATCCAAAAAATACTAAGGTAAAGTCCTATAGACTTGAGAAAGCCTGATTTTTTTTGTTTCAGGGCGCCATTGAAAAAACTAATGTTTGCTTTAAACAACTGCACAAGTTCTTTGAAAGCCTTATTTTTTTGCAATAACATTGCACATTTTATTCCCCTTTCATATGAAAACCAAAGCAATGTTATACATGACCTTTGCTTTTGTTGGGACGGAGCCCCCTACTCACCTATACTCGCCACACAAAACCAACCAATATCTTGTAGTGCTGTATTAATTTGTAAAGTTTCTTTTTCTGTCGTTAGATAAAATAATTTACTGCTTGTTTTTCAATTTGTGTACAAGACTTCTAGATTGAAGATGCTGTTTCTAAAATTTCCTTTCCTTTTTAGAGGTTCACACAGTATTTAGCATCAAGTAATTGTACATTTCAGCTAGGATGCTTTCTGGACAAAGTTGGAGTACAATGTAAGTTAATTTGTAGTTTTCTTTGATTTCTTATTAATTTAAATTCCTTTTGATTAAATTTTTACATTTATTAATCGGGTAACATTTTTTTAGCCTACGACATGTCTACATTTATCAGGAGGTACGCAAAATATCTCAACGAAAAAGCTGTGTCATACCGTACAGTTGCATTCGACTTTTGCAAGTGTAAGAGAGGGTAAGTTCATCTGAATCCAGGCTTTTGCTACTGCATATGTACTATCACTTAGGGGAAAAACGAACCTCCCCTCTTTATTCCAGCAACTTTAACAGTAGAGAAAATTCAAAGATGTTGTTTGATTGGAACTAATGTCTTCTATAAATTCAAATTCATAAAATTTGCATAAGGGGGTCATGTGCATAGAAACCAACTTCATAATTTCCAATGAGAAACCCCTGTTTCAACATAAAAGTTTGAATCTATATCACAATTTAAATGCAAGATACCAAATTTCATGTCATTGGGTCTTTCCGTGTTGAAGTTAAGAGTTCAACAAGATTGGAGCTCCTAATGTTAAATCAGTTTCTTATACTTTTATGTATGTTTTCCTAGATAATATTTCTATAGCACTGGTATTTTGTACCATGTTACCATTAAGCAACCCAAACAAAATCCACTTAAAATTTAATTTAAAAATAGTTTTTAGTGTGCGAAAGATTATTAAATTAATGTTTGAAAAAATTATTAATTAGCACCTTATAATATTTTGATTAAAATGGGTTCAAAAAAATTTCTGTATGGCCATGCGAAATTTCAGCTTATTCCGATGATTAATTTTTGTGCTACATTAAATTTTCTTAATTTTTGCGATTTTAGGGGTAATTAAATGTTTAAAATATGTTTGACAAACCACAGATAGTAATTCTCAGATCGTTTGCACTTGCGTAGTAAATATAATTCTTGGATCGCTGAAAAATACGTTTAAAATAGTGTTCAAATTTGAAATTCGAGTAGCTTTAACTACAATTAAATCTTAATCTACAAGTAGCAACTTTCTATTTCGAGATCTCTGAAATTTTCACCAATTTTAGGATTGAATATTTCGGAATATAAAGGTAATAAAGTCATGAAATTTCTTATTAACTAATTTAATGATCTATAATCTGATTATGGCTTCAAAACAGGATGTTTCCCATTAGAAATTTCCTTGTTTGTACAAAATTTGCCCTTTATATAAATTTATATAAAAAAATCCCTTTATGTAATTTTATATAAATTTGTAGAGGACATTATTCCCTATTGAATGATACCATTGAATTTGCTCTGGTATGAATAATGCTCGAAATGAACAAGGTGGTTTTTTTTCTCCTGTAAATTTAATGCTTAGAAATATGTCATTCCAATCGATGCTCTGATTAGTTCATGACATTTCAGCTGTCTGATTTCAAGTTATAAAATTCAGCAATTTGATATTCTATTTATTAATTTTCATGATTTGAGTTTAAAAATTTTCTGCCTTGTGTTTGGTGCAGCTTAGCCATATATAGGCTCTTGTGCCATACCCATCCAACTGTGACCTCAAACTTTGAAACAATGTAACATGTAACCTTAAATGGTTATCTTACTTGATATGTTTGTTAAAATAAGAAATTTTGCCATTTTCTGTAAAATTGAACTTATAATATTGCATTTATATATATTTAAGTTTGACATTTTTATTTGACTCATTTTCTGGAGAAACATATTAAACTTGCCAACTTTTATGGATTATCCGTAATTTTTATGGATTTCCACTTAATTTTACTAATTTACGGATAGGTCTGCCTTTTCTACAGATTTTTATTATTTTGATCGAGCAATTGAAATACTTCATTCTCTGCAACCATCCACTAAAATTTTCTATTGGACTTGATGAGTGCAAAGACAAAGCAATGGATGTGTTGAAAAAGGAGTTTTATTGTCTTCAGCTGGAAAATTTATCTGTGGTGATAGGACATGATGGTATTGATGTGCAGTGGGTTGAAGTAGGTAAAATAAGAGGGGCTGATGGACTTCTAAAATTCATTAGATGGCTAAAATTATGCTTTCTATTCTTATGCTCATCCCCCATTCCAATGGTCCATTCCAATAAAGAGAGAATCTTCAGCCTCGTCTCAGAAATAACCGAACTGAATACAGTTTTCTCTTTTCTAACAAAACGTTGGAAAGTTTGTTGATGTTGAAGACACAAAACCCCAAACCTTGTTTTAAATGCAGTGCAGAATTATTAAAGAAGACCAAAAAGGATACTACAGCTTCATTAAATTTTTTAAAAACTTCTCTTCTGAATAGAACACTAAATGAAACAACTTTGTAAATAGAAGTGTTCAGTTTGGTATTAAAACACTGCTTTGCAAGGTTTCTGCAGTTGATAAAAACATGAGTTTTTACTTATGGTTTTTTAAATACAAATAATACTAGTTATTGTGACGTATACAGATATTTGTAATGCACATTAATTTATGTTTTATGACAAAGGGCGTTTGCGCAAAAGTGTTACTGATGGACAGGTTTCAAAGTTGGCAAGTTTGTGATACAGACCTGGTTGGTGTCTAAAATTTCCTTAATGGGCTGAAATAAAAAGTTTTAATTTTTAAAACCGTATAAAAATTTATATAACAATTTTCAAATTTACAAAAAAAAAAATCGGATTTTTTTTTTTTTTTTAAAGGAAGAATTGAAAACTTTTACTTAATGTGTGTTTTCTTTTTCACTCAAATTTCATGTTGAATCTTGATGGAATGATTTATGGGATCATTTGAGCCTCGTTTTTATTTTCTTCCTATTAGTTAAAAACTATCCAAAATGATTTTAGTAATGTGATATATTATGTAATTGTGTAATGTTTTTTAAAGGAAGGAAGATGGTATCTTGAGGCAGATGAACACTGAACAGGTAAGATTTTGTCTTTATTGCTTTTTTTGTGTTTCATTTAATAAAAAAAACTAAATTGATATTGATTTACCCTTGCAGCTGTTGAAAACGCTCCCAGCGCTACAAGCTCAGCTAGATTCCTTATTAGAATTCGATGTGAGTACTTATTTTTGTTTAACAAGTTTTTCATGTTGAAAAATTCTACAGCAGTTACTTCTTTGTTAAACTAAAAATAATAGCTACTCTGCTAAGCAGCAAAGCTAAACTATAAATATTAATATATTGAAATATAAAAAATATAAATATTTAATTGAAAAATTATTTATTAAAAGAAAATCAAATGTATAAGGCATCTATCTGGTGTAGAATTTTCCATCTGTTGAGATTTTCAATCTATCTTTAACAATCCCGATTTTAAATAAAAGAACTTCACAATGGCAGTCGAAATTTTTATTTTATTTGTTTTGCTTTCCTTGGCTGGAAGCGTTTCAACGCAGGAAATGGAATCTGATTTCTCGAACGTGATCAAAATCCCATTCGTATGGGGACAAAATATAAAAGTTACAATTTAAAAATTAATTTTTTTGACGAAAATCATATTTTTAGGTATTGATCTCTAATTTGAAATTTTCCTCAGATTTTAAAGCTGTTGAAATTTTTACTCCATCTTTAACAATCTAGGAGATAGAAAAAGAACTACATGACTCCAGTTAAGACTTCTTATTTGTTTTGTTTTTCGTCTGAAAGCGTTGCTTGAAAAATCAAAGGAAGCATGGAAAAATTAAATTTAGAATCTGTTATATCTTTATGGAGTTGCTATATATATATTCAAAGGAAAGCAATAATAATTAAATTCATTTAAAAAATGTTCTTGATTGTATTTTAAAATTTGGGCTGAACCTTTAAATTCCCCCCAAAAATAGAACTTTCTGTGTGCCAAAGCTCATTATTGTAAGTGCCAGATTCGTCAGGGCACTGGATAGAGAAACACACACTGAGACAAACACTTCCTTTTATAATAGTAAAGATTTGGACTTGTGTCTTGCACAGCTTGTTCTATTGTTCACCCTGTGCTATAAAACTTTAAAAAAAAGTAGCCAACAAACCCTTGTATGATTAGTGTCATCAGCTTTGTTCAGGCTGAGACTAAGAAGTTACATTCATATTGGGTTAATCATTTCAGTTCATAGAGGTAACATTTTCTTTTATTTTTTATGCTTCTTGAGAAGGCCATATTACAAGTTGAATTTTGATTTTATGAATGGGAAAAGTGAGTTTGTTTTGCATTGTGCTGTACTAATTTGATTTGATTTATAGTTGTATACTAATTTAATTCTTGTATTTCAGTGTTCAACAAATGATCTATGCAATGGTGTAGTGAATTCTTGTTTTATGCTACTCTTCAGAGATCTTGTCCGATTATTTGCATGTTACAATGATGGCATAATCAATCTTCTTGGTAAGTTTAAATATAATTTTATTGTTATAGGATGTATTCACACAAAATAGATGCTGTACTGGTTGAAGCATAATGGATTAAAAAAAATTTTACTGTGTAATTAAAGATGACATAAGAAAATACAGATGGTAATAAAAATATAGATTATTTTAGTTTTCACCACACACACACACTGGTGCAAGACCCTTGGATTAAAAATTTTCTGCAACTTTGAATCAAATTTTAAATTTTTCAACCAGAAATACATTTAACTTTTGTTTATAAAGCTCTTCAAATTTTGTTACAAAGTGCTCATGTTGAAAATCTAAATAAATATTAGCATAATGATTTTATAATACACTAGCAAAAACTGGCTTTGCTCGGGTTGAATTGATATGTTGATTAAAAAGTCAACATGAATTGTTTTCATAGAAAAATGTTAGCATCATTTGAGTGTACAGAAAACGGGTTTAATATCCATTTCAACTTCTCCATCACTTCTACAATTTACTTTGGACCCAAATATGCATACATGTTGTATCCATCCATATAATCCCTTTCATAATCGTCACACTTCTGCTGAAAGTTTTTTTTTCTTCGAAAGTGACTACTACAGAAGTTGATTTTGAGTTTTCGAGTGACTACAACTATTTTCGTGCATTCATTTACAGTAAAAATGGCGAATTTTCAGCGGATAATCTTGCACTCAGTTTTCTTATGATAATGTTTTACTTGTTCCATTCTTGCACCTAGTATGCGATATTTTCGAATTTCATCATCAATATGAGAGGATGGTAAATTAAATTGTTACAGCATTCCTGACTAATTTAGTTTGAAGCAGACACAATTTTTCTTGAAAATGACATTCAGCGACACGTGGAATAACGGAACTTCTGTTAGATCTATAAAGCAGAGTTGACGTTTGTCTGTTCTTTATACAAGTCTAAATCGTTTGACTAATTCACACATTTGGTACACTTATATTTTAGAACCCTGTGGGTATGATAGGCTTCCTATTAACCTGCGTTCTATTTGTGTACAGGGGTTAAAAATTTACTGCATTTGGGATTAATTTAGTTTGAAGCAAATGCACTTTTCCTGAAATTCCATTCAGCGTCATATGGAATAATGGAGCTTGTGATAGAAATAAATATCATCTGTGTATAGAGAAATTAAACTCAATCGATGACAATTTTTTAATAAACAGAAGGTTAATTTTACAGCGATAGTTTGAAACTCAATGTTATTTTATGTCAATTTTGAATTGCTTTTGGCTTAGTCCTTAGGTCAATTTTTTAGGCGAATTTTTCACAATCCTTAGTGCACCCCTATGGTATAAGAAAAATCACCCTGCAAAATTTCAGCTTCCTAGGACTTATAGTTCTTGAGATACAGTGATGAGTCAGTAGTGTGAGTGAGTGGTATTTGAATTTTATATATAGATTGCTTCTTTTACAGGAAAATACTTTGAGATGAACAAGAAACATGCCAGAGATGCCCTAGACATCTATAAAAAATTTCTAATAAGAATGGACAGAGTAGCGGAATTTTTAAAAGTTGCAGAGGTATGCTATTTTTTTACCTTAAAAGGCTTTATTTATGTTCAGAGATATTGACTTGTTCATAAAAAGCAATTTTGTGTGTTTAATATTATTTTAAAACATACAGGCTTTTTTATGTGAATTATTGCTTATGTTAATTTGTTTTAAATGTTCTCTGGACATGAATATTTTTAACAGGCATTCATTTACATCCACCATTACTGTAAATTCTGATACCCAACCATGAAATTCAAGGTTGGGAAATAACATGTACATTTTCAATACTCAGTTTACTATAATGTACTTTTGCACATTGAAGTCTATTTTCCATCACATAAGTTATACCCTCAGACACAATCCAACCTCCTTTGAGGAAAATTATACAATTTAGTTGATTTTGACACCTTGGCTCATACCTAGGATATTTATTCCGTTTTTTAACAATGAAAATGCCTTAAAGTTGTATACGAAGCGAATGATACTTATTTTGGGTTCAAATGTGTAACCCCTTAAAGTAAAAATTGTCGCCAAATGTTTTTTCTTCAAAGAATAATTTTGAATAACTTGGATACTCAAGATGTCGCCAATTTATGATGCAGGGTTACGTAACTTACAACATTAATCATTACAGAAGGCTCAAGAAGACTGCTATGGTTGCAAATAGGGGAACCATACCAACCTTTTCCTGTCCTGCCTTTGCAAGAGTCTTCATTCTTTATTTGTGACTGTAAAAAGTCGCTAGGAATTGAATAGAGCAACTTATCTCACTAAAACACAGTTAACACTTAAAGTAAAGAAATAGAATCTTCCTTTATTACATGATGTAGGAAGGACCAAATTTCTTCTGGTCATGCCATATAGATAGAAAGGCCAGATTTTGGATATTATGTATAACTAGGATTTTCCTGTACAGCAGCATAGTGTCGATTGGGTTTTTGCCGTAAACCATACCAAAACCAATACAATGCATGAAATTAAGCACCGTTTTGTTTTTATTCTATTTTTTATGTGTATCTGCTGTATTTGCTAGTTCAAAAATGGTAACATTGATAACCACAATTTGATTTCAGAACATTGGAGTTGACAAAGGCGACATTCCAGATTTAACCAAAGTGAGTAATATTTTTTATTTTTCTTTCAGAAAAGCTTTTTAGAGAACTGCACTCATTGTTGCGAGTTAAGAATGGCTTATTAGTTATTTTCCCCCTTTAAAGTTTTATATTAACTGTGCCAATAATTCTTGCATGAAACTTGTAATTTTGTCCTGTATCGGCACTCCTTTTTTTACCCCATTTTAGCTGGCACGTCGTTGCGGGAATCTCCCTATCTTTAGTTCTAACCATGTGAGTTTATTTTGTTTTTGTTCTTGGGTTTTATTTTCTTTTAAGTTCTTTATTAACACTCTTGAGATTGCTTTTCTGTTCCTTTTTTTGCACTGATTTATGCTTGGGCGTAAAGTAAATGGAACACATTTTCCTCCCATATCGTTTTTGATTGTAGAAATTAAGAAATTGGTCACATTTTGTCAATTTAAGTTGTTTTTATGTCCTGATGGACTTTGTAATGTTTATGTAAACTATAGACTCATTCAATATGCAAAAATTCAATATGCAATAAAAATCATAACTGTTTAGTCGTATGAAATTTTAAAATTTTATTCTCCGTATCAATTTAGAACATTTTCCGGACTTGTAACTAGCTTATTATGGAAACCGCGTTTAATGTTTTGTTAAACAAGTCATTTGATGCATACTCGCATTTTACATCTTGTTATTCCTGTCGCATTACTTACACTATAAATTTGATGAATTTTAATGGATACTATTTGTTAAAATGCATTTTATATAGTAAAATTGTTAGCGCATGATTGGTGTGCAATTAAAGCTTGTCTTTTCCAAAATTTTATCAGGCTATTAATAGTCCACTGCCCGTACTAACGGAGCTATTACAAAAATGGTAAAGACTCGCCTTTGTTTCACGATAAAGTTTTAAGAAACTATATTTTGTATCGATTCATGTAATTTTATAACGTAATTTTTGTTTCAGTAACACGTTTAATGAATTCAGGGATAATGCTAATTATATCGTCAAATTCAATGGTTTTCAACCAAGCTTTTTTAAACCTTTAATTGTTCATGGGGTTTCAAAAACAAGTAATTAAAATTTTTCCACCTTATCAAAATCTGTAAAATGCCTTCTCCTGTACTAGTATTTCAGCTAGATCAGTTTAGATCTCATCTATTGTGATGCCTGCTTCAGCACTTAGTAACTCTAAAGCGTGTGTTCTGTGATGAATAGCCTATAATTGCTTCCTGCATATGCATGTCCTTTATGAATTCTGAACTGTTGGAAAGGGAAATATGTATAGTACTTTTTGATTGGACAAATGAAATTTTAAAAATATTTTATGCACTGAACATAATTTTAAAACTGCCTAAAAAAAGTGCTGAAATGCATGCTTTTTAAGCTTTTTTAAATTAGAAATTTTTGCCATTATTTTAGCGTTCATAAAGATCACATCTCCCGACAAAATGCTTATATATAAACAAAAAGCTGCATTGTAGACCCTGATAATTTTACATTAAATATTCATCCATTAGTATTAGCAATGCAACCAATTTTAATTCTGAAAGAAACTTCAAAATGTTGAGTCCTCCGACATGGGCTCTCGAGTGCACATCTCCTTTATGTGTGTACAGACCTAACAAACCCTAGATACTCTAGTCATTTATTTTCTCGCAGGGTTTTCTGTCTTTAGAAAACATGGGAGATTGTACTCCCAGGATACCCGGGCAATCTGCTTTCATTTCAATGCTGTTTCTCAATTCCGTTTCCCCATTCACGTTATTTTTTACTTGTCTTGTGCTTTGATACAAGTTGTCTAAATATGGCCTTTTTTCTTAAAATCCCCAAATAACCAGGGCTAACCCCAGACATGTTGGTATTCCAGAAAACGAGAACTGACTTGCTACCGCGAATAAATCAAACAATTTTTTTAGGTAATGAATTCGGCCATTGACGTGAAACTAAACTAATAAATTCACTACGATTCGATTATTTAAGGATTTAAGGTTATGTATTTAAAAACGGTGTTCCCACTAGGGATGCGACATCAATGTCTGTTTTATAAAAAAAAACATTGGTGGTATGTACCATTGATTTATTGGGAGCCTATGTTTGTTTAAACATCGGTGTTTTAACACTATGTTTTTATGTTGTCAATGTTTTATTTTTGAATGAAAGAAGCACCATAGTAAAAAATGACTGCAACTAAGTATTTGTCAGTGATGGCGACATCCGTCCCATCGGAAAGAGTTTTTCTTTAATTGGTGAGATAGTTAGTGACAAAAAAAATCGGCTTAAGGTGGTGAAAGTTAACAAACTTTTTTTACAAACTGTAAATAAATATTGGGGCGTGTAATTATAGGCCCCAATATTTTTTATTTACAGTAAATAAAAAATAAGTTTGTGTTTTCCCCATAAGTTGACAACAATAATTATTGTTGGTTATTAATTATTTATGTACCTACCTAATCATACTTATAATTAGTAATATCTATGTCAAATTGTTGTAAATATTATTTTCTTTTATGTTACTCAATTTGAAAATAAAGATTTGTTAATTGTTCTTATTAATTATTTTGCCTTTGTTTTGACAATTAAAAAAGTCTTATTTATATAAATTAATAAACACAGCAAATGACAAATTAAATCCCCCTCCCAGTGAACATTAATGTTTGAGGTTGCTAAACCAGTTTTAAGAATTAGGGGGGGGGGAAACTTTAAATACACTTATTTTTAAAAACATATTTTTGCGATGTATTATCAACATTGATGTTTTACTGTCAACGTCGCATCCCTAGTTCCCACGGGTCAGGAAATTTAATTTTGACCAAAAAAAATTGGGGGAAATTACAAATTTTTGTCGAAAACCTGGAAAATCATCTCAATGACCTGGATAATGGATTGATCATGGTGTCTCGGAAGGCTTTGAAGAAAAGTAGCTATAAGATTCATACATTTTCGTGTCACTTTATTTTATTATTATAATTTTTCAACCAATTTGAAAAGAAAGGGCTTATATTTAACAGGTAAAGAATTTTGTTGCATCCACTGTCTGAAATGGAAGAATTTCATGCTTATGAAACATTAAATCACATTGATTTTAGTCAAATATGTTGGATTATTTGAACAAGTTATATTTTACTGCAAAATTACTTGTGTTTTTTGTGTTCATTTTTAGTGTATAGTTCTTAAATTGATTTTTATTATTGGCTATTAAATGCTAAATTATTTCTTGGTTTTTCCACCTTAAAAATGTATATCTTAATGTATGACCTGAAATTTTGAAAAAATACATTGGGAAACCAGGAAAAGTTGGAATTTTATTTCTGGAATAGAGTAGAAACCCTGTTAAAAAGAATATGTGCCAAACTAAGACACGGAAAGAAGCCACAAATATTCAAAACATCTGGATTTATAAGGAATCATCTGGAATTAAAGAAATCCCAATTTTAGTTAAATACTCCTACTCAGAAAGTACTAATCTCCTTTTCCATTGCACTTCAAATGCTTGGTCTAAATCTATCTCCTATAGTCTGCTTGCATGAATCTTCTGTTTAATAGCTTTCTATGTATGTGCAAATTGTATTCTGTTCCATCTTGAAATAAGTAAACAAATCTTGTCCTAAAGGCACCAAGTAGTCTATTGGAAGCGTTAGAACAGCACCTAGCAACTCTTGAAGGCAGGAAAGGTTCCACATCGGCTGCATCTGCTGCTGCTAGGTATATCAAGTGTAGATTTTTATACTTGCTCGGTTTGATGAATTTGTGAATATTGAAGAATTTGTTTATGTTCGATGCATGTGAATGTTATATTATTCCCTGTTGTGTAGTTTTGTGAAGCAAACCTAGACTTAGTTTTTAAAACGATGACGTTTACTTTTGTTTAAAACTGTTTTGTATTTGCTTTATTCTTGTCTAGTCTGTCATTGGGGGAAAAAATACTTTTTTTGTTGGGAGTGGGCCAGTAATAATGGTGTTTACCTATGAATTGCATTTCTAGGAATAAAGCTGTTTTAAGTGTATTTATAAAAATATTTATCTTTTTTTGCTTTAGGTGTTTTAAAATTTCCTGTACAAACTTTAAGGGGAGGTAGAGAACATAAAATGAAGCCATATTCACAGGAATATGTACAGTCTACCACAAGAACTGTTCCCTCCAAAGTGTGACTGGTGGCGTCGCTATAGAAACAGCTCATTTTGGATAGATGTGATTCTGGGGTTGACTAAATTTTATATTTTCCCCAAATGTGTTGCCATTGAAAAGCTGTAGTTTACTGGATAATTTCTGCCACAAGAAATTTTTAAACTAATTTGGGATACCAATGGGACCAACTTTAGAAAGCAGTTCAAACATCCCTGTGGTAAATACAATGATCCATTTCTGCAGCAGCAGTCGGGCAAACTGTGGTCAAAGAAGTTCTTGTGATGTATAGACAGTAAGTCCACAAGTGCCATCTGGATGTGCCAGAGAGTATGGTAAGGAGGAAAAATCAGACAGGAAGTTTTAACATTTTTATTGGCCCTAAATTTGTTTTACGGTCACGGTAGGTACTCAAAGTTGCGACCACCAGCGGTGATATGCACCTATCCATGTGTCGGGCATACGTGTCCAAATATTCCTGGCCTTTTGCAGATGGCTGTAGCTCTGACAGTTTCAAAGTCAGTGGTGTCTTGTGCCCAATACTGTTGAGGCAATCCTAGAGGAATGAATCAGTGCAAAGGTGTTGGTTGATCATAGAAGTCAAGTGACTGGTACTCTGCCAATCTATTGAGCCCCATAAGTACCCATCAAACATACATACATGCTTATACGAATGTGGAGTAATATTATGTTCATTACACCCCCTTAAAGTTTGGGTTTGCCTGCTGCATTAGCAATCTGCGTGTTGCAACTGAGATTTTTGTCAAGTTAGATTTTCCCCTGGGTTTATTTGTATTATGTGGCTAGGAAGCTGTTCTTGTGTATTTAGCCATTTTGTTGATGTTTGATGCAACTTGGGCATTGCACCATAAGACCAATCTACCTTAAAGTTAATAAATGGAGTTTTGAAATACCATTATAAGAATTTGTTGACTGGGCTAATAGTCAAATAATTAATTTTTTAAATGTTATACATGTTATTGTATCCTGTAACGGGCAGTTTTCTGACTACTAGGTTTAGCTGTTTTGATCAGTTAGAAGTTTCTATTTTAAACAGATGTGAAGTAATGCATTTTAGGATAACAACCCCTCTTGCACAATAAATGGAAATCTTGTAATTCTCAGGAGGAATAACGGTTTATTTTTGGACCATGCATAAATTGAACTTGGGGGGAGAAGTGCTAAAAGTTGACATAGTTTTGCAATAAGGGCATTTTAATCTCTGAAGATTGAATGTATTTTTATGAAGAATGCCTACATATATTTTAATGGATAAAAGCATTTGGGTTAATAAGAAAGTCCTTTGGTCATCGTAATTTTCTTGCATTGAATTACATTATGTTTTCATCGTTGTTTTAAATAATGTTGCAATCGCGTGTGCATTACCATTTCTATTCGTCTGATTTTGATGTAGATGGAATTCTTTCTCCTACTTTTGATTTCATCGTCAGTCCTGAAATACTGATTGAAAAGTTCAAAACATGTTATTGGGTGGGTCTGTTTTGCAAATAACAGCAGATTCATTTATCTTTTGCCAGTTATTGGCTTAGAGAATAGCTCTCATGGTGTTGAAATAATCATTGTATTGTCTATTCTGGTTTTCGATTTGTCAAGACGAATTGACTCTTCTCGTTACCAAGTGTTCTTATCTGCTTTAAAATTTGCTGTTTTGGTTACATGCTGCTTTTGTTGGAAAATATGCCAATGTTGGTAGTATTCTTGGGGAATACAGTTCATGTATATTGTGGAATTAAACTCTTTAAATTTTAAGAAAACATGCTTGTAAAGAAATTTAACAGGCACATTCTATAAGATGCTGTTTATCTTGACAGTTTTAACCTCTTCTGTTGTATGATGCAACCTGTGAGTCATGTTTTGTACTGTCAAATCAAGAATTAGTTTCAGCAAATGGAGAAGCTTTTCGGTACATGGAATACTTTTTCAGTTTCAGGAATCTCCTTTTTTGAGCTTCTCTGGAATCCCCTTTTTCATTTACCCTCACTGGGCATGGCCTTCGTGGCTCAGTGGGTACTGCACTAGCAAGTCAATGGCCCACTGCACTAGCAAGTTGTAGGCAATGTAGTTTCTATTCCTTTCTGGGTGTATTTCTCTGTGTTGGTAAAACTCCTTGTGTGTGTGGTTCAATACTAGATGCTGTCTCTTGTGTTTTGCCGAATATGGCCCTTTGCTCCATAACAGTTGACCTACCCACACACTGGGCAAAGCTTGTTCCAATGCAGGCCCCGGCAGATACATGTAATCAAATTAAAGGTTTCGCACATCGACCAGTCCAATTGTCGACTTGAGCAAATACAGCTAGCATTTGACCCATTAAATAGGATGCCAGAATGTTTTGGTCATGTCCTGTTGTGATTATTCAACAATGCCCAAGGTCTGAACAGCCTCTGAAACAAAGTAGTTATTGATATCTTGGGCTTTTTATTCAGAATTAAAAAAAAAAAATTTAAGCTCTTTGCTAATCAACCAAGTCGTAGGAACAGAACTTGGTCATTAAGGAGTGCCTATATAACAAATTTCTTGTCCTAGGAGTCTTAAACATTATTTCCCACTTGATGAAGTGGTTCCCAAACAGTTTCATATTAACCCTTTCAAGTGAAGTGGTTTCACAGTGACGTCACACTTTAAAAATTCCTAGTTGAAGTGTGTAACAGTTTTTCAGGTAACTGTGCGACAGGTGCTCTATACTACCTTAATCTGTCTAACAATAGTGTAAAATTTATTCAAATACATTCAAGGAATACTTAAGTAGAAATTCTAGCCCAAATTAGAAGTGTGCTTGAAAGAGTTTAAGTAATCTCCTTATAGCTATAGTTTATGTGATATATTGTGTTTTGTTGGTATATTAGAATATAATTAACCTATGTTTATGTAGGTAGATGTTGTATATTGAGTTTATTTACCTGTATTGTTATAGATTTCTTGTTTTCATGTCATTTTGATTAAGTGTTTTTATATTTTGTTTGCATGAGTTATAATTCTGTTGTAGCATGTGTTTGAATGCATGGGAATGTTTTTATTGCATGCTTATAGTTTCTTTTATTTCCATTTGCCTTGGTTTGTCCTTGCCTGCGACTTTAAAAACCACCTCTCCTGTAAACTTAATAAAACATTAGAGCAACCAACTTGCAAAATGCTGTAATTGCTTTGTCACATACGAGCCATGCATTCGGCAGCGCTGGAGAGAACTCGCCGCAGCAGGAGGTCAATGGCGTCAAAGTCGACGAAACTGTACGAAAAGCTGTCGAAGAAGAGGCAGAAGTTATGAATCAGTTGAAGGTAAGATGTCTTTATGAACTTTTGAGTTCTTTAAGGTCATTCCATTGACTTAAGTCATTCTTAAGAGTTGGTGAAAAAAATTATAAGTTGAGTCTACACCTGCCCTGGCCAACCCCAAATATTCTTCAACACTACTCAATTTTCCTTTGGACCACACACCAAATAGTACTATGAAAATAAAATTGTAAAATATTTTTTCAAGTATCTTTTATAAATTGATAGGTAATATGCATTTTATATGCCCTGAGTAGCTATTGCATCTTCATGAATGATTGATGACAGTCTTGTGTTTGGCGTAGCTTGACCAAATATGTGCCATTAAGCATCAAAGAGTAGAGTGCATGCTCCCTCACCAGTTCTCTTTTCCTACATCTTCAAACAATAATTCGTAACAAATGAGGCACAGAACTTATAGGGTGTCATGTTCCACAAGTTGTCATTGAGTAAACAGTATATATAAAAAAATTAATGAAAATGTTTTATATAAAAGGTATTCTAAAACAATGCTACCTTTTCTTCAAAAAACGTTGTATGTAAGATAATTGACAATGAACTACACTGTTGTCCAAAATTATCTTTACATGCATAGAATCAGATTTCTCAGAAACTGAACTATGTGAATTTGTGTGGAATGAGACGTGTCATAATGCATAAATAAAAAGGAATTTTTTTTAAAGAACACTGCATATGACATAAAACTAGCATGAAACAATAAAATTGGCAATATGTGATGAGAGTATAGGGAAAAAAGCGTTATAAAAAAAACTTTATGTTTATGAATTTAATATGGAATGTGATTGTTAGAATCAGAGCCATATGCACCTCTGAAAAGTCTTGCATAACGTTCCAAGACCTCATCTCGATATCTGGCTGATCGTAGATTCTCTGTTGAGAACTTGCAGGGGCATGCATCCATCCATCAATCATTATTCTTCCCCACACTTGCATTACCAAAATGGTCACATTTCATAATGTTCAAAGAAAGATTTTGCTTTCCCGACTCCTTCCAGATGTAAAAATGTTTAGAATCATGTTAAAACTAAACCTCTTGACTCGTCAGTAAAAAGAACATTGATCCATTGGTATTGACTCCAGTTCTGATTTTCTTTGCACCTATTAAAGTGATCCCTCTTGTGTTGTGAAGACAGTGAAACACATATCCTTGACTTCCTGGCATAAAGACCTTTTCCATTAAGCCTTCTGTATACAGTTTGCTGTGATACAACAGTTCCTGTGGTAGCTGCAAGCTCTGAACTTAGACTTCCTGTTACAATGGGCAGTTATTGCCATATGTCAATCTTGAGAAATTCTATCACAACCTTGTCCAGGTGTCCTTACAACAGTTCCAGAGTTCTGAAATTGTTTCCATAGCGTAGAGACTGTCTTAAAATATTCATACATCTTGCTGCCATGTCTTGCATTCCATGATTGTCTGCCCTGCTTCTAAACGGCCGATAATACACCACTTCACATATTCTTCCAAATGATGCTTCAGAACCATAACAATCCGTTTGGAGTCCTTACACACTGAAATCAAATGCTGTGTTGCAGAAATTCACTCGGATATTTTCTCTGCGCAAACTGTTTTTTTACGGTTGGATGACGTTAACACATTGATTTGCATGTCAGAAATCGTTTGATCACTTGATTGGATTGTGCTAATTTGGCTTATCTTTCACACATTCCCTGCAAAAATGGATTACATCGATTGGGTATTTCATGGAATATAGTTATTTTTGGATATGTTTTGATAATTTTGGACATGAGTGCATTTGAACATATAATTAAGTTGACAAGATACAAACAATTTTATATAATGACATATTTACTGAGAATTAAGACAGGATAAAGCTTATCTGGAGTGCTCGTTTCTCCTATAGTTTTAAAAGGAAGACATGAAGGACAGTCACAAAAAAAGTTTAATTAAGTTTCCAATGATGTGCTGAGGTAACTTATCAGTCCCTGGTGAATTCAAACATCACACCAATATACTCTGGTTTTATTACGACCTCTAATTTTTAGGTCTTTTTCAATAATCATTCTTTAAGTAGAATTAACTTTCTAAATTTAGAAATTGTTTAGGAATGGTTAAAATTTTGCTGTCATTAATTTGACTTAAACATGTTATTGGTTAATTACAGTAATTAAATTACGATTGTAAGCATTTTCATCTAATTTAATCATTGTTACAAATCAATTACAAAGTATGCACAAGCTATAATTAATGACTACATAGTATTTTAAACATTTCTCCACACATTTCAAAATTTTATTTTATTTTTAAAACGTTTTGAAAGAAAACATGACTTCATAGCTGTGCAAGTAGTTTAATTCAGGGGTTCCCCACCTTTTTTAGTAACTGCGTACCACTTGAAATTTTTGTCGTACCACCAGTTCTATATTTTTTAGAAACATATTATAACATAACATATATATCTAATGTAAAAAAAAAAATGCCCAATGGATTGTTTTATTTTAATTAAAATACTAAGAAAGCTTCATATTTTATGATTAATGCACTTGTATTTCGTGTTAATGATGTTTTAATAAAGGAAAAAATTAAATGATTGTTAAAAATTGCAGTTTTATTTTTTACTCACAGGTATAAAAACAAGTGAATATCTCGAATTATCTCGTGCGTATTTCTCATACATAAAGATAAAGGAATTCTTCGTAAAATGATTTGACAGGGAGAGATATTAACTTAATTTCGCCGAGATAGCCATTGAATAGAATTGGATAATCAGCAACGAAGTTTCTCTTTAAATGTGCTACTGTTAACGTCATATATTACAATATAATAAAAACGTTAATCACAAAATTGATTTTATATCATCCCATTTTTTCTATAACGTGGTTGTACATACTAAAAAATCGAACAAACTTTGTAGAATATTTGGGTTGCTCGTATATCATCCTTGCATACCACCTGAAACGTTGCTGCGTACCACCGGTTGGGAATCCCTGGTTTAATTTATTTCTGTCATTGAAATGTACAATTTTAAGAATTTTTCTTAAAGCAATTTAGTAAGCTGTTTACTGTCGAACTTTTTATTTTAAACGTTTTTGTGATCTCTAAAATGGGTTGAAATTTAAAGTAGTTTTTATTCAGTCCAATGTTGTAATAATTTTTTTCAATTATCTCCTTTATTTTTAAATAGAAATTTAATCTTAATTTAAATTCATTTTTTAAATGAAAAATGAATAAAAAATTTTAATATTTAATATAAGCATGTCTATTTTTTATTGGATATGACCGATTTAAATTGATAGTTAAGTGTTTTTTTAATATTTATATTTAACTTAAAAATTTATTATTTTAAGTGCAAATACTTGAGTTTGTCAAGTATTGCACTCAAATAATATATTCTTGAGTTGAGCAACTCAAATAATATATTCTTACATTTTACCTTATACTAGAGGGCAGCACCAGTATAGTAAACTTTTGGTTGAATTGTTTCCTTATAAAATTGTATTATTGCTTTCCCATAGTTAAAGCTTAACACTACTTTAATTGTTTCATTTTTAATTTAGTTAATACAATTGATAAATATCTTTTCCAAAGGGATTCTTACACTTTTATTGTATATTCCCACTTTAATGTATACTGAAAGTAAATTTAAATTTTTGATGACTAGATCGTTTGCTCAAGTGAACAATTAGATAGTTTTTAAAAATTGTAATAATTAAATTTTGAACAAATAACCCTAATTTAATGGCTGTAATTAAATAAGAGTGATTGAGATTATATTTAAAAATTGGTAAGGCTATTAAGTATTGTATAGAGCAGTGGTTTCCAAACTTTTCAGTCCAAAGACCCTTGAAATTTAACATATTTTGAGAGCCCCTTGAGATAATAAAATTAGGGCCTGTTAAGACTTGTGATCCTTATTTTGCACCTTAATATTGCTGAAAGATTAAATGTTATAGCTTCACATTAAAGATTAGTGTTGATAATTTTAAGTTCTGAAACAGAAAAACTGGAATTCTGAAATAAATGAACCTGTAAAAAATTTACAAATGCATTAATCAAAAGATATTAAAATCAAAAAGCTCTTTAACTTGCAAAATTTAAATATTAATGACATCTACATATATACTTTAATCTTAAAATGTGAACAATGAAAGCTGCTTTTTTAACAATTGGTTTAATGTCTGACAATTTCAATATGTCCTCAAACCAGTTCTATTTCAAATTTATGAAGACTGGAATTTGCTAATTGTTTTGAATTCTAAAATTTAGGTTTTAGAAAATTAAAAGAAAAACTGGAAAAATAATTAAACATTTTCTTTTTCTTTTAAGTTTGCTAGTATAAAGCTTATGAAATATTGCATTCCTGGTATAGAATATTTCTCCTGGATCCATTTTGGAAACCACTGGTATAGAGAATTATGCAATTCTCTTATAAAATATTACATTTTTAAACTTAACGTAATGGACTCTCCGAGGGAATAGTTAAAAGAATGTCATAAATCTCTAGTTGATGGTACTGCCTTGAAAGTGATATTTGTCACCACCATGGCAGAAATAGGCGGTTGCCAAGTCTTGCTTGGCAGGTTACATGAATGATGAGTTTTGTCCGTATGATGGCCAAACCAACTCTAATGTCAAGGATGGACTGTCAACTAGAGATTAACCGAGAATGTTAAATTTATGTATGCAAATTTAGGAGTGATTAATTGCAAGCCAAAAAGGGTAAGGACTGTTAATCACAATGAAGCTGTAGTTATGACACCTATTTCATATGTGCAATTTTGCAACAATGTGCTTTTCTGCTCTAGTTTGACAATGATTCTCCTCTTCTCTGGGAGCAACCTGCTTGGGAAGACTCGGTCAGTATCTGATCTCTAACACCTGCTATTCTTGTAGTGCATGCTCTTTTAGTTGAGGAGTATTGAAAGCAAGATTTTGTTGCCATTTTTAGAAATATTTTATGATTGCTGATTTAACAAAGGGCACCAAAAGTGATCTAACGTCAAGATACAGTAACTCCTTTGTGCTTTTTAATTTCTTCCAAAGAGGCAATGAAACAAAGGTCAAAATAAACTTGCTTATTGGGAATTTAAAGTCGATTGTACTTCATTCTATACATATTTTATTTCAATTATTTAAAAGTTAAATTTAATCTAGAAAATTTTAATATGCAAATAAATATGGTAGTATATTTTTGAAGGTACATTCCTCTCATATCCACGCTTTTAAGACGCAAAACTATCTTGACTGATAATAAATTACTGTGCCTATAATTTTTTTAATTTTGCCAAAATGTTTATGTAATAATTTTAGAATTTCAAAAAACAAGTTTGAAATTAAACAACTTAGAACTAAAATTATAAAGCAATTTTGTTAAATTTAAATAACAAAATGGGTATTGCACATTAACACTACGTAACTACTAATAGTAATTAATATCAATCAAATCAGTAAAATTAAAAATAATCAGCAATGAGAAGGACGTTCCTGGTTTTGTTCTACTAAATTGTCTATTAAGTTATATTCTCATCAAAGGCATCCTTAAATCTTCACTGTTCCCAAGTGGATAGAGCCCACTTAAGAACATAATAGACTAGATGCGTTTAGGTTTTTTTAATGGCATCCTGCATTTTTCTTTTTTTTAATTCTAAAGCATTTACTAAAGCTTTTAATTTATTTATCAAACATTAATCTGGTAAGATTCAAAGAAATTAAATGGATTTAATCATAACTTTAAAAAATGAGTTTTTAAAGCAATTTTTTTTTCTGTAGTCTTGTTTTCAAGATAGAAAAATGCAAATAATTCAGAATCTTGCTTTCATCCTCTTTTTAATCCTTGCATGAAAATATAAACTTATTCTGTAACATTACATTTATTACGGTTTTGTATAACATTTCATGGTTTATCTGTACATTGAGTGCATGTTTCTCTAATGGTGTTGAAGGTTTCTATCAGTAATAATAGCATTGCATGATTATTTTCTGTTAAAATTCTTTAATACAGATTTTCTGCTCAACTGGGTTGTAAAATATTTACATAGTTGCCTAACATTCAAATCTCACATTAGTTTTGAGTTTAATTTCATAAAAACGTGCTTTGCATGTTTGGGTTGCAGTTAATTTTTATAGTATCTGCATAACAAAAGATTTAATTTAAGCCAAAATAACTCGACATGGTTTGGCAAGGAAAAGTTACTTGTTGTGTTGACTTGTTCTTTAGTATACTTCCATTTACATGATTACACCTTGGTGAAATCTAACAGTCACATTCATGAAAAAACAGCTAACAGTCGGATTAAAACTAATATTGCAGTTTTTATTCATAAGAACTTGTCTTTATTTTTAGATTCTTATTCAATGCTATTCTACAAGTAGTGGGAGATTTGCAAGTATGAGTGCAATTTACTATGTTTATGAATATGGCTAAACCAATTTAATCAAGCCCAAGTATAAGAAAAGCTGCTTTTTTTTCTACAATGGTGTTCCTTTATAAAAAATAATGTAGAATAGAAAGAATATAATATTTCATAAATGAAATAATTCTTCATTTTATATCGTATGACAGCAACTGTTTCTACAATAAACAAAGTATGTAGCCATAAATTGTCCTAATGCTAAATTGAATGCATCTTGCAATGTTCGTTTAGACAAGAGTTTGAACCTACCATAAATGGCCTTGTCTGGTAGCCAATCCTCAATGACAGTTGCTGCAAATGCTGTCAGTATGGGACATGCTCCCAGAAATCTAATCTGAGCAGCAGTTTTTGTTGTAAATTGCTGAAGAGGTTTAAGGTTAAGTAAGATTCAGTTGAGAAGTGCCACATCCATAAAAAGTTGTCTTGGTTCATGAAAAATTTGAAAAGGGTTTACTTTTCAGTTAAACATAACTTTCATATTCAGGTTTAAACATATTTCCAGAAAAGTTTATCCGACTGCTTTTCACAGTAAAGAAATTGTCATGGTGCTCTTGTATGCATTACAGAAAATACATTGGAAATTTTTTTTTACGTTGTTCTCTTTGCATTTAAAATTTTTATTCAGTGTTCCTGACTAGTAGTGTGGTATGAATTTTATACCTGCTAAGTGCCTTGTGTTATGGGGGAAAAGTAAAACTGGTATTGAGAGTTATTGATAATTTCCCCCTATTAGTGCTAGAGAGATAGTGCTGTTGCAACCAAATGTCAACTTATGCAGAAACACACTGGACTAAAATCTAATGCAGCCTTATATTGATAGCAACCTATGCTAAATCACATTTCAAAGGTTCCAAATGTAGTGAGCTTAACCACAGCAGCAAAAATTATAACTTGTAATAATTTTTCCTTACCAAAACCACTGAAGTACATTATGGTAGGCATAGTTGCAATGTTTTTCAGTTAATGTGTTATGGTCTTGTGCAATTGACAATTGGTCCATTAGTGGTAACTTCTCCCATTCAGCCACTGCTAACATCTGGAGAGATAGTACTGTGGTGACCTTCGCCACAACAAAATTAACTTACAATATAATAGTATATATATATATATATATATATATAGCAATGGAACTCGACGCCACCATGAAGTACTTTCTAGTAAACAAGGTTGCACTGTCTTTCAAGCAGTCTTGCTAAAAGTATTGCAGCTGTCTGCAAGTTGTCACTTTCAACTTTTATCATTTGACACATTAGGATAGTCCAGACTTATTTTTTAAATTAAAAACTAAAAGGGTTTTTAATAATTTTTGTTTTTGTTAACTGCCTAAAATTTGCTCTGCTTAGAATAAGTAGTAATATTGATATTTTTATTGGAATATTTTATCCTCTCCTGTTAAATACGACCACCAAGGTACTATTTATGATAATTGATTTAGGGTGTCTAAACTTATGCTTTTAAGATAAACCAAAGATCTAGTATTTAAAAGTTGGAATGATTGGTAATGAATGAATGCTGCTTGTTGAAAGATTCAGGATTTCTAAAACCTGTTGGCATGTGCCATTGTGAAGTCTGTTATGCTACATGTTTAACATTTTAGGAGCGTCGTTTGAAGGAGATGACCTCCTCTGGTGACATGATGTCTCCGCCAGCAAGTTCTGCTAAAACAAATCCATTCCTCTCCTCTCCTTCCGAGCCTGGGACAGGCAATACTCCATCAGCCAATCAAAAAATAATTGACCTGTTCAATACTTCTGCGGAACCCGCGCACCACACGGCTAACGGAAGTGTTACCCCTGCGAGTGACGATCTGCTTTGCCTCAATAACAATCTCAGTAGTAATCCGTTTGCTGATAGTCTGTTTGGCGGCCAACAGCAAACGCCCCAGTCGCAACCTCAGGAACAGAACTCATTTGCTGCATTTACAAATGGTAAGATTTTTTTTGTGGAAATAGCATCTCCACTAAAGGGAAATTTTATACATTAAATATCTGTCTATTCTAATTTTAATTCCTGCGACTCGGTGGCTTTGTCTATTCTGCTTGCTATCGACCTGCAATAGGCACACAAGAACAAATAGAGACCGGTTTAACAATTTACACAGATGGATCCAAGACTCCACACGGAGTGAGAGCGACCTTTGTGGCATATACCAGGAAAATAGAGCTTGATAAAAATAATACAGTGCTGCAAGCGGAGAAACTGGCAATCCTTTTCGCTCTTGCTTGGGCACAACACCAAAACTACGATAAATGCAATATTCTCAGACAGCCTCTCCACAGTCAAAACCATACAACAATTTCAAACCAAAAATTCCATTGCCCAAAAAATAAGAGCACTACAAGATAATATTCACAACACGTTCATTAACAGGGTCAAAGCACATATTGGCATAATTGGAAATCGAAGGGCTGACCAGCTAGCCAAGGAAGCAGCAATGTGCGAAACGGATTTCAAGGTCTCCGACAAACTACCGAAATGTCACGTGAAGAGCTCAATGAAAAAGGCAGCCATGCAAAGATGGCAGGAGGAATGGGAAACAGGAAGGACAACCTTCACTTTTTTCCCAAAAGTCAACCCCAGAAAAGAGCCGTATGGTCCCTACCTCAAGTCATATTTCACAGGCCATGGACCCTTCCCCAGCTACTTGAGTCGATTCAGTGTGGCAAATTCTAGCAACTGCACCTGCGGACAAACAGGAACGCCCAATCATTACATCTTTAAATGCCCCCTAACGAGTTCTCATCATCTCGCGCAGCCATCAGATGTTAATTATTTGGCATGGGCAAAAAACACAGCAAGCAACGATCAAGCCCAGTCAAAGATAATATCAGTCATGAGTTTCCTTTCGGACAACATAGACTACCTCATCCAATAAACTGTTCATGTGCCTCTACATATCCGGATCCAAGAGTATCTTGACCACGACTACAGACTAATCGAACTTTTTTTTTTGTGTGTAACTTGGTATTACAGTATACATAATGTAGTGCATAGCGGGAAACCTCATTATGCGAAGTTCTGACCATGAAACCAAAGAAAGAGTGCCTTCACGGTTTAAACCAAACCACTTTTCCGCAGCGTGTCCACAAAAAACCACTTTTACCTGTCCTATGGACGGGGGGTAAGGGGGACACCTGCGGTGTCCATGTCAGTAAAAATTAGTATGTACATTACTATGTTTATCATGAGAACAGCTCCAGACAGAAAGTCGAGCTATTGGTTGCCGTAGGAATGAGGCTGCTTATTTTCTGTTGGGGAATCGTAAAGCTTTTGAGCATTCTTGGAGGTTGGCAAGTTTCATTTATAAAACTGGGTTTTGATATTTTGTGAAATGTTTTCGAGATTTAGCATTAAATTGATTTTTTTCGTCCCTTGTAGGTTTTGGATCCTCTTCTGATGCATTTGCATCTGATGCTTCATTTGCTGCAGCTTTTGGTGACAGCCCAAGTGCAGGTATTTATCAGTATTTTTTCTGCATGATTTAAATTCCATTTAATTGGTAACTTTACCATTTTAAAATTGGTTTTGAGTAATGAATTTCATTTATTTTTTACTCGGTGTTTATGTTTTGGATTAGTTTATAATTTTAGATGTTGCTTTTCTCTAAAATTAATTTGAAAGAATTTGTCTTTTCCTGACTCGGTTTCTTGTGAATATGAAAGGAATATAAATTTTATCTATCAACAATAATTGATTGGGGACACAAAGGGAATAGTAAATTTTTAAGTATCATATTTTCTGTTATAACACAAATTGCGCTATGCACCTAATTCTGTTTCTGCAGAAACCTTTTTTACACTAATTTTATTTTAAACAAATTCAAAATAAATATTTCATTTGCTTTTTTCCCTAGTCATTTTGATTTAACACGAGTGGGCCAAACCAATTTCTAAGAATTATTTTGCCTAAATTCTAAGAAGAAAAAAAAATTTTGTGGCATATCATTTCTATACTTTGTGAACTGAAGTTGTAGACAACCTCTTACTGAGAATTATATAACGACCTAATCAAAAGAATTAATAACCAAATTCCTTGGTAAAACTGGTGAAACATCACCATAGGAGACTTGTGCTGATTTTTCTCAATAGATCACAGAAAGAAATTCGATTAATAGAGGAAGAAGACTGTTCACACAACATTTCTAGTGATAGCAGCGATATTTCAGCCGTGTGCAAATATATACACCGTTTATTGTCAGAAGGTGAATATGAAAAAAATCTTGTGTAACAAATTTTTTTTGTTCTTTAATTTTTTTCAATTCAAATGCAAATTTACTTTAATACATTTTTATTCCGTTTATTACATGCATATTTTGTTGAAATAAAATAATAAGCTTTAACGAATATTTCATGAGTTTTTAAAATTACTTTTACGAATTTTTTAGATCTGAAACCTCTATCTTTTCTTTTATAGATACAATGTCTATTACACGATTTTTTTGACACATAATCTTTAGGAATGTATCTATCATATAAAAACAGAATTAGGTGTATTTAAGAGTAATTTTCTGTAGAATTCAAATCCTATTTGTTTTGTATGTATTTTTCTCAAGCCTTTTTATTCTATGAGCAGAGGTGCTAACCACTCTAAATTTCATCTTTCATTGTACTGTTACAGATAATACTGCTAAACATATTTGAAAATACGAATTTCTCTTGCTATATTTCTTTACAATTTTAAAGTTAAGAAATTTTATGAATTTTTAGATAATTCTAGGTTTTTTTTTTTGTTTGTTAAATTAATTTTGTTGGATTGAAAACCCTGTATTGTCGGATAAACTACCTGCTGCTATGGAAGAATATTGAAATTTTATTTTTTAAATGTGAAGGTAATTTTTAAAAGAATTAGTGGAGCCTAAAAAGCCAAAAGTAAAAATGCTTTGCATGGTTACTATGTGTCTTTAATATTGTTTAAAATAAGTTGATAATGCAATGTTATTGAAAACATTTCGTAATTATATTAAAAATACGTTCCACGTGTAAATGAATGTAAAATGTGGAAATCACAATTTTCAATTTCTGAAACATCTAAGGTTGGTTTCTCTGCTAATGGCTAAAATTGTGTTTGCTTTTGTTGCTTGCTATGTTTGTCTGCTTGTAATCATGCGTTTCCCTTGCTTTTCAAAGCTAACCAAGATACACCTGCTGATAATGCTGCTCCAATTGTGTCAGGTTTGTATGTCTTACTTCACAACTTCCTTAGTTTAGTTCACATGACTTTAAAAGCTTAAGCTTGTGTGTTCTTGTCATGTTATGCTTTGTTTCTTTCGATTGATTAAGTGTTTGTTCATCACGAAATTGAAACTTAAATTGGAATTAAAGTACTTGTATTTGCTCTCCTTAATTTTTTGTGTAGAGTATGTTTTAAATATTTGTAAATTTACTTTGATGTAAAATATTTCTTAAATAGTATTCTTGATTGCACCATGTCGAATTGATTGTCATGCATGAAGATTTTCCACATAAGCAAATGAGATGGAAGTCGATGTTCTCGCATGATACATTTCAGTGTGGCCTTTAAATGTAATGTACCACTATTTTGGGTCGTGTTTGGTGTTTACTGATCAACTTTCTTGTATCAATTTGGAATTCATTCTTAAGAATTTTTATTGGCAAAGAGGAGACTTATTGGAAACGCGTAACCCATTTTGAAGCAAAAACACTTCCTCCTGCTACCTTTAGCTTTACTGGAAATGCCTCTCATGCACATTAAGCATACATCATACCATTTTCAATGGCCTCTTCGAGAGGACTAGGAAACAAATTTCACACATATTATGATAGAAAAGCTGGTATACACCCTTTTATTTTCAATCTTAAAGGAAGAGTATTGTGTACAGTCATGTAAGAACTAGACGGACAGCTGGTTTAAAATTAAACTATTTATTTAGATAAATTAAATATTTACATTTAAATTTACAAGATTAATTAAGGGCACAGCCATCGACCATCGATGTCCTGCCTGGAGCCAAAGTAACAATGGCAAACAGAGACGTCTGTCTCTCGTCGAATCTAGAATCAGTCTTCTCTCAAAATCCACGTTCGCTTGGTTCCCCAGAACCGCAGCTGCGAACGGGAGGGGGGTGAATTCCCAGCACTGGCAAGAGATGTTTATGTCCTCCACAGAACTCAAGACACCCCCACACAGATGCAAAAACCGTTTGTAACCGACTTGGGTTCCCAACAGCATATCTTCATCCCAGACATTGGAGTTTCCGTCGGTTCCCTAATCCAGCTGTGTCGATGGATCAAACGGAACGGCGAGCCGCCGATGAGAAAATACTCTCTTTCGGTATTTTGTCAAAACCCGCACGTGCAAAGTCTGAAATTGTTTTCGTCACCGTCTGGCTGTTGAGCACCTTCCAGCGTCCACGTGTTAGAGAAAAGGGTCGGCTAGTACCATATGGTACAATTGAAATCAAGTTGGATGGGTTGCAGAAAATTTGCTTTGGGAAACTGATTTCCTAAATATCGTGAAAAAAGCAGAGAAGTTGCTTCATTTTCTGTATCAGTGCTGGAGTAGTACTTTGAATTACAACTCTTCCAGCCTTAGTGGACCTGCATCTTGAGATTTTGATAAAACTTTTACCAATGGGTGTAAAAATCTAAACATAAATTTTTGTTTAGTATCTTTCAAATTGTTAGTTGGGTATTGCTGTGTGATAACTTAAATATGTTGTGTGCAGCTAAAAATATTCCAATTTTTTTTTTCTTGATGTGTACTTCAGCAATAACTTAAATCTACAGAGAAACTAAATTTTGAAGTATTTCTCAATATAAAAAATGTATTGTGGTTACATAATTTGGTGGTTATATAAGTATTAAATTCACTGTAGATGTACACTTCCTTGCCAGAAAAGATAATATCAGCTGATGTCAATCCAAAGCCTATTAATTATCACTAAACAATCTAATGGTATATGAATCTACTCTGCTTCGTGGAGCTTTTTTGCAAGTTTCTCTTAGAAGATACGAGCTGAACATTTGACCAAGGATTCAATAGATTTAACAATTTCGGACCTATTTCAAACTATCTTTCGGTGTGGGTTTTATTGGAATTAGTTTGGTTTAACATATTTAATCATCTTTCATTTTATCTATGGTGCAAGTATTGAGTAACAATTTTTTTTTCTGCATGTTTATTCTGAAATTAAAGGTGGTTGAATTGTCATTTTCTTTTTCATAATAATCTTTATCCTTTTAACACTTCTATGCATGTGAATGATAAATAAAGCAGATTGATCTTGAACATTTGTGTAATCTGTTGTTTCTAGTATTCAAAGGATCGTGCACGCTCCCTTTTAACCATTTAACTCTTCTTGCCCATGTTTATTTTGCCTTTGTGTAGCAAAAAATAAACATGGAGCAACAAGCCAAACCTTGCCCATGTTTTAGGGTTATTTTAGGTTGATCCTTAGATTACTTCCTGCATTGCACTGTCTAAGCTCTTGTTGCCCTGTAGTGGTAATATTTAAATATAGCGAAAAAGATAAGTTCGTATTGGCTGTGCGACAAGGCAACAAAATCATTTTTATTGGAAGGGGCATTAAAACTGCCTTTACTGCTATTCATGCTCCAATGTTTGGAATTAATGTGATATTGCAGTTTATGAAGACTAAAATGACAGGAAAAAGAAAATCTCTATTTAAATTATTTCTTCAATTGAAGAAAGGGAAAATATATTACTAGGGTGTCCTGAGGAATGTATATTTAGTTTTTGTACATTTCAAGAACTTATATAAAATTTTAATTTGACAAAATCGCCTGGTTTCTTTTTTTTCCCCCTTCAATTTTGTTAAAAAATTGTCAGGTTTTGCAGTTTATCATTTATTTTATATTTAAAAAAATTATTTCACAGTGGATATTTGCCTTGAAAGTTGGCTTTTTTTACTGTACAGGGAAATAAGCTTCACAGTTCTCGTACAAAAGATGAATCATTATTTGTGTTTCTATACTTCCCTGTTTAAAATTCATGTTTTAAAAAAATCTGAACTTTAAGTCTGGGCTAAGCATTATAAAATACAGGCAAATCAAGAAAACTAAAACATTGCATGTAAGATGTATGGGATAAACAGTTAAGTGGTTAATGGAGTATCACCTTTTATAATCTAACAAATGTTCAAGGTCAATTGAACATTTCTCTTACATCTCTTAATAATTTTCTAACTTTCTCTTCAGAACAAACTAATATCTCCTCTGCTCCAGAGATAATCACCACAAAACTTAGTCTTCCCGGCATGGAACCCTTTGGAGGACGTTCCACCTCACCGTCTCCGACCACCGAATTGATGAGGGGTGCTGGCACAACACCAATATTGGCCAATGTGCCAGAGGGAGGCTTTGGAGAAGCAGTCGAGACTGCTGAAGAAGCTACTGCCCCTGCCACATCGGCGAGCGAGGAGAGGGCCCCGGACTTCATCTGGGGCGGCAGCAGCAATGTCGCCACTCCCACTTCCGCTGCTGCCACCGCAACTGCAGCCTGTGACGACCTGTTTGGTACTCCATTCGAACCAACTCCCACAACCACGACTGTGCCAACTGCTGTCGTTACGCCCCTGTCTGTTCAGCCGCCAATGGAGGCTCCCGACAAAATAGACTTGTTTGGCTTTGATAACGAAATCGGTGACTTCGGGGAGCAGCCCCTGTCTGCGCAGCCGTGTGCACCCCCTCCGTCACCGTTCGGAGGTCTCGACATGGGCATGCCGACCGGCACTGCGTCGCCTGACCTTCGAGCTCAGGCCATAGCGAATGCAGTCGGCGTCGCTCTGCCCATGCCAGTGCAGCAACTGCCAAAGGCCCATGCGGCTGGGTCGGGGCTCGACGACTTGAGTTTTGTCATCCAGCAGGCGATGCAGCCCAAGCTTTCTCCCGTACTTGCGGCTTCTCCGACCTTTTCGTCTACTTTGTCAGGGCCTAGGCCTGCGTATGTTGGACAACCTTTTCCCACTGGTGTCATGCCTGTGGCACCTCTGAGTGGTGGCACTCCTCCCGCCTCGATGTCTAACTTGTCCGGTGTCGCTGGCACACCCACTGGCCGGGCGTCCTCCACTCCTGGATATGGCACCCCTCCGTCTGGAATGAGCTCTCCCGCAAAGTCTGTTTCAGGCTTTGGAGTTCAGATGCCAGGTGACCTAATATCTAGATATCACTTGTTTAGATAGCTGTGTCTGGATGTTTTGTACTGTTTCGATGTGCCTCTTTAATCTACTTGAATCGTGTGTTTACATGATGGTGTGCTAACGTTCTGTGTTAACTAATGGTGGTTCTGATCTACGCTTTGTGATAAGGATTCTGTTGTGTATGGTTGAAACAATGGTCAGCAATACTTCTAAGTCGGCTAATTAGTGACCTTAAACAATAGCAATCGGATTGATACAGATACATCTGAAAGTTCCGCTAGCTTCAGAGCGTTATTGCTTCAGCTATTCTAAGCTTTACAGCTTTTCTCTTGAATTAACCCAACTTCTATTCACGCTTGCTGCAGCTTCTGTACGCTTAGGCTAGCCACACATTGTTAGTTAATTCTTGCGACACTAAATTAGCTGAAATACAGTTTCCGGAGTATGCATGGACATGGCATATGTCTTGTCGCATACCGCTACAGTGTGTGGCCCAGTTTACCCTTGTTCTTGGAATAGTGGAAACTACATAAAGATTAATTTCTGCAACCTTTCTGCTGAGGGATCCTTTTATGTTTCTAACCCCTTGGT
This sequence comes from Metellina segmentata, assembly GCA_947359465.1. Lineage (NCBI taxonomy): Eukaryota > Metazoa > Arthropoda > Arachnida > Araneae > Tetragnathidae > Metellina > Metellina segmentata. Next base: position 107,607,267 of record OX375880.1, read on the forward strand.
TCAACAGCTTTTGGGTTCAAATCCCACTCTAGGCATGGTCAATCGTAGTGGTTCCACTTTAAGAGATGGGTTCCAGTGTAATTAACCCTTGTGTAGCAAAAAATGACAACAAACCATACCTTTTATGCTAGGGTTAGCGATATCGGTGTTTAATATGCAATCGGCTAACTAACTGGGGCTATAGTTTGTTCATCCAAAAATGTCACCCTTCTACTAACATAGAGGCCAATGTCTCTGTGTGTTTGCCCTCAGCTAACAATGAAAGTTGTAGGTGACTCGGGTTCTATTCCTGTAACTTTCCGTAGGTGTATTTCTACTGGAATATATTTTTAAGGATTGTTTAGTTTTTGACGATCTTTTTGTCAGTGTTTTAAGACCTTGGTGATTAAAAAGGCAAAAGCTAAAAATGTTGCTTCTGTCTTGATGCTCAGTATGTCTTATTTAGGTTTCTTTTGTCTAAAAAATATTTTTTTGTTTGGGTCTATTAACATTTCAATGTCCTTGTTTTTATTTATCAATTTTCATCATTGTTTATAAGTTGGATGAACAGCATGTTAAAATCAAAAGAGTAATTATGTTAAACATGCCTTTCATCCTTGACCATCCATTGGAACTATGGCATTAAGTGTCATAATCCAAATACTCTAGTACTATTTTTAAAATAATAGTTTACATGCAATTTTTAATTGTTTTACTTGAATTTAATGTATAAAATGAACTGGGGATAAAATGAACTCAAAAGATTCAAGATGCTTTCTTAAAATTGATGCAAATTTGTCAGAGTGACCAAGCGATGTCTAATTTGATAGACAAAATGTATAGTAGTGGCCAAGAACAGGACACTTCATGCCTAAATTGGACTTGAAAATTTATTTACAATGTAATATAAAGTTTCCAATATACACGCCGCACCGTCCAGTGCAAAAACACATATCACTCCCCCTGCAGTGTACAACAAATTGCTTTATTCGTGTTCTTTTTCAAAACCCCACCCAACATTTCATATTCTGGATCATATCAGAACACTGGTACTGTGATGCATTGATGTTCGTCTACCAGAAAAGTAGCAACCAGAGCACAAAAGTAATCTTGAATTGATACTGTACAAATGACATTGTGCTACTTAAGATTTTGACTGATTACAAGTAAAAGCATAAATTAGTATTCATTGTCAATGGTTCATGTGTAAATTTTACCAAATATAAAATTTTAAACTGTATTTACATAAGTAAAAAGTTAGAATTTATGAAATAAGGTGTGAATACATCTTGAAAATGTATTTGTTGCTGTTCTGTCAGTAACAAGATTATGAATTCCTTCAGTGAATTAGTTCTCTTTAGACATGTGTACTCTTTTCGCACAATGCAGTATATTAATCTATGGTGTTTTTTATATAAGGGTGCCATTTTGTTGTAGAATAATTTTTGATTGAAAATTTTACTAAATTGCAGGGCTCCTAACACGTCACTTTTTGTCACATTTTTGACATTTTGTCACCTTTTCAGGGGATTTAAGTTCTTAAATTCTAATTAAAGAAGAAAAATTTTTGGTGCGTAGTTAAAAAAAATTCATTTCCTCTAAAAAAAAAAGGGTTCGCATGAATTCAATTTCGAAATGCACACTACGTTCCACCGCAAGCATGGATTCAAAAACGTATAGTTTCAATTTTAAAAGGATACTTTATGGTGCCCGCGGTGTATTAGCAGCAAGTTCTGGAAATTTTTCCATGGGAAAAGGCTATATGTAAAACGAAGTGGCTAAGTTTAAGGGAAGCAAGGCCATCTTTTTGTCCGACCCCTCTTACCTAATTACCTAACTTGAGTGATAGAACCATGAGTGGCATTTACGACTAACGTTTTCCTTTCATAGTATTGTGTGGCGTATCATTTGGCGCAAGATAGATATCACTGGTCGACAGGGTCGAACTAAAGGAGTAACCCTCTGGGAGGTTAGACGCTGACAGCTCGTAAATGGTAATCTATGCCAGTGGTCACTTGGGGGGGGATAACATCCTCCATACACAGATCTGAGGATGGTCTCAACAGACCCATTTTATTTTCGAATTCTGGAATAAGACGAGAATGGAGAGGTCAAGAGACCAGACAGATCAAGCTGATATTAACTCAACGTTAACCCAGGAGGAGAGGTAATACATTTAGTACCTTTGTCATCACATGTTGCAGTTTCTATTGTGGGTCTGATTATGTCTAGAAGGTGTAGATATGTCGCGGGTAAACTCTGAAAGGACAGTGGAATCTTCAATATGTATGATAATTTACACTCGAAGGTGTCTTCGACAAAGTGTTTAAGGGGATAGATCATCAACCTCTCACACATTCTAAGTGCTCGAAGCTCCCCATCGAGAACCCAGACATTCCTGTCTATAGAACAGAGGCTATTCACTCGTTGCTCTCTTTGTGGCAAAGAAATTAGGGCATGGAAATCTTAATGGACTTCAGCCGTTTCTTCAGGAGTTTGAGATCTGAAAGATTCCATAACCAGAGAATGCAAAAAATTCGGCTGTCTGTATCCCAGGCCTCGAAATATATTTTTTAATACAGGTGCACAAGGTGCACCTAAGTTTTTAAATTAGGTGCGCCTAGCGGGAAAAAATTAGGTGCACAATTTGATTTTCACGTGCACCCGGGTATTTCGAGCCCTGCTGTATCCAGAGGGTTAAATATTGAAAGAGCGTTGCGAGTATATTGAAAATCATTCTCTGTTATCAAAGTTGATTATTACTATTTTTTGATTTTTTTTTTTAGTGAAATTCAGTTTTTAAAAAGATTATTGACTCGTTACTTTATACTCGAAAAAAATAACTAATTAACATTGGGACATGTAATATTCACACAATACATAATGCTTTTCTTAAAGGTATAAAAGAGTTAGGGGAAGATGTGTCTGAACTAGTTTTTACTATTCAGACTTTTTAATCAGTGGCCTAAGCTTTGGTCAACGTACAAACAAATTCAAGAAGACTTGAAACTTCCCACTCACCATTTCATCAAGCTTTGTTCAAGCAGGTGACAAAGCCTAAAGCCAGCTGCTGAAAGTTTGCTTGAACAGTGGATTGCAGTACAAAAGTATTTCCTTGACTACATTCCAATAAAGAAGCCAAACATGATACAAAGACTAGGTTACAAAAAAAATTGTTAATTTACTTAGAAGAGAAACTATAAAGGCTGAGGTGATATTTGTCCTATCAAGTGCAGGTGTATTTAATTCTTTGACCGAATTTCTTGAGAAAAAGGAACCTTTAATACATAACCTTCATTCTCAACTTGAATTGTTGACAAGAACAATTTTGGTTAGGATCTACGAAGGGGAATTTATTTGAGCTTTGAAAATGGATACAGAAGATATGTCCTCAGAAATTGTTGCCTCTGGCAGATATTGTGATTGGCCATCAAATTTCTAGACCGCTACAGAATGTGTGTGTGAAAGAGAAAGAAAGGAATTTATTTTTTCTAAGGGCTCAGAATCATTACATTGCCAGTGTTAAATATCTTTTGAAGAAGTCCTCCTTCAGTTCATCTCTCCTTAAAAGTTTATCCTGTCCTCTTGAGAGACTCAGTGGCGAGAGTGTTCAACAAGTATTAGAATTTACAAGAGAAATGCTATGGGATGTCCCGACAGACATACTACTGGATGAGTGCAAATTACTCCAAAAAGAATTTGAGAAGGATTTAGAATGAAGCATATATTGATGTTTACTGGAACCAGTTCTTCAGACTGCGAGACATTAGCAGAGTTGCCAAGTGCTCAGGAAATTCCAGAGTTTCTACGCTGAAGAATCGAAAATTCGCAACTCCGCGTAATCATTGGTTCACTCCGGAAATCGCTTCTATGCAGGGAAAAGGAAATTTCCTCTGTTAAAAGGAAAATTTTTTCCATTTTCAGAGAAATTGTGTATTAGAATTTTGTTTCTATAATTTGAGGATAAAACCTTTCATGTATACATGTAATTTTTTATCCTTAAAACGGTACAAAGTTCAAAATTCAGAATCCTCGGCCTTTCCGGATTTCGGATTATTTGCATTTTTTTGTTTAAAAAAAACCTTAATCTAACCTCCACTGCGCGAATTTTGCGTTTGCAATACTAAAATAGCAGATATATAAGTAGAAAGAATATATAATTGGAATTTTTTTAAAACAATGCAAGAAATTTTACTTGCAAATTTTCTTAATTTTTCTGTGTGGTATTTACTTTGAAGATGTCCGTTATTTTGCGTTTCATCAATTAGGTCCAGGTTTACCTCCTTGTTCTATGAAAATTGTCAGAAAGATGGAACAAAAGTGAGAAAAACCAAAAAACTCGGGTTAGCAAAACGTCCAACATTTATTTTTTTCGAAATTTTTGAAAATTCCGGATTTCGGACATCTGCATTTAGGACTAAACAGAAATTATTTGTGCTAATACGGAATTTTATGACTGTTTTTAAAGAAAAACATGCAGATATTTTATTTTTGTCCTGATTTTCGCGTTGCTCCGGAAGCAGCCTCAAAACTCCTGAAATTTTATGAGATTGCTCTTGAAACTGCTCAGAAAAGGTTGGTAACCCTGCATTAGTGGTGTGGATCCTAAGTACCCAGTTGTGTCAAAGCTAGTGAAGACTGCTCTGTCACTTTCTCATGGTAGTGCTGACATTGAACTTGGCTTCTCAGCCTCAGGAAGAGCTTTGACAGGAGACAGAGCATCAATGTCAGAACACACTCAATGCATTGATGACGGTTAAAAGTAGCTTGGCAAATTTTGACAATTAACCTTATTTCGTGTCGATCACATCAAAGCTAATGGATATGGTAAGGGTTGCATATAAAGCCTACAGTGACTATTTAGAAGATCTAAAACGTAAGGCACAAGAAAAATTAGAGAAGGGCAGGAAAGTAAAAGATGGACTGGAAGCAGAGAAAAAAAAGGTGATAGAAGAACGAAAACTTAAAATTATGCGTAAAGAAGGGGATGAGGCGTTGGATAGTGCTTGAAAATTATTAAAGGAAGGAGCACATGTTCAGCCAATGATTGAAAGAGCGGCTAAAGTCTTGGATGATGCTGGTCAGCAAAGACAGACTTTAAAAAATGCACATTCTTCTATTGAGAAGACAAAATTAATTTTAGTCTTTTTCAACAACAAAAAAATTAAGACATAATATTTCAAAGAAAAGGAAGAAATTCGTCAAGCTGTGTCAAAAATAAACTAATTAAAAAAAATCACAATTCCGATTTTTTTTTTTTTTTTTTTAATTTGTATGTTAATATTTTAAAATGATGTACTTTTTAAATGAAGAAAATAAAAATATCCTTCCAAAGAACGAAAAAGAAAAGATAGGGGTAGCTTGGGAGGATCTTTTTATTTTCTATCTTTATACTTGAATATATTTAGCATTATTGTTATTTGTTACTTTTTTTTTGCTCGATTAGTCACTTTTGTCACCTTTTTCTACTCGATTAGTCACTTTTTGTCACCTTTTTGGTTTAATTAGTCACTTTTGTCACCTTATGGACCTTGAAACCTGTTAGGAGCCCTGATTGTATTGTACATATTGTTTTACTCGATGACAAAATTTGTGGAACACAACATCGGCCAAATGACTGCTTCTGGCCTCACTGCAAATATCAACTTTCAACAGCATTTCTGGGTTGATTTTAATTTCTTAATGCTTTCTTGAGCTGTTGAATCATTGTTAGCCTCAACGTATTTCTTTAAGTATCCTCAGAAGAAAGCCCAGCATTGTTAAATTAGGCAACAAAGGGGCTAATCTACATCACAAGATTTTAACATATGTCCAGCAAATGTGTCCTTTAGAATTCACATGGTTGCACCAACTGTATGGCACGTTGCTGCATCTTGTAGAAATCGCATGTCCTGTAAACCTTTTGTCGATTAATTTCAGACAGAAAAATTTTCAAAGTTGCTCAAAATCATTTACAATTTGACAGTAACTGCAGTTTCATTAGCATTCTTAAAATGGTCCATTAATGCTGTCTCTTCAAATTGCACACATTAAAGTTTCTCTACTGGGATGAAGGTCATGAATTAACCTTGGTTTTTTTCTGATCTCATTAGTGGCTGTTGGGTATCTATTGACATGACACGGTAGCAAGAAAATTAAACAAATCTAGTGATCATTAGAATATGTATTGTCAGTATGACTGGATGCAGGGTTTCCACGGGTCAGAAAACATGGAATTGTAAGGGAATTTAATTTTGTCCAAAAAAAAATCTGGGAAAAGTCAAGGAAAATAACGTTTTTTTTCATCTAAAACCTGGAAAATTGCCTTAATGACCTGTAAAATAGATTGATCATGACTTCACAGGCACTTTGGAGAAAAGCAGCAATGAGATTCATACAGTTTTGTATAATTTTATAAATATAATTTTTCTATCGACTTTAAAAAGAAACTGTTAATATTTAACAGGTAAATAATTTTGTTTCATACGTGGACTTAAATTGAAGAATTTAATGCTTTATTGATTTTTATTTAAGCAAAACAAATTTATTTAAGCCTGATATGTTGGATTATTTGAATAAGTTATTTTAATGCAAAATTACTTTGGTTTTGTGCTTAATTTTTCAAATGTATAATTCTTAAATTGGTTTTTAATTATTGGCTATCAAATACTAAATTATTTCTTAGTTTTCAACCTTAAGAATGTCGTAAATTGCTTAAGTATAACCTGGAATTTTGTAAAAATTTGTCTGGAAAACTGGAAAGGTCGAAGAATTTTATTTCTGAAATAGAGTAACACTATATAAATGCGATTATTTGCCCAATAGTATATTGCATAATAGCATTAAACAAGTTTTTATTGAGTGAAAAAAAAAACAATTCATAAAAAATGCTTTGCTTGAAAGTTATTCCAAAACAAAATGATGCCCTTGCATATAAAGCACCCTGCATGTGCAGAGTTGCAAGGTTGTAGGTTCAAGAAATTATTCTAATTGGTAACTTTCTTTAGGCTTTGATGCTTTTGGGGATACTCTTCAACCACAAATGCAAGTCAACAAACCTGTATCTACAGATAAAACAAGTGGCTCTAGCATATTGAAAGGGGATCTGGACTCTACATTAGCCAACCTGGCGTGCAACCTGGATATTAATGGTCCTAAACAAGCTTTGAAAAAGTAAGAAAATTGCTGAAATTATTTGTTTTTCTGTTTCTTTGATGTTCTAATTCTGCAGTGAATATTTTCGTTTATTGTTCCAATTTCTTGCATATACAAAAAGCTTCGATCCATCTATCTAGTTTTCTCAGTTAAAAGTGAATACAAGTGATGTAAGGGGTGTTGTATAAAGATTTTTCAAGTTTTTCTGAAAAGATGTTACCAAAATGCTTATTGAGAGGCTTGAATTTTAAATCAAAAGCATTGATACAAAAATGTAAAAAAAAAATTATGATTCCTCGATTTTTGTTCTATTTTACATGCACTTAAAAACATTTTCAGTGTTGTGCATTAAAATAATCTTATATTTCAACTTGAACTAAATTTAAATTATCTTTAATGCTTATATCTACCAGCTTCTACGTTGCCATATTAGCAGTTTCCAACTATTATGGAATGATTGTAAATTTTCTACATTCTTTACAGATAGCAAATCTAAAGAGTTTTCATAATCATTTCACTATCTTTTTGCAAAATAACTTTTCTGGTTACTAATTTCATTGCAGAAACCAATGTATCAAATAAAATAGGGCCATATTTTTATTACTTTCTAAGTTTAGAAAATTAATTTTTTATAATATTTTTCTTTTGAATGACTCTTCTATTGAATCCTCAATTATTTATTGGTATGTCACCTTAAAAACGTCGTGAATTGATTAAGTATGACCTGGAATCTTGTAAACGTTTGTCTGGGAAAACCTGGAAAGTCGGAATTTTATTTCTGAAATAGAATTGAAACCCTAATCTAGGGGAAAAGAAGTTAATGCATTATTAGGGTAAAGGGGTGTACATGCGTTGTGGAGTATCCATATATTCTCTCTCTCCCACGTCTAAGTCCAACGGAAATAGCGTCGACAGCCAGTCGCTCTACTTGACAGTTAGAGACAATGAACAGACTTTTGGTCCCCAGGATGATGGACGAGCTGGACATAAGATCATAGACAGCGAGAGGCCGAACCGAGACTTTCCATCGGGGTTCAAAGGCCAATAAGGTCAGCGGGCACCTGTGACCCCCCTGACACTTGACCAATTGCAGGACGTGAATTACGTCAAGAGCGACGACAACGCCAGAAGAGGTATAAAAAGGCGTGCACAGTGTTTGCTCCGAGTGTTGTTAATTGCCACAGGACGGTCGAGCCGAATTTACCCGGGCATCCGGCCCCAGATTATCCTTGAGAGGAACGCAGTAGCCGCGGCAGGTAGCCGGCTAAACTGCTCCACGGTCGCACGAGCTTGCGACCTTCTGATCTCACCTGAGAATGCTCAGAGAGGCCACCCGGCAGAAGGACTATCGCTCGAGTCCCGTTACCAGAGGAGACACGATTCTCCGCCTTGGCATCCCGCCAGACATCATCTCATCCGAGATAACCGTGAAAGGCTGTAGCCTGGAATTCACCCTTCGCTCGAGTCCCATTTCCAGAGGAGACCCGATTCTCCGCCTTGGCATCCCGCCAGACATCATCTCATCAGAGATAACCGTGAAAGGCCGTAGCCTGGAATTCACCCTTCGCTCGAGTCCCATTTCCAGAGGAGACCAGATTCTCCGCCTTGGCATCCCGCCAGACATCATCTCATCCGAGATAACCGTGAAAGGCTGTAGCCTGGAATTCACCCTTCGCTCGAGTCCCATTTCCAGAGGAGACCAGATTCTCTGCCTTGGCATCCCGCCAGACATCATCTCATCCGAGATAATCGTGAAAGGCCGTAGCCTGGAACTCGCCCCATTACTCGGGTCACTGCTACTGATTCTCCAAGGGAACCATTCCCAGACCGCCGATTCCAAGAGAACTGTATATATTTCAACCTTACTCTAATCTAGAAATAAAACCACTTATTTCTCAACCTGTAGCATTAGTCTAAGTCGTTACAGCGTATTGTTAGGCTGTATGACATGTAATTCTAAGATATATGAAATGATATTTTCCTACTAGGAATAGTGGTCACCAGTGGGGATCTCCCAAACCTCCAGTGAAAGCAGCTGGTCCTGGTGGCTGGACGGCTCCTGCTTCTGTGGTACCTGTAGCTGGTGGTGCAGTTCCATCTGGATGGTCGGCTTCTCCGCAGCACGGTTTCCCTCCAATGGTAAGCTTTATTTCCATCTCGCCAAACAAGCAGAAGTATACTAAATTCATTGGCTTCTCATAGGAATAACAACATTTCTGTTTGAAAAATGCATGAGGTCCTGATGGCCTCCTCCACAACAAAGTATGATAAAGCTTGATTGGAGACTGGTGCTCCCTTCTAATACCCAGGTGGGATACGCACTTTATGTTTAAAATTGCTTATTTATGCTTAACTATGCACTGTGTGGCTAGCCAGTGCCCATGATGCAAGTTATTAATTTGGTGTAAAATTTTCCACATTTCGAATCTGTAGAAATTTTTAATCTATCTTTAGCGATTCCGATGTTACGAAAAAAAATTAACAATCCCACAGTCAAAATGTTTTTTATTTTTTTGCTCTCATTCCCTGAAATGGAATATGACAGGAAAATCTGTTTCTTTATTTTTTAACTCGAAGGGCAGAAGATGCAATCTGCTTCACATGACATCACAATCTCTTGTGAAAATATAAAAGATATATTCGATTTAAAAATTATTTATTTAAAGAAAATCACGTTTTTAGGTATCGATCTAAAGTGAAATTTTCCACAGATTTCAAATCCGTTGAAATTTTTACTGTCTTTAACGGTCTGGAGATAGAAAAAAAAAAGAACATACTAAAGTTAAAACTTTTTTTTTTATCCTCTGCTGGAAAATTATTCCTCTGTGCAAAATGAAAGCAGAAACGGGGAAAAAATAAATTTAGAATCTACCACAATGAAAAAAACTTGGCATGATTCCGACGGCAAGGTCATGTGGGTAGAAAAGTCTAGATTCCTGTGTTTCTTCTCTCTCTCTCCAGTAGAAATGCAATGAAGAACCCGTTGGAGAATAAAACTATTAAATTCATTTAAAAAAATTCAGATTGAATTTTAAAATTTGCCGCAACTCAAAAATTGCAAAAATTAGGACTACCTGTGTGCCAAATCTCATTGCTATAAGTCCCATAGAATCGTCAGGATTTTGGGGCAAGAAACAAACACTTCCTTTTATAACAGTAGAGATACCTTTAATGTAGTATTGGATTATCAACCTGAGGGTTGCAAATTCGAAACTCTGTCTGCAAGAGCTGGTGAATGAAAAATCTGTTGGATGTGAACATTGCTCTTTTAAAATAAGTGCCGATATCAGCTTAATTACAAAATTTTCTAGGCACTTTAAAGTGTATATGAAGACAAATTAGCCATAACGTATCCCAATGTTAAAAAGAACTAAATGTGATATTTATGTGTTTAGGGACAAGGAGCACCTGCTGGTCAGTGGGGTGGAATGGGAGGAGGTACTTACACTCAGCAACATCCAGGTGTCTTCCAGCAGCAACAATATAATATGGTGAGTTGCAAAAATATGCTTATTCAATCGTTTATGCAGTTTTTAAAAAAATAGTTAGGTCAAGAAAATTACCAATTATATATATGTGTGAATTGTTTCGAAAAGTTTGAACAATATTTTGTACCACCTGACTTGAGGAAGTATTTCGCATTTACAAAATATCCACAAATAATCAAACAGCTGAGCTAGATTATTAACCAGATGCAGAATTGAATTGTTAATTACACCCTCATAACGATTCAATCTTGAAGAATCGAGAAAATGTCTTGTATTTAAAGATTCTTCAGATAATTTTTATTTGTATCAAATAGAATAACAAATGAAAAAACTATTCCGATCCTTACAACTTTATGCTGGTAACCTCAATCTGATGACTCCAAGCATCTGAAAATAAAACTGCATCTGAAGGACTAATCCAATTTCTAATCTACAAACAAATTTGAAACTTCAGCTACCATCCTTAATTGACAAGGCAGGCCTCTGTGTTTGGCATCCATGGGAGCCCAGAAGCCCTGCATCTCCTACTTTACACAAATTAATAAGGTAGCAAATTGTAATTGAAACCCGAAGAAAGATCTCAAGAAAACATTGATACTGCATGACAGTGTTATTGAAAATCGAGGGTCCTCTGTTGACATTACACACAAGTAGGCTTTCTCCGAACACAATATGGGAAAAATTTGGATTTTCATCCAAGCTCTAAATGTCTTCTTTATGCATTCAATCACTTGGTCTATATTATATTTCATAAATAAGTATAATTAATTCAGTTCTAAAGTTCAATTTAAATTACATTCCAAAACAGTTCAATCAAGAAAAATTAATAAGTTACCAATTCTCAATTTTAACAATACTTGCGTTTACCATAGACAGCATTGGTAATCTTGAATAATTATGTTTAAAATCTTTTAATACAAATTATAAGCAACATTTAATATTTTCAGAGTGATTTTTGAGAGCGATTCCGTCATTGCAAGATATTTTTTGTACACAAACACATGAAGGTAAACAAAAAGTGTTACCATTATAGTGAATAGGTACTTCAATTCATTATACAAGGTATAATGTCGTTCCTGGTTCGAATGCGGGTCCGGGCATGGATGTTTTTAAACGTATGGTGTAGAGGTGGCTGGTGCACCTTAAATCTGTCGGGGCCGTAAGTCCTCACGTTGGGTTGGTGTGGAAGTTTGGAGAGTGGGGTGCCAGCTCAGGTGTTGCTTCGTCATCTGACCGTGGTTCAAAATTACGAGGCGTTGTCCTCGAATCTTTCCCTCAAGGGACTGATCCCGGACCGTCGTCAATAGCCCGTTGTGTTGCTCTAGTAAGACGTTAACTAAAAATTACCATTACCGAAGCAAAATTGACGATTTTTAAAATGTAAATCTGAGTGGGGCTTTAATTTCTATCTTGGCGATTTTGACTTCATAAAAGCCAACCATGGACTATTAATGCTGTCCTTTCAGCCTCAAATAGTTTCTTGCTACGATTGGTCAATAGCATTTGTTGTGCAATGTTTACCTCAGCAGACTATTATGCCCTACCCCATGCAACAGATTAGCAGGTGGAGGGTTGCAAGTCCAAAACTCTGTCTATCCAAAGACCATCATATTCACGGGCTGGTGCACATCGTATTCACGGGCTGTCGTGGCCTCTAGTTTGCATGGTTTAAAGTTTGGAGAGATGCCAGCTTGGGGTGTTGATCTCGTCATCTTACCGTTGTTCGAAATTACAAGGTATTGTCCTTGAATCCTTTGGGATTGATCCCAGACCGTTGCTCACAGCCCATTGTGTTGCTCCAGTAAGATGTTTTATTACCTATCCCTACCCCATGCTTACTTTTGAGGCTAGCTTCAAGCCCAGTGTACAGTGGGTCCTTGCACATGGTTTATCATTCTCCCTGTTTTATACCATTTGTTCACCTGTAAAAGACAGCCTCAAACTCTTAAGACAGTACTTGGACCATCTGCAAAAGAATTGCCAGGTATAGATGCAATTGGACCTTTTGGGCTCCTTTTTAAACTTAATGTTGAAAATGGTTAGTGCAGAAGAACTCAGATTATCTTAATCAATTGCGATCAGACCCTATTCGGATAGTTGGATAATTCGTGAAAAAAAAGGTTATTTCTTCTAAACGAATTTTGCTTTATTAGTCTATAATGTAGTTCAATGACTCGACACAATTTTGTTCACGTTTTGTACCTTACTGTATTAAAATGTATCATTGCTTGAACACATCGGTAAAAGTCGGTTGTTTCGTTGTCTTTACTCATTTTGTGCACCCAAGTCTCGCATGCACTTGACGGTGAGTAGCTGTGGATGGTCACACTCAGGCTGCCGATCCATTCATTTGAGTGCTGTGTCAAGGTGCCTTGCTAGCTGACGGTCACAAGTCTGGTAGAGTAGCAATGTCGTTGTTGTCTTCCAGGTCATAATTGAGTTCTAGCACTTTGAATGAGTTCATCACTTAGAATTTAGAATCTGGGGCCCGAAGAATAACTCGCCAACCACTCGCCTGAGTCCACTGCACTTGGAACATCCAGGAATTTGCACCATGATGTTTATGTCCTCAACTGACACTTCGTCCTCTCCATTTTGATCATTCACCTATAAGAAACTTTTAAAATGCGGATTTCTTTTTCTCAAAGCGATCCGTGTAACTGGAGTCTGGTTAATTGGAGTTCTACTGTATTTTATTATCGAGGAGGAAAACGGTGAATCTAGTTTATTTATATTAGTTTATCTAAAGCTAAAGAAAAGATTTTTTCTTAAATTGCATTTTTTTTTAATTTAATCTTTGGCATCCATCATAAATGTTATGTTACTGGCAAGCTTTATCTAGTACTTTTATTTGGCTTCACAGGAGCAAGAATGTACTACTTTTTGAACATGGTATCCACTACTTTCTTTGAGGCAGTTAATTTTAACAGGGTGGTAACAGAACCGGGAAATCAGGGAATTCTCAGGGAACTTTTCAATTCTGGAAATATCAGGGAATTCTCAGGGAAAATTTCCAAATTTCACAAAAAATCGGGGAATTTTAAATTTTTTTATGAAAACTGTAACTATTGTCGTTTGTGGACTATTTAGAGATGCGCGATTACAGGTACTTTTGAGAATAGAATAAATCGTTTTTGCCGAAATTGTAAGTCGTATAAAGAACACCGGCGTCGTAATTTTCGAACCCATCGAAAACCGCCGCTGTGGTTTTCGTTAACGGAGCGTCTCGTCGCCATGAGGACAGCGATACAACTTGTGGTATACAATTTTAAATTTGTGTAACTAATAATGTTTTTTGGTGCATTAAATTAATATTTTTTGCTCGCAATTATATTTTTGTAGAATTTTTTGGTAAAACTACGTTTGTAGCGATGTTACGGCTTTGGCGCTTTTTTTGCGAACTTCTAAATTCGCCAAGGAAGGAATTATTTCAAATGAATCAATAAAATCAACCGACAGTTCAACGAATTTTGAAAGAACTTAAAAGAATACTAGCCACTGCGTGGCCAGCACGGCGTTGCCCGTGACAGTTCTTTTCGTGGGGTCTGGTGCTTACTAACTAGGTGCTGCTCGCTAACCCCTGGTGATTGCTACGAATACGGTTTAAGAAACAAACCAAATGATAATTCGTAGTCTATTGGATAACAGCCATCATGGCGTTTCTCGTGGTGTTGGGTTGCTTCGCAAACCGAATGGAAATTCGTAGCCTATTGGAATGAATTCCCTGTGAAATTCCATTTGGTTTTGCGAAGCAAACCAAACTATGAATATAGTGAACTATGTATTGCTTCGCAAATTCGATAATAGCCATAACGGTGTAGTCCATGGTGTTTTTATTTTCCTCTTTCGCTGAAAATCTCTAAACGTCAGAATCTGCTGCGAAAATTTTAAAGATATTCAATTTAAAAATTTTATTTAAAAAAAAACAACATATTTTTAGGTACTGATCTATTGTGATATTTTCCGCAGATTTCAAATCCGTTGAAATTTGAAATTTTTACTCTATCTTTAACGGTCTAGCAGATAGAAAAAAGAACTAAAAAACTCCAGATCAAAGTTTATTTGTTTTTTATCGTCCGCTGGAAAATCATTCCTCCGCGCAAAAAGATAACGGAAACGAAAAAAAAAAATTAGAATCTGTGATCTATGCTGTTGCATTCAATAATAATTACATTTCATGAATTCATTTAAAAATTTTTTTGTTGAATTTTAAAATTCGCCGCGACCCAAGAATTGCAAAACATTCGGACTACCTGTGATGTTAGTGCCATAGATTCGTCAGGACTTTCTTTGCGTGCAGGAAACAAACAGACAGACTGACAAACACTTCAGTTTATAATATTGGAGATTCAAAATGAAAATTTAACCTTTTGAGTACGACTATCGATATAATTAGCGCGATTCTTATAACTTTCAATTCACTACAGCTGTAACGGCCGTAGTCTAAATTATTTCTTGGCGCGTTTCTTATAACTTTTAAGGTACAACTGATGTATGTGCTGGCCGTTGTCTAAATTCTTCCTTTTCGCGATCATGGTACAACTGCTGTACTAGCCGAAGTCTAAGGCCCGGTGCACACATCCGATTTTTCAACATGCGGCACCGAAGCCCAACTATGCGCACATAGCCGTGAAATGACTCAGATTCAGACATTTCGCGCCATTTGCAATTATTTTTCTATCGATGAAAACATGTTTATTTCGTTAACTTAGAGTTAAAAAAGTATATTTTGAAACAAAATAGTTGTTACAGGATCAACCATTTATTAATCACTTCAGTCCGGAGAAGCGTGTGCGGCGATCTTCTGCGCCGTGGAGAACTGCGGTAGAAATTGCACGCAAAGTTGGACGTACATCGCCGCAGTGACGCCGGAGGCAAGTGTGCATTACTCCATTGGATCTAATGTATGTCAGACCGCACTTGCTTTACGGCAGCGGCGCCGTACGTTGAAAAACCAGATGTGTGCACCGGACATAAAGATTTAACTTTTCGCTTGCCGAGGTTACCATGGAAACCATAATAATCGTAATTCAGATAGGTTGCCTTAACCTGCACTAACTTGCTACTAGAAATGCGCCAAAAAAAAAAAAAAAAACGCTAAGATTGTTGCAACCGCTTTAAACGTAGACTGAAGCTGTACCAATTTTTTTTATGTATATTTGCATTTGATGTATATTTGGATAATGTAAGGACATGTGTAAAATATTCATAATATTTTTTAAATAAAATATTTTTTTTTCGCATTTTTTTCAATTGCTATTGTTAGAGTTCCATTAAGGGTTCCAGACTTTACAATAACAATTAAAATATCTGATGAGAAAAAATACAAAATATTTGTGGAGAATGATTCTTTTACCCCATCTGACCCTAAATATTTAAAAATATTGTCGTGGGTACTGTATATCGATACCAAATACGGATCCCGACATTTCTTAAGGGATTTGTAAAATCAGGGAAATTTTTGTCACACTATCATGGAAATCAGGGAACTCTTTTTCGAAGATTTTGTTGCCACCCTGTTTAATAAAATTCTAGGGGTCCATCGGAAGAAAATTTTGAACCAATTCCTTCAGAATTGAAATTGGTTGCATTGCTAATACTAATAGATGACTTTAGTGGTGGCGTCACCCCCAAACGGCAACATGAAAATAGTATTAAAAGAGAAGACAACCAACAGCTAAGATAATTATGTTCTTATTATTCCTAGAACAAAAATATATACACTATTTACATTGTCTTTTTAACATAATCCCATACATCAAAGTATGTATATCACAGGCCAGTGTGGGGAACAACCTCACCCATTGTGTCTGGCTCTCTGACGGCCTCTGCCGTAATTTTTAAAATCGCTCCAATGGCAAAAGTCAATGACCAATTGGAACATTCTGGAACAACAACACCTGCAGAGGACACTTCTATTTACACCTGTGTTCTCCTCGAGTCGTAAAGCGTGCAACACAAGAACAGCAGCTGGCGCCAAAGTACAACCAATCGGAATACATTCCGATGATTGTTTTCTTATTCCGGTCGTAGTATTTAACGATGTTGCACTTTAATGTAAAATTAACAAGGCCATCTCTGCAGCTTTTGAATCTATATAATCCATTCTTTCTGCAGATGTGATCCTCTTTCGGTATAAATGTACTACTTTAAACCATGATTACCACTACTTTCTTTGTCTGCTCTTGTTTATTTGGGAAGTGAATTTCTGCTTCATGTCTTGTGTTTCCACAGTCAGGAGGCGTCAGACCTGGAATGGGTGGCATGCCCATGGGGAGCATGCCTGTGAGCGGAATGCCTCCAAATGTTCCAATGCAGCAGCCTGCATATGGTGGTGGTTTCGTTCCTCAGGTGCCTCTAATGCCATCGGCAGGACCAGGGATCCCAACTCAAGCGACATCTATTAATGATCCTTTTGGTGCCCTGTGAAAAGGTAGGAGTCTCCATCTCAATTCCTACAGGTTGAAGTCGGTAGCATAGCCGATAATTTCCTTCGGAGAGTTTCGACCTATATATCCTTGCATCCTCTTCTGCAACTTGCAGCTCGATCTTATATTTGCAGTATTTGATGTTCAATAAAACAAGCTGTATTTTAGGAAACGATGAAAATGGGATTCTGTCATATAGATTAAGTTGTGCATAAAAAACGCCTTAATTATTCCTGTGGAAAGGCTGAAGTAGGATTATTTTAACTGTAAACAGTGTTACAAACTGCTTTAGAAATTGTCGGGTCGTTGAGGTGTTTGATCACGACCCCTGATCGGCTATGCCACTGATTTTAGTTAAATTTGAAACAGCCTTGATTATAGTAATACCAAGAATTTGTATTTTTTAATTTAATTTTATGACAAGCCTGAGAGTATAATTTCTTTTTGTTGGTTCTAAAATGTGTATTTTAATAAAGTCAATTTCAGGTATAAGTTGACATAATTTACTCTATTCCAAGATTTATTTGTATTGATGTGATGTGTTTATGTTCCATTCTCTAATTAGAATTTAATGTTTTTCTTTTAGAATATTACTGAGGGGACTGCATCTGGACTGGCTAAAGAGCTTCGGCTAACAGTTGAATCATTGCCTTTATTTCTTTAGCGTTTACCAGTTAATGAAATGTGATGAATAATCTTGTAAAATATGATTTGTTGCATTGTATTGTAGTTATTATGAATGTATCTGTTATTAATGTTAGACATTTCCCTATAAAATAAATACCTGTGAATATACACTATTTTGTTCCTACTGTATAGCTGCTGGCAGTGTTGTATTTTTCTGACTGACTGCTGTCATACAATCTGTTTGTGAGTGTTTAATGTTATATGAACTCTTTAATTCACACTATTACGTTTAGTTTTTAAACTCTTTATTTTTATTGGAATTATTTTCGTAAATTATAGCAAAGTATAACTTGAGTAAGAAGTAATTTCTCTGGTTAAATGCTAGTTGCAGTAACTTTTCACGGTTAGATTCAGTTGCAAATCCTTTGCAGCGGTTGTAAAAAATATTGTGTAAAAAAATTTATTTTTAAATTTCGCAAATTTAGTCTACAGGTTTCTCAGTGTCGTATTTTGCGGGATCTTTAAAAAAACTCAATGTTAGAACTGTCTAGAGGTGTGAAATGTACTCTAAATAAACATCGAGTCTCTTTGCGACTCGAGGAGCAACTTGCATTTAGTCGGAGTTTTCTTCATATTCATCAGAGAAATGTCCCCATAAAGGAGACTCATTCAGATATTTAAAGATAAAAATAGTTACTCTTTATGGATTAGATTGTAACTATGTACTGCAGTATCCAAATGTCTTATCTATGCAAAGGAATTATAAAAACGCTCAGCATGATGCTTCTATTCCCTTCGGATCTGTTCTCGAAATCCATGGTTTGTTGCATAATCGTAAACTATTGATGTTTTGTAGCAGTTGTTCCCAAGTGTGGTCCATGGACCTCCGAGGCTCAACGAAAAGGTTCCAGGGGGTCTGCGGAAAAACATGCAATATTTCGATAGCCAAAATAGAAATGTGAAATGTTCCATTATTTCCCCCGATTCTCTTGTGTTGCATAAAATGCTGTTATGTTCCAAAACAGATTTTTAAAAATTAGCATTTGCACGCTTCCAGCCAAGGGAGTTTTCCCCAGTGACTGAAGTCGTAATGTTACACCTAGTTCATAGCCATAACTTTAAAAAGAAATTTCTAGTTTTTTGCATTGTGACTAAATGCATGCTTTTATGCCAAAACTGCCCTCTTCCGGAATCTGCAGTTTTGCAGCAAGCATAAACATGCATTTAGTCTTCCTGCACTTAAAGTGTAAAAACTACTTTTTTAATAAATGAATTTCTAGTTTTATGACATTACAGCCTGGATGGAATATGTGGGTAATGAATCCTTACTGATAATTGATTTTTCTTGTGCTACAGAAAAAAATTTGTTGGCAAATCTTTCAACTGAGATTAAAATTAGTTTTTACAAGTACAACTAACCATCCATACTGAACTCATCAGATTGTATAAATATTAAACTAATTTTGGGGCCGTGAGAATAAATGTATAACTGACTTTTGGTTACATAATTTAAAATCTCAAAGGGTCGGTGAAAATGTTTAATTTTCAAAGGGGTTCGTGGACTGAAAAGTTTGGGAACCACTGTTTTGTAGTGTTGAATTATACTTTTAAAAAAATCGATGGTAAATATGTTGAACCAATTTATCAAAAATCGAAAAATGTTTTGCTTGTTGCCTGCGTATATTCATTCACTGACTTGTTTTGCTTCGTTTGTTTTCATGTGACTTTTACCAAAAACTTCTATTCCATGTTTTGATATGTATTTGGATGTTTTGGTTTATCATGCATTCCAAATTCTTTTTTGCCAAAATATTTATCAACAAAGTGTTATTTATGCCGTTGTTTTCTAGCAATTTTTAAATCTCCCCAAAGATTTGTGTCTTATGAATATAACTGTTTCCAATAGTAGTTAAAAACTTCAAAAGCACATGGTGGGTACATAATAAAGATTTCTTTAAAATTCCATTGTGTTTTTCTTGCTTTTACATATACACGATCCATTGCTCATTCCATTTGTGTTTAACAGGAATTTCAATTTTCTTAACCTGCACTTATCATTTTCAAGACCCCAATTTTTTACTATAACGGTACTTTTACTATTTTTATTATATATTTCACCTGTATTCAAAAATATAGATCACTTCAAAGTTAGTTTCAGTACCTGTTGTACAAAAAGTAGCTGTCATTTTGTTTCTTTTATGCATCAATGCACTTGTAAATAATTTGGAGTTCTTATTTGTTTGCAATGCTGTAAATGAAAACATTTTGTTTCTTAACATTTGTGGGGGAAGGATACTTTACTTCAATTTTTAATCCACATCGAATTGTGGACCTTAAAACTAATTTTTCTATTGCTTGAAGAGGAAAGTGTTGCTGAATCTTATAATTTATTTAAAATTGCCTTTACAAATTTTTATTTGCCTCTATAATTTAGAGAACTATTTCCTAAACTAAGGGTAGTTTATCAACAGTACGATTGTCTTGTATTACATTAAATAAAATTAATTTTGTGGAATTTTTTCTGTGACAAAGCTAATAGAGGCATTTTCTGTCAAGCTCAATGAAGTTGGTGTTTCTGTGGGAATATAATTCTTGTTGATATTCTGAGCATAACGTCAGTTGACTAATTTTTCAAATAAGAGTTCAATATTTAGCCAATAAAAATTTCGACTGCCAATAAAAAGAAAATGAATGACCATATCGTGCACAGATTCCAAAAACTAATTAGATTAAATGGCAAACTGAATCTAACCTTGATTTGTACCATGCAAGAGCATTTGGACATCGCAGATTGTCTCGTTTGTATACTCAAAATTTCATATATGTCCTGCAAGCTGTAAGCAGCCTTTTTTTTCTGTAGTATGCGTGTTCAATTGCTTCCAGACTTTCAACTCTCTATGAGGTTTTGAGTCTTGTGTTCAATTACGAGTATTGTCTTTGGTGTAGCTTGATCATTGTCATAAAATTCAACTTGCCGAATCGATACAAGAGTTGATTGATCAATGCCAATATTTAAAATGAAGTTTAGCGCTGTATCGACAGCGCCGAACTTCATTTTAACCTTTTGACCACGACTTGAAAGTTAAAAGAATCGTGCTTGTTATATCAAGGTACAGCTGATGTACTGGCCACTGTCTAAATTATTTCTCGGCGTGATCATGGTACACCGGAAGTAATCTAAAGGTTAAGATATCTTTGATATATATAAAGAGCATTAGGATAGCTGAAGTGAAATACTTCACGAGTAGCTTTAAAGATATTTTTCGCAACACATTTAAAAAGTATTTTTTATATGGTGAATAGGGACCACATAAAAATTGTCGCGTAGAAAATAACTCAAACCTTGCGAAATATATAGAATTTGCTTTTTTAAACGAAATCAAGACACGAGGCTTGGCAACTATTTGGAATCTGATTTAGAAAATACATGCGAACATTTATAAAATATTTTATTTACATATGTACTTATTTTACACATGCAAAACTTTTCAAAATGTATAACCATATTATCCTTCGTAGTCTTACAATACGTGGATGTTCTTGTAGTGAACTGGTTCAAAATCACAGTAGAGCCCACATGCACAACAAATCATGACTCATCAGTTGACTTCTTCAGTTACCATGTAGTTGGTGTAACGAACTAAAAAGTATAAAATAATTTCTTCTGGCCCCATACAGATTGTCCTGAAAATTTGTGATTGTGAAGTTTTAATAGCTATAAAAATACTTGTAAGATATAAAACGAAAAACGTGGGGCGTATGTATTTTTATAGCTATTAAAACTTCACAATCACAAATTTTTAGAACAATCTGTATGGGGCCAGGAGAACTTACTTTATGCTTTTTAGTCCGTTACAAAAACGTGCTGTATTAAATTTTTTTTATTTAAGTAATTTGTATTGATAACTTTGTCAATTATGTTCTAAATTGATTGAAATTTTGAAAGGACTAAGTAAATTGTACTGAATCAATTTTTTTCATATGCCGCACAAAAACAGGTTCGAGTGTATTTGCTTTCCCTCCTGGCATGTTTGAGGGCAGTGGTAGCCCCTTTTGGAAGATTAAGAACCGGAGGGTTGCGAGTTCGAAACCAAATTTGTTGTGCATGTGGGCTCTAATATCCGCGCGATGGTATGTTGTGAAATTTGGTTGCAACTTCAGAAGATTCAAAATGACGAGTGTTGTCTATCCTTACCTATACATTCCTAATCCCAAAGTGAAGGTAAAGATTTTCTATTGTACACACATGGAAATTCGAAAGCTGTGGGAATGTATAATTTATTTCTGAAATTGAGTATAAAGTTTCTATTTTTTTTTTTAAACTTGACTGTATGGATAAGAAATTGCAAAAAAAATATTGAAACAATAAATTTACATACTTTTATAAACTAACTTGCATTACATTTCAGAATGCATTCGTTATCAATATCATTGTGTTGAATCGTGTCTAAAACTACCTCGTTTTGTAAAAGCGACTTTAACCTTTACACTGCAGCAGGTAGATAATTGTTACCCTTGAAGTTTCATTTAGACCAGCGGCATGGTATTGATCTGTGTACGGTGGATGTTATACCCCTTTTAAGTGACCTCTGGCATCGATCACCATTTACGAGTTGTCAGCAACTGACCTTGAAGATCCCTCCTTTTGTGAAGTGTGAACGCTTTTGGGGAAAGGCAGAAGGTCTAGCGTCAAATGGTACTATGAAAGGAAAGCGTCAGTCAGTCATGTTGGCGTAATGTGTAAGTTGGGCGAGTGAGGTGCTGAACTCGTCATCTGACCGTGGTTCAAAATTGCTAGTTGTGTATTTACCTAAGGGATTGGTCCCGTACCGTAGCCAATCGCCCGTTGTGTTGCTCCAGTGCGATATTAATTAAATACGTACCTTTGTAAATGCCTGTGCTACTGCAGCCTGTCCGATGTGGTACGACCTTGTCGCGGTGGATGGACTTTCCACTAACACTGCCACAACTCTAGAATGACTTGGAAGTCATCCTTTCAGTAAAAAATCGATAGTCATGCACATTGAACAGTACAGTTGGTTTAACGTGCAACGCACGCCATAGTCGTCCAATTGCGAATGTCACTTGTAGCCGTAACTCATTTACGTTATGACGCTTAAATCGCCCTCTATTGCTAAAATTTCAACTATTTTTGTTTTCTTATAGGTCAAACCATTTTCCTCTTCTTAGAGTATATTCAGTTCAAATTTTAGGTCATTCTGAGAAGTAATTCTTTTTTTACAGATGTTTGAAAGTTTAACTTTAATTATAATCACCCTGTATATTGTAGTCTGCAAAAACCTGTTTGGAGCTTCTAAGTTATCTGCATTAGTTTATTGAGGGGAAAGTAAGAGAAATAAATTGAGAGCTTAATACAGTTAACGGCTCATATATCAACCGAACAAAAATGTTTAATTCAGTTTAAATTGTAAGTTTATTGAGGGGGTATTGCTTTGAATTAACTTTAAAATCATTTGTGGATATTTCAGTTATACTGGATGAAAAGAAATTGTTTGTTCGAACTGGTTTCTCCTTGAGTGCCTATATAATAAGAGTGGTGACAAGGGACCAAATTTGGCCCAATGAGCATGCGCGGCAGCCATTTTTCTACCAGAATCGTCTCAAAGAAGGATGCTGGTCGAATTAATATATCATTTCAGGGAGAACAAAAAGCAAATGATTGTTATAATATGGATACATTCGGTATAAATGAATCATATAAACGCTCAATTACATGTGTAATTGATGAGATGGATTGCACAACGCGCTAACTTAGATTGTGAGAAACACCGTGTTGTTAAAAAAAAGCTATTTATTTAAAAAGTCTTCAAATTTATACTGACAAAACACTAAAATAATAATAAATAAACATTGTGGAACATGAATAAGCTATATTTTCTTTTTAATTTAATGTACACACGTTTTTCTAGAACACACAAAAAGTTCCCATGTTAAGTCTACGGGAGATAGGAAAAGACCGCCTCGTCGGTAGAAAAGGTCTCCAAGCCAATCAGAAAGTGTTTCCCGTATGTCGCCACTCTTATTATATAGACACTCTAGTTTCTCCGGCATAGTAAGTCACGACGCTATTAACTAAGCTGTGTATTAAGTTTGCCATAATTGCTACTAAAGAATTTTAAAACATAAATAAGAGCATCCCGTTGCTACGAGGGGCTAGGAGGTACTTTACACTCGGTCAATCAGTTATATTTACGTTATTAGTTTATTAGCTCATTGAGAAGTAGGTTGGGGGATGACACAATTAATACGACTTGTTTCCTTAGATGGTTCATTCAAACTCAAAATTGCCGACCAACCGGTATAGTGGTTAAGGTGTTAGCCTCTAGATCGGAAGGTTCCTGGTTCGAATCCGGGTTCGGGCATGGATGTTTGTAAACGTATGGTGTAGAGGCGGCTGGTGCACCTTAAATCTGTCGTAGCCGAAAGTCCTCACGTTGGGTTGGCGTGGAAATTTGGAGAGTGGGGTGCCAGCTCAGGTGTTGCTTCGTCATCTGACCGTGGTTCAAAATTACGAGGTGTTGTCCTCGGATCTTTCCCTTAAGGGACTGATCCCGGACCGTCGTCAATAGCCCGTTGTGTTGCTCTAGTACGACGTTAACAAAAATTACCATCAAACTCAAAATTGATTTTCATTACTATATAACTTTGATTCAAGCAATGAAGAAGAATTAAGAGTTCCCTTGTTTGTTATGTTGACCAAATACTGCCAAAGATTAGATTTTTGGGTTAGTATGAAGCAAGGTTAGGTACAAGTTATATGGCATGTGCTCAAGGACATTAGAGATAGACTACTTAATTTTAGATAAATAGAAAGTACTACGTATAAAACTAGCCGATGTTTTTAGGGGCGGAAACTAGTAAGACTGATCGTAATCAATCGTTTAATACTTACTACTAGCAGTACTAATAGTTACTATAATTAATTGTTGGTGACTGATTTCCTACCTATGGATAGTTATTAATCAAGTTGATTCTCTAATGCTAAAATAAACGTTTTGTTCGTTCATTTGGAATAATATCCTTTTTACCTACTTTTACTCAGCCGATTTTGGAAAAATACATGCTGGTTAGATAAGACTTATTAACAAAATTCCAATCCGACAGGATTGAAAATTGTGCCGAATTGCAATCCCTAGAGCCGATGTCACATCACGTTGCTAAACCAGTTTTAAGAAATGGGGAAAAAAGTTTAAATACACTGAATTTTAATAACCTCGATGGTTTGAGGGGCGATGCATTATCAACATCGATGTTTTAAATTTGAACATCGATGTTTTGCTGTCGATGTCGAACAATAATTATTGTTAGTTACTATTAATTATTTATCAACTTATGGGGGGGGGCGAAATAAACGAATTTTTTATTTACTGTAAATAAAAAATATTAGGATCTATAATTATTGCATGCACCAATATTTGTTATTTACAGTTTGGAAAAAAAAGTTTAACTTTTCCCCCTTAAGAAGACTTTTTTCACTAACTATCCCACCAGTTAGGGAAAAAATGGTTACTATGGGGCTTTTTTCCTACAAAAATAAAACATACAACGTAAAAGCATCGAGGTTAAACAAACATCGGCTCCAATAAATCGATAGTAAATACAACAATGTTTTTCTAAAAAATCGATGTTTTCAAAACATTGACATCGATGTCGCATCCCTACTTTTCAGACCCTTCACCCTTGGCCAACTTTAGTCTAAAAGTATGTTCAATTTACTGATTGTAAAAATTATGCTACTTGGTTATTTTTAAAAATTTTATGATAGTACTTTTTTTATTTAAAAATAAAACATCGACAAATATAAACATTGATGTTACAAAAACATCGGCTCCAATGCACCAATGTTAAATACATCGATGTTTTTTTTTACAAAACATCGATGTCGCCTCTCTAGTCACAAGTACCCCCTGGAGGTCCGTAGGGACCACTTTGGGAACCACTGTACTGGAGCAATACAACGGGATTGAAGACGGTCCGGGATCAATCCCCTAAGCAAAAGATCCGAGGATGACACCTCGTAATTTTGAACCTCGGTCAGATGACGAGACAACACCTGAGCTGGTATCCCATCCTCCAGACTTTCACACCAACCCAACGTGATGACTTTCGGCCACGACAGATTTAAGTTGCACTAGCCGCGTCTACACCATACGCTTACAAACATCCATGCACTGACCCGGATTCGAACCAGGAACCTTCCGATCTAGAGGCTAACACCTTAAGACGACGGTACGTGATAAATTCCCCAAGGGTAGCAAACAGATTTAATTCTGAAGGGTAGGTATTAAATTAACTTCGTAATGGAGCAAATACAACGGGATTGACGACTGTCCGGGAAAATTTCCGAGGATAACACCACGTAATTTTGAACGTCAGATGACGAGGCAATACCTGAGCTGGCACCCCACTCTCCAAACTTCCACACCAATCCAACATGAGGACTATCGGCCACGGCAGATTTAAGGGGCACCAATCGCCTCTACACCATACGCTACATCCATGCAGTGAACCGGATTCGAACCTTCCGATCTAGAGGCTAACTTTACCACCAGAGCGGTTGATCGGCTGTGAAAAGAAAGGAGGAAGTAGAGAAGATCGGCAAGGCATCCTCATATTTACCACAAGCAATAAACCCTATTGAAAAAGTAAAGAACGGGACCTTAAAACAATTTGCTTCAAACAATAAGTTTGCAGTTTAACTTCAACACACAACCAACCAGATTGATCGCGAGCACATGGAATATTTTAGCCGCGTCTACACCGGAGAAGCAGAGCAAAACATGGATGATTGATTAACCCCGGAGACAGGTTTGGTGAATCAATCTCTCTGGTTTTTCTGGTTTGACAGCTCGGACACAAAATGTTCCATGTGCTCGCGATCAATCTGGTTGGTTGTGTGTTGAAGTTAAACTGCAAACTTATTGTTTGAAGCAAATTGTTTTAAGGTCCCGTTCTTTACGAAGTCGGCGCATAATCGCGAGTGCAGCGAATATTATCATTAAAGATTTATTAAAGAGAAATAGGAAGAAAAGTTCCCAAAAAAGGCGACATTGGTGATGGAAAATATTCTCAGGAGCCATAAGACTGAAAATGTATACGTCTTTTGCTCACACGCGGTATAAATTACGCTTTTCCTACTGGGACACTTAATAAACCCTAAACTAATAGCCGCCTCGGAAAATAATCCACTTCATCGTTAACCCTGTACAATTTTGAACAAACCGTGTTTTCAATCCTGCGACGGCGGCTGCGGCAACCACTTTATATATATATATATATATATATATATATATATATATATATATATATATATTTATTTATTTATTTATATCCATACGTTCTTGCAAAATTGATATTAGCAGATTATTTCCCTACAAAATAAAAATTTCTTACTGAATATTTCATTCATATGTTCCAACATATTGAATGTCTCTTTCAATTCGGCATTTTTCGGTAAAACGTATTAATATTGCAGTGCAACAATTTTAAATTTTCTGTAATTGCAAAAAAGTTTAAATACATTTTAAATATCCACCTCTTATTTATCTTAAACTAGCCACTGCGTGGTGATTGCTAAGAATTCCCATTTGGTTTGCGAAGCCTATTGGATAACAGCAATCATGGCATTGGTTTGCCTCACAAACCAAATGGAAATTCGTAGCCTATTGGAATGGATTCCCAGCAAATTCTAATTTGATTTGCTTCGCAAACTAAATTATGAATATTATGAACTATGATTTGCTTCGCAAACAAACACCTCGGGCAACGCCGTAATGACCTCGTCATTGCCAAATTCGAATTGCGAAGAGATCCAATCGGCGTGCCATCAGAATCTCTTGCGAAAATATAAATATTTAATTGAAAAATTATTTATTAAAAGAAAATCAAATTGAAGGTAGAGATTTAGGGGTTTAGATTTTATTCAGATTTCAAATCTGTTGAAATTTTCATCTGTCTTTAACGATCCCGATTTTACAAAAAAGTACTTAACAATGCCAGTCAATGTGTTTTTTTTATATTTGTTTTGCTTTTCTTCGCTGTGAAATGGTTTGAGTGTAGGAAATGAAATCTGTGATATCTCGAATCAAACGAAAGTCATTCTTCACAGAAAGTGGCGTTCGTGTTGGAAAAAATATGAGTTTCAATTTAAAATTATTCATTTATCGAAAATCATATTTTTAGGTATAGATCTAATGTGAAATCTTCCGCAGATTTCATATTCGTTGAAAATTGTACTCTATCTTTTACGATCAAGGAGATAAAAAAAAAAGAACTACATAACTAAAGTTAAAACTTTAGTCTGCTGACAAATCTTTCTCCGCAAAATGAAATCGGAAGCGGAAAAAATACATTTAGAATCTGCTAACTTTTTATGCAACTTTTATTCCAAAAAAGACAATAATAATTAAATTCCAATAAATTATTTTTTAAATGTTTTAGATTGAATTTTAAAATTCAGGCTGGACACAAAAATTGCAAAAACTTCGGACTACGCGTGTGCCAAATTTCATTATTGTAAGTGCAATAGATTCGTCCGGACATTGCGTAGTGGAGGTCGGACACTTCATTTTATAATAACAGAGATTTGACGTGCAAAGTTCCCCAAGACCACTAATATAGACCATCTAAATACACATGGATGGACACATCAATTTTGACACTAATATGGGCAGATTACATTTTCACAACTAAGTTTTAATCGTCAACTATGTATAGCAAAACACACAATGCTTACAAATAGACTACTTAAATAATAGTATCACTTTACAATCCGAAGAAATATAAATATTTCTATGTTCCTATCCCTGACCCGTTTCTTAACGATGACCCCGGTGATTGATTGAACGTCGAGCAAGGGAACGAAAAAACGCCGTCCAAATAGAGCGAGCACGAGCACTTGCTTTCCTTTGATGTACCGACTAGAAGCGGATCATTTTGCTCGTGCTCAAAATGTTCGTTCACCGTCTACACTGAACGAGCTGCCAGTCAAACCTGTCTCCGGGTTAATCAATCATCCATGTTTTGCTCTGCTTCTCCGGTGTGGACGCGGCTTAAAGATATTCCCCGAGGGATAACAAATGGTCCTCCTGTGGTGGCAAAACCTCGATGGTTAACTTCAGATCACTTGAAATTTGCGAAATCGGAGTTTCAGAATATGATGCAGCTGGGGCATTTGAGACTTTCGAGAAGCAACTATGCATCACCACTTCACATGGTCCCGAAGAAGGGTACATTGGAATGCAGACCTGTTGTTGGTTATCGCTCTTTAAACGTCCAAATAATGAAGGATAAATATCCCATTCCCTGCATAGCTCATTTTAATGCTGTATTATACGGTACAAAAATTTTCAGTCATGTCGATCTTATGAAGGCTTTTCACCAAATTCCCATAAACCCTGCCGATATTCATATGACAGCAATATGTACACCGTTCGGTTTATATGAAAGAACGCGGCATGCAATTCGGGTTGTGCTGCGCATCCGGAACTTTCCAACGATTTATTGTAGAAGTGACTCGCGATTTATCAGCCGTTTACGCCGTTGTCGATAATATTCTAATTCCATCTAAAAACCCTGATGAGCATTTCAAACACTTACGGGCTCTATTTTTAAAATTGCAAGAATGCTGTCTCTGCATAAATGTTGCGAAATTGTATAACACCTTTGGTACAACTACGATTGATTTTTTAGGTTTTATCTTTTCGGGAAAGGAATTTTACCTCTTACTGAGAAGGTTAAATGCAAATTGATTTTACTAAACCAGCTACTTTAAAGCAACTTCATAGATTTTTAGGCATGTATAAGTTTTACAGATGTTTTATACCTAAAGCTGCGTACATCCTTGCCCCTGTAGTGCAATTTTTAGAAGGGCACAAAACAAAAAGAAACCTTATTCTAGTGTTCGCAATTCGCCCAAACAATTTAAATGGAATGAGAATTCCATTGCTCAGGCAACCCTTTGTAACATTCTTAGTGCATAATTATGAAACATCCATTAAGGATTCCTGTGAAACGTGTTTATTTCATATCAGCATCGAACGACATCAACAACGCTCGTTATCCAGCGCTGGTCAAAGTACCGGTCTTCAAAGGAGACGACTCGAGTTGAGTTGCACTTATACATGACATCCCCCTTTCAGATGTGCACTCACATTTCAAAATATGTACATAAATACAATTCTTACATTAAATACATTACATACATATACTGCTGTTTGTAAAAAATGCAACACCATGAAGGAGTCATCAGAATTAAATAAAATTTAATACACATACGGCTTGTATTAGTACAAATAAATGAATAAATTTTCAAAGCAAAAAAACAATATTAAGTGTCCGAAATCAGTATTTGGTGTAGCCACCACGCGCTGCAATAAGTGTTGCTATACGACGTGGCATGGAGTGAAACAGATGTTGAATGTCTGCTTGTGGAAGAGAATTTCATATTGTTTGTATGCGCACCCAAAGTTCGTCTTTTGAAGCTGTAGGACGCGGATCACGAGCGAGACGCCGACCAACCAAATCCCACAAGTGCTCAATAGGCGACATATCTGGCGAATAAGCAGGCCAAGGAAGAAGTTGCATGTGTTGGCTGAAATGAAGTCTCTAACATTCCTTGCAACATGTGGACGTGCATTATCCTGTTGAAAGATAGCTCCAGGGATGCCTTGAAGGAAGGGAACGACTTCGGGCTCTAGCACTTCACGGACGTACCTGTTGCTATTCAGATTACCCTCAATTCGTAGCAGCTGAGATCGTCCATGATACGAAATCGCACCCCAGACCATAACTCCGGGTGTTCGGCCACTATGACGTTCGATAACGCACTCTGGAAGGCAGCGTTCACTGGCATAGCGTCTAACTAGAATGCGGCCATCATGGTTCAACAAATTAAAGCGGGATTCGTCAGAAAAGACTACTTGTCAATCAACCCGCCAGGCACTGTGCTCATGAGCCCATTGCAGACGCAGTCGACGATGGTTTGACGTGAGGGGGATCCTGTATAAAGGAATCATTGCACGCAGTCCACGGTGCTGCAGATGTCGGCAAATTGACGAAGCCGACATTAGTACACCTGTAGCAGTAGACCAAAGTGCTGCCAACTGCCTGGAGGAAGCTGTACGGTCATTCACCGCCATGTGGACCAGGTGTCTATAATCGCGCGTTGACGTCATCTTCCGTCGTCCACACCTAGTTTTTCGAGTTGTCCGGTGCTTGTCGATCCACTGCTTCCAAAATCGCATCACTGTGGAACTGTTCCGCTGCACACGAGCTGCTATTGCGCGATAGGAAAATCCTCCTTCACGAAGGCAGATGATTCTCCCCCGTTTAAACTCCGAAAGTTGTTGAAATTTCACCCTATTTCGTTGTGGAGGCATACTTAGGTCTCACTAAACGTTCGCCACTAAAAAATAACCATGCACTGTTTTCAACGTCCCGCTACAGCCCTCTATTTATACGCTTTTAGCATCAGTTCATAGGGCGCTGCTCACACCACGCATGCATGATGGCTCTGAAACTTTACTACTTTGCATAACATTCTATAATTGACATTTGCTGCAAATTTCATTTCATTCGGATGATTCCTTCATGGTGTTGCATTTTTTACAAACAGCAGTGTATATTACACAAATAAACAATTCAAATATTACATACGTGCTTTAACATTTTCTTTATTTACACATAGTCATTAAGATATTGAGGTCTTTTAATTACGCGACCAAATCTAGATCGGTTTCTGGATACTTGCGGCTGGGTGCTGGTTGGAGAGATATTATCAGTAACGTTAGCACTCTCAGTTGCAGAGTAGTCGGGTATATCACTATCATAATTATTTCGCTTTTCAAATGGCATCTTTGATGGTCGTAGATGTGCTCGGTTTCTTATAAATGTTCTACCCCTGCTGTTTTCAATAACATAGGACCTAGGGCTTTGATCTCTTGAAATAATTCGGGCCGGTTCAAAAGTTTTGTTATTAAAATTGAAAGTTGCTGCACTATCACCAGGATTTAAAGGATTTAAGTCACTTGCTTCCCTGTCGTAATATCGTTTCTGTTTTTCCTGTCTTTGAACAAACCTTTCCTCTAAGTTCTTAAAAATTTCTGCATTTACAACTTCTTATGTATTGGTATTTTTGTTTACAATCTCCTACCATATAAAAGTTGTGCTGAGGACACATTTAATTTGGAGATGGGGTATTCCTGTACTTCATCAATCCCACAACCCACTCCTTATTGTCTTCAAAAGCCTTTTTAATATAAGTTTGGCAATTCCCACACCTCTTTCTGCTATGCCATTGCTCTTGGGCTAGCAAAGATGCATTCAAATCCCATTCTTTAGCAAAGGTCCTAAATTTAAAGCTGTTGAATGGCACATTATCGCTTATTACTACTGAAGGAATGCCAAACTTAGAAAAGCATACCTTTAACCTCTGGTTTATTTCAGCTACAGTTTTCGTATTTAATTTTTCTATTTCTATCCATTTTGAGTAATAACATACTATAACGAGATAACTTACATTTCTATATTCCATGATGTCAATACTAAATTTTTCAAATGGCCTGTGTGGAACTACATGAGATATAAAGGGTTCTTTAGAATTGCATCTTTTAAATTTCTGGTATACTTCACCATTTAAGTACGATTTCCTCAATACTTTTAGACATTCCCGGCCAAAACATTATCTCCCTTGCCCTGTTTTTACATTTTTCAATACCAAAGTGACATTTGTGCTCTAGAACCAACATTTCTTTTCGGAGAGACATAGGTACAACAATTTTAGAGTCTTTCAGCAGAAGCCCAAATTCTATGTGCAATTCATTTTTGAATATGAAATAACATTTTACATTTTTAGGAACATTACGAATATGATCAGGCCAACCTTTTTCACAATATTCATACACTATTTTTAACTCAGGATCACATTGTATTGCATTTTTAAATTGAGATAACCTCCTCTCACTTATTGGGAGATGTGTAATCGTATGTACAATATTACTCATATTAATATCATATCTGATCTGCGTGTCACTATTAAATGCACTTGATAGCGTGTCTGCAAGGTACATTTTGTTTCCGGGAACATATTGCACTTCATAATCATATTTTAAAAGTTTTAACAGCATTCGCTGGAGCCTTGAAGATATTTTTGACATTGGTTTGTTTACTATAGATGTAACTGGCTTATGGTCGCTTTGTATGATTATGTGTCGTCCTTATACTAAATTATGGTATTTTTCACAAGAAAATACTATAGCTAATAACTCTTTTCCTATTCGAGCATAATTTTTTTCACATTCCGTCAAACTTCTTGACATGAAAGAGATAGCTTGCCCATTTTGTAATAGACAGGTGCCTAGCCCATCTTTTGAACTGTCACACTGAATAGTGATACTTTCAGAACTACTAAAAACTTTAAGTACTGGCGCTTTACCAGTACTTAAGGCAGACTACTTACCAGTATGTCTGCCTAATAGGGTTCCTTAATCTTGTTGAACTCTGTAGAATGCTCAAATTCCCAACGAAACTCTGCATTTTGTTTTATCAAGTTCCTTTAAGGGGCGGTAATTTGGGATAAGTTAGGTAAAAATTTTGATAAGAAATTAATCATGCCCAATAATCTTTTCACTTTCCTTTAGACCTAG
This sequence comes from Metellina segmentata, assembly GCA_947359465.1. Classification (NCBI taxonomy): domain Eukaryota; kingdom Metazoa; phylum Arthropoda; class Arachnida; order Araneae; family Tetragnathidae; genus Metellina; species Metellina segmentata. Next base: position 107,640,588 of record OX375880.1, read on the forward strand.
AGACAGAGGCATATCTATTATACCCTTAATATGGGATAGATCAGGCTTTGTACTTTTATCAGAGATTATTTTACCCATGTATTACCTCAGACATTCTAATTTGTAATTTATCAGGATTGAATTTTATGTTAAGAGCTTCAGATCTTTTGAAAACCTCATTTAAAGCAATGTCATGAGATATCTTATCAACACCTGTTACAATTAAATTATCAAAGTAGACTTGTAGCCCCTCAATATCTCCAAATAACCTTTCATTTCTTTGCTGAAATACCTCTGGGGCTGAGGCTGAACCAAAAGGCATTCTATTGAATTTATATCGCCCAAAAGGTGTGTTAAAAGTACATATTTCGGAGCTTTCTTTATCTAATGGGTCCTGCCAAAACCCATCCTTGAGATCCAAGACAGAGAATAGCATTTTACCTTCAAGTTGACTGATTATATCTTCAGATGAGGGAATTAAGTGATGTTCCCTTTTAAGTACTTTATTGAGATATCTTAGATAAAGACATAGACGTAAGCTGTCATTGGGTTTCTCAACAATTACCAGGCTTTGAACCAGGTTGAACGGAGGTCGTAAGTTTTAACCAGGTTCGCTCCGAGGGAAAATGAAATATGTCTGTTCTACTTAATTTTATTATTTTTTTCAGCTTGAACTTCGTTTTTCAAAAATTAAATTATCGCGTCAAGATTCGACAATTTTTGTTCGTTTTCTATATTTTTTCTCTGTCGTTCGAATGAGCGTAATACATTTGTTGGTAATGAACATTCAACTAGAGGATATAATATTACCCCACACATTTCAGAACTCCTAAGGAGTTCAATGCTCTCAATTGTGTAGATAGTTTATTATATAAACAACTCAAAGAATCCCTTTTTATGTCTATTCGCGTTGTTCAAAACGAGTCTTAACAGCTCTCTATTATAAAAATCTATTAATAAATCTTTTCTGCCATATCTTTCTTTTAAACTTTCAACGGCTAAAGCATAGTTTTCATTCGTCATAGGAAAGGATTCTACGTCTCTAGCTTCTGATTTTACTTTCTGAAAATGATTTCACTCAGTAAACTGAGGAAATGTATTAGCAATCAAAATTATTAATTGTTTGGAAAAATGATTGAAAAATAAATATTTTTCAGGTTTATACATAGCAGAGGAACAGCCAAAGTAAATAGGATCTAAATCATTTTTTTAGCATTATCATGGTTGATTTTATAGAGCAAGGTAAAGAGAAGTATTGAGTGGATAAGTTATAACAAAGTAGTTCTACGTATCCTATGATGAAATTCACGAATTAATGGTGTTTATATGTGAAAATAAATGTTGATCATAACGTGGGTAGAATGAAAATTGGCAAGTAGGAATTGCTTTGTAGCTAGCAAATGGACACCAATCCCAATTTTCTTGATTATAATAGTGCTCGTTTAGAACCCATTAATATCTTAACTTAAAGTGCCAAAACTGCATTGGTTTCCAATTGTCTAAAAAAAAAAATAGTTATTTATCTTATGCTTGACAAGAGATGAACAAATTGAGATTTCATTAAATATACAAAAAATATGTAGTTTTTTTTAGGAGTTATGCATAACAACTGAAGAAATTGTAAACCAATTTTTAGGTTGGTAGTTATCTTAAGTTGTAAAATTTTCTGTAGCTATACAATCTGATTCTTGCAATATTGGCTTTGGTCAGATTTGCATTCAGTGCTTTTCTAGAACAATGAGTCAGCTAGACTTGTTTAAAGTAGACTTATGTGAAACTTACATAAACTGAGCTAGTGTTATCTCCATACACGTAACTCACTCATAACATCTGTCTTGATCAGAACATGAAAATTTTAGATGACAAAATCATTTTGAATAGTCCTCTTGAAAATAAATTAAACTTGCATCATGCTTCAAAGTTAATAAAAACCCATTTAAAGTACTTGTAAGTGAAAAATTACCCAGATATGTATCCCATCTGTTTTCTGAGAAAATGACCTACAATTTTTATCAAAATCAAAGCTTAATAACTCAAAAACAGAATGTGAAAAAGTTTTACTCGTTCTTTTCCCATTCATTACTAGGTAAGGTCATTAATACAACAGGTGCCGCGGTTGGAAGAGCAACAGACTAGCAATCAGAAGGTTGGGAGTTTGAATCCAGCCAAAGACTATCGTGTAGAAAGGGGACAGGTGCATGTTAAATCTGTTGTGCTTTTACGTCGGTGTGTAAGTTTGCAGTGCCAGTTAAGGTGTAGCCTCGTTATTTGACCATGATTCAAAATTATCTTGTCTTAATCTTTCCCTTTGGGGTTGATCCTGGACCATTACAAATAGCCCATTGTATTGCTTCAGTACACACACACACACAGCAAAAAAAATCAGCATCTTTCCTTCAAAAAAATATCTATTTTGAAGGTTTTTTGCAGGTGAATGCAAGTTTTTTGAAGGTAGTTAGATAGGTGCAGATTTTACGCGGTGAAAATGCAGAGGTTTTGAAGGAATAATGGTTTCCTTCATTAGTACTGCAGTTTTTCGGAAATTAAATTTATTTTTCCAAATTAATTTTTACCTTCATAAAATCTGCAGTTTTTATAAAGGAAAAATGCAGTAAAAATGCCTTCATAAAAGTCCTTCATAAAAACTGCAGTTTTTATGAAGGAATTTTATAAAAGCATTTTTCCTTCATAAAAACTGCAGTTTTTTTGAAGGAAAAATAAAGTTTGAAATTAAAGTTTTGTTTCATAAAAAATGTAGTTTTTATGAAAACACTTATCAACTATTATGTTTTATTAAAATTAATGTATATATTTTTTTTATATTAAATATTTTCTTTAAAAAAAGTGAAAATTTTCCATAGTAAAAAAATTGCATTTATTGTCGATTATTTCATTTTTCAGTCCAATCATAAAATGTAACCTTGTATTTGATACTGCTAGCCAAAACATTCGATTAAAATCTTTATTTCAACGCATCTAATGTATTTCTCCAACATACCAAATATCTGAATTTGGTCTGTTATATTAACTCCCAACAAAATTAATAATTTGCATATATCTTGGAATTATAAAACTAATCTATAATGAATTTGTTGTATGAGATGTTAACATTTTATGAATATTTTCAATGCTAAAATTCAATTGTGAAGACAGGAAATTCCTATCACATACCAATAATATGTGATAAGTTTTTATATTATGCAATATATCACCTGGTTTCTTATTTTGTAAAAGTATTAAATCCCTCCAAACAAAATTTAAGTGGGTCTGAGACACATTGAAAAAAAATTTTTATAAATTAATTTAGAATTTTGAATTTTTTTGTTATGATTATCCATCTAACTAATAAGCAAAATCACAACACAAAATTTTTCCAAAAGTTTTTCTAAAATTTTAAATAAAATTTTTTGAAAAAAAGAGTGGTCATTTTAAATTGTTAAAATTCAAAATATTCTTGTACAATTTTCAAAATTCTTGCAGTAAATTATTCACAAGTTTATAAACTTTAATTTTGATTCAACAATTTAAAAAAATATTAATTTAATAAAAAATAAAAAATATTTGAATGAAAATTTTTGAAAATTTTAAGGTACCTTTTTTTTAAAGTCATATTTTTAAAAGTAAATATTTGTTTCAAATTTCCAGAATCAAAATTAAAGTATAATGTTTGAAAAAGATAAATTCCAAAATTCAACCCCTAAATTTGATCGGTTTTCGACTTATAGCAATTTGAATATAGGAAATCTTGAAAAAATGTAACATGGAGAAAAACGCATTTAAAGTTTTAAAGACAGATGTTGTTTCCATGACAACAACTGTCAAGAGTGTTAGATTTTCAGAACAAAAAGCACCACAAAAATTATTATATCTCTAGTTCTAATTAAGATAGAAATATGATTTAGACGTCTTTTTAAGCAGAAAAACACAGATAATTTCTTAAAACAATAAAAAGTGTTTCGAAAAATTGACGACTTTTGTGTATCGGACCCCTTTAAACCATTTTCAATTTATTCATAGTGAAAAAAAACAAAGTCCAAAACAGAGAAAAAACATACACTACATTAATTCACCACGCTTGGATATGACTGTTACGGCCTAATGGATAGCATGCTAAACTCCAGATCCTGGGTTCGAGTCCTATCATCTGTTCGTGATTCAAAATTATGAGGTGTTGTCCTCGGTTCGTTCCCTTGTTAATAGATCGTGTACCATTGTCAATAGCCCGTTGTGTTGCTCTAGGTCGAAGTTATTCCCACGAAGTTTTTTTTTTTTTTATGAATCCAAAATAATGTGTTTAATTATCTCACCACCAGATGGAGCCACCAGTCATTCATCATAATGACAAACAGTCAAAAAACTGCAGGTTTCCTGCAGGAATTTTGTCCGAAATTCATGCAGGAAACCTGCAGATTTTTTGTCCGAAATTCATGCAGGAAACCTGCAGGGTTTTTTTGAAGTTTTTTTGCTGATTTATTTTCTTGGGATGATATTTACATAGGACATAATTTTGTTTTGGAATAACTTTTAAATAAAACATTTCTAATTTCACTGTGCACTCAATTAATGACATTATTCATTGAATTTGATATCGGTCAAAGGACTGCCAAAAACTGCAAATTTAGTTTTTCAACCATTTACCTCTAAAGCTTTTAATGGATTCGAATGTCATATATTTAGGAAGCTTCAGCACGTTTTAACAAAATATTTAATCAAAATGCAGGTACAGCTACACTCTACGTTTATGAGTGATGGCAACGACTTGGCGATTTTTTTGGCGCACTTCTAGTAGCGAGTTACGATAAATTAAGGCAACCCATCTTTCGTTTCGGTTGTTATGGTTTTCATGGCAAGCTCGGCAAACGGAAACTTTCAATTTTCATTTTGAATATTCTAGAAAGTTCTTCCAAAATTCATTCAAGTCGTTTGATTTCAGTGATTCGTTTGAAATGTTTTCTTTCCTCCCATTGGTTATTTTGATTTTAAAATATCCTTTGATTGCATTGGTCGTTTAAAATTTTTTTTTCTTTGATACCATTGGTTCATTTATTTGTATTTCTACAGTTGTGGAATTTTTATTTCATAATAATTTTTTTTCACGGCAGAGTTCTGACATGTATTGTTTTTTGCATTTGTGGAATATTCTTGTTTCGTAATTTTTTTTTCTCCGAACCGTTCTGATGTATCAGGTTGTATTATTTCTTGCTTTTTTTTCTTTTAAAAATCGTTTTCTTTTTCAACTTGCCTACTGTATTTAGTGTAATTGATATGTTTCAGTGTATTCTTTATCCAACATTCGTAGCTTAGTTTCTCTGCTGGTTCACAAACGTGTTTTGATATGTGCTTAAGTTTACTACTTTTTGTGAAAGTTTTTTTTTAATATTCTTTTCAAAACGTTCTGAAAATGTTTAAAAAGTGTGTTGTAAAAATAAAAAAAGTTTTGACAATAAAAGAGTTAGGAAATAATTATTTCCTTGGCGACTTTAGAAGTTCGCCAAAAAAAATCGCCAAGTCGTTGCCATCACTCATAAACGTAGAGTGTAGCTGTACCAAAATGCATTATCTATGGTGGAGACTTCTAGAAAATTGTAAAATGTCTTTGGGTTGCATCATGCGCCTTCAAAACAAATACGTGTAAAATATATTTTCGAAGTGTTATTGACATTATAGTGTTATTGAAAATCGAGGGTCCTCTGTTGACATTACACGCAAGTAGGCTTTCTCCTAACACAATATGGGAAAAATTTGGATTTTCATCCAAGCTCTAAATGTTTTCTTTATTCTTGAATAATTATTTTTAAAATCTTTTAATACAAATTATAAGCAACATTTAATATTTTCAGAGTGATTTTTGAGAGCGATTCCGACATTGCAAGATATTTTTGTACACAAACACATGAAGGTAAACAAAAAGAAGTGTTACCGTTATAGTGAATAGGTACTTCAATTCATTATACAAGATATTTTTTTTAATTAATGTCGTTTCTGGTTCGAATCCGGGTCCGGGCATGGATGTTTGTAACCGATGGTGTTGAGGTGGCTGGTGCACCTTAAATCTGTCGTGGTCGAAAGTCCCCACTTTGGGTTTGTGTGGAAGTTTGGGGAGTGGGTTGCCAGCTCAGATGTTGCTTCGTCATCTGATCGTGGATCAAAATTACGAGGTGTTGTCCTCGAATCTTTCCCTTAAGGGACTGATCCCGGACCGTCGTCAATAGCCCGTTGTGTTGATCTAGTACGACGTTAACTAAAACTACCATTACCATTAATTAACGTCGTAGTGGAGCAACACAACAAGCTATCATCATACAAGAAAAGCAAAGAAACAAATGATATATAAAAACTTTTATTTTCAATTCAATATACAATGAACTTAAAATATCAAGCAATTCAGTCATACAGTACCAAAAAATATTTTTCTGTGAATATACACTGCTGGCCACCCAAATTGCAACACCAAGAAAGACAATAGATATCACAACAAAATATATTTTGTAGATAACATGTTGACCAAGTATCAAATGATTAAATTTATAGACTTCTGTGGAGTGTGGTTCCTGCCAAAACCAGTAGCCTGAGTAGCCGCCATTGTTGGAGATCACCGCTGCCACAGGCCTCGGCATTGATTCAAAGAGACTTTGGATGTGTTCTTGGGGTACAGCAGACCAAGCAGCTTCCACACGTTGCCAAAGTTGATCTGGTGTGGCAGCTGGGGATGTAATCTGGGTCAATCGTTGAGCAACCATGGGTCACATGTTTTCTATCGGCGCAAGATCCGGAGAGCGAGCTGGCCAGGGAAGCAATTAAATCTGGCGATTGACGAAGAACCCTTGGACAATGCGTGCCACGTGTGATCGCGCATTATCCTGTTGACATATCGCTGTGGGCAAGCCCTGAAGGTAAGGAAGGACAACTGGCTCGAACACCTCGGAGATGTAGCGCTGGCTATTTAAAGTACCGGCAATGCGTACTAGAAGAGGAGTGCGAGAGTGATATCCAATACCGCCCCATACCATAATACCAGGTGCAGGACCAGTGTGGCGGTGCATAACGTAGCTGTTCAGCATCCTCTCTCTACGGTGTCTCCAGACTCGAATCCGACCATCGTGGTGTTGCAGACAGAAGCGTGGGTCGTCAGTAAAGACAATTTCATTACATTCTGCCGTCCACGTCCTTCTTTCATCGCACCATCGGCGGCGGAGACGTCTGTGGTTCTGCGTCAAGGGTAGACGAAGCAATGGACGTCTTGCGGACAGAACACTCTGCTGTAAATGGCGTCGAATGGTACGCGCAGACACTGGATGATGCGTTACAGACTGAATGTGCTGTGCTATGGTTCGTGATGTGGCTGAGCGATCCGTCTCTACCAAACGCACAATATGCCTGTCATCACGTGAAGTGGTGCACTAAGATGGATGCGATCGAACACGTCGGTCCGTCGTACCCTCCTGTATCCAACGATCACATATCCGCATTACAGTTGTTTGGTTTCGTCCAAACACGACTACCGATTTCCCTGAAAGATAATCCACAATCTCGGTAGACCATTATCCTTCCTGTTTTCTACAAGGCATAATTGATCGTTTTTTTGAAAAAAAAAACTACAAGAAAAACACAATTGCCGTACTTGAAATCGTCGAAATCTCCAAGCCTTAAATAGCGCTTTGAAGTGGCGCCACAGGCGCGAGTGATGTGCGTCTGCGCTGAAATTCTAATCATTTGCATAACTCACCTCCGCTAATGCATATTCTAAATTTCATATTATTTGCATGCTTCCTTCAGGGTGTTGCATTTACGGTGGCCAGCAGTGTAATTAACTATACAAGATTCGAGAAGAAACTTTTTGCATGGCAAAAGTTAACAACTAATGACTATCAAAAGTGATTTGTTCAAATTTATGTATTTCCAAACTTAAATTTTTTAAATCTTAAAACTTTGTTTTTAAAATCTGAAAATATAAAGTGTGCACATCAATACAACAAAAATGAGATCACAAACTAGAATTTTCGTGTCAACTTAATGTACACCTAATTCTGTTTGGACGAGCACGAGTCTCATCTCGTGCCGATTTTTCACCAGTTTTACGAACGAATTCAGTTATTAATTGTTGTGTCCGTGTTTTGGTTAGGGTGTTATATAATTCTCTGTAAGATGTTGCCAAAAATTTCAGTTCTGCGTTGAAATTTCCAAGCGCATTCCTCATTAAAGTCATGTTTGACAAAATGATTACCCAATTTCCTGGTCAGTTCCAGACATTCTTTTATTAAACCTGCATTTAGAACAAGATCATATTGTTCATTATCACTACATTCTGTGAGATTAGGAGTCTCAAGGACAACCTTTAATATTTGATCTTCGCTTAGGGCTTTGTCGACTGATTTATCAATATCTTCAAATGATAGATCATCGAATCCTTCTCCGCCAATTGTGTGCTATTGTAATGATGTTGGGAAATACAGTCGTTCTAGGAACCAAATACAATAAGAACGTTGTGGATACATAGATTTATACATTGCTAAATGCAAGCACACGTTCCAAAACGCACACAATAGCTGTTATGCAATTTATTTGTGTGTGTAACATAACTGACTAGTCATTGTGTGGTCAGCACGGCATTGTCCGGGACAGTTCTTTTCGTGGGGCACTGACCACTGCTTTATAACCCCCGTCGATTGCTACGAATTCCCCATTTGGTTTGCTAACAGATACTACTATGCCACAAATTAAAAAAAAAAAATTTCTTAAAATTTGGGCAAATAAATTCATAGAAATTGGCTTGTCCCGCTCGTGTTAAATCAAAATGACTCGTATAAATAGAGAATGAAATATTTATTTTGATTTCGAGTAAAAAAAGTTTGTGCAAAAGCAGAATTAGGTGTGCGTACACAAACAGGAAATGTTTGACACAAAAAATAAATACACTCAGGATAGTCACATGAATTGAATCTATGTCCTCTACAGCTTGCAAGCCACTAAACCCACTGAAGAAAAAAAGACAGAAATTCACTGAACCCACCGGCAAGTTGCCGCCCCACTTCTTGCTCACGGCAATACTATTTCCTCTACACCTCACCTCCCTTTTACGCTTATCTCCCCACAGGTGTATCAATGAATAGCATAAAATTATTAGTCCTACCCTAATTTTGCTCAACAGGTTTGGGATAACCAAAACCAGATCGACGTATCACAATGTTTATTTTAACATATATGAGAACTTAGAATACAATTTGAAATAAACAATCAGCAAAACAACACTTACAAATATTTATAAACAAATATTGAGGAAATACGGTACTTGTACTTTTCCGTTAGCTGGGTATCAAAAAACTACCAAGCTTAAAAGTTAGCGCAGTTATCGCGAAGCCTAAATGTTGATGCAAAAAGAATATTTCCAGGCATTTTTGGCGAATGAAAATTCTGTCTTAGATAGCTTCAAGTCTATTTCACTGCAGGGTCATTCCACACAGAATGAGCAAATCGCTGTGGCTGACACATCCCCGATTTTAATGAAAATTAATTATTAAATAGATCACATATAGTAAGGAGAAACTGCCAAATATTAGATGTCCAAGATGTATATTTTATTTTTTATTGAATTTTAAAGTTCAAGGTCACACAAATGTAGATTTTAAGCACCAATTGTAGCCTGTTTGAGACCCAATATTTCAAAAAGTTATTGGCACAAATTTAAAAATTTTATATTGTTACATTCTACAGTAAAAAATCTTTTAGGAAGTGTCAGAATATAGTTTTATATCCGTCACTGTTCATTCTCAGGGATCAGCGAAAATATAGATTTTGCCTATTTGATACAAATTTCAAATTGCACTAGTACATCTAAAAATAGGGAAAGACAGTATCAAAAATTATTCTCAACAAAGCACTTCTACTATCTAAAAGTTTGGTATAATTTAGTGAGTATGTTTCTATTCCTTAGTTAAGAAAAAAATAATAATGAAAAAGTAAAATAATAGAAAACAGCGATTTTTCTATTTTTTTTTTAAATACATATTTCATTGTGTAGGACAACTCCGAAAACCTCAAAATTCTTCAGGATTATGTGTCAAGATGTATATTATCTGTCCTGAAATTTCCATCATTGTAATTTGTTTATTTTCGTCGCAGGAATATTTTTACCAAGATGGAAATTATCGTTTTATTTTATCGCATGATGAATCAAAAAAGGCGGGAACACGCCAGTGAGACCTCCATTTCTGCCTTTGTAAGAGATGCTATTGCATTCAAGGGCAGATAACCGAATAAATAAACACTATTAAATGAATTATGGTTATAAATGTGCTTGGTTTGCTAAACTAAAAGCTTTCGAACACCGGCGAATGTTCGATAGTAGAACGGCGAATGCAATCCAGAAGTGTTCCATCAGTGACCGTAGCCATTACGGGAACGGGTAACTATCATTGCTACATTCATATTCCCAACTGTGCGACACAAATTCGTGTTTCATATTTATCACAATCACCAGCAAAAGAAGCAAATAATTTTAAAAGAATGCGGCAGCACAATAAAATCATCTTTCATTTATAGAAAAGATGCAAAATTTAACATGGTAGTTTAACCACATAGTGAACTTGAAAAGGTAATTAGTTAAAAGTCACAGTATCTATGTTACTAAGTTGAAAATTTTAAACTTGTTTTGACACTGATTTTTTTCTGCTCATATAATTCACTTTTTAAGTTAAAAAGGATTTGGTATTTCTTTGTTAATTTAGGGTTTCATTATCTATTTTTAATTTCTCTGTTATCATTGAAGTTCTCTCAATATATAATATACTAACTACTGGACTGGACTGGACGCCGTAGGCGGACACTGTTTCACCTGTGCGGCTTTCAGCTGTATAGTCCGCCTTACGGAGGAGATTCTGGGATAAGGGAGAGCTAAGCAATCCACAATATATACACATTAGCACATTATATTACATTTATACATCCTTACATCTATACAGTATATACATTAAATCATTATACTAGGTTACATTATAACTACATTATACTAACTACTACATACTAACTACTACATTATACTAACTACTAACTAACACCAACACACACTCCCGTGCCTAGTGTCGTGAGACACTGTACCAGTTTAAATAAGTGTGGTTGGATGAGTAGAGCATGCCACCAAGGTGACATGTCTACCCAAAATGTTAGAGCACATTATATTACATTTATACATCCTTACATCTATACAGTATATACATTAAATCATTATACTAAGTTACATTATAAATATATATATACATCATGCAAGGTGAGAAAAAAGTTCGTTTTTCTTAGTCTCTTAGGATAATCAAGTCCTGATGATTTTCAATGAATCTCACCATGTTAATAATTTTAACCCTCGAGCCCTTGTTGCATACAATGTTCCTGAGCCATGCAATTTTTAGGTGGTCGGCAGGTGTTCTCATATGCCATGAGGCTGTAAGGGGGCAAACTGTGATGTAATGTAGAGGTGTGCCAATTTCACCACATGAGCAGTTTTCGGACTTGATTTTCTTAAACCTCGTTAGGTAGGATGGGAATGGGCCGTGCCCTGTGAAGAAAAGTGTCTCTTCCCTGGTCCAACTTGATGATTTTAGTGACACTTTTGGTAACACATCGTGCACCGTCCTGTCTGTTTCTCCTTCGTCCCATTCATTCTGCCATGCGTCAAGTAGCCAGCTAGTGGTTTCCTTTCTGTAATGGCTCTTGGGCCATTTCACCCCTTCATCTACGCATTCCATTGTTGTTGCCTCTTTTGCTAATCTATCTGCTTCTTCGTTTCCATCGTGACCCGCATGGGCCTTAATCCATCCTAGGCAAATTTCCTTGTTGTTGTATAATAAGTGTTGTATTTTTCGTGCCAGTGGACTGGGGGTCTTGGGGTTTTTAAGTGCCAGGAGACCAGCTCTACTGTCTGACCAGATCTTGACATTTTTGTCTGCTCTTGCTTTTGCTGCTTTTATAGCTGAAAGTATTTCATAAAGCTCCGCCTGGAAAACGGAATTATTGTCCTGCATTCTCGTGGACCATTGTTATGTTATGCGCCCTTCTTGAATAGCGCAGAATGCACTTCCCACTCTCTTCTCCATTTTAGAGCCATCGGTATAGTAGCTTATGCCGGAATGAAGAACTCCCACTGCAGGATTTATTCTGTCATTCGAAAGAGTTTTAGCTGGATGTATAGACCAGCCTATCGCTCTTTCCTCGTAGTCATCTTTGTCATAGTTTGCATCTCCAAGCAAATGCCATGATTTTGATTTTATTATTGTTGCTTTAGGACTCAGATTACAATCCCGAATTTTTTTTTACAAGGTAATAAACATATTAAACTGTAATCCTGTGAAATGTCGGTTTTATCAGAGATGTCCTTCATTTGAATTCTTATGCCTATTTAGAGTAGAAGATTGCTAATTTCGTTAGCTGTGTGTGTGTTTTGAAGATGAAAGAATTAAAATGCGACTTCAAACTCTATAGGTAATACTACCTAGCACTGTAACTGGTATGAATTTAAAGAAGGTCGTAAAATTTATTTAGCCCATAGAAACGTTTTTAATTCTGTCAAAAATGACAATTTTCCATTTTTTGCAACTAAACTTTAGATTAAATACGACGTTTAAAATTGTTGTTGCAAAAGTGAAAAAAAGACAATTTTGTACACATTATAAAGATGTAAAATATGTTTGTCTACGTTAAGTACTTTTTGAGAAACAGAACTTCAAACATGCAACATTAAGCGATCTCACAAATGAGCTTCTAAGTTATAGTTCTTTAAAATGACTCAAACTTAGAAAATATTTAATGTTGAACCTAAATTTTTTGGATATCGTTATTTGTGCATAAACTAGACCCCTGTATCAAATTTAATGAAAATCCATTTCCACATACGGTCACAGGTTTTTCCTGATTTTTGCTCATTTCACGTGGAATGCCCAACAGAGAAATTAAATACAGATGATGAAACCCTAAATTAACAAAGAAATACCAAATAATTTTTAACTTAAAAAGTGAATTATATAAGCAGAAAAAATCAGTGTCAAAACAAGTTTAAAAATTTCAACTTAGTAACATAGATACTATGACTTTTAACTAATTACCTTTTCAAGTTCACCATGTGGTAAAACTCCCATGTAAAAATTTTGTATCTTCTATAAATAAAAGTTGATTCTATTGTGCTGCCGAATTTTTTTTTAAAGTTATTTGCTTCTTTTGCTGGTGATTGTGATAGGATAGTTACCCGTTCCCGTAATGGCTACGGTCACTGATGGAACACTTCTGGATTGCATTCGCCGTTCTACTATCGAACATTCGCCGGTGTTCGAAAGCTTTTAGTTTAGCAAACCAAGCACATTTATAACCATAATTCATTTAATAGTGTTTATTTATTCGGTTATCTGCCCTTGAATGCAATAGCATCTCTTACAAAGGCAGAAATGGAGGTCTCACTGGCGTGTTCCCGCCTTTTTTGATTCATCATGCGATAAAATAAAACGATAATTTCCATCTTGGTAAAAATATTCCTGCGACGAAAATAAACAAATTACAATGATGGAAATTTCAGGACAGATAATATACATCTTGACACATAATCCTGAAAATTTTTGAGGTTTTCGGAGTTGTCCTTCAAATTTGTATTTAAAAAAATAGAAAAATCGCTGTTTTCAATTATTTTACTTTTTCATTATTTTTTTTTCTAAACTAAGGAATAGAAATACAATTTCTAAATTATACCAAACGTTTAGATAGAAGAAGTGCTTTGTTGAGAATAATTTTTATTTTTGATACTGTCTATCCCTATTTTTAGAGGTACTAGTGCAATTTGAAATTTGTATCAACTCTAAAAAATCTCTATTTTCGCTTATCCCTGAGAATGCAGTGACGGATATAAAACTATATTATGACATTTCCTAAAAGACCTTTTACTGAAGAATGTAACAATATAAAATTTTTTAATTTGTGCCAATATCCTCTCTGGACATTAATCAAGAACCACTTTTTCCTTCCAAGCCCCCTATGTATACTAAAATCAATAATAACCTACTGGAACCATATTTAAAGAGAGAACCAACCCAAGTATTATTACAAAAAGGCGAAGACACTGTTCGTTCACTTTCCAGAGAAAACAATAATGTATACAGATGGTTCCTCTGATGTTGACTGTAATAGAGGCGGCGCAGGCATCTCCATCACTTACCCCTCAGGAAATAACGTCTAACTCAAAATACCTTCTGGCCAAATTGCTTCAAACTTCACTAGTGAATTAATCGCTATTAAAGAGGCTCTTACCCATTGTCGCTCTCATTATCTAAACGACTCAATTAAAGAAATTGTAATCTTCTCAGACTCAAAATCAGCACTCGAAGCCATACACACATAATGGTAAAACAACAATAACGCAAGAAATTAATACCCTTCTCCATTTACTAAATATACCTTGCACTCTCCAGTGGATCCCAGCTCATGTTGGAATTGAGGGGAACGAATGTGCAGATGCCCTTGCAAAGGAAGCACGCGACAAAGATCAACCTCGAGTAGTCACCTGTGCAGATGCAAATGCCGTCGCCAGGCGAAGGATCTATAACCAGCATTTTAGCAAGGCATAGACAACAATCACCGATCTAAACTGCCCAAGAAACCTCTCCTCTACGATAGCTAGGCTACGTACCGGACATTTCAAAGGCATGAAGATTTCACGAACTAATATAAAATCCTATCCCATCTGCAGGTACTGTCCACAATCTAAACTAACTCCAGATCATGTTTTCGACTGCCAGGCCATTATCGGCTCCCTCTTTCAACTTGGAGCACCCCCAATCGAAATCCTCCATAGCCATCGAGCTCCAGAACTTTCAGATCTTGTCACCAAGGCTTCTGGAGAACTCTAAACTTTTGCACTAGTACTGTATGCATAGACACGACAACAACAACAACGTTTTGAAATATACAGGCTACAACTGGTGCTAAAAAATCTACATTTGTGTGACCTTGAACTTTAAAAATTCAATAAAAAATAAAATATACATCTTGGACATCTAATATTTGTCAGTTCCTCCTTACTATATGTGATCTATTTATAATTTAATTTTCGTTAAAATCGGTGATGTATCAGCCACAGCGATTTGCTCATTTTGCGTGGAATCACCCTGCACGGACCTCAGGCACGCCTCTAGTATGCAGTGTGTCCCTCATGAATGAGGCAGTCAGTCACCCATGCTATCCCGTGACTTTTAGCACATTAGTGTATGGAAATTATACAAAATTAATAATGCAGTTAATTAGTAATATAAAGGTTTTGGCATAGGCGTATGATGGATCAAAATAATACAAAGATTTTGCAAATGAAACCACACAAAAAAAATAGCTGCATGGATTAGAAAAAAGCTTGTCGTATATATTTGATCCCGCATCCTATAAAAACTAATGGGGTTGCACTGGCCCCAGTACTTTTCTGGGTATAATGCTTAAGTAAATATATTTAGAAAATCTTCACCATCATGGAGAAGAATGATTCAAAACTGCCCATTTGATTTACAGTCACATGGAATGCTTAAAACAAAAACCTACGCTGATGAAGACTTGTGAGTGACACATGTTATTCAATGGTCCAAGAGGGAAACAGAGTTTCCGGTAATTATGATCCCTATCAAAAAAGGTTATATAGTGCTTCAAGGAAGGATGATTTAATTATTTCATTATCAATATTATTAAACATAATACAGAAAGGAAAATGAAAATTTTAAATTCTTATTTAAATTACTTATTTTTTTAATAAAAAATTATTAATTTTAAATAGGTATTCCCTGTAACAGTCTAAAAATCAAAAGAAATGGTCTATTTGAATAGAATCAGATGTATTCAATTTGTGGACTTTCATATTATGTATTCTCAAAAACTACAGATTATATCTAATTATGCTTCAAAAACAAACTAATGATCGCTGAACGAATAATCTCACTGACTCTCCTAAAATACTACGATTTCACTTCACAAATATAATTAAACGCAATAGCGTAAAATAATTCAAAATCAAATCTGAAACAAATTTTTCTTGCAACTCTCCGACGCATCAAAAATAACACTTCAAAATCGAAGGAGATTGTATTTACTTTTCAGTAACACATCCAATCTTTCAAAAGAATACGCCTTGAGACAAATTAACTTTTCCTAATTATTCCACTTTCAATAGAAAGTCCGTTGAAATCCATCAGCTCCTCAAGCATAAATAACAGTCAACATCAGAACAGGGATTTTCTAAAACCAATACAAAATTTTCCCTACCGCTGACAGAACTAAAAAAGTATGCGTCATCTAGCGGCAATTCGTTCAAGTTTTAACATTAGGATTCTTCCTCCTTCGTAGTGCGGAAGTAAAGGGAGAGTTCCGTATACTGGGGATGTTAAGCGAATCGCAGAACTGCTACTCAATCACCAATACTTGTAAATCACAGTTCTTACCTGTTATTTTAATATCAACATAACAGTGATTGGGTAGCGGTTATTCGGTAACAGGGTCTAAACTGATATCGCTAAGCTGATACCTTGGCTGATATTGATTCTGCTACTGCTACTGCGATCGGTGATTGCGACCGGGATCGGTGATTCGGTAGCAGTGAAATCTGTGACTGAGTATCGGCGATTTGGTTGGGTGACAGTTGGTCTGCGACGGATTGGGATTTCTTTGAAGGATTTTGAACCGGATTCTTAAGTAGGCTTTATGACACACCAGATTCCCGCGCATTTAGCTGAACAAAAAAAGAAGCTAGACAGTTTAAAGAAAAGAAGGTTCAGAAGAAATATTTTTTTTAATTTGCTATTTTAAACGACAAATTAATTATTGTTTTTCAACTTTCTCTGTTTATTTTTTGTTACCTTTTTATAACGGACACATGAGCTATTATTATTTTTCTATTTTCTGAATTTGTTAAAACAAAAAGTTTTCTTGAAACCTCTTGTAAATCGTTTAAAATTCTAAAAATGAAATATGTTTGCAAACATAGGTGCTTCTGAAATACTCTATAAATTGAATGAGTAAATCAAGTAGGGGGGAGGCAAAGAAGATTAATTGATTTCGCCAGTGCATAGAATAAGAAAATAGTTTTTTTATACTGAGAAGTTTTTTTTTATTTTAGACAATTTCACTTTTTAGTTATAGCTGCATGCGGTGTTGCTTTAAAATCCAAGGATGAATTATGGGTATTAACGAAGGAAGTATTTAAGAGAGCTCTAAATTTACTCTCTAGCTTGTCCCTTTTACACTCTGTATCCAAAGCTGCGTTTTGAGATTTGTTTCTTTTACTGTGCATTTCTTCATCGTTTTACGAGGTTCTGCATTATTTAAAGACGAAGCAGTTTCACTAGCCGGATCAACACAGTGAAGTTTAAGTTTTAAAGTGTAAAAATTATTGTTTTTTAAAAAATTGGTTCTCTGGATTTCCATATTAGACTATGTGTTTTCAAAACAAAATAAATGTTACTCGTTAGAATATTTCCTGCAATGGAATACCCTAGCTCTCCCTCTATTCTACAAAAATGTATTATGACACTGTCAATAACTGGCATATTTGTTCATGAAGTAAAATCTTGAAATTTACCCTCCTGTTTATAAGAGATTACCCTTTTGGCAACCAGTACTAATGAGCTCTCTGCACAACAGTGTGAGAAATACATCCTAAAAAAATTTCTGTGTTTTAAAATAAGACCTTTTGAATTCGGTGAAGGTTGGGAAAATATCGCTCTTTTGTTATTAGCAGCTTTATTTTTCATACTTATAATTTGGAAACAGCTGGGTTAAATGACTTTAAATATGGCATTTACGGTTAGATTTTTATATAAATTCTAAATTTTACATCAATATTGAGTGCTTATATGCAATTTATTATGAAGACAATCTCTCGACAAATGTGACATATATGAATTTATAAAAATCACGGAAAACAATATTATCTTGGCCAAATCAAAATAGCTAACCTTAGATTTGAGTGTTGTAAACATAAATGAATTCGGAGATAAAATAATTAAGTCAATTTTTATTTAATAATTAAAATTCAATCATTTACATTCAATTGGAACCATGTCAAGTATTCTAATGCATATCTAAAAATATCGATCGATACTAATCTGCAAAAACCTGTTATAAGCGGCTCTTCTAAGTTACCATCTTTTGTTTGTTACGGAGGAAAAGTATTTTAAGAGAAAAAAGTTACGGTCTTATTACAGCAAACGGCTCATCGGCTGAACAAAATTGTTTAATACAGTTTATTAAGTGTATTGCTTTAATTAAATGTTAAAAAAATTGTGGATATTTCAATTATTCTGGATGAAAAGAAATTTTGGGGTTCGAACTGGGTTCTCCCGTGTGTAAGCCACGACGCTACTGAATCAGTCGTGTATTAGATTCAACAGCATTACTACTTAAGGATTTTCAAACATTAACAAGTGCATTGTGCAACCCGTTACTAAAAGGTAATTTCGAAACACAGACATTCTTCAGTAGCAATCACAGTTATAACTGTTCCTGTGAAATCATTGTTTGCAACATCCCTATTGCTGGCAGACAAAGGTTTTCAATAATTAGAATAAAACGCTCTAGCATTCAGCAGAAGCGTCGTTCACGAAACCTAATGTTAAAACTTAAGATGAATTATAAATCCAATTCTTTGATTTTATATACAAAAAAGTTTGTATTTTTACTGGTGACAAGCAATAAAATCCCCATGACTCTTAAATGCTATAATTCTTAAAATTGAAATTTCGACTATATATTTTAGGCTTTTAAATGATTTTAAAACTCATTTTTAGTCTTTTATCAAAATTATTCAATTTAGATAATAAGAGAAATTAAGCGAAATTTTTTTAATAGTTTGTAGAAGTATCCAGACAGAAATAGTATTGACTATAATAAACTAGACTAGAAGAGATCGAAAAAAACCCCACACAGGTATTGTATTAAACCAGTCATCAGAAGAATTTTTTTCAATTTTCTTTCTGTATGTCAATACTAGAACTTCTGATAATTACGCCAGATGACGCTACAAGCAAAAGGTAAAAAACCATTTGTTTTCATGACGTAATCACTCACATTACATTTGGCTACCCCAATTTTGACAAACAATTCCGAATTAACAATACATTTCTTCCGATATTTTTTTTCGTCAAATTGTGTCATCAAATGTTGTAAAAGCTTATGACAAACTAAAGGAATGTAAGTTTTGAAAAACGTAAAGTTTAATATAAACAACAATTTTGCCCCAAAAATACAATGCGCACACCATCAGGAACTGCGAATTGAACAACTTAGCTTGCATGTAGAGGTATAGACAAGGCTGACAGCCCGTCTGCGTATGTTTAAACAATAATATCAATGTTTTCAATGGTGGCACCAATTATTAAGTTCCGGATTAGAAAAAAGCAAAGGAGATGTAGGTGAGGAGGGGGCTAGTGTGGACAATTTTTTTATAAATTTGGCAAAAAAGGGAACTAAATATAATTTTTTACGCATTAAATATTTTTTTACAATAATATACTCTTTTACCTTTGTTTTGGTTGATATATTACAGTACTTGGCAATATAATTTTTTAATAATCTTTTGTTTAAAAAAAGTAGTTTTTGTCCACACTAGCCCCATGTCATGGGGCTAGTGTGGACAAGTTAGAATACTGATTATACAATGTAATACTACATATGAAAGTGTGTAAAACCATAATGAAATAAATTTTAACGTAAACAATATAATTTCTAATAAATGTTAATCTTAATAAAGCATATGTAATTGATGTTAAGCCCAATATATTTGTAATTCGAAACTGCACTTAGGAATGTACTTCAAAGACAAATCAACACAATAAGAAAGCAATTTTTAAGTTTTAGTTAGTGGGAGAATGATTTTAATGTAAAAATGGAATTATGCTTCTATTTTGCAATGTAGATTGCAATTTAGATGAATTATCATTAAATGTCAACTGAGATGCAGTGCTAATTGTTTAACCGACAATATCTGGTGATGATAATTTAGCTACAATTTCATTTCTTGAGATTTGTGATATATCCTTCACATCTGGGAAAAAGAAATAGTCACTTTGCTTATTAGAAGAGCTGCTTTGTGTGAAAAAACGATACTATTCCTTGCAACTAATTTACCATTTCAAAATAAACAATTTAATTTAATACTAAAAAGCCTTAAAATTAAAAAATTAAATTATTTGTAATGAATTTTTCACATAAACAATCTTATTTAATAAATAAATAACCTAAAATGTAATATTTAACCTATGTTTTTACCACTTAAAGCGAAACGGGGCTGGTGTGGGCATGTCCACAGCAGCCACACCACCATGTGTCTACACTAGCCCCATGGAGGCATTTGTTTATTCAGGCCTACTTCTGGTTAGTTTAAACCATGTAGAGCAAAAGTGAATATAAAAATAACTAATGAATATAATCATTTATAACATACTGTGGCCTTTTTTTAAATATTGAATTAAAATAGTCTAATCTTGAAATTGAAAGACAAATCAAGAACTTACTTTTCCTCCATGAAAACGCAGTTTCATAAATTACTACTGAACTATCAAGTGTGTGATCATGCAACTACACACGGAAGTTTATACCATTGTTTCTATTCTCCAAAATCTTGCAGAGAGATTTAGACTGACAAATAGCAGAATTAATCAAGTTGCCCACACTAGCCCCATGTGTGTCCACACAAGACCCCTTCTCCCCTATTGATTTATGCATAGGTTATAGTAACTGTGAATTAAAAGTTTCAAAATAATTTTTCAAAAAATATATCCCTTAATTTTACTAAAGAAAACATAAACCAAAAATTATCAAGTACAACCTGTTTTATTAACTTCAGTAAAGATCCTTTTTCCATTGTGATATATGAACGAGACACTGGTATTAGAATTTTTTGTAAATACTAGGGGGCTCCGCCCCCTGCTCGCTTCCGCTCGCCAACCCCCGGGGATTGCTGCGCAATCCCATTTGGTTTGCTTCGCAAACCAACATTACTTTCACAGAGTGAAACTATCTGAATAATTCGTATTATGCTGATCTCACTTTCCGGTTCATGACGTCACAGCGAGGGCTTCGCTGCGTCTCGCTTATGCTCGCCGACCCCGGGGATTGCTACGCAATCCGTTTAGTTTGCTTTCTCAAACCAATACTTCTTTCGCAAGTGATTTAACTTTTTTTTGCTTTAACACTTAATGCACCCTAAACTAATAGCCGCATCAGTAAAAAATCTTCTGTATCTTGTTCCCTGTACAATTTTAAGTAAACATTGTTAATATCCAAACTTTACGATCTGTACTTTGTTGGTAAACTGTCTTGAGAACAGAGGGAAAAAAGCGAGCCTTTTTCCTCGCCAAATAAAAAGAAATAGTTTTTATGGCAATTGTTGCTACGATAAATTTGATATCTGGCAAACCCGATAGTCTAAAGTGCAACCCACTACTGCTTTCGGAAGCAGCTATGCGAACTGAAAAATACGAAATTTGTGACACCAACTTTTGATTGCATCGAATTTATTTATGAACCAATTTTAAAAATAATTGTACCGTAAGAAAGAGTATATTCTGAGGTATACTGCAATATTTTTAAAATTAAAAACTAACAGTAATACTATACAGATATGACCATTTTAGTTTTGTATCGGAAGTTACGATCTGAAAGTTCCGAAAATTGTATGACCAACTTTTAATTGCATCGATTTTATTTATTAACCAATTTGAAAAATAACTGTACCATAAGAAAGAGTGTAATGTAATGTATTCAGTGATGTTTTCAAATTTAAAAAATAATGGCTTTTGCCGTAGACAAAACGGTTTTAACAATAAGTAGCGAAAATATCCAAAGATTCCGAATTTTGTATGACGAACTTTCGATCGCATCCAATTTAATTATTAACCGATTTCAAAAATAATAGTACTGTAAGAAAGAGTATATTCTGAGGTATACTGCGATATTTTAAAAATTAAAAACTAATAGTAATTAGATATAGATACGGCAGTTTAAAAAAAAAGTAACAAAAATGTCCCGATTTTTCCTGAATTTCAAAAAAATATTATCAAGAACCAAATTTAAATTTCAAAAAAAACTTGACGAGCTGCAAAAATTTACGTTGAGAGGTACTCTTAAAAAAAAACTCACGACTGAAGACTGAAAATTTGAATGTGTTTTGCTCACTCGCGGAAGAAATTTCACTTCTTCAACTTTAACACTTAATAAAACCTAAACTAATAGCCGCATCGGAAAAAAATCTTAATAATTATCCAGGGAATACGATGAAGAACAAAGCATGTTAATTTCATTTTTTTCCGATCAGTACTTTCTCGGGAAACCGTCTAAGAATCGAGCTAAACAACACAGTTTTCAATCCTGCGGCGGCGGCGGTAACATTTTTTTAATATAGAGAGAAATGTTTTATTGATTTTATTTTTTTATGCCGTGCACTTGTATCGTACTGTCTTTTGGTTTATTAAAAATGTCTGTTCTGCATTATTATAATTATATTGTTTTATGCACCTCTTGTAAGCAGCAAGAACTGTTTTTGACGTAGAATACGTCTTCCCTATCGAAAGCAACCGGCTAACCACGCAAAATTTTTGAATGGCACAAAAAAGCGTAAGTGCGAAAAATTTCATAATTGAAAAATACAAATTATACATAAAAGAACGATATCGCATTTAAAAGAGCATTAAACAAAGAATGTTATAAATGCTCATTGATCTTGCACCGACGTCAACGGTTGATGCAATCGCAGTTCAAAGTTGAGTTACCACTCCGGTTTCTTTTGTGTGAGCATCCCGTTTGAGGTCATTTGTTTCGTCTCTTTGCGCGAAAAATAATATTAAAAATAAAACCTAATATCCAATGCTTGTTTTGATATCGGACTTCAAAATGGGAAGAACGACCGATTTATTTGGTAACCCAAATCGGTGGTGGGTGTTATGGGGCGCAACTTGTATTTCTCTATTTTGAACCAGGATGCAGTGCAACATTAAAAGGGGCTCTGAAACATCTGGATGCTGCGAATTGAACAACTTAGCTTACAGAGCCACTTAAATAATCTCATCAGTTAATAAATAAGTTCAGAAAAAAAAATTGCAAAATTTACTATTTGTGTGACAAATTATTTATTGTGTGTAACATTCAAGTTTTTCTTTTCTTTTTTATTTTATAAACACGATGCAATACTATTTATAGCTATATATATCACTTTATTCCATTTAAACTCGTGGTGGCTAAGTGTAAATTTTATGTTCAAACAAAAAATAAGGTGTACCAAAATGAAAAGACCTTTGCTGTATAAACGTTGTACAAATCTCAGTGAGTTCATGTGCTAGCCATAGATGGTGCAGTTCGTTGCAGGACGGATTCCTCCAGATCAGCACAAAGAGCAGTTCTCCAATTTCTTCGAGCAGAAGGGCCTGCTACAACGGAGAGCAACAGTTAATGCTGAGCAGTATTGCAACACGGTGTTGAGGCACAAGAGTCTTACCGCAACTCTATCCAGTGGAACCATTTTTAAACTACGCATGCGCGAACTGTTTAAGTATATGTAAGGTGTGGCTTATCTGACGGGAGGGACTAGAACTAGATTTTAAGTACTCTGATTTCGAGAGTATGTGAGTATAAAACCATGAGCGGGAAAAAAATTCCCAGCGGTTTTATTTTTTTACGTTTAGTATAGTAGTATTTTCTTTTCCGAGAACTTTTTAGGGTTAGATCAGCTAGAACTGAAATAAATATTGTAAACTGAAGAACAGCGAGCGGATTTGTTTCTTATAATTGCGTATCAGCGAATGTTTTCTACAAGAGCAGTGTTGCAGTTGGCTTGTAATGTTACTTAAGTATTACGTTTCGGAGTTACTTCTATTACTCTTATAAGTGATAGTATTAGTCTTATCTTACAAAGTTTCTTTTGGATTATTAAAACGGTTGTTTCTTTCATTTCTTGTTTATTTAATGTTAAAAAGTGTTTCAAAAATTTAAATGATTCTAAAATCTAGGAAATTCTCTAAAACTTATTCAAGTGCTTTATCATTTGTATGGTGCGTATTTTCTTGCGTTTCAGTTGTTGTCATTATGAACTTTTGTGTTTCTTTAATTTCTTGTTTATTATTATTTATTTTAAAAATTAAATGGATTCTAATATTTAGTATTATTCTGTAAAACTTTCGAAATAGTTGCAAGTGGCCTATCTTGTGTATATTGTTTTCAAAACATTTCCCTGGTCTGTGGGAATTCATCAAATCTCAAGAGACCTCTCATTGCATACTTGCCAACTTTAAAAATTGCATCAGTGAAACTTTTGCACTCCCGAATGTCCCTTGCCATGAACACAACATTAATACATGAATTAATGTGTATTAGAAATATCCGTATGTCACAATAACTAGTATTATTTGTGTTTAAAAATGCATACGTAAAAATTCACATTTTTATCAATTGCAGAAACTTTGCAAAGCAGTAGTTTTTTAATACCAAAATGGACACATCAAATATAATCGGTAAAAGTTGGTAAGTATGTGCATGGGAAGTGACATGGTATGTCTCAAAAGACATCCTGTGTTAATATCTGCAGATGTTGGAACCTGCATTCTGATCCAGAGAATTTTCTGAGTGGTATTACAGGGTAGGACAGAGTAAGATTTCTAGGTATCATTTTTGAACCAGAAATTTGCATCCTCTTGCCTGTTGTTCACCTACGGATGTATTGTGTAAATACTCTAAAAGTATCCTCAAAAACATCTTGGGTCGCAGATCCTCCATGGTCAAGATCTATAATTCGTTTCAGACTTCACTCTGTCTATACTACCCATGGTTCCATCTGTCAAACTTACGAAAGCTCGATACAGTGCATCGCCCCACATTTAGAATCTGTTCCAGTGCCTTCAGGACCTCACCAGTCAAAAATTTATATGTAGTTTGTCAAGAACCATCTTTGGCTTCTATGTGTCTTTTGTTTTCGCTTCGACTTAATTACTGCATATTGAGTTGTCTAACTCATCATTTCTAAACAACTTTTTGATTAGTTTGTTGTCTGTCTTTTAATTTTGTCTAGCATAGCTTGGCCATTTGTGGCTCTTGTGCTATAACAACCCATCCTTATCATTTTATCATCACTCGGCCGTTTACATTGATGACTCGGACAAATTATGCTAGCTGTGCCTTTGTGAACCTATTTCGTTTCGTTATTAACTTCCATCTATAGTTTCAGTTTTCACTGTATTAGAGGGCATTCAAATATATTTTAAGTCTACTTTTGGCAATTTTATTATATATACGGGTTTTGAAAGTTTATTGGAATCCTTAAAATCAGATTGCCGTAAACATTTTCTGAAATGTGTTATTGGGATCCTCAGTGAACTTATTTGGCGGGGTTTGGGAATCGACTTTTTCAATCATCCAATATCTAGTAATCCTTTGACAAATCAATCCTTTTTACAAGGTAAACAAAGATGAGAACCGCTGCTTAAGAGGATTAGGGCTCTTGGCGATACCTCTATAAAAAAGCGCATCATGATTCCTACCCCATGGGTGATGTGGAAATGGAATTGTTCATTTTAGGACATGTTATAAGTTACATAATACAATTGTGACGGCTACCAAATTCTTGTACTCAGTTATATGGAATATACTGGTTCCATTTTTAGGATTTAATATTTGTCATAAGTTAAAACAGACTAGAGATAGTTCTAACTGGAATGATCATTTTCCGAAATAAAAAATGGCAATAAGTGTCGAGGTACAAAATATGCTTTGTTTCATTGTCAAAAGAGAGTAACATACAGATATTTCCCTCTAGCTTCTGCAGAAACAATCATATTAACATTTAGACTACTACAAGTATGGCTAATTCTGTTTTTGCACAAACCTTCTTTACTCTTAATTTGATTTAACAAGAGCGGGCCGAGCCAATTTCTAGTTTGCCTAGATTCTAAGAAATTTCTTTTATTTGTGGTATATGCATGAATAGATTGCATAACATCTAATGTGCATTTGGAAACGCATGCTTTGGTTTGCTAATGTGTACATCTATGTATCATTTTTATTGGATTTGGTGCACATATTTATCATTGTTTCAGCCTGTTAATTTTTATTTTAGACCTCGAAGAAAAATGTCAGGTTGTATAAATAAAGAGGTTTACATGATCCTGTGTTGAAACTAAAATACTGAGACCAGAATGCATTGCGTGCTCTTTGACTTGCAATTTAAGAACAAAAATTGCTAATCCATGCGAAATAGAAGTTGTTTCATCCCGTCTAAAAAAATCTTCGAGTGATATTCTAGATGTACACGAACATATGCACCATTTATTGTTAGAAAATGAATAACATCTTGTAAAACAGATTTTGTTCATGAAGAGTTTTTTCCATTTTGAATGCAATTTATTTTAATACATTTTTATTGCAAGTATTTTGTTGAAATAAAATAAGCTTAAAACTAATATTCTCGAGAATGTTTTAAAAATTATTTTTACCTATTTTTAGATTCGAATCAATCTTTCCTTCCATAGATACAATGTGTTTTTTTACATTTATTCTTCAGGACTGTTACTCCTTACTTCTAGAACAGTTTGGTATAAGTGCTGTAGCTGAGCTTCACCTCAATTCATTTATAATAATGGCTCCGAAATTGAATTACGATCCTGAAATGCTAATTTTATTATTTATTTAGTGACAGTTTATGTGGGACTTATTTCTAGCTACTCAATGTTTTTTCCTAAAAACACTAAGGTTTGTATACTTTTAAGTGCAAATGTTAACAGCAATATTTTATTGTATTGCACTTGGGATGGGAGGCATAAAGCCAACATGCGAGAAAACTTGCTAATTCTACTTGGTAAGAAATGCATTCGAAGGCAAAAAAATTGACATTAAATTGTGAATGGCAATTGTTTACATTATAAACATGTTGCAATTTGCTTGTAACAAAAATGTTATGAAATTAAATTCTACAAGTTACAATTTTCATTTAATAAATGTTACTTGAACTAACCATTTCAATTTTAGTATACAAATAAAAAAACAGCTAAATATTATAAAAAAACTTTGGCTTTTTTTGTAAACAAGAAAATTAAGAAAAGATAAAAGAAATTCCTTTAAAATATTACTCACAAAACAGTATGCCAGAGATACTTGTTTCTTTATAAATAACAAAAACAAGCTAAAATGTTAAAGTTACAGTTTGTTTCATGCTTTAGGGAAAAGCAGATGAGATTTATAATAGGTTACATGTTAAAGTAAACAAAACTAAAAATAGTAGATACAGTCAATATTTACTTTATACTTCATGGTTTAAGAAAACTTATTTAAAAATTATGTGGACAAAATTGAATTATAGCAGATAATGTAACAAGTTTCTTGGATAAAAAAAAATCTTAGTGAATACAAGATATTCTGTAAAAATACAACCAAGTGGTGCAAAGAAAACTTTTATTTTCAACAGAACTCAAAGAAAGTTTATTCATATTACAAATAAATTTTTTTATACAATTTCAATTCTAAAGCTACCATTCCAGAAATAATGTATCCAACACATTGTAGCATCCATTTTAGTTGAAAGAACTGAAAATTAATGCATTTAGATCAACAAAGCAGAAATTACATCACAGTACACTTACACTATGGGCTGATAAAAAAGAAATAAACACTTAATTGAAGTAAAAAGCGAACATTATATTTAGAAATCATAAAATGGTAACAATAAACGATACAAAATATGTCACAAATTTATTCGTTATGGAATGACCAAAAATCCAAATTAGTAACATGCTATGTTTATGCTCATTGATTATACCTCTATGATATCAATGATTCCATTACATCACCAGATATTCTATTAAAGATGTGCTTTATGCCAGCTAATTGGTAATGTGACCAACTGATAAATACAAATATTTTATGCCATTGCAGTTTTTAAACTATTGGGTGTAAAATAACTTCATGAAATATTAAAATAAATAGGATAGTAGAAGAAATGTCATCTACATCACATTACTGACAATTGGAGCCACTTCCTGAAACAGATGCTTTACTATTTTTGAACAAAAATGCAGTCAACTCTTGTCAGTCATCTGCAATTTATCTACTTGGATCTTTGAAGTAGTTTAGGTATGTGTATAGTATTCTTCAACTAATATAACGAACCCATTAAATGACAGAATTTACTTAAGCAACCTTCTGCAACATTTATCCAAGCAAATGTGGCATGAATTTTGCAAACATATTTAAGTAACTTTGTGGCCCAAAACACATGCAACAAATCCAAAAATCAATACCTAATCTATACAATACAACTGATCAACTACATACACATAATTTAATTTATAAATGTATTGTTATCTACTTAGCATTTATAAGTACCAAATATAATAAATATCACCAAAAAGT
The DNA here is from genome assembly GCA_947359465.1 of Metellina segmentata. Taxonomy (NCBI): domain Eukaryota; kingdom Metazoa; phylum Arthropoda; class Arachnida; order Araneae; family Tetragnathidae; genus Metellina; species Metellina segmentata. The sequence goes on from OX375880.1 coordinate 107,668,956, forward strand.
ATGTGTGTATGTTTCTGTCCTGTTGCTAAACTTGCATGATTAATACAAATGAAATATTGAATTGCTTATAATAACAGACCAGGTCTATTTTCAGAAACAAGCTTATAATATCTCTAACCAGCCTTTAAGCATCTCCACTCATTCTTACAAAATCAACTCAAATGACAACTTTCCATAGCCAGACTACTAGATTCTGAATTTTAAAAACAAGCATTTGGGTAGCTTCTGAAATAAGCATAAATATAAAATAAAAATGCCATGTCCAATACTTTACAGTATTTATTGATCCACAGCTTATTTTGTACTTATTACAAGCCTTACTGGAAAACTCATCCACAGATTTATGAATTCAAAATTGGAGTATAATCTAACTCCCGCCAGTTGGCAGTTGAGTCATTGTCTTGAACAAGTCATTAATTAAATTAGGACACTGGCAGTAATGTAAACAAACCATGTCTTTTGTTGATGTCTATAGCAAGGATCCTGGTGTTAAGTTTATGGTTCAGTGACAAAATAACGACAGCAATAACGTTGGCAAAGGAAAACCATTCTTGCTTTACATATGGCAGCCTTTTCCTATCAATCTTTTAAAAAAAATTTCACAAATCAACTGAATTAAGGTTTATTGATCTACAATACATTGATGTATCACTATAGTGTACATCAGTTAACCTTGTACTTGAGGAACCTTGTACAACTGCAAACCTTGTATATAGGACAATGTGTACATTGTGTATATTGTCCAATATAAAATTAATAAATTCAGACATGATGCTCTATGTAGTGTATATATACTTTGTGTACATGACCTAGATTTTGCAATATCATAAATATTTTTGTTGGATTTTATAAACTATTACTTAGATGCTAGACTAACACAGGAAAGTAGAACTCTTACTAGTTAGTAATAGATGCTACTGGAACAATTATCCAATTTAATTTTGAGGACTTTCTTTTTGTAGAAAAAGGATAATCTAGGCTAAAAAATAACATTACCACTTTATAAATTTTTAATTTTGATGCTTAGATGTTTTTTTATTAAAAATATAACAATAAGTATTTTGATTTGTACCAGTATCTGTGTAGTTGAAATGAATGATGCAAAACTACACCACCGTAAATAACCCATATCAATGAGTACTTTAATTCAAAGTTATATTAATGATGTAGTATGCAACTTGTGTTTTTGATCGATAGAAATCGTGAACTAAGACATTAAGAACGATGAAAATTTTACTCGTACAAAAGGGAAGTACATCCAGGATTAAATAACAGGAATTTAACCTGTACTGTATGCCTACATTTAAGTCAGTCCACACTACACTTAAGTCTTTGACAGTGAAAAAATTTCCCAATTTCTATCATTATCAAAAAAGTACAGTTGTATAACAATTCTGCTATCACTATGCAAACTGTGATGCTGTTTATCAAGCAATACACTCTTAACAACAATGATGTTATCACATTAAAATAAAATAGAAAAATGATTGGGTAGCCACAATTTAACAATTACATGCAGCAGATACCAAATGCCTGGAGGTCATATTAAATAGTAACTTACTCAGAAGTGAATAATTTCACAGTATAGAGCAACTGAAATCCTCTGAAAACCACCCTGTAAAGATCATTTTTTTTTCTCCGCGTAGGCTGATTAGATATGCGTGTACATAAAGTGCTAGTTACCATTATGATTTGTAAAAAAACGTTCTACCATAAGAGTTAAGATTCCACATAATACAAAAAATGTATAAATGAATTTAATTCAAATAACATTTCTAATTAATTGAGAAAGGTCCCTACTGTTCACTTCAAATGATCTTTTTAACAAGTATCTAATTGTCGTAGTTTCCTTCTCACCACATCAAAAAATCTATCTGTATCTGCTTCTCTTCTATTCCAGGATCAGGTTTTTTTTTCCGTTCTTCTAAATGGGAAATAAATTTTAGCCCAAGTCCTAACAAAACAAAACACAGAAATCCCACCCGCAATTTTTTTATACTCATACTCTCGAAACCAGGGTGAATCTCTACTCACTCATGTCAGATAAGCCCCGCCTTGCATATACTTAACAGTTCGCGCATGCGCAGTTTAAAAATGGTTCCACGGGATAGAGTTGCGGTAAGACTCTTGTTGTTGAGGCGCATCAAGAACAAGCGCAGGGGCAAACTCTTGAATGGGACAGTGTTTCTCCAGGACAACGCTAGTTTACATGTGGCCAAGAAGACCCTCGAGCTCCTTGAAAAATTTCGATTACTTTCGAGAACTTACAAGATACTGCAACATCCTCCTTACAGCCCCGATATCTCCCCATGTGATACCCAAATCTTCGGCCCCTTAAAAAAATCTCTGAAAGGTCAGAGGTTCACCTGTGACAAAAAAGTGCAGGACACCGTGGAAAACTGGATTCGTCAGCAACTCAGGAGTTTCTGCACTGAAGCCATTCACTCCGTTTCTACGTGCTGGGATTAGTGTATCAATGTCAATGGCGATTATTTATAGTCGTACAAGTTGCACATGATTGTAATTATAATATTGTTATTAAAATTTCTTTGCATATAACTGTAGTCTCCTTTTCATTTGGGCACACCAAAAAAACTAATTGGTCATGTTCTGAAGTTTTCCAAATGTCTATCAAATTAGCATGTAGTGGATGCTAATTTGATCTCCTAATCAAAAGTCTTCTTGATCTCCTAATCAAAAGTCTTCTTGGTCTCCTAATCAAAGTAGTCATAGTCATAGTCATATAGAGTGGGGAGGTCAGGAAAGCCCTAGGTGCTGATTCCACTAGGGAATATTGCACCACACCCCATTGTTTTTCGATATTCCTGTCAGAGAAAGCCAGATTCCTTGAGAAAGGCCAAAAGGCTTTTGACAGGTTCTTCGTGAATTGTATCAAGTTCTGTTCCAAGACCTAGACTTGAGTGCCTTATGTGAAGCAGAGCTTCGCATTCAAAAAGTATGTGGTGGGCAGTTTCCTCCACCATATTGCATTTTCTGCATAGAGGTTCTTCTTTAAAGATTCCCATCCTATGAAGGTGTTTTCTTAGGTGATAGTGGCCTGTGAGAAATCCAACTATCACCCTCATCTTACCCCTGCTAAGACGAAGGATCTGAGAAGATGTTTTCATAGAAGGTTCTTGAATCATAAGCCTTGCATGTTTTTGATCGGTGGTTTGCTTCCACTTTTTTGTAGTTTCTTTAAGCATTCTTTCTCCTATCACCCTTTTTGCGGTAGTCTTAGAGATCCCGCAAAAAGGCTCAGGGCTTAAAGGTAGGTCTGCAGTCCCCAGTTTGGCTAACTTATCTGCATTTTCGTTTCCTTCTACACCAGTATGCCCTGGTACCCAAGTAAGAAAGATCCTATTATGGGTCCCCAAGTCATGTAGAAGGTTCCTACATTCCCAAACAAGTTTGGAGCTTATTTGGAATGAGTTTATTGCCTTTAAGGCTGCTTGACTGTCACTGAATATGTAGATTTTCCTATTTGAGTAGGATCTTCTAAAACATTCTTGTAGACAGTAGATGATAGCAAGCAGTTCCGCTTGAAATACTGTGGCATGTTTTCCTAATTTTCGGGAAATCCTTGCCTTAGGTCTGATCCCACATATTCCAGCACCTGCCTTTTCGTTTTGTCTGGAGCCATCTGTGTACCACACAATGTCTCCATTTGTGAGCTTGTAGTTTTCCTCTTTCCATTCCTCTCTTAGGTCAATAAGTACCTCAAAGGGTCTTTGAAAGAGGAATCTTGTCTCCATGATGTCGGAGGGCATCAAAAGTATAGGGTCAAAGAATTTTTGGTTAATACTGGTGTGGGACTTTTGGCTGGCAAAATCCATCCACAGTCCAGCGTTTTCCAGTCTGTAGGAACTTCTTCTGGCAGCACCGCTGATAAAGATATCAAGTGGGACGACAGATAGAATAATTTCCATGGCTCTGGTGGGAGTGGAGGACATAGCACCTGTTATACTCAGGCAGGCAGCTCTTTGAAGACTGTCTAGCTTGGTCTTAACAGTCAATTGTTCCGTCTTTTTCCACCAGACCACAGCCGCATAGGTCACAATGGGTCTAATAGCCATAGTGTATAGCCAATAGGTCATCTTTGGCCTTAGACCCCATGATTTACCAAGAACTCTTCTACATCGTAGAAGTCCAACTTTTGCTTGGTTAATTTTACTTTTCAGATGCTGATTCCAGGTTAATTTAGTGTCCAGTATAACTCCCAGATATTTAACCTCGCTCAGCATATTTACTTTTTCCCCTAGTAGGGTAGGTATATCACTTTTGTCAATGCAGGTTCTTCTTCGTGTAAATGGGACAAGAGTAGTCTTTTGAGGATTTACTCTCAAATTCTTTTCACAGCACCATCTTGCGATTCTGTTCAGGGTCCCCTGCATGATATTTATCACCGTTTTCTCATCCATGCCCGATATGTAGACGACAATGTCATCTGCATATCCCTGGGCATAAATGCCGCTTTGATTGAGGTCTGCAATTAGGTCATCAACCACCAGATTCCACAACAGAGGGGAGAGAACTCCTCCCTGAGGGCAGCCTCTAGTGGGTCTAGCCTGAAGTGTTGCCCCAAACAACTCTGTTGTAATAATTCTGTCTGCTAACAAGGAGTTTATCCATTTGCAGACCTGTGGTTCAATAGCTCTGCTGACAGCAGCAGCAGCGATTGAGTTAAAAGAGGTATTATCGAAAGCACCCTCAATATCAAGAAAAGCTGCCAAAGCCATTTCCTTGCACTCCAGGGTCTTCTCAATCTTTACAACCAGGTGTTGCAAAGCCACCTCTGTAGATTTACCGGGTTGATAGGCAAATTGGTTTTTGTGAAGAGGTCTGGTACTCCTCATTACATCCCTAATGTGTCTATCAATTATTTTTTCCATACACTTAAGTATGAAAGATGATAGACTGATAGGACGAAAGTTCTTAGCCTCGTCATATTGGCTTTTTCCAGGTTTGGGCAGAAAGACTACCCTTGCCTTTCTCCATGGTCTGGGGATATATTCAAGAGCTAGACTAGCTCTGAACATTTTACACAAGACCCGTGAGATGAGATCGGCCGATTTCTGAAGCACAATCTGTATTATCCCATCTGGTCCTGGAGTTTTATATGGTTCAAATGAGTTGATAGCCCATAGTACTTGTTTAACAGTAAAAATTTTCTTGGCAACTATCCAGTTTTCCCTTCTCACCCTTATTGGATATCCCAGGGGAGAAGGGTTTAACTCATTAGGTACCAAGTTGGAGTTTGGAAAATGTGTCTCAACCAGAGTCTCTATAACTTCTCTGCCAGTTTTGGTATAGCCACCGGAATTATTCTTAAGGGTCCCCACCAATATTGGTGTATCTCTTTTAAGAATTTTGTGGAGTCTAGCGCCCTCAGCGGTACTTTCAACCGAATCACAGAACTTCCTCCATGAATTCCTTTTGGCCATTCGAACAGCTTTGTTGTATTCTGAAAGTAGGCACTTGTATTCTTCCCACTTGCCAGATTTCTTTGCTTTCCTGAAAAGTTTTCTTACTGTCTTCCTCTGCCTCATAAGGTCTTGGTTCCACCATGAGTTAGGTTGTTTGCCTTTCCTTAGAAGCAGGGGACAGTTATTTGTATATGAAATATAGATTGCCTGCTGCAGGCCGTCTGCGAACAGTTCTAGATCGTAAGTATCATAGATTTTCCGAGAGAAGTCCTCCAGGTAATTCTGGAGTTCATTGTAAAAAAAGGTCCAGTTCGTCCTTTTGGGATCTCTGAACGTCTTCTCCCAGTGATATTCAGATTTCAGTGAGAAGTGGATAAATTGATGGTCTGCCATTGAAGGCTTCTCATCAACATGCCAATTGTGAATATAACTACTTAGTTCAGGGCTGGCTAAGGTTATATCAAGTACTTCCTTTCTTACACTGGTTATAAAGGTCGGTTTGTTTCCTACATTTAAGATATCTAGGTTATTTTCAAGTACAAAGTCTAAAAGAGCTTCACCTCTGTCATTGATATTGGAGCTGCCCCAGATTGTGTGGTGTGCATTCACATCACAACCGAGAATCAATCCCGATTGCTGTTCTGCACACGCTGTCAACAATCTCTTCAGCTCTGCACTCACAGGATCTTTTTCCTCATATGGCAGGTACCCAGAGCCTATCAAGATTTCTCTGGTTCTCCCGCCATTATGAAGAGTTATCTTTGCTACTGCCAAATCCCTAGAACAAAGTTCATGGATCGGCATTGCATCGATGTTGTTGTAAATAAGTAAGCAAGCTCTTGGAGAGGAGCTTGCAAAATCATAAATTAACTTACCTCCACTGTCCTTTAATCCCCTGATGCCTTCTTTGTACAGCCAGGGTTCTTGGATTAGGGCAATGTGGATTCCCTCAGTCCGGAAAACCCCACTGAGGTTGGCTGCAGCAAGTCGTTTATGCTGCAGGTTGGCCTGCAGGAGCTTCATTGACATTGTCAGTGGAAGCTGTAGCAGGTTTTTCCAGAGCCCTAGCCTGCACTTGGGTAAAGCCTATGTAGAATTTACATTCTCTACCCATCAAGGTCTTGGCATCTTGTTCTGGAATACTTACCACAATGGTTCTACCCTCATTACCAGATTTTTGGTTGAGGATTCCCCATTCTGTGGCAGTTAGTCCTCCGTTCTGAGCTTCTACTTTTTGTAGAATCTCTTTACCGGAGAACTTGTTGTATATAGCTGGGATCTTGGCTATAAATTTTTTGGTTTTAACTATTTTGCGTGCCTCGTCAACAAGGAGGGACAAGCCGTTCCATGGTGACATTTCTCTAACAGTTCTGGTCAGCCATTGGCTGCTGTTAGAGTCGGCACAGAGGATAATTATAGCTCCTCCTTCCAGACGACAATATTTGAATTGAGGTCCTGTTCCCGGAGGAACGCCCTCAATCTTAGACATTGCGTCTAGTTGGAAGGTCATCAGCTGTTCTTCTGACAGTTTCTGGTCTGGATATCCTTCCACGACAACTGCCATCTTCACAGCCGATAAGGTGTCACTATAACTAGGGTCTGCCCCGTTTCCGGGTTTAGCCCTCTTTGTTGACATTTTCTCCTGAGAGTGGGGAGTACTACCATCCGACCTTGGCCTCTTGGTAGAGGGCCTGATCGGGGTCTGTAACTCCTTTCCCTTTGGAGTGGTTTTGGCTTTTGGTTTGGGTCTGTTCTCTACCCATGTACCCTCAGCTAACTTCCTTTCTTTGGTCAGCCTTTTTTTGGCAGCCCCAGAGATTTTTTTCCTCTGTATATCAATCCTGTCAAGCCCCAAGACTATCTTTTGGAGATCTCGATCTCCTTCAAGGTCTGTCTGTGGGGTTGCAGGGCCTGATCCTGAGGATTGGGTCTCCATCAAGGTCTGATTATCTTCCTCTTTGGAGTCGGTGGTTTGATTTTTGTTTTCATTATTTTTTTCCATAGATTGGTGTATATTCCGCAGGAATTATGCAGTCCACCCCGCCAGAGCCTGCATACCAGGGTAAGGCAAATTACTCCTAGAGGTCGCCAAGCACTCTAGGAGGCTCCGTAAAAGGCACCAATTAACCGTCGGTACCATACACCCATCAGCACGGGTCGCATAACACTTTGGGTTAACGGAAGCTGGTCCGCGCCCCCTTATTCAATATTCGGGGATATCCTGAGTATGTTTCGGCTCAGGACTTTCGGCTATCCGCCACCTGCCGACGCGCCCGGTAGCAGAGCTCATGCCCCGGGTAATCAAAGTAACTCTTTGTCCTAATCAAAAGAGAAGCAAGATCTGGAGTTTTAATCTTCTATGATGGTGATATTCTCTAAAGAATTTATGATGAAATAAATTATTCGGTATTTCGATGTCGTGATGTAATATTACAAAAGGAAGAGTTTTCAAATCCACTATCAGTGACTGTAGGATCAGAAGACACTACAGATGAAGGTATTGAAAATAAACCCTGAAGATCATTTATGTGAATAAAAAGAAACTTACAAGATAATGGTAAAACAGCAGGACACAGCAGATCAAACACAATTTAGGGATAGATCTAGAATTAAGAAAGCTTCAAGATATGATGATTACAGTTTACACTCAATATTGGATAATATGGATGAACCAGAAACCTATGATGAAGCAATAAGGACTAAACAAAAAGAAAAGTGGTTACATGCTATAAACAGTGAAATAAATTCTCTAAAGGAAAACCAAACTTGGAAAACAGTTAATTTATAAACTGTACTCAAGCCGATAGCAAGTATATAGGTTTTTAAACTTAAAACTAACCTTATGGGCTTAGTGATTGGCAAGGTAGCCATTGGCGAGAAATTATCGCCTAGGTGCTTCCTCAGTCGTTACGATAAGGAAATTTCTCAGCCAATCACGATTTCCACCGATCAGCACCTAAATGTCACGCAGAGTCTAGTCAAAACTATGTTAACTTTTTGTAGTGTTGCTTGAGCTCAGTTTTGTTGATTTACAGATCCTTTTTTTAAGTCGTATTTTTTTATGCTGTCAAGTAAGTGTTTAGTTTTTGTTTTTCCAATTTTAATTTCTTCTTAAGTACAAATGAAATAATCGTTTAAAGTAATAAATGGTGATTAAACGAGAAGAGAGTTAATTTCTGCAGTTATTAAAAATGTATTGTAATAGATATCAATTTGTAAAAAAGGATGACAATATAAATAGGAAGCAAAGCCAATCCAGAGGACTACTCATTGTAATCGTTAGACAAGGCAGAGTTAAATGCAAACAAGGGTTCACTTAAAAATATTTGTTCTTATGGCTGATTTAGCAAAAAAGATTTAGCTAAAAAATATTGCCATCGCATGCCCCTATTAGTACTTGTGGTAATCTCAAAATCTCATTACATAAACCTTTCAATTTTCGCTACTTGCAAGATGGCAAAATTTCCGCATAAATAAAATTCTATTTCTTTAAGACGAAAATTTTGTAACTGAAATGGATGCCAAACAAAAACGTCAGAGCCCGACAAAAGATTTAAAATTTTCCATTCTTAAAACATTAACAATTTTCAAATTCCCGAAAAGTCTCAAAATTTCCTTCCCAAAAAAACTGTGTTTATTCCCGGAAATAAACCGGGATTTTCCACCCTTTGCATGATTACCTGTGTTAGCTACCTTTAGAGAAAGAACTTACAGGCTTATTATGAAAACGATTCATCGTCTGAACAAAAATGCTTAGTTCAGTTTAAATTGTAGTGTGTTCATTGAGTTATTTAGCATTTGATAAAATTAAAAAAACATTCGTGAATATTTCAGTTCTGTATAAAAAGAAATTCTGGCGTTCGAACTGGGTTCTCTGGCGTTGTAAGCTACAATTGTTGTTAACGGTACTGACTCATCTGTGTGTTTCTTTCTCAGAGCGTGTAACTGAAAAAAAAAGAGCATCTTCTATTGCTACGAGTGACAGAGACACTTTACAACTAATCACATTCAGTCAGTTTAGAATCACAATCACAGTTTAGAATCACAGATATTCTAAAGTAGCAGTCACAGTTAGAACTGTTACGGACACAGGGGCCTCAATCCCATGATAGTACTTTACGCAAGTCCAGCTTGATTGGCTAATCGGATCACATGACCTAGATACGTAGCCATGATAATTTTTCTGTTGGCGATTTATCTCTTCCTTTGTGCTTTCTTCTTTTCTTTTCAGATCCATGGCTATGGGTGGGTAGAGGTGGGAGCCGAAAATTGTATCCTTTTATAAAAAAGTTAATAATTATATAAGTTAGTGTTTTATGTATGCTTTTTGTTACATCAGAATGGTCCTAAGCCAGCGTTGGATACGACACAATCATCCTAAAGGAAAGGGGCCGGCAGAGGGGCGGAAAAATATCAGCTGGTAGTGAGTTCAGGAGTGGTTCTTAGATTATTTATGTAAAATCAACGGAAGCTTGGAAAAATATAAAAAGGGTAGTAAAAATTGGGAAAAGTAAATTAGAATGAAAAGGAATTAAATTGGAATTTTTTTTAAATAATTTGGAGGATCTAAAAAATTTTCCGCCAGCTAGGTTCGAACTGGGGTTGTCATCCTCCGCTGCCGACGCTAATCTGAATGTGGGTGACTTTAGCCGTTAGGCCATCGTTGCTTCACGAAATAGCTCTTTAAAGTATAAGTACCCTTTAATATAAGTTTGCAAGAAATACTACTAACAACCATACAACATATATATGAAAATGAGGAGCAAATCAGAGTCGACTTGTCGGACACTTACGCTGTACGCTGAGGCGCTAGTGTATGTATTGTATTTCTACGAAACAACGCGCATATTCAAAATCAAATGGTTACTGCAACAATCAGATTGGCGAGATATCCAAGTGAAGCCAAGCCCGTGAAACTAGCCAATCAAATTGGACTTGCGTAAAGTACTATCATGGGATTGAGCCGCTTCTGTTACGGACTACATGTAACATCCGTTGTGTTGCTATCCGTGCCGTCAGTGCGACTCAAAAGGATTTTCAGAGCCGTCATGGCTGAGTGGTATACACACTGCGCTAACAACGTGTGAATTGCAGGTGGCGCCGGTTCGATTTCTCTCTTCCGTGTCAGTAAACCACGTTATCAGTAAATAGTTAAGTGTTGTCTATTGAAATAGTTTGTCTTGTGTGGCGCAAAAAGACCATATATGACCCTTACGTCATAAATACCAATAAACCAATCAAAATGGATTCAATAAACCAATCAAACGTATTTAATTAAGTTAGCTCTGAAGCAATGTAACGGGCTAGCACTCTAATACGATCCATAAGACATTTTTTTCAATATTTATTAAGGTAAGTTAGTTACAAGCCTTAACATTTCTCATGTATTTTACTGCAAGCTGTGCGTTCAAACTCTCTCAAGAAATTTCAATTTGTAAACAAATACCTTTGCATGCTTGTGGCAACGTGTTTCATGTTTTGCGAAATATCAAATGATATAAAGATTAGTCTTAGGTGAAAAAAGTCAGGATTCAAACAAACTTTTCGAGTTTTTTGCTGTGTAAATACTATTTGATTTTGAGCATGGGAAGAAAACTTCCGAAAAGTAGAAAGCATAAAAAGTTGAAATTCGTAGATCCAGACTACAAAGGACCACCACCTCGATCAAAAGGAAAGTGAGTACTTAATAGTTTACAGAAATATAGTTTTGATGACAGGAACAAAATATGACAGAACAGAAACATAATTTTCATTTGTGCAGGTTCCAAAAAAAATAACTTTTAATCATTAAAATTATTTTTTTGAATTAAGAGCAGATAAGATAAAGCTTTTGTTTGTGATATCTTTTCTGCATACATCTTAAATAATTCTTGAATTTTACACCATTTAAACATTACTTCATTTTTAACTTTTTAAAGGAAACTGCTACCTAATGAGCCCCCAACAGCTGAAGAAATGAAGCAACAAGTAACGACTCGTTACATGGAAGAATTCATGGACATGAAAATTAAGTTCAATCAAAACAAGCTGAAGAAACGTAAGAAAAAGAAAAAGGTCATAAAAGATGATTTTATTGTGGGTAAGTAAATGTTCATTTTAAAATATTTGTATATATTGTAATAGCATAAAACTACCCATGAAGTTTTTTAACCACTTATGTAATGCATGATAATTTCACAAAACCAGTTGAATACAATATTAAAATTAAGCTGGGAAGTGCACAAAGAAAAAGTTTTCAAAAGGATTTAAGTATAATTTTTTCATTTGTAATACACATCACTATTTTCTGATTAATCTCGTATTGTTTGTAATGTAGTGTAAAAACTCACATTTACTCATTAAAATTTTATTTTATTGGCGGAGTTTCATAATCTGCAACTTAAAATTCAAACTAATAGAATCAAGTACTACTTTTTAAAAGTAATGTCAAAGTGATACCACATGTGAACTCACATCTTTTAAAAATATTTAATTTTCAAGTGCTGAACTTTACTAAATTTGGGAACACATTACTTCTGATTAAAAAGTTGTGTGTTGATCGAATCTTACAATTCTCGAAAAGAGTAAATTTGATTATTTTTACATATTGGTTGCCTTTGGTAGTTTCTCTTTGGACACTTTGCCAATTTCTGTGGGATGTAGTTTATGAAACCGAGGCGATTTATCGTCAAATATGGTGAGTGATTAATACAAGACTATTTATCGTCAAGGATTACAGCAATCCTATGTGAAGAAAATTCTTGTTAACTTTAAATATTAATTTCACATTGGTTTTGTTGCTTGTGTGTGTTTTGTTAGGCCCGATAATTCAGCCGATATTCCTTGCTTTCTGGAAGAAGTTGCAAAAATTTACCTGCAACAATTGCAAGAGGGCAAGTTTAATTTTTCTTTACTTATTCATGTTTATTTGTGCATTCATCATTTTCAATTCCATTTATGCAAATTTCAGTAATTTATATTAAAAATACTGGACCATGCCCACCTTTCTTCCCAGACCAATGGTTTGTATGCATGGAAGCCAACAGTAAAAAGTGTCTTGCCTGCAGACGGGGCCTTGTGTTATACGCTGTGACTTATCTACAAGAAAGAAATACACATTTTAGAGACAAAATATTTATTTAACTTTAGGTCCTTCTTGTTCCCATATGATGAGTATGCATGATCCGGAGAAGTGAGCAGTGTATTTGAAAAGATGAGTGGTAAATATATTGAAAAAAACAAACAGTAAGCACAACACACACAAATTAATGGGAAAAGGAAAAAAAAATGACACAATTTCCCATACCTAAGTAGCCCCCAGATAAAATCCTGGTTGTGCCCCTGGTATAAACACTGCAATGACTAATTGCATATAGGTGTCTTTTTTAAGGGCAGTATTTTGTTTTGGTGATTGGATTTTTATGGCTAGTTGCATTCTGGGCTTTTTTCTTTAACATGTTCGCTGCTGATCTTGCAGCAGCGAACATGTTAAAGCGTGTGATTGTACTCTGCTTCTATTGGCATTATATGTTAGGTGTTGGTGTGGTATTTGGCGTGGAGTAAAGGTAGTATGCTAATTGTAAAGGTACTTTGTGGTTTTGAATTTATAGCTTTATTAGTTAGTAAAAAACCCCATTACTATGGCAGGGCAATAACTAAAAGTACTGCCAGTACCAATGCGAATCTATTTTGGTATTGGTGCACTTTTCAATCATATTTGTTATAAAAAGTAAGTCAGCTTCTGGAGAAAAGTGACCAGCAGCGAACATGTTAAAGACTTTGTTTTGGGTCATTGTTTTCCAGCTACAGTAGATTATGATATATACAGATGTATTGGAACAGATTGTTAGAACGAAGAATAAACAATCGGTCTGAACTTGCTTCCTAAAAACTAAAATATTCAGATAATAAAGGTGTTAAAAGTAATGACTTGTCTGAAATCAAGTCTACAAACCAAAGCTTAAAGGTGTGGTGTTAAATATGACTCAACTGTTAATTGTTTTCAGCATATTGCCAGTGTTTTACATAAATCTTGATCTAATATATGGTATCACGTGTCATTCCCATCTTAATTTATGGCTGCATCTAGACTTTTGCTGGTTGATGGAATAAAGAGTAGATAAGTATCCAGATATCTCATAAGATTCAGTTGCTGGATTTATTGCATGGATTGTATTGGTTATAGCATTACCTCACATGATAACCTCACAATCTTTTTTGTCTCAGAACTCTGCTGTTGTAAACTAAACACATCTTTATTGCTTCTAATAAATTTGTATGGTATTTAACTTTTAAGGCTAAAATGTTTATATTTTTAGTCAAAAATGATATTGTTGATTTTGAGGAACCTGGAACGCAAAAGAGATTGCCCACCGTTGTGAAGCAAAAGAGGTTTGAAAGTGAGACCAAATTCTTTAGTCGTCTGCAAAATATGACAGACATGGCAATAGCTGAAGCCAAAGTGGAGGAGAAGTACAACATAAAATTGGTGAATGTGGACAAGAAAGGAAATGCAGAGTATGTGACAGCTCCTAAAGAAGTTACTGAAAATAAAAAAGAGTAAGTAGTTGAGTTCATTCAGAGTAAGCTCTTATCTTTGATTGTTCTGAAAAATTTTAATTACGATTCTATTTTTGTGATTCATAGGTTTAAAGTTTTCTTATTTTCTTAAAACTTTAGTTCTCAGATAAATAAATATGTGATAATTTAGTTGGGACATTGAATTAGTAACATAACTCTTATCAACCCCAGTCTACTAGTTTTGTAGGAATGGTGCTTTTAGTTGCACAGCCACTAGTGAATCTCAACTTATATGTGCAATTAATTCAGTTAGCTATTTTTGGCACTTGAAAGTAGTTCTAGTACTAATTTTAGAACTATTATTGGTAAAATCCTAGTCAATGATGCTGTACTGGCGTGATTTCAATCTGTTGCTAATAACAAATACAAAGAGCAGATGAGTAAAGTTTTTATTTTTAAATAAAAATAAACAGCTGATAGTTAAATAATTTAAATAAATTTAAGTTTTTATCTGTTAGAAATTGACACCGTGAATTAAATTACATTCTTGGTAATTTCTTTTATTCTTACCAAATTTTTAGTAATATTCTATTTTCAAGTTAATTTATCTATTGTAATAAGTTTACTTATTTTAAAAGTTAACATTTCTCAATATTAATATTTTTAAAAACAATTTCTAACTGTTAATTTGCTATAACATTGTTATTTTAACTGCTATCAGATTAACAGCCATTTTTACTATTATAAAAGGAAGTGTTTGTTTTCTGCACGCAAAATCCGGACAAATATATGGCACTTACAGTAATGGGATAATCACGGGTAGTCCAAATTTTTTGCAAATTTTGGGTCACAGCGAATTTTAAAATAAAATTTAGAGCATTTTAAAATTTATTTAATGAAATTTAATTATTATTGAATGCAACAGCATAAAAGAGCACAGATTCTAAATTTATTTTTTTCATTTTGCGTGGAGGAATGATTTTCCAGCAGACGATAAAAAACAAATAAGCTTTTAACTGGAGTTATTTAGTTCTTTTTTTCTATCTCCCAGACCGCTAAAGATAGATTAAAAATTTCAATGGATTTGAAATCTGCGGAAAATTTTACATTAGATCGATACCTGAAAAGATGATTTTCTTTAAATAAATAAAATTTGTAAATTGAATATTGTATATTTTTGCAATAGATTGTGATGCCACATTAAACTTCATATTAAAAAATAAACATTACATTTCCTGCCCTCTTATGATTTCAGCAAAATAAAGGGAATTTTTTTTTTTAGCTGGCTTTGTTTAGTTCTTTTTTGTAAAATTGGGATCGTTGAAGATGGATTAAAAATTTCAATGGATTTGAAATCTGCGGAAAATTTAATACCAAATAGATACCTTATACGTTTGACTTTCTTTTAATAAATAATTTTTCAATTAAATATTTATATTTTCGCAAGAGATTGTGATCACGGGCAACTTTGTTATGGCTGTTATCCAATTTGTGAAGCAAACCATAGTTCATAATATTCATAATTTGGTTTGTGAAGCGCAAACCAAATGGGAATTCATTTTTAATATAGAGATTTATTAGTTTTTTTCCTCCCTTGAACCAACATTTTTGGAACTGTCACGGGCAAAGCCATGCTGGCCAAGCTGTGGCTAGTCTGGATATATTGTTAACATTCGTTGAGCACAATCAAAGTATGTGCAAATAATTTTAACGAAGTATATAAATCAAAATGAAAGTAATTGCGCATTTAAACTCATGGCCTCTGACAGGTGTCTAAAATTTACATTATTCCAAAACCAAGATATGTGCATTCAAATACTTTTCTACTTCCACTTTATGTTGGGATTCCACCTCAGTGCTCAATGAATGAATCTGCCTTAACTATGGCTTTAGATATAACTGTCGTGATTCTTATAACTTTCAAAGTACAACTGCTATACTGGCCATAGTCTAAATTCTTTCTTGGAAAGATCAAGGTACAACTGCTGTAGTTTAAAGGTTAGCTGAAGTATAGAAAATAAGGTTGAAGTGTTAATTGCAGAAATCGTATTGTTAGAATAGGGTAAGGTTATCATGTAGACCGTGAGACTTTTATTTAAAAGTAATAGAGCATAATTTTATTACAAGTATTCGATTTATTGGTTTATTTAAATGCTGTCAGTTCTGACTGAGGATTCATAAATAATCTCACGGTAGTTTAAAGCCTAAAAATCTTTTAAAAAATCATAAAATCAATCTAATAATGTTTTTTTTTTCTTCTGAAAATCTTCATGCATATTACTGAATGCATGATTCTTTTGCCTTCATACTATAGTTGAGCAAGTGGTAGATCGATCTCAAAACTTTCTAAATAAAGAGTAACAGCACACTTTTTTACACTGCCCATAACTTTTATGGCTATTGAGGACAGGAAATACAACGATGAAAAAATGATTTTTTCTCAATCAAGAAGCATTGGGTGGGGCTACACTGGGGAAAATACCAGTCATGCCTACATTTTGTTTTTTAATGTTTACTACAAGTGACACATGGATGCTAGGCATTGAGCTGTATGCATTACAGCCTTGTGAGATGAGCTCGTCATGTTATGCAAATGGTGTAAGTGTTGAGTATCTGAATTCAAATAAACCTTAATTCCTTCCCCTTCAGGAAAAGGAAAAAGTTCAAAGAAAGACAGGAAAAAAAGAAGCGAATGAAGAAAGATGATCAAGAATTTGATTTAAAGAAAGGTACTGGTTTAAATAAAAAAAATAGTCCTAATGTGAGAGCTGACCGATGTGTAAGTGTCCTAATCTTGTTTTTACTCTTGATTTATCAGAAAGGATACAGTTTGGAGAAGTTGCTAGTGCCCCACCTGTTTTGACAGCAAGGCCCAGAAAAGCTCCTGAATTAAATAAGGTAAATTCTCTATAAATAAAAGTAGAATATTTGTACATTGTATATTTTAGTTCCATTTAAGCTTATTTATTCAATCTAAAACAAAATCAATGGGTTGTGTTTTTTGTCTATGTGTGTATCTGTACTACATCCATACGACTGGATATATTTTTTGAAATTTAGAGTATTTACAGGAATTTCATAATTGAACATCCGTATCAGTGTGACTGCTCGAGTATAGCTTAAAAATGGCCCAATATATCTTCATAAAATGGTTTGTTGTAAAGCATATTCTAAGTGAATAAACTATTTAACTTTATGTCTGCATTTTTGTGCAAGTTTAATGCTGAATGCCCATACCTCTTACTATACCAGAATGAACCTAACCTGACAGTGTTGGAGAAGTTAAGATAATCTGGATAAAACTTTGAGAAAGTTAAAGAGCATGAGTTTTAACTAGGGTCAAAAGCATAGACAGGTGTATAGCTTTACTATGCTGCATATCTTTATATAGAACTACTAGGGGGCCTGCCCCCTGCTCGCTGACGCTCGCCAACCCCTGGAGGATTGCTTCGCAATCCTCATTGGTTCGCTCGCCTCAATGAAGACATGTGTCCTAGCAGAAGGGATTGTTTACAAAATATGTTACCAAAAAAATGTTTTTCAAATCTAAATTTGCTGTATTACAGAAAAATATATACAGTATCTCAAAATCAGAATTCAAATGAAAACTTTGTGCAAATTTTGACTCGAAATGTGAGCGTTGCTTTGGAAATTGAATACCCAGCATGTTGTTTGTGTGTACATTTTCCCAGCACTCAAACGACCCACACTTTTTCATTGATTTTGTAGTCGAAAGTTGTAGTGCAAGCGTCTTGTTGAACTATAATTGTTGGCCCTGAAAAGATCCTCTGCCTTCTTTGATTTCTATTATAAACTAACTGCAACAGCTCATTAAAATTTCCTTTTTTTTTTCAATAAAATTTCATCCGATAACTCTATAAATTCAATCGACGCGCGAGACTTCGCGATAAACAAACAATCGTACAGTGTTGCCAAAACGCGATTACAAATAACGTCTTTTTTGCGTGCCACGTAAGAGAATTATATATATAGATGTGTGGGTGGTAGGAGAAATAAAACAAGGTTATATATGCACTAATCATTTATTTGAAGACAAATCATAACACTATAGGTTGAATGGAATCATGCACAGTAAGCATATGATGATGATATGGGAAGTATCAAGTGCTCTTTCTGCTAGTGTTGAAAGCATCACTGTCATCCAGCTGGCAAGGCAGCCATCTCACCATGATGCAGACATCAACGGTTACATTAAATACATGTCTTCTGTCCCATCAGTTGCTCGAATATTGAATGTAGATGTATATCTAGTGCAATGTGTTACCAGCAGGCTTGTAAGCTTTGTGCTCTGCACTATTGATATACTTGGTCTTTGTGTCCTCCTGCTGCCATCCACTTGGCCCTGATGTCAGATCAGTCGCTGCTGGGTCATTACATGCAGAATGAGCAAATCTGCTGTAGCAGACATATCATCGATATTAATCGAAATCAGTTTTTACAGGGTTCCCACGGTCCTTGAAATTTTTTTTCCTAACTAGGGGCCCTTGAAAATTACGGAAGTTGGTAAAAAGTCCTTGATTTTTTTTTTACTAGTACAAAATTGTGTAATTTTGAATTGCGTTAGAACGTGTCCAGACTAGTTTTCTTCACGGCAGGTGCCCATTAGAACATTAGTCTGAATAAAGCCGGTGTTACTCACTTTGACACCACGTGATATATATCAAACTAACCACAGTTGAAGGCATGAGTAAAAGAAATGGAATAAAAAAATTGTCATTTTTTTTCACATTTTTCTTTTTACTTGACAACTTTTGCATATACCTTGTTCTAGGTCCTTGAAAAAATATTTTTTGGTTTTGAAAAGTCCTTGAATTTTTTGCGGACAAAGGTGTGGGAACCATGTTTTAAATAGGTTCCATATAGTCTTGAGCAACTGCAAAATACTTCAGAAATCTAAATTTTATTAATTATTCACATTTAAAGTTCAAGGTCACATAAATTTAGATTTTCTAGCAATAAAAGTGGCCTGTTAGCGACCTTATATTTCAATAAGTTATTGACACAGATTTAAAATTTTTGTATCGCTACATTTTTCAGAAAAAGGTCTCTTAGGAAACGTCAGAATATAATTAAATAACCGTCATTGCTGAATCTGAGAGATCGACGAAAATAGAAATTTTTGCCAATTTGGTACTATTTCGAATTGTTCTGGTATCTAGAAATGGAAAGACAATATTAAAAATTATTTTTAATGAAGAGCTTTTCCTAACAAATCGCATGGTGTAATTTTGTGATTCTATTTCTATATTCAAGTGATTTCACAACTGTACTTTAAAGTTGTGAGTCTTAGCAATGCCTGGAACTTTCAATGTATTGAATTTTGAGCGAAAGTATTCTGGATATCATTATTTATGCATAAACTCACCCCCAAGGCAAATTTCATGAAAAACCGTAATCCTATGTCCACAGGTTTTGTTCATTGAATGACCCTTCTGCTTTCTCATCCATGAGCTTGTGATGTAGGTGTTTGAAAAGTCGATGAGTGCATCTTCGAGGCCACATAAGCAGAGTTGCCAAGTGTTCCGGAATTTCTGCGCTAAAGCATCGAAAATCCATAACTCCAAGTAATGTGTGGTTCACTCTGGAAATCGCGTCAATATAGGAAAAAGAAATTTCCCCCCAAAGGGAAAAACTTTCCACTTACCAGAAAATTTCCGCCAGATTCTTCAATCAGAATTGCCATTTTTCTTATGAAAAGGGAAATTTTTTCAAACCTGGGGAAATTGGATATTAGATTTTTGTCCTTATTTTAGCATTGCTCCTGAAGCAAACTCAAATCTCCTGAAATTTCATGAGAATGCTCCTGAAGCTGCTCCGAAAAGGTTGGCAACCCTGCATAAGTCAATTTTGAAGTCCTCCATTCCAACTTCTCCTGGTCATGCTGCTCAGCCAGTGTCTTTCAAATATCAGGCTGCAGTCACTTGTCAAAAGTTCAAAACTATATCATTTTGAAATAAATCTGACACAAGTTTAATCTCTGCAAGGCATACCAGTATCATTTCCGCAGTGTACCAATTGCAAATAACACATTTACAGGGAAAATATTTTCAAAGGTCCACTAGCTTGATGTAGAGATGTATGAAGATTGATATCAAAATCCATGTGTGCGCCTATTATCTCCAAATGAGTTCTAACCATTCAGCTACTCTGCTGACAGGTTTAATGGTATATACAATGATAAATTAGGTATCAAATCATAGTTTGCATGAGTCCCACAGCAGATCATTGGACTGTCACAAATGTGATAATTGCCCAAACCATAATCAAGTACATTTTCATAATTACTAGGAAGACCTATGCATAGCATCTGTGCTAAACTTTCTTAATTTACCTATATCTATTGATAGTAAAGTGTCGTTACTGTATTTACTTTAAATGGATTTCAAACCTCTAAATGAAATTTCGATTACTTTCACCTCAATTCTTATTTTTAATAACATGCATGGCAAATTCAGTCATGTTACCACAGTTAGATTCTGAACTTTTACTTCAATTTCATCCCATTTCCTTGTTTAAAGGCCACTTAGCACTTCAAAACCCATATGTGCTTCTATTTTCTGTTTTGATTTATTTTCCAGATTTCTCATTGCTTTAAAATAAATTCTTCAAGCGTCTGATTAAATAGTTGGTTTTGGTTTTATGGCAGGGTTCCCATGGGTCAGGGAATTTAATTTTGTCCAAAAAAAATCAGAGTCAGATAGCAGTGACACTATGAAATGATGCTACCCTACATAATAAACAGCCAAGAGAAAAATACTGAGTTTTATGTTGGCAATAATATTTGCAACAGATTAAATGTGACCTAGTTTAAAAAGTCTGTTTAAATAAAGTGGCGAGCTCTTTCATATAATTTAGCAACATTAAACTTAGCTGCAGAATTGGTGTTTTATATTGTTCACATTTATTGCCATTCACCAATACATAAACACAGATCTCTGACTCACATACATCACTCAAATATATTTATATATAATATAAAATGTTCTTTTATTTTAGGCTGGTAATAGACAACTGGTTTTGAAAGAATTTTTATCACCTAGTAGCCAATCAAGCGACAAGAAACCTGTACTGTCAACAAAATGGAAATCCTTGCCCCCATACAAGAGAAAAATGATGGAAGATGAAAGATTACGAGCTGTTAATATGTACCGTATGATTAAAAATAAAAAAACTTAGTCTTGTTTACAACTGCTTTTAATAAATTAAAATAACATTTTTACATAAATGAGGGCCTAGGTAACTGCATTCCCTCCTTAGCTTCAAAGAATGTGTAGGATAGTATTATGTCATTCACGTATTCGAGACGTGGATCTTCTACGTATTCAGGATCCAAGTAGAAAAACACTGGCATGTCAACCTGCAAGTAAAGTTACAGCAGTTATTGAAAGTCAAAATTATATATTCAACAAGACCTCAAATAATTTTAGGACATTGATTATCAACGAAGAACTGTTTACCTGCTTCTAATTCAACTATTAGGTTGGCAAATAACTTTGCTTGGTTTTTCTATGGAACAAAATATCTCCAATCCACAATCTCTATTGCACAGCGCAAACAACTAGATCATGTGACAGGTGATGTCAATAGCACGTAATTTGCATATGCATGCCAGGTAACTTAGATTATTGTGTAAGATGCGTACTTGTAAACATGGAAGAAAAGAAAGTCAATTTTCACCACATTTTCTTTTTAAATTTAAAAAAAGCTGTAGAAGCACATAGAAAGATTTGCAATGTGTATGGAGACGATGCCTTAACAGAACGTGTGTCAAAAGTGGTTCACCAAGTTCTATTCTGTTGATTTTGAACTCAGCAACTTGCCCTGCTCTGCTCACCCAACAGATTGACATAGCCATAATAAAAGCTGCTGTCGGTAAAAATCCATCCCAAACTGTACGGGAGATTGCTACGGAACTCAATATATTCCACATAAGTGTAGAGAACCATTTGCACCAGTTGGGATAGGTTTCTCGCCTCAATGTTTGGTTGCCACATGAGTTGACAAACACAACTTATCTTTTCGCATTTCCATCTGCGACACATTCCTTAAATGCAGGGCTTATAACACGTCACTTTTTTGTTCTTTTGTCACTTTTTCAGGTGTTAAAGTTATTAAATTCTACTTGGAGAAAACAATTTTTAGTGCACAATTAAAAGAGTTAATTTTTTCTGCTAAAAAAAGTCAAATGTCAACCTAGTGCATGTTGTGTAATTTCGTCCTGCATTGGAACTTGTCCAGGCTAGTTTCCTCCATTCGAGTGTCATTCAGAAGATTGCGTGTGTGGCAATTCCCCTCCCCCTTCTGAATGACGCCTGTGTTTCCGCCAAAATCAAACCTTTTTTATATTTATTTTTAGGCGATTGTAATGTGATGCTTCGGTTGGCTGCTATAATATTGAATTCGGTTCGCGAAAAGAATTGAAGCCTCAATTATCACCAAATACGATAATCTTGCCATCAAATACAGGGTGGTAACAGAACCTGGAAAACCGGGAAATTTCAATAACTTAAACGGCCACTATTATCGTTTGTCCTATTATGGATGCGCAATTACGAGTGATTTTGAGAATCGAATAAATCGTATTCGCCGAAATTGTAATTCGAATAAAGAACTCTGGTGTGGTAATTTTTAAACAAAAAAAAAACATCTGCAGCGTCTTGTCGCCGTGAAGCTAGTGATACAACTTGTGGTTTTCAATGTGATATTTGTGTAACTAATGATGTTTTTTTTGTATATTAAATTAATATTTTTTTAATTAATATATATAGGGGCAATGATGGTCCACCCACTGGGTGCCCTTCACAAGTGACCATCGCTTCCGGCCTTTTAGTGGCCTAGAAAAAAGTCTAATGCCTGCCATTGGAATTTTTTTTCTTCTTTGCAATTATATCTTTGTAGAATTTTTTTATGTATATTTGCATATGATTTTGATGAATAGTATGGATAATGTAGGGTCTGGTGTAAAAAGTTCACTATCAAATTATTTTGTGCTCTTTCTCCAGTTTTTTGAATTTTTATTTTAAGATTTCCATTAAGGGTTCCAACCCTTACAATGACAATTAAAATATCTAGAGAAACAATACAAAATATTTGTGGAGAATTATCCTTTTATCCCATCTGCCCCTAAATATTTAAAAATAGTGTGTGGATACTGTATATCGATACCAATCACGTATCACATTTCTTAATTAAATTGTAAAATCAGGAAAATTTTGGAGACTATCAGGAAATATCGGACTTTTTTCAAGGATTTTGTTGCCACCCTGAAATAACCAATACAACCCTCTCAATACGGAGCAGCAGAATATATTTACTTCCTTCGTAATTTCCATAAAGACAGTGGTACGCTGTTCCATCGAATTCCCCCACTACACCATTGGTCATAGCCTGGTGCTAAGGAATTCGATATAGGAAGATAATTTTGGTAATTTTTTAGTTAACGTCGTACTAGAGCAACACAACAGGCTATTGACGACGGTCCGGGATCAGTCCCTTAAGGGAAAGATCTGAGGACAACACCTCGTAATTTTGAACCACGGTCAGATGACGAAGCAACACCTGAGCTGGCACCCCACTCTCCAAACTTACACGCCAACCCAACGTGAGGACTTTTGGACACTGCAGATTTAAGGTGCACCAGCCGCCTCTACACCATACGCTTACAAACATCCATGCACGGACCCAGATTCGAACCAGTAACCTTCCGATTTAGAGGCTAACACCTTAACCTCGATATAGGAAAAATGGGAGAGTCTGGTTTGAAGCTATGGAAAGATGTGTCTGAACTAGTTTTTTTCTATTCACAGATTTTTTAATCGGTGGCCTAAGCATTGGTCAACATACAAACAAATTCAAGAAGAGTTGAAACTTCCCACTCACTATTTCATCAAGCATTGTTCAAGCAGATCGCTAAGCCTAAACCTAAAGCCAGCTGCAGAAAGGTTGCTTGAACAGTGGTTTGCAGGGTGTATTTTTTTCACTGCATTCCAATAAAGAAGCCAAACAAGATATAAAGACCTGGTTACGCGAAAAATGTTCATTTACTTAGAAGAGAAACTATGAAGGCTGAGGTGATATTTGTTGTATCAAGTGCAAGTATATATAATCATGTGACCGAATTTCTTCAGAAAAAGTTACCCCAAATGCATAACCTTCATTCTCAACTTTAATTGTTGACAATAACAATTTTAGGTAGAATCTACAAAGAGAAATTTATTCGAGATTTGAAGATGGATGAAAGGTAGAGAAGATATGTCCTCAGAAACTGTTGCCTCAGGCTGATTATTAGCAAGACACCACAAGTTCGATTTTAAGACAAGGTAAATTTATGAAATGGTAGTTATTTCCAAAAAAATGCCATGATCAATATTTTTGAACAAAGGAATGACATTTGAAGTGGTACTTCTCCCTTATCACTATGGTAGATATTTCTCATTTTTTTCTGGACCGAGGCCTAGCATCAATTGGAAGTTTATTAAATCATGAAGCAGCCTTACTTTTTCAAGTACAACAGAAAATTAATGCTATAGCTGTTTCACAATATATGGATTAGATCTCATTACTTATCTTCAACTGTTTTTCTAATAGGAAAAACATGGCAAATAGGTGGCATGGAGAGTGGGGTGGCAGCTCAGGTGTAACCTCATCTGACCTTGATTAAAAATTATGAGGTCTTATCCTCAATCTTTCCCTCCGGGATTGATATTGGACCATCTCCAAATGTTTGATTTGCAGCTCCAGTGCAATGCCAATTCAACTTCCAGCCAACCGAATGTGTATGTCCTGTTGGCCTTGTAGAACCACCAGCATTAGGAATTTCCCAGTGAGTCTGTCCTTCATTATAAAATCAGCTGCTTAATGAAATCAATTTTCTTTGTCCAAACAGAAAGAATATTTTTATATGTAAAGCACACCTGCTAATTCCACCTTATTTAGCACCGAGCCAAGATAGTCATGAAGGAAAAACATTAAGTGCTGAGGTAGCTATATTGTTGTGAAAAACTTTGGAACTAATTTAATCTTCCAAATGTTAGGGGCCACTTTATGTGACATACCGCTAAATCGGGTATGGCAATATCAAATTGTCACCATGCATTCAGTAATA
Organism: Metellina segmentata; assembly: GCA_947359465.1. Taxonomy (NCBI): domain Eukaryota; kingdom Metazoa; phylum Arthropoda; class Arachnida; order Araneae; family Tetragnathidae; genus Metellina; species Metellina segmentata. Next base: position 107,694,006 of record OX375880.1, read on the forward strand.
GAAGTTATTTTTTGTTTTGAACTGCATTCATAAAAACTAATTTGACACTTATAATAATTTTTTTATTTAAATAATTATTTTAGACATTCTTTTCTCACTACACATTGTTTTTTGTCATAAAAATCTCCAGGATTTTTTCTAGGAGATTGGCAGGCATGATATAAAGATCTATTCTTGAAGTGTCCATACATTATTAATAAAGTATATTTGGATATACATACTCAATGCATGATATCTTTATTGGCATTAGGTAGACAAGCTTAAATTTGGTTATCTCTAATATTGTACATGAAGTGTAAAATTAAAATCTGTACATGATATTTATTTAAAAGAATTCGGTTCAAAATTGACAACTTACCTCTTCATTTGGATTCAACTGCTGTTCTTCAAAACAGAAACACTGAAATAATAATTTAGCTTTACAGAAGAAATATGTTTTACACTTTTCATAAACAAGAACATTATTTGAAAGTTATTAATATGGTTAGGGAAAATAATGCTACCAGCCTACTTAAAAGTAAACTGGCGGCATTGCTTTCTTAGTAATTATATCCCTAAGTCTTCTTAAAGAAAACGTGTAAATCTTTCAAACAGATATGAATATTTTAAGAAATAGATAACACACAGAAAAGTCAATGTCTTTGTTAATAAAATGTTAAGCAATTTGATTTGTGATTTAATAAAAACACTTGCATAACATAAGTGGAGCAAGTATCAGAGTTAGAATGAACTAGAATTTATTTACAATTTTTGATACTTTTCGGTTATCTCAGATCAAATTTTCTCGACTTTGTGGTGATAAAAGAGCGATTATCAGCACCATTTGCATTTATTTATGCTTTTTGCTTTTACTTGTTATCGTTGAGCACATAATTTTCACACTCTCCTTTTTCTTGGGGAGAAAACCAACACAATTTATAATCTTTTACAGCTGGTAAAGTTGTCAACATGCTAATAGTTCAGTTTGTTACAATTGGAATTTATTTTGGGATTTTATCGTTTGATACTTGAATTACAAATGAGCAGTTGGTGTGAAATATTTGTCTAACTCCTTTAGTTAATTTTAAATTTTGAACAAAATTTGATAAATAAATATAAATTAAAAATAATATTTTCTTAGACTATTTTTCATACTTGTATCTTATTAAAATATTTCCCAGCTTCAAATGGCAATACATTGTATGTAGCAACACCAGTGATGGCATTAGGTGTAGGGTTCAAAGCCTTATAAAAGGCTAAGGCTGTTTCTCCAGGTGACACCTGCAAATAAAATACAGTTACAAATCAAAATGAGAACAAATTGTTTACCCTAAATAAAATATTTCGGTGTTAGCCACATCATATTACATATTAGGGGTTCATAATGTTTTACTACTACAGAATACTGGTAATTTTTTGGCAGAGGATCAGCAAGATTAGGTTCAAAATGTAGCAACAATGATGAACAAAGGGTTTATTGAAATAATTCTAATTATTGCACTAACACACTAGGGTTTACATTCTAAATACCGGTTTCCACTGGTTTTGAGCTAGCCTTTTCTTTAATGCACTAAAGAGGCTTAGCAATAGTTCTTATATCAGGAGCTAGTTTCATACTGCTACATGCAAACAAAAATTACTGTAAATGTGGTTGAGGATAATATATAAATCAATACTTAATTAGTCAATAAAATTTTACAAGTGACAAAAGCTTGGGAAAGTTATTTCATAAAGCTCATCCAATTTTTAAATAATAAATTAATTTTTAGTTATTTTCGTTCACATACACTAGAGCATACATACACTTAATGCATAAGCATCGTTTACTTTGCATATTAAAAACACAAGTAACTTAATTCAATACAATTCTCCAAGCAATGAGATTAGTAGTAAAAAGTAAATCAACACACTTCAGACTCCATATTAATTTGATTTGGAACCTCATGAGGGTATGTTTCCGATTAAAGGAAGTTTTTCAACTAAAAAGGATAGCCTTTAAGATTGAAATTAAAGAATTATGAAATGAAATAATGTACACCAGTCAAAAAAAAAAAAAAATTGACCCACCAGATCACAATTGCACAATTTACATTGCAGAACAAAACGGAAGGTAGCAATCGATAGGAATGACTCTTTTCTACAAATATCAATATTTAAAATTTTTCCAAGGGGCCATTTTCATATAACATTGGGTGCTTGCTCTGATAATTTCAATACGAAACCCCATCTTTTATCACTAATTTGGATTATACACACAATTTCAGGTGGAAATAAAAAACAGTTTATCAATTTTGTATTTTTCACCGATTTGTGTTTGAAAAATAGATCTAATGTTAAATTGGTGTTTCACATTTTTTGTTATATTTGTTAAAAACATTAATTTTTCTTGGAAATTGTTTTTCTATCCTTTGCTACCCAAAAACCCAAACTCAATCTATAAACATTTTGTTTCTCAAACTAAATTGTACAATTCTTTATCAATTATGAAATTAATATTCATAAAAATTTATTAATAGAAACATGGGTAAATTTGGCACCATGTGATTCAACTATTACTGAAACATAGGAATTCCAAATTATAATTAGTAGCACAGAGACTGTTTGCAAAATTGATGATTATAATCATTATTGGGGATTGTTCACAGAGTGAAAACAGAAATTTCTAGAAAATATAAATCCACTGCAAATTTGCATATTGTTGACTGTGTGGAAATGTTGTCAACAAACTATCAGTCTCCTTTAAGAAACAGTAAAATCATTGACTACAACAGCCACTACACATCATATTGATATTTATAATGTGATTGTAAATAATTTATTGTAAAGCTTTTGTATGAAGGGTGTTCTATCACGCTGTGCTAGGGATGATTTAACTACACAATTCAGATATTTCTGAAACATAATTAACAACCTACTTATACTGCTGAAGGTTAGGAGTGTAACGATTCAAATATTGGACACAATGACACTATCTCTGTGTCACACTCTAACAAACCTTCCACAAACAGTCATTAAAACTGACACATACTCACAGAATCAGATTATCTGATCAGAATCTGCTCTTTCTACTGCAGAGTTCAATTTTAACACGCTCCCTCAATGGTTTTTATGGATTTTCTTGGTAAATTTAACGTTGTTTTTCATTATTTTTTCATCAAATCCACCTCAAATTGTGATTGGGTGAGTTTTTTTTTGACGGCTGAACATAGATATGAAATTATAATGAGTTCTCATAAAAATAATTTATTAATTATAAATCTTTTTAAAAAAAGTAAAAATTGAAAAAATAATGTTGTTTTTAACAAAAGATATATTATTAAATTATACCTTTAAACTTCCAAATGGTTTAGACAAGATATCTCGTCCGTCAAGATCAGTTCAAGTTTGCTAATGATGAGTTATCTCATCATCTAAGTGGTGTCAATTTTTTTTATGGCAGTGATCAAGATCTGGAAAGCTTTCTTCTATTGACAAGATACCTTGTTCATCAAAATCTGGTCAGTTTTGCTCTAATGAGATATGTCATCAAAAACATGGGGGTCAACACACATGCTATAATTTATAAAACAAATATATAAATGACTGATTGTGCTAAGTATAACAATAAGCTAAAAATTTTCATAATTTATAAATGATTTTCCCAGAAAAACTTTTAACAATTGGATTGCACTCAGCCACAAGCATTCAAAACAATATGTCTGAACAGATATCTGTAGAACAAATGGTCTTAATCTCAAAATGTAAAAATAATTTTCTACGGTAAACAAAACTTTCAAATAGAAACTGTGCAATATAGCTACTGCTCACTTTTTGAATGAATTCCATTCTTATGGCTAGGTTGTTTAGCAAATTGGTCAATAAGCAAGGAGCTTAATCATTTTATTTACAATGTATGACGAAAAGGTTTCCACACACATTGGTGTTGATAACGGATGTGTTTATTTTAAGGGGACTATTAAGAACTTTGGGATTGTGATCATAAAAGGAAATGACAGATGCAGAGTAAGCCATGTGTACCAATTATGAACAGGATGTGTAATAAGAACATTCTGGCATCCAATTTGCTGAGTTCAACAAGCATTTGCCGCCATTGGTGGCAGGAATGACAAATCTACTACACCAGGCTGTAAGTGAAATCTTTCATTTAATTACATTGTATCAAGTACAAGGGTAGTCACCGTCTGAGGTTTTGCCCATATATGTGAAATGGCTCAAGAAAGGAGATTCTCGGTGCTGCAGAACTGGAGTGCCTTTCCGTAGGTAGGTATTTTAATTAACGTCATACTTCTTCTTCTTCTGAATGGAAACAATCCCCTTCATACCGAGTTACTGAAAACCCACAGGGGATTAGCAGGGAATATCCGATTAACGTCATATTGGACCAATACAACAAGCTATAGACAGTCTGTGATGAAACCCTCAAGGGAAAGATTCGAGGACAACACCAAGTAATTTTTAACCACAGTTAGATGACAAGGCAACACCTGAGCTGGCACCCTATACTCTTGACTTCCACACTCCGGCAACATTAGGACATTTAAGGCCATGATGAATTTAACGTGCACCAGCACCCCCTTTGTACATGACAGTATTTGGTAGGATTCAAACTCAAAACCTTCTGGTTGCAAAAACAATGCTCTTTTAACTGGGCTACCACGACACTGAGGAGTGCCTATAGAATAAGTACAAATTGTAGACAAATTAAAAAGAAACCCACAAACTTGTTGAACATCCCCCAAGGATTTTTTTAAACAAAATTAATTCCTGAGTGCAAGTTTAGTTAGCCAAAGAAATGCAATGCACCACAATGATGGAAACATTACATAAGAAATTAAACTTACTGTTATATAAGGTTGTTGTGGCTTGAAGTTCCACCTCATAGTGGAATTCACATCAGCATTAAAATTAACTGTTATACGTCTGTCTTTAATAGGTTTCATTTTTGCTATTCTTTCAGTTCCTTCATCCATTATAGCTTGGCCGCCTTTGCCAGTTGTCTAAGAAAGCGAAGAAAAAAAATTAAAAAGGAGAGCAATGCAAACCCTTTAAAAACATGCCAAATACAGTGCAATAAATAATTTAATTCAATAAATTACAACATGCTAGGTTACAAGTAATAGTTTTGAATTGGTGAAAGTTATTCCAAACTTTTAGCAACATTTCATGCATTTTGTAAAAATTAACACAAGAATAAAATACTGTACAAAGCTCAAATCCGGACATTTTAGTAACTGGCGTTCTTTTTTTTTTCTCACTTTATTCCATTTTCCCCACTATTTTTTATGAACAATTAGTTCAACCTGAACCTAATTGATGAAACAATGCAAAATAACGGACATGTTCTGAATAATTACCACACAGAAAAATTAGAAGATTTGCAAGGTACAATTTGTTGCATTGTATTAAAATGTTTTTTTCCCCTTTTTTTAAAATTATCCTATTTATATATCTGCTATTTTACTATTACAAATACAAAATTCACGTTGGGAAAAGGTTTAAATTAAGGTTTTTTTGACAAAAAATGCAAATTATCAGAAATCCAGAACAGTCCAAAATTTGGAATAGCCTAGGTCCGGAGGATTCCGGATTTTGGACTTTGAACTGTAGTTTGATTAATTAGTTAAAAATTTTGAGACAGTATAAAAAGAAAGATTTTAATGAGCACCATCTTTAAAGGTGAAAATTAACGGTCGCCACTCACCGACTAAATGTTTCAAAATGGAGACTGAAAAATTTTGATATAGTTGCCACACTATCTTAAAAACATTAGTTTATATGGTTGAACCTCTGATTTTAGGTTTTCTTCTTCTTATGACCATTAAAAGAATGAAGAAAAAAAAAATCACAGGAATAGTATTTGGAATTTAGGGAAAAAATGCAAAGCAATCTAGGGAAAAAAGGCTGAAGATTAGTACTTGTGTGTGCATGTGACCTGGGGAATTTGCATAGTGCTTGCATTTTGGGGTGTGAGAAAATCTATTTTCATACATATAACATGCGTCTATTACAATATATGTGAACGCTCAAAAGTGGCCTCTGACCACTTAATAAACTTCTTAATTTTCACCTTCAACCAGCCTCCTCATACACAATGATTGGTACAGCTAAAATCTATGTTTCTAGCAGTGGCAACGACCTTGGCAATTTTTATGGCACACTTCTAGTAGCGAGTATTGTAGGTTAAGGAAACCCATCTGTATTTACAGTTAGTGTGGTTTTCATGGCAAGCTCGGCAAACAGAAACTTTAAATTTTCATTTTGATTATCCTAGAAAGTTCTTTCAAAATATGCAAGACGTTTGATATCAATGGTTTGTTAGAATTTTTTTCTTTGATTTCATTGGTTATTTTAATTTTAAAATATCCTTTGATTCCATTAAAAAGTTTTTTTCTTCTTTGATTGTATTGGTTCATTTAATGGTTTTTTATTTTATTATAATGTTTTATCATGGTAGAGTTCTGATATTTATTAGTTTTTTTGCCATTTGTGGAATTTTCTTTTTTTAATAATTTTTTCTCTGAAACAGTTTTGACCTATCAGGTTGCATCATTTCTTGATTTTTTTCATTTAAAAACTTTTCTTTTTCAACATGCCCACTGTATTTAGTATCGATAAGTTTCAGGGTATTCTTACCCAATATTCGTAGCTTAGTTTTTCTGCTGGAAGGCAAACGTTTGGAAGTGAAGGAGTACCTAATTGTTAAGCAAAAGATTTTCAAAACGTTTACAAATATGTTTTCAAGCTTTCATTTTCCGTTGTAAGAAAAATATTTATGAAATAATAATTTCCTTGGTGACTTCAGAAGTGCGCCAAAAAAAATCGCCATGGTTGTTGCCACAGCTATAAAGGTAGACTGTAGCTGTACCCAATGATCTTTGGTTGGACCAGTTGCAAACTCGCAACCCTCAGATTATTAATCCGTTACTCTTCCAACCAAGGCTTTTACACTGGAGTCACTTTAAAGAGGGGCATGATTGTATATATGAAAAGCATAAACAAGCACAAAATTTAAAACAAACAAAAAAATAAAGTTGTAGATATTGTGAATAAGAATTTCAAACTTTACCTGGCAATACAATCTGTAGAGTAAAACAGATGAATATGTAAAACCCCCAACTAAAGTTGTAAACGCTATTAGATAATACAGAGAATTTTTATTTTTTGCGTTTAGTTCCTTACTTCTGGTGTTTAAGTTGCAACTCCTAGTTAAGGGTTTATACGGTGAAGGGAAAGCACTGCTCTTAACAGTCAAATTTGAAAACAGATATGCAGACGAGATCTTACGAGAGGTATTCAATTGCAGCCGAACAAAACCTCCGATCGTAGATAATGAAAATTTTTTAGCAGGAAGGAATACATTTCCTGTGTGTAAAATGAACCTAGACATTATTGAGAGGTAATTTTAATACTCCTATATGTACGAGTGGATGTCAATGGATCAATGACCAAATTCAATTGTTTTTTTTGGGTAAAATATATTTATAGATAGTTCAATTTAAAGAATTTAAAATATCGACATCCAGGTTTATAAACTGCGCAAGACTTATATAACAGTATCCATGGGATAACTTAACCGGAACTGAACATTGTTAAAACAATATATCAGTTAAATTTTACTGCAAATAAAAAAGATTGCAAGAGATTTTCAAATTCAATTTCGTGCGAATCAAATAACAAGTTTGTAAAGTAGCGGTCACAACAGTTCGATACACAAACACGATAGAACAAGATCTCGTCTGTTTATTTACAAGTTGTGCTCCTACAGTACGCGATTACTCAAACACAAACTTATCAAGAAGGGAACCCTCATTCGCTGACACATTTGTTATCTCACTGGTTATTGGTGGAAAGGATACAGCTGGGTTTAGATATACTTTCAAAGATTGTTACGTAACTTAAGATAAATGTGCCGTATGTAGAATCTGACTGTAACTGTAATTTGTTTTTATTCGCAAGGTTTGCTGTACGAACTGTAATGCGGTTAAGTTTTAAAGTATTTAATTGTTTAAAAATATATTATAACTGTGTGAATTATTGCATTCTTTGAAAAAACATTCTAGAATGAAGTAGGGAATGTTTTTTCTGTTCGTGTAAAAAACTTACATTTTCGAGGGTGCAATAAGTTATATATCTTGAGTGCTAAGTTTCGAAGAAAATTTTGTCAGATCTAAAATAAGTTATTTGCAAAGAAAATAACTGTTTTGATTTGACCAATTTTGCGATGGACGGGTTGCAAGATTCAGACGATGAAATGGACAAAGTCAATTTGTTAGAACAATTAAAAACATGTGATGAGCTGCTGACTGATACAAATGATTATGGTCCAGAGTCGCGGCGAAATGAACAAAATGTCATCGATGGTACACCATCTGGTCAATTGCCAGATATCTCGTTCCCAGGACCTAGTAAATCCAATAACTTTCAAGTCTCTAAGGAGTCCATACCATGTGTTCCTAAGGAGAATCAAGAAAAGGAATTGATGGATCTAGGCGTCAGCGTCTATGATCAAACTCAATTCGAAAATGAAGTTATGGACCAAGTAGATAAAGCCCTAAAGGCCCAAGAAGAGGAAAAACGGATTGCTGATGCTGGAAAAGAATTGCATGTGGTTAACGAAGACATAAGGTATTCATCCGTAATATTTATGTGGGCACGAGCCATGTTGAAAGCACAACGGATTACCAACTGGAGGGTTGCGACTTCACTTGGTCCAGCCCAAAACTGTTGTGTACATGGGGGCTGGGCATGCTAAATCTCCTGTGGCAGACTTAACATTGGTGTGAAGTTTGGAGAGTGGGGTGCCAGCTCAGGTGTTCTCGTCGTCTGAGCTGGTACCCCACTCTCCCAACTTCCACGCCAATGTGAGGACATTTGAAGCCACTGCAGATTCTCGTCATCTGACTGTGGTTCTGAATTATGCGGCGTTGTCCTTGAATCTTTCCCTTTGGGATTGATCCAGAACCCTCATCAATAGTGTGTTTTATTGCTTCAGTGCAATATTAATTAACTACCTTCCATAATATTTACTTTTTATTTAACAGTTGGAATTGTTTCACATTTTGGAAAATCTAGAATTATTTAAGTTTACCTGTTTTGAATGAGCAATTGTTGCTATTAAACTTACAAGGTTAGTTGGGGTCTTAAATAATAGTTCCTAAATTCTAGACTAATTTACTTCTAGTATCCCAAAGTTTGTTAAATTCTGACATGGGCCATTCTACTCCTTTTGTCTATTCCAAACCTTGGAGTGATGATCAAGGGCATAATATTATTGGAAAGGGGACACATTGCTGATAAAATGTTTATTTATAATTAATTTTTTCCAGTACTCAAATTTTCCCATGAAATTAAATTTCATATTTTATATCAGGAAAACAGCAGGGTGGTTATATTCTTGGTGGAGTGGTAGCAAACGGGACAGTCCTTTTTTCTCGCCAATGTGGTAACCTTCCCTTTTGGATATTTTTATGGCAACCCTATTAAGAAGATTAGGATTAAAGATGCTATCTGATTGGAATTAAAACGTGTTTTGAAGTGAAATTAAACGTGCTCTGATTGGTTTAGATTTTTTTTTCTCGTTTAACGATAAGAGATAACGACGCTTAATCCGGCACTTTGTTTTTTATCGTTTCAAATTTGCAGATGTACTTGCTGTGGCCCTTGTACTTGCAGATGTACTAATATTCTTTTGTGCATCGAATTTTCTAGCGATTTATAATGTGGCGACAAAATGAGGGTAAGTTTAATTTTTCTATACCATTTCGCAAAAAAATTACTATCAAATCCATAAAAATTGCTATCAAATCCATAGAAATTACTATCAAATCCATAGAAATTACTATCAAATCCATTTGTGCAAAGGTTCACTGTGTGAATTTTGCTACATGGACACCGCGCCATCTTGTTATGGCGATCTCCGCCATCTTGGTTTGGCGACCAAAACAAACGCCTTGGCGCTACAGTCCCGTTTGCGACCACTCCACCATATTCTTCATTTGAGCAATATTACAATGCAATTCATTGTCAGATTAGCGTATTATTTAGGAAAACCAAACACAGATTTAGTGCACTTTGATGCTCAAAGAACTTCGAGTGTAGAGATCCACTGAATATGTCATATCATAGTTTAAGATTGTAATAGCTCCTTTGAATAAATATTGTATAAAGTGTTGAATTTGTCAAATTAAAAATTTGGTGTTTGATAGGGAAATTTTTCTGGTTTTTCTATAAATGCATGGTTCTAGGCAACAGTGATAAGCCACTGAACGAGAATTCTTTAATGAAAATTTTGTAAACATGCAAACTATTTAATAGAATCAAAAGAATTTATCATCAGCTGAGATATGATGCCTCAAAAGTGCAAAATAACAATTTTATAGGAGGATAAAAAAACTGTATAAAATAAAATTCTAATATCATTAATGTACATTTTCCCATCTTGTTGATCTAGTGAATACGAGATCTCACTTCACATGTGCTGCTAATTTTTGCAAAATTCGAGTATTAAACCATTTTTTTTTGCAAACGTGGTATCGCATATTAGCAGACATAATTGTTTGGATGAGTGCATTGTACTTGATAGTTTAAGATGGCATGACGAAGATTCGCTGAACCATTATAATTTTGGAACTTTTTATAATACTGCTAGCTTAAAAAATTTGATAAATCCTGTTGCCAGAAGCCTTGAAATGTACATTGAGTAATAACTACTGGCAAATTTAAATACTTCTTCCCCAATTATTATATTCAATTTAACATGTTTTAGAATTTATTTCTTGATTTGAATTTTCATCTTCCAATCGATATTTTTGCAGGTTTGTGAAACAACGCTTAAGCCACATTGATAAAGCTCTGTCACTGGCTCCTAAAGATCCAAACCAGATGACAAGTGGGGCAAAGCGAGAGCTTTCGGCCATTAAAAGAGAACAAGACAACAAAGTAAGAAGAGGAAGTTACCTGAATTTGATTTACATATTTGTTTAATTTTAAATAAATTCTAATTGGAAAGATTTGGATTATTTTGAAAGCAACCAATTTTTTTACAACTGAGTTTTGGTATAGCTTGCAGCTTTTCACAATAATAAGTAAAAAAATTGTCATGTTTTTAGACTGACCAATAATTGACATGATTGTAAATTATGAATAACTAGCCAGGCTTGCGCTCAGCGGTGTGTAATAGTGCTTTTTTTTACACAACGTAATTAAACATGTTTTGATGTGTATATTTTATTTATTTTTATGAAACAATTCTTCAAATCATTGCGTATTCAATCAAATATTTAAGGAAAGTTGGTCGAAATATACATATACTGCTACAAAAAATACCCATGTCTAGTGATATTTTGCAGGAAATAGACATAGACATCATTAAAATCTAACTCCAAAATAATATTTCTGCAATTGGTAATATACCGGAACACATAATGCAAACAAAAATAAAATTCCAATCCTTGAAAAAATGCAAAATTCTGGAGAAAAAAAAACACGTACATATCTATTTAAACATGTTGAATTTCGACTTCCTGAATACAATGTGAAATAGAATAATGCGACAAAAGACTTTTAAACGATATTGACAAAGACAATAATGATTTATTAACAAAAAGGACACATATATATAATACTTGGGAATTCTCAAATATGTCCGCAACATCTCGCAGACAACTCAAATACCCAAACACGGAATTCTAAATCAAATTAAAAAAGTAAACATTAATTCTGATGTGACCAGATATCGTGTAGCAAAATTACATTTAAATTACTTTTACATCAAAGGAAGAAATAAAAAGTCAGTTGAAACATAAATATTACAATTTAATTCCTTATTTTGCATAGAAATTGACCTCGGCTATTTTAAAACAGCAAGAATTCAAAATATCTGGGTTATTTTATTTAGGTTGATTGTTGCCATTTGACGATACACAAATAACGTCGATTTTGGGTCCACTTACGTTAGTGTTTTATATATAGAGATATTTTGAAAAATACTAAAAAATGAACAAAGTTGACTTTTTTTTATTAAAATGATAGAAATATGGGATATACAATGATGCTGTCCATTTCAAAATAGTACGTATGGTTTTGTCTTTCCATTTCTAAAAGGTAAGATTTTCTCACCCCTTTGGTATATTGTGTTTTTTGCTGTTCCCCAAGAAGCTCGATATATTGAGGGTTACTATATTTTAAAATTATGGCTAAAAAGAGTGAAACCTAATTGTAATATTTATTACAGCTCAAACACCTGAGGAAACTAGAGGCAAAGCGCAAAACCTTACAGATTTGCATCTCTGGTAGTGCAGATGAAGTGAGCACTACTCTACAAGTTAATTTAGAAGGTGAGATACTTCGTTACAGATTTTTAGTATAATCTACAAATTATAAAATTTCTGCCAAAAATGTAAAAGCAGAGATGCTAAATACTACGGATTCTCCGTAGTTTCTACGGAAGTGAATCAGGTACTACGGATTACAGAATCAATTTTATTTGTACGGAAAAATTCAATTTTATTCATTTTTTTTTTACAATACATAAATTAGTTTCCTTATTTCTATTTTTTTTACATTCATTATTATTATTATTATTATTTCTTTTTTGGTAAGTGGGAAAAATGCTTAAATTTGTTTATTAAATGTTTTTATATATAATTCTTTCATACATAATTATTGGTTCTTTTTATGTGTTTTCATGTAAGATATACCTTACTAATTATAAATAATGAAATGTGTTGCATAAATATTTCAAATTTGTAATTAAATATTTGAATTAATGATATATGCGTGTTATTAAAGCCGATTTCTTAAAATTTTACTAGATTACTGAAAAATTCTTAAAACTACAGATTTTTTCCTTTGGTACTACTGAAAACTTCCATTGAAGGTTGGCATCTCTGGTGTTAAATCTCAGAGATTAAACTATTTGCATGTCAGAAAAAAATTGATAAGAATATTCCCTACAGTGTTGAACAATGGCAGACTGTTTAATCTTGTTTTTGACATATTAAGTTTTTGTAAATGAATTCCACTGCCCTTTTTTGCTTGACAGTTAAGGTTTAATCTGCAACTAATGGTAACTTAGACTAATATTTTAATGCATTGCAGGTGAAGAAGATATGGATGAGGAGACATTATATCACCTGAAGAAAGTATTTACTGCTAAGGAAACAGAAGAAGAAAGGCTAATCCGTACTGGAGAAATGACCCCATTTGGAACAGTAGTGAGCAACACAGAAAAAGCTAAACCCAAACCTAGGAACATAATAATACCTGAAAACCAGCTCACTGATTTTGATAAATTTTTGCTAACTGAAGCTGAAAATCACGTAGCTGAAAAAGCGCGAAAAGCTTTTCATCCCAAGCCTTCAACATCCAAAACTTCACCTCCAAACATCAAATGCGAAGAATCAGAATTTTTAAAATTCACTGATCTGAGAGCAGTATCAAGAAAGAAGACTAAAATTCTACCTAAAGTGAAGTTGGGTTCTAAATATGCTGAAGGATGTTCTAAGCAATCAAACCCTAATAGAGGATTGGTGAGGAACTACAGAAGTGACTCTGAAATCAGTGATTTCGAAGTAGATAATGATGAAATTCACGACGACGTTAAAAATTATTCGGACGATGATGTGTATATCCCTGACGGCAATTATTCGGATGACGACTCCGATTATCACATAAAAGGTTCAACATTTTTCTTATGTATTATTTCCATTTTGATATTCTGCTTTATGTTTCACAGGGTTGCCATTGGCAACTTAAAGGCGACCTTTTCCAACTATTTTTAACCTTGGGCGACTCTGGCGACTTTTTTCGTCAAAAACGGATCCAAAAGTGATTATTTTTAAAAAGGCGACAACTTTTTTAAAGTTTTAGATAACTATTTAAATTTTTTTTTGTTGCATTAAATCCATTTTTGAACAACTTTGGTAACCAAAATGGTAACAGTGATTTCGAAGGTCACTAGCGCGAAATTGCGTCGAATCCGATATCAAGAAAAGATTTCGTAGCACATTTTCTTGGCTAAATATTTATATAAGTTAACAGCAATAATGTCTTTCATTTCATTGTAATTTTTATCCACAACAGTTATTTAAAAAGGCAGGACAAAAAATATTAATTTTTTTATTATTAAAAGGTTATAATGGTTAATTTCTAAAGTTTAATGAACTAAAGAAATAAGTTCAATTTTATCGACAGTACCAAAGGTTGGCTTAAGAAATCAAAGTTCTGTTTACTTATAAATTATAAACTCATACAGCATTGTCTAGCTATGTTTCAAAATTTTCTGTACTGCATATGTTTGTCCTATTCTTTTTATCTGAGTCAGCATATAAGGATAACGGAAAAGACTACTGAATTATCGCTAGGAGACTATTTTGACTACTATTTTCAACTTTCCAGGCTACTAAAACAACTATTTTACATGTATAGTTATGATGGCAACCCTGGTTTCAGTCTACTCTTGACAGTTTAAACTGAAAGAACTTGTGTTGAGTAATGGATGAAATCATATGCATGTCCAAAAGTTAATTATAATGTAATCAGATTAATCCTGTGCCAAGTACCTGCACTGAAGTACCTCAAATGACAAATAACCATTTCACAAGCTATGTGGAATAAAATAAGAACACTTGCCTTGTGGTGCTGCTGGGAACTAGAGAAAAAAAAATTGTTTAGGTGACCACATTGTAGACTTAAGTCATTGCAAAAATAAAACCAATAAACATTTCTCCCCTGTTAAAGTTTCCCGAATGTTCTGGCCTTAGACTCTAATGCAGGCCTCACAATGTACAAATATGCTTTCCACAAATCTGTTCAAGAGTTTCTGTGGCAAGGAGTCCCATTTCACGCAGTGTTACATCCAAGTAGTCTGGCAGTGCTACATCCAAGCATGCTCTACTGATGTGAGGTTATATTACTTTGCTTGATATATATTCAGTATTCTTAATTTTTGGACATTTGTGTTCTAAAGTATAACCCCAACACAGTTTTAAAACTTCTGGTTTTGCAGTTCAGGCATGGGAATATTTCAGTGTCTTAACTACTGTGTAAAATCATGCACAATTCACTTATTATTCGGAAATTTGGAAAAATTCCTGAACTTCAACTTTTATTATTTATTTATGATGTCATCTCTGACTTCATGATATCAAATTTTGGTTATGCTCTAACTTTCTGCTGTATATCCTAGGTTATGCAAATCGAAAGACTTTTGTTTAATTTTGAGGTTGTAATCTTAAAAAAAATAGTGATATTCCTTACATTTTGCATGCCCAGTGTAAATAAATACATTTTATTGCATACAGTTACATCCAATTAAATATTTTTTTAAGAGAAACTAATGAGAATTTTAGACGTATTTCTTTATATTTTATGTATCCTGCTATTTGTAAACTTTTATTTACTTTTACTCAGGTAAGAAACCAGCCAAAAGAAAGAAGCAAAAGGCTTCAAAGAAAGTAAATGACGCCTCCACTGATAGTTCCGACTCAGATTCATGTAAAACAAAGCCTGCTAAAAGTAAAATGAAAAAAATTGTGGATGATGGTAATCAAGAGGCATACATTAAACGTATTAAGTAAGTACATGCCAAATAAAACTTTAATCAAATAATCAAACACATCAGATTTTACAGAAGTCTTCCGAAGCACATTGAAAATTACCAATACTGTTAATGAAAGAATTTCATATTCAAAACGTGTTGAAAATGACATACTCTACTGGCTTGGTAATTGAGCAGTTAGCACTTTGGTACTTTGTTGAACAAGCTGTGGGCTTGAATCCAGGTCTTGGTATTGACATTCATAGTGGTTGGAATCCACTGCAGTTCACTGTTTACTTAGTCCTGAAGTAGCAAAAAATGACTAATGCAACAAACCAAACATCATGCCCTGTGATGAGTTAAAGGCGAATATGAAGTGCTAGAGTAATTCTGTGACATTATTCGCACTCTGTTATTAACTTATTTCCTGAGGGTTAAATGAGGTGTGATGTAAATTCAAGTATATCAAATATACATTTTCTAAAAATTTTTTTAATTTACTCTAAGAGCCTTGAAAATGAAGCTCTTTGTTCCCCTAATATGATGTACCTACAATCATGTGCTGACATGCTTTCCACAAGGCTGTTGTCTACTCTTGTGTGGTCCTTGGTAGTGGTGTGTGGGCTGTGGGTTTGAATCCAGGCATGGACTTCCATAGTGGTTTGGAATCCACTTTAAACTGCAGTTCCCAATTTAATAAGCCATGAGGTAGCAAAAAATGACTAGAGCAACAAACCAAACGTTATGCCCTGTGATGAGTTAAAGGCGAATATGAAGTGCTAGAGTAATACTATGACGTTATTCGCACTCTGTTATTAACTTATTTCCTGAGGGTTAAATGAGGTGTGATGTATATTCAGGTATATCAAATATACATTTTCTAAAATTTTTTTAATTTACTCTAATGGTGGCTTCACACCAACGGCGACAGCGACAAAAACAGCTGTCTCTTCGTTTTGCACATGCGTATTACAAACAAATTTTGTTTCTCCCGGTTTGTCTCTGTCGCTTTGAAGTCTTGGAGGAAGTTCAACTTTTGTCTCTGTCGCCGTGCTGACAGCCAATCAGAATAAAGCCTAATCCGATTTCGGTTGATGTTTTTCACCCAGCAAGCTAAAAATTAATAATATCGAAATCCCATGGGCTCAGGAAGCTAAATACTTAGGTATTATCCTAGACAGAAGACTCACATGGAATCAGAGCACAAAAAACGTTATCCATAAATTCCGAGACGTAAAACGTTAACTTTTCAACCTAATTGCTCGGAATTCGCCAATGAGTATTGAAAACAAAATACTCGTGTACCTAAGCTATCTCAAACTAGTAATCACATACGCATGCCAAATTTGGGGATCTACTAATAACAAAAATATAAATTCACTTGAAATCCTTCAAACTTATACACACTGAACCATCTCCAAAGCAAGATGGTTCCAACGAAAAATAGAAATTATAAGACATGTTCTTAGAATTACCTCCCTTAAAACCCATATCGCTAAACTTTCGAAAAAGATAAACCACAGTATTTAATGCATATAGCTGATTAAAATCTACCCCTCTTTGAAAAGACATTATAAAATCGCTCTCAGCACTATTTTTTCCTTGCTGAAAAACAAGTACTTTTTAACTAGTCAATCTGTACCAGCAAAAGGCTAGAACAGTCCACACAGCAACGTCCCGAATATGTGTCATTATTTTTAAGCACCTCCGGTCGCGGTCTGTATTTGGGAGGGTGACCACACTAGCTCCCACGACCGGCAATCTGTTTACTGATACAATACTACTTTTTAAACGTTTATTACCACTTCATAGCTACTTATTTAATTCTAAACAACTTATTTTATTGCTACTATTTTTTAAATTTTGGGCATTCCATTTTAGAATTAAGTCACTCCACCAAAATTGTTCTACCGGAGATAAAGGCCGCTAAGCACGTCTAACAAGAATAAAAGGAGTTTTATTAAAGGCGGAGAGACGTGATCTGTCAGCCATCTTGCAGAATCAGAAATAAATGTTTTGTTTTCGAAAAAGAAGGTTATGCGCATGCGCAAAGAAATTGCTGTCGCTGCTGGTGTGAAGGCTCTTTTAGCAGCAACAGAGACAAGCGACAAAATGTTGCCCGTCTCTGTTGCTGTCGCCGTTGGTGTGGAGACACCATAAGAGCCTTGAAAATGAAGCTCTTTGTTCCCCTAATATGATGTACAATCATGTGCTGACATGCTTTCCACAAGGCTGTTGTCTACTCTTGTGTGGTCCTTGGTGGTGGTGTGTGGGCTGTGGGTTTGAATCCAGGCATGGACTTCCATAGTGGTTTGGAATCCACTTTAAACTGCAGTTCCCAATTTAATAAGCCATAGGTAGCAAAAAAATGACTAGAGCAACAAACCAAACGTTATGCCCTGTGATGAGTTAAAGGCAAATATGAAGTGCTAGAGTAATTCTGTGACATTATTCGCACTCTGTTATTAATATATTTTCTGAGGGTTAAATATTGCAATGCAATGCAATTTCAGATATATCAAAAATACATTTGCTGACAAAATTTACTCTTAAGAGCCTTGAAATGAAATATTTTTTTCCCCTTTATGTCATGTAGAGTCATCACTTGTCTACCAACTTTCATAAAAGTTGCTGACATTTTCTAATCATTAGGTGTTTGGTTTCCATGTACAATATTTCTTTAAGAACTAAATATAATATATTAGACAATTATGCAATCATACACTCCCATTTTTCTTGCACAGTATATTTTATTTATTGATTTTAATCCATCAAGCATCTTCTTTTTGACTTGTTTATCAAAGGTTGTGTTAAAGTTATCTTTGGGAATTAAATCTGTAATTGGCTTGTAATACTTAACCTATTTAATGTCATCTGCACTTTTATTAAATTGCCTTTTTTTAATTTAAGACATGGATCCACCAAGAAATTAATTGTTTTAATGTCATTGTATTGCTTGTCAAAATGCAAGCATTATATGCCCCATGATGAGCCAAAGGCGAATATGAAGTGCTTGAGTGATACTGTGCTGTTATTCGTACTGTGTTATCAATTAATGTTCTGAGGGCTGCTATTGCTAGCTATAGTGCTGTGGAGTATCCATATATTCTCTCTCTCCCACGTCTAAGTCCAAAGGAAATAGTGTCCACAGCCAGTCGCCCTCCTGTCGCTCTACTTGACAGTTAGAGACAATGGACAGACTTTTGGTCCCCAGGATGATGGACGAGCTGGACATAAGATCCTAGACAGTGAGAGGCCGAACCGAGACTTTCCGTCGGGGTTCAAAGGCCAATAAGGTCAGCGGGCACCTGTGACCCCCCTGACACTAGACCAATTGCAGGACGTGAATTACATCAAGAGCGACGACAGCGCCAGAAGCACACTCCCTCCAAAAGAGGTATAAAAAGGCGCGCACGTTTTTTTTCGAAGAGCTCCGAGTGTTTTTAATTGCCACAGGACGGTCGAGCCGAACTTACCCGGGTATCCGGCCCCAGATTATCCTTGAGAGGAACGCAGTAGCCGCGGCAGGTAGCCGGCCACGGTCGCATGAGCTTGCGACCTTCTGATCTCACCTGAGAACGCTCCGAGAGGCCACCCGGCCGGAGGACTATCGCTCGAGTCCCGTTACCAGAGGAGACCCGATTCTCCGCCTTGGCACCCCGCCAGACTTCATCTCATCCGAGATAACCGTGAAAGGCCGTAGCCTGGAATTCACCCTTTGCTTGGTTCGTATACCAGAGGAAACCCGATTCTCCACCTTGGCATCCCGCCAGACTTGATCTCATTCGAGATAACTGTGAAAGGCTGTAGCCTGGAATTCACCCTTTGCTTGGTTCGTATACCAGAGGAGACCCGATTCTCTGCCTTGGCATCCCGCCAGACTTGATCTCATCCGAGATAACCGTGAAAGGCCGTAGCCTGGAACTCAGCCCATTACTCGGGTCACTGCTACCGATTCTCCAAGGGAACCATTCCCAGACCTCCGATTCCAAGAGAACTGTGTACATTTTAATCTTACTCCTAATCTAGAAATAAAACTACTTATTTCTCAACCTGTAGCATTAGTCTGAGTCGTTACAGTGCATAAAATTGGAAGTTGTGTTTGATCCATATCTGTCTGGTGTATTTGAGTGCTTGATGTCACTTCAGTCTGGTTATATAAAAGCAACTGATTCATTTCTGTATGTGGCACAAAAATCGTTAACATTTAGGTGCATGTGCAACAATTTTTATAAGATCGACCATTGCAAGATTAGCAGTTTTACTACTTCGGTTACTAATTTGCTTGGCTTTCATTACGTAACAACAAAATTTTATTAAAATTGCAGAGAGCTTACCATTCTAATGAAACAGTGAGCTTTAAGAAGCACTCGGTACTTCTGATAAGGTCGCCCACACTAGCTGTGCATAATCCTATTCAGTTGGTTGAGTGCTGTAATTTGTTCAAGGTTTCCATGGGTCAGGGAAAACCTGCAACTGTCAGAAAATTTAATTTTGCCCAAAAAAATCAGAAAATTACAAATTTTTATCTAAAACCTGGAATATTGCCTTAATGACCTGGAAAATGGCTTCTCAGACACTTTGGAGAAAAGTAGCCAGTACGATATGTACTCAGTTTCATATCACTTTATTTTGTATTTTGTGAATTGAATTTTGCAACCCATATTTAAAAGAAACAGCTAATATTTAACAGATAAATAATTTTTTTCTTCCACTGACTGAAATTGAAGAATTTCATGCTTATGATACATTAAATCCCAAATTGATTAAGTCAAATAAGTTGTATTATTTGGTTATTTTAATGCAAAATTACTTTTGCTTTGTGTTTCAATTTTTACAGTGTATAGTTCTTAAACTGGTTTTTGTTATTGGCTATTAAATGCTAAATTATTTCTTGGTTTTTCACCTTTAAAATGTCGTGAATTGCTTAAGTATGTCCTTGAGTTTTGTAAAAATTTACCTGGAAAAGTCGGAGAATTTTATTTTTAAAATAGAGTGGGAACCCTGTTTGTTGAAATGGGGGGTATATCTAGGTTGAGTTCAGTGTTGAATTGACATGGAATGATTCTATATTGACTGCTACTATCCAGACTTAGGGGAAATAAGAGTTACGAGTTTTCATCTAGACCAGTATATCCCATCTATAATACGCATACTCTTGTAGGTATGTGGTGGAATGGTTAGGGGTACGTAAAAGTAATGTTGATTAAGGCGGAAAACGTCAGAAGAAGGAATTTAAATAAAAACATAAAAAAAGATTATAGAGTTTTGATTAACAAAGAAATACATGAAAGTTTTCACTAGATCTTCTCACTACCAGACATCACTACATTTTTTATTCTTGCATTTAAAAATATAGCCGTCTGTGCTTATGTATGAATTTGTAACCTCATTTCACGTTTGCACAGGCTACAGATTTGCTCACTAACTAAAATATTATGTTTCATTAGAAATGAAACTGTATTATCTCTGCTGGTAAAGATTTGGATGTATGGATTCAGCTTCTGTAATTCTTCGATCATTAAATACATTTTTGGGGATAAAAAAATTTGAAATTTTTTTAACTTTACTTAAAAATTTCATCTCTCCTTGGTTTAAATTTTTTTTGCATATGAAAATATATTGAAAACAAAGGCGGATGGAAAGTTTTAGCAGTGCCAAAATTGAAATAAGTTGTAAAATTTAAAATACAAAATGTTGTAAATGTTATAACCTGTAAATGTTAATAGTTTAATTTTATTTGTTTGATTATTTTTATAGCCTATTATACGTATATTACTCGAGGTGGTTCTTCGAAAGACCATAGCACAGTGGCTATGATTGCTTTGAAGATTGAGGCACTGGGTATAGGTGTACTGAGGAGAGGGGGTAACCGTAAATGAAAAGTATTATCAAGGGGTACAGGAGAGAAAAGTTTGGGAGCTGTTGATGTAGACGGACAGTGTATAAAATCCCAGACCTCATCTGCGGTCAAGGGTTTATATTTTATATGGATTTTCAACTGATTCTAATTCTGATGTTTGTATTTTTTACAGAGCATATAAAAAGGCAGAGCTTGTAAAGAAACATCAAAGAATTTTAGAGAGTGAAGATGGTGTCGTTGATTCGGCAGATGAAGATTGCACAGAATTTGAGGATTTCAAGATCCCTAACAGTGCTTGGTATAAACTGTACAAGTAAGTATTTATATCAAGTTGTGTGAGGAAATCAGTAGCATTTTTTATCAAACACATTTGATTCAAGATAAATAGAAAGTAAGGAATTAAATTTTATTGTTGGTTTGGAAGAGATAAATAATTGAATTAGTGATTGTGCACTAAATTCAGTTTAAATGTATGCAAGCATCATGTTCAAAGTATGTGTGCAATGCTGTTACATTAATTGTTATTTATTTTATTTCTGAATGACAGATGTGAAAAGTGATTTTCGAGCAGTTTATCAAATTGCTCTTTATTAATGCCTTTTAACTTTTAAGTTGTAGCAAAAAAATACAGTATAGTGAGAAACCAAAACTTGCCTTTTTTAGTTACTTTTACTTTTGTTCATTGTAAAATTATGGCATCGAAATATTGTTAGACCTTTTGTGTAATTTAAAAATGTTTCATAAATTCACAGTATTTTTTCATGAAAGTATCAAATCTGGGGCTGAATACATCTTAGATTTCTTTGTATAATTTTCTGTACTTAAAAATACAACATTTTAATGGCATGATCTGATTAATATTTAAGTAATATTGAAATGAATAAACTTGTAGATAAAACACAACTTGCATTTTATAAACTGCAAAACTGAGGTTTTTATGATTCTTTTCAAACATTTTTGTAAATTTCTTACTCTTACTGTATTGATTCTTTTAAAATGTGTTATTTTGACAAATAATATGTGTTTTGAATCTGTTGTTTCTGTATTATATACTATGTAAGACTGAATGTAAAAAATAGATATCGAAATTGATATTCAATTTAGATTTGCAGGAAATTTCTTCTGTTCAGAGATATGTTTTGATTGATTTCTTTAACACAAATATAGAATGCCTAAAATTTTGTTTTTATTTAAAGTGTATTTTCTTTTATTTGTAGATACCAACAAACAGCTGTGCGATGGTTGTGGGAACTGCATCATCAGAATTGTGGTGGAATCATTGGAGATGAAATGGGCCTGGGAAAAACTATTCAAATAATTGCATTTTTTATTGGTCTTAAAACAAGCAACTTGTTGACCAATGGTGATTTGTGAGTTTAAATTTATATTCTTTTATAAAAAACATCTAGAAGAAATTATTCTCATAACTAACCTTGGTGCAGCTTGCCCACTTACAACCATAAAAAAACACCTAATTACCTACCTTTCTATAACTAACCTAATAGATGGAAGTCATCTATTAAGTGAAAATATGTTTATTTATGGAAAATGGTAGAAATTCGTATATCTGGTCAAAGTTTAATGTAGTCACTTAATTTATTCGATAAAGATCAAGAAGTTTTATTTATAAAACTTTTAAGACATGAATAAAAAAATCACTCAAATGCAATTCATGTCATCATCAGGTGTGATCAATGATGATACCTGATCATTGCTTGCCGAATTATCATTCATGAAATATTTCTATTGGATTACTCTTGATTGTCATTACTTTATGAAATTCTTATATGTGGTTCAAAAGATTTTGATATCCCATGTTGTTGAATATTCAAACTTAAAATAATATAATTACTGGGTTATTTCTTAATTTTTTTCTATTTATGATTGTTAATTTTTGGTTTCAGTTTCAGAGGACTGGGTCCTGTCATTCTGGTATGTCCAGCAACTGTCATGCACCAGTGGGTCAAAGAGTTCCATACTTGGTGGCCTCCTTTTCGAGTCGCCATTTTGCATGAAAGTGGTTCGTTTTCTGGCAAAAAAGTAATTCATAAGTATGTTTTTATTGAGAATTGAATTGAATCTAATTCAAAAACATACTAGCTTGTTTCTTTTATTACATTCGTACTGTTGGGATTGGGATGGATTTCAAAAATTTATTATTTTGTTCACAAGATTTTATAATTAAAAGATTAAATTTGGGGACAAGTGTTACACGTTTGAATAAATTTAACGTTTAGTCGTCACCAAAGAGAAATATTTTTCAAAAGTTTTGTGGTGAATCCTCGTGTTTATCAAGTGTGTAATGATTTTGGAATTATCTAGGCATATTGAGCTAAGTGTTATGAGACTCCTAGAGTCAAATATTTTGTTCTCTTCACATAATACCTTATTAAATACAAGGACTATTACCACTAAACCTGTAAGACGGGAAAAAACTCAACTATAGAATGCAATTTTTAATTAGATTAGGTGGTCAACAGAACAATTAGGTTTGGCCAGGGATGATTTACAGTATTGAAACAGAATCGTGTGTTCACATGCATGTTCTCTTTATAATAGTGTTTGGCCATGTGATTGACGTTTCAATTTAATTTTCTTCGTTATTACTTACTAGCTGAACAACCTGGCATTGCTTGGGTTTGAAATATGACTGATAGCTAAAATAGGACAGTGACATTTCCCTGTATTAACTCAAGTACACAAATCCTGTAGAACGTGTTTCCATGTCCATTTATAGAAGGAAAACAAATTTTAGATTTTAAAATTGGTGTTTTGATGGGCACTTTAAGACTACCTTGTACCAATTTTCATGGCTACAGATTGCTCTGAAGACAGGAAAAAAATTATAAAAAAAAAGTGGCCAAAGTGCACTAGTTTAATGCATAATGCACTATACATGGCTAAATTTAATCTTTTTACAAGTTTCTTTTGAATTTACATTGGTTTCTACAACAACAAAGCACTGTTGCCTTTCTCAAAGGGTGTTTTCAAATGCTGTTTTAATCTCAAGGAGCTGCTGAGATTTACATTAAGTGTGCCAAGGACTAAAGAGGTTTGAAAAGGGCTGACTTAGAGTGTTTCATACTTCCAATTTTTTTCTATTTTCACTTCTATTGTTTGACCAAAGAGTTATGTTTCAGAAATCTCACATCCAACAAAAGTGTTTAGTATAACTAGTGCATTTTAGTCAAACATTGGTATAAACAGTGGTTATAAAACTCCCAAACCAATCAACGTGCTTGGGTATTCACTTTACCTATGATTTCCACATAGGGTTCATTACTTATTTACTTTTTCAATGCTGACAGACTTTTAATGATTATATAGTTTTTAAGTATTAGGAATTGTAAAATAAATTCAGAGTAAAAATTATTATTTTTCAATAAATGCAAACATGGCTGTATTTTCATAACTGTTTCACTAAAATTTAATTTTAGGTATAATACTCTAGTATGCAATTTTAGCCATTTATATGCTTGCAGGGTTCTTTAATTCAGAATGTTAACAAAAGCCAGGGAGTGCTCATTACATCCTACGCTGGAATTGTCCAACATCAAGAAAAGCTTCTGAACTATGAATGGCATTATATTGTGCTTGATGAAGGTCATAAGATTCGTAATCCTGATGCACAGGCAACACTAGCTGTAAAGCAGGTAAGTTTATGTTCATATATATATTTAATCCACTTTTGAAATATTTCCCTTAAATAGTAAAGCTGTTGTAACCCGGTTGGAAGTATATTATACTAGCAGAAAGACCCGGCTTTGCTCGGGTTGAATTAATAATATGTTGATTGAAAAGTCATGAATTCTTTTTCATAAAAGAATGTTAGCATCATTTAAGTGTACAGGAAAAAAAATTAACTAAAATTTAACTTCTCCATCGCTTCTACAATTTACTTCGGATGCAAATATGCATACATGTTGTATCCAACCATATAATTCATTTCATATTCGTCACACTTCTGCTGAAGTTGATTTTAAGTTTTCGAGTGACTATGAATATTTCCGTGCATTCAATTTCAGTAAAACTCTGACGAATTTCGGTGGATAGTCTTGCACTTAGTTTTTCTATGAATCTGTTTTCATTGTGCAATTCTTTCACCTAGTATGCGATATTTTCGAATTTCATCATCAATATGAGAAGATGGTAAATTAAATTGTTACAACATTTGTTACTAATTTAGATAGAAGCAAACGCAATTTTTCTTGAAAATTCCATTCAGAGGCAGATGGAATAACGGAACTTCTGTTAGATATATAAAGCAGAGTTGATGTTTGTCTGTTCTCTACACTAATCCACCTTTTGACCAATCCACACATTTGATACACTTATATTTTAGAACCCTGCGGATATGATAGGCTACATGTTAACCCGCTTTCTATAATGCCCAAGGGGGCTAAACATTTACGGCATTCGTGACTAATTTAATTTGAAACAAACGGCACATTTTCCCAGAAAATTCCATTCAGTGGCATGTGGAAAAACAGAGCTTTTGTTAGAAATACATGTCATCAAAGTAGACAAATTAAACCCAATCGATAACAATTTTTTAATAAACAGAAGGTTGATTTTACAGCACTTTTACAAAAAGAAAATAATTTTCAACGAACGATTCACATGCATCTAAGTTGCGTAAGAATAGCTTCAATAAATAGAGTAAGTAACCTCGACTTTCTGTCTCTTAAGACATAAAATTTCAATTTTTCAAAATAACTTAGTGTGATATTATTCCAAGATCAACAAAGACTTGTTAAAAATTCCGTTTTCTCCAACACACATACAGTTTTAAATTGAACCCTTATGGTACTTTTTAAGATCAGAAATTTGGTTTCTAAATGTAAAGCACGTATCTATTTAGAATGATAGATGTAGTTACTTGACTACGGCGTAAGCTTTCAATAACACCCATGAAACACGAAAAACAAATGAAATTTAGTTTATTTTAATCGTCTTTCAATGAAAAGCTATATCAAAATTTTGAAAAATGTTTTGAACTACAAAGTATGACTACCAGTTTAAATTTAACGTAACCCATCTTATTTTAAAGTTATTTTTGAAATTTTTCATGTCATTTTAAAATAATAAATTACACACTTAAAAAATATTTTGATTTGTAAATATACATATACCACCACGAAAGTACCATGTCTAGTGATATTTTGCAGGAAATAAATAAATAAAAGCCATCTCCTAAATAATATTTCTGGAATAGGAAATATACCGAAACACATAAGCAAACAGAAACATTATTCCAATCCTTAAAAAAGGCAGAATTCTTCAATTTTTTTTTTTCTAGTGTGTTGAATTTTACTTCCTGAATATATTCTGAAGTAAAACAATTCGACAAAAAACTTGAACAATATTGATAAAGACAATGATGTATAAGCAAAAAGAACACATATTTATAATACTTGGGAATCCCCAAATGTGACCGCAACCATCTCGTTTTCAACTCAAATACCCAAAAAAAGAATTATAAATCAAATTAAAAAATTAAACATTAATTCTGAGGTTGCCAGATACCGAATAGCAAAACTACGCTTTTATGATCAATGAGTTTATCGTTTGGGCTTTTCGTGCTCCATTTTAAAATTTAAGTAAATATAAAATTAAATGTTCTAAATATTCTTTCTTCATCAATCAAATATTTATAAATATTATTTTCATAAGGGAAAGAAGTAAAAATTCATTTCAAACATGAACATTATAATTTAATTTATTTTAAGAAAATTGTTTTTCTATTGTTAAATACGATTCCTTCAGAGGAAAAGAATGACACAGGCCATGTGGATCGCAAAAGAGAAAGAGAGTATTTATTGAAGACACAACACATATCTATACAGATTTGAGGGGATTGCAGAATTAACCAATAGGATTCTTGTATATTGAGACGGACATACAAGAAAGCTATAGAACATTCACACATGCTGCCTGGAATGAATGACTCAGCCCTAGCAGCACAAAGAAAGATACAAAGAGTTCTATGGGCGATTACATTATACAACACCCGCCCTTAATCGAACATTACTAAAGAAAACAAACATTACATATTTCACATTGATATCTACATAATAAACATGCACATTACCTCTTAAAATTGCACAATGACAAAAGTTCATTAAATTTTACTCTAGGCAATGCTTTAGTTAACATATCAGCAATTTGGTGATCAGACGGAACATATTCAATTCTGATATTATTTTTGCAAATTACATTACGAATATATTTTAATTTAATATCGATATGTTTCAATCTACCATGATTATTTTCATTTGTTATACATTTAATACAAGATTGATTATCTTCAAACACAATAAGATCTGAAACATCAATAATTTCTGAAGCTACACTTTTCAACCACAAAAGGTCCTGAATACCTTTACTTAATGCTATTACTTCAGCTTCAGTAGATGAGAGAGCAATACATTTTTGTTTATTACAAGACCAGAAGATTGGAGAATTACAAAACAGAATTACATAACCAGAAATAGATTTTTTATCATTTGGATTAGAACCCCAATCAGCATCTACATACATAGACATTTGATAATCATTTGAATCTTTATAGTACTCTAGTTTTAAGTTAGCAGTACCTTTTAAATACCTTAATATTTTCTTTAAAGCACACCATCCAGCATTAGTTGGATGCTCTTGAAGTTGACTTAAACAATTTACAGCATACAAAATATCAGGTCTAGATACATAAGCTAAATAAAGTAACGACCCTACAAGTTCTCGATAGGGTCCATCAAATACATCACCTTTCTCAAAATCGGCTAATGTTGATTTAGGATCCATAGGAAGAACACTAGGTTTACAATCTAACATGTTAAACTTTTTCAGTAATTTTACAATATACAATTCCTGATCCATTATCAACTTATCCGAATTAAATTCCAAACGAATTCCTAAAAATTCATTTGCACTTTCAGATTTAGACATTTGAAATTCCTTAGATAACAATGATATCACAATATTAGTTTCTGTAACATCTGAACCTGCTATTAATAAATCATCTACATAAAGTGCTATAACAATTTTCTTTTCGTTTTCATATCGTACAAAAATACAAGGTTCATTTACCAGTTGTATAAAATTAAGTTTTATCACAAATTCCAAGAACTTTCTAAACCATTGACGTGGTGCTTGTTTTAATCCATACAAACTTCTTTTAAGTTTACATTTCTTCCCACTGTTATCATCATACCCCTTAGGTTGATCCATATAAATTAATTCATTTAATTTACCATTCAAAAATGCAGTTTTTACATCAAGAACAAAAACACAAAGGTTTTCTTTCACAATTAATACAAGAATTAATCTTAAAGTAGGCATACTGATTACAGGAGAAAAAGTCTCAGTATAATCAATTCCTTCTTTTTGCAAAAATCCTCTAGCTACTAAACGAGCTTTATGCTTACCGTTTCTCTTCTTGTTGAGGACCCACTTGCACGAAATAGATTGTTTATCTGGTGGTAGGGTTTCAAGATCCCAGACATCGTTGAACCTCATGCTTTCCATTTCCTCGTCCATAGCAATTCTCCACAGGAGTTGCTCGTCATTGGGTAGAGATGCGATGTCGTCAAAAGTCAAAGACTCGTCGGCGAACATTGCATCATACACTTCAGGATGTGGAAATCTAACAGGCTCCTTGGTTTGTCTCGAAGATCGTCTCGGTTCAATCGGATCTACATCGTCGTTCTCACTTTCACTCTTGTTGTCCTCGAGTACATCAAGCTCGTTAACCGACTGATCTACTTCATCAGCGATGAACCTTTGACGCTTGTCGCGAATCTTACGTTCATCAAACTTAACATCTTTAGATACACAAATTCTACGAGTGTCAGGATCCATCAGTCTAAAACCCATTGAGGAGTATCCCACAAAAAGCATCCTCTTGCTTTTGGGATCAAGTTTCTTCCTTTGAGAAGAAGGCACAAGCATGTATGCATCGCACCCAAACACATGCATATTCCTAAGAGCAGGATTTTCACCAAATTTCAGAAAGTATGGTGAAAAGTTATCAACAGTACTGGGCAGCCTATTTTTAATGTATGCGGCAGTGAGAATCGCTAAACCCCAGAAACTTTTGGGTAAAGCAGACTCAAAAATCATTGCCCGCCCTTTTTCTATAAGGGATCTATTAGCACGTTCAGCCACACCGTTCAATGCTGGAACGTAAGGTGGGGATGGATCAATGACTATACCGGCATCTGTAGCACATTTTAAAATTTCACCAGACATGTATTCTTTTGCATTATCACACCTTAAAATACGAATAGAAGGATTTGACTTAAAGAAAAATTTTAGCTCTTCAATTACTTCGCTTTTACGTTTCAATAATCTAACTTCCGTAAAACGCGAATAATCATCAATAATAGTCATAAAGTAACGCTCACCTGCATAGGTTTCTGGATCAATTGGCCCACATATATCCATGTGAATTTTTGTGAAAGGCTCTCTTTCCCTCTTTCTAGGACCTTTCCCCAATGGTGAGGCACTTTGCTTTGCATGAGAGCAAACTTCACAAAATGAAGTCGGAGTCGGAAATCCTAATTTCTTAAGCACATGATCACAAGGATGACCAAGCCTGCGATGCCACAATTCTTTTTCTTCCACAAGAAAAGCACTTTCAACACGTGGCACAAAATCACAAATATACTGTCCCGAACTATCGCGATTACCAAGTATAAAGTGTTCAGTCTTATTTTTCACTAAAACCTTTTGGTTTTCAAACACCAGACTGAAACCTGCACTTTCTATTTTTCGCACAGAAATTAACTGTCCACTCAGATTCGGAACATATAAAACATCTTTCAGGGTAATCTCCTTGCCATTTGAAGTTTTTCCGATGATTACACCAACACCTTCCACTTCCAGTTTAGCAGTCTTTGAAGCGCATTTAATACTGCCTGATGACGGACTTAATTTAGAAAACCACTCCCTTTTTGAGCACATATGGGATGTAGCACCAGAGTCTACGATGAAGCTTTCTCGTGTAGAGCTTCCCACAACAAAAGACACTGCAGTTGAGGCATGTCTTTCATCTGAATTAGGTTGACTTTTACAGTCTCTCTTCATGTGACCGCTCTTCCCGCAATTGTAGCACGTCACCTTCTTTCGGCAAAACTTCGCTGTATGTCCTTTTCTTTTACAGTTTTGGCAAAAGTAATCCTTCTTGGCAGGAAAGGCAGCATTTTCTCCTGGATATTTCCGTGATTTGACTGAGTGTCTGAAATCTCTTGACAAAGCCTCTGCATCCAACAGACGTTGAGTCACAAAGTCCAACGTTAGGTTTGCACTTGGCTGATTCTCCAAAGCCACTTTGACGGTCTCGAACTCGGGAGGAAGTGACATCAAAATGTAGACAATGACATCAATGTCATTGACCTCCGCTCCAGACATACGTAGATCACTAACGAGACTTGTCACACTATCAATATGCTGTCGCATAGGCACATCACTGGCTTTCTGTAAGGTGGCCAAGCGTTTGCGAGCAAGAATTTGGTTCACAGCTCCTTTATTGTCATATTTCAGTTCCAACTTCTTCCAGATTTTACATGCTGTGGTCTCAGTCTGCAGAGAAACAAGAATTTGATCGCTCAAAAGTGTCAGCAGGAAAGCGTAGGCCCTTTTTGCCTTAACAGTCTCATCTGCTTCTGCATCTTCTGCGGGATCTGCCTCCAAGAATGCATCTAACTGCTTCGCACAAAATACAGCTTTCACTCTCCTTGACCATATTGAGAAATTCTGTCCATCGAAGGGAACCAAAGCGTACACCTCCTTTGACGAAAAAGCCATTGCTCTGAAAAATAAAATAGTAGCAGCAAAAATTTCCTCACGCCTTTTCCCCCGCTTCTCAACAGCCGTAGAAGCGCAAAGAAAATAAACAAGCGACCCCACTTGAAAACAGGGAACCACGCTCTGCTGTTAAATACGATTCCTTCAGAGGAAAGGAATGACACAGGCCATGTGGATCGCAAAAGAGAAAGAGAGTTTTTATTGAAGACACAACACATATATATATACAGATTTGAGGGGATTGCAGAATTAACCAATAGGATTCTTGTATATTGAGACGGACGTACAAGAAAGCTATAGAACATTCACACATGCTGCCTGGAATGAATGACTCAGCCCTAGCAGCACAAAGAAAGATACAAAGAGTTCTATGGGCGATTACATTATACAACATCTATCAACACTGGTAAAGCAATCTGAGATGCGTGCAGCAATCGTTTTATACTCAATGTTATTTCTATGGCGATTTCAAATTGATTTTGGCTTAGGCCTTAGGTCAATTTTAGGCCTCGTAGGATTCAAATTTTTCAAAATCCTTTCTTAGTGCACCCCTACGGTATAAGAAGAATCCCCCTGTAAAATTTCAGCTTCCTACGACTTGTAGTTCTTGAGATACAGTGATGAGTCAGTCAGTCAGTGAGTGGTATTTGAATTTTATAGATATAGATTAGGAATTGGAGGTTGCGGGCTCGATTGCAACCAGACTCATGTACAAAGGGGTGGTGCATGTTAAAACTACCATGTCCTCATATTGGTGTGGTGTGAAAGTTTGGAGAGTGGGGTGCCAGCTTAGCCATAACCTCGTCATATGACCATGCTTCAAAATTAGGTTGTATTGTCCTGGGTTATTTTCTTTGGGATTGAGCCATCGCCAATGCCCATTTTGTTGCTCCAGTACGATATTAATTATAACACCTACCTGGAAAAGTACTTGAATTTTATTTTTCTAACTCAGAGCCTTGGAAAATTACTTGAAGAATACCCAAAATTTATTTAATTTTTGAAAGTTCTTAACTTTACTCTGGGCATTTGTTTAAATAATTTGTCTGCTACCCAAAATCTCCATACGCAGCTTTTTGCCTTCAGTGTATCTTTTTATTTGCAAACTGCAATCTGTTTTATTTAATCTCAAAAACTATTTTCCACTAAGATACATGGTACAGAAATCAATATATTTGTTTACTGTGGAATGACACTAATGAATTTAAGCAATATAAAATTGACTGTTTTGTGATTCATTTCCCAAATTTGCTACTTATTTCAAATACGTTTGATTTGAGTCGTAGATCTGTGCAAAACTACATGTGAGAACTTGCTACTCTAACGAAATTCTTCAGCCATTTGATGATAGAAGGCAATGGGAAATCTGGATGATAGAAATCTTTACAGAAAAGAATATGAGTGAAAATAAGTTAAGCATAAAACATATATCAATGGATATATAATTCATATTGCCTTTAAGCAAGTGAATGGTATTAAATTGAAATGGACTTTCAGAATCTGATTATGGTATGACTGAGGCATGCTTTTTGCTGTGCATTTTATTAGAAATAAGAATAAACAACAGTAAAAGGAAATCAAAATTGTATGGATTTTTGGATATTTTTTTTCATTTGGAGATAAAAATGAATATGAATGCTAAAATTCATTATAAATGGACTGAAATAGGACACAATGATATTTGACTGACACAATAATATTTGTTTAAAAAAATTTTTTCATTCAATTTGTCCTAATTAATTTCTTAATTTAATGTTTCAACTTTTACTCAGTTTCCTGAACAAAGTTCAAATTACTTGATTGCGTGGATACCAAAAGAGTGCAAAAGATTTTAGTGTATAAGAGAAAGTACTCCTATATCTGTTTAACTGTTTTATTAAATATGCTTTCAATTAGGAAATAGTTCAAATTATATATAAAATTTCTTTTGTTACTACATTGATAAGGAATGGATGCTTGTAATTCTTAGACTGTTTATTTTGTGTTTAGTTTCGAACACCACACCGCATAATTTTATCTGGCTCTCCAGTGCAAAATAACCTGAAAGAACTGTGGTCTTTATTTGATTTCATATTTCCTGGTAAACTGGGTACTCTTCCAGTGTTCATGCAGCAGTTTTCCGTACCTATTGTGCTCGGTGGCTATGCTAATGCTTCCCAAGTTCAGGTAAGTCGAAGTCTTTTTTATGTATAATGTAAGTGAACTATTTTCTGCGCTCTCAAAATGAAACGGATACAGTCTATCTCGGATTGAGACAAAAGATTAAATATTTTTAGTTATAAAACATTTATTTAAACACCACAAAAATAAAAATAATTCATGACACGAAAATGACCTCAGAGGAGGATTTAGAAGCAAAGTTCAGTGACTCCATCTAGTATTTCTAGATAGTCTGACTGTCCGGTATATTTTCCATGTCAGGACAAAAGGGGTTAAAAATGAAAACTTAGAATCTACTTAGAAATAACTACTTTAGATTTTAATTCGAACCACTGTCTTTTTAATGTCTTAAGTGAAAGTTGTTTCCATTTCTCACCTTTAAGATATGCACAAGTATGATGCAACAGCAAAGTACGCTATTGTGAAATTCTATGGTAATGGAAATTAGAACTTCCTTTGGGTTCCTTTATTTTACTTTGTGGTTGAATGCTCGTAAGCAGTAAGATGTTCAAGCATTTTGATTTATTCAAATACAATATTGAGTTTTAGCTGTGGTCATTGCTGTTTTCATTTTGAACAAGAGATGCATTTCTACAGTGTGTCCCAAAAAAATGTTACCACCAGGGTGTTAAAAAAATGTTAATGTTCATTGAGAGCATGTACTAATGTCGGTATGTGACTTTTCCAATTAAATCACTTGTTATTCAAAATCTGATGGACACTATCCTTTGGAATTCTTACTACTGTGATCAAAAAGTACCCTGAATACTGACATAAAACAAAAGGGTATCAATTTATTAGTCAAAATTTATTACATCTCCTTCAATGTAATCTCCTCTGACTTCAATGCACTTCTGCCAACGTTTTTTCCAATCCTCAAAATATGCCTTAAAATCGTTTTTGTCAACCCCCGTCTGGGTTCGTATAGAATTTTCTTTTATTGCATCAATGGACTCAAAAGTGTAACCATGAAGAGGGTGTTTCACCTGTGAAAATAAGTCGCACGCTGCCACATGAGGTGAATATGGAGCTTGTGGAGCCGTATTTGTTGAATACTTTGTCAAAAAATCATGAATAAAAATGGCATCATGAGAAGGAAAAATTAATACCGAATTTGCATTACCAACGAGTTATCTTGCCACAATTCAGGTCGTTTTCAATTTATCATTTTGACAAATGATATAGGAACTTGTTCAATAATGTCTCTTATTGTTAAACGACAATCTCTAAGCACCAATTCTCTGACCTGATTGACATGTTGATCATTTGTTGAAGTGGCTGGTCTACCAGATTGCGAATAATCTTCAACGGATTCTCTACCTTTAAACTTTTTATACCAATCAAATACTGTTGTTTTCGATAAACAGTCGCTTGTAAGAGCTTTTTGCATCATTGCAAATGTGTTTGTAGCAGAAATTCCATTGCGGAAACAAAATTTAATGTATGTTCTTTGCTCAATTACATTCAACATTTTGGTAAATCAACAAAGTGAAAATTCTTCTATTTGTTCTATTATTGATTATATTTTTATTAATTTTATTTATTATTTTATTAACTACTGATTGTTGCCACCTGTTTGTGTAAGTCATAAAAATTTGTGGACAATATCTTCTTATATTTTTATATTCTACGGTATTTTATAGGAAACATTCCGTATACTTTTTTATCATGATGTACTTCTTGAGCAGTCCGCAAATCGACGCTCTTGACTGTAGATAATACATTCCCAAACATCCTTCTTCCGTGTCTATGTCAGTCGATGATCTTGTTCTTCCAGAATGTTGTTTCTGAACATTCTAAACGGTTTCATCTGCTTCAAACATATCTCCAATTCATGTTATGGTGAGTCTACTAGGTGGATGTGAAAGTTTTTCTGAAATCGTCTTTGCACTTTTACTGAGTTTTTGTACTACCAGTAGCACTTTTACTCAAACTTTCTTTCTCCGAAACTTAATCTGGATTGGGCCATTATTTCTCAACCGTTTAATCTGCAACAAAAATAAAATTCAGCATTTTACCCACTTGTAAAGTGTGGTAGCATTTTTTTTGCCACTCACTGTATTTCGAAGTAATTGTTTTGTGATTTACTTTTCTAAATTATGTTTTGCTTCTTTTAGAGACTAGTTACAAGCTAAAAATGAATGCGCTGACTCAAAAACAGTATTAACAATAAATATCCAGTGTACCAAATTAACTGAAGAATTGAAAACTGGAAAAAAAATTAACATATTTGCAATTTCTAGCATTCTTGAGTTTTGAATTGATTACAGGAATTGTGAAATTAAATATCAATGCTTCTTCATTTGTATGTGTGATTCATTCTGTATTATAGAAGCATGTATCTAATTTAAATTTTGTTTTCTTTTAGGTTCAGACTGCGTATAAATGTGCCACCGTCTTAAGAGATACCATTAAGCCGTACTTGCTCCGTAGAATGAAGTCTGATGTTAAAATGAACATAAACCTTCCTGACAAGAGTGAACAGGTATAATAATATCCATTATATGTTCTCTATCAGGTTTACTGTATACCTATTTTCAAATCAAGATCTTGGTTTAGGCATTGATTGGCAGTAAGTATTTTCATTGTAAAAATTATGTTTACAGGTGTTATTTTGTCAATTGACTGAAGAGCAAGCAAATCTTTACAAAGGGTATATCAACTCCAAAGAAGTAGGAAGTATTTTGGATGCTAGACTGCAGGTACAATATATATTGTGAAAACAGGTTTAATTTTACAAAAGATTTAGTTCTTGTCGTTTTGACTCTTGTAATATTTCAGATATTTGTTGGACTGATCAACCTCAGGAAGATCTGTAATCATCCAGATATATTTGATGGTGGGCCAAAGATATTTAAAGATACTGACGTGAGCCAATTGTCTGAAGAAGAGCGCTATGGCTATTACAAGAGATCTGGCAAGATGATAGTGGTGAAAGCCCTTCTCCGTTTATGGCACAATCAAAAGCATCGCGTTTTGCTGTTTACACAGAGTAGGCAGGTAAGTTTTCCCTTTGTTTAATATAAATTCACATTTTTGTCATTGTAAAATAAATCATATGGGGCAGGAGTCGTGTAAGGCAATCAGAGAAGTAGAGGCTGAACGGAATGTTGGTTCCCACAAATCGAGAATTACATAAAAATAGTTTATTCAATATTTTAATAGACAAGTGGTAACAATATGTGTAGAGGTTTTTTTTGTTGAGTGTAGGGTATTTAGGATAGAGCTAGGAGCTTATTCTAAGGGGCTCCAGAAGGATTGAATATGAACTCGGTAAGGAATAAGGATTAAGAAAAAGATTATTGGACCAGGGAATCTATCAAGAACGTTCCTTGGCAGAGAGTCGGTGTCTTTGCGAATTACCAAGTTGATCTTGCACTGGCGATCTGAAAGGAAGAGACAAACATTTCAAGTGAGTGGGTCTGTCGGAACTCGAGGTAAGTGAGATGGCCAGAATTCAAAGGTGAATGCTGGTGACCAGATGTATTGACTATGTGGCTAGCAGTGAGACAAAGACTAGTCTGTTTGAAAGAGAAAGTGGGAATGCTAAGGGAGTTATCTGTGATGATAATTGTATTTAAGTATTGTTTGATATATGTATAGGTTGCATTTGTATTTTATAGATGATGGATATTCTGGAAATATTTGTCAAGAAGGAAGAGTACACATACATGAAAATGGATGGAAGTACTTCAATCTCTTCTAGACAGCCTGCTATTGCCAAGTTCAATTCAGTAAGTTCAATAGGAGTAAATTATGACTTAAAGTTTGAGTTTATTTGGTATGTGTTTATTGATATTGATGAGGGAATCTCATCATATTCCTAAACAGCAATTTTAAGAAATCACAAAGTAACTACAGAGTCGTTCACCTTTCTCGCAAGAGAGGGGGAAAAGAACTGTGCATCGAAGCAGGAATATTATTTCCTGTTCGGATGGATCTGTTTACTAAACAGATCCATCGATTGTACCGAATAAAGGTGGCTACCCTTTCATGAAGCGCCGAAAAGGAATAGAAATACGCAAGATTCCAACCCAAAAGGAAACTTTCAGAAAGCTTTAGAAATACAAAGGTGAATATAAAAAGGGGTTGTCAAGTTTGAAGAATTTAGGTGCTTGTGAAAGCCAGATGCCGATAATGAAGCTTAGTGGAACTTGACGTTAAATAATAATAGGGCTTCTAACCAAAATTATGAGGGGGCATTGAGAGGAATCTAAAAAGGGAAATCTTGAAAGGGAATTCAGAACCAATGAGAGTATTTTAAGAGGGGACTGACTAGCCACTGAGAGAAGTCAGAAAAAATAAAATAATCAAAGTTAAGTCAAAAAATAAGAACGGATTGGCCGAGGGTTTTCAGGTAGGCGGTTATCTCCCAGGATTGGAGACTTGTTCTGATATAGGTTTTGCGAGATTTTGGGATGAGAGATTTGAACAAGATTTGGAGCAGTGCAGGTGGAGAAGCTTTCACCATGCTCACCTTGAGAAGTAAGTCGATCTTAGAGCGTGTGAATACACCCTCACATATATCTCTCTCTCGCTCTCTTTAAAACTTGTATTTAAGTGTTCGCGTGCTGTAGTTTAAAGTTGAATTTAACTGTGCTCATAACTATATGTATCCGTAAAAATAGTGTGTTAAATAAATTAATGTTTTTTTTTATTGTTATGACTTCGCCTTTTCAATGTGTCTTGTACCCAAATAGTTCCTAAGTCCTGGTTTATTGCAGTTAATTCAGATTTTAATAGTTAATGAACTTTTGGCCTTTTGTTTTATCATGACGCTAGCCACATTTGTACTAACCACTTGCTACCTTTATTAATTGAGACTTGGACTAACAGGGAATAGCAAAATCAAGCCCCCCAGCAATATGTTTGTTTGGTGTGTGTAAATGTTGACAAGTATGCATATGCATTACAAGTACTCACACTGACAAAACTGGTGTTGGTACTGACTCCAACATAATCAAATGGACTTCACATGTAACCTGGTCTGACCATAGACAATGGAAAATGCAGTTGGCAATTTATTCGATTAATCAGATGCCCGATTAATCAGATGCCTGAATGTCTTCATTACACGCTGTGTTGGTGATTGGCATGGCTTTTATACCTTGCACCTATGATTTCCTGTTATAAATACTCAGCAATGCTGAAGTTCTGTGTAGTCCTGTGAATCACAAACTTTATATTTTTTATTTCTATTACCCAACCACGAACTTCTGTGGTCTTCAATATTATAAGGGGTGAATGGATCGCTATATTTGTATAGGTTTCTTCTGTTTCTTTATGCAACTGTACAGTCGTGAAAAAAGAATTCACCCTTTTTATTTCGAGCACTTTTCATAAATAGTTCAAGGATATCATTCAATAGGCAATAACGTCTTCAACAAAATCAAATGCAAAAAATGCACTATCAAATTTTGCACAAACAACACAATTTATGCTACTATTTCACAAGTGCTTTACGGCATCCCCGCACTGTGTCTGGGAACTACATTTGGCACATTACGGTTTCGCTGATGTGGGTGAAAGTGGTCCAAGAAGGGGATTCTACACAATAGATAGCTGGTGGTTAAATGCGGAATGTCTATATTGATGCATACTTATAAGATGAGCTGTATGTAGTAACTTTACTTTCTGTTTTCCCATTGTTTTAGGACCCAAATATTTTTGTTTTTTTGTTGACCACTCGAGTTGGAGGTCTGGGTGTGAATTTGACAGGTGCCAACAGAGTTATTCTTTACGATCCTGACTGGAACCCCAGCACTGATACTCAAGCCCGAGAGAGAGCCTGGAGAATCGGACAGAACAAGCAGGTTACTATCTACCGCCTTTTGACTGCTGGAACCATCGAGGAAAAGATTTATCACAGGTTTGTAAGTTATGATACAGTGTGTCATGGACTCGCACAAAGATACAAAACTCATAGTGGACTGTCACTATATTTATAGATGTTGATTCAAATTGCTGTACCAGCCTAAGCACACAAATAGTTGTATGATCCTTACACGAAGAATGGCTTCTGGAACTGAATGCTTGGGATATCGACTTATTTTTGAGAGATCAGGCACTAACTGAGAAGTCGGTAACGTTATAGGGGGGCTCTTGTCAAGTCCATGAACATTTTCACATTAAGAGTAACACCAACAACTGTCAAAGAGATCGCACAATGCGAAAACACAGGGTGGGGGGTTCAAAACTTCCTGTACAAACATTGAGGAACACCTTATTTCTGCAAACAGATGTTGAGTAAATAAGTTTAAGTGCACAGGAACCAATTATTAGAACTGACTTCAGTATTATTCAGGATGGAAAACTATTAGCTGAAAAACTGCTAAGATGAAAAATTTTCATTTGCAATCTTTATGCATCAAATGAATATTTTTTCAGTTATTGTATTTCTTTACAAGAGCCAATGAACCAATAAACAAAATGTTGCCTTATTTTTTACTTTTAAATTAAAAAAAGTATTAATTTTTATGAAAATACTATTTTTGGCTCATTTTTACACTGAAAACAGCCAGTTAGGTATTTGTTTTCACTGTTTCATTATCATTTTAAACATTTGCATATTATATATATTGAGTCTAAAGAAGATGTGGTTATTTGTATAGGCTATAATAAAATATTTTCTCATTGAAAGTACATTTACATAGAAATAATATTGATTCTGATTTATCCGTTAAGACAGTGTTGCGCAAACTGTGGGTTGCGTAAACATTTTTGTGGGTCACCAAATTCAAAGAAATTTATTTGACAGTAAAAAATATAAGACTTTTCTTCTACAAGTATCAATTATCAGTAAAAGAGTGAAATGAGATAATACTATTTGTAAAAAAAGAATTATATTCGTTTTACGAAAACATTTGTCTGTATTAGTATGTAATTACCACTTCGGCAACCTGCAGGCGAACAGACATTGTGATAAAAGATAGTTGTCGATTTGAAATGCCCTTCACCTGCTCTCTTGAGTGATCCATATGCAACTTGGGTCGGTCTGACGTTTAGCAGTGGCCATCTTTACATACAGCATTTTCAATTTATTTAGAATCACATTGAATTCTTATGATGTAAGGTTTTTAAAGTATTTTTCACTAAACAAATATTTATACCCATATGCATAAATAAAAGCATTGTTTCATATAATTATGTGTTTTATTCAGATAACTAATAAGGCAGAAACATCAGCACAAATCTCATGAAAAATTCAATTTTAACTATGTTGACGATAAAAAACGTCTATTGTCTATTCAGGGGTCGCAACAAAATAGTACACAAAATGGGGGCCAGAAATAAAAATAGTTTGCACATCACTGTGTTTAGAGATCTGTGCCATGTAAATGTGCTTCGAAAATAAAGATGTTTATCTGATAAATAATTAATCTTTGACTTTTAAAAATGGTATCCAATAAATAACCGTATGCTTATGAATAGTTCTTTAAAATTAATTAACTTAATAAAGCTAAGAAAGGCATCAAAATGAAAATATAATTATAGGTATTGTTTACACAGTTACTGTGTATCCAAACTTCGCACTTTAAGTCAGTCAAAATGTCATTTACAAAGCTGGTCCAGAAAGTCAGTACGGTTTGCGCATATCTCCCACACACATCTGACAGCACGAAGGTTGCGTGCATAGTTACACAGGGTTCGCATGCTCCTTAAAAACTCCTTAAGAACTCCTTAAAATAGATTTTCGTTTTTAAGCACTCTTAAAACTCCTTATTTTTTTGTGCTACTCCTTAAAAACTCCTTAATTTCCCCCCCGCCGTTTCAATTTCGAAATGCGCTACGTTCCACCAAAATAATGGGTTCCAAAACGTACCGTTTCAATTGGAACAGGATACTTAACGTTGCTCGCGGTGTATTGGCAGCAAGTCTGAAATTTTCTCAAGAGAAAGGGCTATCATCATTAAGGCACCATGTAGCGAATCACGGCCACATGCATGTCCGACCCCTCTTACCTAATTACTTAACTTCTGGGATAGAGCCTTGAGTGGCATTTACGACTGACGGTCAATAGGGTCGAACAAAAGGAGGACCCCCTTCTAGAATGTCAGTCGCTGACAGATCGTAAATAGTGATCCTTAAATATTGAAGGAGCGTTACGAACGTATTAAAAATCGCCATCTGTTATCATCGAAGTTGATTATTACAAATTCTTGAATTTCTTTAGCGAAAGCGATAGTTCACTTATTAAGTAGACAAAATATTATCGCATTTCATTTATTTTGAATTGAATTCAACATTAAATCTCCATATAAGAGTAGCATTGAGAATGTATTGAAAATCGTAATCTGTT
This sequence comes from Metellina segmentata, assembly GCA_947359465.1. Lineage (NCBI taxonomy): Eukaryota > Metazoa > Arthropoda > Arachnida > Araneae > Tetragnathidae > Metellina > Metellina segmentata. Next base: position 107,735,649 of record OX375880.1, read on the forward strand.
ATAATCGAAGTGGATTATTTCATACTTGAGAATATTTGAAGTTAAAAAATAATTTACCTATTCATTTATAACAAAAATAATTGCGGATTTCATTCATTTCTGTCTGAAATCTGTCGTTTGTATTTACTTGTAGGTTACAATAAAAAATCTCAGCACAGTAAAGTCCCGTATTTCGAATTTTTCCGCATTTCAAACTTTTTTGCATTTTGAACTGGATTTTTTCAAATTTCGAACTTTTTTGGGTTTTGAATTTTTTCTGATTTTGAACTTTTCCAAATTTTGAACTTTTCCGCATTTTGAACTTTTCCGCATTTTGAACTTTTCCGGATTTTGAACTTTTCCGGATTTTGAACTTTTTCGGATTTTGAACTTTTCCATATTTTGGATTTTTTATTTTTAAATTTTTTGGATTTTTCCGAATTTTGGACTTTTTTGCACTCAAGACATTTTTAGATTTCGGACTTTTCCAGATTTTGCACTGGATTTCTGACTATTTGCCTTTTGTGTGTGTGTGTGTCAAAAAAACCTTAAAGAAAACCACCCCCGCAAATTTTGGATTTGCAATAGTAAAATAGCACATACATAAATAGGAATAATTAAAAAAAAAAAAAAACCTTTTAAAAAAATGCAACATATTTTACTTGCAAATGTTCTAATTTTTGTGTGTGATAGTTTCTTTGAACATGTCCGTTATTTTGCGTTATTTCATCAATTAGGTCCAGGTTTAACTTCTTGTTCTTAACAAATTGTCAAAACGATGTAAAAAAGAGTGAAAAAAAAAAGCCAGTTCCCAAAACGACCAGATTTTGGACAATTCCGGATTTGGGACTTTGTAGTGTATAACTTCATCCTAAAAATATTTAATTGATATTTTATTTTGAAAAATACTTTAAATTGAAAAGAAATATGCTTGGATTTCTATTATTGTGAGTTTTAGCTGGGATTTGAGAGAAATGTGTACTTTAAACTGAGAAACGTTATACTGAGATTTCACTGTATAAGAACTGCTTACAGCAGGATCCTAGATAAAACAGCTCCAGCAAGCAGGGGGGAAAGGAACTTGTGTTGAGTTGAAATATCAAAGTATAATTTTATTGTTTTGAGTAATTAGTAATGTAGTATTAAGTGGAACTAAGTTTTTAAAAGTGATGAAACATTTTTATTTTTCACACTTGAAAATGTATGTATAAACTTTCTAAGAGTCCTTAAAAATTTCGAAAGAACTCGTTAAATACTCCTTACATACTCCTTAATTTTTATATTCTATGACTCCTTAAAAATTTTGAGACAACTCATTAAATACTCCTTAGATACTCCTTAATTTTTGTATTCAAAATTCTGTATGAACCCTGTTACATCCTTCAACTCGAGACCGAATTAGCCTTGCCATTTTGTTTGTTTATGTTAACGTTTGAAGTCATTGCTTGTCGGTAATCATGTTTAAAACAATCGATTGGCTCGCCAGCTGTGAAATAAGCTAACAAAATTAATTTACAATCTCAAAACACGGTGCACGTGATTTTCTTTTAAAAAAGGTGGCTTTCCCTTCTTGGGTTTCGGGGAACCAGTAACGCCGCCATTCCAGTGACTGTCGTTTCATTTCAGGTGTCTTGTTACAGATCCATGTTTCATCGCCTATGACAATCTTTTTCAAAAAATGATTTTCTTCTGTCGCATAACGTTGCAAAAACTCCAAGGCTGCTCCCATGTGTTTTCGTTTTTGAACAAATGTTAGTGTTTTCGGTACCCATCGTGAACACCATTTTTTGTAGTGCAAATGTTCAGTCACAATTTTGTGTAATAATCGTGAAATGTTATGAAAATTCATTGACAAAGAAATTGTGAATCGCTTATTGGAATGAACTTTTTCGTTGATGCAGCGCACCAATTCTTTGGTGATCAATGACAAGCATGCACTGCGCTCCTTGTCATGGACATCTTCCTTTCCTTTGTTAAACATCCTAACCCACTTTTGCACCATACCTTCACTCATCGCGTTCTCTCCGCAAGTTTCACTTATCTGACGATAAATTTCACAAGGTCGAACATTTGTCGTGTTCAAAAACTTAATAACGGCTCTTATTTCACAGCTGGCGGTCCGATCGATTGTTTTAAACATGATTACTGACAAGTAATAACTTCAGATGTTCAAGTAAACAAACAAAATTGCTTGGCTAATTTGTTCTCGAGTTGAATGATGTAATTATGCATATGTGACCTTTGTGATTACTGAAAGCATTCCTTTAACATATTGAAGGTTGCCATCCTTGTGAAAGTAATATCAATTTTTTCCAGACAAATCTTCAAGCAGTTTGTCACGAATAGAGTGCTGAAGGATCCTCGACAAAGACGTTTCTTCAAGAGCAATGATTTGTTCGAGCTTTTTACCTATAATGAAGTAGGGCCCCAAGGAACTGAAACTAGTGCCATTTTTGCCGGAACAGGTTCCGAAATAAATCTAAAGAAGAAGGCTCAGAAGATGGCCAGGAAGCATTCGCCCAAGGATCTGGCTGTACCTCTGAAACCCCAAACTGATGTTTCTGTCTCATTCAGCGAGGAAAAACGAGAACAGATGAAGCTCTTAGCAAAGAAGTTAAGCCTGCAGCTGTTGAAACAGACTCCAGATGTAAAAGCAGAACCCAACGAGTCAAAATCAGAGGAATCGAAATCTGTGCCTGGTCCTAATTCAAATGGAAGTAGGACCAGTGTTGGTTTGGAAAAGGCAAAAGGCATTATGAAACCGTTAGAAGCTAAACAAAAAGAAAGTCCGAGGAAATCCCGAAAGAGAAAAGGAGCAAGTAATGTATTTTTGTTTTGTATTTTAACATGATTTATTTCTGAATTACCATTACACGTTTTGTTTTTGATAAGATTCATACTGGATCCAAAAGTATACACATATTTTTAAATATTATTAAAATATAGACATATTTTTTGTACTAATAAATTGCATTTGATCAGATTTTAGACCTGGTTGTCTTTTTTGGTGACTAGTTTCTCTGATTTTTTTTTTTTGATTGTTTGATGCTAACACTCTGTTAAATCTGAAAAAGAAAGTCCTGAAAATTACTTCCAAAAGTGGGGAATGTAAGTTCTTTTCCCCAACTGGATAGTACCCTCAAACCCTTCTTATAACGTTCAAGGTACAACTGATGTACTGTCCACTGTTTAAATTCTTTTTGCAGTCATGGTACAACTGCTGTACTGTCTGTATCCTAAAAGTTTAAAACAATTAAAATTTAGCAGTAAATGCCAAACTGGCTCCAATGCAATGTCTTGATTTGAAAAATGCCTCCCCCCCCTAATGCAGACACTAGTCTTAACATTTTTTGTTTATCAGATCACATAATTATTGGCATTAAAATTATTTTATTTCAGATTTTATAGCATCTTTTTGGAATATGAGAGAAAAATCAGTTTTTGTAGAGGGTTATTTGTATAATAAAGTTAATAGGTCGATTTATTCTGTGACCCATGAAACATTGACAAATATATTTGTAACATGTTAAAGACATAAACTTTCCTTTTTGATCTGGGTAAGATATTTCTTGCATCTTTTTATAATAGATATTGTATTCCTAAACATAATTAATAATCTAAAATAAACGTGTAGTACTGATACTGTTATTTGAAGAATTTTGAATGCTTAATATCCCATCCAATTAAAAGATATAAAACAGGGTGGTAACAGAAGCGGAAAATCAGGGAATTCTTAGGGAACTTTTTAATTCTGGAAATCTCAGAAAAAAATTTCAAAGTTTCACAAAAAATCAGGGAATTTTTAAAATTTTGATACTTTAAACAACAACTATTATCATTTGTCCTATTTAGAGATGAGTAATTACGAGTACCTTTGAGAATCGAATAAATCTTATTAGCTGAAATTGTAATTAAAATAAAGAGCAACTGTCGTAATTTTCGAACGCCGCGAAAATCGCCGCCATAGTTTTCGCTGCTGGCGATACAACTTGTGGCATATGATTTGAAATTTTGTATAACTAATGTTTTTTTGTTCATTAAATTAATACTTTTTGCTTGTAATTACAATTTTGTAGAATTTTTTTCTTCAGTCTACGTTTATAACAGAGGGGTAATGGCCTTGGCGGGGTTTTTTTTGGCGCACTTCTAAAGTCGACAAGGGACGAATTATTTCAAATGAACCAATGAAATCAAACGCCAGTTTACGGATTTTGAAAGAAATTTCTAGAATATTCAAAATGAGAAAATTTAAATTTTTCGCTTGCTGGTGGGGGGAGGGGAGGTTGCCATAAAAAATAAAAACACAGTAATAACCTTAATACAGATGGGTTGCCTTAACCTGCCATAACTCATTGCTAGAAGTGATCCAAAGAAAAATCATCAAGACCGTTGCCACCACTATAAACGTAGACTGAAGACCTACCAATTTTTTTATGTGTATGTTCATTTGATTTTGATGTACCTATAGTAGGATCAGGTGTAAAAAGTTCATAATCAAAATATTTTTTCCTAAGTTTTTTCTGTTGCTATTGTAAGAGTTCCATTAAGGGTTCCAACCCTCACAATAACAATTTAAATATTTGAAGAGAAAAAATACAAAATATTTGTGGAAAAGGATCCTTTTACCCTATTTGACCTAAATATTTAAACATATTGTCATGTGGATACTGTATATCGATACCAATTAGTTATCACGACATTTGTTAAAGAAATTATGAAATCATGGAAATATCTGGGAACTTTTTTTCGAGGATTTTGTTGCCCCCCTGTAAAATGACTCAGTGTGTTTACCTATTGTGTCAACAACCTGCGAGTTGTAGGTGGCCCAGGTTCCATTTCTCAATGGCTGTATTTCTCTTCTGTGTTAGTAAAACTTTCCTTATGTGTGTATGTCTATTTGTATGACACTGAGTGGAGCAGCATGGCAAAATATGTCCCTGATGCTGAACCAACCAAAATATTTAATTTTTAAAATGAAATAAACTTGTTTAAATATGGAAGTACGGTTATTTTGTGATTATATCTCTAGATTGAACATTTGGTGTATATGTAACAAAAAAGTAATGTTCAGTTTTTTTACATGTTCTTTAGAAGTTGAAGGTGAAAATATTGATTTTGTGGTGAAGAAAAGTGTTTTCAAGACAGCTGAAGATGACGAAGAAAAAAATTTGAAGCAAGATGATTATGTTCTCAGTAAGCTCTTCAAAAAATCAGGTAAGCTTTAGTTTTCTAATGAACTTATGTGCTATCAAAAATCATAAACTACTAATACTTTTGTGGTTTTAACATTTGATTGCAATATCGTGGATTATGGTTATACTGTATGTAGTTTTATGCTGTTTTATTTCTACAGATGTGTTTCACTTAAATGAAACATAACAAGCAAACATTACTGACATTTTTAAGCAGGCTAAAGTTTACTAATTTTTTCTTTTGTAACAATGAATACTTCAAGCTGTTTAGAAAACAAATGTTATAGGATGGGAATCAATGTTCAGTTAGATTGAAGATGAGCAGGGTGTAAAAAAATCATGATTTCAAAAAATCAATTAATCGGATTATTTTGATTTAAATCAGATTTTTTTATTTTAATTTCTGCAGGCCCTATACACTGTTTTTATAATAATTATATATAAATTTGCTATTGAGTTTTTGATATGACATGTAAACCAATATTAATTTTAAGTAAACAATCAGAATTTGTGACATGGTAAATCAATATTTACTTAACATTTGTTTAACTTTAAAACACAAGTTGACATCCTACATAGTTTTTCTTGAGAAAATTACATCATCATGTTAACAAATTTATCAGTAAGTGTAAGTGACAGACCTAAACTATAGTCTGAGAAGTAGAATAGAGGACAGAAATAATCAGACTATAGTAAATTCTGATAATAAAACTGCCAAGCAGCAATAATAAATGGATTTTCACTTAGTTTTAATTCATATTGAAAATTTCTTTTTTTCTGCTGACATTTTAATGGCTGTGTGTAAAAATGTATATTTTTCAACTCTTTAATCTCTATTGCACACTACAAGAATAAGCTAACACAGGGGTTCCCAAACTTATCCAAGTGGTGGCACCCTTAAGAGAATTATAATTTTCTCACGGCACCCTCGTCGTCATGTAATATATATATATATATATATATATTTATTTATTTTTTCATATTTGTACCACTTTGAAAAAGAAATTAGAGAAGAACATAAACATAATTAATACAACTAAAGTATTTAAAATTCACATACAAACACTTTAATTAATAAGAAAACATAGGTTGGTGAAAATATAAATAAAACAAATAAAATTACCTTCATCATGCTCTTGGTTGGGGAGTGAACCGATTTTTGATGAGTGACCGTAACCCTTTTTTCTGTTGCTTAGAAATAGCTAAGATTGGAGGTTATGGGAGCTTCACAGCACCCCTCATCTCTATGTGGCACCCCAGAGTGCTGCTGCACACACTTTGGGAACCCCTGAGCTAACTGACAAATGTCTCAAAACCTTTACTTCCCACTTGTGTTTTTTAGCTAATAAAATCAGCCACCCCTTTAGTTTATAATTTTGAAATAAACTGTTGCATACTTCCTTTAAGTGTTTATATTATGAGTGCTGTTAATCAGGAATGTTTATACATTACTCTTCCTGGCATTTAGATTTATGATGTCATGTGTGTTTACATTAATGTTTCCAGTATATAGTATATTCTAATGAATTACAATTGGCTGTTGCAATCTTTTATAATATGCAGTAATTGACTCAGTTCCCTTCTGAGCTTGGTGTAGCCATTTGTGCTGAAATTACCATGAGTGCAGAAAAATTAAAACATTTGACCACTTCTGTGATTTTTCTATGGTGTATTTACTTATAAAAAAATGTTAGTTGTGATTTAAATCAATGATTTAAAAAAAAATCATTTGATTAAAATCATGATTTTAATCCTTGATTTAAATCAAGTGATTTAAATCTTGACACCCTGAAGATGAGAAAGAAAGTTGAGAATGTGCTTTCCAATTCCTTCTATTAGTAATCTTTATTTCAAGCTTGAGCTAGTGAAGCTTGGAAATTTACATCCAAACAAATCCCAGTAAAAAAATTCCTATAACTTTTTGAAAAGTTCTTTTAAAAAATTAGAAGGCTTCTGCATTATGTTGTATTGAAAAATAAGAAATTCACACAATTGATGTATAGTTATCGCTTAAAAATATAAGAATTAACAAGAAACTGACACATTATATTTAATTAAGTTCCTTTCTGTCCAAATAAGCATAAAAATAAAAGTACATTTGTTTCAAATGACTCAGCTTAATTTACTCTAAAAAGTAGGCTTAATTTCAAAATTTTGCATGTAAATGATGCGTTTTTGCATATGCCCATTTCTTAAAGTTGGCACTCATGCAATACAAGTCTTGCATTGTTCTGCAAATAACTACTGCGTTATAGCAAATGTTGACTGGCATGAAATTAGTTTTGTAATCTTGTGCATTTATTAAAACACTGTTGATGTGATATTATTAGGAGTGCATACAGCCATGAAGCATGATGCCATCGTAGAGGCAGCTGCTCCCGATTCCATGATTGTTGAGGGAGAGGCCAGCAGGGTGGCCAAAGAAGCCATCAAAGCTCTGCGAGAGTCGAGGCGTTTGTGTGCTCGTGCGGAGGAAGGCATACCGACTTGGACAGGACAACATGGAGGAGTGAAGTATGGAATTTTGTTTTTCTGCTTTTATGTACTTTTTTTGTACACAAAATTTTTCTCTTCATGTTTTTTAGTTAACTGAACCTTAATTTATTAGTACAGTGAACAGAGTGGTAACAGAACCGGGAAATCAGGGAATTCTCAGGGAACTTTTCAATTCTGGAAATATCAGGGAATTCTCAGGGGAAATTTCCAAATTTCACAAAAAAATCAGAGGGAATTTTAAAATTTTTTATGAAAACTAACTATTGTCGTTTGTGGACTATTTAGAGTTGCGCGATTACAGGTACTTTTGAGAATAGAATAAATCGTTTTTGCCGAAATTGTAAGTCGTATAAAGAACACCGGCGTCGTAATTTTCGAACCCATCGAAAACCGCCGCCGTGGTTTTCGTTAACGGAGCGTCTCGTCGCCATGAGGACAGCGATACAACTTGTGGTATACAATTTTAAATTTGTGTAACTAATAATGTTTTTTGGTGCATTAAATTAATATTTTTTGCTCGCAATTATATTTTTGTAGAATTTTTTGGTAAAACTACGTTTATAGCGATGTTACGGCTTTGGCGCTTTTTTTGCGAACTTCTAAATTCGCCAAGGAAGGAATTATTTCAAATGAATCAATCAAATCAACCGACAGTTCAACGAATTTTGAAAGAACTTAAAAGAATACTAGCCACTGCGTGGCCAGCACGGCGTTGCCCGTGACAGTTCTTTTCGTGGGGTCTGGTGCTTACTAACTAGGTGCTGCTCGCTAACCCCTGGTGATTGCTACGAATACGGTTTGAGAAACAAACCAAATGATAATTCGTAGTCTATTGGATAACAGCCATCATGGCGTTTCCCGTGGTGTTGGGTTGCTTCGCAAACCGAATGGAAATTCGTAGCCTATTGGAATGAATTCCCTGTGAAATTCCATTTGGTTTTGCGAAGCAAACCAAACTATGAATATAGTGAACTATGTATTGCTTTGCAAATTCGATAACAGCCATAACGGTGTAGTCCATGGTGTTTTTATGGCTCTTTCGCTGAAAATCTCTCTAAACGTCAGAATCTGCTGCGAAAATTTTAAAGATATTTAATTTAAAAATTTTATTTAAAAAAAAAAAAACATATTTTTAGGTACTGATCTATTGTGATATTTTCCGCAGATTTCAAATCCGTTGAAATTTGAAATTTTTACTCTATCTTTAACGGTCTAGCAGATAGAAAAAAGAACTAAATAACTCCAGATCAAAGTTTGTTTTTTATCGTCCGCTGGAAAATCATTCCTCCGCGCAAAAAGATAACGGAAACGAAAAAAAAATATTGGAATCTGTGATCTTCTATGCTGTTGCATTCAATAGTAATTACATTTCATTAATTCATTAAAAAAAATTTTGTTGAATTTTAAAATTCGCCGCGACCCAAGAATTGCAAAACATTCGGACTACCTGTGATGTAACAGCTAAGTGCCATAGATTCGTCAGGACTTTCTTTGCGTGCAGGAAACAAATAGACAGACTGACATACACTTCAGTTTATAATATTGGAGATTCAAAATGAAAATTTAACCTTTTGACTACGACTATCGATATAATTAGCGCGATTCTTCCTTGGCGCGATTCTTATAACTTTCAATTCACTACAGTTGTAACGGCCGTAGTCTAAATTATTTCTTGGCGCGATTCTTATAACTTTTAAGGTACAACTGATGTGCTGGCCGTTGTCTAAATTCTTCCTTTTCGCGATCATGGTACAACTGCTGTACTAGCCGTAGTCTAAGGCCCGGTGCACACATCCGATTTTTCAACATGCGGCACCGAAGCCCAACTATGCGCACATAGCCGTGAAATGACTCAGATTCAGACATTTCGCGCCATTTGCAATTATTTTTCTATCGATGAAAACGTGTTTATTTCGTTAACTTAGAGTTAAAAAAGTATATTTTGAAACAAAATAGTTGTTACAGGATCAACCATTTATTAATCACTTCAGTCCGGAGAAGCGTGTGCGGCGATCTGCTGCGCCGTGGAGAACTGCGGTAGAAATTGCACGCAAAGTTGGACGTACATCGCCGCAGCCACGCCGGAGGCAAGTGTGCACTACCCCATTGGATCAAATGTATCTCAGACCGCACTTGCTTTACGGCAGCGGCGCCGTACGTTGAAAAACCGGATGTGTGCACCGGGCCTAAGGGTTTAACTTTTCGCTTGCCGAGGTTACCATGGAAACCATAATAATCGTAATTCAGATAGGTTGCCTTAACCTGCCCTAACTTGCTACTAGAAATGCGCCAAAAAAAAAAAACCCGCGAAGATCGTTGCAACCGCTTTAAACATAGACTGCAGCTGTACCATTTTTTTTATGTATATTTGCATTTGATTTTGATGTATATTTGGATAATGTAGGGACATGTGTAAAAGGTTCATAATATTTTTTAAACAAAATATTTTTTTTCGCATTTTTTTTCAATTGCTATTGTTAGAGTTCCATTAAGGGTTCCAGACTTTACAATAACAATTAAAATATCTGATGAGAAAAAATACAAAATATTTGTGGAGAATGATTCTTTTACCCCATCTGACCCTAAATATTTAAAAATATTGTCGTGGGTACTGTATATCGATACCAAATACGGATCCCGACATTTCTTAAGGGATTTGTAAAATCAGGGAAATTTTTGTCACACTATCAGGGAAATATCAGGGAACTTTTTTTCGAAGATTTTGTTGCCACCCTGGTGAAGCTGTTATATAGGTATACCAGCAAGGCCTTATTTATATGCTGACGAGTAGTTTATAACAGCCGTCATTGCGTTGCCCTTGGTGTTGGTTTGCACTGTCAAATGCCGCCAAATTCGAATTGCAAAGAGATCCAATTGGCATGATGTCACAATCTCTTGCAAAAATATAAATATTTAATTGAAAACTTATTTATTAAAAGAAAATCAAACGTATAAGGTATCTATCTGGTGTCAAATTTTCCGTAGATTTCAAATCCGTTGGAATTTTTAATCGATCTTTAATGATCCTGATTTTACAAAAAAGTACTAAACAATGCCAGCCAAAATTTTTTTTATTTTTTTTGCTTTCCTTGGCTAGATTTGTTTGAGCGCAGGAAATGGTGTGATTTCTCGAACACGATTGAGGTGAAATTCGTATGAGAGAAAATAGAAATGTTAAAATTTTAAAATTATTTATTTAAAGAAAATCATATTTTTAGATATCGATCTAATGTGAAATTTTCCACAGTTTTCAAATTCGTTGAAATTTTTACTGTGTACCGATTTAGGAGATAAAAAAATAACTACATAACTCCTGTTAAAAATTTTTATTTGTTTTGTTCTTCGGCTGAAACTGTTGCTCAAAAAATCAAACGGAAACACACACAAAAAAATAGAAATTTAGAATATGTCATTTCTTTATGGTGCTGCCACTCTAAAGAAAACAATATAATTGTTAAAGATAACCTGTTTTTTAGAATCTATCTTCACATGTTTGCACCTCCTTCTTGTTTGGTTATGATTATGTAAACAAACAAGTTGAGTTGTCATGCTTTTGTGATTGGTCACAGTATGACACCACACCTATAAAGGGGTGTGGTCATTTTTTTTTGGCCAATCATGTACTTAATGCAGTATTATGATTTTGTTTATGGCAATCTTTCCATTGAAATATTTATGCTAATTCCTAGAGATACAAGAAGTATAAAAGTGAAAGTTCCTTTCTTTCAGGTCTCAATTTTTTGTTATACATTGGACAGAGATGTATCTCTGATTTTCCAACCTTTGTTTCTTTTCTGTAAATAGTTTTACAGCTTTTAACGAATAAATGTTTTTAACTCTTTAAATCTGATGATTTATTTTTTACTCCACATATCACTGGGCACTTTGCTTCCCCACAATATGTGAGTAATAATAATATGAAATGTCATTAAATTATTTTTAAAATGTTCTAGATTGAATTTTAAAATTCAGGCTTCGTACAAAAATTGCAAAAAATGTGGACTACCTGTGGGCCAAATCCCATTATTTTAAGTGACATAGATTCGTCAGGACAGTCCACACAGGCAGACAAACATTTCTTTTTATAATAGTAGAAATGGCAATCTCAGGATATGGGAATTATTCCTGCTAGTTCAGAAATTTGCAGTGAACATGCTTCTGTCATGACCTCAGAGTCATGTGTATGCTAGTCCATTTATTTCATAGACAATTGCAGCCATTGCAAATTAAAACTGTATCCATTAGAGCTGCAGAATTTAACTCCTGATAAACGAATTTAAGTAAAGGTTATGTTAGGTTGTTAATTAATATCACACTGGAGGAACATAACGGGCTATTGGCGATGGTTCGGGATCAATCCCCTGAGGGTTCCCAGAGGCATTGTCCTTGGATCTATATCCAAGGACAATGCCTCATAATTTTGGACCACTGTCGGATGATGATGACTACACCCGAGATGGCATCTCACTCTCCAAACTTCCATACCATGCCGACTATTAAAATTGGTAGGTAGTTGAATTTATTTTGCAACGGGAGCAACATAATTATTACTACTAAAGGCCAAACAAAGGACAGGGTCTGATTCAAGTTAAATCTACAGTGTTCTCAAATGTCCTCACTATGACAGTGCTGTATTTTGGTAAAGTGAATTCCAGGCTCAGGAGTTGATCTCGTCATCTGACCGTGATTGAAAATTGTGAGGCCCTTGCCATAATTGTGTTGCTCCAGTGTGTGAAGTTAATTCAACTATCGGCCACAAAACAAAATTTTTTTATTTTATTTCCATGTCACCATGTTGAAGAACATTTTGTTTTCCAGACACAAGTTTGGACAAAAGAAGAGACTTCCCCTGAGTTGCACTATCACTTCTGATGCAGGAGAAAGCAGCAAGTTGCCTTCAAAGTCCCCAAACTCTAAACCGATGTTCGGCGGCCAGAAGGACAGAAGCAGCGGCGCGCCTTCCTCCAGCGACCTGCTGTCTGCCATCCGGAACCGGAAGAAGGTCTTTGGCACGGACGAAAAAAGTGACAGCAGTGACGACGAAAGTGGCCCGCCAACGCCCAGAAAGTCAGTTGGTTCTGAACATGACGAGTTACTCGTGGAGATCAGGAACTACATTGCATTTCAGGCATCTACAGATGGCAAAGCCTCTACGAGAGAGCTCGTGGAGGCATTTCGGGACAAACTGCCGATGAATCAGACTGCTGTTTTCAAAGCGATGCTAAGCAAAATCTGTGATTTCTCTCGGTCTTCTTCTGGAGATGGATTGTGGTATTTGAAAGAAGAATTTAGGTGATGGTATTCGATATGGGATTTCTACCCATTCTATGTGGGATTTCCATCTGTTATTGTGCGATTTCTACCTACCTCTTTGACACGTGGTGTATTGATCGAATCCATTTCTGTGTGTGATGTTTTATCAAATATGTTTATAATTTATATGTATGATGTATTCCACATATTTTATGTGGTGTACTCTGTGCATATTTAGGTCTTTGTTCAAGGCCTGGTAAAGAGCTTATTTATTTTAAATTTTGTAATACGAATTCCAAAAATTTATGTTAATGTAAAACTTTATTGTCACATTAACACCTCGATGTGTCCAGTTTTTTCGAGACAAGAAAAAAGCGTGACGTAGCGAGTGTTAAAAAACTGATAGGCTTAATTTTACATTGAATTACGCATTACGTGCAAGATAAAGAGGTGCACAGAAATAAGATGAATAAGTTGCACTGAATAGAGGTATCTCATACCCGGGAACCAGACCCTCCATTAAATTTTATCAAGCCTATCGAGACCATATTCAGCTCTTCAAATATTTTTATAGATCTGCAGACCAGATATAGTCCCCTGGACAAGTTGAAGTGGTATTCAGGCTAATTTTGACCCTCCAAATATATTTTATCAAGCCCACAGTTTAAACATGGCACTCTGAAAAGGTTTACAGGCCAAATATTACCACTTAATGGTTTCCCTAACCCCACCCAGATGCAGCTCTACATAAAGGTTTACCTGTCCCACCAGTCCTCTGAATAGGTTTACCTGGTTTCTAGACCAAATACGAATACCAGATATTCTTAGAGGATACTCATTCATCAAAAAATGTTTTAAAAAGAAAATCTGCACCTAGCATTATTTTGCAAATAGCTGTGTTGAAATTTGCTCAAGCAGATTTAAAGATATTGTTTTTCCTGTTGTCAATATTGTCAACAGTACCATGCTTTAATTTTCGATCAGGATGATCATATGAGCTGTTTTAAATCGAAGCCATATTCACGATTTTCTTGCATATCTTTTGGAGTGTAATGATGATTTTCGAATCGTAACTTATAATGCTTTGGAAGTACTGATAGATTTCACCTCATGCTAGGTTAAAATAACTGTTTGAAATAAGTGACTTTTACCTGCCACTTGAAAGGAAACAGACTATCGATGCAGATTCATCGGGTTCCACAAACCAAAATTTCATCAGGGATAAGTAAAAGCAATATAGCTGAATGCTCAATATATTGAAGTTTGATGTAGCGAGGGGTTACTGTATACTTTACTTACTGTTACTTTCAAGTAGAAAACCTTAAGTTTACTAGCTTAAGGTCTTGAATTCTTAGTGAAATACTCTCAACCGGTTTTAAATATTTTTATATTGCAAAAGGGGAAGGAATTCATTTTATCTCTTTATCTAATTTTGTTCTATAACATTTCATTCTAAATACTTTTACCCATAGAAAATCAAATGAAAATTTCAATTTTGATTTCTTCATGCATTATGTATCGTCATTTTGCATAGGTGCTTCTGGTCAACTTCTCTTAAACCTTACTCATTTGGTGCATCAAAGGAATCAGAAAGTTTATTTTAAACAATTTAATTTTATGTAGATCTGGAGATTTTCCTAGTGAGCTCAAAATGTGTCTTTCCCATACCATCTTTTCTGGGAAAACAAGTGTTTTTCCGGTCTTTCAGACAAAAAAATATTCCAGATTTGTTTCAGGGAGAAAATGTTTCAATTTGAATTTCGCATTTTTGGCATCTAGCCGTGGCATTTATGTTTCACTTTTGGCATTTATGTTTTGTGTATATTTGGTGCCATTTTGTGTAAAATATATCCAAATCCGTTTCACATAGTTCGAACTACCCCCACGCATATAACTACAGTACTGCTGTGATGAGAAGGCAGTCGAAATTGGGCTAGTTGATTTTTGAATAGGTGTAAAAGCTCAGAAGGGTTGTCATACCAGAATCAACAATGTGGACTGCCACAAATGGTTTCCCCTCCAACAACTTGGTGTCACTGCCATTGCTTTCGGCATTGAACTATATATTTAGAATCAGAATCTGCTTTAGATGCCTACTGTGAGAACACTTTAAGGGAACTAGTGCAGTCCTGTCTCCATAATGTTAAAATGGTCAAATTTTAAGGAACATTTTCTCAGAATCTTTTATCTGCAGTGATTTTAATTTTTTATACAGGTTATGAAGACGCTTTTAAACACTTTAAATCTTTTAAAAAACTTAAAAATTGAAGTTTTGATATTTTTTCCTTCAAATCATATTTTTTTTGAAAAAGGACCCATTTTCATCCTTTTCAACAATCAAAATGAACTTTTCTGAGCAGATAGAATAAACAATGCCTGTATTAAAATATGTTATAGGGTATGTAACACTTGTAAACCATTTTTTTTATATTTGCTGTAATACACTTTGAAAAAATGTTCCTTTTATGGAAAAAATACACATTGTGAGATATTGAGGCTTAAAGCATAAAATGGACTTTTTTTCAGGCAGGTAGAGGTTTTTTTCAAACAATCATTTAAAGTAATTCTACTCAACGTATCTCCATAAGTAATGTATCATTTTAAACAGAATTGTATAAACATTTTTTTATATTTATAAAAAAATAATCGGAATTTTGAAAGATTTTTGCACTTTGGTTCCCTTAAGTTCTCACCTCATCTATTATATAGAATTGACTCATTCAAAACCACATAACTCCGCTGCGAAGTCTCGGGCACAGACTAGTAGAGAGTAGGGTTTCTTTTTCTGTTTTGAATTGCTTTCTTAAAACCCAGTTTGGTGTAATTGCCTTCAATTTGACTTTTAATTTTTAAAGAATTTTTTAGCATTTTAATTTTTTGACAGTTGTGCGTTTTGCATTTTATGTCATAAAAATAAATTGTCCAGATATTTGTTCTTTGAAGTTGGCAGGTGTAGTTTCCATGCCAGAGAGCTGGTTACCCTAATTGAGACAGTGACAGTACTGTAGACTTCTTCACTTGCTACTACACTCATCTGTCAGATGTTTTTGACTCGCCTCTGGAATTAACGTGCACGTTTGTTCTTATGTTTTGTGATTGAGCTCAGATCAGTTACATACTCCATTTCCACACAATATTCTTGGACTGTTTCGATAAAACTCAAGAACACTACCAGATTGACGACTTCATTTTTTGTTGCAAAGCAGTTATTTGGATTGGCCTACCACAGGTATACCAGTATCATATACCAGCCAAAATTATTGGAAATTGGTGTTTATGAGTCTAACCACTACTTCATTTTGGAATGCCAATTTTAATGTAGAATTTCTTTTGAAATTTTGGACTGCTTTTTGTGGGAATTTTGTTCGTTTTACCCTTAGTACAAAGAACACTCACCACTCTTGTTCACTTCTTGTTGTGAAGTTCTTTTGTGTTTAGGCAAAACCCAATTGATATATGCCACTGTGATAAACTTATTCATGCAAACATTTTTTATTTATTTGTTATTGTATCTTCAACATATTTACTAATATGTTGTATATATTGTATTTATTAACGCTTTTGTAACCTATTTGTTTTTTCTGTTTGAGCAGATGAAATCGCAAGTTGTCATGTTTGTATTTTTAGCTATTATATGTATGAATCATTTTTTTAAATTGTAAGCACAATGCATATTACAAAATGAGTTAACATTGTGGATAAAAGAGAATATTTTTACCATGTGTGCAAGGAGAGTTTATTTTTTTATCATATTAAAGTTTTTTTCCTTGTTTAATTTTCGATATTAACTATAATCCCATTTTAATTTTGTCTTAAGCTTATATTGCATTTTCTCTACAATTGCAAATGTTCAGTTTTTTTTTCTATATTTGATATTAATTATATCACCATTTTGATTTTGTCTTAAGCTTATATTACATTTTCTCTACAATTGCAAATGTTCAGGTTTTTTTTCTATATTCATGATAGTGTTAGTACCCAATGAATGATGTGACCTGAACAAAAATTTTAGTGTTTCACATATAATATATATCATTCAGTGATCAGATACAATCAGAATGAACATTTTGTACATTATGTAACCACTCAATTTTAAAAGAATATTTTGTAAAAATAATTACTTTATACAATATAATAAATATTTAAGAATAAACCTGGCTTCTTTACTGCTGATGTATTTATAATCGTTTTTCTTACTTTATGATTATTCATATAAAACCGCCGACCAACCGGTATAGTTGTTAAGGTGTTAGCCTCTAGATAGGAAGGTTCCTGGTTCGAATCCGGGTCCGGGCATGGATGTTTGTAAGCGTATGATGTAGAGGCGGCTGGTGCACCTTAAATCTGTCGTGGCCGAATGTCCTCACGTTGGGTTGGTGTGGAAGTTTGGAGAGTGGGGTGCCAGCTCAGGTGTTGCTACGTCATCTGACCGTGGTTGAAAATTACGAGGTGTCCTCGGATCTTTCCCTTAAGGGACTGATCCCGGACCGTCGTCAATAGCCTGTTGTGTTGCTCTAGTACGACGTTAACTAAAATTACCATTACCATCATATATAAAACCTTTAAAAGAAGTCTGATTAATGAGGACTTAAGTTTTTCTGTACTAAATACAGTGTTTTTAAGTACTTATTCCAGTGGTGCTGTGAAAAAACATCGATGGTTCTACCCACAAATTACAATTGATATGTGCTTTGAGAATATCTTTTGGTTTATTTTTCCTGTCAGGTAAAGACAACGTACTGTTTACCAGAAGAACTGCTACAGACAAAGTCTGCCCTTATCTGTTGCCATAGAAACAAACCTTGTCTTGTTTTCCATAGGGAATGTTTGAAGAAATTTATTGAAATTTGTCCCACTGGCTCACATAATGACAATTTGTTGTTGTCGTATGTTCTTCTGGGATGCATATGAAAGCAAGTGGTGAACAGAAACATTCAAGACAATACAGAAGAAGAATATTTTTTTTTATTATAACAGATAATGACAATTTAAAATTTATTTAAGAATTTTACTTGTTGCAGAGATCTGTACAAGTTAACTACATGTTTTCACCCTCAATATTTGCTCAAAATAAAACTACGTCCTCTCCCAAGAGTCCCTACTCAAAACTAACGAGTCCTGTTTCTATAGCGATCACACCCGGTCATAGTGTGGGGAGCAGTTCTCGTTATAGACACTGAATATTTCACTATTTGCAAGGTAGTTTACGCACATATGGTAATGATGCTAAAAAAATGTACCAGTGTAATGAATGGTTAGTAGTTTAATTTCCGTAGCACTGGAGCAGCACAAAGTTGAACACAAGGCTATTAATGAATGGCTTGATTCATATGTGAAAGTAACTTAAGCTACACAACATTAGTTTTAGTGTCTTATAGTTTCTTATATCTTTAGATGCGTGGACCAAGAGTTTGGCCAAAGAAGGTTAATGCGGTAAACAATATTTTTCATGTTTAATACATCAATACTTTCTATCGACAATAAATTGCTCCTTTACAAATCCATGATCCGACCAAAAATCAGCTACGCCAGTCTAGTCTAGGGATATGCAGCGAAAAGTAGCCTCCTTTAATTATAAACTTTTCAAAATTATACTCTCCGTTTTATCAGTATTACAGGAACAATAACATTCGCAAAGATCTCAAAATTACTAAACCCGCAATTTTTCAGATAACTCGCAACTAAATTCTACACCCAACTGCCGACCAACCGGTATAGTGGTTAAGGTGTTAGCCTTTAGATCGGAAGGTTCCTGGTTCGTGTCCGGGCATGGATATTTGTAAACGTATGGTGTAGAGGTGGCTGGTGCACCTTAAATCTGTCGTGGCCGAAAGTCCTCACGTTGGGTTGGCGTGGAAGTTTGGAGAGTGGGGTGCCAGCTCAGGTGTTGCTTCGTCATCTGACCGTGGTTCAAAATTACGAGGTGTTGTCCTCGGATCTTTCCCTTAAGGGACTGATCCCGGACCGTCGTCAATAGCCCTTTGTGTTGCTCTGGTACGACGTTAACTAAAAATTACCAATTATCTACACCCAACTCGACATGATAGATAATCCAGCAAATTCCCAGATACCCTCGTCTAACGGAATTCAGTAAAAGGCATAGGGCCATTCTTTACTCGTAATTATGTAATTTAATTTAACTTTAACTTCTTTTTTGCTTTTCATTTGAATCATTAGTTACTTAGCACCGGCTGTTTAGCCAAAATTCGACTCTCTGACCTAACCCATCCTGAAATTCTACTGGTCCAATTAAATCCACCACTGCATATAAACTTCTGTGAACGCATTTTTTTTTCACTACAGCTATCCTGTACCACTAATAGCTCGTTGTGTTGCTCTAGGACGACGTTAACTAAAATTACCAGTACCTGTATCACTAAAAATTATCTACATTTTTTTAACCCTTAAAATGGTCGAAAACTGCAGAAACGTACATGCGTCATCTGACCATGGTTCAAAGTTACGTGGTGTTGTCCTCGGTTCCTTCCCTTCGGGTCGGTATAGTGGTTAAGGTGTTAGCCTCTAGATCGGAAGGTTCCTGGT
Organism: Metellina segmentata; assembly: GCA_947359465.1. Classification (NCBI taxonomy): domain Eukaryota; kingdom Metazoa; phylum Arthropoda; class Arachnida; order Araneae; family Tetragnathidae; genus Metellina; species Metellina segmentata. The sequence continues at coordinate 107,755,112 of OX375880.1, forward strand.
TCGAATCCGGGTACGGGCATGGATGTTTGTAAGCGTATGGTGTAGAGGCGGCGGTGCACCTTAAATCTGTCGTGGCCGAAAGTCCTCACGTTGGGTTGATGTGGAAGTTTGGAGAGTGGGGTGCCAGATCAGGTGTTGCCTCGTCATCTGACCGTGGTTCAAAATTACGAGGTGTTGTCCCCGGATCTTTCCCTCAAGTGACTGATCCCGGACCGTCGTCAATAGCCCGTTGTGTTGCTCTAGTACGACGTTAACTAAAATTACCATTACCGAATACCGAGGTAATGTGGATCGATGCCACCTCGGATATAGATCGGAAGTTTCCTGGTTCGAATCCGGATCCGCGAGTGGATGTTTGTAAGCGTATGGTTTAGAGGCGGCTGGTGCACCTTAAATCTGTCGTGGCCGAAAGTCCTCACGTTGGGTTGGCGTGGAAGTTTGGAGAGTGGGGTGCCAGCTTAGGTGTTGCTTCGTCATCTGACCGTGGTTCAAAATTACGAGGTGTTGTCCTCGAATCTTTCCCTTAAGGGACTGATTCCGGACCGTCGTCAATAGCCCGTTGTGTTGCTCTAGTACGACGTTAACTAAAATTACCATTACCATTACCATGCATCAGTAAAAACTTTCATTTGATAGGTAGGTATTTTAATCAACGTTGCACTGGAGCAACACAACGGGCTATTGGCGACGGTCCGGGATCAATCCCGCAAGGGATAATAATTTTTAATTAACGTCGTACTAGAGCAACACGACGGGCCATTGACGACGGTCCGGGATCAATCCCTTTCTGGAAACATTCGAGGACACGCCTCGTAATTTTGAACCACGATCAGATTACGAAGCAGTATCTGAGTTGGCAACTCACTCTCCAAACTTCCCCACCACGTCAAAGTCAGGATAGGTAGGTATTTTAATCAACGTTGCTCTGGAGAAACACAACGGGCTATTGGCAACGGTCCGGAAATTATTGTTAATTTTTAATTAACGTCGTACTTGAGCAACGTAATGGGCTACCGACGACGGTCCGCGATCAATTCCTATGGGTAAGATCCGAGCACCACACGTCATTTTGAACCACGTTCAGATGACGAGGCAACACCTGAACTGGCACCCCACTCTCCAAACTTCCACACCTCGCCACTGTGAGGATATTTGAGGTCATGACAGATTTAGCGTGCACCAGCCTCTTTTGTACGCGACGGTCTTTGGCTGGATTTGAACTCGCAACCATCCGGTTGTTAATCTGTTACTCTTCCAAACGGACTTCCACGGCCCACTTTCATTTGGTATGGGTGATACTTGATATTGTGCCTTGTGTCTGGCGCAGAATTTCCAAATATAGCCCTTGCGCCATTAAACCTCAAGAAAACCCCAATTAACTCCATGGGTATATATGGTAAAGTGAGGTTTGTGTTACAAATGACTGAACTTAACAGCCTTCTCGCCGCTTTGTATATCCCCCAGCTTCTTTTCCCCAACATATTGTTCCATTCTTTCACCCAAAATTACGTTCCTCGAACCGGATTTCTCGAAATAAGCTCCTGCTTCAATTAAATCTTTCACTTCCCTCCACAATTAGCCGCGGTCCCCACAAACTTCCCTTCCGCAACAGTCTATTGCCTCCACCACCCGTCCAATCAATGGACTTTCTCACAGGAGCGGTCCTTTTCTTTTCACCTGCGTCTGCCGCAGCGCGGGGGCAAGCGAAGGCGGGTAAAAATAGTGTCATTAGAAGGAGCCACGGCTGAGTAGGGATCTGGGTCAGGCACATCCGGCTGGAGGATTGGACTCGACCCGGATCAGCAGTCCACGCGCGCCCCAACACTGGGAGGAAGGGGAAAAGTGGGTGGCTATTGTGTGGATGAAGATCGGTCGACTTTTTTTCCCTTTGGGTTCACAGGTTGAGAGGCTTCTGCCACTTTTCGGGACAGGGATGATCGATTCGGGACTTGTCACTTTCGCGAAGGCTTACAGCAGTAGGCTTGTAGTGTTACAGGAGCAACACAACGAGCTATAGACGACGGTCGGGATCTATCCCAACGGGAAAGTATCGGAGGTAATGGTAATTTTAGTTAACGTCGTACTAGAGCAACGCAACGGGCTATTGACGACGGTCGGGATCTATCCCAACGGGAAAGTATCGGAGGTAATGGTAATTTTAGTTAACGTCGTACTAGAGCAACACAACGAGCTATAGACGACGGTCGGGATCTATCCCAACGGGAAAGTATAGGAGGTAATGGTAATTTTAGTTAACGTCGTACTAGAGCAACGCAACGGGCTATTGACGACGGTCCGAGATCAATCCCTTAAGGGAAAGATCCGGTAATGGTAATTTTAGTTAACGTCGTACTAGAGCAGCACAACGGGCTATTGACGACGGTCCGAGATCAATCCCTTAAGGGAAAGATCCGGTAATGGTAATTTTAGTTAACGTCGTACTAGAGCAACACAACGGGCTATTGACGACGGTCCGAGATCAATCCCTTAAGGGAAAGATCCGAGGACAACACCTCGTAATTTTGAACCACGGTCAGATGACGAGGCAACACCTGAGCTGGCACCCCACTCACCAAACTTCCACACCAATCCAACAAAAGTATCGGTAAATGGTAATTTTTTGTTAACGTCGTACTAGAGCAACACAACGGGCTATTGACGACGGTCCGGGATCAGTCCATTGAGGGAAAGATCCGAGGACACCTCGTAATTTTGAACCATGGTCAGATGACGAGGCAACACCTGAGCTGACACCCCACTCTCCAAACTTCCACGCCAACCCAACGTGAGGACTTTCGGCCACGACAGATTTAAGGTGCACCAGCCGCCTCTACACCATACGTTTACAAACATCCATGCCCGAACCCGGATTCGAACCAGGAACCTTCCGATCTAGCGGCTAACACCTTAACCACTATACCGGCTGGTCGGCCCGCCTCTGCACCATACGCTTACAAATATCCATGCACTGACCAGGATTCGAATCAGGAACCCTCCGATCGAGAGGCTAAGACCTTAACCACCAGACCGGTGGGTCGGCATAACCGGATTGGTAATTTGGTAATTTTAACCAATGCCGCACTAGAGCAACACAACGGGCCATTGACGACGGTCCGGGATCAATCCTTTAAGGCAGGTATGGGCAACCTTTTGAAAGTTGCGGGCTAAACTTTAGGATATTAATAAAGTCGCGTGGCGTAGATAATAGGTAGTTGTACAAATGTAATAATGATAAGGTTTATTTTATTTAAAAAATTTATGAAGTAGAATGGTTAAGTTACATGAACAGAATAATATCGTATTATTTACTTACAATCAGCAGAAATTAATGAGAAGTTTGCGCTTGAACTTGAGAAACAAGAAAATCAATGTTGGGATCAATCCTACTAATACACAGGCGCAGAGTGTTTTCCAAATTCTCATCTGTAAGCCTGGTTCGATACTTCGATTTATCAGCTTTCATCATGGAAAAGAACTGTTCACATTTATAAGTGCTTCCAAATGCGCAAATCATTTTCCTTGCAAATGCTCTCAGCAGTGAGTACTTTTCTTCGGCAAGGTATGTTCTGTAGAAATCACTTAGCTCCATGTCTTCAAATTTTTACTTCAAATGTATGTCTTCCTGAAGCTTCATCAATTTCATTTGCAGGTGTGTGAGAGCCTTTTCTACATCACTTTTCATCGGAGTAGCAAAAAGGTTAAAGCAGCTATCCATGTTTTCAAAGTCGGAAAATCTATTAAAAAATTGCTCCGACAGTGATTTTAGTTCTTCAGCATATTGAGTGCAATCAATATTTTCTTGACTGGGTAGTGTTGAAAAATGATAACAGGTTCCAGATCGCATTTGTGTTTCCAACAAGCGAATTTTGTTTTGGAACGCTTTCAGATGGCTTTACAATTCGTTTACCATCTTGTTTTTGTAGCTTCAAATTCAACTCGTTTAAGTGACCCGTGATGTCAACTAGAAATGCTAAATCACGAAACCATTTCTTTCACGGATTTTTCCTTGATTTCCATAAAATCGGCTATTTTCTGTCTAAGATCGTAAAATCTTTTCAGCATTTTGCCTTTGCTTGCCTTTCTTCGCAAAAATATGTCACATCACCATGTTCTGAAGAAAGGTCATCCAAAAATGCTTTGAACTGCCGATGGTTAAAGGGGAAAAACAGTTTAGGAGGCTGAAATTTTCGTGTTTTTCGTGAATTTTGTTAACAGGGAAGGAATAAGCAAAATTTGTTTAAACTTGGAGGATATTTTATTAATGTTTTGAAGTGCACGTTGTAATTTTGTCAAGTCATTTACACCGAAAATCGTGGAGTTAGAAGCTGCTGTACATGGACGGTCGCCATCAGAGTTTGCTGCTCGTGGGAAATCCGGAAGACCCAATTTTTATCTGAAATCATCACAATTTTTTTTACGTTAACAACATATTTTCTAAGATGGACTAAAATTTGATCAAAAAGTTGAAAATTGCATGTTTTTGAGGTGTTTGAACAAAATGTCATGTTTTTATACCAAGTTTTTTCACCTTTTTTTGCATTAAAAAAATATTTTAGGTAATAATATCATCCCAGAGAGTTTAGTACATATGGATTATAATTGAATAAAGAATATTAACACAAATTTTCAGAACGATTGGTCAATAACTTTTTGAGCTAGAATTCCCACGAGTTGAAAAAAAGTCGTTTCGAGAAAACGCATTTGAAAAAAAAAAAAAAGTACCGAAAACGAGAAATTCAGGGCAGTAATAAATGATATAAACCAGTTAATCAGTTATTCCAGCACCATATAGCAACCCTTCTTCAAACGCATCATTTCGGGCTTGCATCTCCTCTTGCCGAGCTTCCTTGGTCTCCAACGCTCTGCGTCTATTCTGTTTTTTCACGCGCAGCTCATCCATTTCCTGGGCAAAATTGAAGCTCTGCGAACCAACTACAAGTTTTAGTCCGTTCATCAGCATTAGAAGGGCTGAATTTCCTTCGTTGAATAACGCATTAGCCAAGAATGCTGCAACCTCGACTACTTTCAGGCCCGAATGTAGATGTTTTGGAGACAAATGGTCGAATTGAAACTTTCATTAGCATTCTGCGTCTGACCGACTAAACATCTCGTCAGCAAATAATCTTTCGATAAATCTTCGTATATTGGAAGAATTTCTGAACGTGAGGGTGTAATGGAGCATTTGCTTCGACACTGAACCGACGGGCGTTCACTTTAGTGCTCATAGCATCGGAAAAAATCGGAATTTTGTTTTGAAACTTTGGCAACATATTCTTGAAGAGAATTACTAACAATTTATCGAATAAAAAAAAAAGTCGATTTTTAGAACTATCTAAACTGGTCCCCCCCCCCTCTCTTAAGCGTGCGGGATTGAATAATATTGATTGTCTTTATTACCACATCCATAACGTTTTGCAATCGCATGGATTTAGAACACAAATTTGTTGGTGGATAATGCAATGTAGGATTATTGAATCTTCTTTTTGCACTTTCAAGTCAATTGCTCTCTTTCAAAATTCCGATGAAACCTTTTCGTGAACCGATCATAGAAGGCGCACCATCTGTGCAGACCCCAATTAATTCCCACCACTGCAAACCATATTGTTCAATAGCTCTCTTTTAACCTCATGAAAAATATCTTCTCCAGTTGTGGTCCCTTTTACAGGCTGTTAAGTCAACAATTCCTCAGTTACAGTAAATTCTTTGTCAACGCCTCGTATGAAAATAGCTAGTTGCGCTGTATCAGACAAGTCGGTGCTCTCGTCCAAAGTAATTGAAAATAAGTCAGACGATCAGCCAATTTTTTTCTTGATATCATATCACCAACCTTTCATATTTATACGTCGAACCCCCGTCTGTGATGACACCCGGGGCGGCCCGCACCCACCGCACCCCTTCCTGCGTCACTGGATATCACCAGCCATCATATCTATACGTCGAACAACAGTACTCAAATTCTTTTTTCTTTTCGGGACAAAAAATATCAGAATTTTGTAGCAGGCACTCTTTGACAAATTCTCCTTCAACGAATGGTTTCGATGACTTCGCCATTTTTGAGCTGACTATGAAGCTAGCTTTCACAACATTGCCCAGTTGTGTCCTTTGTTCGTTAAAAATTTGTTGCTGTTTGTCCAAATTTGTAATTAGCTTTTGAATTTTATCTTTTCGCAACTGACCCGTGAGTGTATGCTGAATAATATGCTTACTGGAATGATGCCCCGCTTCGTATTGTATTCTTTTAAAACAGATATGGATTCATTACACGACAGGCAGACAGGCTTACAATTGTGCATGATAAAAAGTATTCATCAATCCATCTTTCTTGAATCCAATAACGGAATTTATAATTACTATTCCCGATTATCCGTGGAATTGAGTAGCGTAATGTATCGCCGAAAACTTGTCTGGCGCCTTTAAAACCTCGTTTTGATTTAATTTGTTCAAGAAAACAGGCTCAGCCCATCTCATATCCAATACTAATTTTATCACTAGTAATAACTATATAAGTTAGTATTGGAAATACCTACTTTTACATTCAGGTGTACCGCAAATAATTCAAGATAATTTTAGTGTGCCGTCAACTAAAAAAGGTTGAGGAACACTGACCCACGTAGTTCAGACTTTTGTTCCCCCCTCTCACTCTCTTGTTGGCGAGAACCGAGAATATTTACTTTTTATTCGAGTATGATTTTAAAATGTTCCGCGGGCCGGATAAAGTGCCGGGGTGGATCACATCCGGCCCGCGGGTTGCCCATATATGCTTTAAGGGAAAGATTCGAGGACAACACGTAAATTTGAGCTGCGGTGAGATGACGAGGCAATACTTGAGCTGGCACCCCACTCTCCAAACTTCCCCACCAAACCAACGTGGACTTTCGGCCACGACAGATTTAAGGTACACCAGCCGCCTCTACACCATACGCTCACAAACATCAATGCACTGACCCGGATTCCAACCAGGAACCTTCCTATCTAGTGACTAACACTTAAACCACCAGACCGGTTGGTCAGCTGGCGAAGGTCGAGAATAAATCCTGCAAGGAAAGATCTAAGGACAGATCTCGTCATTCTGAACCAAGTTCAGATGACGAGATCATACCTGAACAATTCACTTTCAAATTTATTGCTCAAAATATTAATTGTTGAATGTGCTACCAGAATGGTTGGTGTTTTTTGATTCAATGACTATTTTTATCCAAACTATTTCAAGCGGCAAAAAAGAAACAAAAAGAAAAGTCAGACCTTAAAGTAAATTTAATAGGCTAAAATAAATATTTTAACAAATATTATTTCTTTGGTGAAAATATTTAAAATAGAGAAATAGATATTCCGGGAATAAGTAGAAACTGATGTACATACATTTTTTTAAGCCAAAATATTCGTTGATAACGCTTGCAATTTGAAACCGAATTGTTATAAAAAGTAACGTGACATTCTCTTTCATACAATTCTAAATTCATTCCCAAAACTCTATCCACCTAAGTATTCGTAAAAACAGATCTACCTATTGAACATTATGAAGTGTAAAAACTCACGTATATGTGGATAATAGAAACTTACAAAAACATATTTTGGATGAAAAATAAATTAGAAAAAGGCAAAATAGGAAGTCTCAAAACTACAGACTCACTAAGTTGGATCTCTGATGATGCAAAGTATCAAATATTCAGTAACTTTACTACGTATATAACACTATGATCAGTCAACCAACTATTGAGTAAATGGTAACCAAACTGGTATCACGGTTTGTGAGGTTAAATACGTATAACCACATGATGTATAAACCAAAAATGAGATTTTGAGATAGAGCTTTCTTGATTATTACTAAAGGTGACTTTTAATGCATCTATTGTTTATGAGTACTTTGTGTAGTGTTTGACGACTTATGTTGGAGTAAACACTTCCGTCGTCTGTTTTTGTACTAGCATCAGTCTTTCCTTAGACAAACCTTCCCATTAATCGGAAAGATATACACAACCCTGGTATTGCTTGAAGTGTACACAGTTCTTCAGATCCTGATCAATGATCTCGCCGACGAGCTACAAAATGTTGCACGCGTTCCTCACACTGACGCGAGACTGCAAGACAAACGAACACTTACACTTGAGCGACACAATCCGGTATTTGTAAGGCCGACCAACCGGTATAGTGGTTAAGGTGTTAGCCTCTAGATCGGAAGGTTCCTGGTTCGAATCCGGGTTCGGGCATGGATGTTTGTAAGCGTATGGTGTAGAGGCGGCTGGTGCACCTTAAATCTGTCGTGGCCGAAAGTCCTCACGTTGGGTTGGCGTGGAAGTTTGGAGAGTGGGGTGCCAGCTCAGGTGTTGCTTCGTCATCTGACCGTGGTTCAAAATTACGAAGTGTTGTCCTCGGATCTTTCCCTTAAGGGACTGATCCCGGACCGTCGTCAATAGCCCGTTGTGTTGCTCTAGTACGACGTTAACTAAAAATTACCAAAAATTACCGGTATTTGTAAGCTGCGATGTAAGCCACCACTGCGTCGTCGTACTCCAAATCGTCTATCTCATCCATGTACATGTACTTCAACATGCGTTTCAACGTGATAACGTCAATGTCGGTTACGTCTAGAACGTCGTTGGCAGTTCCTTCGACGTTGTCCAACATCACGACCAATTTTTTGGATCTCGATTGCAGGACGAACTTGTGGGCCAGTACCGTTTCCCCCAACACACGAAGCTTGACGTCGGCGAACAGTTTGCTGCGGTAGAGGTCCTTCATGTCTTCTGTCAACTGGTCAAACTGAGTATTGCCTACCTTTACGTAATGGTAAGTCGGTAAATCTTCCAAGTGCTTCATTTTACCCGAAGATACGGTGATCTTGCATTTCAGGGTGAGGACATTGTTCGGTAGGTACTTATTTTTCTGTCTCAGAAGAGGAGCCTTGGTTATAAAAGTGGGGAATCGCCACACACTTCTTCCGGTGTTCGCATATGGAAAAAGTGCCGGTCTTGCTTCCAGATCTCGGACTCGGTCCCCTTCGCGTCCAGAACCGTTATCAGGGCGTTCAGACTCAAGCGTTTCCCAGGTGCGTCATGGCGCCTGATGAACTCGATTATCACCACCTCTCGATCCGGTTTTCCTTTGACGGAAAAACAGACGTCGAAAAGTAATTCGCTTCTCTCCTCCAGAACATTGCCCATCTTCGTTTGACTGAAGTTCTTCAAAGACCACTTTTCGCAGATATTATGAACATCGTTCACTGTACCAGCAAACAGTCTGTTGATGTTCAACTCCTTGTTCTTCCTGAAAATACACTGGATCTTTAGAGTGTCGCTGTGGAGGTATAGCTCCTCCACCTCTCTCCTGGAGGCGAATTTCAAGATTCTGAATGTGCCGAACATTGGTACATCTTCCGTCATGTGAACCTTGTTCCCTGGTGTCCCGTCGGGTGCGACAAGTTAATCTATGAAGAAAACTTTTCCGGCTCAAAACGGACCTAAGGTTGACTGATATCATTGAGCCGGACCACATATCTTCAGCGCACACATTCCGGGGTCGACCACGTCCACGCCCTATCGTGTTCATCCTGGGCAGATAAGGGTTTTTCGGACGGCGTGTCACTAGGCCCACTTCTAAAATTTCTCATTAGAGGCTTTCCCTAGCTTCGGCTAATCCGCTGTGGGTTTTCAGTAACTCGGTACGGAGGGGTCTGCTTCCATTCGAAGGAAGAAGGTGCGACAAGTTGAAAGGTTGCGCTCACTTCCATAAAGGCGGGACGTAAATCGATTCTTGACAGCAAATCAACTCCTAAAGATATAAAGTTCGGGTCTCTGGTAAATAAGTAAGCAACACATGTCGGGTTGTTCAGTGTCCCCATACGGAAGAAGTAGCTCGTAATCAGGTGGCCCCTTACTGTAGTTAATAGACTGAAGTTCTTCACTTCCCACGAGAACGTAAACGTTTGCTTATTCATCGTTTGCTCTGATTTGAGACAGTTTGTAGGTTCACGCGGAAGGAGCTTGCCACCGAAATCAGTTCGAGTAGTAAATGCGACTTGAATTCTGCTGCTTTATTCCCAGGAAGCAAAATATTAGGGCGCATGCACTAACGAAACGAGTTGAGTGACAAATGAAAAGCGTTTCTTTTCAATCTCAATACACGGGCGGAAGTGTTTCTGCTCAGATGCGTATTTCTTGTAATTATTACGTTAATTGACCGTGGTTCAAAATTTTGTGGCGATGTCCTCGCATCTTTCGCTTGAGTGATTAATCCTGGACCGTCGTTGTTAATAGCCCGTTGAGTAGCTCCAGTACGAAGTTAATTAAAATACCAACCAACCTACCGTGGTGGATCAAGTCAAGTGGAGGGCCCCAAGCGGTAAAATTTTCGGGGGCCTCAAACTCAAGTTAGAAAAAATTTTTAAGAAAACTCTCATTAAGTTATTAGCAAAAAGAAAAGAAAAATTCCATACTATAAAACATTAAATATATTTGTTAAAAAAACATTTTTTTTACATGAATTTCTGTCTTGGTTTATTTTTTGCGAATTCGTCAATTATTTTTGCATTATAAATTCGGTATTTGAGATTTTTGCTCTATATACAGAATGGCCACATTAAGTAATCTTTCTTTTCCCATAGTACTCATTTATTAATTTTTTATACGGCTTTAAAACAAAAAATGATCTTTCTCCTGACGCATCCGATAAGGGAATTGTTAAAATTTTTTTAAAATTATGTTTCAACATTCGCAAATGTGCAAAACATTTCTTTGAAGGCTCGGTTGATGTCTGGTGTGGTTTTTATGGTGTCCTCGTTTTATTTTAGAAACCTTAAAAAATTGTCAAATTCATCTTTAAAAGTACAAATATTAATGTCATTTTTGTAAATATCCTTCAACCATTTTTATAGTGTTCTTCGAAAAAAGGCTCCAACTTCCATTTAAAGCCTCTTTTCTATGGGTGAAAACAAGTTTTATAGCTAATGCAGCATCTGCTCTTGCAAATCATCTTGTATTAGAAACTCTTTTCACTGCACTTAAAGAAGCACATTGTAAAGGAGCTGTCAATCTTTCCTCGAACACTAATGAAAAGACATTTTAAGTCCTCTGGGCCACTTCGTATTCCGGGGCCCTAAGCTGCCACTTAGTCCGCGAACCGCTTAATCCGCCTCTACTTACCTGTAATTATTAAAAACCTAAGATGCATTGTTCTTGGAACAATTCAACCGGTCTGGTGGTAAAGATGTTGGCCTCTTGATTGGAAAGTTCCTGGTTCTAAACCGGGTTCGGGCATGGATATTTGTAAGCGTATGGTGTAGAGGCGGCTTGTACACCTTAAATCTGTCGTGGCCAAAAGTCGTCACGTTGGGTTGGTGTGGAAGTTTGGAGAGTGGGGTGCCAGCTCAGTTGTTGCTTCGTCATCTGACAGTGATTCAAAATCACGAGGTATTGTCCTCGGATCTTTCCCTTAAGGGATTGATCCCGGACCGTCGTCAATAGCCCGTTGTGTTTCTCTAGTACGACGTTAACAAAAATTACCTTACCAAACTTTTGCAAGCTGAATTAATGGTAAATGGTATTTAAAAAAGATTAACGTCGTACTAGAGCAACACAACGGGCTAGCCCGCAAAAAAGTTTTACTCATCGTGCGGACCAAATATGGATATCAGATATGTTTAGAGGGTACCTATTTGTGAAAAATAACTATTTCAAAAAGTAGAGGGGGCATAAGGGCCTATAATACCCTTACTTCCCAGATAGCTACGTTGAAATTCAAGCAATTAGATTTATCCACGCATTCTTATTTACTTTCGTTCTTGTCCATCTTGAGTCATCTGGACTCCACCCGAGCAATGATTTCACTCAAGGACGGTCTGCAGCCGAAGCCATTGCCTCGAGATCTCAGGCCCAGTGGTCGTCCATCAAAACCGAAAGTGTTCTCCACTTTCCCAGGGCCCCAATTGCAACAGCAGTTTTCCTCAGTTGCGTTGCGCGTGCTGTTCAGCAGGGGACCGAAACGCTCGACCTACTTCAGAAGTGCCGGGGCACTTTTTCGAGAGGCACGAGATTGGGAAAAACCCGGCTTGGAGTTGGGTATGGAAGACAACGTGATCGGGCGGAAACTTTCCCTTTTCATTGCATCGCGTCGAACCGGATGTCTTTTGGGTGAAAGACAACTGAGATTGGTACCCTTCAAGCATGAAAGGAAAAATGAATTGGAATAGTGATATATCCTCGCTTCAATCGATGAATGAAACATAAGTTCATTCATCGATTGAAGTGCTGTGAAAGTAAATAGTTATCGGTGCTTTCCATTAACCATATTTAACCCAGTGGTTCAAAATTATGTGGTATTGTCCTCTGATCTTTCCCACAGGGGATTGATCCCGGACCGTCATCGATAGCCAGTTGTTTTGCTTTAGTATGACGTTAAAAAGGACCAATAACCATATTTATCCCAATATTTTATATATATGCCGACCAACCGGTAATAGTGGTTAAGGAGTTAGCCTCTAGATCGGAAGGTTCCTGGTTCGAATCCGGGTCCGGGCATGGATGTTTGTAAGCGTATGGTGTAGTGGCGACTGGTGCACCTTAAATCTTTCGTAGCCCAAAGTCCTCACGTTGGGTTGGTGTGGAAGTTTGGAGAGTGGGGTGCTAGCTCAGGTGTTGCTTCGTCATCTGACTATGGTTCAAAGTTACGAGGTGTTGTCCTCGGATCTTTCCCTTAAGGGACTGATCCCGGACTGTCGTCAATAGCCCGTTGTGTTGCTTTATTACGACGTTAACTAAAAATTACCATTTACCCAATATTTTATTTGTGTGGTAATGGTAATTGCAATTTTGAATTAACGTCGTACTAGAGCAACGCAGCGGGCTATTGACGACGGTCCGAGATCAATCCCTTAAGTGAGGACAATAGCACTTAATTTTGATGCCAACCCAAGTGTTGCCTCGTCATCTGACCTTGGTTCCAAATTACGTGGTGCTGTCCTCGGATCTTTTTCTTCAGAGTTTGATCTCGGACCGTCGTCAATAGCCCGTTGTGTTGCTCTTGTACGACATTAATTGAAAATTTCCAATTACCACGTAATTTTGAATCACGGTCAGATGACGAGACAACACCTGAACTGGCACACCACTCTCCAAACTTCCACACCAATTTAACATGAGGATTTTCGGCCATAACAGGCCGACCAACCGGTATAGTGGTTAAGGTGTTATCCTATAGATCGGAAGGTCCCCCTGGTTCGAATCCGGATTCGGGCATGGATGTTTGTAAGCGTATGGTGTAGAGGCGGCTGGTGCACCTTAAATCTGTCGTGGTCGAAAGTCCTCACTTTAGGTTGGTGTGGAAGTTTGGAGAGTGGGGTGCCAGCTCAGGTGTTGCTTCCTCATTTGACCGTGGTTCAAAATTACGAAGTATTGTCCTCGGATCTTTCCCTTAAGAGACTGATCCCGGAACGTCGTCAATAGCCCGTTGCGTTGCTCTAGTACGACGTTAACTAAAAATTACCAAATTACCAATTCGGCCATAACAGATTTATGGTGCACCATCCGCCTACAAATATCCCTGCACTGACCCGGATTCGAACCAGGAACCTTCTAATCTAGAGGCTAACAACTTATCCACCAGACCGATTGGTCGGCTTGTGTGTGCGGCGAGACGCCAGCCTAGATTTTAGTTGTGGATTAGTTACCGAAGGGTTGCTGGTTCGAAACTCAACGCAACCAAAGACCGCTATTTACGTGGTGCCTGCTGTAGCCTCAAATGTCCTTGCGTTGACGAGTTGTGGAAGTTTGGAGAAGGGGCCGATTCAGATGTTGACCGTGGTTCAAAATTACGAAGTATGTCCTCGGATCTTTCTCTTCGAAATTGATCTCAGACCGTTGTCAATAGCCCACTGTGTGGCTCCCGTGCGTCGTAAATTCCAATACCATCCTGTAATATATTCAGTTATATAAATACTTGAATAAGTTTTTTGAAAAAAAAAAAAGTTATATATAAGTATTAAATGGTAAAGTTACTAAAAGACCACATTGTATATATAACCCATTTTGTAATTTTCCATTTAAAAAAGTCTTTTTTTGTGTCTCGAGGTAAAAATATTAGGTAATTGGTAATTTTTAGTTAACGTCGTACTAGAGCAACACAACGGGATATTGACGACGGTCCGGAATCAATCCCTTAAGGGAAAGATTCGAGGACAACACCTCGTAATTTTGAACCACGGTCAGATGACGAAGCAACACTTGAGCTGGCACCCCACTCTCCAAACTTCCACGCCAACCCAAAGTGAGGACTTTCGGCCACGACAGATTTAAAGTGCACCATACGCTTACAAACATTCATGCCCGGACCCGGATTCGAACCAGGAACCTTCCGATCCAGAGGCTAACACCTTAACCACTATACCGGTTGGTCGGCGTGTGGGCAAAGGATTCGGGTTCGAGGACTTGGGTGCCTGATAATCGCATAGCACTGATAGTTTATTGTGATATACAATAGAACCTTGATCATCCGAATTAAGATTATCCAAGCGTCCATGTTTTCCAGGCCGTATTTCACACAAAGTTTGTTCTTAAGCTTTAAATAATTCTTCGGGCTTCAAAGTGCGCACTTTGTTCAGAGGCTAGAAAGTGCTGTGAAACAGAAGATCATTAAGGACTTTTTCAGAGGAAATGTTAATTTTTAGTTAACGTCGTACTAGAGCAACACAACGGGTAATTGACGACGGTCCGAGATCAGTCCCTTAAGGGAAAGATCCGAGGACAACACTTCGTAATTTTGAACCACGGTCAGATGACTTTCGGCCACGGCAGATTTAAGGTGCACCAGCCGCTTCTAAACCATACACTTACAAACATTCATGCCCGGATCCGGATTCGATTCAGGAACCTTCCGATCTATATTCGAGGTGGCATCGATCCACATAACATCGGTAATTTGTAATTTTTAATTAGCGTCGTACTAGAGCAACACAACGGGCTATTGACGACGGTCCGGAATCAGTCCCTCAAGGCAAAGATCAGAGGACAACACCTCGTCATTTTGAACCACGGTCAGATGACGAAACCTGAGCTGGCACAACACTCTCCAAACTTCCACGCCAACCCAACGTGAGGACTTTCGGCCACGACAGATTTAAGGTGCACCAGCCGCCTCTACAGCATACGTTTACAAACATCCATGCCCGGACCCGGATTCGAACCAGGAACCTTCCGATCCAGAGTCTAACACCTTAACCACTATACCGGTTGGTCGGCTACTACTATATTTTGAAGCCTGAACGTAAGTGTGATAATTTCAATGACAAAAAGTCCTCACGTTGAGTTGGTGTGGAAGTTTGGTCAGTGGGGTGCCAGCTTAGGCGTTGTCTTGTGATCTGACCATGGTTGAAAATTACGTGGTGTTCTCGAATCTTTCTCTTATGGGATTGATCCCAGACCGTTGCCAATAGCCTGTTGTGTTACTCTTGTACCACGTTAACCTTCACGCTGCGGCAGGTAAACAGTTGTTACCACTAAAATTTCATTTACCCTAGTGGCATGGTAATGATCTGTGTATTGTGAATGTTATTCCTCTTTTAAGTGACTACTGGCATCGACTGACCGTCTAGTGGGTGCCCCCTACCCTGCCGACCATGAGGTGTGAACGCTTTGAGAAAATCAGAAAGTGGCTCCGGTGATACCTCTTCTCACGCCACACAATAAATACTATGAAAGGAAAGCGTCAGTCGTAAATGCCACTCACGGCCCTATCGCTCTAGTTGGGTAATTAGGTAAAGGGGCTCGGTAATTGGTAATTTTTAATTAACGTCGTACTAGAGCAACACAACGGGCTATTGACGACGGTCCGGGATCAGTCCCTTAAGGGAAAGATCCGAGGACAACACTTCGTAATTTTGAACCACGGTCAGATGACGAAGCAACACCTGAGCTGGCACCCCACTCTCCAAACTTCCACTCCAACCCAACGTGAGGACTTTCGGCCACGACAGATTTAAGGTGCACCAGCCGCCTCTACACCATACGCTTACAAACATCCATGCCCGGACCCGGATTCGAACCAGGAACCTTCTGATCTAGAGGCTAACACCTTAACCACTATACCGGTTGGTCGGCAAGGGGACTCGGAGAGTCAGACCAAAGAGCCGTTCTGTGAGACGATTGGAAAAATCTAAGCGCCAAAGCGTAAAGGTTAATTAAAAATTACCAAATTCAAATTTGTTTCAATGACAAAAAAATGCGCGTGAAAGGGTCTTGCTGTGTTCTTAAGATTGGTACCTTGACACACCCACCAAATTAATCTCTCTTGCGGTATGCAGACACCCTCTTCGGTAAACTCTCTCACAACAGCGTTGACCCTTCTCTCACTATAGGGATAACAGTCCGTCAGCCTTCGTCAAATCTAAACTGACATATTTTCCAGAAATATCCATCCCTAATTACGACCTTTCGTTAAATGGCCCTGTTGGAAAAGTTTACAAAACATGATATGACCTTCAATAGCACAGAGGACGGGCCACATTATCCTCGGCAATGTCCTCGGTGACATCTTTTCGGCATTTCTGTGTCATTGCCACTCGTGACATCGCCCACCTCGTCCCTCGAAAGACACTGGGACGAGGTGGGAGTTGGATCCTTCTTCTGGCGTAAACTCTGCCGCGCGTGAGTGCCGCGAGTTTCCGTTGTTCCAGCTTCTTGCGAATTCGGAGTGTGAATGCGTGATGTAAGACATGCAAAATGGGTTACGGGCGTTGAGTGTTCGAGTCAAGAAGCGGTCGTCTCCTTCTGGGAATCTACAGGTGGAGGTGAAAAATGCCCCGATTGAGGTCAGATTGCGGATGTGAGTGAAAGTTTAAACTTTATGCAAATGGTGGAGAATTTCAGTGTATGGAACTGTCCCGAGTGAAATAGGAACCCTATTTGCGGTTTTGTCACGAACTTTATATCGTCATCTGACCGTAGTTCCAAATTACGTGGCGTTGTCCTCGAATCTTTCCCTTAGGGGATTGATCCCGGACCGTCGTCAATAGCCCGTTGTGTTTCTACTGTACGACGTTAATTAGAATCATAGTTTAAGGCTCATTAACTCATCGAAGTTCTATTCATTGGTGCTGGCAGCCGACCAACCGGTATAGTGGTTAAGGTGTTAGCCTCTAGATCGGTAGGTTCCTGGTTCGAATCCGAGTCCGGGCATGGATGCTTGTAAACGTATGGTGTAGAGGCGGCTGCTGCACCTTAAATCTGTCGTGGCCGAAAGTCCTCACGTTGGGTTGGCGTGGAAGTTTGGCGAGTGGGGTGCCAGCTCAGGTGTTGCTTCGTCATCTGACCATGGTTCAAAATTACGAGGTGTTGTCCTCGGATCTTTCCCTTAAGGGACTGATCCCGGACCGTCGTCAATAGCCCGTTGTGTTGCTCTAGCACGAAATTAACTAAAAATTACCAATTACCAATTACTATCATTGGTGCTAGCAGTGACGGAACTGCCTGAAAGATATATCAGCTTAGGTAGGTAATTAACGTGGCACTGAAGCTACATAATGGCTATTGGCGACGATCAAAGATCAATCCTGAAAAGAACGATACGAGATCAATCCAAAGGTAATTTTGTGTTAATTTTCAATTATAGTCGTACAAGAGCAGCATAACGAGTTATTGACGACAGTCCGGGATCAATCCCCTAAGAGAAAGATCCGAGGTAATGGTAATTTTAGTTTACGTCGTACTAGAGCAACACAACGGGCTATTGACAATGGTCCGGGATCAGTCCCTTAAGGGAAAGATCCGAGGATAACACCTCGTAATTTTGAGCCACGGTCAGATGACGAAGCAACACCTGAACTGGCACCCCACTCTCCAAACATCCAAGCCAACGAAAGATCCAAGGACAACACCACGTAATTTTGAACCATGGTCAGATGACGAGTCAACACCTGAGTTGGCACCTCACTCTCCAAACTTCCCCACCAACCCAACGTGAGGATTTTCTGCCACTACAGATTTAAAGTGCACCAACCGCCACTACACCATACGATTACAAACATCTATGAAGTGACCCGAATTCGAATCACGAACCTTCCTATCTAGAGGTTAACACCTTAACCAAAGGTAATTTAATTAACTTTTTAATTAACGTCGTACTAGAGCAACACAACGGGTTATTGACGACGGTCCGGGACCAATCCTCTGAGGGAAAGATCCGAGGACACGCCGCAACATTTTGAAGCACGGTCAGATGACGAGACACCTGAGCTGGCACCCCACCCTCCAAACTTTCATATCAACCCAACGTGAGGACTTTCGGCCACGACAGATTTAAGGTACACCAGCCACCACTACACCATACGGTTACGAACATCCATGCACTGACCCGGATTCGAACCAGGTAGCTTCCAATCCAGAGGCTAACACCGTAACCACTAGACCAGTTGGTCGGCAGGGGAAAGATTAGAGAGCAACACCACGTAATTTTGAACCATGTCAGACAACATCATCTGAGCTGGCACCACATTCTCCAAACACCCACACCACGACAACGTGAGGACATTTGAGGCCACGAAATCAGCAGTCCCCATGTATATGACGGTCATTGACTGGATCGATTTTCGAACTTGACACCCCAGTTGCTAATCCGTTGTTCTTCCAGCTAAAACGTGACCATAAATCGTACTTAGAAGGTGACTAGAAAATGCTGACAGCAAAATCTCTTTCTGTAGTGCTAAGCAATTTGGCATCTTTTAAATGAGCCGAATTCGATAAATTACTTTTGTAATTTGTAATTAACGTCGTATTATAACAACACAACGAAGTATTGACGAACGTCCGGGATCAATCCCTTAAGGGAAAGATCCGAGGACAACACCTCGTAATTTTGAACCACGATCAGATGACGAAGCAGCATCTGAGTTGGCACCTCACTCTCTAAATTTTCACACCAACCCAACGTGAGGACTATCGGCCACGACAGATTTAAGGTGCACCAGCCGCCTCAACACCATGTGCTTACAAACATCCATGCCCGGACCCGGATTCGAATCATTAACATTCTGATCTAGAGGCCAACATCTTTACCACCAGACCGGTTGGTCGGCTCCAAGAATAACGTATCTTAGGTTTTTAATAATTACAGGTAGGTTGGTTGGTATTTTAATTAACTTCATACTGGTGCTACTCAACTGGCTATCAACACCTTAACCACTAGACCGGTTGGTCGGCTAAATTCCTTTTGTCGTAGTCTTATTATCGAGTCTGCCCGAAATTTCTCAACTGTTTATTACGTCTTGGAAGAATCAAGTCACGTAATTCGTCTACACGAGTTATTTTTCTATTTTCGTTCAATTTGTGAAATAAACGATGATTAATGGAGGATAAAACTACTTGAACACAGTTACCAACCATTCACAAATTGGTAAACAGCCACTTTCAGTGGATTTAATTTTCTTTGTGTTTTACCCTGAAGGAAAAAAAGCTTTATCAACTTACATGCTTCTAATTGGGATGGGCATGGAAATTTGGTTGTCGATGTGAAAATTTCCTCCTGGTTTGGATTGTTGCCATGTTTATAATGACAAAAACAGATGATAGTAAGTTTCTGTTTTAAATTTGTACGCACTATTTAATTCAGCAATCGACTTTCGATGCCGAGGTAAATAGTGCATTCGAGTAGATCAACACATCCATTTAAGTGACAGAAATTAGAAAATACAAATGAGTGAAATCATAAATGACTTAGTATCGTAAATAACCTAGATATCGTAAATGACAAATCTGGGTCACATAGGTAGGTCGTAGAATCAACGTCCCACTGGAGCAAAACGGGATCTTTGGCCGACCAACCGGTATAGTGGTTAAGGTGTTAGCCTCTGGATCGGAAGGTTCCTGGTTCGGGCATGGTTGTTTGTAAACGTATGGGGTATAGGCGGCTGGTGCACCTTAAATCTGTCGTGGCCGAAAGTCCTCACGTTGGGTTGGTGTGGAAGTTCGGAGAGTGGGCTGCCGGCTCAGGTGTTCCTTTGTCATCTGACCGTGGTTCAAAATTACGAGGTGTTGTCCTCGAATCTCTCCTTTTAGGAATTGATCCCGAACCGTCGTCAATAGCCCGTTGTGTTGCTCTAGTACGAAGTTAATTAATAATTACCAATTACCAAACGGGATCTTAGTGGTGGGGTCCTGGATCATTCCAGAAAGGAACTATCCGAGGTGATATTTGAGCAACATATTATATTTCCTCACTTTAATCGATGAATGAAATATAAGTTCATTCATCGATTGAAGTGTTGTGAAACAGAAAGTAACTAGTTGTTAGTGCCTTCCATTAACCATATTTCCCCCAATATTTTGATAGCCCGTTGTGTTGCTCTAGTACGATGTTAACTCAAATTACCATTACCAATTACCATCCCCAATATTTTGTTTGTGTGTGCATTAATGGTTATGGTAATTTTTAATTAATGTCGTTCTAGAGAAACACAGCGGGCTATTGACGACTGTAAGGGATTAATTCCCAAAGGCAGTGTTTCTCAACCTGTGTGCCATGAGCGATTGTCAAATGTGCCGCGAGGGTGTTTTGACTAATAATTAAAATTGTATGGGTTTTGTAGCTTTTTGAAATAGTATTTGTAATTACCTTAACAGCTTCTAATTTTTTTTTAAATTTTGTTTTTCCGTTTTTTTTTTAATATTATTTTTCTTAATTGTAATAGACGTTGATTCAAATTTGCTCTTTCTTAAAATAAAAAAAATTGTGAAATAAGTAAGTCTTTAAATTTCTTTAATGTGATTGCATGGCTGTGATCTATGTAGTACAGCAGCAATCGTAAGTGGTAGAGTCTGGCTCTGGTGGATGATGCTGTAGAGATTCGTCCACTAAGGCGTACGTATACTGTCCATTTTCACCCATTCTCTCAATTTTCCGACTCGTTTGAAGTGTTCGAGCATCGTTCAATAATAGTGGTAAATTATTCTGGTATGCATTAACTTGTTCCTTTTGTTTCAGCTCTCGGTTATGTTAGATGTAGGCTTTTAACGGAGAGCCCTTCTGTCTGATGTCTTCAAACTCTTGATCGATTTAGTATGGGTCAGAGAAATAGATATTAAGCGCTTGCAGAGTGGAATAATGAATACAATGTATGCAATATACATTACAATTGCCGAAAGTTAATTCCGTCCCATTATAGAAAGTCGGTCCCGACCTATTGTCAAAAGCTGGTTCAGATCTACTGTCAAAAGTTGGTTCCGACCAACTGTCAAAAGCTGGTTCCGACCAATTGTCAAAAGCTGGTTCCGATCAATTGCTGACAGTTGGTTTCGTCCAATCATTGAAGATGGTTTCATCCAATTTTGGAAAGTTGGTTCCGACCTATTACCGAAAGTTTGTTCCGACCTATTACCGAAAGTTGGTTCCGTTCAAACACCGAAAGTTGGTTCCGACCTATTACCGAAAGTTGGTTTCGACCTATTACCGAAAGTTGGTTCCGTTCAAACACCGAAAGTTGGTTCCTTCCATTTTAATGATTTCATGGTAGTTTTATATCATATCTATGTTCTTAAATTTTTTACTTTGTATTTATGTGTTATGATGTTATGTCTCATTCCAGACAAATTCATAAAATTATAGTTCACAGTTTCTAAGAAATCCGTAATTCTATGCATGTAAAAATAATTTTGGACATGAGTGTAATTAACAAATGTTTTATTCATTAAGCCATATTGAAAAAAATATTTAACAAAATCTGGTGCTTCACAAACAGAAGATATACAAAGAAACAAACGGAAGTATATAGATGACTACATCGAATTCGGATTCATCGCAATTGAAACTCAAATACCATTCTGTGTAGTCTTCAAAAAGAAACTAGCAAATGAAGCTCTCGTTCCAAGTAAACTGAAGACATTTGGAAACTTCACACCCAGATGTCAAAAACAAACCAAGAAAATATTTGAAAACATGGCAGCGCAGCAACAAAATAAAACAGCAAAAAACTTTTTAAAATTATATGAAGATGCCAGAAAAGGAGTTGATTGCCAGCTACAAGGTTGCACAATTAATAGCACAACGCAAAAAAGCACACACCGATGTCGAGTCCATCATTGCACCAGCACTAGCTACCACTGTCGAAACAATGCTGGGAAAGGAATCGACAGAGAAGGTCAAGAAATTACCATTATCCAATGACACAATATCACGCAGGATCGAAGATTTATCTTCACTTAAAACAACAAATTGTCGAGCATTTCGAATCGCACGACAGTGAACTCTGGTCATTTCGGATTGATGAGTCGATAGATATCAGTGGAAAAGCACAGCTCCTTGCTTTCATTTGATTTGTTAAAGATGACAAATTCTTGAGTGAGCATCTTTTCTGCAAAGATTTGAAGAGCACGACGATAGGAAAAGACCTATTTGAGCTTGTAAAAGAAATATTTCAAGCTTTGTTTTGCTGTGGAAAAACTGCGTTGGTGTTTGCACAGACGGATGTCCATCAATGTTACGAAACAAAAAAGGATTTATCACATCTGTGCGCGAAGAAAATTCAAATATTATAAAGCACTACAGGATTCACAGAGAATACCTCGTTTCAAAATCTTAAACTCCATATATGTTGATTGTAATGAACCAAGTCACTCAAATGGTCAATTTCATCAAGAGTCGATCTCTTAAATCCCGAATTTTCTCTGAGCTGTGCGAATGCAATGGATTCTGACTACAAAACTCTTTTATATCACATCTAAATGCGTTGGCTTTCGAAGGGAAAGGTTTTGAAACGACTCATACACCTGAAAGCAGAGGTGATTTTGTTCTTGGAGGTCGAAAAAACATATTTTGGATTTTCTCTTCGTGACGAGATTTGGTGGCTTAAAGTTCAATTTCTCTCGGACTTGTTTGAAATGCTGAACTCTCTGAATTTAAATCTTCAAAGTCCATCCGAGAATATCGAAAGACGAAATTATAAGCACCATTGACGAACTTCAAACCTCACTTAAAAGCTACTTTCCTTCGCTTTCAGTTGACGAGTATGAATGGTTTATCAACCCATTTGTAATTTGCAAGGCACCAAATTTGACAACAGATAAAGAACAGCTCATTGATTTGAGAAACGTTAAGTTCTACCGTTTAACATTATTCGAGAAAAACTTGGTTGAGTGTTGGCTTTCTGTCAGACATTTATACCCGGCAATCGGCTTGAAAGTTATTAAAAATTTTTTGCCTTTTGCATCTTCATGGTTCTGTGAATTTGGATTTTAAGCATTGACAGAAATCAAGTCCAAAAAGCGAGAAAGACTTAAAAGTTGAGACGATAAAATGGGAACTTATCTGGCGACTTTGAACCTCGTTTTAATTTAATTTGTTCAAGAAAACAGGCTCAGCCCTCTCATTGAATAAATTTTGTATATAAATAATTTGTTGGGTTTTTTTTGTATCTTACAACTTTTTCATTTTTTATATTCAGGTGTGCCGCAAATAATTCCATATATTTTTAGTGGGCCGTCAACCAAAAAATGTTAATAAATACTGCCCTAAGGGAAAGATCCGAGGACACCACGCAATTTTGAACCACGGTCAGATGACGAGTCAACACCTGAGACGAATTAAGAGAAGCCAACGGATCCCACGTGGTCACCCTCTCAAATACTGATCACTCGAGTTTGAATCCAGCTGAAGACCGTAGTGTACAAAGAGGGCTGGTGCACGTTAAAACGGCTACAAATATCCTTACATTGGTGTGGTGTTTTGGGAGTGGGGTGCCAGTTCAGGTGTTGTCTCGTCATCTGACCGTGGTTCAAAATTACGTGGTGTTGTCCTCTGACCTTTCCCTTTGCGTAATTTTAGTAATTTTAATTAACATCTTACTAGAGCAACACAATGCGCTATTGACACACGACGGTACCTCTTCAATCCTCTAACCTTTCCCTTTGGGATTGATCCCGGACTGTCTTCAATAGCACTTTGCGTTGCTCTAGACTAGACTCTGGTACTAGAGCAACACAACAATCTATTGACGACGGTCGGGGATCAATCCTTTCCCTTTGGAATTGATTCCGTACTGTCGTCAATAGCTTGTAGTGTTGTTCTGGTTCGACGTTAATTAAAAATAACAAACCATGAAATTCTGCTTAAAATTAATTTCGAACTTAAAATTAATATTCATTGGAGTAAAACGACGGTCCGGGATCAATTCCACTTGATTTTGAACCACAGTCAGATGACGAGGCAACACCTGAGCTGGCATCCCACTCTCCAAACGTCGAGAAATATTTCAAAATGCGATATAACGAGGGGTTACTATATAATGCATTATACATTTACTTCCTAACATGGGGCGTGTTATCCGGGTTGGTAGATAGATAACCGGATACTTGCTAGTTCGTATCTAGATCCAATAAAAATCATTGGTTATGGAGGGGCTGGTGCACGCAAAATCTACCGTGGCCTCCAATGTCTTCATGTTGGAGTGGCGTGGAAGTTTCGAGAATGGGGTATCCACTTTAGGTATTGACTTCGCTATCTGACAGAGGTTCAAAATTACGAGGTGTTTTCCTCGAATCTTTCCCTTCAGGATCGATTCCAGACACTTGACAACAGCCCGTTATGTTTCTCAGTGCGGCGTACCTACCAACTACGTACCTACCTTGTTCACAGGGGAAATTATTACTTTAATGTACTCTACAGAGGCTGTTAACACATTTTTTAGACAATGAATATTGTATTCACAAAACTATATTACATTATTCTGAACTATCTTTCGGCACCGTAATTTCCAGGATAATAATGCCCTTTGAAGTGTCAGAGGAGGCATTCTATCCCATTCCTCCTGAACAGCTTTCCAGAGTCCTGTAAGGGTTGTGGGACGACGTTTGGTAATGCAGATTTTAAAAGTCCGAAAAAATAGGTGATACATCGGGAGATTTAGTAGGGATATCAGTGAAGGGTATGGCCTTGATACCGGTTTTTTGTTCGATTTCTTTTAGGAAATTTACAGTGGATTTTGATGTGTGACTGCTAGCTTTGTCTTGATGGAGTTCCACAGATTGATGGCACTATCTGTAAAGCGATGGTATTTCATTCAGAAAAATTGGCGATAAAATATGTTCCTGATAGTATTTGGAGTTAATCTTGACATTTTTTTCCCACTCTCTTTATTTTTAACTTGCCATCATATGAAAAACCAGCAACAATCATGAATCCCTTAAAAAAAAATTTCGATTCTGTGAACCATGTACTTAAATTTTTTCTCCCCTTTTATGATAATAAATGGCTCTTTTTTTTGCTGCAATCATTTAAATACACCCATGATTCATCTATTGTGACAATTTTTTTCCATTTTTCTTTGGATAAGTGTTTCTCATATAGAATTTGGCAGCGTGTCCTGCTTTCAGCGATATGCTTTGGAGAAAGACGATGCGCATTGCGTTTTTTCGCTATCTTAAGATTTAAATCAACGTTTATCATTTTGTTTACAGTGAACACCGAACATTTTAATGATTTTGCAACTGTCCTTTGACTAGGGGGATTTTCTTTTAACAGTAAACAACGCAATAGTCGAAGATGTCCGTTTCTTCCTTGGATACTTGTTTGGAATTTTTGTCCCACTTGAGGCTTCCATTTGACGTTTTTTTCTTTTCTTGTTGACTATATTACCTATCGACGCTTTAGATATCACAAAACCATGACTCTTGCATCGTTTTTGGATAACGGAATATGAATATTTCTCTTCAGAAAGAGCATAAATATAGCCTTTGAACCACTACTTCGTTAAAAACGCCATTTTGAATAAAAACAAACCTCTCAAGCCGCAGACGATAATCTTGACTTTTAAAAACATAGAGTACAACTGCAATTATTTCTTTTGCAGCAAACGATTTTTTATTACCGCTAACCAAAATCGTCTAAAAATGTGCGAACAGCCTCTGTATATAACGGTCGGATATATTTAGAAATGAAATATTTCCAGGCCTATTCTTGAACATGGCATTGAAAATTGAGATTAAAAGAAATATTTCCTTTAGAACAAAATCAAAAACTAAATTCAATTGTCCTTATCGTATTGATGATATAAGACTCTACATTTGAACAATGAACTGTCCGACAGCACAAGATAAAACAAAAGATAGACCGATAACTTTTCTGAATATGGCCTGTAAGTAGTTTCATATCAAAGTTTCTTTCAGATTCAAATGAGGAATAAACATTTAAAAAATCGATTAAGTTTCAACTAACAGATTTCCCCGATTTCCTCTGGAAACTGAAATTTTTTGTAATCTAGCAAAAAACCCAATCTTTGTAATCTAGCGATAATAAGTTATTCGACAACATAAATTATTGTTATCTAGCAACCGAAGCAAAGTTCAAAAATATAGTTTCATACATATATTTTCCATAAGTAATGGATCAGATTTGTAATTCCTTTCTAAAAATTATTAATTTTCTGAGACGGACTTCAATTTTTCCTTGAGTGAATGGAAATTGAGATTTTGTGTGTTGGATTGTCAACTGATTAGGTCACAAGTTGATACAGGGTAAGGATGGTTTGTGGTAGGATTGATGCAGGACCATATTTGACCAAGCTGCGCCAAACACAAAACATACATCTTCAGGTAACTGACAAACACACACAATGAAAGTTTTACTAACGCAGAAGAGATCCAGAGAGAACATAAAAGGAGTCTGAGGGAGGAGCAGTTAAAAGAGTGGGGTAACTCCACCAAGAGAAGAACAGTGCATAACTTATACAACGAAGTTTCAACTAGGAGACTTCAAGGTTCATTCGAGATAAATCAACTGCTGACAGGGCATGGAGTCCTAGAGGAATACCAACATATATTTTTTGGAAAGATTAATATGTGTAAATGCGAAGAGGAAGAGATAGGGGATCATATTATCTACAGGTGCAGACAATGGGACGCTATTAGAGAAAACATTTTTCCAGGGAATTACAAACATTCTGGTATAATATTAACACTTTCTGATAAAAGAACTAGAGAAGGTCTTAGATGCATAATGAAGGGAATTTTAGACAATAGATTACAATAAATGGAAGAGACAGTATAGTGAAGTTGATGCAACTCAAAATAAATCGTATGCCTATAGGCGGGGCGGTCAAAATACGAGGGTTGTAAATAAAGTAGTGGCAACTTAGCCCAGAAAGTATCAGAACATCGGGCATACGCAAACAGAATATCGGAGCAGTGAGGCGACACTGTTGTTGATGTGTTGAGTACATAAAACCGTCGATCCAGTTGCTGCGTGGCGTTGAAGTGGACAATTTCGTTTCTACCGTTCTAAATCATGTTTACAAAACGTGATCTTGTAACTAGAACCGGAAGTACGGACGTGGGGTCCT
Organism: Metellina segmentata; assembly: GCA_947359465.1. Lineage (NCBI taxonomy): Eukaryota > Metazoa > Arthropoda > Arachnida > Araneae > Tetragnathidae > Metellina > Metellina segmentata. The sequence continues at coordinate 107,782,419 of OX375880.1, forward strand.
ATTTGACCCTCCAAGGGATTTGGACGAGATATCTCGTCTATCAAGATCTGACAAATATTGTTGATAGCGAGGTATCTTATCATCAAGATAATGCCGAATTTTTTATGCTGACGATATCAAGATCTAGTCAGCTTTATTCTAATGATGAAAGAATATAAGATCTTGATATACAAGGTATCTCGTCCATCAAGATCTGGTTATTAGATTTCCTAATAACGAATTGCCTCGACAAGACAACCACCAGGTTGTAACAGGGCGTTATGGTAGTCACGGAAAAAAACCCCGAAACACTTCTTTTCATTCAAGCAATTTTAGCAGTCGACAAAATTGACAGGAACCTAACGTCCCTTCTATAAACTCAAATTCATAAAATTTGCATAACGGGCAGTCTTTATAATAAATTGAGCACCAACTTCATAAATTCCAACAAGAATCCTTATTCGACACACAATTTCAAATCTACATCAAAATTTAACTTCAGATACCAACTTTTAAGTCCTTTGGTCTCACTGATTCGCAGTTATGAGAACAGAAAGATTGGAGCCTCTAATGTTAAATCAGTTTCTTAGACTTTTATGGATATCTTCGTAAATAATATTTCTATAGTGCTGATATTTTGTACCACGTTACTGTTAAACAACCCAGACAAAATCCGCTAAAAATTTTATTTAAAAAATAGTTTTTAGTATGAAATAATAATTATTAAATTAATGCTTGAAAAAATTATGAATTGGAATCTTATTATATTTTGATGGGAATCGATTCAAAAAGACTAGCTTAATTCAGCTTATTCCGATGATTAGATTTTGAGCTACATTAAAATTTCTCATTATTGCGATTTTAAGGGGCAACCAAAAGTTTAAAAAGCATTTGACAATCCCAAGCTATAACTCTATTGAAGGATTGAGACATTTCATTTAACATGTTTTCACACGGGCGTAAAACTTTGAAAGAATGGACTTTCTTTTGCTTCAATGTTTTGTAGTATTCCTAGTCAGACGGAGAAGATTGTCCTTAGGGTGGTATTATGAAAGGAACTCGTTCTAGTTCACTACGAAGAATTTTCAACGACAGGTGAAATAACGCGGAAGCGAAGGAATGCGGTTTTTATTTTCTGATTTTAACCTGGCGATGGTTTTACTTTAATGAAAGTAAGAGTTCTTAAAGGAAGTCCGTTTGCTGTGCGAAAACAGAATGCATAAAGAAATTTCGGAAGCTGAGATAAAGAAAGTCTTACAATTACAAGGAATAGTAATTCTCTTATAAGAAAAAAATACTAGAAAAAATAATTATTTTATTAAAATTTGAACAAATAGTAAGTATTTTATAATTAGAAGAAAAATTTTTTTTACTATAATTATAACAAATAGTAGTTCTTTTTTATAATTAAGAAAAAATAGTAACTCTTATAATAAAAAAATAGTAATTCTTCCTAGTTAAGGGTTGGAAATTTATGTACTATAAATGAATGCAGTAGTTTCTTATAAATGCTTCACGACCAAGAACGTTTACGCGCACTAACTTTTTAAAACGAATACTTTAAAGCATAGCTTGTCAAACCTTTTGGTTTGGTTGCTCAGTTGGAAGAGTAACGAATTGATAATTAGAGTGTTACGAGTTCGAAACTAGGTCTAACCAAAGACCGTAGTGAACGTCAGTGCTGGTGCATGTTAAATCTGTCGAGACCTCAAACGAACCCACGTTGGCGTGGAAGTTTGGAGAGCGGAGTACCAAATCAGGTGTTGATATCGTCATTTTTGACCTTGTTTCAAGATTACGAGGTGTTGTCGTCGGAACTTTCTATTTGGGATTGATCTTAGTCCTTCACCACGGAGCTCGTTGTTTTGCTCCAATGCGATGTAATTCAGCTACACCTACCTACCTCTGACGAATGCAGCGGCTCTATAGGGAGCCGCAACACAGTTTAAAAACTGTAAAACGAGATCACGTGGATAGGAGAGACAAACTATCAAAACACGTGAATGTTTCTTAAAAAGGAAAGTTGGTTTCTATGTCTTTTCCAATGCGCTGGAGTAAATATACAAACCTTATTTCCATTGAATAATCCGAATTCTTAAAACTGACAGGTAGGTTTGAAGAATTGATCCTCAGGACATTGTATGGTAATATGGAAATAAAAGTATTCTAACATTCCAAGATTTCTCTGACGTTATCCACAGGCGAATGATTTACGCAAGAGGTTTTTAATAGTGGATATACGAGTTCCAAACTGAATCAAACCAAAGACGGTAGTGTACGTGAGGGTTATTGCACGTTAAATCTGTCGCGGCTTCAAATGTCCTCTCGTTGGCGTACTGTGGAAGATTGGATTGTGGGTTGCTAGCCTAGGCGTTGACCTCGTCATCTAATCGTGGTTCGAAATTACGAGGTGTTTCCCTAGGATCTTCCCTTTCCGGATTAATCCCAGAATGTCGTCAATGGCACGTTGAGTTGCTTCAGGTTGCAAATTCAATTACCTTCTATTAATAGTAGGTAAAGCGTTTTCAGTTTCATGCAGCACTGATTCCAAAGTTGGGAACGTGTCAAAAGGAACAGTTTATAAACGATATGTGCCCCAAATTATAATTTTTATTAAACTCCATCGGACAAGAGTTTAGGTCAATGACTACCTTACTGTGGTATAGTGAAAATATTCTGCTCTTCAAACGATGATTCAATTTCGCAAAAGAGAAACTCTTTGAATCTTCATATGAGTGGGATATCCAGTGTCAACAAAACAAATCAGACGGTCTGCGAGAACGCTACTATCATAAAATAATAAGGAATCTATTTTTATAAAATTTTTATTGACAACCGGCAGTTGACCTTGGGCCAGTCGATTTTTTAATAGGTGTGAAACCTTTTTGACAGAAGGCTGCCATACCCTAAAGCCCAGGTGCAGAATTATATTCAGTGTTCTGCAACACAACTCCAAGCAATTGCAATTGTTCTGCAGGCATTTTGTTCGAATTTTGAAAACTGCAGTCAAATAAAAAACAGACGAAAAACACAATTATCGGCTAATTATGTACACTCAAAACCTGTTTTTGTGAGGGTAGATATGGACCGCATAAAAGAAAACGCTTAAAAAAATCTTCCAAAACTTCACGAGTAGCTATAAAAAATATTTTTCGCAACACATTTAAAAAGTATTTTTTTTATGTGGTGGAATAGGGACCGCATAAAAAAAGTGTCAAATAGAAAAAAACTCAAAACTTTACGAAATTGCTTTTTTAAACGAAATTAAGACACGAGGCTTGGCAACTACTTGGAATCTCATTTAGAAATCTCGTTCAGAAAATACACATGCGAATATTTTTAAATATTTTATTTGTACTTATTTTACACATACAAAACTTTTCAAAACGTATAACCTTCGTAGTATCCGTATTCGTATTATCCTTCGTAGTCTGACAATACTCTGATTTTCTTGTGATGAACTGGATCAAAATCACTTTCGTCACTTAAAGATACTACCTCGCACTCGTTTAGAGTTAACTTTTTTTCAGTTACCATGTAGTCGGTGTGACGGACTAAAAAGTATAAAATAATTTCTCCTGGCCCCATACAAATTCCTGACCCTATACAGATTGTCCTGAAAATTTGTGATTGTGAAGAGTTTTAATAGCTATAAAAATACTTGTAATATTTAAAACGAAAACGTGGGGCGCTTTACACTCCTCACTATTATCTATTGCATGCGCCCCACGTCTTCGTTTTAAATCTTACAAGTATTTTTATAGCTATTAAAACTCTTCACAATCACAAATTTTCAGGACAATCTGTATAGGGTCAGGAATTTGTATGGGGCCAGGAGAAATTATTTTATACTTTTTAGTCCGTTACAAAAACGTGCTATATTAAAAATTTTTTATTTAAGTAATTTTTATTGATAACTTCGTTGATTATGTTCTAATTTGATTGAAATTTTGAAAAGACTGTAAGTAGATTTTACTGAATAATTTTTTTTTCATATACCGCACAAAAAAAGGTTTGAGTGTATTACATATTTATAATTAAACATCAAAATTAATTAATTACTTTATTTATTTAAAACCAAGGCATACTTTCAGAATTTGAAATTTTATCGATAACTTTGACTTTGAAGTTAAATATTTTGTCATTGACATAGAAGATGTGTTCTATAAAGTGTTTGTGGCAGTTTTTTTTTTGAGGGGGGGGGGTTTCCGGAGCTAGAGAAGAATAAAGAGGTGTGGCAAGGAACCCGCTTAGCACTGCAGAACATCGTAACTTATGATTGAAAACAAAGAGGAAAAATTGTTCTGCAAAGACTTTGTTCTGCGACGTACATCGCAGTTTTAAGCTCTTTCTGCTCTTGGGCCTTAAAGTTTGAATGGTAGTGGTTTTGAATGGCCTTTCCCGACAGCGAGTTATCAAAACTGTCGCTTTCGGCACAGAAATCATAAACCGATCAAGACGCCATTTCTGTGCGCGATTTCTTTACGTTACCAGGAGTTCGCTATTTTAACTAATAGAATCATTAAAAACTACGTGACTCGACTTCTTTTCTTTGACGAAATGAGATGAATATTTGTGAACAAACCAGGACTGCAATGGTAATGGTAATTTTTAATTAACGTCGTACTAGAGCAACACAACGGGCTATTGATGACGTTCCGGGATCAATCCCCTAAGGGAAAGATCCGAGGACAACACCACATAATTCTGAACCACGGTCAGATGACGAACAAACCTGGAAGGAAAAGAAATATTTTACTTCTGCTCTCTCATGATACATATCGGTTAACCTAGAATTGTAGTTTTTGCCACGTTTGGCGTTTTATCTAATTTTTAAATACCAATTAATAAAATACAATAATTTATTAATTCTAATTTTCAATTTCTTTTTGGTCAGTTCCAATAATTACCAATCAACTATCGTATATAAAATAGGTAGGCAGGTTGTTGAATTGTACATCAATTCGATTAGATTTGGTTTTTTTCGGCACAAAGGCCATATTTGGTCCAGATGCGCCAAACACAAGACAAACATTGTTAAGAAATTGTGAAAAGAAAGGACGCAGAGAAGTGGGAAAACATCGCTTGGGTATCTTAGGGGTCAAGATCCCCTGTGTTTGCCAGCGGCAGTAAACCCCACGGGAGAACAATAGATCAATTGGGTACCTCGTAAAGCCTCTACACACCTAGGGATAGATGAAATTCAAGATGGCGTTAGTTTAGTTTCTAAATTCGAAATTCTATCTTTAGAATTTCTATTGTCGACTGCTGAAATCGTATTCTAGAAACAAGTCAAGTGACGTCATATTCGGAATACGTACAAGAAACATATAGCCACAGAAGCACTGCCACCACCTATATTTAGCTTGTCAGATAATGCCTCTCATAAAGATTCAATATAAGCTCGTAAAAACCCCTAAAAATGTACATTGAGGATGGAATTCAAGATGGCGTTAGTTTAGTTTTTAAATTCAGAATTCGCTCTTTAGAATTTTTATTGCGAATTCGGAAATTGTATTCTAGAAACAAGTCAAGTGAAGTCATATTCGGAATACGTACAGGAAACATAGCCACCGAAGCACTTCCACCACCTATATTCAGCTTGCCAGATAATGCTTCTCATAAAGAGTAAATATAAGCAGTATGGGTTCTCTCTTTCTCCAATTTAAAAAAATGCTTGCTTCCCGTATAAACTATTTGGTATACATAATCGAATTTCATTACGTGCTCTTTTATCTAATTTTGGACTTGGAGTAGGGGTGAAGGGAGTAGTTGGGGGCTTAGGTCGGCCTTGAGTTGTGCAAATCAAATTCTAATTACTTATTGCGCTAAAACACTATTACATTATTCTCTTGTGTCTTAGCATTCTCTTTTCCAATCTCCGACTGCAATAATTTACTCGAAAAAAACCCGAATTCGACTAATTAACATCACAATGTTGCAAGAAAAAAAAGAGAAACGATAATTAATTCGTTTACAATTCATCCAACCGCAATTTCGGAATTCTTTTTCCCTTCGCGAGTGAAAGTTGGCAGCAGTGAAAACGCTTTCGAAATATTCCAATTTTCCAAACAAACGATCGCTTTCACCTGGCACAGAGGGCCAAGTTTTCGCGGGTTTTTCCCTCCCTCGAATTGAGGTCGAGCAAAACCCTCTGACGTCATCGCAAGGGTCCGAAATTTATTTCGTGCTTTCGAACCACCTTCTTCGGTTTCTTTTTTGTTCTCTTCTCCTTTCCCCGTCTCGGTGCAATGACCCGCTTTCGAAGTTTGGGTTCCGAGTATATAAGAAGTTTTCTAGGCCAGGGCTTAACATACATCGCACAGACGACAACTCTTACACATGAAATGAGATCTTTCAGTTAGAATTCGATCTTTTACAGATTATTTTACCTCTGGAAAATACAGTGCAGTTCTATTGTTCTTTTGGACCGGTAAGTTTATTTACATTTGATTCGACGATAAATTTAAATATTCTATTTACGTAAATTGTGATTTAGTGAAAAAAAAATTTAATATTGAAGGTATTTCCTTATTGATAACAAAGGATATGATTTTGATGACTTTTTTTCGAGTAAGTCTGTAACGTTAATCGACTGAACAATCCTGTTTCTTTTAATGCCGATGTAAATACCTTTGATTAGTTTTTTATGTATTTTGTGTAATTCAGGCTTTTCGGCAATTTTTTTTTACATATTTTGCTGGTTTTCAAGAAAGAGAACATTTTTTGATGAAATTCTGTAAAAGCAATATGTTTTGCCCTGTTGGCGAAAATTTCCATGAAATTTCGGAAGACTGAACATCTATAGTCAAATGATTTATTTAAAAAACAAATTTGATTAATACCGGTTTACTTTTAACATTTATCGGATAGCATAAATAAAAAAAGTTACGGTTTTCATTGATATTTAATGTTCGAATCATTTAGAATATTCAACTTTATTCCTTTTTAATATTTTAGATTTTCTTTGTATCTCATTATTACTTCTCAGGGTCATATTATAGTAATGCTCATTAGTAATATCGATGTAGTTCACCATTCTCTGTATTTTAAAATAGAAAAAAAAATTTTATCTATTACATACAACTTTTATTTTATAAATTGTGTTGTAAATCATATATTTAAATAATTTGATTGATTTTTGTATCAAATATTTAAAATCAATTTCTTATTCTTGACTTATAGAAATAGACCGATCACTAATTTTACCGTTTTCCATTCACCGATCACTTGATCTATGTACTATTCGTTGATTCGTGTACGTAATTGTGTGTGTTTGTGTATGGTGTGTTGATTCTTAAAATATGGTTTATCCGTATTGATCTTAGGATATGGAATTTTTTTAACTGTGCGCAATTACCTACCTAGTCATCCAATACATTAAGGATACATTGACACTCCAAGGATGTTTGAATCGTGAGTGTTCTGTGTTTCATCAGTTCAGAAGATGAGCGTCCGAGGTGAATTTTGTAATGTATGGGAAGCGTTCGTAAATGCAACTTCAGAACTGATGAAACGGAGGTCACATGACGCATTATTTTCTTGGTTTGCACTTTTTATCAAATTGTTTGCGAACGTGCCAGTGTTTGTAGTTAAACTTCTTGGAAAGGGCATTCTCCGACAATTTACAATTATCTTGAAATTTGCATTTATTGAAAAAATAATTTCACTTTCGCGACTTCATGAAAGAATCTCTTCGAAATTTATTTTCGCAAAGATATGAGAAAAGCAACCCATTGGGAACTTCAGGAAATTCGAACTGCTTGTGCCATTATGTGCTTAAAATTAAATTGATTAAAAATTAAAAACTTTCAAATTACATAAAAAATTTTAATATTTGTTTCATTTTGGATTAATTATTCTTGTGAGACGCCATTTTGCATTTCCGGAATAAATTGCTCATTGAATCAGGAATTCTGAAAAAAAAAAAAAAAACCTTCCAAAATAGTTATTTTTATTGCACATGACTTCCTGTCCATCCATTGAACGTCTGTTCCCCCACTCCTATCCAAAGCCATGTCAGTCTGTTCGGAGCGGGGCCATCGTGAAGAAATGGTATAGTTGCCTTTCAATTCTATTATACTGTATTTGAACTTTATTTTTAAAATTGAATATGTCATTGGAGACGAACACAAATTTTCATATTCGACTTTCTTAAAATAGAATTCGTAACACTCTCGGTACTGTATAACTAAACACGAACGATAACTCTATTTTGTATACGAACATTACTATTTTTATTTTTTAATAGTTTCAATGGAACATTTTTTTATTTCAAGGTTTAGATTTATTATAAAACTATGTATATGAGAGGACCATCAGGTTCGTATAATAATTAAAATAAAATAAAATAAAAAATAAAAAACATAAAAATAACTACGATTATTTTTTACATATTTTGTACATGAAAAAAAAAATTCCTTGGAAAACTAGGTATGTTATGAAAAGTGATTTCTCACTATATATATATATATATATATATATATATATATATATATAGTTTGAAGTAATGAACGAAGCAAAAACTAATAAATATTCATTCCATCAATCCCCATTCGCATGAATGGGAGCAGTTAAGAATAACCCCGACATTTTTACGCCATCATCTGTGCCTAACAAGCCCGTTTTCTTTCATTGAAGAAGGCAGTTGAGCGTAAATGGCAGCGTCTTCGTTCCTTTTGTTTCTGTACCTCGGAACACGGGATTTCAAGGTCAACCCGAGCGCTCACGACTCGAATACGAATAAACAACACATCTGAAATTCATTTCATTGGATATGTCATTTCGTTTACTAAGGTCAAGTTGGCATTAAGGTTAAGTCTGGTTTGTTCGAAATTTTTTCATGCCAATTTCCTTGATGTAACTGATCGCAGGATGGCAATAGTTTTAATTACTGAGATCTTGGGAACTTGCACTGCGAGTGGATGAAATGGTTCGGGATGATAGTATTAATCAAGCCAACTGATTGGACGGGGTTGGGGAAGTCGCCAATTATTTTATGGGTTACCGCGGTAATTGCGTTCAATTTTATTTTTTTGTCTGGGATTCATTTCACATTTCACTGCTTACGTTATTTGTATTTTTGCAGGCAATAAGCTGTAAAAGCTTACTGCCTACTTGAGAGGTTGACCCTTAAGAGGTTGGTTAGTTGGAATGGAACTTTGGGTTCGTGGCGCTAAATCCTGTAGTGGACAAACTGTGTCATGGGTTGATTAGGTTGTGTTTTATTACGCCACATTTGGTCAAGCTGCGTCAAACGAAGTCAGGTAAACCGACATACCCCCGCAATGAAAGGTTATTGACAGAGAAAAGGTTAGGTAATTTTAATTAACGTCGCAATTTTTCAATACAACGGGCTAATGACGGCGGTTCGGGATCAATCCCCAAAGGGAAAAGTCCGAGGACAACACCACTCTCCAAAGTTCCACATGAACCCAACGCGAGGTCTTTCGGCCACGACAGATTTAAGGTGCACCAGCCGCCTCTACACCATACGCTTACGCCAGTCTTTCCTGGATTCGAACCAGAGACCTTCCTATCTAGAGGCTATAACACCTTAACCACCAGACCGGTTGGTCGGCGATAGAGAAGAGAGACTAAGGGGAAATCAAACCTACAACTTGTAGGCTGTTAGCGACATCGTGTGAGTCGGAAGTAATGCTACTATATGAATCGATGTATGGCATACTAGGTGTCTTTTTTCCCTCCATGACAGCTCATGGATGTATCAAGTCAGTCAATTAAGCATTCCATGGGTGATAATTTGGCAGTCTCATTGTATACCCAGACCCAGGGCACCATGAGTGGTGCTGCTACATCGTACTCACCATGAGCAGAGGGGTGGGATTCGCCTTCTTGGCGGACTTTGGGGAAGCTGACCAGTATTTAGGTATCTTGAAGAAAAGAGGAAACTTCGCGCAGCCAATAAAAATGGATTATGTATCGAAAATTTTTTAATGCGCTTGAAACACAAATAAAGCAACTCAATAATGAGTCCCGAAATGGTTTTCGGCTAGTAAAATTTCTTGTCAGATACCGAATTTTTTAAAAACGGATAGCCATTTTGTTCTCGAGTCTTATAAATAAATAATATACTCCAACAGCACAGCAGGGGCCATGATAGACCAGTTGCAAGAGCAACGGATTAACAACCGGAAGGTTTGCAGTTTGTAACGGTCCGGCCAAAGACCGATGTGAACACGGGGACTGGTTCAGGTTAATCTTTCGTGGCCTCAAATGTTCTCACGTTGGCGTGGTGTTGAAGTTTGTAGAGTGGGGTGCCAGCTCAGTTGTTACTTCGTCATCTGACCGTGGTTCAAAATTACGAGGTGTTGTTCTCGGATCTTTCCCCTAAGGGACTGATCCCGGACCGTCGTCAATAGCCCGTTGTGTTGCTCTAGTACGACGTTAACTAAAATTACCATTACCTTGGATCTTCGGGATTGATCCCAACCCTCTCCAAAATCCCGTTGTGTTACTCCATTGCGACGCTAATTAACTACCTACCATTATTTGTTACGATAGTTTATTTTTTAAGTAAAAACCCGATTGGGTTAAAAATAAAAGTCGCCAATTATTGCTCAGGTTTCCAGGATTCCGGATCAGTTTAGCATTGGAGGGTCGATAGTTTAATTAACTTCGCACTGGAGCCACACAACGGACTATCGGTGACAATCCGAGATCAATGTAAAAGATACGAGGACAACACCCCGTAGTTTTGAACCAGATGACGACGTCACCTCTTGAGCTGGTACCCATTCTCAAAACTTTCACAGAACGGCAACGTGATCCAAAGAAAAAGGTGTTACACAGGCTCTTACAAAAAAGATAAAATCTGGAAAATATCGCTCTAGACTACGATCCAATAGTTTGAAACCTCATTTTTTTAAATGCCTCCCTGTTTTCAGCACTTAAAATTACTTTTAAAGGAAGATCCGTTCAAAAACCTACTCACTATCGGCACATCGTCCCTCACATTGACCTAAAAGTCGGTATGTATGTGGGTCACAAGAACAACTTTCAATGGGAGGAAAGTTTGTTGACATCATCTTCACCATTTCTTTTACCGTTTCAATTACGGGATCGAGACGGCAGCCGCGCTGTTGCCAAGGTCGGAGCTCGATTGTGCCTCTGCGATCGGATTAGAACAGGTGAGAAGCTTTCTAAATATAGATGTTTTCGTGTCAGAGAAGTTTGTCCCGTAAAATAGGTCTTAAGAAGTCGTTGTGATGGATAACAGTATTGCATTTCATGCTCTACCACCATATTTTGAAGTACGTTAGATTATTCAAGCAGTAACTTTTATTGCTCATTCTTTTTTCATTGCGTGTGTATTCTTAGCAAGTGATCGGTCTAAACTAATTTCCTTCAAGGGATAGATCTTGCGAATGATTTTGTGTGAAAATGTCCCCAATTTCAAAGCACCTTAACCCTCCGGTCGGTTGTCTTGACAAAGTATCTTGCCATTAGCAAAACTGAACAGTTCTCAATGAACGAGACATCTCGTTATTAGAAAAACTGACCTGATTTTGATTTTGTCATCATCAAAAAGTGACAATGTCTTCATCATTTGGAATTGAATCGGCATTCTTGATGACGAAATATCTCGTCATTAGCAAAATTGATCGGATCATGGTGGACGAGATATCTCGACGAAACCTATTGGAGGGTTAAGCTAAGTCGACGTTAGTTTGAGGGACCATTTTAAGTGGATGTTTCGGTTGGGTTCTTTTAAAGGAGGAAGAGAAAGATATTTCTACTTTAATTAAAGTGTTACTTTTGTATCTTTCAATTAGGTTCCAACAAAACCAAAGAAATGAAGAAGATCCGGTCTTCTACCTTATGTTGTCTCTTCGTACTTATACCCATTGTATCTTCACAATTTGAGGCAGGTAAGTCAAAAAAACTGTTCTTAATTCTATGTAAATATCAATTTAGTTGTATATTTCTATTTGAAAAATGAAGCAAATTATCATTCTGTGGCTATGTATGGAAACTAATTTCTACCATAAGTCATGACCTCTGCTTTCCAAAGGATATTTATTCACCGTTTTGATTGCTTGTAGGTACTCAAAATTCAAACCAGTGGTTCTGGAATTCCACAACAGCTGTAACAGATTCTCTAACTGCCGACGAACAGAATTCCAAAAATGCAACCGGAACAACACCATCCACGATTTCCGACCCCATAACAACCGAAACCACGAAAAACGGCACTGGCACTCAGATATTCTCACCAGAGATATTCGACAAGGATTCCTTCCTGCCTGCAAACATCACCAATGGCCGAAGTGCCATACTGGCCGATCTATTTTCGGACGACTTCGCACCCGCGAATGTCACCAGAGGACGAAGTTCCAAAGCCATGAACCTCGACCTCATTGGCAACGTTCGGGAAGGCAGGATCCTGAACGACGATCCTGGTAATCGACGACTGTCCCTTCAGGGATTCATTCCCATCGTGTCATTTGCGGGCAAAGAGGACGACAAAGAAGCCGAAGGCAAGATTGCCTCTGCCAAGAGTCCCAAACGCATACAAGATGGCGCGGATTTGTACTACAATGGTCCTTATCCACCTATTCCCATTGATGACGAAGAGCAGACCAAGTCCGACAATTACTACAATCCCGTAACGGAGTCGCACAAGAATCACCGCCAGAGCTACCAGAAAGCCATAAACCACCACAACAACAAGCAGGAGAGTTTCGGTACAAGGCTCCCAGACGCCAAGCAACCGAATCACAATTTCTACATATCTCCTCCTCAAAACTCAGCTTCAAACAACAAGCAGAACAAAGATAAGTATGCCGTGGCACCAGAAAAGGAGCTAGTGCGTCTCATCTCAGCGGCTGATTACCACAAGAGACCCACCTACCAGGACTCGCCTCAGAAGTACTATCTTCCAAACCAGCAACACCAGTACCAGAATCTTCCAAACCAGCAAGACCAGTACCAGAATCTTCCAAACCAGCAAAACCAGTACCAGAATACCCAAGACGCTGCGAAGTCCGAGTCACAACCGGCGGGGCATTTCATCGTATCATCGAACCCCACAAATAACGATGATGATGTAAAGTACGCACAAGCAGGAGCTTATCCACCAGAGCCCTTGCCAACAAAGGAAAGGTATCCGACTCAGGATACTACGGCGAAACAGTTCAGACCAGGAAGCAAGCAGTTCGACCAAGAGGGCCTCTATGAGTTGTCTAATGGAAACTACATCCTCAATAATGACCACGAGCAAGGAGAGCATAAATGCGTATGCGTACCGTTCTATCTCTGCAGGAATGGGTACTTGACCAATTATGGAAGATCTTTGGAGAAAGATGACATCGACGAGAGATCAGCAAGGAAAGTTTCCAAGAGAGATGTGGGTAACGAGGTAAGTTTTTCTTACTGCTTCTACTTAAATCCTGTCTGTTTACCACACGAAAACTGCTCTTGCCATTGGCTAAGGGATGGCTGTTTCTATAGGAACAGGACTAGTTCATTTTGAATAGGGGTAACTATGGTGGATAGCTTTATTTTTGACGAATGTTGATGGTGGAAACAGGTAGCTTATTAGTTCAGATTTCGAAAACAAGTAAAAACCATAAAAAAGATATAATTTTAATAAACTATCCCCGCAGTATTATTTACGGAAACTACAGTAAGATCAAGGCAACTCTTGGGGTGGGTTCCGGTCATGTGTGAAAGGCCATGTAGAGGACAAGTTGGAGAGGATACGAAAATAAGCGATTCTCCTTATAATTCTCGCTAGATGACGCCTTAGCAATGAGTCTTTCCATGTATAATATTAATAGATCTTAATATTAATTCGGGGATGTTTTACTTTTGTATTTAAAATTCTCTTAACTGTAAATACATGCATTAACTGTATATGCTTGTAAGAAACCATCCACTCTAAGCCTGGTCACATAATGGAGAAGTATGCTACAAAATATTCAAGATGCACATACGTACTCCATTTCTGTACCGAAAGTAGAAACGTATGCATGTGTATTTCAGACAATTTACCAATTTAGCGTCACAAGGTTGTTGTTGGACCAATGTGTGGCTTGCCTAAAAGACCAAAATTGGAGATACTGTATTTATGACTCTTTTCCATGATACAATACTAATCGTCCGACATATTGCAAAAAAGAGACAATTATTTTGCAAGTTTTACAAAGTGAATTCCCTTATTCATGTATTATACAAATTATAAAACTCACAACGGAGAAAAAATTCTCAAGCTAGGCAGGAAGAAGAAATCAAAGCCAAAGCTTGGAAGGATACACTTTCTAAACTTCCGGCTACCTTGTCGATATTCTTTTGCTACCTTCTAATAGGAGACCTGACATGACTTCCTAGTCAAACATTTTCAAAATTCCAAATTGTGTCCTGTGTGGAGGTTGTGACGAAATGAATTCCACCCCCCCCCCTTGGGTTTGCTCTAAATTAACCAAACTATACAGAGGCATTTTTGAAAGATATTGGAAGATTTATTTCAGCCTACACACTGATTAACTATTTTTATGTTGTCTCGTTTTGATATTTTTTTCTCTATGTTTTTGTGTTGAGTGTTTACTCTAGTGAATGAATGTATTTCATGTGCTACGCATTGCTTAAAAATAATACGCGTCTTGATTTAATTTTGCCAAATTTGCGATTACGATTAAAGTGGCTTTTCTTTGATCAGACTTCAGCCAGAGGAGCCGAATCCCAGACTCTTGCTCCCTACACCGAAGATATCATGGCTCGCATGATTGGACTGAACAACGTAGGGGATAGCTGTGGTCTGCTCAGACGATGCTGCAGGGTTCCTCAGAGAGGAGCAGCACCTGGTGGCCTTCTGCCCTTCAGCCCGGACAACTACCCCATACCCAGTCTTGGCGGTGACTTCAGCCAGCTGCCACCTGGTCTCTTACCTCCTGGATTGACCATTCAACACCTGCAAGGTAATGGGGAAGATCCCAATGCCTATATCGTAAACCAAGACCAGTATCAACAGTCAGGTGAATTAGAGTTCATTCAAAATTTTAAATTAACAAGGGCTAACCAGTTCTAACATGGATCAATGAACTGATGAAAGTTTGCACCAGCTCATTTCTGTTTTGGCTACTTGGTAATGTTGTAACTTTCAATAACTAGTAACTGATACTTGGAGGCATGTCTTTGAACTGAGTCTATTTCTTTAACTTTGAAACTAACACTATGGTCTTTTTTTAATAGTTAACCGTTTCTGTTTAGTTTTTATTTTGCATTACTTATAAAGCCTTTTTTCAAAATGATTATTTTACAGATATATCTAGCTATTTAAGCTGAGGGAATAAACTAAATTCCAGTAAAATCAAATAACTTGATAAACGTCACGTTATATAAGAAAAATTAGTTAATTTTTGGAATATTTTTCTGAGAGAGTATTAAGCTATTCTTTTTTTAATTGATTCCGAAATTTGATTAGAGAAACTTTGGTTATATTAACTAGTTGTTCGAGGAGAGCTAAATTGTAAGATGCTGAAAATCTTCAACTATGCGTATTCCATGGAAGACACTATTGGAGTTATTCACGAAAGAAAAGAAAATTTCGATTTTACACACAGAAATTTAGAAAGTTATCTTCTATATATGATTCGAGCGAATAATCAGACGAAATGAATTTTCAGTTTTATGACAGTACTAAATATTTCATGGCATAAAATCAGGCGATGGAAAGGGTCATTTGAGATTTGTAAACTCATCTAAATGCTTTGCTGCCCAGTTGGTTACTATACGTAGTCGTGTAGCATTGTCTTGATGAAAAATAAAGTCAATTTAAGGAAGAAAGTCTTTATGAGCTATAGAAAAGCTAGAAAATAAATATTTCAGAATCACAATGATAGGTTCATGGGTTTTTATCCGTTTAGTAACCAACAGTCTTCCTTGGATGATTTCCAACCATTTTTGACCTTTTCGATCAATAACTTTCTTCAAATGATTCTTTTAACTAATAGCTGTGGTTATTTAGTGATTACTTGTGTAGTAGGATAAAATCGATGCTACAACTCTCGGAAATAATTTGAAGCTCAGAGATAATTATTATATTAGAGAGATTAAATAACTATCCGGATGACACAAACTGCGCAGTCTCGAAAATCGTAGATTCCTCTTGGTACTAGATGCAACCCCCAGCATATATGCCATCAGTTTGGATGACGAGACCCCTTATATGATTATACAACAAACATCTCAAGAAATGCGAATATTGTTCCCAAATACTCAACACGATTACATTTTAACCAAATATAATAATTTTTCTATTATTTTACATTGCACATTTGTGGGCGCCAGTTTGGCCAAATATGATCCTTGCGACGTAAAACTTAAAACCAACCAACCTTTACACACTTGTAAATTAAAAAAAGAAAAAAGAAAAACTATAATTACAAGCTTAGAAAACAGACTGATTACTTTGCACTCGGGCATCGGTACGAGTGTATCTCACGATTCGTCTTAAGTAGGAGCCTTACCTAATTGAATTCACGTTATCTGCATACTATTTTTTACAATGCTATCTAGTTTCCCATTGTTCTTTTCAAATAATTATGATCTGCGATCTAATTTATGTATACCCTTCCAGGTCACCCTCAAGAGCAACAGATTGTATTGGTTCCCCAAGAAGTTCCTCACCAGTTCCCACCACCCCAGAGACGCCCAAGACCCGTGTACCAACAACCCAAACCCCCACAGAGCATCCACCCACCCCATCCACCTCCAATCAGACACACCACCAACCCCAACCGCTCCATCAGGCCAGTCTACCCCCAGAGAAGGCCACCCCAGCCCAAGCCTGTGTACCACGAGGAGCCAGTGTACCAGCCCCAGCCCAGCTACCCCAAACCCCAGCCCGCTTACCCACCACCAACCAGTGTTAGACCACCCCAGCCCTTGTATCCACAACAGCCTGACTACCCTCACCCTCAGGCCAATCAAGGACAGTGCGGCGCTAGAAACGGATATGGAATCCATGGACGTGTTAATAACCTGCAATACCATGACGATGCGTCTGAGTTCGGAGAGTATCCATGGCAGGTGAGATGATTACATTTCTCATGTCTTCTTTCTGAGCAAATTTCAATTCAAAAGTGTCTCATTCATTCTTATTGCTGAAATCCCCAACACACAAACAATGTAATTCAAGTATAAGATATTTTCTTTACTCTATCTCAAAGCAGATATAACTTCATCTTCTCCCCATAATCATCCTAAACGACCGTTTACTTGTTAAAGTCCCTCAGAAATGGTGGTAATACACGTATCCACAATAACAATCGTCCTCATCCAGGCACCAGAAGCATAATGACACATCGTATACATTACTTATTATACATGACTTTTATCTCTATAATAGTTAGGTAGGTAATTAATTAACGTCGCACAGGACCAAAATAATGGACTATTGGCAATGGTTCGTTATCTCTCTCGAAGGGAGAGATCAAGGACAACGCTGGTAATTTTGAACTGCGGTCAGATGACAATACCATACGAGCTGGTACCCCCACTCTCCAAACATCTACACCACGCCAACATGAGGACATTCGCGGCCACGAAAGATTTAACGGGCACTAGCCCCCGTGTACACTGCTGCTTAGATAGCTGCCAGATTTGAGCCGTGATGTTCTAAAATTAATCGTATTTACACATTCGCTGCTGGTCACGTTAGGATATGTTGATAGTTATTGTCTCGCCGTGGAAATGGGTTTTTCCCCCAGAAGCCGACTTACTTTTTATAACAAATATGGTTGAAAAGTGCGCCAATGCTAGAATAGATTGGCGAAAGCTCAGTCAACAAATTTGCAATTTCATCATCTGTTAAAGACTTATTAGATTGTATTTTTCCTTTATTTTTTTTTTTTTTGGGGGGGGGGCATGAAAGCCCTGCAGAACTATCTCGTATTTTTTTAATAGCTAATAAAGTTATAAATACGAAACCACAAACCTTTACATCTAGCTCTTATAAACTTTACTCCATGCCAATACCTTTCCAGCACCTAACATAATGAAGATTAAAGCGGAGAATAAATGTTGAGGCGCAGCTCTTCCCGCGCGAATGCGTGACTGGCTAATGATACATCACTTTACACCGGGCGCTGGCGCGTGATTGACTCTGGTAATAACCTCACATAACGCGCTGGCGCGTGATCGGTAGCATTTCCCTTTTCTTAAAATACAAATTCGTTCTTTTGTGAGGATGGAAATGCACTTTCAATTTCTTCAAATTTTACTTTTTTTTTTTTCGTTTCACCTACGATTTTAAAAGCAAACGGTCAAAATTCTTGATTTTTTCAAATTTGCATTAGCCATTAATCTTTCTGGTGTTTCCTAATCCTTCACCTTCTGGTGTTCATTAATCCTTCTACGATGTATCTCGTCTTTAATTACTCGTAGATTAGTTCGAAACCGACTAGATATTGATGGACGCGATATCTCGTCATTAGAAGAAAATGATCTTATCATTAAAAAAACCCGATAGCATCTTGATGATGAGGTCTCTTTTTTCATTAGCAAAATTAGTCAGGTCTGGATGGACGAGATATCTCGTCAAAACCAATTGGAGGGTTGATGCATGATATGCACTATCTTGTTTTCAACATTGATTTACTATTTTGAAAGTTATATAATTAATAGCGTATAGTTGTAAATTCGGTAATAAATGTACAAATTCTTACAAACCCCATTTTTTTCTGCAGGCTGCTATTTTGTTGAAAGTCGGACCTGGAAACAACCTATTTGTATGCGGTGGAACTCTTATCTCCAATACGTGGGTAGCAACAGCAGCTCATTGTCTTAAAAAGTAAGTAAAAGTAATTTCTCTTGAATTGCGATATGGTGATTGATATTAACCACATCTATGTATTATATATATTTCCCAAACGTAAGAGGCACTGAGATCAACATTATTTCTATATTGGCGAATGGCAACAAGACGACATGAACAATATAAAAGCAACCTCTTCGGACATTCATTCGCCATTCTTATAGTTTAGTTTAAATTTACTTGATTTGAGCTATGGAACTTCTTATATTTCCCCATATGGTTCCATTCTGTCAGCCTCAAATGATTTCTTACTACGATTGTCAAGCGCAAGGGGCATTCCCACTGTTTTCTACCGAATCTCGGTATCCCCAATTATCAATACTACGCTACGTGTCTGATTTTCTGCTTGTGAGAAGTTGAACGATACCTTTTGATCTCTTGGCTAACGTCGTGTTCTTTCCGCAGACATAATGCCGAGGAGTTGAAGGTTCGTCTTGGAGACTGGGACGTCCACCGAGACGATGAGTTCTACCCCTACGTCGAGAAATTCGTCGTTGAAGTAGTCGCGCATCCAGACTTCTATCCCGGCAATCTGCAGAACGACTTGGCCCTCTTGAGATTGGAATCTCCAGTGGACCCCAGCCTGCCTCACATCTCGCCAGCCTGCCTTCCAGAACTCAATGAGAGGTTCGACAACAGCCGATGCTGGGTCACTGGATGGGGAAAGAATGCATTCGGTAAGACCATCTTCCGATTCTTTTCGGGTTTGATTATAGACGCGAAATGTAAGTACAGGATGTCCTAAAGGTTCCCATACTGACGATTCGTGAATTTATTGTACAAAAACAACAAACTTTAAAACAATTATTTTTATGCAAATGGTGAAAAGCACTTTTAACTTAACGTAGGAAAAATAATTGAACCTACGGTTATAATAAATGTTCAAAATTTCCGCCATTTTCTTGGAGCCAAAGCTGTTGTCGTTTGCGCATATTTTTAGAAACGCGTTTCAAGATGCTGGACAAGAAGAGAGTGATTTCTTGTATCCTTCGAGTAATGGCAATTTTCCGATCAACTATTGTTTGGTGATTATCTTCATAAACTTTGTTCTTTAAATATCCCCACAGAAAGAAAGTCAGGGATGCACAGATCAGTGAAAGAGGTGGTCAAAAATTTCTTAAGATGAGTGGATCGCCAAAAAAATCTTGAAGCATGCCCATTGATTACATAACTTGTATAGCAGGTTGCAACGTCTTGTTGGAACCAAGAGTCTCGTTCATTTACATCTAATAATGCAAAAAATTGTTGAACAAGTTGATATAGCGTATCTTTACTCGGTATTGCATCATTTGGATATTTATGTCGCCAGAATTCTTTACATATTTGATATGATTTACATTCAAGATAAGCCTCAAACAGCGCAGTTCTCTGAATGCGTGATAAACTCATCTTGCAATGAAGAACAAATGGCGGGGAACTTTAATATCGCACAACTTGAGCGCAAAGAAAATCCAACGATAAAAATTGAAGAGTCGATAAAACTATAAGCAGACGATAAAATTCAATAATTAAAAAAAAATGGGCAATAAATTTTTTTTAAAGTTGGAGTTTAGGGAACTTTTAGGACACCCTGTAGAATGTGCATTGAGAAGACTTCAAAAAGTATGACCAACATGTCAATCAATATTCACGTGACTGCCATGTGAAAAAATGAATTGGTTGGCCGATTTGGCATCTTATCGTCTAGTTTGGCGACACAACATCTAATGACAGGATCGGTATGTGAATCCGCACTTCTAAAGACTGGCGACACAAATGTTAATTTGCTAATATCTAATACTATGCGTGAACCAATCCAATAATGAGTCAATGGATGCGCGTTCTCTCTCGTTCCATGGACCAATCAGATGATTAGTGTTCGTTTCCACCCAGCATACGAAAGAGACGAAGTGTCACGTTACTACTGGTCTGGGTCACATGATCCTGGTCACATAAAAAGTTGAGGTTACATTTGCTCACTCTATTTTCATATTTCCTCAACGATTTTAATAGCGAAGTGAATCAAATATGCCATCTCACTCGTAATTTAACTGCTTAGTGTTGAGCGTTTCTTAATCTGTTTCAGCTCATGCTTCACTTTTAAAATAATTTTTACTTTATGGTCAGGGGCAATCTAAACTGTGGCCTTTTTCTTCTCCATACCAAATAAGGATATTTGGGGTCACGAGAGCTTTAACGTGCACCAGCCCTCACGTACACGACGATCTTTCGTTAGGTCAAGCTTAGAACTCGCAACCCTACTCTTCTAATCGTGTAGCGACACACTATCAACCAGATAAGACAAGTTGAAATGCATGAAGTATCCAAGAAATAAAGTACAAGTGATGTAACAATCTTTTGTCGATTAGGTTATTTCTGCAAGCAGCCTAATGTGTGTTTTGTTCGTTGCAGGTGAGCAAGGAGAGTACCAGAGTGTTTTGAAGGAGGTGGACATTCCCATTCTGGGACACAGAGACTGCGAACATCGGCTGAAGCAGACTCGTCTCGGTCGCAGTTACCAACTGCACCCCGGTTTCCTCTGCGGTGGTGGTGAACCAGGCAAAGACGCATGCACGGTAAGAATTGGAAAACTCTTTAAAGTGGTTTCCATACATTCAAGCAAAATACGTGACAAAAAAATAAAATGTTCAACGTTTTCCAAAACGGATTTAAAATACCGAAAATGTGAAATGAGCCTAATAGTGTTTGTTTGTGGTTATATATCATGAGGTAATTTCGTTGCTTCTGGTGAAATTAATCTGGTTAGCATTGGTCTTTATTTTGGTTACTTCGAGGCCATTTTCTGTTACACGAGGGATAGTTAGACCTACTTCTGTCAGTTTTACTGTCTTAGATTCGATACACAGGAAAACGAATTCTCATTCTTAAACGTCAAAATGTAATAGCCCCAGGAGCATAAAGTGCTTAAAACGGTCGTACGTGGCAGAACAGAGTCTTTGCAGAACAGTTTTTCCTTAGTTTTATCACAATTTTGACCGAGTTTTTTTCAATCATAAGTTACGATGTTCTGGAGTGCAAAATGCGCTCCTTGACACACCTTTTTTTTCTTCTCTAGCAACGGAACAACCCCCCCTACACCGCCCAAATGACCACAAACACTTTATTAATAACACATCTTTTATGTCAATGACGAAATATTTAACTTCAAAAGTTATCGACTGAATTGCAAATTCTGAAAGTATTCCTTGGTTTTAAATAAATAAAGATCGTTAATTAATTTTGATGTTGATATTATAAATATGTAATACATATTGAGCCATAGTTGTGTTTTACGCCTGTTTTTGATTTTACTGCAGTTTTCAAAATTCGGAAAAAATGCCTGCTAAACAATTGCAATTCGTTGGAGTTGTGTTGCAGAACACTGAATATAATTATGAACTTGGGATAATAGCTAAGAATCAAGTGGTTAGTTGTTCTGTTGTAAATGTAACCTTTCTTCCGAACTTCTTTTCTGCGAACAAACGTTTGATTACTTTTGTTTAGGTTTTATGGAAAAGGGGGCGGTATTTTTCCAAGCAGCGCCGAAAAAAAGTCAAATAAATGGACTTACACACAAGGAATCTTTTATTGACAGTTTCGATGTTTTAATTTACTGTGGGGTTTGAGCAGACAACTTTCTAGTCACGCCTTTTCAAACGGGCAAATTCCAACTGAGACATTGCACTTGGGTTTGTATAGATGTCAGGGGCAAACATACGGAGGAGGTTATGAGATATTAACAGAGCAAGTGGGCGTCAGGATATTGCTTATATTCTAACGATGACGAGATCAATTTGGTCAGTTTTATTCTAATGATGAGATATCTCGTTTATCAAGATCTCAAAATTGGTTAGATCTTGCTGGACGAGATATCTCGTCGAAACAACATCGAGGGTTAATATCCTGTGTGCGTCTATGGTTTATTATAGTGCTCTAGGACGTAGATTAGATATACTGCTCGCAATAATGCTAAATTATAATTAAGGAGTACCACATGAGAGAGTTTCAACTTATTCCAATATATTTCTAAAGTTTTTTTAATAAGAATGCAATTAAGTGAAAAATTGTTTTTTTTTTCTGCTACAGGGAGACGGAGGAAGTCCACTAGTGTGTGAACATGGCGGAACTTGGAAAGTTGCAGGTCTAGTGTCCTGGGGAATAGGATGTGGCCAACCAGGAGTTCCAGGCATCTACGTCAACATGGCTAAATACAGGAGCTGGATTGATACTGTAATCCATCGATATGGTTAAAGTTGTGTAACTGAATCCATCCCTAGCGCCATTGATTGTCTACTGGTAGACAATTTCAATAGCGTTAGCGAATTCCGTGGCAAGGAGGTTTTACCAGTGTCTTAAAAATATGTTGCCATAGTGTACATAAAATTCTTAAATTCCGGTTTTAATGGGATCTTTAAGAAACGAAGTACGACAAAATTTTTTGCTCATCCTATGTATTTGTGATAGCTAGTTTGGGATATACGAAATATTTTTGAGATTACGTGAGTTGAAGAAATGGTGGTATGGAACTCTTTGTCATGGACTTTTAGAAAACGGAAAACAAAATGATCGATTTCTTTCTGTCTGCAACAAGAAAAAATGCGTATGCCAAATTGGCAGCAACTAAATTTGGGCTCATACTTCGCGACAAATTTTTCTTTCTTCGTTGCAGATAGGTAACATTAGTAAGAAGATTATCTTCTGTTTTATTTGTTCTTTTCAAAATGCCTGTTGTTTTCTCACTGTCCGCCCATTGTGATGAAATAGCTGCGCTTATTTCAATTTGTATTTATTTGTTTTTCAAAATATGATTTATTTTCGAATTTGAATGTGATAATAAAGATTTTAGCAGAGATTTAATTACCTGTTCATGTTTTCTTATTTAATACACATTAATGCAAATAAGTTGTCACACAAATGTGTAAAACTGCTTGAATAATCCGATAACAAAACGAATGCACGAATGAAACAAATAATATTAAGTTCGTGCGGGATTGAAGCGAGAGGAAGTATAATTCACATACACAAAATGGACACAATCATGTACAGGACTTTAATATTACACTAGACTCCTTATCTCTGGAGCGTAATGTGCGTAAACTACTCAATATGGTTATTGAATGCTAGAGATAGAGTAATATTTTAAAAACTTTCCAGATATTTTCTGCAGTGCACTTAACAAAGGATATCAGATATAAAAATTAAATGAGTACAAATTTCAGCTTGTTCAATCAATTCTATAAAAGAGAAATGAAAAGTGGGCCGATTTCAAAGTGTTATCCAAACATGTTTATGGCATTGTTGATACTAATCCCATGGTCAAGTTATATATTAGACCAGTGGTTTCGAAACTTTATGTTCCTACACCCCCTTAAAAATATATTGGCGCTCCTCTTTATTTCATAAAATAATACACATATTTTTAAATGGTAAAAAATATATTAATAAAAACATGAAGAAAACATAATTGACAGAAATATAACAAGGTTTTGCAATATATAATTGTTTTTAAATTAATTTATTTTTAATGCGATGGATGTACTTGTTTATTAGCACAGAGTTTTTCAAATCTAGATGTCCTTGAGGAGATTGCTACCCGTAGCTCTTTTTCTAATACCAAAAGGGCCAGATATATGGATTTCGTTGCAGCTAATGCAGAAAATCGCATTTCGCATAAATATGATGCTATGAATGGCAGCAGTGCCTTGCTTGACAAAGTATTATATTCTTCACTTCGATTCCACCAAAATTAAACTAAGGTTTCACTCTGAAAATTTTATTTCATTGAAGTATCGTATTTCTATCAATTTTTCCTTTTCAATGGCTGTCAATCCAAATCTATCATCTTGTTCATTGACGCATGCATTCTGTATCCACTCGAAATTTGTAAAATAAAGATCTTCGAAGTATGTGAAGAGTGTTTCCTTCAATATTAACTCGGACGCAGAAATCATTTAAACAAGGAAACATGTCAAACTTATTTTTTGTAAATTTGATTTCCATAGCTCCAATTTTTTTATGAATGCTTTCACTTTGTGTTTTGAAACAGTGAAGGCATTTATGGTTCTTGCATTGATTTATTCAAAACACTCAATCTGTGTCAACGCCGCAAACAACTTTGCAAACAACCTAACTTTTAATGGAATGTTTGTATGTATTTTAGAACTTTCGTAACTTTTCTGTAAAAATGTTGTTAAGTTCCTCGCTCATACTTTTTGACACAAAAGCTGCTCTATAAAGCATGCAGTGCGTCCAGATAACTTCGGTCGCTTTCTCTTTAGCTATTCTTTGAAGACCTGCCTTGTGTCCTGACATTGACTGTGCTCCGTCAGTACAAAGTCCGATGCAGGTAATCCACTTTGTGTCGTTATGATAAAAAAGTGTCTACTACATTAAAAATTTCATTAAATGTAGTTTTTCTAGGAATGGGTTTACAAAACAATATATCTTCTATTATTATTATTGGTTTCTGCAACACATCGAACATATGCAATTAAATGAGCATCTTTAGCTACATCAGTTGCATCATCTACTGCAAAATTTTAGAATTTTTAATTTAAAAAAAATCGTTTTTACTTATAACATTTTAAGATGTTATAAATTAGCTTATTGTGAAAACCTCTTTAAAAAAGATCTCTGACGTTCTACAGTGGGGAGAGGTTTCTAAAAGTTAAAAACAGCTCAAAGTAATCACTACTGCTTTACTAATCGCGCAAAGAATATTTACGTTTTATTAATAGTTACATACTTCACTCGTCCCATTTGTACGTTAAATCTCTGTGAAATTTGAGCAGAGCTCAACCACAGTGTTAAGTCTTTCCAATTTAACATAATAAGGAATGTACGGGTGAAGGAAAAAAACGACATCCTTTATTCGGGTATTACTTATAGTAGCGCAAATTAAAAGGTACCATTCAATGGGGAATAGCATTCTCTAAAAATACGTATGCATAAAAATTATATAAACTGCCGTATTCCTAACAAATTTTGCACAAATTACAAAGTTTCCAATCTATATCTATAAAATTCAAATACCACTGACTCATCACTGTATCTCAAGAACTACAAGTCCTAGGAAGCTGAAATTTTGCAGGGTGTTTCTTCTTATACCGTAGGGGTGCATTAAGAAAGGATTTTGAAAAATTCGAATCCTAAGAGGCCTAAAATTGACCTAAGGCCTAAGCCAAAAGCAATTTGAAATCGCCATAGAAATAACATTGAGTATAAAACGATTCATATACGCATCTCAGATTGCTTTACCAGTGTTGATCGAAAAACAATTTTCTTAAAACAAATTAAATTATAATGTTCATGTTTGAACTGAATTTTTACTTCTTCCCATGATGAAAATAATATTTATGAATATTTGATTGATCAAGAAATAATATTTAGAACATTTAATTTCATATTTACTTAAATTTTATAATGGAGCACGAAAAGCCCAAACGATAAACTCATTGATCATAAAAGCGTAATTTTGCTACTCGGTATCTGGCAACCTCAGAATTAATGTTTAATTTTTTAATTAGATTTAAAATTCATTTTTGGGGTATTTGAGTTGAAAACGAGATGGTTGCGATCATATTTGAGGATTCCCAAGTATTATAAATATGTGTTCTTTTTTGCTTATAAATCATTGTCTTCATCAATGTTGTTCAAATTTTTTGTCGAATTGTTTTACTTCAGAATATTTTCAGAAAGTCGAAATTCAACACGCTAGAACAGATATTTTTTTTCAGAATTCTGCCTTTTTTAAGGATTGGAATTTTGTTTCTGTTTGCATTATGTAAAACGGTATATTACCTATTCCAGAAATATTATTTAGGAGATGGATTTTATTTATTTATTTTCTGCAAAATATTACTAGACAAGGGTACTTTCGTAGTGGTATATGTATATTTCCACCAACTTTCTTTAAATCTGTGGTTGAATACGTAATAGTGTGTAGATAAAAAAAAAATTAAAAATCAAAATATTTTTTAAGTGTGTAATTTATTATTTTAAAATGACATGAAAAATTTCAAAAATAATTTTAAAATAAGATGGGTTACGTTACATTAAAACTGATAGTCATACTTTGTAGTTCAAAATATATTTAAAAATTTTGATATAGCTTCTCATTGAAAGACGATTAAAATAAACTAAATTTCATTTGTTTTTCGTGTTTCATGGGTATTATTGAAAGCTTACGCCATAGTCAAGTAACTACATATATCATTCTAAATAGATACGTGCTTTCTATTTAGAAACCAAATTTCTGATCTTAAAAAGTACCATAAGGGTTCAATTTAAAACTGTATGTGTGTCGGAGAAAAGGGAATTTTTAACAAGACTTTGTTGATCTTGGAATAATATCACACTAAGTTATTTTGAAAAATTGAAATTTTATGTCTTAAGAGACAGAAAGTCGAGGTTACTTACTCTATTTATTGAAGCTATTCTTACACAACTTAGATGCATGTGAATCGTTCGTTGAAAATTATTTTCTTTTTGTAAAAGTGCTGTAAAATCAACCTTCTGTTTATTAAAAAATTGTTATCGATTGGGTTTAATTTGTCTACTTTGATGACATGTATTTCTAACAAAAGCTCTGTTTTTCCACATGCCACTGAATGGAATTTTCTGGGAAAATGTGCCGTTTGTTTCAAATTAAATTAGTCACGAATGCCTTAAATGTTTAGCCCCCTTGGGCATTATAGAAAGCGGGTTAACATGTAGCCTATCATATCCGCAGGGCTCTAAAATATAAGTGTACCAAATGTGTGGATTGGTCAAAAGGTGGATTAGTAGTAGAGAACAGACAAACGTCAACTCCGCTTTATATATCTAACGGAAGTTCCATTATTCCACCTGCCCATGAATGGAATTTTCAAAGAAAAATTGCGTTTGCTTCAAATTAAATTAGTAACGAATGCTGTAGCAATTTAACTTACCATCTTCTCATATTGATGATGAAATTCGAAAATATCGCATACTAGGTGAAAGAATGGCACAATGAAAACATATTTATAGGAAAACTAAGTGCAAGACTATCCGCTGACAATTCGCCATTTTTACTGAAATTGAATGCACGGGAATATTCGTAGTCACTCGAAAACTTAAAATCAACTCCAGCAGAAGTGTGACGAATATGAAATGAATTATATGGTTGGATACAACATATATGCATATTTGCGTCCGAAGTAAATTGTAGAAGCGATGGAGGAATTAAATTGGTATTAAATTTTTTTCCCGCACACTTAAATGATGCTAACATTCTTTTATGAAAATGAATTGATGATGACTTTTCAATCAACATATTATTAATTCAACATGAGCAAAGCCGTGTATTTTTGCTCGTGGTATTATGAAATTTCATGAAGTATAACTATCGTTATATCCGGAGATATTCAATTTTAAATCGTTGTTCATTTCAGGGATCACCTCCGCAACGAAATCCGTTATTTGAACACTAAGCTTATTTCTAACTAGCTGAATAACCCGGAGTTGCTCAGATTGAAATGGTTAGTTGTTGATTGGAAAGTGAATTAGAATAATCACTTTTCTTACATAGAAAAATGCAATCCATTAAGCTGTACGGAAAATACTTTTAACTTCGTTTTAACTTTTTCATAGCTTCTACAATTTACTTGGGATGCAAATATATACATTTAATTCCTGAATAAAGTATTGCGATATGCAAAAGACTAAGACATACAAACAGAAACGAAATTCCGATGAAAAAATGCTGAATTCTGAAAAACGAATTATGTCCTAAGTGGTCGAATTTCGACTGTGCTAAAATAGAGCAATTGGAAAAAGACATTAAAAAATATTGATAAAGACCTTAAAGATTTAGGAAATTTAGTAACGCTCAAATTTGACAGCAACATTTCCCTGTGTAACTCAAAACACAAACACGGAATTCTTAATCAAATTTATGTATAAAATAGAAAAATTACGCTTTTATGATCAATGGCATTATTACTTGGACTTTTCGTGTTCATCTACAAAATATAAGTTATGAAAAATTAAATATTTTAGTTATTAGTTCACAGCGTTCCTTGTGACAAAGTTATGCTTATAGAAAAAAAGCAGACAAAATAAGAACCATTGTATCCTTTCAGTTTCCTGCAGAACGTGTTTCCTTGTCCAAATCCATTTATTACAGGAAAACAAACTATATATTTTAAAATTGGAGCTTTGAGGGGCACTTTTAGGTCTACCTGTGTGCCAATTTTCATGGTTGTAAGTGCTATAGATTGGTATGAAGACAGGAAAGGAATTGCCTATGTTTTCGCAGTGATCTAAAGTAAAAGTATACTTATTCTTTTAGATTTTATAGAAAGACGTTGTGTGAAATAGAACCTTACCAAAAGAAAGGTTCATTCTCGACTTAATAATATTCGTTTCTAAGTAGGGAGAAGGGGGCTAGTGTGGACAACTTGAATAACTCTGCTATTTGCCAGTCAATATCTATTTGCAGTTTTTTCAGAATAGTAACACTGACATAAACTTCCATATAAAGTTGCATGACAACGCACTTGATAGTTCAGTAGCAATTTATAAAACTAGGTTTTCATGGTGGAAAAAAAGTTCTTGATAATTTACAAGATTACACTATTTTAATTCAATATTTAAAAAAAAAAGGCGACATTATGTTATAAATGAATATATTCAATAGCTATTTTGATATTCACTTTTGCTCTATATGTTTTAAATTAACCAGTAGTAGGCCTAAATAAACAAATGCCTCCATCGGGTAAATTAGACATATGGTGGTGGGGCTACTGTGCACATGTTCACACCAGCCCCATTTAGCTTTCAGTGGTAAAAACATGGGTTAATTAAAACATTTTAGGCCATTTATTTAAAAAATAAGATTGTTTATGTGCAAAAAATTCATTCACAAATAATTCTATTTTTTACTTTTTAGGCTTTTTTGTATTAAATTAAATTGATTATTGTGAAATAGTAAACTAATCTACAAGGAATTGTATAGTTTTTTCACACAAAGCAACTGTTCTAATAAGCAGAGTGAATATTTCTTTTTCCCAGAACGTATCAAAAATCTCAATAAATGAAATTATAGCTCAGTTGACATTTAATGTTAATTAATCTAACTATACTCCAAAATAAAAGTATAATTCAATTTCTACATTTTAAAATTATTCTTCTACTAAATAAAACTTAAAAATAACTTTCTTAAATTGTGTTGAATTGTCTTTGAAGTACATCTATAATATAGTGAAGTTCCTAATTACGAAAATATATTGGGCTTAACATTAATTAAATATGCTTTATTAAGATTAATATTTATAAGGAATTATACTGTTTACGCTAAAATTAATTTCATTAAGGTTCTACACACTTTAATGGGTTGTATTACGTTGTATAATCAGTACTCTAACTTGTCCACACTAGCCCCATTATATGGGGCTAGTGTGGACAAAAACAACTTTTTTTAAACGAAAGATTATTAATAAACTATATTTGCAAATACTTTATAATATATCAACCAAAATAAAAGTAAAAGAGTAGATAATTGTAAAAAAAAATAGTTGATGTGTCAAAAATGATATTTAGAATAATTTTTTTTGCCAAATTTAGAAAAATTGTCCACACTAGCCCCCTTCTCCCCTACGAAATATTTGAAGATGTTCTGTTATTTAGACAGCAGTTTAAAACAACAGTGTTATTTCAAAATAACAGTTAGAAACTGTTATTAAAATGACAGATATGCACTCATCAATATTGTGCACTGTTAATTTTTCTCCTTAAACTAGGTTGGGTTCGATTTTATGGGCATGCTGCACGCAATACAAAACATACAACATCGAGAAATGTATGTACACACACCCAAAGATAGGTTTTACTACCACAGAGAAAGAAATACATCCACATCTAAGACTATGAACTAAAAAAAGGATTACTATAAGCACTCTCTTAAAAAGTGGCATCTCGGTTGATCAAAATACAGAATGACTATGACTACCAATGAACAATAGTGTGCCCAGTATATCCTATAAGGAGCCCGAATAATTCTTTTTTCGCCAGTGGTTCAAAATTATGAGGTTTTCCCTCTGATCTTTCACTTCAGGATTGATCCTTAGCCATCGCCAATATCCCATTGTGTTACTCCAGTGCACCGCAAATTCAACTACCTATCTTATTTGCCAATTAAAAAGTTTGACTTGTTGCATATTGAACAGAGCTTTGGTCAAGACTTTTCATCTTATATTTTCTTTAAAGTAATAGTGCCGCGGCAGCCCGTTTGAAAAAGTGCCGTATTAGCAACTGGACCATTGACCGTCGTCTTCATGGAGCTGGTACACGTTGTCTGTCGTAGAAATATACCTTTGCCTCATATGTCCTTACGCTAGCGTGATGTGGAAGTTTATAGAGTGGGGTACCAGCTCAGGGGGTGACTCCATCATCCGACCGTGTTTAAAATCGATGGTCGTAGTCGGATCTTTCCCTTTTGGATTGATCTTGAACCATCGCCAATGGTAAGCTGTATTGCTCCAGTGCGAAGTTAATTCAACTACCAGAAAACGCATGCTCATTTAGCAAGACGAAGTTTGGAGAACTGGAAGAAAGAGAACTGGGCAATAAAATATTTTCTGAACAATTGCTTGAAGTGCGTTCTTTCATAATATTATTAAATGTATTTTGAGAGGCGGTTTGATGGTAATTTGGTAATTTCAGTTAACGTCGTACTAGAGCAACACAACGGGCTATTGACGACGGTCCGGGATTAGTCCCTTAAGGAAAATATCCGAGGACAACTACTCGTAATTTTGAACCACGGTCAGATGACGAAGTAACACCTGAGATGGCACCCCACTCTCCAAACTTCCACGTCAACCCAACGTGAGCACTTTCGGCCACGACAGATTTAAGGTGCACCAGCCGCCTCTACACCATACGCTTACAAACATCCATGCCCGGATTCGAACCAGGAACCTTCCGATCTAGAGGCTAACACCTTAAGCGGTTTGATGGAGTTTTACATGTGGGCAGCTTAAACCTCAAGAACGGCCTTGAGTAGAAAGCGTCGGCTTTGGACTACCTGTGGCAAATGGATAAATCCGCCTCTGTTAGACTTAGCAACTTGTAACAACATTTCTTTTTTGCAATCCACCTATAAAAGAATAAAAGCATTCACTATTAATTACTTCTCGGGAGATAAAGGAGACATTTGGAATGAAAGGGGCTTCAGGGAAAGCTTACAGTGCAATCTCCATCACGCTCAGTATATCTTTACACGAAGCTTGCATTGTGTCTATTGTTGACACATACTATAGCAGCGCGTGGACACGAGGTGAAAGTCAAATGAGCTATTAGGGGGGAAGCGGTTGTGAAATCTGACGCGCAGAAAAACCCGTCGGAACAATTGCTTTTATGCTGAAAGTGAAATGAAATAAGCCGTCATTAACTACGGCAGGAAAACGATTAGATTTGAGGGGGTTGATAGAATCTGCAGCTTAGTGAAATATTATTTAATGGCATTGTAAAGTGGTTGTGTTTGCATATGTGTGCAGAAATCCTCATTTCGGTACGGGATCAAGGTTCTCCTTTTATAGCATTCGCTGGAATCTGTCATATCCTGTTATGGATCCCTGATCTAAGGTTAAACTGTTTTGAGATTCAATATCATATAGTTTAATTCTATAAAATAGAATCTAACAGTTGAGTATTTTGGAAACAACTCCTGTCGTATTGGCGTTTTATGGAGCCAGGGAAATATTTGGCGAATACATCGTGATGGACAAGACGACTCGTACATCACGGTGCATTCCAACTGTGCTACAAATATGAGCAACTCTCATGTTGGTGATCCACGATTCTATCAACTGGGCCACCGCAGACCCAAGGAAACATGATTCTATTGCTGTTCTCAAACATAAAGTCATTGAGGGTGACAAGTAAACATGAACGGTATAGCCGCATGAGTGATGTATCGAGACGTGATATAACGAGGGGTGGTGATGAATGCGATATGGTAAATGCGATAATGTTTCGAGAAAAAAAATGCGATATAGTTACAAACACAACTTTATTGAAAAGATATCTGCGAGATACTACACAGACTACATTCATTCTGCGAGTGCAATATGTGCGAGTGCGATACAAGAACAGTTGTTCTTGTATTCTAATTGCTACTTATTCTAGTAAATGAACATCGATAGATGACAATGCATGAATTCTGTTGCGATTAAGAATATGAATATGAATTTCATACAAATATTTTACAATTCGGAAATGTAATTCTTCACAAAGGTTTGGTTTGTTAGGTTTTTATGGCACAAGAGGGCCAATATTTGGACATGTTCTGTCAGTTACAAGATAGACAATATCAAGTAATGGACATGCACGGACACAACTTAATACAAAGGAAGCATTTCAACTTACATTTAACCCTCAAAAAGGTTTCGACGAGATAACGCGCCCATCACGATTTGACCAATTGTGCTACTGACGATAGATCTCGTCATCATGCTATTGCTGTTTTCTTAATGATAACGAGATCAAGACCCGATCATTTTTTTTTACAATGACGCGATACCTCGTCCTCAAGATTTGTAAATATTTTTCTAATGGTAGAAACCTCGTCAAGAGCACTTCCGATAAATGGAGAGATTCGAGGAGCAAAAAGTTTTAAAACGTCTGTTTTGGAAGTGGAAAAATTTAGCATTTTTGGTAGTGAAATCGTTAAATTATTATGTAACTTGGAGGTCAATCTACATAAGCAGATGGAAATTATAAAAGCGAATGTGACGTGCTCTGTTGAAGGGATTCAACACGCCTACTTCTAAGCAAAATAGTAATTGAGCGATCTCTGATGAGGGTTTTATCCGGTTTGAAACACACATTGAGTCTTTAGTTCCGTGTAAATCCTTTGGTGTAGACTTTGTACGTGTTTGTCGAGACAATCAATATTTGTTTTGCCATTCAGTTCTAATTTAAAAACGTCTAAAGTGTTCACGAATTTCGTGTAATTTCATTAACTGAATTTAGTTTTACTTTTATTTCATTGAATAATCACATCCGTCTCCCGACAAAACCTATAATTTCTTTATGTTCAATATTACGCTCGTAGCTAGGGCCGCGGTAGCTTGGTTGGAAGAGTAGCGGACTAGCAATCAGAGGGTTGCGAGTTCGAAACCAACCAAAGACCGTTGTGTACAAAGGGGTGTGGTGCGCATTAAATCTGCCATGGCCTCAAATGTCCACAATTTGGCATGGTGTGGAAGTTTAGAGAGTGGGATTCCAGCTCAGGTGTTGCCTCGTCATCTGACCGTGATTCAAAATTACGTGGTGTTATGCTCGGATCTTTACCTTGAGGTGTTGATCCCGGACCGTCGTCAATAGCCCGTTGAGTTACTCCAGTATGACGTTAATTAAATTACCTACCTATCCTTGCTAATATTCCCTGCCCTGACTTTAAAAGGTATTAGTGAATATCATAATATATATATTTTTTGCGTCAAAGAATGTATGTCTACAACTTTTGAACGAGGGTGCTAACACATGGCTCAACCTAGAGTGGTATGCTTCGAATTTCCATTTTTGGAATTCTCGAACTTCTCCCCGACCAGCATCATGCCTGCTGACATGAAAATGTTCTATTTTCTATAGTTGACCATGCAAAGACTCAAATGTTTAACTGTTTATCACTCGCTTTCTGAGGAGGCATTCACAGTATAATTTTTAAGCAGTTCTTTCGTTTCCATTGGAAGATCCTTGTATTAGACGCATGTCAGTCATGTCGGAATTAGTATAGCTAACTAACTAACACCGACAAACATTCCCGTGCCTAGTGTCGTGAGACACTGTACCAGTTAACACCCCATCACATACGAAATCCATGCCGCAAAAGACGAACCTTTTTAAGGGACTTGGCACACAAAATACAATGAAAATGTCGATTGGTTTAAATTTTTGCTTCAAATTATACTTCATACATTGAAGAATGTTCCTGCAAAGTTTTATATCCCTGCGACAATTTTAAGATCAATTTAAAACTAAGGATCGAATTTTTAATAAAATGGATATAAACCTTATTTTTATTAAAATTAAACTTTAAAAAAAAGTCTAAATTGTCATGTTTTTTCTGGGATATTTCACTTTTGATTTTTTAATTCAATAACTATTTGAGATATCGAAAATTTCATCCTTAAAAGTAGGAGTAGCATTTTAAAATATGTTAAAAAATTCACAAAATTTTTAATTGTATCAAAACTACGATGTAAAAAATTTTTCTGCTGTAAAACCTTTATTTAGATTCAATAAGATAAATTGCTACTGATAATATTATAAAAAAGCTCATATTTCAGATATTAGCTCTTTGGGGGCCAAGTCTCCTATAAAAGAACGATTTGCAAATGAGTCAAACAGCACTCTCTACAATCTACGTGTACCATTGGGGGACGTACATTTGGCAACAAAATATGTTTATTTCGATGCTCCTTACCAGGCACTTAAATTTTTCTCATAGGCTTTTGCTGAGTCAAAGCCCTCGATCATAGCTATGGTAACGAGCTTGTGTTTAGAGAAGCAGAGATAGTCGCTAACACCGATGTGAGAGTTAATGTCTTCCTCCTATTTCTAATATCACAGTAAAATAAATCATTTCAAAAATGGCAAACCTACTGGATTTCGGTCACCTTAAGACGGAAGCCTTTATAAAATTTCCCAATACCAATACCTTTTAACAAATAAACTGTAATATATTTTTGACAGGATTAGGTCTGTTTTAATCGTACCCACACAGATTTAAAATTAAGAGAACTTTCCTATGTCCACGCGGGGTTAAGGGAGACCCTTCACTACGTGCTCGTCTGTGGTTTCTTTAAAGAATTTGACTTGGTTAAACAATCTACTAGCAATTAATCACAGTGGAAAAGTGAAGTTATTTATAAGATATAATAGAGTCGGCACTCAAAAATCAATGCGATTGAGTCCATTTTTGGATATTTTCTGAGTTTTGTAAATTTTAACGGAATAAATAACATTCTTCTTAGTTATTAAAGGATTTACACGTTGGTTCGTTTTTTCTTGGTTATAAAGTCCTTCTTTTAATGCTTCTGAATAGGCTGTATACTTTCAGAAGCCATTGTGAATAAGTCCACTTTT
Organism: Metellina segmentata; assembly: GCA_947359465.1. Taxonomy (NCBI): domain Eukaryota; kingdom Metazoa; phylum Arthropoda; class Arachnida; order Araneae; family Tetragnathidae; genus Metellina; species Metellina segmentata. The sequence goes on from OX375880.1 coordinate 107,818,330, forward strand.
TTTCAATATTATTTTACATATACTTTGAAATAAAAACTAATTTCTTATTCTTTTTTCGATATGTGTTGGTACCATCGAGGCCGTGTTCGTAAACAATTCTTTGAAAAAAGGGTAAACCAAAAAATAATCCGTCATATGACCTCCGTTTCACCAGTTCTGAAGTTGCATTTACGAACGCTTCCATCCATTAAAATATGAACTGATGAAACACAACAATATCGAACAATCTATTTTTACATAAATTTCTTACGTTTTTATTTACACATCCTGTACATATCTTGTATTGTTGCAGAGTCTACACATTGAAAAAAGACCGTACATTCATTTCTGATCAAATTAATAAACCAAACATTTTAAAAACCAATGTATTAAAAAACATTCCTTTTCACAATTTTGTTTTCCGGACTAAACCGCATCGGCTTCTGAGTGACTCAATTCCTACGGCGATTACGTGAAAGTGTCCGGGTGACCTCCATTACGGCGGACATTTTATGATGGTCATGTTAATGATCTCTGTATTTACATTGAGCAAGGTGTTGACCTCGTCATCTGACCATGGTTCAAAATGACTAGGTATTGTCCTCGTTCCAGGATTGTTTCCAAACCGTCTACAATAGTCCGTTGTGTTGCTACAGTGCGACGTTAATTCTATAACCCCACCTTTGTAAAGTCACAGTAGTCGCTTTCTGCTACAGTATGACTTGCTTCGATTGCATTGGGTCCATATGATATTATATTCAATGTTAATGGTGTACTCGTATATATTTACCGTTATCTCCAGAGTATAGTGTTGTGAGTAGGAAATTCTTCCTCTGGAAATAGAAGAGTAGCAAGCACTTTCTTTTTGTAACAGCTCCTAGAGTCCTCCAGTGCGATGTAAATTCAACTACCTATCTACGTATCACAGTGTTAAGGCGCGTATGCATATGCGAGCCTCTAGTTCTCATGATTTGGATGGGGTTGTGGGCTCCAAACGAACGGATCGTGAACCGCTCGTGGCAATCCGCTTCCTGTCGGTATTTCGACGAACACAAAGGCGTTCGCGGTTCAGATTTGGATGGCGTCGTGAGTTAGTTAGTTGCTTTTCTTTCTGTTCGCGAACCTCCGGGCTCCATCGTGATTACCGGAGGATTTTATGATGGCCATGTTAATGATATCTGTATTTACATTGAGCAAGGTGTTGACCTCGTCATCTGACCATGGTTCAAAATTACTAGGTATTGTCCTCGGTCCAGGATTGTTTCCAAACCGTCTACAATAGTCCGTTGTGTTGCTCCAGTGCGACGTTAATTCTATAACCCCACCTTTGTAAAGTCACAGTAGTCGCTTTCTGCTACAATATGACTTGCTTCGATTGCATTGGGTCCATACGATATTATATTCAATGTTAATGGTGTACTCGTATATATTTACCGTTATCTCCAGAGTATAGTGTTGTGAGTAGGAAATTCTTCCTCTGGAAATAGAAGAGTAGCAAGCACTTTCTTTTTGTAACAGCTCCTAGAGTCCTCCAGTGGGATGTAAATTCAACTACTTATCTACGTATCACAGTGTTACGGCTCATATGCATATGCGAGCCGAACCGTTTGCGAGCCTCTAGTTCTCATGATTTGGATGGGGTTGTGGGCTCCAAACGAACGGATCGTGAACCGCTCGTAGCAATCCGCTTCCTGTCGGTATTTCGACGAACACAAAGGCGTTCGCGGTTCAGATTTGGATGGCGTCGTGAGTTAGTTCGTTGCTTTTCTTTCTGTTCGCGAACCTCCGGGCTCCATCGTGATTACCGGAGGATTTTATGATGGCCATGTTAATGATCTCTGTATTTACATTGAGCAAGGTGTTGACCTCGTCATCTGACCATGGTTCAAAATTACTAGGTATTGTCCTCGGTCCAGGATTGTTTCCAAACCGTCTACAATAGTCCGTTGTGTTGCTCCAGTGCGACGTTAATTCTATAACCCCACCTTTGTAAAGTCACAGTAGTCGCTTTCTGCTACAGTATGACTTGCTTCGATTGCATTGGGTCCATACGATATTATATTCAATGTTAATGGTGTACTCGTATATATTTACCGTTATCTCCAGAGTATAGTGTTGTGAGTAGGAAATTCTTCCTCTGGAAATAGAAGAGTAGCAAGCACTTTCTTTTTGTAACAGCTCCTAGAGTCCTCCAGTGGGATGTAAATTCAACTACTTATCTACGTATCACAGTGTTAAGGCTCATATGCATATGCGAGCCGAACCGTTTGCGAGCCTCTAGTTCTCATGATTTGGATGGGGTTGTGGGCTCCAAACTAACGGATCGTGAACCGCTCGTGGCAATCCGCTTCCTGTCGGTATTTCGACGAACACAAAGGCGTTCGCGGTTCAGATTTGGACGGCGTCGTGAGTTAGTTCGTTGCTTTTCTTTCTGTTCGCGAACCTCCGGGCTCCATCGTTATTACCGGAGGCTGACGGTTCTCGGTTGGTTCCTTCTCTTTCCCATGGATCGGTTGTTCGTTGTGAAAATAATTTCAACGAACGGTTCGACTCGCAAATGCATACGCGCCATTTAATTTATTCTGAATTTGAATGGGGTACAAAGGCATTTTTTTTTTTTGCAATTCGAGAACAGATTCTCTGTGGTTATAGGAGGATTCCAAAACACTATGAACTGAATCCAGACCGTGATTCGAATTATATGACGTGAAAAGGATTGTTCTGTACTGCTTATCAGGGTGTAAAAATTATCATGATTTTAAAAAAAATCAAGTAATCTGATTGTTTTAATTTAAATCTGATTTTTTAAATTTAAATTTCTGTAGGCCCTATACACTGTTTTTATAGTAGGCCCTATACACTGTATATATCAATTTGTTATAAAAAAAAATTGAGTTTTTGACATGACATGCATGTAAAACAATATTTACTTTAAGTAAACAATCAGAATTTGTGACATGGTAAATCAATATGTATTTTACTAAAAATCATAGTTTGTTACATGGGAATACATTTAAAAAATGAATTTTCAAAATATAAGCAAAAGGTAAAACATTTGTTTAACTTTAAAACATAAGTTAACATCCTACATAGTTTTTCTTGAGTTTATTACATCAGCATGTTAACAAATTTATCAGTAAGTGTAAGTGACAGACCTAAACTATAGTCTGATTAGATAAATATTTGTTACGGTCACTACTCTTAAAGTGAAAGGTGACTGTTTCAGGGTGCATTTTGCAAAATGGAAGATATTCACATTGTGTTTAAACTTTCATCCTTTCAAACAGAAAGCTCAGTTGTATTTTTTATTTAATAAATTATTAATTACATTATTTGTGTTATTTTGTATTTATGTCTCAATTAAAAAAAAGTACTTGAAAAATCACTATAGCTAAGCTTTTGACCACGGTCAATTAAAGGGATAACAAGTAGTTCAAGCCTCTATTGTGGTTTTTCTTTGGCTGTCTAGACATTTGAAAGTAGGCCTACTGGTCATGGACAATATATATAGCTAAACATTTTTTTTAAGTACAACATTAATTTACAATATTTTCCCATGCTTCCCACACTTGAATGAAGGAATGCTTTATTGTTCGTAACATATTATAAAATTATGCAGGAACATTGATGTCAACTTGTTTTTTACTTTAACTGTTTGGCAGAATCCCTGACTCAACACTCAACAGATTACTTAGTCCATAGACACCTAAGAGTATTTGCAAGTGTCCAGTACCAAACATTTTTTCAAAAGCTGATCAGTACTGGGTGTAGTCATTAGTTCTGAAATTACGATGAGTGCAGACAGTTTAAAGCATTTGACGAATTTTGTGATGCTGGTTTCCCGATTGTTGTTGCTGGTTTGATTTAATTTATCTTATTTTAATGTTTTGTTTTGCATATTTGCTTTCATTGGTGTTTTGGGGAGTATATGGACAATTTCTTAGCGTTTTGTAACTCATATACGAAGAAAACACCATATTGTGTTGTATGGGTCAGGCTCCCCCCTGATGACGCCTTGATCTACCATCACTTTAATTTCAATAAATTCCTTTTGGTGTTTATTTTTTGAATTTCCTATTGTTATAGAAATATAGGTATATATTTTGAATAAAAAAAAAATATATCATCTCTATTCAACAGCAAAAAATATTGATTCAGTGATAAAAATAAATTTTGTAGAGACCTTTTAAATCAAACTAGGTAAATTTTGGTATGCACTTGCCCGGCTTTACCTTAATTAACTTCAGATTTTTTTTAAAAATCGGTAAATAGTAAATTAGACGTTTTTAGGTAACTTTTTCCCTCACAAATGCAAGCGCTTACTATTTTTACATAGAACTGTATGAATGTGTAAAGATATTTGGGCCTTTGGAGATAAAGGGTTTCGCAAGTTCTGCGATCAAGTGCTCCGTTCCCACTTCCGAACTTCACCTTAACCCGTGCGGTTTTTTGTGGCCTCATTTTGTGGGTTTTCACTTGCGATTGACTGCTCTCAGGAGGTTAATCCCTTTCGTCACTACACCACTCCTCCAGCTTAACCTTTGGAACGATACCTAATGCGTTGTGCTGCTTACAACACAGAGGGAAATCCGTGTGAGGTAAATGATTTCACATTTTGGTTTATTTTATTTTTAAAGGTGGCTAAATAAATATTCCAGAACAATTTGTGCTGTTTCTGAAATATTGCATTAGTTAAGCGCCACTCATTAGTGGTTTACGCTAAATAAAAAATTGTGTAGATCCAATGGCTAGACGAGGGAGGGGGGGGGGAGTCTGAGATTCAAGCCCCTTCCCAGTCGAAATTGTTGCGTTCTCTTGTTTATATATTTACCAATAAAGAGCATTGAAATGCTTAGATAATTTGGCAAATAGTCGAATTTACGTCGCACTGGAGTATCACAATGCTATTGACGACGGTCTGGGTCTATCGTGAATGGAAATATCCGAAGACAAACACATTAGAATAATTTTGTAGTCTTGAATAAATTCTAGATATAAAAGAAAGTTATAAGGTTAGTTAATAGTTAATTAAATCAATAATTTACTACAGAACATGAATATGAGTAATTTATTGACAACCACCTCATATTCCACCTCACAGCTATTGCGAAAAAAGTGATTAATTCCTCAAGACTCGTCCGAAACATAATCTATGTTTGTAATCAGTGCTCTTCAGTATCAGTAAAAAATTCCATAGTGTATGTATGACCATTACTTTCCTTGTCTGTCCTGTGTTTGGTTCAGCTTGGCCAAATATGGTTCTTGAGCCTTAAAAATGCTATCTGAAAAACAAAAAATACGTAACTTTATTTAATAAGAAAAGAAAATGTTCTGATATATTTTGGCTCGCATTGGTGGAATAAAATCTACAAAAGAATGTTAGAAACCCTGTTACAAAGCTAATCACGGAGGCGCACACATCCCAAATTTACAATACTTCCAATACAGTAACAAATACAGCAGTAAAATTCCCAATAATGTATTACTTTTTAGAGATTAGAGTCGAACTGCAAAATATTTCAATCTTAATTACCCATACTGTAATTTCTACTGTTTTTGCCATTGAAAATGCGACTCTATGAAGGGAGCACACAATAATATTGAAATTTGCATGATACATAGATCATAGAAGGATATGTAAATGATTAGCACTGCAGCATACGTATATGGTAATCATGTGCTCCAGTAACGCCCATCGAAAGCAATATAAAGGGAAAACATATAGGGGGTTTTAAGTATTGGAATTTTGCTTTCTGTCTGTTACTGTGCATAGGAAGATCAATAATGATCGACGAAAAATCAGTTATACGAGCATGTCTGAGCAAGAAGCACTCACCTTTTTTTCCCTGCTGTCGCAGTGACCTGGCGTGATGATCCTGTTAGTCATGTTCCACATCATCCCGTCAATAGCCCGCTGTGTTGCTCTAGTACAGGGGTGGCCAACCTGTGGCGCATGCGCCAAACATGGCGCATTGGATGATTACAAGTGGCGCATTGCATTCTTGCGCCTACTGTTTTTTTTAAGTAACCGCAACAACTGAATCTATCTTCTACCTATGCCTTGTAATGTAGAAATAATAATGCACTCTAAAGTTCAGCAAGACATTTGACAATTATAAATAGACATCGCAACAGACAAGCATAAGAACGATATCATCAGCGTAGAGACACAGGCAATTTTCTCAGTGCATTGCGTCAGACAAGGATTGTATGTGTGTCAGACAAAATTAATTCAGCAGTAATGTAAATACAGATAAAAGTAATATATAAACACTCACAGGAAATAGTATTATAAACACTCACAGGAAGTATGCAACAACATTATTTTCGACACCCGAGTGCTCACAGTTCAATTTATACAGCCTTCTTAGTGCGAAAGAAAATGAGCAAAAGAAGCGCAGAAAGTGATAGTAAGCGTGAAGTAAATGAACAGTGGGAAAATAAACTGTTATTTATAGCAAGTTCACCAGGAAAACCGTTTTGCATTGTTTGTGAAAGTACTCTTTCACATAATAGAAGACATGATCTTAATAGACACTATAAAACACAGCATCAGGCGAATATAGAAGGAATAATGAAGCTCGTTCTTGGGTCTGAGTTACGAAAAGAATACGTGATTAAGAAAAAGGAAGAAATCAGAAGAAGACAAAATATTTTTACTAAAGTAAGTTGTGAAGACTTGGCTATGACAGAAGCGTCCTATGAAATAGATTAAGCATCGGCGAAAGAAAGTAACCTTTTTCTGACGGAGAAGTAATTGTTAAGCCTTGTCTACAAATGTTTGCACGACATCTTGGTAACAATAGTATTGTAAGGAAAGCAGGCGAAATTGCTGTATCAAGGCAGACAGAAACGAGACGTATCGAAGAACTCTCTCAGGATGTATCTCAGCAACTGAAAGACCTTGTCCATTCTTGTACTTTATTTTTTCTAGCTTTGGATGAATCAACTGACATACGTGATGTAGTCCAGTTAAGCATTTTTATAAGAGGAATTGATTATAATTTTAATGTCTTTGAAGAACTTGCCAGTCTGGAGTCATTGCAGGGTAAAACAAGAGGATTAGACATCTTTGAAAAAGTAAAATCATGCTTAGAAAATCTGAAATTAGATTATAGTAAACTCATCAGTGTGTGTACTGACGGAGCGCTGTCAATGATAGGTAAAAGCAATGGCACTACAACTTTGCTTGAAAATTTTTTAAATCGTCCTGCACTAAAATATCACTGCATTATACACCAAGGGGCACTGAGTGGAAAAACTTTAAAAATGCAGCATGTTATGTTACCGGTTGTGAAATGCGAGAATACAATTATAGCAAGAGCATTAAACAGACTAGAATTCAGAGAATATTGTGAATTGTTAGATTTGGAATATGGTGAACTTATCCTTCATTATGAGGTGATATGGCTTTCTAAACGACAGGTTCTGAGTAGATTTTGGAAATTGAAAAACGCTGTTCATAATTTTTTAGAACAGGAAATGAACTTCCTGAAAGAACCCTATTATTCGATACCACCTGGCTATTTGATTTGCCATTTTTAGTTGATGTTACTAGCCATCTCAATAATCTAAATTCGAAACTACAAGACAAGAATAAATTATTTCCTAGCTTAGTAAGTATCATCAATTCATTTAAAATGAAATTAAAACTCTTCATCCCTCAGTTAGAAAATCAGGATTTGAGTCAATTTCCACATTTGAAAGAGCAAAGTGAATGTGCTGCAGATAATAACAATTTGACCAACTGTATTGAAAAAGTCAAGTTATTGCAAGGGTCATTTGAAAAACGTTTTCACATTTGGCTAAAGAAGAAAACTGCATGCTCGCATTTATAAACTCATTTTCACGCAGTGAACAAAACTTTATGAAGATGCCTAGTAACATACAATTGGAAGTTATTAATTTAAAAACAAATTCATTATTAAAATTGAAATTTGATGAGTTTTCTTCAGATCAAAATGAGTGTGACATTATTAATTTCTGGCGTTCCTGGCACCCTGTAAACATTTTCCAGAACTAAGAAAATTTGAAAAACAAATTATATATGTCGTTTCAGAACGACAGATAGATGAAAACAAGTATTGTCATCCATGAAATTTATTAAAAGAAAATCGAGGTCGCGAATGGCAGATTCAAATTTGAAGAATTCTCTGTTGTTCTCTGTAACAAATTTAACACCAAACATTGCAAATCTAGCAAAATCCAAACAGGCTCAAAATTCCCATTAATGGTAAATAATGTTTACGTTTTGTAATAGATAGTTTTATATACAATAATTAATTAATTTAAAATATTAATTATGTCTACAAGCATACTTATATTAAAAAGGTTATTATGGATATGCCAGGACCATGAAACTAAGAATGTAGTAAAGGTGCTTGTGTTGTAGGGCGCATTTGTACTCGTATGTGAAAAAAAATTGACGCATTGTATGTAAAAGGTTGGCCACCCCTGCTCTAGTACGACGTTAACTAAAGTTACCTTTACCTTTACCACATCATCCCTCGTTTCTGATAGGCCGTATTCCTGGATAGACAGTTCTTGATGTTGTACTGAAATCGAAAACTCAATTAATTCATGTATAAGAATTTCACGTACTTCAGACTCATCATTCTGCGTACATACTGGTGTCCCAAATTGTCATAAGTGAGACCATATGATGTGTGATAGTGATCGTGCCAAACTATCATACGAATTCACTGGTGGAAAACATCAGTCCAAAACCTATCGGGAATGTGGATTATCATTACCAGAAATCAATGAACGAATGATTACGAAATCAAGCAAATATGGAATCGGTGGGTGCAGAAAGGACAATCTGACCGACGGGAACGATTACATCCGCTTTGTCTCATCTTTTATCGAGAGGACATATATCTTGTGTGCATGGATATTTCGGATCGTCTTTAACATCAAGGACCCTATTATAGCAGTTAGGGTGCGTTGCACAACAACCTGTGCCAGCACGTACAATTCGACGTCATCTGCAGCGGCAGGCCGTCCAGTGCTGCGATTCTATTGATTCCACACCTCAAGCGTCTGCGGCAGCAATAGTGTGTTGAATACAGCACATGAACAAGGGGATGGCGTTACATCGTCTTTTCAGATGAACATTGATTATATCTACTGGACCATGGTGGACACATCTGAGTCTGACAGATATTATTTCCATGTTTGGCGAATTAATTCTCCCAAATAAAAATGCTTTATCAGAAAGGTAGGTAGTTAGGTATTTTAATAACGTTTAATTAAGTTACGTTAACGGTAAGTTTAATTAACGTAGCAACACAATGTGCTATTGGCGATGGTCCGGGATCAATCCCAAAAGGGAACAATAACACGTAATTTTGAACCATGGTGAGATGATGAGGCAGCACAGGAGCTGGCGTCTCACTCCCAAACTTCAACATCACGCCAACGTGAGGACATTTGAGACCACGGCAGTTTTAACGTGCACCAACCCCCCTTTGTGCACAATGATTGGATTCGAGCATCAACCCTCCGGTTTGTAATCCGTTACTCTTCCATCCAGGTTACCGCGGCCCCTTAATCAGAAAGAGTCAAGTAAAATGTAATTTTTGCTGAAAACCAAATTAGACTAAAATTGCAATTGCATGAATTAAGAATCTTCACACCTAGTGCCACTTTTCCTCACAACTAACAATCACACCTTAATAACAGTTCGGGAATAGAAAACGAAACCCCCACCTGTCAATTTGCTCGTTTCACGATCAATTATTTTTGTTTTCACTTTCAGTGAAGAGGTCATTTCGTCAAAACCGTCTGCTACGCCACCGATAGCAACCGGTCATCTGGCAACCTGTTTTTGCCTCCCCGACTCGTTAGCCTTGAAAAATTTCGCAGTATATTGATAAGGATGCCCTTTTGTTTCGAATTCTACTCATTTATCAACAGCACCTGAAGCTGATCGCAACATTGCTTCCTCTGCAATACCCAGCGAAGTAAGTGTCTTGTATGCATTGAAGCAACTCATTTGTATAATAAGTATGCAATATTTAGTTTCTAATTGCGTGATATGGTATGGGTTGAAATCAGCCTCTCTTTCTATACTTAAAGTAAAGAATTTTACTACAGATGTTCATTGAAATTGTTTTTAATTAAGTTATGGATTGAAATCAGCCTATCTTTCACTACCTATAGTAAATGAATTTTACTACTGATGTTCATTGAAATTGTTTTGAGTACTATTAAGTTATGGGTTGAAATCAGCCTCTCTTTCTATACTTAAAGTAATGAATTTTACTACAGATGTTCATTAAAATTGTTTTGAATACCACTAACTTATAGACTGAAATTAGCTTATCTTTCAATACTTATAGTAATGAATTTTATTACTGATGTTTATTGGAATTGTTTTGAATACCATTAAGTTATGGGTTGAAATCAGCCTCTTTTTCTACACTTGAAGTAATGAATTTTCCTACAGATGTTCATTGAAATTGTTTTGAATACCTCTAACTTATGGGTTGAAATCAACCTCTCTTTCAATACTTAAAGAAATGAATTTTTACTACTGATGTTAGTTAAAATTTGTTTGAAAACCATAAGTTAACGACCACGAAAAGCTAAGTTTAATGTGACATATGGTCAGATGTTTAAAATTTCCAAGACTGATTCAGGTTCTTGAGTGATCTGTACTCCCTTCTGTCTTACCCTCGTCTACCTTTCTGATTTGTGCTTTTTTCCCCTCCCTCGTTTTGGTCTTGTGTTTGGCGCTGTTTGGCCAAATGTGGTCCTTGCGCCATTAAATCCAAATTAATCCAACCAATGATGTGATCTGTCATTTACATGCACCACAATGGCTTATTAGACCGGAATCTGCGGCTTAAAGTCATCATTTAAAAACAAAAATCTTCTCGCTGGAATTGAAGATGGATCTAAAAAAGGATGATAGTGAGAAAACGAAAATTGTATTGCCATTAGGCACTTTAACCTGTTATTAGCATTTGGGCCAGTTTGATTGCAGCACTACCATTCAAAGGTATGTTTAGAGGTATAGTTAAAGTAAGGCACACTACTGAGACCCCAGCATAGTTGGAAGAGCATCAGATTAGCAACCGGAGGGTTGCGGGTGATTTGAAACTACACTACCCTACAATAATGGAGCGGACGCCAGCGGATTTCCATAAAATCCAACTACTTGTTTGGGGGTGTTTTTCGTGGTATGGCTTGGGACCTTTGCATGTTGTTCCTGGTCATTTTAACCTCCTACGCCTACATGAACATTTTGGACAACCAGGTTCTTCCTACGCTCTGGCAATTTGATGGAATGGACGAATGTTACTTCCAGGACGACAATCCTCCATGGCATGTTGCAGCCTCTGTCAAGCAGTTGTATCGAGATATGGATGCAAAACGTCTTCACTGGCCTGCTCAGAGTACCGATCTAAACCCCATAGAACATTTTGTGGGACGTGTTAGAGCGACGCTTACGGACCAGGGAACCACGTCCGAAATCTGTAGCTGAGCTGGTGACATTCTTGCAGCAGGAATGGACACAAATACGCATACCTGTGTATCAAAACCCTGTTGAAAGTATGCCCAAAAGGGTTGCTAGTGTAATTGCAGCACGTGGGAGACCATCTCCCTATTAACACATGTATTATTTCCATTATACCATCACATCTTGCTGTCCGGTCCATTATTGTAGGGTAGTGTAGGTCCAATTAAAGACAATCGTATATGTGTGGGCTGGTACACGTTAAATAGATCGTGGTCTCTGGTAGTGTGGTGTTGTGGTCTGATGTCCTAACGGTAGTGTGGTGTGGATGTTTGGAGTGGGGGACCATCTCAGGTTTTGACCTCGTCATCTGACCTTGTTTAATTAAGAGGCGTTGTCGTTGGATCTTTCACTTCGGGATTGATCCCGTATCGTCGCCAATAGCCCGTTGTTTTGTTCTAGTGCGACGTTGATAAACTACCAACCTACCTTGCCCTAAACAGGCGAAGAATTATTGAACGTTTGGGATCGACTGTAAAGTTTTGGGGAAAAGGTTATCTCAACCCATAAAAAAATTATCGTTAGAACCATAATGATTTTAGCCCTTTAAGGGTCGCGCTTCTCAATCATGGGGGCCGCAGTGACCCTTTTGGAAGAGTAACGGATTAGCAACCGAAGGGTTGCGAGTTTGAATCCAACAAACACTGTCGCGTACAAAGAGGGCTGGTGCACGATAAATCTATCGTGGTCTCAAATGTCCTCACGTTTGGCATAGTGTGGAAGTTTGGAGAGTGAGGAGCCAGCCCAGGTGTTGCCTCGTCTTCTGACCGTGGTTCAAAATTAAGGGGTGTTGTCCGAATCTTTCCCTTGGGGATTGATCCCGGACCGTTGTCAATAACCCGTTGTGTTGCTCCAGTACGACGTTAATTTAAATGCTTACCTACCCAGTCATGTATTAGCAACCGGATGGCCTCAAACTCGATCCAACCAAAGACCGTCGTTTACATGAGGTGCTGGTGCACGTTAAATCTGTTTTAGCCTCAAATGTCTTCTATTTGGAGTGATGAAAAGTTTTGGAGAGTTTAGTGCCAGCTCAGGCGTTGACTTCGTCATCTGACCGTGGTTCAAAATTACGAGGTATTGTCCTCGGATTCTTGTCTCCCGGTTTGATCCCGGACTGTCGCCAATACCCCGTTGTGTTCCAAACAGTGTGACTTTAATTAAATACCTACCTACCTTGCGTGTACATATCCATTACTTGATATTGCGTGCCTTTTGTTTGATGAAACTTTGCCAACTATGGCCAAGAGCATTCCCAAAACAGTGTTTTGTCTGGAAGGGTTTGTACAGGGCGTTTCGGAAATAACTGGCCATATTGTGAAGGGTGGTACAAGGGCTCCAAACAATTTTTTTCACACATAATGTGTGTCCTGAAATGCTATGATTCAGTGGTGGGTATTGTTTAGATCAACCTATAATTACTTTTCTGTGGCGTTAGGTGTCATTCCCGTACGGATTTTCAACTGCGTGCATCGCTAAACAAATTCTGAGATCGTATATATACAGTTGGTATATGGGGCTGGGAAATAAAACGGACAATTGTTTAATTAAAAAATATTTCTTAAGTTAAAAATTTCATTTTTAAATTTATTGATTTGTTTATTTTGGGCCCCTCAACTATCCCTTGCAATTTGGTTATATATGTGGGAAACCCCACGAATATGCATTTAGATGCAAAATTATTCTGAATATTTGACGTTAATCTGAATTTTTATACTTTTCTATCATAGAATCTATGAATTCACATGGAAGCGAAAAGGACTATTCCATACAAAATTAAAATTGCAATAAGTAATACAAAAGTAAAAATTACAATAAGTAATATAAAAATAAAATACAATTTAAAAAATTAATATAAAAATTTGATCTAATTTACATTAAATACAAAAGTAAAATACCATAAATAAAAATTGGTATAAAAATTTAAATGCAATTTACATTAATAAACAAAAATAAAATACAATAAGTAAAAATTATTACAAAAATTTAATCCAATTTAAATTAAATACAAAAGTAAAATACATATAAATAAAAATTAATACAAAAATTTAAATCCAATTTACTTTAAATACAAAAGCAAAATACAATAAGTAAAAATTAATACAAAAATTTAATCCAATTTACAATAAACACAAAAGTAAAATACACTAAGTGCTAATTTACTTATTATAAGACAAAATGGTAATTTTTCTTGATAACGTTGTATACCAATATTTGCAGCAATAAAAGTTTTTACTAATAGTGTTTTCATTATACATTATCTTGAAAAGCTTTGTTGAATTTATTTCTCTTTGAGGACATAAACTGGTTAGAATTAAAACAAGTATTCTTTAAAGTGTTTTACTGGTTAGCCTTTATCCGTTCCTGGGAATGTCGATTGAAATTAGCTTCATTTAAATCGCAATTTAAGTCAAGTGATTTTAATCATGACTTACATCCATCGATTTTTAAAACAAAAATAATGATTTAAATCAAACTTTAAAGTTTCTGCTTTGAACTGTGGCGTGGTGAGGAGTGTGGAAGTTTGGAGAGTGGGGTGCCAGCTCAGGTGTGACCTCGTCATCCGACCGTGGTTCAAAATTCAGCGCAGTTGTCCTCGGATCTTCCCTTTGGGTTTGATCACGGACTATCGTAAATAGCCCGTTGTGTTAGTCCCACCAGTGTGAAATTAATAAAATACCTATACGAGATTTATCCTTGGCAGCATTGACAAGTCTTTCTTAAGGCAGCGTTTGAACAATTCTTTAATCCAGAGTTTTGAAGAGTGACACGGCACGATAGCAAAATAATTGAAATTTTATAACGTAAGTCAAGAGGAACATGCTAAAAGCAGTGATTTGTGTCCACTTTTAGTAGTTATAACTGCTTGCAGATGGCTCGACATTGTTCGTTCACGAGTTTGGACTGCTGTATGTGGAATACCATCCCATTTCAACGCACATCAACAATTGTCATCCCCCCCCCTAATTGATATATTCCCCTTCTTTATACTAAAACCCGAGGTCTGCTTTCTTCAAAATCCGGACCGCAGTACTCATGAAGTGATCAGGAGAACTATTTTACAAGTTGTCAAAAAGTATAAAAATAGAAAATTTAACTTTCACTTGACAAATTAAAAGTAGAACAACATTTATTTTATTGAAAATTTACTGGTAAAGTATATACAGTACCCTACAATAATGAACTGGTCAGCAAGATGTGATGGTATAAGGGAAATAATACACGCTTGTGCTGCAATTACACTAACAACCCTTCTGGGCATATTTTCAACAAGGTTATGATACACAGCTATGGGTATTTATGTCTCCATTCCTGCTACTAGAATGTCTCCAGCTCAGCTGTAGATTTCGGACGTGGCCCCTGGTCCGTAAGCGTCGCTCTAATTCGTCCCACAAATGTTCTATGGGGTTAAGGTCGGTAGTCTGAGTAGGCCAGGGAAGAAGTTTTACATCCCTATCTTGATACTACTGCTTTACAGAGGTTGCAACATGACATGGAGCACTGTCGTCCTGAAAGAAACATTCGTCCATTCCATAAAATTGACAGAGCGCAGGAAGAAACTGATTGTCCAAAGTGCTCATGTAGGCGTCGGGGTTCAATTGACCAGGAACAACATGCAAAGATCCCAGGCCATAAAACGAAAAACACCCCCAAACAAGTAGTTGGATTTTATGCTGCAAGTCCACTGGCGTCCAGTTCATTATTGTAGGGTAGTGTATATGGAGTTAAGCTTTGTACTTTTACTCTTTATTATCTATCGTACAAAATAAGTTATATCTATATTTAACATCTTCACCAGATTTTAATTTTTTTTTTCATATTGAAAGTAGACAATTTATGAGAAACGGTTGCTTTGCAGACATTTGTTGGGCTGCAGAAGTCAATTGAGTGACAAAGAATAATGATCTACCACTCTTCACTTTGAATGAAATATTTTAGGACATACAGTTCTCAGTTTTTTTAAATTTTATTTGTCTTCTTATATTTGGAAATGAAGTTTTTAAATAAATTTATTTATTTTAAACATTTTACAGATTTTATTCATATTTTCTCCATTCCATTGAAGAACACCAACACCGATAGAATTTTGTACCCATATTTTCACATAAAAATCCTTATTATTAAAAAAGGGCACGTTTTATTTAAATACATTGCGCTATAAGCTTTGATAACGAAACAAAAATCAGCCCGTCGTGACGCTACTTAAGGAAGACATTGGTATTACATTAAGATTTTACTAAGAGCCAAGATTATTGTTGAATTTGGATAAAACCCCTGGAATTGTTATTTTTCCCCCCTCAACGATGAAAGTTATTTACACTTTCTGCACTTTCAACACTGCAGTGCCAGAAAAACTTGTACACAAGCTTAATACTTGGTGGGTCTTCCACGGGAGTTTACAACTGCAGAAATACGACGTGAAAGGGGTGTTGGCTTGTTGAAGTATTTATTCAGTAGGTATTGAACACCATACTTCCGACAGAGAGGTCCATAGTTATGTTGTATTTAGAGGTGTAGGTTACTGGGGGTTGGTTTTGGCTTTTGTGGTTGGTACAGCTGCAGTCTACGTTTAAAGCGGTGGCAACGGCCTTGGCGCTTTTTTTTTTGGCGCATTTCTAAAGTCGACCAAGAAAGAATTATTTGAAAAATTTCAAATGAACCAATGAAATCAAACGACAGTTTAACGTATTTTAAAAAACTTTCAAGAATATTCCAAACAAAAATTCCGTTTGCCGAGTTTGCCAGAAGAACCGCAATAATCGTAATACAGATGGGTTGTCTTAACCTGCCATAACTCGTTATAAGAAGTGGGCCAAAAAAAGCGCCAAGGCGTTGCCACCGTTATAAAAATAGTGGTAAAGGAAATGATAATTTTAGTTAACGTCGTAATAGAGCAATACAACAGGCTATTGACGATGGTCCGGGATAAGTCCCTTAAGGGATAGATCCGAGGACAACACCTCGTAAATTTGAACCACGGTCAGATGACGAAGCAACACCTGAGCTGGCACCCCACTCTCCAAACTTCCACACCAACCCAACGTGAGGACTTTCGGCCACGGAAAATTTAAGGTGCACCAGCCGCCTCAACACCATACGCTTACAAACATCCATGCCCGTTCCCGGATTCGAACCAGGAACCTTCCGATCTAGAGGCTAACACCTTAACCCCTATACCGGTTGGTCGGCTATAAACGTAGACTGCAGCTGTACCATGTGGTGCAAGGACCATATTTGGCCAAGCTGCGCCAAACACAAGACAAACAATGGCAAGTGATTGGGAAAGAAGGAATAGAGAAAGATCAGGGGAATTCTAGGGTCGCTACTTCTATGTTTGACAGAGGCAGTAAACCTCAAGAGAAAAGAAGAGATCACTTGAGTCCTTCCAGTTCGTGAAGCCTGTACACACTTTAAAATAATAGGTGCCCCAGATGGGATTCGACATGTGGGATTTATGTGTCCCACAGCGCGTTGCAATGACACCCCAGATGTATTCGATAGCGTTGCCTAGTGGGAATAACAAAATCCCAAGCTCTGATGAGTGTTCCTCTAACCATAACTTGACCTCTAGACTAACGTGGAGGCGCCATTGTCTTGTTGCAAGAGGCCAAACTCATCAGAATGAATACGGGGCAGCAATAGGTATAACTCCTCAGAATGAATGCTCATATAGCACTTACCGGTAAGACGTTTAAAACGTACCAGAGGTGTCATTGAATGCCAGATAAATAGCCTTCTTAACCATTACGGAGCCAAGACCATCATTGTCAATCCCCTGATGTCATACTGGTTCCATGAATACATGGATTTGTCTCTACACATCGACCTTTACATCTATCCGAAACAGTTTTCAAACGTGACTTAAGTCCAGGCAACTCATTTCCAGTCATATAGTGTCCAGTGGCTGTATTCCCTAGCCCAGGCAAAGGGTGGGTCGAATGTTCATCAAGGGTACTCGACTGGTCTCCGGCTTCTAAAGCCTATATCTTTGAGGGAACTTTGCATCCGTTGATATTTGCTTTTGGCCCAGCATTGAATTCCAATGTTATTTGAGGTATTGCTGCACGCATATCGCACATCGCGTGAAACGATTCTTGCTAGTCGACTTGAGTCACTCGGTCTTTTTTTGGCCTCATTGCTGTCGTAAGTAACTGGTTTTGCTGGAATTCTTGCAGTCGCGGTACACTCTTGCAATGGTAGTACGTGAACATCCAAACTCATCTACTTACGAAATGCCATGACCCACCTTATGAGCTCTTAAATCGCGTTTAAAATCGCTTCAATCGTGATAAGCCATTATCACAGCGGAAACACCAGCTATAGATCTTTTTTCACAGACGTCTATCGCTTTATATATGCACTGGAAGACGCAACTAATGAAGTGCATGGATCGTGTAGCTATGTTTTTTACATAGGCTTGTCAGTACCAGTTCTTCTGGCAATTCAGTGTAATTTATAAGAGGCTTTTTCTATCAAGCTAAATGCATGTGGTAGTAGTTAATTAACATCGCACTGGAGCAATACAACGCTATTGGAGACGGTCCTAGAGTAATCCCGAAGAAATGTAGATGGCACTAGAGTTTTTATGGTAGAACGCATCTTCCTGTACGTAGTACCAGATGGAAGGTTACGACTTGGTATTCGAATATGATTTTCAGGGAGTCGACAGTAGAAATTCTAATGAATGAATTCCGATTTGGTCAATGCGATTTCATTAGACGTCAATCGTTGTCAAAGCGGCTCCCCCAATAAATTACATTCTAAACTAACTCCAATATATATAACGTGAGAGCAATTGAGTAATTGGGGAAAAAACACTTCTGGATTGTTTGCCTGAATATCCCTCATACACAAACAAATGATTATTTAATTTTCCATAAAAAATTTATTATCTTTAGTTATTATTCAAGATTATAAATTAGCCTGTAATCAATGTATTCTCTTTTAAATCTTTGCAGAAAAGAAACGACATTTTGGCAGTTTTTATCATTTCCAAGCAAATTGGATCTTTCGCTTATGGCATTGTTCCCTTATCGTCGTACGTCGTAGCCGACCAACCGGTCTGATGGTTAAGGTGTTAGCCTCTAGATCGGAAGGTTCCTGATTCGAATCCGGGTCAGTGCATGAATGTTTGTAAGCGTATGGTGTAGAGGCGACTGGTGCACCTTAAATCTGTCGTAGCCGAAAGTTCTCACGTTGGGTTGGTGTAGAAGTTTGGAGAGTGGGGTGCCATCTCAGGTGTTGCCTCGTCATCTGACCGTGGTTCAGAATTACGTGGTGTTTCCTCGGATCTTTCCCTTGGGGGAATGATCTCGGACCCTCGTCAATAGTCCGCTGTGTTGCTCTAGTATGAATTTAATTAAAACTACCTTACTTTACCATTACCCAAGCAAGAACAAAAATTAAAATGATTGTTTGCAAGTATTTCAATTTTAGTTGCATGTATGAGATATTTTTCAGTAAATCTGGGGGCATTAGTTCATAGCCCGTTGTGTTGCTCTAGTACGACGTTAACTAAAAATTACCATTACCATTACTGGGGGCATTAGTATCCCAGTTGGAAGAGATACGGATTACTATTTGGGGGTTGCGAATTCGAAACTAGGTTCAACCAAAGACAGTCGTGTACACGGAGGGTGGTGCATGTTAAATATGTCGTGGCCTCAAATGTGCTTACTTTGGCATTGTGTGAAAGTTTGGAGAGTAGGCTCAAGCGTGACCTCATCATCTGACCGTGGTTCAAAGTCTTTCTCTTCGGGATTGAACCCGGACCGTCGCCAATTGGTCGTTGTGCTGCTTCAGTGTGACGTTAATTCAACTACCTACTTATTATGTATGGCGGATATTTACATCTCACAGCATCTTCAACTGTTCGATGTTAATTAATTTAAGTATAATACATTTGGTAGGTAGTTAATTAAAGTCTCACTGAAGTAACAAAACAGTCCCACAGTTCATAGAAATTAGAGATCTTGTTCACTATACCTCATAATTAATGATTAGAATATAAGTACAACTTGCTTTTTCAAGAGTTTTATTCAAAAACTAGCTGAATAACCCGACGTTACAAGGGTTTCAAATATGACAGCGACATTTACCGGTGTTAACTCAAATACACAAACTCTGTAGAACGTGTTTCTAACCACGAAAGCTAAAATATGATCGCGACAAATTTCCCTGTGTTAACGCATACACAAACTCTGTAGAACGTGTTTCCTTATACATTTTCATTTATAGCACGAAAACAAACTTTAGATTTTAAAATTGTGGCTTCGAGGGGCACTTTAAGGACTTCCTGTGTGTCAATTTGCATGGCCATAGATTGTTCTGAACACAGGAAAGTAATAACTTATATCTTCCACAGTGTTCTAAAGTATAAGTATACCAAATTTGGTGTATACAGGGTGGTCCCGAATTCATGGTACAAACTTTAATGGTAGGTACAGGACATTGTAACAATGATTTATTGTATAGGAATGTATAGTCGCAAGTGACGCGGTGAGGCGTAAACAGGGGAAATAAAAGGAAAGAGAAATGGAGTGATCGGTTGGTATCATTGCCGGTAGAGGGCAGTAGATGTCTAGCCGCTGTTGAACATGATGCATCGCAGTAGGGAAAAGCGCCATTCACAATTGTGCTGCCGTAGACGATGGGTGACTTTACGTATGCAGAAAAAGCAGACATGCATTACATGTACGGCCGTGCAAATGGTAACGGCAGAGCTGCGTTACGAATGTATCGCGCGGAGTATCCTGATCGACGAATGCCGGATCATAGAATTTTTCAACGGTTACATCGTCAACTTTGTGAAACAGGTGCGTTCGACGTCAACAGACATGGCGCTGGTCGAGTAAGAGCTGTACGCACTCCAAGGCTGGAAGAAAGCATCTTGAACATTGTGGCTGATAGACCCGAGTCAAGCACAAGAACTGTTGCGCGTGACGTAGGTGTGAGTCATCAGACTGTATGCAGAGTGTTAAACGAAAATCGCTTACACCCCTTCCATTTTCAGAAAGTACAAGCATTGAATCCGGCAGATTATCCTCGCCGCGTGAACTTCTGCCTGTGGGTGATGCAGCAATGTGCGTTGCAGCCGGATTTCGTAGATTATGTGCTATTTACAGATGAAGCGACATTTTCACGCGAGGGTGTCTTTAATGCGCACAATTCCCATGTGTGGCCAACCGATAATCCACATGCAACGCGTCGACATGCGTTTCAACAACGTTTCAGTATTAATGTGTGGGCTGGTATTGTGAACGACTTTTTGATTGGCCCATACTTACTACCCACGCGGCTCACTGGCGGAAGCTATCTTATTTTTCTGAAAGAAGTGTTACCACAACTGCTGCATGATGTTCCGATCGCCATTCGTAACCGCATGTGGTTTCAGCACGATGGGGCGCCAGCACACTTCAGCATTGATGTACGGAATTACCTGAATGCCACGTTTGGTACTCGATGGATTGGGCGTGGTGGACCAGTCCCTTGGCCACCCCGATCTCCCGATTTATCGAGCCTCGATTACTTTTTATGGGGACATCTAAAGCATCTTGTTTATGAGACTCCAGTTGACTCTGATGAGGATCTCGTCGCTCGCTTATCTGTAGCTGCTGCAGGTGTGCGTGAAATACCAGGCATCTTTGAACGTGTACGCCAATCGCTCCACCGACGCTGTCAAGCATGTATCGATACTGGTGGACGCAATTTTGAACAATTACTGTAAACATGACACTTGTCAACAACGCTTTCAATAAAATCTTTGTTTTTCCTTTCGGCCGTTATTTCCCCTGTTTTCGCCTCACCGCGTCACTTGCGACTATACATTCCTATACAATAAATCATTGTTACAATGTCCTGTACCTACCATTAAAGTTTGTACCATGAATTCGGGACCACCCTGTATATATATATACATCCTTTTTTATACATATATAAAAGATTGAAATAATTGCTTCGATCTTATGTCCAACATTATTAACCAATTAGTAGCACTTCACAGCGAATTAACCTCTACATGCGGTATATACATAAAAAAGAATAAACTAGTTAGAAACAAATTCTATGCCAAAAAGTTAAGGAACTTCACCATAAATTCCAAATCTAGCAGTAGTGAATATAATAGATAAGACTCGTCAAAACTAGCAATAAGCATTTAAAACATCCACAACGTGCAATTATCACACACATACTATTTGTTTCCCTTGAAAACACAATTTACTTTTCAGTCCTTTTGAAGTTAAAGAAAATATAACATTTTTCAATGTACTTCACCCGGAGTGAATTTTGTTGTTGCATATATCAATGGGAGAAATGTTTTTAGAATGACATTTAAATCCCACTGTCAAGGTGCATCCAAATGATTATTATACTCGCAGTCCGAGCATGTTTTCATTTTGTTTCCAGTCGGATGCCGGCTAATTATTCTCGGAAACCTTGAGAAATCATTCAAGATGGTGGATCTTTCGGCTTCAGGAAAAACCGATTGCGTGACTGCGGTTTGGCAGACTTTCTTGGAAGATTCAAGTCTCTCTTGATGGAATAATTATGGGGCAGAAAAGATATTAACTAATGTCAGATTTAAGGCAGTCATTTATGCGATGTTGAATCCGAACCACCATACTGATGTACTTTTGCCTTCAAGCTTCTTCTCTTTTATACAGTTGGTTTTGCCTTTTAACCTTCTGAAGGGCGTTATGCAAAAAATAAAATTCAGAACATTTAATTTCTTCAGGGTAGTTGGACTATTCATGTCTCGTCGCTCTCTTTTAAGGACACCTTGACAACAGCATGTCAAATGAGGGTATATTTATAAACCGTAGCAGCCTTAAAATAAGGGGAAATACTTATATACTCATCCAAGACTATTTCAAAGAGAACATTCAGAATTCAATCATCTCTACTATTATAAAATGAAGTTTATGTGTGTGCGTGTTCGCCGTGTCCTGACGAATTTAAGGTACTTACAGTAATAAAATTTGGCACACAGGTAGTCCGAATTTTTTGCAATTTTATAGTCCAGCCCAAATTTTAAAATTTAATCTAGAACATTTAAAAATGAATTTAATTGTTTTTTCTCCTTTTGATCCTCTTTTCGTCCCGCTCCGGCAATTAGGAGAAAATATCAGAATTTAGCTCTTTCTTCCATGACGTCAAGTCACAATCGTCACTATTGACGTCAGTCTTTGAAACCATGCCAAGTTTTTTAACCTTCCGCTCTCAATTAAATGGGAATGCGTAGTCTCCGCTCAAACGATTCCAGATCGAACATTTTTACTGGCATTTAGCTATTTTTTGTAAAATCGGGATCGTTAAAGATGGATTGAAAATTGCAACGGATTTGAAATCTGTGGAAAATTTTCTTCTATAAAGATACCTTGATTTTCTTTTAATAGATAATTTTTCAATTAACATTTATATATTTTCGCAAGAGATCTTGACGTCACGCCGATTGGATCTCATTTGATTTGCGAAGCAAACCAACACAACGGGCAACTCTATTATGGCTGTTATCCAATAGGCTACGAACTCCTATTTGGTTTGCTAAGCAAACCCCACAAAAGTAACTGGTGTGGGCAACACTGGGTTAGCCACGCAGTGGCTAGTTCTCTATAAAAGAATCTAAGTGTCGTATTCACGTTGCTAGTTAATTCATGCATCCGCGAATCCGTGGGGTTAGGTAAGACCTCAGACAAACGTATTCACAAACCACGGAGTAAGTGATCCACCAATAAAGCGATAAGCTGGCTGTGATTGGTTCTACTACTGTCTCTCCCCTTTCTATCAAGTCATATAGCTTACATTTCTTACGATACCTGAATTAAAACGATTCACGTATTCCATGCTGATCAAAGGGGGTAGCCCGGTTGGAAGATTTACGGATTAGCAATCGGAAGGTTGCGAGTTCGAATCCAAGAAACACTGTCGTGTACAAAGGGGGATGGTGCGCGTTAAATCTGTCGTGGTCTCAAATGTCCTCACGTTTGCGTGTTGTTGAAGTTTTGAGAGTAGGGTGCCAGTTCAAATGTTGCCTCGTCATCTGACCGTGGTTTAAAATTACGTGGTGTTGTCCTCGGATATTTTCCTTAGGGGATTGATCCCGGAACGTCGTCAATCGCCCGTTCTGTTGCTTCAGTACGACGTTAATTAAAATACCTACCTACCATGCGGATCAAATACTTCGCCGGCAGAATCGAGCTGGAGTAGTCCAGTTGGAAGAGTAGTGGATTGGCAACAGGGCTTGCGAGTTTGAAACTATTCAACGAAAGACTCGTGTACATGGAGGCTGGTGCACATTAAATCTGTCGAGGCTTCCAATGCCAGACCGTGGTTCAAAATGACGAGGCGGTAACTTCTAAGATTTCCTCTCGGAGATTAATACCGGACCATTGCCAATAGCCCGTTGTGTTGGGCGAGGTAACGAACTGCATATCATAACCTAATCCATGAGTCCCGAGTTAATCCGAGGGTCAAACTTAAACCTCGGATTCTCCAAGGAGCCGTATTCACAAACCTTGAATTGAGTGACTGGTATTTGGATGGTAGGCGACATCAATTAAACTACCCTCCGGACTAAGATCATCAGATGACTGTTTCCTAGTACAATTGCCTGTATACAGGGTGGTCCCGAATTCATGGTACAAACTTTAATGGTAGGTACAGGACATTGTAACAATGATTTATTGTATAGGAATGTATAGTCGCAAGTGACGCGGTGAGGCGAAAACAGGGGAAATAAAAGGAAAGAGAAATGGAGTGATCGGTTGGTATCATTGCCGGTAGAGGGCAGTAGATGTCTAGCCGCTGTTGAACATGATGCATCGCAGTAGGGAAAAGCGTTGATGTACGGAATTACCTGAATGCCACGTTTGGTACTCGATGGATTGGGCGTGGTGGACCAGTCCCTTGGCCACCCCGATCTCCCGATTTATCGAGCCTCGATTACTTTTTATGGGGACATCTAAAGCATCTTGTTTATGAGACTCCAGTTGACTCAGATGAGGATCTCGTCGCTCGCTTATCTGTAGCTGCTGCAGGTGTGCGTGAAATACCAGGCATCTTTGAACGTGTACGCCAATCGCTCCACCTACGCTGTCAAGCATGTATCGATACTGGTGGACGCAATTTTGAACAATTACTGTAAACATGACACTTGTCAACAACGCTTTCAATAAAATCTTTGTTTTTCCTTTCGGCCGTTATTTCCCCTGTTTTCGCCTCACCGCGTCACTTGCGACTATACATTCCTATACAATAAATCATTGTTACAATGTCCTGTACCTACCATTAAAGTTTGTACCATGAATTCGGGACCACCCTGTATATCGTTGGCCACAGTTAGACGCGATTACGTCACACCTTCATGGTTAATGTTTTCCCCCAAGCAGCTTCTCTAAATGACATCCTCATTGTTGAACTCACCGACTAATCGCACATTTTTGAACAATTCCAGGCACCAAGATGAAAGCGCGTCAGTTGGCTATGGTGTTATCCGCCTTCACGTTTTCTCAGTTTCTGATTCCAGCCGACCTCCAGAGAATCCAGGGCAGATACATCCGGCCGGTCCAAATCAAATGCGACCGAGGAGGTGGATGCCTTATCAAGGAAGTTGATCGCGACGACTCCAAATCCCATGACGACAAAGACAGACCACCCGAACTGACCCGAGACGACTATCCGGCTGGGTCTTTCGTCGAACATCCCAAACCTCCCCGCGACTATGAACCCACCGTGGTAGGAGGAGGATACAATATTAAACCAACCTCCGACAAAGATGATTACGATCCAGAGCCCGTTGGTGGTGGATACGATCACAAACCATCTATAGATGATGATGGTGGAGGATATGACAAGCCAGAAGACGATTACGTCCCGAAACCAGTGGGGGGTAACCCTCATGGTGGTGGCGGGTATTACCAGAGACCTGAGCCGAGACCAAAGCCAGGTGGTGGTGGTGGTGGAGGTTATAACCCCAAACCGGTTCGTGGTGGACACGGAGGATACAAACCAAGACCCACGGTTGAGGACGACGATTACATTCCTAAGCCAGTGGGTGGTGGTGGATATAACCCCAAGCCTACAGGAGGCAGAGATGAGGATAGACCAGTTGGTGGTGGTGGGTATTTACCCAAGCCTGTACATGACAGAGATGAGGATAGACCAGTTGGTGGTGGTGGGTATTTACCCAAGCCTGTTTATGACAGAGATGAGGATAGACCAGTTGGTGGTGGTGGGTATTTACCCAAGCCTGTACATGACAGAGATGAGGATAGACCAGTTGGTGGTGGTGGGTATTTGCCCAAGCCTGTTTATGACAGAGATGAGGATAGACCAGTTGGAGGTGGTGGATACATCTCCAAACCTACTGGGGGCAGAGATGAGGATAGACCGGTGGGTGGCGGCGGATATCGTCCGAAAGATGACGAGCCGTATCGCCGACCTGTTAAACCAGATCATGGCGGATACAATATTCCCAAAGACGACGAGTACGAAGTTATCAAGGACGAGGATGACGTTTCTCCAGGAAAGCCTATTCCCATGGGTGATGGTGACTGCATCTGCGTGCCTTACTACCAGTGTCAAGAGGGCCATATTGTGACAGATGGAGCTGGAATCATTGATGCTAGGAAAAGGCCGGAACCCGAAGAGGATCTTCCTCTGGTAAGATATAGATCCTTTTTACGGTATGATAAGTTACACCTTAGCTTAAGATGAAGTTAATCCTTTATTGTGTTACAAGAATAAAAGTTTTGTAAAGGATTTCAGTCATTGAAGATTATTGCGATAGATGTTCTTTTCATCCTTTACATCAGGTATTCACACACCACGGCCTTTAGTTGATCTGCCGGTGGTCCTCCTCACCATGTGTTATTTAGCTTTAACAAGTCACGCAAGAGGTAATTCAGTTTAAAACTTAATAGCTAGAATAATGCATTAAAATGCGCAAGCCTCTTTGGGGCAACACATATCTGAAAAAACTTTCTCATCCACGAATGTCAACAAAGCGCAAATCTGGTGCCGTTTGACAAATGGAAATTAAGAATCCATTTTTCTCTTGGCTACTGCAAAAATTTAACCAAATATAAAACAATAGTTGAATCACTGCAAAGTCACGCATCAAATTAAATTCTTTATTTATCTTCAATTATATTTCTTTTTATAACAATATAAATATAAATAATAAATAAAAAAATTAAAAATAATATGGAAATACAAATAATAAATATAAATACTAGATATATAAATAATATAAATAAATATTATAAGTAACAAATAGCAATAATATAAGTACTAAATATAAATTTTTAAACCAATAAATATAAATAAATATTATAAGTAACAAATAGCAATGATACAAGTACTAAATACAAATTTTAAAATCAATAAATATAAATAATAAATGTAAGCAAGCTCGATTTCTGTCAGGTGCATTCCACCCTAGGTGTATTTCTCTCTTTATCAGTAAAAGCTTTAATTGTGTATGTCTATTACTTGATATTGTGTCTTGTGTCTAGCGCAGCATTACCAAATATGGCCCTTTCGCCATAAAACCCCAAATCAACCAGCCAGCCATCTTCGTCGAATCGATCTCTCATTCTTATATGCCTCCAGGGGCACATCTATAGGTGTGCACGGTCTTCACAGACCTGAGGTAATCCAATAATCCTTTCCTATGGGGTTGGATGTCGTTTGTAAACATGTGTATCGCTCTTCTGGGATACCCAAGCGATCTACTTTCGTTTTAATTCCATTATTTCATTTCCCAATCCCTCTTTATCCCCTTTCATGAAATGTTTTACTTGGAGCGGTCTGTCTTGTGTTAGGCTTAACTTGACCTAGCTGTTGCGCCGAGAGAATCCCCAAACAGTCAAATTTTTTACTATCTTAAAGGTAGAAGGGACCTCTCGATTGCCCCTTTTGCATTCATTCTGCAATAACTTATGTACGTAAATATCATCCGAACCAAATAACTCACTTTTTAAAAGAACTGACAGTCCTTGAAATCTCCCAAATACGGTGCAATTGTAATTTGACCTCGTCTTCAATGGATTGAGTTCATGGATCAGCGTAACAGAACAAACTCGTTTAATGTAGTACATAGTCCTCGTCTTAAATGGTCTGAGTTCATGAATAAGCGTAACAGAACAAGCTTGTTTTTGAAAATATGTAGTCCTCGTCTTCAAAGACCATTGAAGACGAGGGCTACATATAACCTCGTCTTCAATGGTCTGAATTTATGAATCAGCGTTACAGAACAAGCTCGCTTTTGATAAAACGGTAGGTGTTCCAAGTATCTCTCCTGTGTTTAATATCGCCTATTCGTGTTTGCAAGCTACTATGCACGACATCTAAGTGTTTGTGGAGTTACCTTGACGGTACAGGGTTTTTCCACACGTAGCGCCACCTTAAAATTTCCTATCAGCTATATCAACAACACTATTGCATCTCAAGTATTTGAGCCTGTGATCAACGCATTTTTTGTCTCCAATCAATTCAGGGAATATACAGGTATTACCAAATCATAATATCGTTTATATGACTTGAAAGTACATTCAATACTAAAGGTAGATATGCATGCTCTACTAGCAACTCGTTTTTAATAGTAGCTCCTCATTTCGCCTGGTGGGTGGTAATAGGAACAGGGGTAGACGATATTAGGAACCCACTCTTGAAAATTTTCTTTCGAAGCTTTTTGAAGTTTTACTAGTTAACTTAAACTGACATAAGTAAAGAAGGTATATGATCTCTAGAAACCAAAAGAGAATAGTTCCTAGTGATATTCATTTAGTTTCAAGATTGATTTCCGAACCCAGGAGGCTGAGATACAGAGAAATAGTTATGGTAGGCGAAATTTGGAACACCTACCCTATATAGTCCTCGTTTTCAATGGTCTCAGTTCATGAATCAGCATAACAGAACACAAGATTGTTTTTGAAAATATGTAGTCCTCGTCTTCAATGGTCTGAGTTTGTGAATTAGTGTACAGAACAAGCTTGTTTTTTAAAATATATAGTCCTCGTCTTCAATAACCTCGTCCTCGATGGTCTGTTTACGAATCAGCGTAATAATAGAAGCTCGCTTTTGAAAATATACAGTTTAACTAGCTCTCATACGTTTGCACAGTACCTCGTAATGTGAAAAAATTGATTCGTGATGTCTTTTGATTTCCAGGATGGAAAATTCAAACCTCCGTCTTGCGGTCCCTTCCACGTGTGCTGCAACACGCCCGAGACCTCCACCGTCAAGCCGTACGAACACAGGTGCGGAGTTCGGAATCCCAGCGGCATCAACAGCAGGATCTTGTCGCCTAGCAACAAGGGAGAGGCCGACTTCGGAGAGTGGCCGTGGCAAGTGAGTATTCTTGGGAAATGTTGGACAGGATAGTATAATATTCGACTACCACAACTAGGTTTCAACCATGGGTGTAATTACATTTGTTCTTGCTAAACGATACTGGCGAATGGATCAACTTAAAAAAAATAGCCACTCGGTCCAGCCCGAAGACCGTCGTGTACACGGGGACGGGTGCACGTTAAATATGTCGTGGTCTCAAATGTCTCCTTGGCCGTTGACGTGGAAGTTTGGAGAGTGGACTGCCAGTTCAGGTGTTGATCGCTTTGGCTGTACGTGGAGCTCAGGTGCTGTTTCGTCATCTGACCGTGGTTCTAAATTACGCGTAGTTATACTGGGATCTTTCCGTGGGGATTGATCCTGGACCATCGCCAATAGTCCATTGTGTTGCTACAGTGCAACGTTCATTAATTATCATTACCATAAAATAATAGCCCGTTGTGCTGCTCTAGTTGCGACGTTAATTAATTACCTTCATAGTTACCTACCACCACTTCAAAAATATTAACTTAACATATATTTTTTTTATCGTAAATAGAAAATATTAGTTATTATTTTGACAAGCATATAAACCTCTTGATGTTAACTATAGTAATGGGGACCATACCATATAGTGACTTGGGGACCACTGCAAGGCAACTATTCTATTAACCTACACTATTTCTCTATAGTTACCTTACTGTATTCTATTGTTACGTTACTGTATTCTATAGTTGCGTTACTGTATTTTATAGTTACCTTACTGTATTTTATAGTTATCTTATTATATTCTACAGTTCTCTTACGGTATTCTAATGTTACGTTACTGTATTTTATAGTAATTTTTACCTTACTGTATTCTACAGGAAAATTGCTCTTACACCAGGCCTCGAAATATCTATATATATAATTCTCTTACGTGGCACGCAAAAAAGACGTTATTTGTAATCGCGTTTTGGCAATACTGTACGATTGTTTGTTAATCGCGAAGTCTCGCGCATCGATTGAATTTATAGCGTTATCGGATGAAATTTATTGAAAAAAAAAATGAATTTTAGTCGAGCTGTTGGTGTTTATAATTAGAAATCAAAGAAAGCGGATGATCTTTTCAGGGCCATTTAAAAAACGGTCCTTTTCAGGGCCAACAATTATAGTTCAACAAGACGCTTGCACTACAACTTTCGGCAACAAACTCAATGAAAAAGTGTGGGTCGTTTGAGTGCTGGGAAAATGTATACACAAACAGCATGCTGGGTATTCAATTTCCAAAGCAACGCTCACATTTCGAGTCAAAATTTGCACAAAGTTTTCATTTGAATTCTGAATTTAGATATACCGTATATATTTTTTCTGTAATACAGCAAATTTAGATTTGAAAAACATTTGGTGGAGTGGTCGTTCACGGTAAGACGTTTGTCGCCAACTAATTTTTATCGCCAAGTCAAGATGGCGGCCGAATTCCGTAACAGCAGATAGGGTTGCCACAACAAAAACGGCAGATGTGAAGAAAATCAGCAAAAAGCGTAGGTTACCATATTTGGCGACAAATCGCCTTCTTACCGTGAACGACCACTCCACCAAACATTTTTTTGGTAACATATTTTGTAAACAATCCCTTCTGCTAGGACACATGTCTTCATTGAGGCGAGCGAAGCGAGCATAGGTTCGAGCAGCGAACCAATGAGGATTGCCAAGAAATCCTCCGGGGGTTGGCGAGCGTTAGCGAGCAGGGGGCAGGCCCCCTAGTATTTTTTAATACAGGTGCACAAGGTGCAACTAAGTTTTTAAATTAGGTGCACAGGTGCGCCTAGCGGGAAAAAATTAGGTGCACAATTTTATTTTCACATGCACAGTGCACCTGTGCATCCGGGAATTTCGAGCCCTGTCTTACACCAATACCGACAATACCGTCAGTCGCTTAGCAAGAACAGTAGGCAACTGAAAATATTCTTCAAACTTAAACTACAACATCAGTGCACAGCATTTGTTTGGGTTGAGGCATTGGTGTCAACGGGGTATTAGAGAATAAGACAGAGGCGTTTTTCAAATTTACTTCGTGATTCCAGAGCTGCTAATTCTGATTTCACGGTGCATTTTACACGAAATGCAATGGTTATCAAATAAGAATATGATATAAAATAGATACAATTGTCTGAATTGCGTAAGCTCGTCAGCTGTCTTCTGTAAAAATTCTCTCCGGTGCATGGAAATTAAATATGCTCCAATGTTTTCTGTTTCATTGAGCCAACAGACATTTCTTTTTGCCCAAAATGGAACCTGTGCAAATGAGCTTGGGTCTTTAGGCTCCTGTGAACAAGATCATTAGGCTCTTGTAGACAAGATCATTAGGCTCCTGTAGACGAGATCATTAGGCTCCTGTAGGCAAAATCATTAGGCTCCTGTAGACGAGATCATTAGGCTCCTGTAGGTAAGATCATTAGGCTCCTGTAGACAAGATCCTTAGGCTCCTGTAGGCAAGATCATTAGGCTCCTGTAGACAAGATCCTTAGGCTCCTGTAGGCAAGATCATTAGGCTCCTGTAGACAAGATCATTAGGCTCCTGTAGACGAGATCATTAGGCTCCTATAGGCAAAATCATTAGGCTCCTGTAGACAAGATCCTTAGGCTCCTGTAGGCAAGATCATTAGGCTCCTGTAGGCAAGATCATTAGGTTCCTGTAGACAAGATCATTAGGCTCCTATAGGCAAGATCATTAGGCTCATGTAGACAAGATCATTAGGTTCCTGTAGACAAGATCATTAGGCTCCTGTACGCAAGATCATTAGGCTCCTGTAGGCAAGATCATTAGGTTCCTGTAGACAAGATCATTGGGCTCCTATAGGCAAGATCATTAGGCTCATGTAGACAAGATCATTAGGTTCCTGTAGACAAGATCATTAGTCTCCTGTAGACAAGATCATTAGGCTCCTATAGGCAAGATCATTAGGTTCCTGTAGACAAGATCATTAGTCTCCTGTAGACAAGATCATTAGGCTCCTATAGGCAAGATCATTAGGCTCATGTAGACAAGATCATTAGGTTCCTGTAGACAAGATCATTAGGCTCCTGTACGCAAGATCATTAGGCTCCTGTACGCAAGATCATTAGGCTCCTGTAGACAAGATCATTAGGCTCCTATAGGCAAGATCATTAGGCTCATGTAGACAAGATCATTAGGCTCCTGCATACAAGATCATTAGGCTCCTGTAGACAAGATCATTAGGCTCCTATAGGCAAGATCATTAGGCTCATGTAGACAAGATCATTAGGCTCCTGCATACAAGATCATTAGTCTCCTGTAGACAAGATCATTAGGCTCCTATAGGCAAGATCATTAGGCTCATGTAGACAAGATCATTAGGCTCCTGCATACAAGATCATTAGGCTCCTGTAGACAAGATCATTAGGCTCCTGTACGCAAGATCATTAGGCTCCTGTAGACAAGATCATTAGGCTCCTGTAGGGAATAAGAGATGGCGACTTATTCCTGTACTTTTCCCGATGCCTCCCCTGTCCTCTTGGGCTCATCTCCTTGAGGTGTATTTGGGCTTCATGTACCCAAGACATTTTAAAAACTAAATTAGTTTATTAACCCCTCGCGTATGATTAAAGTTACAAAATGATACAAAGGCATTATAACATGATTCAAGCTCAAGACATTTCTAGTCTCACGTGTCTCATTCTATCCACCTCATTATTGTATTTAG
Organism: Metellina segmentata; assembly: GCA_947359465.1. Lineage (NCBI taxonomy): Eukaryota > Metazoa > Arthropoda > Arachnida > Araneae > Tetragnathidae > Metellina > Metellina segmentata. Next base: position 107,850,871 of record OX375880.1, read on the forward strand.
CCTTAAGTGTTTATTATCTCATGAGATAAATAAAAATTAAGCAAATTTTTGTCGCGTAAGCTCAACTAAAGAAAATTCATTGAAATATTTCGCAATAAAAACTCACTGCTGTCTGAGAATCTTCCTGACTGCTTTGATTCTCAGGAAATGTGAATTTAATCGTGCGTGTATCTTCTCAAGGTTATTTTTTGAATGTTTTCCTTTTCCTTATCAAAAGTAATAGTTATAATTAAATTAAAAGATAGTATGGAAAGGAGGTTCTTTTTATTTAACCAATATGCACATTAAATTTGTGTGATGCAACATAAGATTATTAAGTTGTTTCAATTTTCTAGGCTGCTGTCCTGAAATCCGAAGGAAAAGTGAACATTTTCCAATGTGGAGGCGTTCTCATTGACAAGTATCATGTTCTCACGGTGGCGCATTGCGTATTCCACTTGGAGTAAGTGAAACACTTTTAGTTTTGCTGTTTAAAATAGACTTTTAAGCAAAAAGTAATCACTAGACTAGAGAATACTGCAAAGTAAGCACTGGAACTGTTATTCCGATGACCATTTAAGTAACAGCTTTACTGTAAAATAACAGTTAACAGGTTATTAAAATGATTAATATATCAATAATATTTTAATTTTGATTTACATTTAAAATTTAAAAAAATTAACACTCAAATTTCTATTTGAAGTACAGTTTTAGTCTACGTTTACAGTGGTGTCAACGGTCTTGGCGTTTTTTTTTGGCGCACTTCTAGTAGCGAGTAATTACAGGTGAATGCAACCCATCTGTATTGCGGTTTATCGGATTTTTATGGTAACCTCGGCAAACAGAAAGTTTATTCTGAATTTCATTTTGAATATTCTAGAAACTTCTCTTCAAAATCCATTAAACTGTCGTTTGATTTCCATTGGTTCATTTGAAATAATTCTTTCCTTAAAGACTTAAGAAGTGCGCTCCCCCCCCCCAAAAAAAAAGCCAAAGACCGTTGCCACCGCTATAAACACAGACTAAAGCTGTACCCTGTTTGAAAGAATATCGTAATTTCTACATTATTTTAAAATCTTACAGCTTCTGTCTACGTTTATAGCGGTGGCAACGGTCTTGGCTCTTGTTTTCTCTTTGGCGCTCTTCTAGTAGCGAGTAATGACAGGAGACGACAACCCATCTGTATTACGGTTATTGCGAATTTTATGGCAAGCAGAAAGTTTAAATTTTCATTTTTGAATATTCTAGAAAGTTCTCTTTCAAAATATGTTACACTGTCGTTTAATTTCATTAGATCATTTGAAATAAAATTATTTCCTTGGCGACTTAAGAAATACGCCAAGGCCGTTTGCACCGCTATACACGCAGACAGAAGCTCTACCCTATTTGAAAAAAAAAATTGTAACTTCTACATTGTTTAAAAAATTTACTTTAAATAACTGTTAAAATTAACCGTTAATTTCAGTTTTTAACACTTAACCCTCCTGGTGCTTGTCTCGACGAAGTATCTCGTCATTAGCAAAATTGACCACATCTTGCTGAACGAGATACCTCGTCATTACAAAAAGAAACGACCAGATCTTCTCGTCATCAGAAAATACATCGGCAATATTTAACAACGAGATTTCTCGTGATTAGCAAAATTGATTAGATCTTAATGGACAAGATATCTCGTCGAAACTACTTGGAGAGTTAATAACTTTGCAAAAGCCTTCAAGAGGGGAGAACAGCTACAGTCTACGTTTATAGAGGTAAAAACGGTCTTGGCGATTTTTTTGACGCATTTCTAGTAGCGAGTTATGGTAGGTAAAGACAACCCATCTGTATTTACGGTTAATATGGTTTTCATGGCAACCTCGCTAAACGGGAGGTTAAAAATTTTTATTTTGATTATTCTAGAAAGTTCTTTCAAAATCCGTTATAAAATGGTTTGATTTCATTGGTTCGTTTGAAATTTTTTCTTTGATTCCATTGGTTATTTTGAATTTAAAATATCCCTTGATTGCATTGGTCTTTAAAAATTTTTTTCTTTGATTTCATTGATTCATTTAATAATTTTTCGCCAGTTGTGGAATTTTCTTTAATTTTTTTACGATACAGTTCTGACGTATCAGGTTGAATTATTTCTTGCTTTCCGTTAAAACTATTTACTTTCTTTTGTAAACCAAATTTCAGTGAAAGCTTATTACTTTTTGTGGACGCTTTAAAAAATACTTTTCTAAACGTTCTCAAATGTGCTTTGAAGCTTTCATTTTCCGTTGTAAAAAGAAAAATATATTTGTCAAAGAAAAAGATTTAAAAAATAATTATTTCCTTGGCGACTTTAGAAGTGCGCCAAAAAAAAAATCGCCAAGGCCGTTGCCACCGCTATAAACGTAGACTGCAGCTGTACCAAGAGGGGTTACAGGCGGAAGCATCTCGTAGTCAGCACTCTGTTAAGTTACTGACAATTTTGTTATTCATAAAAAATGCTAGAGATAAATACATTAGGATCAAAGATTTAGTTATAAAACGTTACAGAGAGGTCCAACAGAAAAAATATAAGAGTTACAAAATTGTTTCTAGGTAATTTCGAAATATCTTTAAATGATATTTTTATCATAAATACAGGGTGTTTCAGTGAACCGTTTCAGAACTTCTAAGAGGGGTAGGGTACATCCTGACGAACCAAAATCATATACCAATGGGCAGTCAGAAATGCTTTCCTGACGCGGTAGATGGCGTTGTGCGAAAATCCCGAGCTTTCGTGTAGGGAATCTTCATTTCGCACAAGAACGCCAAGTTAGTAGGATGGATGATTACACGATCGCAGAGTTAGCCGATATGCATTTGGCGTACGGGGCTGCAAATTGTAGTGGGCCAGCCGCACAGCGTTTGTACGCGGAACGATATATATCCGACGAGGCGTATCCCCTGTCATAATTTCTTTGCAAGACTGCACCAGAGGTTAGCTGAGACAGGTTCATTAGAAAGAGCTGACAGGGACAGGGTAAGAACAGCACGGACTGCAGACGTCGAACAGAATGTGCTGCAGCATGTACAGGGGAATCCAAGAACGAGTACACTGGTTGCAAGAATTGCAGTAGCTGCAGGAGAAATTCGAGATATGCCTGTAGTATTCCAGAATGTTCGGATGTCCATGCGTCGGAGATATGAGGCGTGCATTGAAGCCCGTGGAAGAAACTTCGAACACTTACTTTAATCCATGTACCTTTTGCTTCTTTTCATGTATTATTAAAACGATTTCTCACTTACGGTCTCTTTTCTTTACGGAGCTTCTGTGTACAACACCGCTTCAGGAAAGCATTTCCGACCCCACATTGCTATATGATTTCGAGTTGTCAGGATGTACCCTACCCCTCTTAGAAGTTCTGAAACGGTTCACTGAAACACCCTGTATAGTGAGACAGACTGTTGTAACCAGTTTTGACTGTTTGGCTCTAGTAAACAGTATTGGGAGAAGAAATGTACGTGAAAAAATCAATTTGTATAAAAAGGATTCTTTTTGTATATTTTACAAAAAAATTCTCTATGTTCAACACACAGATAGTATGAAATCGCATTATGTCAAAGTCGTTCTTGAGGTATCAATGATGTCCCTATTTTTCTCTTGTGAGTCAAATGAAACATTCTAGTTCTGAATACCAAATTTCACATGCACTGTCGGCCAGACAATGCTTGGAGAAAAATTGTAGTTGGCTACTGAGCAGCAATGAAGCAAATCTATATGTGCGCCTTTTATACAGATGCCAGGGTATGAAAACTGGCAGCACTCATTAAGTCTTATAAGAAACAACCTGTCCTTTCCTATTGAAAATATTGTTATAGATTATTAGTTCTAGTGAGCGATTCCTCTGTGTGCAAAAGCGGTTGCAATACCACATTGGTGAATTTAATCAAAACCACTCTTTGTAATTAAGTTATTTTTTTTATTTCTTTACAATCAAGTATCCAGGTGTGTCCATTAAACTGAAAATAACTTTAAAAGGGACAGTCTCGGGGGCTCTTCAGGTAGTTATCTGGTTACCTTCATGGGTGTATTTCTCTCTCGTGTGTCAATAAAACTTTTATTGTATGCATTCGTCAACATTGTCTGCGAGATCCACACCCTTTAAGGGTTACTTGACGAGGGAAACTCGTCAGAAAGGCTTTCATTGAAGCAGGCCGCTTCTTTGTGGACCATCTCTGGAATTCAACGCTATTCTTCCACCCCGTAGGGATTTTCTCGTGGGAACGGAGTGTGTCTGCGATTCCGGACACTAAGGAAAATGAATTTGTCCCCAGTTGCGAGGTTCGTTATAAGAGGGGGGCGACGAGAGGCTGGAGGACCTCTTCCGGAGAGAGCTTACGGTGTGACTCTTTTTCGAATGATCCGTGAGAGATCGTATCTGTGCATGTTAAACGAGTGATAATTGAGATTATCCTCAAATTAGATCTGCATTCCTTCTTGTACAAAGTGTACTATAATCCTTTATCTAACCAAGATACAATAAAGATATTTTTCTTTTAAAAAATATTCTCTGTTTGTCCGGGCATAACGTCACAGTGTTGTGTGCGGCACTGCATGGCCAAACATGGCCCTCGTGGAATAAAAACTAAATTAACTATCTGGAATTTTTCGTGTTTTTCAGCCAATACAACGAGTATCCCCTGAAAGTGCGCCTGGGCGAGTGGGACACGCAGACGACGACGGAGTTCCTGGCTCACGAAGACTACAAGGTGTCCAAGATCATGGTGCACCCGGAGTTCCGGAACACCAGCCTGTGGAACGACGTCGCCCTCCTGCGCCTGGAGGACCCGGTGCTGTTCGCTCCCCACATCGACACCGTCTGCCTGCCCAAGTACGACGAAAACTTCGCTGGACAGAACTGCGTGGTCACGGGGTGGGGCAAGGACGCCTACAGTAAGTCACACAATTTGCTGACTAGGAAATACTATGTAGTTCTAGGTAATAGTAATGTCTAGGTAACATCCGCTTATTCAATGCTACTCAATGCAAGATCACTGATATTTGGACTCCACATTGCACGATACCCATCGCCCATTGGTGCCAAGTTCTTTCCTAGCTGAGCGACCACTACGAATTAAACAATAACCTGACTTTTTACACAGTTAGGGTAACCCCAGGCTTTTACGGCATTTACTCAGGCGACAAATCGGTTGGAAAACACCGGAGGGTAGCTAGTTCGAAACACGATCTAAGCATACTTATCAATGTAAGATCACTTATCTTAGGATTTCAACTTGCAGGATACCCATCGCCGATTGGCGTCAAATTCTTTCCCAGCTTAGCGACCACTACGAACTAACAACAACCTGACTTTACATAGTTAGGATTACCCCAGGCTTTTATTGAAAAGTATAAGAGGGTTGCTAGTTCGAAACTCGGTCTAAGCACGCTCATCAATATAAGATCACAGATCTTAGAACTCCAACTTGCGGTATACCCATCGCCGATTGGCTCCAAATTCTTTCCCAGCTTAACGACCACTACGAATTAACAATAACCAGACTTTACATAGTTAGGATTACACCATGCTTTTATTGAAAAGCCAGTTCAGATGACCTCGTCATCTGAGCATGGTTCAAAATTAAGGTGTTGTGCTTAGATCTATACATTCGAGGTTGATCCCGAAACGTCACCAATAGCACGTCGTATGGATGCAGGGAGGCGTTAGTTTATCTTCCTACTTCTTTTACTGTCGATAATAATGACAGGTTGTATCGAAAAGCAATTTGGCAGGAATATTATATAATTTTAATTCAACGATCTTGATTGCTAATGAAATATTTGGGAGTAATGGAATGTAAAACGGAAGCCCTTAAATTTAAAAGAGAAAATAATTAGTTCTAACACGAGATTTCCCGGAAAATATGTACGAGTTGGTCACACAATTTAAGATATGTTATCAACTTCTCAAGGTCCCAACAGATGTCGCCAGCATAGCACCAAAAGTTCTGTCTCCTTTAAAATTTGTTGTGATTGATAGACGATGCTTGTTTGAAAATTTCCCTTACCAGAAATTGGACTATCTAAATCTGAAAGCCCTTCAATTTAACTGGTTGAATTTTTGAATCAATAAACCCTACATTTAAGCTCTATAATTTCAGGAGAATTCCCGAATAATTTCATCCGTTTACCTGACATGAAGAAACGAATTGAACATATCGAAAATGCTTCCAAGGATAAAATGTTGTCCTTAACAACAAGAATTTTTACCCTCCTGGTAGGCATCGCTGACCAGATAAAGATGAATGATATATCTCGTCATTATAAAGTTAGTTTTGAACTAGCATAGACATAATCGAACATAATTTTAAAGAAAACACCACAGATGGCAGCACGAGTGTCAAACAAATATGAAAATGTAATGTATGTATGAATGTAAACAAATATGTTCTGGTACACTGGCATTCGAAAACTAATTGTTCAATCGTATCGTGAAGAAGTTCGAGACTAAATATGGTGGTTCTTTAATGAGGCATCTAGTCATTGGAAGAAAACTGACCAGATCTTTATCTCGCTATCATGAAAAAAATCCTCAATATCTTAACCTTTAGACTACGGCAGTCGTAGCAGTTGTACCATGATCGCGCCGAATTTAAACAACGACCAGTACACCGGCTGTACCTTAAAAGTTGTAGAATCGCGCCGAGAAAGAATTTAGACAACGACCAGTGCATCAGTTGTACCTTGAAAGTTGTAGAATAGCGCCGAGAAAGAATTTAGACAACGACCAGTGCATCAGTTGTACCTTAAAAGTTGTAGAATCGCGCCGAGAAAGAATTTAGACAACGACCAGTGCATCAGTTGTACCTTGAAAGTTGTAGAATCGCGCCGAGAAAGAATTTAGACAACGACCACAGTGCATCAGTTGTACCTTGAAAGTTGTAGAATAGCGCCGAGAAAGAATTTAGACAACGACCAGTGCATCAGTTGTACCTTAAAAGTTGTAGAATCGCGCCGAGAAAGAATTTAGACAACGACCAGTGCATCAGTTGTACCTTGAAAGTTGTAGAATCGCGCCGAGAAAGAATTTAGACAACGACCACAGTGCATCAGTTGTACCTTGAAAGTTGTAGAATAGCGCCGAGAAAGAATTTAGACAACGACCAGTGCATCAGTTGTACCTTGAAAGTTGTAAGAATAGCGCAAAAGGAATTTAGACAACGACCAGTACATTAGTTGTACCTTTGAAAGTTATAAGAATCGCGCCAAGAAAGAATTTAGACTAAGGCCAGTACATCTAATTTAGACTAAGGCCAGTCGTACGTTGAAAGTTACAAGAATCGCGCTTGTTATATCTATAGCCATAATCAAAAGGTTTAAGACGAAATATCTCGTCGAAATCACTTGGAGGGTTGAATACCTAAAACACTGAGAAAGTTATATTTCTCAGTAAGCATACCAGCACACCATTGATTAGTGTGAAAGCCCAGCTGAACCAAACACTAACCTATCCCTAGCTGTAGACAACCTTATAAGTCAACTCCATTTATCGTTGTTTCTTTTCCGCAAGGCAAAATAATACACACTATGTACTCTACTTCGGAAAAGAGCTTAAGGCATAAGACTCCTTGTGGTGTGATCGATCGTCTAATGAAATAGACGGAGTTGGTTGGTATGCCGTAAGGTCCGAAATTAGGCAAGCTGCGCCAAGACGGAGCATGTGGAAGGAGTCATTGCAGTAAGAATCTCAAAATTGTAAGTCATGTGGGCTAACCAATAAATAATTTGTCCCACATTAATTTTCATGCTTTTCCCCCACAACCATGGGACATATCTTCAAACCAAGCAACCAAAGGGATACCTTGAAGCTGCGTGTACATTGTCTTTTTTGGCCTGATGCACACATCCGGTTTTTCAACGTGAGGCAATTCAAGTGCGGTCTGAGATACATTAGATCCAATTGAGTAGTGCACACATACCTCCGGCGTCGCAAGTCCAACTTGCGTGCAATTTGTACCGCAGTTCCCCACGGCGCCACACACGCTTCTGCGATCTCAAGTACCTTGTTTTCATAAATAAATGGAATATAAACAATAATAAAAACTTGGATGTATCCAGTAACGTCTATTTTGTTTCAAAAAATATATATATATATATATTTTTTTTTACCGTAAGCGAAATAATCACGTTTTCTTCGATAGATATGCATCGAAAATGGCGCGGAATTAGTACTTGCGTCATTTCACGGTTATGTGTGCATAGTTGGGCTTCGATGCCGCACGTTCAAAAATTGGATGTGTGCACCGGGCCTTAATTAGATTGATTGGTTTGGTGTTTATATGCCAGCAAGGGCCCTATGCGGACAATCTGCACACCAGATACAAGACTTGCAATACCAAGTAATAGACATACACCCACAGTGAAAGGTTTTCTGACATAGAAGGTAGGTAGGTATTTTAATTAACGTCGCACTGGTGCAACACAACGGGCTAATGACGACAGTCCGGGATGAAACCCGAAAGGAAAGATGCAAGGACAACACCACATGATTTTGATTCACGGTCAGATGACAAGGTCATACAGAAGAGAAAAATACACTCGATAAAGAATCGAAACCGACTGAATCAAACCGGCGCCACATGTAATTCTCAGATTACTAGTACAGTGGGCCTATCCACTGAGCCACGACACCTCCTATTTCATTAGGTGGTCGTTGGGTGGTTTATCTTCGTGGCTTCCCTGAAGTGAGCAAACTTTGGTGAATGTTTGGGGTCTTCAGGCTGGTTCATGAGTAGCAAGACTGATTATATATATATATATATATATATATATATTTATATATATATATTTATTTATTTTTTAAATATATATTTATATATATATTTATATATATATATATATATATATATATATATATATATATATATATATATATATATATATATATATATATATATATATATATCCTCTTTTTCTCATACATACGTGTAATTTTAGAGGGTGGCTCTTTCTCCAACGTGATGAAGGAGGTTGCCATCGGGGTGATCGACAACTACAAGTGCGAGGAGATGCTCAGGAAGACTCGTCTAGGAAGATTCTTCCAGCTGCACGAGGGATTCGTGTGCGCCGGAGGAGAATATGGACTGGACTCGTGCAAGGTCAGTGCTTCGGCCAGATGGGAATTATTTATTGGTTTTGGATCGTGGTATTGAAACCTGATCAGAAGCTTAGTCATTAATAGGTGTTGAGTATGTAGACCTTGTTGGTGCCACAATAATTACACGAATAAAATCAAATTACTCTAATTAACATCAGGACAGCATATCGACTAGCAGTCACGTGACTATTAGTTGACACTGTAGCTCGTCTCTCCCGATATGAAAGAGATCCATCGAAATATCTATATACAAAGCAGAGTTTGGGTCTGCCCACCTGTCGGTCTTTCTATCAGTTTTCTATACAAATCTAAACGCTTGATCAATCCTTATCCAATTTGGTACACTTATACTGTAGAACCCTGCGACTAATGTAGGCTACATATTAACTCCCGTTTTGTCTGTCCTAGATGCGCAAAGTGGCCTAAAAAAGATTCGAAATTCCTATAGGAATAACACTGAGTATAAATCGATTGCTATGCACAACTCAGTTTGTTTTACCATCTTGATGAATAAACAAATTCTCCAATAAAAATTTTTTATCAGTATTGCTCGAAAAACAGTTTTTTCCAAAATAATCATCATACATAAAAATTATAATATTTATGTCTGAACTTATTTTTATTTCTTCCCATAGTATAAATAATTCATAAATATTTAATTAAGAGATAAAGAATTTTTTAAATATTTAATTTTACGTAACTTACGTTTTGTAATGAATGTAACCCGAAAAGGCCCAACGAAAAATTCATTGTTCATAAAAGCGTAATGTTGTTATCTGGCATTCCCAAATAATTAATGTTTTATTTTATAAATTTGAAACAAGTCAAATTTCGGAAAACTTCATGTATCCACTTTCTTCTCGGAACTTAACATTGTCACTTGACAACAAGAAACTAATTTATTTATACTTCATTCGGCCGATCATATCATATGCTAGCCCAATTTGAGGGGCTGCTCGTGAGACAAAAATTAAAAATTCGAACGTATTCAAAATCTTTTCCTCCGCTGAATTACAAAAGTCAGACTTCTATCGTAATAGCGATATAAGAAAAGCCCTAAAAATTTCCTCTATTAAAAACTTTATTACCAAAATCTCCCGCAAATATTTGTTTGAAAGTGAAATAAATACAAACCCTGCGGTAAAAGAAATTGAAATTTATGATCCATCGCTCCCCCAAAATAAAACAAGACCTCGCAAAACTCTTCTTCTTGGAGACTGAAATTCTACAACTCTAACAATTCTACCATTCTTACTATCTGTCCCGAGAAGCTCTTCCTTTTTTTAAAATTTATTATTGCTATTATTATTTTTATTATTATTTTTCTTTCAAGATTTCAACTAAACAAACTTACTTTAGGCTGTACTTAACTTAGTGAAAAAAACAAAAAAACCTCAATACTTAAAAAGTGAAGAAAAAACTGTTAATATTTTTTTTATTCACTTCTTTTCCTATCAACCAATTTAATAGGATAACCAAATACCAAGGCAGGCCTATTTATCAAGTGCTATACTGTCAATACTGGAGATTGAGGCCTCTTCGAACCCATGTTCTCCATGACCTCATCAACACCTTTTATAAATCTGATTTAAAATTCCGTATTTGGTGTATTTGAGTTTCGTCTAGCAAAATGTTGCTGTCATATTTGCGTATATTTCTAATTTTTGTAATTTTGCGTTCTTTCTCAAATGAATCACTTTGTCTCCATCAATATTTTACAAACGTCTTTTTTTTTTGCAATTACTCTATATCAGAATATACTCAGGAAATGCCAAATTTCAACACGCTTGCTCATATCTTTCGTTTTTCAGAATTATGTATTGTTTCAATGATGGGAATTTCGTTTCTGTTTGTATCTATGTGCTCCTGTATTTTACATACTAGTAAATATATTATACTTAGGAGTTAAATTTTAATGAATTCATTTTAGTTTCTACAAAATATTACTAGACGTAGGTATTTTCTTGGCTGTATATGTATATTTCAACCAACTTTCCTGAGTTCTGGTTGAATACGTAATGGGTTGCAGAATAGTTTCATAAAAATAAATTAAATTACAAAACATAACCATTAATAAGTAATTTGTATAACTTATTATTTTTAAATGACCGGTTAAGTTTTTAAAAATTTTTTTTTAAATAAGGTAGATTACGTTACATTTAAATGTGTAGCTATGCGTTGTAATTCGAAGATATTTGTAAATCGTAATCTGAAGTAGTCATAATAGAGAAAAAAAAATTTGTAGCTTGTCTTACAGCAGTAGTGCGATGAATATGAAATGGATAATATGGATGGATATATAACATGCACACATATTTGAGTTCGAAGTAAAAGAAGGTATACACAAAAAGATGAAAAAAAATTATTTGCATTTTCTCTCTATATTAAAAAAAAGTTACCGCCGACGCCGCCGCCGCAGAATTGAAATTTTTGTTGTTTAGCTCCATTCTTAGACGGTTTCCCGAGAAAGTACTGATCGGAAAAATATGAAATTAACATGCTTTGTTCTTCATCGTATTCCCTGGATAATTATTAAGATTTTTTTCCGATGCGGCTATTAGTTTAGGTTTTATTAAGTGTTAAAGTTGAAGAAGTGAAATTTCTTCCGCGAGTGAGCAAAACACATTCAAAATTTCAGTCTTTAGTCGTGAGTTTTTTTTTAAGAGTACCTCTCAACGTAAATTTTTGCAGCTCGTCGAGTTTTTTTTTAAATTTAAATGTGGTTCTTGATAATATTTTTTTGAAATTCGGGAAAAATCGGGACATTTTTGTTACTTTTTTTTAAAACTACCGTATCTATATCTAATTACTATTAGTTTTTAATTTTTAAAATATCGCAGTATACCTCAGAATATACTCTTTCTTACGGTACTATTATTTTTGAAATCGGTTAATAATTAAATTGGATGCGATCAAAAGTTCGTGATACAAAATTCGGAATCTTCGGATATTTTCGCTACGTTTTGTTAAAACCGTTATGTCTACGGCAAAAACCATTATTTTTTAAATTTGAGAACATCACTGAATACACTACATTACACTCTTTCTTATGGTACAATTATTTTTCAAATTGGTTAATAAACAAAATCGATGGAATTAAAAGTAGGTCATACAATTTTCGGAACTTTCAGATCGTAACTTCCGATACAAAACTAAAATGGTCATATCTATATAGTATTACTGTTAGTTTTTAATTTTAAAAATATTGCAGTATACCTCACAATGTACTCTTTCTTACGGTACAATTATTTTTAAAATTGGTTCATAAATAAATTCGATGCAATCAAAAGTTGGTGACACAAATTTCGTATTTTTCAGTTCGCATAGCTGGTTCCGCAAACAGCAGTGGGTTGCATTTTCTACTATCGGGTTTGCCAGATATCAAATTTATCGTAGCAACAATTGCCATAAAAACGATTTCTTTTTATTTGGCGAGGAAAAAGGCTCGCTTTTTTCCCTCTGTTCTCAAGACAGTTTACCGACAAAGTACAATCGTAAAGTTTTGATATTAACACTGTTTACTTAAAATTGTACAGGGAACAAGATACAGAAGATTTTTTACTGATGCGGCTATTAGTTTAGGGTGCATTAAGTGTTAAAGCAAAAAAAAGTGAAATCAATTGCGAAAGAAGTATTGGTTTGAGAAAGCAAACCAAACGGGATTGCGTAGCAATCCCCGGGGTCGGCGAGCGTAAGCGATCAGGGCGCGAAGCCCTCGCTGTGACGTCATGTACCGGAAAGTGAAATCAGCATAATACGAATTATTCAGATAGTTTCACTCTGTGAAAGGAATGTTGGTTTGCGAAGCAAACCAAATGACATCTGTGAAAGGAGTGTTGGTTTGCGAAGCAAACCAAATGGGATTGCGCAGCAATCCCCGGGGGTTGGCGAGCGTAAGCGAGCAGGGGGCGGAGCCCCCTAGTTATATAAAAGAAAAGTAATCAGTCTAATATCTGTCTAATTAACACTAGCAGGCCTGTACAGTATTGCCCGTGATAGAATTCGGACTTCACATAAAATTTGGACTATTTAAGGTATCGATCTGGTTAAAAAATTTCCGAAGATTTGAAATCCGCTGCAATTTTTACTTTATCTTTAGCGATCGCAAAGATAGTAACTTGGACTAAAGAATAAAAAGAAAAAAGTGCAAGAAACAAATATGGATTCCGTGAATGTAAGGAAAAAATAACATTCGACCACATGACTAAACTCAAACAGAACAATCCGTTAGCAGTCAGTGACGTCATTGGAAACCTGACACCCTTCCAAAGAAAGGAAGAAAGGGCAGGGAAAAAACCGCTACGCAAGTAAAGAACCGCTAGGAGAAAAAGTTAATAAATTAATTTAAAAATGTTCTTCATTAAATTTTAAAATTCCGGCTTCGGGGACTATCCAGTAACCATTTGGACTACCTGTGTGCTAAATTTCATTGCTGTAAGTCCTATAGATTCGTCTGGACATCACATGCACGTAGACAGATGCAAACTTCCTTTTATAATACTAAAGATTTAACCAATACAATTCGAGCAACGCTGGGTAATTCTACCTGTAAATTACATAAATTGAAAATTATTCTAAGGTCTTTAGATGCAGTTTTGCTTAAACCAATTCTTTCCATTGTGTTTCAGGGTGACGGGGGCGGTCCACTGGTGTGCTACCGCAAGGACAAGAGCTACGCCCTGGCCGGCATCGTGTCATGGGGCATCGACTGCGGCCAGACCGGAGTACCCGGGGTCTACGTCAAGATACAGAAGTATCTAGACTGGATAAGCAAGAGCACTGGAATAAAGCTGCAGGAGTACTGGCCCAAACATTGAGACTTCACCAACGGCTAAAGTCCAAAAAGGACATTGCGTCAGTGATTAGGCACTACTTTCGCAAGTGGACTTTTAGCCTTTTTAACTATACAAAGGTCTTGAAATATCAGATGAATTTCGGTTTCTTGCACCAGTCGCTCTTTTTAAATAAAAGCATCCAGTCAGTAGGATTTCTTTTTGGAGCGATTCAAACTGGTGTATACTGTTTTCTTTTAGGTCATACACCTAACTTATCAGGGCTGTTCCAGAGGCATTAGCTATCCAAGTGCAAACTCCAGGAGGTCATACCCGTCTTCTCAAAAATCTGACATATCGATCAATGGCTCCTCATTATATTGCTACTTGATATCTATATATTTTTTCTTGTTTCCTGATTTTGTTTGTGAACAGAAGAGGAAATTATATATGTTTCTTAAGAATTGGGAGTTCAAAAGTCACTTGTTTTTAGAGTTGTCCTAAACTGAATTGATAAATAGATGTACACAGGAAAACATTTATCTTTTCAACAATATTCTACCTTATTCGGTATTGTAGTTAATCCGGATTTTGTTTAGAACTTGTAGTTTGTGACACGATTTAAATAAAAAATTCTTAGTTTAAAGCATAGTTTGTGCTTCATTTCTAATGAACGGGTTTTGCTGTATAGCTTTCCTCAGTATATCGCATTTTGTTCTTGTTCCCTAGAAGTTCACGGTGTCTGGTGGAAGTTTGGAGAGTGGGTTGAGAACTCGGGTGTTGACCTCGTCATCTGACCGTAGTTCAAAATAACAATATTTTGTCCTTGAATCTTTCCCTTCGAGATGGATCCTGGACAGTCGCCGATAGCACGTTGTGTTGTTCCAGTGCGATGCCAATTAACCACCTACCTACGTACTCCCAAGAAGTGCGATACATCGAGGGTTCTTTATTGGGGGCGCGATCCATCGACTCCGATTAGCTGACATCATTAAAAATATACGGAACGTTCCAGAGTAGATCGAGACTTTATTAAGTATTACCTTTAATAAGGCTTATCAGTGAAAATCCATAACGCTTTCGAATTCATAGATATTTGGTTTGAATGCAACGCAAATCATCAAATCATTGTCTAGTATACAAAAACCCGATGATCATTTTAAAATTAAAAAATAAAACAGATTACTACCTACTCATATACCATTACAAATCTTTACGATCTATTAGTTTCTTATTCTTCGACCAACTTTGTATTATTACTAGCCACTCGAACTTTTTCTAACAAAGCGAAGTTCACATTACTCAGGAACAGCCCTGATGGGTAATAATATCCTTTACTTGTATCCTTACATTGCATTGGATTGATTGAAACAATTCTTTCAATGAAATGAAAAAGTGTATCGAGAATTCGTTGTTGGAATAGTGTATCTTGATTGGCCAAATGTTATTGTTTGATGTTTCGAAAAGAAAATTACTCACGGATGTAACAATGCAAAAAAACACCATGATTTTTTCAGTTCAGGGGGCGTTTATCAGAATTAAGTTTCATTTTAATTTCCGACTTATTCGAGAAATTATTGAGCAAATAGCTATGTGGAAAGAAATATATAGTAGTACAAGCGTCAGACGTCTTTGCGCATGGAAAATAAAAAAATATTTATAATTTCTTGGTCTATGCCTTCATGAGTATTTTTAGCTTTCGTGCAGTTATTCATATTTCTTCCTGATAGCTAAATAATTATTTTCTTGTGAATTATTTCAAAATTAAAATTCAGAATAATTGTCTACTGGCATGAAATGCCTTTTACTGCTCAATAACAGATAGAAAAATAACATTTTGACTTCCTCAAGCCAGCAGATATTAACGTTTGGTTTTGCATACTTACATGGCTTTTGCATACGTATTGCGTAGTCTCGTATTAATTGCTTAATCCAATGTTTGATAAATTTTATAGATCCCAGTAATGTCAATACATTAATCGAAACGCTGTTTCTGTTTCGATCACAATTTAATTTCACGAAAAGCATATAATCCAATAGGGAATATTTAGAGGCTTTAATAAAACTGATGTTTTTTTTTAAAGAAATGTTCAAATATTCTAGAATTAAAACACACTTTATGGAATTCAGTATACCTTTAGTGAGAATTGATACGAAGAAAAACAATCAAATAACATTTTTGCAATCAGTAGAAAATTCCAGTAACTCGTGTCAGAGAATAGCTAACACTACTTGTTCACTGGCGTACACTATTGAAAGCGCAATACATTGATCTATGATTACTAAGTATTATACATACTTTGTAGAAATTTCAGTTAAAGATTCATATGCAATGATTTATAAAATGTGTTATTCAAAGAAATGAGCCAAAGAAAATAATGATTGATATTTTACATTTAATATCTTTTCTGATTTATGAGCCGTTATTTTTTAAAGTGGTATAAGTCCATTTTTTTAATACATAGAGATATTTAAGGGTTTGCGTTTTACATTAATTTAAAAACATTGGCAAATGTTACTTAATTTGGATGATGTTTTTAATACTATAAACCTGTTGAATTTTACTATGCAATAATAATTATAAAAATTGTTAAAGAAAATAAACAATTTTTTTTTCAAAGTAGACTTATACCACTTTCAAAAATAACGGCTCATATATAAAACAGTAATATATAATAAGAACTATTTTTCTTTTACTAATACCGAATTCATAGTGCTTAGTAATTTTACATGTTTAGTTGTTTTTATTAGATTACAATTTGAAGAATAGAATGTAATAGGTTTATGTATGAGGTTTTATGTATGTATTTTATATAGCTTCAACATTAAAGTATCTTAATTTTGTTTATTTGACTGTATTTTTTTCACTTAAATGTCTTAAATTTTACGATAGTTCAAATTTGTTAATTTCAAGTTGCTTTGAATTTATTCTATAGGAGAGGATTTTTAGTGTACAAACAAACTAGACAGAAGATTTTACTTCTTCTATCCAAATGCCCTCGCACGATACAGATTGGAGTGACCTTTAAAGGAAATTTCTTTTGATGACGTTTTATCCAATCTGCGTTGACCAATCAACTGTCATATATGAATTCGGAATTCATGTTTTGGAATTTTCACACGCGAAATGATGTAATCCTTTTCGAAAAACAAGTAAACCGGCGTCACGTTCAAAATAAGCACTTATAGCAGGGCTCGAAATACCCGGGTGCACATGAAAATAAAATTGTGCACCTAATTTTTTTTCCAGCTAGGTTGCACGCAGTGAAAGTTAAAAAAGGGGGGCAAAGTGTTTTATGGTTATCTTGATATTTGAACAAAATATTAGTATCGACCTCTCGTTTTAAAGGAACGTAATTAAAATTCTTTTATACACAATATGAGAAAACAAAATCTCTGGCCCTTACGGGTTTATACAGGAGGAAGGTTTACTTGTGCCACTGCCACCAGAACTTTTCGATGATCGAAACATTTTCCAGATGGATCTGTTGAAGCGACTGTCGCGATAACCGCGCGCCGGAGAAGGGAGAATTTAAATGTTTAAATGTTTTTGATTACTATCTACTACTAACCTATCTGAGCATACCTTACCAATAAAGTAGTTTACAATACATTATAGCTCCTATATTACGGTTTTTTTTAAATGTGCACCTAAAATATAACCTGTGCACCTATCTTAAAAACTTAGGTGCATAAGGTAAAAAAAAATCTATTTCGAGGCCTGACTTATAGTTACAAAAATATTACCATCACCTACATAAAGCTTGAATGAAAACGCTCCTCTTAGCTGTGGTGTAAAATAGATGACCCGCGTACTGCTTTTATCCGACCTTCAAAGGTTTTGCATTATAAAAGCAAGACTATCCAAGGAAAAATAATTTTTACTTTTAATCGGTTTTTAAAATAATTCGTTTGTTTTAGTTAAAAACCAACAAGATATTAGAATGACGCGAAAATAAATTAATGTATATTGAGCTTTAAGGAGAAGCAGACCATAGAGGAAATATCAAAGTACAGTGAGCAATGATAACCTTTTTATATGTCCAGGATCATATGACAAAAACTAGTGTAGGGTGACACTTTGACTTTTTTTCTCTGCTGGGTGGAACCTAACATTCATAATATAACTGGTCCGCAGAACGGGGAAGACTCCCATGAATTGATTCATCATCTGATTGGTCCATGCTACACGGTTGTAGACTTTGGTGATTTCATCACTTTTGTCGCCACTATAGAAATGCAAATTCACACTCATACCCTGTCATAAGATGCTATATCATCAAACGAGTAGATACCAAATCGGCTAACCGATTATATAAGACTAGGGGGCCCGTCCCGTGCTCGCTAAAGCTCGCCAACCCCCGGAGGATTGCAAGGCAATCCTCATTGGTTCGCTACGCGAACCTATGCTCGCTTCGCTCGCATCAATGAAGACATGCGTCCTAGCAGTAAGAATTGTTTACAAAATAATATATACCAAAAAAATATTTTTCAAATCTAAATTTGCTGTATTACAGAAAATATATATACAGTAACCTGAAATCAGAATTCAAATGAAAACTTTGAGCAAATTTTGAGTCGAAATGTCAGCGCTGCTTTGGAAATGGAAAACCCAGCATGTTGTTTGTGTGTACATTTCCATAAAGCACTCTTGAGTCACCCACACTTTTTCATTCAGTTTGTTGTCGAAAGTTGTAGTGCAAGCGTCTTGTTGAACTTTAATTGTTGGCCCTGAAAAGGACCGTTTTTTAAATGGCCCTGAAATTATCTTCCGCTTTCTTTGATTTGTAATTTTAAACTGCAACAGCTCGACTAAAATTCTTTTTTTTTTCCAATAAAATTTCATCCGATAACGGTATACATTCAATTGAGGCGACTCCGTGGTAAACAAACAATCGTACATTGTTGCCAAAACGCGATAACAAATATCGTCTTTTTTGCGTGCCACGTAAGAGAATTATATATATAGATACCAAATTGATCAACCAAGTAGATACAATACCAAATCGACAAGCCGAGTCTATTTTTCACATAGCAGTCAAGTGACTACTAGTCAACATGTTGAGCACGCTTTATGAAGCTCCTCCCGATAGCAGTAATCAGTCTACTTATACATCACGCCTATGACATGATGTAATACCGGGCATTACATCATGTCTGAGGAACAAAAGAGCCACTATCTTTTCCTAGGACCAGGTTTCTCGGACCAAGTATGCACCATACACATGAAATGTAAGTAGACAGTATTTGCAATTGAAATGAGTTTCAAAAAAGTGTTACCAACATGACGACCAGAAGTCAAGTGACTGCTCTGCCGTTTGTCCATAAAACATTACGACAATGCAAGTGTGTGAATGTACATTAATGTACAGTGGTGACAAAAAAAGATGACGAAATTGCCAGTCTACTGAAATGTCGCCTGGACCAATCAGAAGATGAATTAATGTATGGGCTTCTTCTCGCGTTCTGGGAACCAATCATGTGATTAACATTCGTTTCCATCCAACAGACTAAAGAGTCTGTGCCACGTGAATACTAGTTTCTGTCACATATGTGATCCTGAGCACATAAAACTACTTTCATGTTTCCTCTAGGGTATGCACCGACTTCCTAATGGTGATAATTGTTCTTCAATGTTGTTACGACATTAATCAAAATTTAAAGAATTTTACTCAGTTAACTTTTACAAAATTCTGGAAAGGGGAAATTTAAAAAAATTGATAACAACTGCATCTTTGGATGCCCATTTGTGAGTGAGGAAACTTTTTCCAGTTACGAACGAAAATAATTGTAAATTGGGAGCTTTTTTAAATTAAAAAAACGCGAGAATTTGAGGATTTTTAAGTCAGAATGAACGAACTCCCCAGTAAAGAATTATTGTAAGCGAAGCAAATTTCATCACATTTCAAAAACACAAGTGATTTCCCTTAAAATGAATTATGGTTGTCGGTTCTTTCCACTCAACACCATCCACTCTTCCTCAAACTATGCGGCCCGCTGTCTTCATACAATCATGGCCCCAGAATTAAAAAATTATGCAGTGGAGTGTTATTTAATCTGGGGTACATGATTAGTTCAGGAACATTCCAGCCTCTCCTATCCAAAAAAGAGAAACCTGATTGTAATCTGGTACCGGGACGCGTGCTAGAATTAATTGTTATTGCAACATCTAAAAGCAGATGATATCATTGAGGCATCTCTGACCTCGTCTGTTGTATTGTAGTAGAGGTCAGTTGGATGTGAGGTCATGGAGGCATCTTTACTCACTATTATCGTGGCAAAACAGGAAAACCAGACAGATTTCTACGTCCTCGTACAGACTATTTGTTTGTAGATTCCAACAGGTGCTCTTTTCATTTGATCAAGTTCGTTCATTTGATAGAAAAAGTATTTAGCACAACAGGCAAGATAAAATCTCACCTTGAGTTACATGTTTCTCATTTGCACTTTGCGAGGACAACTATTTTTAATGCAAAGGGGCATATTATGATTATCTTGTTTTTTAATCGAGACTATGGGATTAGACTGACGAGAGAGATAAGGACGTGTAAGAGAGAGGGGACAAGTAGAGAAGGATGGGTAAATAGGAGAGAGAGCGGTGTAAAGGAGATGGAGAGTGGGATAGAGATGAAAACAGAGAGGGGAAGTGGCAAAACGAGAAGTAAGTTGATTGTTCTCGCGATTTTTTGCGTAGGGATCATATTTGGTCAAGCTGCGCCAAGCACAACACAATGAGAGAGTTATAAAGATCCAAAAGCAGGATAGGAGAGATTTAAAATAAAAGTATGGAATGATCACTCACGGATAACTCGGAGTTATGATGCCCGTAAATACCTAAATAAGATGTGCCCCTGAGTGCTGAGGGGGTAAAAGAGAGTGAGGAATGAGAGCAGGAAGGGTGAATGGATGGAAGAGAGAGGAGGAAGGAGAGAGAGAGGAGAGGGAAGGGGTATACGATTGGGAGGGAATAAGTCGGAGTGTTAATTACTGGGTAAGAAAGAGAGAGGGAAAGGAAAGTAAGGTTGTGAGATAGACGCGTGAGAAAGGAGGGTGAGGTGATAAGAGAGAGAGAATGAGGAAGAGAAGAGGAAGAGAGAGGGGAAGAAGAGAGGGAAAGGATATTTAGGAACCTTGAAAGTGGTTGAAAGGAGGGGTGAATGGGACAGAGGAGGAGAAATGAGAGAGGGAAAGGGTTTACGATAGGGAGGGAATTAGGTGGGTAAGAAAGAGAGATAGAAGGAAAGTGGATTGTGAGATAAACGGGTGAGAACGGAGGGAGAGGTGACAAAAAGAGAGAGAATGAGGGAGAGGAGGGGAGGAGAGAGGGTAGGAATAGATTGGAGAGAGGTGATAAGAGAGAGAGGGGTAAGAGAGAGGGTAGGAAGAGAGTGGAGAGAGAGGTGATATGAGAGAGAATGAGGGAGAGAAGGGGAAATAGAGAGGGAAGGAAGAGAGTGGAGAGAGAGGGTAGGAAGAGAGTGGAGAGAAGGGGAAAGAGAGAGAGAGAGTAGGAATAGAGTGAAGAGAGAGGTGATAAGAGGGAGAGAGGGGGACGAGAGAGAGTAGGAAGAGAGTGGAGAGAGAGGTGTTAAGAGAGAGAGAGAATGAGGGAAAGAAGGGGAAAGAGAGAAGGGGAAAAAGAGAAGGGGAAAAAGAGAGGGTAGGAAGAGAGTGGAGAGAGAGAAAGGGAATATATTTATATGAACCTAAAAGTGGCTGAAAGTCCTATAGATCAAGATATATATCAACCTTAAATTTAAAGTAAAAATTTATAAAACAAAAGTCGGCCTAAAAAACTACAAGGTATAATAATGTAAGTAAATTTAAAAACTTGTTTTGATCCGTTGGCAGTTGTGGCAACTGAAACTCTTTATTTTACTAACCAACACACGGCATAAGAAACAACAAAACCAAAAACGAATACATATTTATAACTGTTTTTGTACCAAACTAAAATGTTGTTGCCTGAAAACAACAACACGTAAGACAAAATCTTTTATAACACAATTTAAGTTTTTGTTATTCCTGTGTCAAACTGAAGGTATTTGTAAAGAAAATATATTCTATTAAGGGAAACAAGACAAAAATTAAACTCTCCCATTCCTCAAGTTCTGTATAAGAGAAAAAATTTTTAGATTTAGAGGTAAAAATGTGTAATTGAATCTCTAATATTATAAAAGGAAGGGTTTTTTGTTTGTTTGTCTATTTGGGGCCGCAAAATCATAACGATTCTATGGCACTTACAGCAATGATATTTGGCACACAAATAGTCCGAATTATTTGCAATTTTTGGGTCGCGGCGAATTTTAAAATTCAATCTAGAAGATTTTAAAATGAATTTAATAGTTTTATTCTCCATCGCTTTTCCAAACGTGGAGAACTTTTTCTACCCCTGTGACCTTGCAGTCAGGGTTTGGTACCATGTTAAGTTTTTTTCATCCTCAGAACGCGGAGAAAATTATTTTTTTTCATTTCCGCTTTGATTTTGCGCGAACGAATAAATTTACAGCCAGACGATAAATCTTTTAACTGAAGTCAGTTCTCTTTTCTATCTCCCAGACCGTTAAAGACAGAAATTTCAACGGATTTGAAATCTGAGGAAAATTTCAGTTTTGATTGATACCTAAAAATATGATTTTCTTTAAATAAATAATATTTTAATTAAGTATATCTTCAGCGGATTTGATCCGCAAACCAATACCTCGGGAACGGGATAGCCACACAGTGGCTAGTCTCATATAAAGCAGAAAATCTGTCTGGAGCTGCAAAAATTTAAGAGCTCTGGATAGATCCAATCCTGCGAATTATATTGGCTGAAACTTCTAGGTTAAAGCAACTGTTTTCAGCTTGCCATGTCGTTCCCTTGGAGCCAAAGAAATGGAATTTAATGAAAAACATTGCATAAGAAGATACCAATCAACACAAAACGAGAAAAGCTGTCACGAGTCGAGATATCGGAAGAGGAAAAGATACAAGGCACGTGAAGCGGACAACGCCCAAAAAGCTGTTCGTCGAAGCAACGAAGCTGTTGAAAAACGGCGTGACTTAGTTTGTATTAAGAAACAAAAATTACCTGGCGAAGCCGGGTTGAAGATAGTAGTTAATAGTTTTGTAGGCTATATGGAAGGTGTTATTGCAAGAATTACAGTTCGTCATTTAAATATTCAACCATTATGCTACAATATGCAATGTTCAATAACAGAACTTAAATGCATCAAAAATATTCTAAGAAAGAAATACCTTGTCACATAGAAATCATAAAGGTATAAATAACTCAAGATAAGACAAACATTTATAAAAGCTCAGGTTGTATATCTTAGGCAACATTTTAGTATTGCGATGAAAAAATGATCTAACTAATACCAACACACACTCCCGTGCCTAGTGTCGTGAGACACTGTACCAGTTTAAATAAGTGTGGTTGGATGAGTAGCACATGCCACCGAGGTGACATGTCTACCCAGAATGTTTGAGCACATTATATATATACATTCTTACATCTATACAGTAATTATATAAAATCATTATATGTACTAGGTTGCATTATATATATATATATATATATATATATATATACAACATGCAAGGTGAGAAAAAATATTCGTTTTTCTTTGTCTCATAGGATAATCAAGTCCTGATGATTTCAACGAATCTCACCACGTTAATAATTTTAACCCTCGAGCCCTTGCTACATGCAATGTTCCTGAGCCATGTGATTTTAAGGTGGTCGGCAGGTGTTCTCATATGCCATGAGGCTGTAGGGGGGCAAACTGTGTTGTTATGTAGAGGTATGCCAATTTTACCACAGGAGCGAAAAAATTATCTAAGATAATTAAAGTTCTAATCTTGTGATTAGGATATATAGTATCAAAAATAGGTTTTAAAAAGTTTTTTTTCATGTGGGTTTGGTGGGCAATAAAAAAAATATATATATGTAGGAATACTAAACAACGGTAGTTGTCTACTAGTCTGGAAAGAACTCATTATAAGAGCAACGAGACTGGTAGGAGTCAGTTGCATTGTAGTAGGAATGCAAGGCAAGACTGTCACGAGCCATTCACATTCTGGTATTCAGTTACGAGAAAATTAATAGAACAGAAAAACAGAGAAAATTGAAGCCGAAAAACGCGCAGAGAAAATTGAAGCCGAAAAACGCGCAGAGAAAATTGAAGCCGAAAAACGCGAATTCGAATTAAGGAAACTCGAAATCGAAACTGCTAACAGACAAGGCAACAGTTATGGTAAAACTACCAGCCTATACAATAACGATTTATTGAAATTGATTAACCGTTACGAGACGAATAAGGATATTAGCTGTTATTTAACTTTATTTGAAAGACAGATTAGTCGTATCGAAATACCAAAAACGGAATGGGTTACACATTTGTTGGGGTTACTCCCATTGGATTTGGCTAATCTTATCACGCGTGAGCCTGACGAAAAGGCTAATGACTATGAAAATGTCAAGAGATTATTGTTGAAACGTTTTAAATTAAATCCGGAACAATTTAGGCAAAATTTCCTTTCGCATAGAAAAGAAGCGTCTTCTACTTGGAATGACTTTGCTCATGATCTGAAAAATTTCTTTGAAGAATGGACGAGTGGGTTGGAAGTATCAAATTACCAAGACCTTAAAGAACTCATGATTACCGATCAACTAAAACGAAAAATACCCAATGACGTTCGAGACCATTTTATAGACGAGCTACCGAAAATAACGAAAATAGACCAACTCGTCAATAAATTAGACGAATATGAAGCGGCTCGATGTCATTTAAAACCCAATAGAGATTCGAAAACATCAGACGATAAATATAAGAAGCGTTTCAATAGGGATTTTGACAAATTAAAGCCTCGATCTTTCGTGCGCCCTGAACAAATTAACACCAATCATATAAAATGTTACAACTGCAATGAATATGGACATAGGTCGATAAATTGTGAAAAGAAAACTGAGGGTGTGAGATGCTTTAAATGTAAACATTATGGGCACAAGGCCGACGTGTGTCCCAAAAGAGATGTAAATAGAACTTTAATTAATAGCCCTTTTAATTCTCGTACTAAGCTAAGAAAATATGTTGAAATGTGCGGGAAAAGATCTAATGCGCTAATCGACACAGGAAGTGATGTGTCAATGATAAAATATGAATTTTATGTTGAAATTGGATCCCCAAAATTGAGTTTTGATAATGTGACTTTAATGGGTATAGGAGGAGAACACATTTCTCCTCTAGGTTTCTTTTCTACAGAAATTATTATTGATGAATGCATTATTGTTACTGATGTTTATGTTTTAAAAAATTTACCTGATGATATTGTTCTTGGGTTCGATTGCATAAATAAGTTAAATCTTACTTTATCAGAGAGCGGAATTCATGTTTTGAGCAGACGCGATAATTTTCGAGTGAATTACGCAAGAATTGTTAATTTAGCGAATACTTCAGATTCAACTAAAATTCAAACCGAAACTCATCTCGAAGTAACTAATCGTCTGGAACCAAACACTAAGTTGGAGACAAAACGAACCATAGCAGAGGATAACAAATTTCTAAATCCAATTCCTAAAGAGGACGTTCCATTATACACTTATCACATTGATTTCATAGGTCCGTTACCTTCAACATCTAAGAACTATCAGCATATCTTCACGGTAGTAGACGCATTCACAAAATTCACTTGGTTATATCCTACCAAATCTACGACATCAGGTGACGCAATAAATAAACTCAAACAACAACAAAATAGTTTTGGAAATCCTGCGAGGATAATCTCGGATAGAGGATCCGCTTTTACATCTAAAGAATTTACAGATTTTTGTTGCGAAAACGGGATTGAACACCTAAAAATCACAACAGGAATCCCAAGAGGCAATGGACAAGTAGAAAGAATGCACAAAACCCTGATTCCAGTGTTATCCAAACTTTCAATTGAAGAACCGATCAAATGGTTCAAACACGTTGACGCCGTACAAAGAATACTCAATAGTACAACCTCCAGAAGCACAAGATGGACACCCTTCGAACTTTTGACAGGTGTGAAAATGCGAAACAAAGAAGATCTCAAGATAGTCCAGCTTTTAGAAGAAGAATATACTGAAGTTTTTCTAGAGAAGAGGAAGAAATTAAGAGACGATGCCAAAGAGAATATCCTAAAAATTCAGGAAGAGAATAAAAGAACGTATGATAAGAAGAGGAAGAAACCTCATCAATACAAAGAGGGCGATCTTATTGCTATTCAGCGGACTCAATTTGGTGTCGGAATGAAATTACGACCGAAATTCTTAGGACCATATCGAGTGAAGAAAGTGAAACCCCATGATCGCTATGACGTTGAGAAAGTTGGAAACCATGAAGGACCGAACTTGACGTCGACAGCAGCTGACCATATGAAGTCGTGGTTCAATAACTAATACTGAATCAATGTATTCCCAGATACTGTTTTGTGTTTTTTTTTAGGTTTGTCGTGTTCCCCTTTCGAGGACGAAAGATCATCAGGATGGCCGATTGTAGGAATACTAAACAACGGTAGTTGTCTACTAGTCTGGAAAGAACTCATTATAAGAGCAACGAGACTGGTAGGAGTCAGTTGCATTGTAGTAGGAATGCAAGGCAAGACTGTCACGAGCCATTCACATTCTGGTATTCAGTTACGAGAAAATTAATAGAACAGACACTTTTTCCCCTGGACGCCATTGAGAGCTGACGTATTTTTTCCGAGCAGAGACGACTGCTGCCGATAATGACGGAACTTTTTTGAAATATAACTCAACTGTACATAATAATTGTATATATTTATTCATTAAATGTCAATGTGCTGTAAGATTCGAAGTCTTTAATATAGACCTTACCAAACAGAACAACACGAATCTTACATATATACTTCCAATACTCAAGAATGCACGTTGGTAAACTATGTGTCAAAGCCTGCAAAATCTTAAAAGATTGCTTTAAGCAGCAGGGAATGAAGTTTTTTCAATAAATCAAGCACATTGGAACGACAAAGTTAATTCGATTTATATTTGGAAAAGTAGATGGTTATAAAATTTGAGTAAAAGTTAAAAATAATTACAACCATCAATTAAAAAAAAAGTACCTAGAATGGAAAACAATTTGTTACATGCACACATATTAAACTTTTTTACAAAAATAAATATTAACATATATAATAAATGCCTACGAACAAATTGTAAATGTACAATCTTTTACGTGGGGGCTTGTTTATTTTAAATCTATCGTGCCCTCAAATGTATCAACGTTTACGTAGTGTAGAAGTTTGGAGAGTGGGGTGCCAGCTTAGGCGTTGAACGTGTCATCTGATCGTGGTTTGAAAATTTACGAGGTGTCTTCAAACCAAAGCCCGTTTTATATTTCCAGTTCGAAATTAACTTTAAGGGAAGTGTGTGTGTGTGTTTCCCAAATAATAAATGCTTAACGTGAACAATACAGAAATCTTACTATAACTCTCATTTACAAAGTTGAGCATCTACAACGAAAGAGGTCTGTGTCGTTGAATCTGTCGTGGCCTCAAATTGGCATGGTGGAGAGTTTGGAGTGTGGAGTGGAGTGGAGTTTGGAGAGTGGGATTACCATTTTAAGTAATTTAACCTTTACGCTGCAGCGCTTAGATTTTTTTAATCCTCTCACAGAACGGATCTTTGGCATGACTCTCCAAGTCCCCTTATCACATTGAGTTGGCGTGGAAGTTTGGAGAGTGGGGTGCCAGCTCAGGTGTTGCTTCGTCATCTGACCGTGGTTCAAAATTACGAGGTATTGTCCTCGGATCTTTCCCTTAAGGGACTGATCCCGGACCGTCGTCAATAGCCCGTTGTGTTGCTCTAGCACGACAATAATTAAAATTACCATTACCATTACTAATCTGGGACCGCCGACTAACCGGTCTGGTGGTTAAGGTGTTAGACTCTAGATCGGAAGGTTCCTCGTTCGAATCCAGGGCACTGCATGGATGTTTGTAACTGTATGATGTAGAGGCGGCTGGTGCACCTTAAATCTGTCGTGGTCAAAAGTTTGGAGAGCGGGATGCCAGCTATGGAGTTGCCTCATCGTCTGACCTTGGTTCAAAATAAAGTGGTGGTGTTCTCGTATCTTTCCTTTAGAGGATTGATCCCGGACCGTCGTCAATAGCCCGTTGTGTTGCTCTAATACGACGTTAATTAAAATATTACTAATTAACAATTACCCAATTCTCCGGTTGCTAGTCCGCTTCTCTTCCAACTGGGCTACCTCGACTCGTGGCATTTTTGGATACGCATTTTTTGGGGCCTATCTAGCACCCTGTTATAATTTGGATTGTTTCGAAACACTCTGTTTATAATAGATACTATACATCATTTACTATCTTCTGCTTTCCCTTTTTGAGTTTTCCTCTAATGAAGATCCTCATCCCTTTCTTGTATCCTGACGATGTCCATAGATAACCCTACCGTTCATTATGACAGAGTATCCCATGGGAAGTGGTTAAAATAACTGACTAAACAAAGTACCTTGCAAGTTCCAATTCTAAAGAAACGGATTGAAATTTCCTATGCTGTTAGCAACTTAAAATTCATCAAATAACACGTAAATTTCTTTTTTTATCCTACGTCTATTTCTATAGGTGTTGCTTCGTCATCTGACCGTGGTTCAAAATTACGAGGTGTTCTCCTTGGATACTTCCTTTAGGGGATTGATACCGGACCGTCGAAAATAGCTCGATGTGTTGCTCTACTACGACGTAAATTAAAAATTACAAACTACCGAGCCCCCTTACCTAATTACCAAACTTGAGTGATAGGGCCGTGAGTGGAATTTACGACTGACGCTTTCCTTTCATAGTATTGTGTGGCGTGAGAAGAGATATCACCGAAGCGACCTTCTGCTTTTCCCAAAGCCTTCACACCTCACGATCGGCAGGGTAAGGTGGCACCAAACAAAAGGAGGAACCCTCTAGAAGGTCAGTCGCTGACGGCTCGTAAATGGTGACCGAGGCCAGCGGTCACTTAAAAGGGGGATAACATTCACAATGCACAAATCAATACCATGCCGCTGGTGTTAACGAAATTTTAGTGGTAACAACTGTTTACCTGCCACAGCGTAAAGGTTAAAGTCGTACAATAACACAACGTGCTATTGACGACAATCTGGGATCAATCCCATAAGGGAAAGATTCGAGAACACGTAATTTTCAACCATGGTCAGATGACAAGACAACACCTTAGCAGGCACAACACTGACCATAAGTCCACACCGTGAGGACTTTTTGTCATTGAAATAACCACAGTTACGTTCTGGCTTCAAAATATAGTAGATACTTGATTATCCGAGGTAATATAGGCCGACCAACCGACCGATTAGGGTGTTAACCTCCAGATCGGAAGGTTCCTGGTTCGAATCCGGGTCCGGGCATGGATGTTTGTAAGCGTATAATGTAGAAACGGCTGGTGCACCTTAAATCTGCCGTGGCCGAAAGTCCTCACGTTGTGTTGATGTGGAAGTTTGTAGAGTGGGGTGCCAGCTCAGGTGTTGCCTCGTCATCTGACAATGGTTCAAAACGACGTGGTGTTATCCTTGATTCTTTCCCTTAGGGCATTATCTCGGACCGTCGTCAATAGCCCGCTGTGTTGCTTTAGTACGACGTTAATTAAAAATTACCAATTACCGAGGTAATGTGTATCGATGCCACCTCGGATAGAGATAGGAAGGTTCTTGGTTCGAAACCGGGTCCGGGCATGGATGTTTGTAAGCGTATAATGTAGAAACGGCTGGTGCACCTTAAATCTGCCGTGGCCGAAAGTCCTCACGTTGTGTTGATGTGGAAGTTTGTAGAGTGGGGTGCCAGCTCAGGTGTTGCCTCGTCATCTGACAATGGTTCAAAACGACGTGGTGTTATCCTTGATTCTTTCCCTTAGGGCATGATCTCGGACCGTCGTCAATAGCCCGCTGTGTTGCTTTAGTACGACGTTAATTAAAAATTACCAATTACCGAGGTAATGTGTATCGATGCCACCTCGGATAGAGATAGGAAGGTTCTTGGTTCGAAACCGGGTCCGGGCATGGATGTTTGTAAGCGTATAATGTAGAAACGGCTGGTGCACCTTAAATCTGCCGTGGCCGAAAGTCCTCACGTTGTGTTGATGTGGAAGTTTGTAGAGTGGGGTGCCAGCTCAGGTGTTGCCTCGTCATCTGACAATGGTTCAAAACGACGTGGTGTTATCCTTGATTCTTTCCCTTAGGGCATGATCTCGGACCGTCGTCAATAGCCCGCTGTGTTGCTTTAGTACGACGTTAATTAAAAATTACCAATTACCGAGGTAATGTGTATCGATGCCACCTCGGATAGAGATAGGAAGGTTCTTGGTTCGAAACCGGGTCCGGGCATGGATGTTTGTAAGCGTATAATGTAGAAACGGCTGGTGCACCTTAAATCTGCCGTGGCCGAAAGTCCTCACGTTGTGTTGATGTGGAAGTTTGTAGAGTGGGGTGCCAGCTCAGGTGTTGCCTCGTCATCTGACAATGGTTCAAAACGACGTGGTGTTATCCTTGATTCTTTCCCTTAGGGCATTATCTCGGACCGTCGTCAATAGCCCGCTGTGTTGCTTTAGTACGACGTTAATTAAAATTTACCAATTACCGAGGTAATGTGTATCGATGCCACCTCGGATAGAGATAGGAAGGTTCTTGGTTCGAATCCGGGTCCGGGCATGGATGTTTGTAAGCGTATGGTTTAGAGGAGGATGGTGTACCTTAAATCTGCCTTGGCCGAAAGTCCTCTGACCGTGGTTCAAAATCACGAGGTGTTGTCCTCGAATCTTTCCCCTGAGGGATTGATCCCGGAACGTCGTCTATAGCTCGCTGTGTTGCTCTAGTACGACGTTAATTACAAATTACCAATTACCAATTGCCACCTCGGATAACCAGAAACTCGGATAATGCGGATGGTAACAAAAAAAATGGTAACAGCAAGTACAAAATACAGAAAGGAGTTAACAGGGTAAGGAGGCACCAGACAAAAGAAGGGACCCTCTAGAAGGTCAGTCGCTGACAGCTCCTAAATGATGATCGATGCCAGCGGTCGCTTAAAAGGGGGATATCATCCACAGTACACAGATCTATACCATGCCTCTGGTGTAAACGAAATTTTAGTGGTAACAATTGTTTACGTGCCGCAGCTTAAAGGTAATTGGTAATTTTTAGTTAACGTCGTACTAGAGCAACACAACGGGCTATTGACGACGGTCCGGGATCAGTTCCCTAAGGGAAAGATCCGAGGACAACACCTCGTAATTTTGAACCACGGTCAGATGACGAAGCAACACCTGAGCTGGCACCCCACTCTCCAAGCTACCACGCCAACCTAACGTGAGGACTTTCAGCCACGACAGATTTAAGGTTCACCAGCCGCCTCTACACCATACGCTTACAAACATCCATGCCCGTACCCGGATTTGAACCAGGAACCTTCCGATCTACTGGCTAACACCTTAACTACTATACCGGTTGGTCGGCCCTCAGCTTGAAGGTTAAACCGTTGTCCGAAATTGAGATGCGCTGCAATCGGATTGATCCCTAACGATTGCCGCCGACCAACCGGTATAGTGGTTAAGGTGTTGTGTTGCTCTAGTACGACGTTAACTGAAATTACCATTACCATTACCCTAACGATTGCCAATAGCCCTTCGTGTTGATCCAGGTGCGACGTCAATTTGCTACCTACCTCATTCTTATTCATTTGCACAGTTGTGCATCTACAAAATAAGCATTTCCAAACTTAAGATCGTCATCTGACCGTGGTTCAAAATTACGAGGTGTTGTCCTCGGATCTTTCCCTCAAGGGACTGATCCCGGACCGTCGTCAATAGCCCGTTGTGTTGCTCTAGTACGACGTTAACTGAAATTACCATTACCATTACCCTAACGATTGCCAATAGCCCTTCGTGTTGATCCAGGTGCGACGTCAATTTGCTACCTACCTCATTCTTATTCATTTGCACAGTTGTGCATCTACAAAATAAGCATTTCCAAACTTAAGATCGTCATCTGACCGTGGTTCAAAATTACGAGGTGTTGTCCTCGGATCTTTCCCTCAAGGGACTGATCCCGGACCGTCGTCAATAGCCCGTTGTGTTGCTCTAGTACGACGTTAACTGAAATTACCATTACCATTACCCTAACGATTGCCAATAGCCCTTCGTGTTGATCCAGGTGCGACGTCAATTTGCTACCTACCTCATTCTTATTCATTTGCACAGTTGTGCATCTACAAAATAAGCATTTCCAAACTTAAGATCGTCATCTGACCGTGGTTCAAAATTACGTGGTGTTGTCCTCGGATAGTAGAGGATTGATCCCTTAGTAGAGGAATGATTCCGGACCGTCGTCCTTAGCCCGTTGTGTTGCTCTAGTACGACGTTATAAGTTATCCAGCTTAAGAAACTGGTTGCATTTACAGTACAAAAAACTTCAGGTTTCAAATAAGTTCCCCATGGTTCTTGGTTCCCATTGAACACCTGCATGTGTGGGACCCTGTCAAAGAGACCACGACAATCAAATGTGGCATGCATCTAATAAAAAGATTCCGATAAAAGATTTGTGTTTCATTCAAAAGAAATCGGGTCCCAATTGTTGCAGACGTCTTCCTCATATTTGATACTGTCCTACACGCATCGCTTTATAGCGTACCCGCTACATCTACCTTAATCTGATGGTCCATTACATTGTGTAAGACATATCATTAACAGGACACAAAGAAACACATCTCTGGCACGCTTCCATTCATTCGAAAAACGAACAAACAGCCCTTCTAGTGTCCAATCACGAGTAAACGGACGGGTCGAGGATGATCGGAACTTTCACTCACTTCCGGAAACCGAAGCCAGAGGGCATCGCGGGAACGATCTCCTTTCCGAAGCTCTTTTTCGCACATTCCCTTTTTCTTCTCTCTTTCCCACCACTCTAGCCAAACGGCTTTCAGAAGCAGACGATCCGGTGGTTTCTGACCTACTGGAATAAAACCCTCGCCTCAGTTCTTGCCCACCTGTTTCGAACGCCGAACTCGTATCGCTTGAAAGCGAAAGTGCAAAATAAAATTTCACCTAGATTGCGCTATAATGCGATCGAAGGATTCGGACTTCTGCTGGATAAGATAGTGTGTGGCTAGCGCTTAAGGATTCGTGTTTTTGAGAGTTTCACAGAGGGCATATACATTTTGACAACGGGTAAGTTTTCTTGATTATTCCATTTAAGTCTGGGGTATTTGGTTCTTTGTGAATGAAATCTCGATTAGACGTTCGCACATACACATAGAAGCAAGAACGTGTTCATGGAGTAATTTCTCCTCCAATTTCTAATTCAATAAATATTAGCCCTTTAATTGGTTTCGACGAGATATCTCGTCCACTTAGAAGTGACTAATTTTACTTATGACGAGATCTCTCGTCCATCAAGATCTGACGAATTTTTCTAATTACTGATGTCTCACCCGTCAAAGTACAGTCAATTCTTTAAGGATGACGAGATATCTCGTCCATCTAGAAGAGACTAATTTTTACTTGTGACGAGTTCTCTCGTCCATCAAGATCTGACGAATTTTTCTAATTACTGATGTCTCACCCGTCAAAGTACAGTCAATTCTTTAAGGATGACGAGATATCTCATCCATCTAGAAGAGACTAATTTTTACTTATGACGAGATCTCTCGTCCATCAAGATCTGACGAATTTTTCTAATTACTGATGTCTCACCCGTCAAAGTACAGTCAATTCTTTAAGGATGACGAGATATCTCGTCCATCTAGAAGAGACTAATTTTTACTTGTGACGAGTTCTCTCGTCCATCAAGATCTGGTCACTTTTACTAATGACGAAGCATATCATTATCAAGATATTGCCGTGTTTTGAATGATGACGAGAACAAGATATGATCAGTTCTCTTTCTAATGACGAGATATCTCGTTCATCGAGATCTGACCATTTTTACAAATTACTAGATATCTTGCCATCAAGAGCTGACAAATTTTACTTACAACGATATACCTCGTCCATCAAGATCTAAACAATTTTACTCCAATGGCAAGGCTTCTCGTCATCAAGATATTGACGTGTTTTGAATGATGACGAGAACAAGATATGATCAGTTCTCTTTCTAATGACGAGATATCTCGTCCATCGAGATCTGACCATTTTTACAAATTACTAGATATCTTGCCATCAAGAGCTGACAAATTTTACTTACAACGATATACCTCGTCCATCAAGATCTAAACAATTTTACTCCAATGGCAAGGCTTCTCGTCATCAAGATATTGACGTGTTTTGAATGATGACGAGAACAAGATATGATCAGTTCTCTTTCTAATGACGAGATATCTCGTCCATCGAGATCTGACCATTTTTACAAATTACTAGATATCTTGCCATCAAGAGCTGACAAATTTTACTTACAACGATATACCTCGTCCATCAAGATCTAAACAATTTTACTCCAATGGCAAGGCTTCTCGTCATCAAGATATTGACGTGTTTTGAATGATGACGAGAACAAGATATGATCAGTTCTCTTTCTAATGACGAGATATCTCGTCCATCGAGATCTGACCATTTTTACAAATTACTAGATATCTTGCCATCAAGAGCTGACAAATTTTACTTACAACGATATACCTCGTCCATCAAGATCTAAACAATTTTACTCCAATGGCAAGGCTTCTCGTCATCAAGATATTGACGTGTTTTGAATGATGACGAGAACAAGATATGATCAGTTCTCTTTCTAATGACGAGATATCTCGTCCATCGAGATCTGACCATTTTTACAAATTACTAGATATCTTGCCATCAAGAGCTGACAAATTTTACTTACAACGATATACCTCGTCCATCAAGATCTAAACAATTTTACTCCAATGGCAAGGCTTCTCGTCATCAAGATATTGACGTGTTTTGAATGATGACGAGAACAAGATATGATCAGTTCTCTTTCTAATGACGAGATATCTCGTCCATCGAGATCTGACCATTTTTACAAATTACTAGATATCTTGCCATCAAGAGCTGACAAATTTTACTTACAACGATATACCTCGTCCATCAAGATCTAAACAATTTTACTCCAATGGCAAGGCTTCTCGTCATCAAGATATTGACGTGTTTTGAATGATGACGAGATCAAGATTGGGCCAGTTATTTTCTGATGTCAATATATCGTCCATTGAGATGTGGTCAGTTTTGCTAATGACAAGATACATCGCCTAGATTACAACCAGGAGGGTTAATGTAAATCTAAGCATTGAAAGTACAAAATACGTATGTGCGGAGCATAATATGTAGATTAGCAAGTACTATTGTGTTATCCGTAAGTTTTATTGTGTTATCCGTAAGTTTTATTGTGTTCTCCGCAAGTTCTACTGTGTTCTCCGCAAGTTCTATTGTGTTCTTTGCAAGTTCTATTGCGCTTTCGCAAGTTCTAAGGCATTCGTTTGTGTTCTCCGATAATGACGTATAAGACACGCTACATCGTCAAATGAGGCGATTAAATGCCAAATCGGGTAACCAAGTCAGTTTATCACGTGACTACTAGTCGACATGTTCTGGACACTTTTGGAAGCTCCTCTCACGCATTAGCAATGCTCAGTCTATTTATAGTTCAAGTTTATAGGCTTCATAGGCTACATGCTGGAATTACAATGGAAAGTTCTATTGTGTTCTTTGCAAGTTCTATTGCGCTTTCGCAAGTTCTAAGGCATTCGTTTGTGTTCTCCGATAATGACGTATAAGACACGCTACATCGTCAAATGAGGCGATTAAATGCCAAATCGGGTAACCAAGTCAGTTTATCACGTGACTACTAGTCGACATGTTATGGACACTTTTGGAAGCTCCTCTCACGCATTAGCAATGCTCAGTCTATTTATAGTTCAAGTTTATAGGCTTCATAGGCTACATGCTGGAATTACAATGGAAAGTTCTATTGTGTTCTTTGCAAGTTCTATTGCGCTTTCGCAAGTTCTAAGGCATTCGTTTGTGTTCTCCGATAATGACGTATAAGACACGCTACATCGTCAAATGAGGCGATTAAATGCCAAATCGGGTAACCAAGTCAGTTTATCACGTGACTACTAGTCGACATGTTATGGACACTTTTGGAAGCTCCTCTCACGCATTAGCAATGCTCAGTCTATTTATAGTTCAAGTTTATAGGCTTCATAGGCTACATGCTGGAATTACAATGGAATAATATGCCCAAATTATTCCACAAGATACGAAAGAGATCATCCCCACTAGCATCATCTGTTCTTATCCCTACACTGATAAACCCTCCATATATATATCTCATTGAGACAGACATCAGGAATGTAAAATGAACATGGCCTTTAATGAATTTTGACTATTTTAGACATATCCGCGTGTGTTTTGCCTGTGATGAACGACATTTTTACTTACGTTCATTCAATTAGATTCAGCGTGAATTTAAGTTAAAATGTTTAGTAATAGGGTTAACCCACAACCTCGTGTGTCCTTTCTCTGCATATATGTCTTGCAATTATGTCTCAGGCAAGGGATTTTCTGATCTTTTCCAATTCATTTCTATTCAGACCTTCGGAGTTCTGCTGGATAAGATAGTGTGGCTGGTGCTAATAGGATCCATGTCTTTGAGAGTTGCACAAAAAAAAATCATACGTTTTGACAGCGGGTGAATTTTTTCGTATCTTTGATTATTTTATTTAAGTGCATTGCTTTTTGTCTCTTGTGAATGAAATCTCGATTGGACGCTCCCTCATGTGCAGAGACAGACACGTGATCAGGAAATATTCTGAAATTTTGCATTGTTGTAAAGAATTAAATTTAAATTTACGATGGGCTGAAAAATTATACCAATTACAGCATTTTAACAACTATAAATATAGAGTACTGAATATTAAATATGATATGCAATTTAAGCTAAAATTTTGATATGTTTTATTTAATCAAATTTTTGGAACAATTTTGTCAATCTAAGCTCGGATGAAGCAATCACACTTCATTGACAGCCATTTATGTCTCTGTCACCAATTTTACGCATCTTTCGACCACCTGTGTGACAATGTTAGCGAAGAAACTATCAAAGAAATTTATCAAGACTTCATTGGTAACACTTCTTTAAATGTGTGTAGGGTACTAAATAAGGCGTGCCAATTAATCAATTTGGTGAAATCAATCGTATCGAAGTTCATTATTTGAATTCTCTGCGTGTCCGAAGTATTCATTTTGTTGAATGACTGGGTTAATAACAACTTTTAGTCTGTCACTTAACAAGGATGACATATGCCGTTTCAAGAACATACGAAGCTTCCTCTTTGCAAGAAAGATGGCTCTTTATCACATACTACATTGGTTCATTAACTCCAAAAATAAATTTCGGATCTTTCCCTTAGGCGATTGATCCAGGACCGTCATCAATAGAGCGTTATTGCCAGCTCATGTGTCACCTAGTTAAAAAAGTAAAGTGTTAGCAACCGGAGAATTGCGAGTTCGAATCCTACCAAAGACCGTCGTGCGCAAAAGGGCTTGCACATTTGTTGCACGCTAAAACAGACTGCAAGTTGGCGGGATGTAGAAGTTTGGACTGTGGGGTGCCAGCGCAGGTGTTACCTCGTCACCTGACATTGGTTCAAAATGACGTGACATTTTCCTCTGTCTTTTCCTTTGGGATTCATCCCGGACCGTCACCAATAGCCCGTTGGACTTGCTCCAGTACGACGTTAATTAAACTACCTACCAACCTTATGATTACTTTTTATTAGAATCTGTAGGCTTTAATTTTGTTTTGTCGAAAGCTTAGGTTCCCTAGCCAGTTATAATAGTATCTTTTGGCAGGAGTACTTTTTTCAATACTTCGAGAGTCTGGGATTCATCTTAAGCTACATATACCGTAAGCTTCCCCCTACCTTTTCCAACCAACGTTATTCGCTTTTGAAATTTTATTTGTTTCATGAAACTATATTGAACTTATTGCCATTTTCCGTATTGTTTTTTGATTAGATCTGGTTATTCTTTAAGCAGCGTACCTTTAAAATCCTCTTGCAAGAACATGTAGAAAATACTACACATATACATGACTATGTCCAACAAGGTCTTAGATGGTCTCTAAGATATTTTTCTTTCAAATTACAAGAGTAGTATTATGTTTCACTTTAGGTTATCTTGAACTATTTGTCACAGTACTTGCGTATTTCTTGCAACTTCTCCTTAGCAAACAATTAGTATGGGGCTTTTCTACATATTTTTCTATATTTTTACCGGCAACTTCTGATTTTTCACGAAGGATAGCCTTGAAGTTACCGACAATGGAATTGCCAATACCGTTGGCAGTGTTTTTAAGCCATATTTTGAACTGTATTGAGCTGCTCGGCATTAATGAAAGATAGGTCGGAAATAGGCGTAGGATAAAAAAGAAATTTACGTGTTATTCGATGAATTTTAAGTTGCTAACAGCATAGGAAATTTCAGTCCGTTTCTTTAGAATTGGTACTTGCAAGGTACTTTGTTTAGTCAGTTATTTTAACCTCTTCCCGTGGGATATTCTGCCATAATGAACGGCTTCGCATAGGGACATCGTCAGGATACAAGTAAGGGATGCGGATCTTTATTAGAGGAAACCCTAAAAAGGTAATGGTAATGGTAATTTTAGTTAACATCGTACTAGAGCAACACAACGGGCTATTGACGACGGTCCGGGATCAATCCCTTAAGGGAAAGATCCGAGGACAACACCTCGTAATTTTGAACCACGGTCAGATGACGAAGCAACACCTGAGCTGACACCCCACTCTCCAAACTTCCACGCCAACCCAACGTGAGGACTTTCGGCCACGACAGATTTAAAGTGCACCAGCCGCCTCTACACCATACGTTTACAAACATCCATGCCCGGGCCCGGATTCGAACCAGGAACCTTCCGATCTAGAGGCTAACACCTTAACCACTATACCGGTTGGTCGGCCCCTAAAAAGGGAAAGCAGAAGATAGTAAATGATGTCTAGATGGTAATGGTAATGGTAATTTCAGTTAACGTCGTACTAGAGCAACACAACGGGCTATTGACAACGGTCCGGGATCAGTCCCTTGAGGGAAAGTTTCGAGGACAACACCTCGTCATTTTGAACCACGGTCAGATGACAAAGCAACACCTGAGCTGGCACCCCACTCTCCAAACTTCCATGCCAACCAAACGTGAGGACTTTCGGCCACGACAGATTTAAGGTGCACCAGCCGCCTCTACACCATACGCTTAAAAACATCCATGCCCGTACCCGGATTCGAACCAGGAACCTTCCGATCTAGAGGCTAACACCTTAACCACTATACCGGTTGGTCGGCAAATGATGTCTAGAATCTATTATAAACAGAGTGTTTCGAAACAAGCCAAATTATAACAGAGTGCTAGATAGGCCCCAAATAAGCATTTTTTTTTGTCAAAAAGGGCGGATCCGAAAATGCCACGGGTCGAGGGCCGACCAACCGGTATAGTGGTTAAGGTGTTAGCCTCTAGATTGTAAGGTTCCTGGTTCGAATCCGGTTCCGGGCATGGATGTTTGTAAGCGTATGGTGTAGAGGCGGCTGGTGCACCTTAAATCTGTCGTGGCCGAAAGTCCTCAAGTTGGGTTGGCGTGGAAGTTTGGAGAGTGGGGTGCCAGCTCAGGTGTTGCTTCGTCATCTGACCGTGGTTCAAAATTACGAGGTGTTGTCCTCGAAACTTTCCTTTAAGGGACTGATTCCGGACCGTCGTCAATAGCCCGTTGTGTTGCTCTAGTACGACGTTAACTAAAATTACCATTACCATTGCCACGGGTCGAGGTAGCCCAGTTGGAAGAGAAGCGGATAGTTGGGTAATTGGTAATAGGTAATTTTTTAAATAACGTCGTATTAGAGCAACACAACGGGCTATTGACGACGGTTCGGCATCAATCCTCTTAACGAGAGAACAACACCACTTAATTATGAACCACGGTCAGATGATGAGGCAACTCCTGAGCTGGCACTCCATTCTCCAAACTTCCACACCAACCCAACGTGACGACTTTCGGTCTCGACAGATTTAAGGTGCACCAGCCGCCTCTGCACCATACGCTTACAAACATCCATGCACTGACCCGGATTCGAA
This sequence comes from Metellina segmentata, assembly GCA_947359465.1. Lineage (NCBI taxonomy): Eukaryota > Metazoa > Arthropoda > Arachnida > Araneae > Tetragnathidae > Metellina > Metellina segmentata. The sequence goes on from OX375880.1 coordinate 107,890,861, forward strand.
CCAGGAACCTTCCGATCTAGAGTCGAACACCTTAACCACCAGACCGGTTAGTCGGCGTTCCCGAACTGGTAATGGTAACTTTAATTAACGTCGTGCTAGAGCAACACAACGGGCTATGGTTCCGGGTTGGATGTAAAGTAATGGTAAGTTTAGTTAACGTCGTACTAGAGCAACACAATGGGCTATTGACGACGGTCCGGGATCAGTCCCTTAAGGGAAAGATCCGAGGACAACACCTCGTAATTTTGAACCATGGTCAGATGACGAAGCAACACCTGAGCTGGCACCCCACTCTCCAAACTTCCACGCCAACCCAACGTGAGGACTTTCGACCACGACAGATTTAAGGTGCACCAGCCGCCTCTACACCATACGCTTACAAACATCCATGCCCGGACCCGGATTCGAACCAGGAACCTTACAATCTAGAGGCTAACACCTTAACCACTATACCGGTTGGTCGGCATTGTTCAGAAAGACGATTCAAATATATTTATGACATATAATTCTTTTACGTGGCACACAAAAAAAGACGTTATTTGTTATCGCGTTTTGGCAACACTGTACGATTGTTTGTATACCACGAAGCCTCGCGACTCAGTTCATTTTATAGCGTTATCGGATCAAATGTTATTGAAAAAAAAAGAAGGAATGTTAGTCGAGCTGTTGCAGCTTACAAACGACATGCTGGGTATTCGATTTCCAAAGCAGCGCTCACATTTTTCATTTGAATTCCAAATTGCTCGAGTTCTGATTCGAGAGTTACTGTATAATTTTTCTGTAGTACAACAGATTTATATTTGAAAAATATTTTTTGTTACATCATAATTTGTAAACAATGTCTTCATTGATGCGATCGAAGCGACCAAGGTTCGCTCAGAGAACCAATGAGGATTGCAAAGCAATCCTCCGGGGACTGGCGAGCGTTAGCGAGCAGGGCCTCCAAGTTTATAATATTATTCTTCATGTTTTGAGTCTCTATCAAGTTACAAGAAATAGTTTGTTTTACAAATTTTTAATCAAGAATACGTAAAAAAAATCAACATTTTTGCAGGAAATTTAAATTTAAAAATCAATTAAAAATCCAGTTCTAAACTAAATACTCTGATTGAAGTTCAAAACATCTATTGTATTACATCGATCATAACGATGCAAAAATACTTACAATAGGTCAATTCATTGTGGAGTAATCACGTTTTGAACAAAGCATTCTATAGCAATAACACATTTCTTCAGAAATCGAGTTTCAAGTTTTCGAAAGATGGATTTTCATGGTGACACTAACTAACGATAACCCTTGTAACTGAAAAGCTATTTCGAATATTTGCAAGATCTTGGCATCGTTTGAAAGCAAACAAATTGAGATATATTTTGAATTAATAAAAAAAATACTGATATTCTGGTCGATTTTCGTGATTTCTAGTGAATACATACAACTTAACGTCGTACTAGAGCAACACAGCGGGCTGTTGACGACGGTTCGAAATCAATCCCCCAAGGGAAAGACCCCAGGACAACATCACTTATTTTTAAACCACGGTCAGATGACAAGGCAAAACTCGTGCTGGCTCCACACGTCACAAACTTCCACACTAACCCAACGTGAGGACTTTCGGCCACCTTAAGATTTAATACCTTAACCACCAGACCGATTGGTGTGCCATGTGTGGACCAAGAATTTGGCCAAAGGAGGTTAAAGCGGTAAACAACATTTTTCATTTTTAATATAGGGTGTCCTACAAGTTCCCGTACTGACGATTCGGGAATTTACTATACAAAGTCAACAAACTTTAAAACAATTATTTTTATGCTAATGGTGAAAAGCAATTTTAACATAACGTAGGAAAATATTTGGACTTATATTTATAAAAAAATTTCAAAATTTCCGCCCTTTTCTTGGAGGCAAAGCTGAAGTCGTTTGCGCATATTTTTAGAAACACGTTTCAAGATGCTGGGAGTGATTTCTTGTATCCTTCGAGTAATGGCACTTTTAAGATCACCTATTGTTTGTTGATTATCTTCATAAACTCTGTTCTTCAAATATCCCCACAGAAAAAAGTCAGGGATGTGCAGATCAGGGAACAAGGTGGCCAAAGGTTTCTTGAGATGATCGCCAAAAAAAATCTTGAAGCATGCCTATGATTTCATAACTTGTATGGCAGGTTGCAACGTCTTGTTGGAACCAAGAGTCTCGATCGTTCACTTCTAATAATGCAACAAATTGTTGAATAAGTTGATATAGCTTATCTTTACTCGGTATTGCATCATTTGGATATTTATATCGTCAAATTATTTACATCTTTCATTTGATTACCATTCAAAATAAGCCTCAAACAGCGCAATTTTCTGAATGCGTGATAAATTCTTCGTGCAATGAAGAACAAAATGACGTGGAGCTTTATTATTGCACAACTTAAGTGCCGAGAAAATCAAACGATACAAATTAAAGAGTTGATAAAACTATAAACAGACGATAAAAATCAATAATTTAAAAAAAAACATGGGCAATAAATATTTTTAAAGTTGGAGTACGGCAACTTTTAGGACACCCTGTATAACTACTCTTTTTTTCAATGCGTTTTTAAAAACGGTTAATTAACTTTCCTGTATCGCTAAAAATTATCTGAATTTTATGAATATAAAATTATCTAAATGATGATTTGAGCCTCTCCTGAAGTGAAAGAGCCAAGTAAACACCACCTCGTTATTTAGAACCAGGGTCACATGACGTCACATCTGAGTACACCCTCTCTAAACTTCCACACCATGCCAACGTGATGACATTTGAGGCTATGACAGATATAACGTGCCCCAATATATATTTGGTTAGATTGAGTGTCGATCTTGCAACCAGTCTGTTACTAATTCCGACTCTTACAACAAACCAAACCCTCTGTAAACTAGCATTGGAGAAAAATAGAACATAATAGCATAATAAACTGGTCACGGTAAATTCGGTGCGACTTTTGGAATCAGCACCCCAAATGCATCCAAAAATAAGTTTAAGTATCAGGAACCAGAACAATTTAATTTATTTATTCGTGAGAAAGTGACCATAAAAACGCAAGGAAAATTTTTAAATCTTTAAAACCTCACAAGTGCGAGAAAAAAAAGGCACTCTATGCACCAGAGCATTCAGGCACCAGAACAATTTAATTTATTTATTCGTGAGCAAGTGACTATAAAAATGCGTAGGAAATTTTAAAATCTTTAAAACCCCAAAAGCACGAAAAACAAAAGCACTCTATGCAAAACTAGATGACAAGCGAACACACACAAAAGCACTTATATGATGATCATGCCTTAAAATAAAAATTTCATAATCCTTAGCAGATGTATTGTAAACATATCTTTTACATCCAAAAGCGATGCTCCGATCGAATTTAAAGCACCCCTAGACAGGAATAAACAATAAGTGCAAAATAAATTTCGAGATAGCCGTAACGTTAAGTAAAAGCGACGCATGTTTTGCTAGTGCTCCGTGAGTTCGAGCTACTTTTATTCGAAATGGAACAAACAGGACAGTCGCGGGGAGGAAAGACAAAGGAGGTCATGAGCAGAACAAAGGAATTCTTGGGCAACCCCAGTTCACAGGGTTCTTCCCTGGTTCGTGGAAAGTCATCCAGTTTGTCATCTTCACTGCAGATCTAACAACATTGTTTAAAAACTGTTGTATAGTGAATGAATGTGCCCTTCACCCAAAGATCTCGAAAAGATCACTGAGATAAATTATAGATCATTCGAATTGTAGTTTGTTTTACTGTTGTCAGTCTGGACGGAGAAAATAACATTAGGTAAAATAAAGTATTGTCTATCAACAGGAAAACAACTCAATATAAGTATTTGGGACAGTTAGGTCGGTATTGTAACTAACGTCGCACAGAGAAAAACAACACAAAGTGCTATTGGCAACGATACGGGTAATTTGATAATTTTTAATTAACGTCATAACTAGAGAAACACAACGGGCTATTAACGACGGTCCGGGATCAATCCCCTAAGGGAAAGATCCGAGGACAACATCACGTAATTTTGAACCACGGTCAGATGACGGGGCAACACACGAGCAGGCACCGCACTCTCCAAACTTCCACACCAACCCAACGTGAGGACTTTACACGACAGATTTAAGGTTCACCAACAGACTCTACACCACACGCTTTCAAATAATCATGCACTGACTCGGATTCGAACCAGGAACCTTCCTATCTAGAGGCTAACACCTTAACCACTATACCGGTTTGTAGGCGTCAGTCTGGTCAGGTAAGTTAAGGTAATTTTAATTAACGTTGTACTAAAGCAACACAACGGGCTATTGACGACGGTCCGGGATCAGTCCCTTAAGGGAAAGATACGAGGACAAAACCTCGTAATTTTGAACCACGGTCAGATGACGAAGCCACACCTGAGCTGGCACCCCACTCTCCAAACTTCCACACCAACCCAACGTGACAGTCCAATATCAGTCCCCTAAGGCAGTGCTCCCCAACCTTTTTATCGCCGCGGACCGGATCATCGTTTGATAATTTTAACGCGGCCCACTGAGGGGGGGGGAGAGAGAGAGACGTTGATTGTTTATATTTTAGATTGTTTTGATTTAATAATTTTAATTTCATTGTATTTAAACATGCCTTCAAAATAAAATACAATTCCACCAAAATATGAATATAAAGTTATTTAACATTTTAACTCACTAGAACGCTAAATCAATGAGAACACTGAGCTTGTTTCATTGCAACGAGGCGGTTTCATCTGGGGGTAATAGGAGACAATGACACCCTAAGTGCGTTGCTTATGTCCAGTTTATTCCATTGTTTTGTTTCGGTTGCTGTCACTGCAGAAAACCACGCTTCACACAGAATGGCAATAGGGATTTAAGTGCTGTGATGGAAATCTCAGGGTATTCCGCCATGACTTTAATCCAGAACACCGGCAGAGTTGTCGTCTCGAACGTAAGGCCGCCTTCATTTGCAATCTCCAGCAGTTGATCTTCTTGCACAGCCATAATAGATTTGCCTGATTTGTTGACAAAAGGGTTGCGGATCCATTCCTTACTAGTTCGTGGGTCTTTTGTAGTTGGGAAGTAGCGACCAAACTCTTTTAAAAGCAAAGACAGGTGATCGTGCACCTACTGGGTGAATGAATGTTTAGGCTCAGTCACGCCTAAACTCCCCGCTAATGTCTGAAACATGTTCAAAATGCCTCTGTTCACGCGCCGTCCCCACAACTTCAATTTGGCTTTAAATGCCGCTACTTTGTCTGCAAACTTGAAAACAGCTGTCACATTTGTCAAAATTCGAAAATAGAGACATACAGAATTCAGAAATCACTATTGAAGCTCTAGTGAAACAACAAATTTCAAGTTATGATTTACCGCCTCCTAATTTGAGTGGACATTTCATAGATAACAACCGCACAAACCCGAGCGAAATACACCACAGTAAATAAAATGGAAATAATTTAATGTTCCTTGGGCGGCCCGGTACCATTTGATCCACGGACCGGTACCGGTCCGCGGCCCGGGGGTTGGGGACCACTGCCCTAAGGGAAAGATCCGAGGACAACACCTCGTAATTTTGAACCACGATCAGATGACAAGGCAACACAGGAGCTGGAATCCCACTCTCTAAACTTCCACACCAACCCAACGTGAGGACTTTAGGCCACGACAGGTTGAAGGTGCACCAGCCGCCTCTATACCACACGCTTACAAACATCCATGCACACTGACCCGGATTCGAACCAGGAACCTTCCGATTTAGATTCTAACACCTTAACCAAAAGATCAGTTGGTCGGCAGGTATTCTTGTGATCGTTCTATTCCGTATTGATGCTGACCAACCGGTATAGTGGTTAAGGTGTTTTCCTCTAGATCGGAAGGTTCCTGGTTCGAATCCGGGTATGGATGTTTTTAAACGTATGGTGTAGAGGCGGTTGGTGCACCTTAAATCTGTCGTGGCCGAAAGTCCTCACGTTGGGTTGGCGTGGAAGTTTGGAAAGTGGGGTGCTAGCTCAGGTGTTGCTTCGTCATCTGACCGTGGTTCAAAATTACGAGGTGCTGTCCTCGGATCTTTCCCTCAAGGGACTGATCCCGGACCGTCGTCAATAGCCCGTTGTGTTGTTCTAGTACAACGTTAACTAAAATTACCATTACCATTACCATTCCGTATTGATATCAGACCGTCGCCAATTACCCGTTGTTGTGCGCCCAGTATGTTAATTCAACAACTTTCTTACTCGCGAAATCCATATCGCGACAAATGTTGGCGAGGAACGTCGTAAATTATGCGATGCATTTTAAAGAGAAACGTGTTACAAATCTCACCACTCAAAGGTGGCACGAATTTCATTATTATCTCATTTTTTACCAAATAAGGGGTCGTGGCAGCACTGTTGGAAGAGTAACGAACTAGCAACCGAAGGGTTGCGAGTTCGAAATCAGCCAAAGAACGTCGTTTACAAAGGGAACTGGTGCACTTTAAATCAGGCTTAGCCTTCTATTGGCCTAGTGTGGAAGTTTGGAGAGTGTGGTGCCAGCCCAGGTGTGACCTCGTTTTTTGACCGTGGATCAAAATTAAGTCGTGTTGTCTTCGGATCTTTCCCTTCGGGGTTTTTTCCCGGACCGTCACTAATAGCCAGTTGTGTCGCTCCAGTGCGACGCTAATTAAAAAATACCAAATTCTACCAAATTAATATTTATTATTTTCACGCACGTTTTTCGAAAATCAGACTGGTTGCTACAAAGGCGAATGAAGTTAAAATACACAGCTGTTAATTTTAATCTGCCATTTTTACAACTCTAAGTCTGAAAAAGTTTAAATCATGAATCTTTTACTCTAATTTATTGGCTGTAGTATTAAAAACTAACTAGGGTGCCCCGCCCCCTGTTCGCAAATGCTCGCCGACCCCCCGGAGTATTTATTGCTTTGCAATCCTCATCGGTTCGCTGCGGGAACCTTGCTCGAATCAATGACGACATGTGTCCTATCAGAAGTATATATAATATATTTTTCAAATGTCAGAACTCGGAACAATTCGGAATTCAAATGAAAACTTTGAGAACATTTTGACTCGAAATGTGAGCGCTGCTTTGGAAATCGAAATACCCAGCATGTTTGTGTATACATTCCTCAGCACTCGAGCCACCCATAAACTTTTTCATTGAATTTGATGTCGAAAGTTTAAGTGCAGGCGTCTTATTAAACTATTAATTGTCGGCCCTGAAAATGGCCGTTTTTTTAAAAGGCCCTGAAAAGAGTCCTCGTTTTTGACATTTTGAAAAAAAAGTAAATCAATCAAACTTAATAATTCATTTTGTTCAGTAAAATTTCATACGATAACATTATAAATGCATTTGAGGCGCGAGGTTTCGTGGTAAACAAACAATCGTACAGTGTTGACAAAACGCGATAACAAATAACGTCTTTTTTGCGTGCCACGTAAGAGAATTATATATATGGTTATAGACCCCCCAATGGTGGTGAACCTTTTTATGTGCGCATGCCAAAAGTTTGCAAATAATATTGATGGTGTTGTTGACGGGCCGATAGAAAATTGATTGCTGTTAATTTTTGGCACGAATTTATTACACGAACATTAATTACATCGAGATGAACTCGTAATATGTTATATACTATGTCGACAAATTAATAAGATTTTTGATGGTCGACAAATACTTGATATCTGGTTAATATTTCGTCACTTTAGTATTACACAGACCAAATTACATTTGTGAGCCATTCTGTTTCTTAAACTGAGTTCGCCGATTTCGAGCCGCCCGGCAAACGGTGCTGAGTCCTGGCATTATGCCCCTCAGCTAATGATTAGATGTTTTTGATCAACTTCTGATTTTAGCTTCCTTTCTACAAATTTTGTAAGTGTACGAAAACTTTATTGAGCCACTGTATATAAATAAGAATGCACTGTTTGTTTGTACGTTGAATATTTCAGATCCATTTCAAGTTTATTCATTTTGGTGTCTGTCTTTAATATATTATCATGAAAATTTGCATACTATGAGTACTTACACATTAATTTAGTTATTGAACTTGGTTGCGTAAATCTGTCTGTCTTTTCGTTCTATGTTCGATTCTGTGTTTCTTTCTTTTCTACATCATATTTTGGTTTAGTTGAATGCAATATTAAACTCTTCTGTATTTTCATATTTAGATAAGTTTCATACCAAATTATATGAGTAACTATACTTAAATAAACCATAATTTGGTAGTTTTGGAAAATCTGGAATATATGTTGAGGATTACGATTACTTGGGATGTTTTACTAGTACTGCGGAAAAAGCCATTATTTTTACTGAAATTATTTTTATGTAATATCAATGCTAATATCTTCATTTATTTCGAGTCTTATTTTTGTTCTATACGAAATATAAACGATTTCCGATTATTTGGGACAGACGATATTTTTCAACGAGTGAACGGAACGGAAACTCGTGTTGGTTGTTCACGTAGATATATTTTCTGTTTCTTTCGCTCGGAATTAATTTCTAATTTCTAATTTTCGTGCACTTTTACTAGTAAGTTGTGGCAACTGTGCGAGATCAAGAGATAAAAAAGAATCATGAACACCTTTAGAACAACGTTTTTTTCGACAAGTTTTATTTCGCTGTTTACTGTTGTTTTCTGTTTTAAATATTTACTATTTTATAAATTGCATTTTATTTTCCCATCACACGCAGCACCACCACAAAGTATTTAATTTAAAGTGGAAGATAAGACGGAATAAAGCAAATTTTAATTGTAGTTTTACCGTTATTAAAAAAACAGTATCATTAAAAAATTCCAAAGTAGAACTTTTGAAATATTAACAAATTCTCTGTCATAATGACAGGAGGTCAAAGTGGATAATATTTCGAGTTGAAGCTATATTTAAGTGAGGTTGCCAGGAGCACTCTTTTAAGAGTCTTTTACCCTCTTTTTTAAGTCAGATACTTTTTTCATCCTCTTAAAGTCAGATACTTTTTTCACCCTCTTAAAGTCAGATACTTTTTTACTATATCCTCCAGTTCTCCCAAAAGTGTTCTATTGTGTTTAAATCCGACGACTGAAGTGGTGTTATCAGATTGTGGACAATTATAGAGACACCAGAGGCAAGCGTTGAGAGCGATTGTTAATAACGATTGTTAATAATCTAACGAGTTTTATATTTTTACCCAAATTTTGGGCTGATAATTTTAAATTGTCTTTTAATTATTTAAATAAAGAGCATGATTCATTATGTCATCAATAAATACAAAATTACCTAGTTCTGATGCTGACATGCACGCCCCCAAAAGAACACCTCCACCGCCATGCTTTACTGTTCAAAATAAGTTCTTAGGATAAAGTTCCTCATTTTTTCTTCTAAATACAAATATATGCCCATCGGAGCCAAAAATGTTAAATTTACTTTCATTTGCAAATAGGACTAGGATTCCAATAAATTTTGGGCTTATTTATCATTGATTTTGCGAAGGAAAGCCTAAGCTTTCTATTTTTCCGCGCTTACAAAAAATTTTCTTCGGGCAGAACGCCTATTTAATCCAGCTGATCTGAGTACCCGTTGGACAGTTTCAGATAAAATTGAAGTAGAAAATGTTCTTGTAAATTCTGTAGAATTTTTTTTTACAAAATTTCTAACTATAAATCCCTGATTACGTTGAGTTAACTTTGTCGTGCGACTTCTTCTTACCTTGTTTTTAATCCGATTTTCTTCTTTAAAGCGTTTTATCCCATACTGCACCGTAGAATGGGATAAATTTACTAATTTAGGGTATTCCGAACTGATTTACTACTGCTATGATGAAAAATAACCAATTTTTCGAATGCTGTTTATTGTTTCCTTACGACTACGAGCCATTTTTAAGTAATAAATAGAATATTACGACGTAAGCAAGTAAAGATTAAGGTCAAACGATATTTAAAATGTCACCACAATGCAAAAAAAAAAAAAGCGATAGTCGATAATTTTATTTATTAATTTATCTGAAAATGTTTCGTTGTACGATCGCTTTTGTGACGCGTTCTTTGTATGCCTCCTTTCATTTTCATTTTTTTTAAATATGTTAGGTTTTATTCACAATTAGATAGAGATGACATGAAAAAAAATTGGACCTACTATTCAAATTTAATTCCGGGCTACCAGCGCTTTTTGTACACATTTTTAAAGCGTACGAACACTTTTGAGAGTCACTGTATAATAGGAAGTTTAACCTCTAGTGTATATTGAGCTCCATGTTAAACCGTCTCATTAAGAGATAGAATTGATAACCAATGAGAATTTACTTACATTCGTGTTAGAATAATAAAATCAAGAAATATTGTTCGTATGATACCAGAATAAATAATAAGACGGACGAGATTTGCAGCCTTTTTTAGTTTGAAAGAAAATCGCGTTGCCACCTTTTTTGTTAGCATTAAATCGAAATCGGTAATTCAACTATAATTGCTGCACAGAATTCGGTGAGTTATAATTATGTGTTGGTGTATTATTTACATGTGTTGTTTGTCAGCATTTGTATTAAGTTGTGAGTGATTTTTCCTGTAAGCTTATCACATGATCGAACACCTCTTTCTTGAGTAATTAAAAAACTTCTCTGGATTTCTACATCATAACATATCAAAAGTTGTATAAAATTTACCTCTTATAAGTCTGAAATCAGTAAATGGATGTATCCAGTAACGTCTATTTTGTTTTAAAATATGTTTTTTTTGTACCCAAGTAAGCGAAATAAACGTATTCTTCGATAGTAGTTCATCGCAAATGGTGGCGAAATATGTACTTGCGTCATTTCACTATTGTGTGTGCATCGTTTGGCTGCGGTTCCACACGTTGAAAAATTGACACAGGTCCTAAATCGTTCACGTGTATTTCAAAATATAAAAAAAAGTGAACAATCTGGTTGTAAAAATATTCTATTTTATAAATATTTACATTGAAATTTGTAGAGGTTTTAAAAATTTGATGTAAAAACTAATCATGTTACACAATTTTGTTAAACTAATTTTGTTTATACCCCATTATGCCAGCTTGGATAAAAGAAATGTATATTTTCAGATGAATTAAAAAAAATATCCTTGTTTTGAAGGTGATAGCAACTGCAAATATAATGCTTCATGCACGATTTCCAAGACTATTGTATCTGTTAGCAATAAAGATTAATACTATATTCAACAACTCATTGAATCTAAGAAACATCAAACAATCATTCGATCTATGGAAAAATCATTTTTAAAATATAAAAATACAAAATTAGATTAGACAGTAGCAGAAACTGAAGCAACTTCAGCATTTTATATTTTGAAGCAATACACGAATTTTAATTAATCTAACAGCACAATCGATTTGTTAAAATGTCTTTGATAATTCCGATATCGCAAAAAAAAAAAAAAATTCTGCTAGAACTAAAACAACAATGATTGTAGCAAATGTAATTTCTTCGTATTGCATCCATAAAATCATTGAATCATTTGTCTAAGGGTAAATGTATATCAGTGGCAACAGATACGAGTAACCACTGTTCAGAGAACACGTTTCCGTTGTTGATTAAATAATTTAGTGTTAATGAAGGTATTTATACCAAAATGATCGATTTACCCTATCGAAAAAGCTAGTCCATATGTCATTTTATATATTATGAGAAATTTACAGGCATTCAATTTGGTTGAGAAATGTGTAGCATATTCGGCGGATAACTGTAACACAAATTTTTGGGGAATAAGACATGGAAGTGGCATAAATGTGTTCAGTTTATTAAACAACGAAATTCAGAGAAATTTGATCGGTATTGGCTGTACAGTGCAAAAAAATTATTTTTCAATATATACTGTACGAACGGAGCAACAGAAGGAATTTTGCGAATCTGTGGATGTTGAATGTAAGCAATTATTATATAACTGTCCCAGACGTCAGTTGTCATTATATTCATGCTTAAATCACATTCCAGATACGTATGTACCTGTCAATTCACAATTTTCATCAAGTCCGAGTTGTCCAAGAATTCGGAAAGACTTTTTTGAATCCGATTTGGGAGAAACTTCTTTGTGGTTAGCTCATTCAATTATGTACTCTTTTCATAAAAAAGCCTAGGTATTGGAATCGGAGAAAATTTCTATTATAAAAACTGTACGTGTTTTAAAATCCCTAACAAATGCGCTTGAACAGCGTATTGAAAAATATTTCTTACCAACAAAAGTTACCAGGATTCTACAATATTTACCTCACAATAATGATCAACTCCAATCTGACAATTTATAAAATGATGCAATTAATTGCTATAAAAAGTCTTTAGAGTATATAACATCTTGGAGAATTTGAATTTGAACTGAGAAATTTTCAGAATTTGAATTTTTATTAGTGGATGACATTTACAACTGTATCTTAATGGGTACAAATTTAAAATGCTGTTTTGTTTATTAATTTGAAGGTAGTCGATCACATTAATGATATAAAATGTTTCTATCAATATTTCAATTTAAAACTCATAGAAAAACACGTCAATGATGATGAATGCAAAGGAATGTCATCCAACTCAAAATGGCTAGTTTGCTTTCAACAAACCATTAATTCAGAAATATTGAAAATTTGTGAATTTTATTTTGTTATACCAGGACACAATGCAAATGTTAAAAGAATATTTTCACCGATTGGCTTGACATGTAAAAAGGAGCGTAATAGACTCACCATTGATACTGTTAAAGTAATATTAATAGTAACTTATAATAAGGATGAATCGTGCAAAAACTCCTATGAAGAAATTAAAAACAACAAGCTGCTGCGTAACGTAATGGGCTCGAACAAATAAAAGTAAAATGTTTAATTTCTATTAATTTTAAATAGGTATCTACTATTATTTTGTTTTTATATATTCGTTGTTATAAAATTAGATTCTTATTTTTTGCGACGTTTTGAAGAAATAATTAAATAAATGGTCAGTGTCTTCATTTATAAATTCGTTCTCGCAGTTACGAATTCTTTTGAATATACATAAGTAATTAATATATGTTAATATGTTCATCCGATTTTTTTTCCGTTAGTGGTTTTTATATTCAAGATTGTTTAAAGATAATTGTTTTTATTAGATACCTAACAATTATACACTAATAATTCGTGCTTTTCGTGTCCTCTTTTTGTCCTCTATTTTAAAAAATAATTTTACCAAATGTTCTCTTTTCTAATATATATCTTCTGGCAACCCTATAGTTAAGCAATTTAGTTATATGCGTTTAAAATTCATTGAAAACTATAATTTTCTTTAACAAAAAGCTATCGAAACAAATAATTTTGAAATTTTTTAAAATGGAAATTAGTTACCTTTATAGTTCTGTACTGAAGGCATTAAATTTTAAAACAAGTTCTTTTATTCATAGACGTGTCACAATATGCAATTTTGAAGAAAAAATGTATTCGCCTTAAAAACTTAAAAATTTGTCATCCTTCCATTAAAGATGTCGAAATTCGACAATGCCTAATGCAAGAGAGAGTGTCCTCAAGTAAAAAAAAAATGTATTATTTTGTTTGACCAATTTTATATTAAATGAACTTAAGAAAGGGTATTCCAAATCCCCTCAAAATCATGTTTGGTAGTATAGTAATCGTAGTGTCACCTTTCGTCATTTTGTAGCTATGTCATAAAGCAAAGGTGCGATGTAAGTAAAATGTATTACATGGATGGATATGCATCTGTAGGGTCTGTGTACAAAGTAAGTTGTAGAAATTATAAAGATGTAGAAAGGTATTAAAATGTTTTATACTACGAAAGTCAAGTGATTAGGGTAGGTGTTCCAAATATTGCCCCTGTGCTTAGTATCACCTACGCGTATTTGCAAGCTACCAAGCGCGACATCTATGAGTTTAGGAAGTTACCTTGACGGTCTAGGGTTTTGCCACACGTAATGCCACCGGCAGATTTCCTATCAGTTATATGAAGAACACTATTGCATCTGAAGTGTTTGAGGCTGTGATCAACGTATTTTTTTGTCTCCAATACATTCAGGGAATATACAGGTAAGTGTTTCCAAATAATAATTTCGCTTATATGTCTTGAAAGTACATTAAATAGTAAAGGTAGGTATGCATGCTCTACTATAGAGCAACTCGTTTTTGATAGTAGCTCCTCATTTCGCCTGGTGGGTGGTAATAGGAACAGTGGTAGACGATATTAGGAACCCACTCTTGAAAATTTACTTGGGAAGCTTTTTAAAGTTTTACTAGTTAACTTAAACTGACATAAGTAAAGAAGGTATAGGATCTCTGAAAACTGAGGATAGTTCCCAGTGATGTTCATTTAGTTTTCAGCTTTATTTCCCAACTGAGGAGGCTGAGATACAAAGAAATAGTTAGAGTAAGATATCTGGAAAACCTGTCCTATATATTCTGATAATTTTTCTTCAATCTTGAGTAAGCCAATTCAATCAAAATAGGAGTGGTTCAAAATTACGAGGTTTGTCCTCGGATTTTTCCCTTAAGGGACTGATCCCGGACCGTCGTCAATAGCCCGTTGTGTTGCTCTAGTACGACGTTAACTAAAAATTACCAATTACCAATCAATCAAAGTAGGGTTGGGTAATTTTGGAAAAAAGATTATAAAATGACATCACCCGTAAATCATTGACCGGCCGCAAAATGTTGGTTCGTGCCGTCTGGAACGCGTGCCATAGGTTCGCCGTACCTGTTAGATGATTGCCTACTGGTGATCGGACGCTATTGAAAACTACTTAATATCTACGGAAATGCATTACGGCTAAATGCTTCGTATCTTTGAAATCACACTTTTTCAAACCTCCTCGGAAGTGCTTTTTGAATAAAACCATCCTTTCCGCCTCGGTAAATGAATCTTCCCTGAATATAAAATCCGTTATGTCTTCTTCCATCAGCGACTGGGAAGCGTGGAATGGTCATTTGGAGGACCTTTATTGCCTCGGATGTCCTCAAGTGGAAATGGGAATAGACAACCACCTGTCAAAGTGAGGGTGGACAGACGAGGAAGCCCTGAATGCACTGGTGCGTCCGGAGCATCCTACTGTGTCCGCTCCACACACCCGTAGAGAGCGAAAGGAACAAAAGTGAATATACTTTTATTTTATGTGTCAAGGGAGGATAGCTCGACGTCATCCTGGAAACTCTGCCCTTCACACCCAATAGTACGGGCAGCGAGTTGAGATGGGCTGTTATTCCTTTTGGCAATTGTTTCAAAAATGGACACATTTACTTTTTTTCATGTCTGAGGGGCATATTTACCCGTCCATAATTGCGCCCATGAATGTGTGACAAAAGGATAATTCACTTTTTCTTATCTAGGTGACTTAAGCCTTTCCACCACCCCCTAGATGCGCCCGTGAATCAAAAAATAAATATATTTACCTTTTTTCTAGTTTGAGGAGAGCGTACATAGGCACGCTCATGAATTAAAATAGAACCTGCTAGTCGATTTTTGGTTCGAGTGTATAAGCCCTCCATAATCTCACCAACAGGCGGGCTCATAAATTTATAAAGATATTTTCTGTGTAGGGGGTTGTCTCCAAGACATATTTGTTTCATCGACTCTGGGGCTGACTTAAGCCCTCAATGCTCCCTCTTCATGGGTGTGCCTATGGATTGAGAAATTCTAGATGAATCCATGCCAAGGTGCTTGCAACAAAATTCCATTTACGACGAATGAATATTCCACAAGTTATGTGGGGTAAGATAAGAACATCCACAAACCTCGTGGTATTGCTGGGAACTAGTATTTGAAGGGTCTGTATGGTTGTATGAATAAATGTTTGCTTAAAAAATTTTGCAAAATTTTCCTTCATTTGCATTTTATTGCCCACTCTTGCTCCTCAATACCCTCTGTTTCCCCTGGGTCCGGTATTGCACCTAAAATTCCAACAGGGCCCACTTTGTGAAATTAGGGGTATGCAAGATTAATATTGTATGTCCTAAAAGAATCTTATGCCTCATAACAATCTTATATAAAACGCTAGATTATTCTGTGTTTTTCGTGGCTATTAAAGTTTTGATTGGTTGTGTGACGTCCCGAGTGAGCGGAGTTTCTAATTGTTTTGATTGGATGAGAGAAGTTACGAGATACGAAATATCAAAAATAATTACATTCGAAATTGACATGGAAATAACAATGAGAATAACATGATTGTCGTAGGCAGCAGCTCATTGTTTTACCAGTTTTGATCAAAAATTAAGTTTTCCTATAATATTGTTTTACCAGTATATTGCTAAAAAAAAACACTATGAGAAAGCATGACAGATAGTGGTGAGAAAAGGTTTATAGATAGCCAGTGATCAACAAAAGTTTACAGATAGCGGTGAAAAAGGATTTCTACACAGCCCGTGATTACACACTGTCAGGTTTTAAAATATATATAAATGAAGTTTGACCAAAATAAATAAATTTGTTATGCACCCGTCGCATAAAGGACCATTTATCCCAGTTACATATGAAAGCAATTCCAACACAATCAGCAGTTGGTAGCATGATTAAATTTATTATACTGCTATTATGTATTAGACACTTATTTGGGTCATCGACCTTTTAATGAAATAGACGTAACATGTGTCCACAACTTCATTTCTTCCGGTTACTCGGTTTGAAGGTTTGTCATGTGGTTGCGGTTAAAAACAGGAGTCCTAAATTATTGATTGGTTAAAGTGGTTACCCACACTGTGATCAAAACCACTAGTCTGTGGTTCAACAGACAATTGGCTAAGTCGAGTCGTATGTCCACGTGATTCACACTTCAGAGATCTTACGACAGGAACTCGTCCACATGTTCCGTCTATTTCATTAGAAGGTCGATGATATTCGTAGCATAAAATACTTGTGAACTCACAGAGCTTGGAAGCACTGTTTTTTTTAATCTACCATGGAAGTGTAAAAAAAACTGTTTTCAACACGTATGTTCAGTTAGAAATGTAATCTACAAGACGAAGTTCATTTGTTGAAATTATCACCTGATTTTTCCTCATTCACCGAAATCATCTCGGTACTTTCAAGTTGACCTTAGGAAAGGATAGGACATGTATAGGACAGGATATCGATAAAACTTTGTAACAACAACAAACAGTATTTATTTAAAAGTGAAAATTCTGATTTATGTTTTATCATCATTTCCATTAGTAATTCATTTGAATGCAAACGATATTTTTTAATATTTTATCTATATAAATAAGAATGAAGTGTTTGTTTGTACATTCAATATTTTCGACCCATTTCAAGTTTTCTATCCGTTTTCGACCCTTCTGATGCCAAATCCGCCCTTATCGCGTTTGGTGTCTGTCTGTCCATTTGTCTGTCTGTATGTATGTGCCCTATACATGTCCACACGGTTTAATATATTTTCATGGAAATTTGCATACAGTGAGTACTTATCTTCATTTAGTGAGTGGAATTGGTTGCAAAAGTCTTTCTGTTCTATGTCCGATTTTGTGTTTGTGTAGGCAACACGTGAATTTTATTCCAGATATTTGATTCCAATGTGTTTTATTTTATACATTATCTATTAGTTTAGTGAATGCAATATTCAACATTTCTTTATTGTTATATTTAGTTGAGTTTCATGCTTAAACACCTGAGTAAGTATTCTTAAATCAACCATAATTTGGTAGTTTTGGAAAAATTGGAATGTATATTGAATATTACGATTGCTTTACCAGTACTGCTGAAAAAGTAATTATTCTTCAAAAAATATTTTTTTTTATGGAATTTCAGCTTTGATATTTCATTTATTTCGAGTCTTATTTTTGTTCTTTGCGCAATGAAAACGATTTCCGAATATTTGGGACCGACGATATTTTTCAACGAACGGGAATGAACAAGATCGCGCGAGCAGTGATATTTTCTGTTACTTCCGCTCTGAATTAATTTCACATTTCTAAATGTTGTGCACTTTTAGTTGTATATTGTGGCAACTGTGCGAGATCAAGAGATAAAAATGACTCACAAATTAATATCTTAAGAACAATTTTTTCCGACATCTTTTATTTTGTTTTATTTCGCTGTTTTCTGTTTTAAATATTTATTATTTTAATTAAAGTGTTTTCCTTCTCATCACACGCAACACCACCTCAAAGTATTCGACATAATAATGGCAGGTAAGTCAGAAAAAATTTTCAGTAAATTTTAAGTGTATTTATGCCATTATTGAAAGAATAATGCCGTTATTCAAAGAATAATAATGTTTAAAAAATCCGAACTAGAACTTTTCAAACATTAAAAAACTCGTTGTCATAGTGACAGAAAAAGATTGCAAAATTTCACAGTGCCACATACCGGATGCAAGAGTGCCACAAGTAAAAAAAATATTGTTTTGTTGACTATGAGTGCGAGATCACTCGCCATTAATCGTAATTTTAATTAATTGAGTTGAACATGAAAATAACTTAAGAAAGGGAATTCCAAATTTCCCTCAAAATCGTCTTTTGTAGTAGTAACCTTAGTGTCACCTTTCGTCATTTTGTAGCTTTGTCATACAGCAAGGGTGCTATGTATGTGAAATGTATTACATGAATGGATATGCATGTGTAGGATTTATGTCCAAAGTAAGTTGTAGAAATTATAAAGATGGCGAAAGGTATTCAAATAAATTTTTAATTCTACAAAAAACGTAAGTCATTATATATTTTAATTATCTCTTCAATTTAGAGTAAACCAATTCAAACCGAGTAAGGTCGGGTATTTTGCTAGGGTATTTATATTTTTGATATTCTGCTGAGGAAATATAAGAATAGAGTGAGTTATGGGGGCAACAGTTTTATTCCAACCCAGGATCATGTGACCAAAACTGCTAGTCACGTGACCCTTATACTGAATTTGTCTATTGGAACATTACATCCCTCATATGATTGGTCCAAGTGACGGGAGAAGACGCCCATTCATTGATTCGTCATCTGATATGGGTCCATTGATTGATCATATGATAATAGTAGACTTTGGCATATTTACCACTCTTTCGCCCCTCTAGAAATACGGATTCCCATAGCTAACTTGTCATTAGATGTTACAGTCTTTAGACGGTCCACTTGGAAGAGTAACGGATTATCAATCGAAAGGTTTCAAGTTCGAAACACCGTCCAACCAAAGACCATAGAAAACGTAAGGGCAGGTGCACTTTAAATTTGTCGTGGCCTCACATATACTCACCTTGGCGTTGTGTGAAAGTTTGGAGAGTAGGCTCAAGCATGACATAATCATCTGACCGTCGTTTAAAATATTTCCTGTTCGTTTTGATCCAGGACCGTCACCAATACTGTTTCTCCAGTGCGACGCTAATTTATTACTTACCTACCTTTCACCCTCTCATAACTGAGACATTCATTTTAAAATTTTGAGTTAAATTGAGTCCCATCCCTATATTGACTTTAAAAGAGTTAAATTGAATCCATACATGGATTTCAAAGGGATTAAATTGAATCCATACATTAAAACTTCAAGAGGGAATAATGTTATTTTGGGAATAAATAAGTGATATTCAAGTGATTTCAAGTGGGAATAAATAAAATTATATCCTTTGTTTCCCATTTACACTTTTTTTAGATTGTTTAAAAAAACTTAGATACGAAGTACCTATATCATCTTACAAGAATATGACTGTAATATTTCTAGAAACAGAGATCACACACAGTAGCCCATTACACACACTAATTATAAGAAGACTGAATTTCAATCAGCATCGAGTCATTGGGGATTTTCCAAAAACTCCACCATCTGATGAGATCTTTTTCATATACAAAAGAAGAACTTTTTTGAAATTTTCCTTTATGGAAGTCACTGATAATGAAGCAGACCTTAACCTACTGTGGGAAACAATATGTCCATTGTTAAAGCGTTTTGCCTTGTGGCTTATAAACTGCCGACCTTCAAAGATGCACTAAGCTTGTTCAGTGGGTCCGAAAACCGCAGAAAAGGTAATGTGACCATCAGATTATATCCCGTTACGCATCAGTTCATATACTTTAAAGAGATATATCTTGTATTTGCTAATACTCTTTTTCAAGCGTTTTTTCGGCGTCTGCATCATTTGTATTCCGTCTCCGAGACACGTGTTTTCCAGACTTATTTCATGCATCGGGACTGGTGAAAGAAAGATTCGAACACAGGGAGTTTCGAACGCAATTAAGACTTCGCGAATCCATAAGCTTTTAAAAGAATCACAAGCGTGATTGGCGTGCAGAAGTGGCGATTAATTTCGAACAATGCCAGGTTCGTAGTCGGGGTTTTCGAAGGTTGAAGTCTGTGATGGGTTTTCATGCAAATGTAAAGATAAAACAATGCAGTGAAAGTACGTTTTTATAAGGCTTTGGGTAAAGTAAGGGCATCGCGCAAGATTATGGGTTGTCGTTTATGTCTTTATGCGTGGCTTAAAAGTACTAGGAAACAAAAAGAAATCGCGTGTCTGATTGCGGTTTTCAATGTTGTTGTGTTTCTCCAAATTCAATGGCCGCTAAAACTACACAAAAAGTGTGCCACTGAACCATGATGTTTCAGTGCTCACGAAAGCTCCAGTCAAGTTTCATCGCTGCTCAATGGCACGATATTGAGCTTTTAAGTTGCAACACATGCTTTAATATAGGGTAATTGTGTTTCAAATATCGCCTACCCTAACTATTTCTCTGTATCTCAGACTCCTGGGCTGGGAAATCAAGCTGGAAACTAAATGAATATCACTAAGAACTATTCTCCTTTGGTTTCCAGCGATCACATACCTTCTTTACTTATATCAGTTTAAGTTAGTTAGTAAAACTTCAAGAAATTTCCCAAGATAATTTTTAAGAGTGGGTTCCTAATACCGTCTACCCCTGTTCCTATTACCACCCACCTGGCGAAATGAGGAGTTACTATTAAAAACGAGTTGCTCTATAGTAGAGCATACCTACCTACTTTTACTATTTTAATGTACTTTCAAGACATAAATGAAATTATGATTTGGAAACACTTACCTGGATATTCCCTGAATGGATTAGAGACAAAAAATACGATCACAGCCTCCAATGCTTCAATGCAATAGTGTTGTGGATATAACTGATAGAAAACTTGCTGGTGGCGCTACGTATGGCAAAACCCTAGACGATCAAGGTAACTACAAAAACTCAAAGATGTCGTGCATGGTAGCTTGCAAACACGCGTAGGCGATATTAAGCACAGGGGCGATGTTTGGAACACCTACTCTACGAAAACAGCTTAAGTCTTTTGAGCTGTGAAGACTAGATATGGCAACTCCCCCCCGATAATTTTGGCCGGGGTAGCCCGGTTGGAAGATGAATGGATTAGTAACCGGAGAGTTAAGAGTTCAAAACTAGGTCCAGTCAAAGACTGTTGTGTACAAGGGGGCTGGTACACTTTAAACTTCCTCAAATCAAAAATCCTCACGTTGGCGTAGTGTGGGAGTAGGAAGTGAGGTGCAAGTTAAGATGCTGTTCTCGTCAACTGGCCGTGTTTCAAAATTACTGGCCGTATTCCTTAGAACTTTCACTTAAAGATTGATTCCGGATCGTCGCCAATAGCCCGTTGTGTTGCCTTAGTGCGACGTTTATTAACCCACAATTTTAGTCTTTTCCTCGCCGGTCGAATGGTTTAGAACGCAGCTCGTTCAGTAGTTGCAAACTCAGTTCGCTTGTTCTGTACGCTATAATATTGTATAGAGCACACTACACTACCATACAATAATGGATCGGACAGCAAGATGGGATGGTATAAGGGAAAGAATACACACTTTAATAGGGGGATGGTCCCCCACGTGCTGCAATAACACTAGCACCGCTTCTGGGCATACTTTCAACAAGGTTTTGATACACAGCTATGGGTATTTGTGTTCATTCCTGCTGCAAAAAGGTCGCCAGCTCAGCTTTAGATTTCGGACGTGGTTCACTGGTTTGTAAGTGTCACTCTAACTCGTCCACAGATGTTCTCAGGTCGGGACTCTGAGCAGGCCAAGGAAGACGTTTCACATCCATATCTCAATACCACTGCTTGACAGAGGCTGCAACATGACATGATGCGTGGTCGTCCTGGAAGTAACATTCGTCCATTCCATAAAATTTCCAGAGCGTAGGAAGAACCCCTGATTGTCCAAAATGTTCATGTAGGTGTCGGCTTTCAATTGACCAGGAACAACATGCAAAGAATCCAGGCCATACCACGAAAAACCTCCCCAGACAAGTAGTCGGATTTTATGCAAATCCGCTGGCGTCCGGTCCATTACCGTAGGGTAGTATATAAAACGGATATACAACTACATATATTTTTTGAAAGAATCCTAGGACACATTTTGTCAGTCAAGGTCAAAACGTGTTAGAAGTCACGCATAGATATTTCTAGGCTACAGAATGAATATACGAGTGTGTGTACTTTCTGTTATTTAACACTAGCCACTGCGTGGCTAGCATGGCGTTGCCTGTGACAGTTCTTTTCATAGGGTCAGGTGTGACCACTGCTCGGTGACGCTCGCCAACCCCCCCCCCCGGTGATTGCTACGTATTTTCATTTGGTTTGTTTCGCAAACGAACTCCACATACATGCCTCGAAGTGGCTATTATCAACAGTGTTAATCAAACCACCCTGTATCGGAAAACTTGGCATGATTACAAAAGCGGATGTCAGTAGTCGAAAATCGCAAAATCTGTTTTCTTCTTCTTTCCTTGGTACAGGTGACGTCACATTCCAGAACGAAAGACGAAAGGTGAAAAAAACTAATAAAGTTATTTAAAAATGTTCTAAATAAAATTTTAAAATTCGGGCTTGATACAAAAATCGAAAAAAATCAGACTACCTGTATGCCAAATTTTATTTTAGTAAGTGCTATAGATTCGTCAGGACAGTACACACAGGCCACAGACAAACACTTCTTTTTATAATAATAAAGAAGACCTTTACCTTCTGCGATCATAGACGGGAAATTACTATTGAGAAGAGCTTCAAAAAGTGTGACCAACTTTCCGATTAGCAGTCATGTGACTACTCTGTGAAAATTCTACTTGGTTGGTCGATTTAGCGATCTTATCGCTTCGTTTGACGATGTAGCATCTTATGACAGGATAGGTGCGTGAATTCGCATTTCCATAGAGCGGCAACAAAAGAGGTAAATCGACAAAGTTTTATTTTCAGGTGATCACTCATCAGACCAATCAGATGATGAATCAATTGATTGGCGCTTTCTCCCGCCGCGTGGACTAATCATATGAAAAATGTTAGGTTCCATCCAGGAGATAAAAGCTGTCTCGGGTCGCCCTAAAACTAATTTTGGTCACATGATCATGAGCGCATAAAAATGTTACTATTGCTCACACTAAAAAATTCGGATTTACATTTATAATAAATGTTCAAAATTTCCACCCTTTCCTTGGAGGCAAAGCTGAAGTCGTTTGCGCATATTTTTGGAAACGTGTTTCAAGATAATGGAAATTTTCAGATCAAATATTGTTTGGTGATTATCTTCATGAACTTTGTTCTTTAAATATCCCCACAGAAACCTGTATGGCAGGTTGCAACGTCTTGTTGGAACCAAGAGTCTCGTTTATTCACTTCTAATAATGCAACAAATTGTTGAATAAGTTGATATTGCGTTACTCAGTATTGCATCATTTGTATTTTTATGTCGCCAAAATTCTTTACATCTTTCATATGATTTACATTCAAAATAAGCCTCAAACAGTGCAATTGTCTGAATGAGTGACAAATACATTTTGCAATGAAGAACAAAATGACGTGGAACTTTATTATCGGACAAATTGAGTGCGAAGAAAACCAAGCGGTAGAAATTAAAGAGTCGATAAAACCATAATCAGACGATAAAATTCAATCTCTCTATATTAAAAAAAAGTTACCGCCGCCGCCGCCGCCGCCGCCGAAGAATTGAAATTTTTGTTGTTTAGCTCCATTCTTAGACGGTTTCCCGAGAAAGTACTGATCGGAAAAATATGAAATTAACATGCTTTGTTCTTCATCGTATTCCCTGGATAATTATTAAGATTTTTTTCCGATGCGGCTATTAGTTTAGGTTTTATTAAGTGTTAAAGTTGAAGAAGTGAAATTTCTTCCGCGAGTGAGCAAAACACATTAAAAATTTCAGTCTTTAGTCGTGAGTTTTTTTTTAAGAGTACCTCTCAACGTAAATTTTTGCAGCTCGTCGAGTTTTTTTTGAAATTTAAATGTGGTTCTTGATAATATTTTTTTGAAATTCGGGAAAAATCGGGACATTTTTGTTACTTTTTTTTAAAACTGCCGTATCTATATCTAATTACTATTAGTTTTTAATTTTTAAAATATCGCAGTATACCTCAGAATATACTCTTTCTTACGGTACTATTATTTTTGAAATCGGTTAATAATTAAATTGGATGCGATCAAAAGTTCGTGATACAAAATTCGGAATCTTCGGATATTTTCGCTACGTTTTGTTAAAACCGTTATGTCTACGGCAAAAACCATTATTTTTTAAATTTGAGAACATCACTGAATACACTACATTACACTCTTTCTTATGGTACAATTATTTTTCAAATTGGTTAATAAACAAAATCGATGCAATTAAAAGTAGGTCATACAATTTTCGGAACTTTCAGATCGTAACTTCCGATACAAAACTAAAATGGTCATATCTATATAGTATTACTGTTAGTTTTTAATTTTAAAAATATTGCAGTATACCTCACAATGTACTCTTTCTTACGGTACAATTATTTTTAAAATTGGTTCATAAATAAATTCGATGCAATCAAAAGTTGGTGACACAAATTTCGTATTTTTCAGTTCGCATAGCTGGTTCGGCAAACAGCAGTGGGTTGCATTTTATACTATCGGGTTTGCCAGATATCAAATTTATCGTAGCAACAATTGCCATAAAAACGATTTCTTTTTATTTGGCGAGGAAAAAGGCTCGCTTTTTTCCCTCTGTTTTCAAGACAGTTTACCGACAAAGTACAATGTATTGATATTAACACTGTTTATTTAAAATTGTACAGGGAACAAGATACAGAAGATTTTTTACTGATGCGGCTATTAGTTTAGGGTGCTTTAAGTGTTAAAGCAAAAGAAAGTGAAATCAATTGCGAAAGAAGTATTGGTTTGAGAAAGCAAACCAAACGGGATTGCGTAGCAATCCCCGGGGTCGGCGAGCGTAAGCGAGCAGGGCGCGAAGCCCTCGCTGTGACGTCATGTACCGGAAAGTGAAATCAGCATAATACGAATTATTCAGATAGTTTCACTCTGTGAAAGGAATGTTGGTTTGCGAAGCAAACCAAATGACATCTGTGAAAGGAGTGTTGGTTTGCGAAGCAAACCAAATGGGATTGCGCAGCAATCCCCGGGGGTTGGCGAGCGTAAGCGAGCAGGGGGCGGAGCCCCCTAGTAATTAAAAAAAACACCGACATTAAATATTCTTAAAGTTGGAGTACGGAAACTTTTAGGACACCCTGTAGAATGCAATATTCAGAATCTCATTTATATTAGAAATGACACGTCAAAAACGAAACATCAATATAAATAATTTTGAATAAATCAATTTCGTTAAACGGTACTTTTTTCCACTCTGTGTCTAATTTTAAGCTGAAAAATCTTTTCATCGATTTGACCGACAGTGAAAATGTAAAAGTAGAGTGTGCGTAATCGTAGACTTTTTAAGCGTTCAGGATCACGTGACTACAACTATTAGTCATGTGACCGTAAGATTACTTTCGTCTGGCGAATGCAAACGAACATTCGCCATCTGATTGGTTCAGGGAACGAGAGTAGACGCCCAACAATTGATTCATCAGTGGGATGCTGAAAGAAATTAATTAAGTTGGTCTCATTGGCACAGTTAATGACGAATTGGAAATATATTTCTTAAATATAATCGATAACAAAAAATAGACGCACCAAGAAGGAGTTGTACCGGGTTCGATCCATTTCGAACGACGCCGACTGGGGGCGTATCGTCTTTAATGACGAGTCCCGTTTCCAACTTTGACCTGACGAGAACTGCAGACAATTCTGGAGACGTCCAGGACAGCGTGGAGATCCTGCCCTTACTATTGCATGCCACACATGTCCACAACAGGACGTTATGGTCTGGGGAGCCAGCTCCTTTGATAGTCGGACACCTATGGTAGTCATTTCTGGCACACTTCCAGCTCAGCGGTCCGTAGACAACATGCTACGACCGATTGTGTTACCGTTTTTTTGCGACACCCTGGACTTACTTTTCAACAAGATAATGCCCGTCCGCACACGGCACGTTATGCTATGAATTGTCTTCAAGCTTTCCCAGCATTTCCTTGGCCAGCTAGGTCTCCTTATCTTTCTCTCTTTTAGCGTATTTGGGACATTATGGGAAGTCTATTGAAACCATTCCGGAATGTTGACCATTTAGTCCGACAGTTGGAGACAATTTAGCAAGAAATTTCGCTGGACACCGACCGGGAACTTTTTCAGTATATGCCACCCCGTGTGACATCTCGCATCCAGACCAGAAGTGGACCAACGCTTTATTGACTTCCTCCCTTTGTAACAGTCAAACTCCGAAATGAATCATTCAATTATTTTTTCATATATGTTCTTCATATCCACCAATTTTTATCGCAATAGGACAGCTCATAATTGTTGCGTCAATTTTTTTTTAGTATATTTTACTTGTTTCCGAAAGGATCTGTACTAATTAATAATCCACCTCCAAAATTTGGAGTTAAAGTTTGAAGAGTGAGGTGGCAGCTCAGCTGTGACCTCATCATCTTACCGTGGTTCAAGATGACGAGGGCTGTCCTGTGTTCTTTCCCTTTGGGATTGATCTCGGGGCCATCGTTACTAGTCCGTTTTAGTGCTACAGTGCTACGTAAATTCTATCTGTCTATTTGCCAAAGATAGTTCTGCAAGATTTTTCGTTACACGCCCATCAAATTTTTATGGCCAATTCCCTGCACGTCTGGGAAAAAACCTTCCCGACGTAATATCGGAAACACTCCGCGGCATCCAAAAGCAACAACTACAAACCATGTCGCTGACCCTCCTCATTTGAATAAAACCTCCACTACCGCAGTCACGAAGCGTCGTAAGAATTTATCGCCCCACCATTCCGCAGCCAGCACGTCCCCACACAAGGACCGCGGGAACAAAAAGCAACTAAAAGGGCCCCCATTTTCTAAATCCGGCATCGGCAGAGAGAGGGGAAAGTTCCTCGCACCTCTTGGCCGCCATTACCATGCTGATGGCCATTCCCAGAGCGGCGATTCGGGGTGAGATATTGCCGC
The DNA here is from genome assembly GCA_947359465.1 of Metellina segmentata. NCBI lineage: Eukaryota > Metazoa > Arthropoda > Arachnida > Araneae > Tetragnathidae > Metellina > Metellina segmentata. Next base: position 107,918,074 of record OX375880.1, read on the forward strand.
AATTGACACGGATTAGAAGTGAAATGGGCAGGAAGGGAAAAGGTCCCGCTTGAGTTGGTCCGTTGATAGGGACGGGCATGATTCCCGACAAGTCTGTTTGTTTACCCGAAGCTCCCACATCGCAAAGCTCTGCGAAATTATATCGAGTTTGTCTTCTTATGCGGCGTGTGTTGATGCATTGAAAACGTAAAGGGGTGCTACATAAGGTAAGCTTTTGAATTTTATATGTCGGGGTGAAATAACTATGACTCTTCTGGAGAAAGTGTTTCGTCATTTGCAAAATTTGTAAGATCTTGGACGAGATATCTTGTCAAAACAATTTGGTGGGTTGAGAAAAGTCTCCAACCTCCCCCCCCCCCACACACACACCCCGTCGCACCAGCGTGTATACATTTTTTTTTAAATTTACTATCTGTAAATCAGTTGATGAAGCGATAAATACATGTTACTTCAAAGAGTCAGTAACACACATTATGAAGGAAGTGTTTATCTGCCTGTCTGTTTAACAATACGCAGTGTCCTGACAAATCTATGGCACTTACAATAATGAAATTTGGCACACAGATAGTCCTAATGTTTTGCGATTTTGGGGTAGCTCCTGAAATTTAAAATTTAATCTAGAACATTTAAAAATTAATTTATTAGTTTTTTTCAGCTTTCGCACTTGTCTCCGGAATGTGGTTATTGAAGAAAGACGAGGATTTTGCGATTTTCGACCGCTGACCTCACAAGCGTTTTTCGTATAATGCCTTTGGAACCTTGCCACGTTTACCGATTCTAGCATGTTTTCATTTACGTTGTTGATAATAGAGCCACTTCGAGACCATCAAGGCGTTCCACGTGGAGTTCGTTTGCGAAGTAAACCAAATGGGAATACGTAGCAATCACCGGGGGTTGGCGAGCTTCAGCGAGCAGTGGTCACACCTGACACCACGAAAAGAACTGTCACGTGCAACGCCGGGCTGACCACGCTGTGGCTAGTTGCAGATAAAGTGGATGATCTATATCGGTACTCTTAGTTCAAAACGCTATGCTAACCTCGATCTGAGTTAAATTCAATTGCATTCATCAATGGCCCAAACTGTTCGGTCATCGAGTTTTAAATACAATAAGGAAGTTAAAATAAAAAAATCGTGCATGTGATAGAACTATCGACAAATAGGATTATCAAGGTAAATATCTAGATACTAGGGGGCCTGCCCCCTGCTTGCTAACGCTCGCCAACCCCCGGAGTATTGCTTCACAATCCTCATTGGTTCGCTGCGCGAACCTATGCTCGCTTCGCTAGCCTCAATGAAGACATGTGTCCTAGCAGAAGGGATTGTTTACAAAATATGTTACAAAAAAAAATGTTTTTCAAATCTAAATTTGCTGTATTACAGAAAAAATAAAACAGTATCTCTAAAATCAGAATTCAAATGAAAATTTTGTGTAAATTTTGACTCGAAATGTGAGCGTTGCTTTGGAAATTGAATACCCAGCATGTTGTTTGTGTGTACATTTTCCCAGCACTCAAACGACCCACACTTTTTCATTGAGTTTGTTGCCGAAAGTTGTAGTGCAAGCGTCTTGTTGAACTATAATTGTTGGCCCTGAAAAGGACCGTTTTTTAAATGGCCCTGAAAAGATCCTCCGCTTTCTTTGATTTCTATTATAAACTAACTGCAACAGCTCATTAAAATTTCCTTTTTTTTTTCAATAAAATTTCATCCGATAACGCTATAAATTCAATCGATGCGCGAGACTTCGCGATAAACAAACAATCGTACAGTGTTGCCAAAACGCGATTACAAATAACGTCTTTTTTGCGTGCCACGTAAGAGAATTATCTATATAGATTTTACGTCGCACTGGAGTAACATATTGGGTCGATGGTCCGGGATCAATCCCGAAGGGTAGGTGAATAACACCACGTAATTTTGAACAAAGATTAGGTGACTTGGTCAACACCTCAGCTCCCCACTCTCCAAATTCCATACCATTAAAACATGATGACATTTGAAGCCACGACAGATTTAACATGCAACAGCCTCCTTTGTACACTACAGTCTGGTTGGATTAGAACTCGCAACCCTCCTGTTGCCAATCTCTTCCATCCGGGCTACAGCGGCCCGTCCTGTGTATCGGGTGTTCTGTTAATTTTTGTAATTGTTAATGAGTGATATTTTGGAAAAGTCGAATGAAAATTCATTATGTTTTTCATGACGAGTATTGTGCGCCAATTATTTTACGTTGCGAATAATGGCGTTTGGTTAAAACCAAGATTTCTTTGACGATCCTTCCTAGTTGTGGGCAGAGAGATTGTACTGACATTTTTATGGTGATACGATCATCATGGTTTTCTTGAATGAATAGATGAGAAAAATATTGAATCCTCCACATTTATTTAGCACGTTCGCTGCCAAAGCTGATAGGGTGCGTTGATAGGTATTGCCCCACCGTAGAAATGGGGTTTTCCCAGAAGTCAATTCCAGAATAGATTGACGAAAGCACCGCCAACAAATTTGCAATTTCGTCATCTGTCAGAGGCTTATCAGAATGCATTTTTCTTTTTTGGGGGCATGAAGGCTCTACAGAACTATCGTCTCTACAACCCATATATTACAAGATCTCTTTTTAATAACTAATAAAGCTATATATTCGAGACCACATACATTTACAACTTACTTCTAACCTTTTCTCCACGCTAACACCTAACATATAATGCGGATTGAAGCGGAGAATAAATGTTGAGGCGCAGCTCTTCCCACGCTGAGACATCACTACACACCACGCGCTGGCGCGTGATTGTCTCTTCAGCGTTGTCGCTACATCACGCGCTGGTGTGAGATCGGCAACGAAAGCGTTAAGAGAATAGTTCAAAAATAAAATCCCTACAATTCAATTTGTAAATGTTGCGTTTTTCATCTGCATAATATAATATGTTTGAAAGGTATATAACACAATCGAAGTGCTTGTAAATTTGATTTCTTTTGGTTTAAAAACTAATCCTTAACAGCTCTTTCATCCTTTGTCCAGGAAAAAAAAACTTTGTTTCCAGTAATGAGATTCTGCTCTAAGTGGACATTTTGTTATTTATTCTACAATTTATGCTCAAACCCACTAATTGTGAGCTGAACAATATTCTTCCTTAGTGTTACATGCAACTTCGAAAGAACCCCTCAATCCTTTGACAGTTAGTTTTAAATTACCCTCTTTAACACATGATCTTGTCAACCTTTCATGGAGCTTTGGAAATTGACGTATTTTCAAGTGATAGTCATTCAGTTAAATAATTTTTTTCTGTTGAATTCAGAGGTGACATTATTTTTTAGACAAGATTTTATTTGGAATTTGATTTAACTATTAAACAAGAACGTCCTACTTTTGTCTTGCGAAATTTTCGAATCGGGCACAACTAGTTTATAAACAAAATTGTTTACTTTTTCCTCTATATATGTCGTTACAAAAATACTTGAGAGTATTGTATGTTTTGCCAGTCAATTAAATCGCAAGGTGCATACGATATTCAAAATTGCTTACTGTTATCTCTAATAGATGTCGCCACCAAATATGAAATTTTGAATTCAATCCAAATTGATGACACATGATTCTCCGATTTTCAGTATATTTTTTCAGTCAATTGAATCTTGAGGTAAACACCATATTCAAAATTGTTTAATTTTATCTTCTACTAGCCACTGCGTGGCTGGCCTGTCGTTGTCCGTGACAGTTCTTTTCGTGGGAATCACATTCCCCGTGGTGTTGGTTTGCTTCGCAAACCAAATAGTCGTTGCCCGCTCATATATTGACAGTTCTCTTCGTGGAGGTCGCATTGCCCGTGTGGCGGTTTGCTTCGCAAACCAAAAAATATAAATGTATAATTGAAAAATTATTTATTAAAACAGAATCAGACGTCGCATAAATGCAATCGGCGTGACGTCACTATCTTTTTCAAAAAATATATAAATATTTAATTTAAAAATTACTTTTTTTTCTTACTTCTTTGTATGGTTTCAAGGAAGAACTTTGATTGCATGGTTTCAAGGTATCTTTATAGAAGAAAATTTTCCGCAGATTTCAAATCCGTTGAAATTTTAAATCTATCCTTAACGATCCCGGATTTTACAAAAAAAGAACTAACAATGCCAATCAAAATGTTTGCTGTGGAATCGTTTGAGCAGAGACTACGTATTCCCATTTAATTTAGAGCGGAAGGTGAAAAAATTGGCATGGTTTCAAAGGCTGACGTCAGTAGTGACGATTGTGACGTGACGTCATGGAAGAAAGAACTAAATTCTGATATTTTCCCCTAATTGCCGAAGGGGGACGAAAAAAAGATCCAAAGGTGAAAAAAACTATTAAATTAATTTTAAAATGGTTTAGATTAAGTTTTAAAATTCGGGCTAGACTATAGAATTGCAAAAAATTCGGACTACCTGTGTGCCAAATTTCATTATTATAAGTGTGATCGATACGTCAGGACACGGGGATCACACACACAGAGAGACTTCATTTTATAATAGTAGAGAAGATAGATGCCATCAACCTCCTGTGGTTGCCCAAGACGATGTATCTCTCTTGCCATCACCAAAACTGTCCAGATCTTAATGTATTAGACCTTGTCATTAGAAGAAAACTGACCAGATCTTGATCTTGTCATATTAGAAAGACATGGAGTGTCTTGATGACGATGTATGTCATCATTAACAACATTAGTCAGATCTTAATGAAAGAGATATCTCGTCAATATCACTTGGATATATATATATATATATATATATATATATATATATATATATATATATATATATATATATATATATATATATATATATATAATGCAAGTTAGATTTAATTATACGTTCTGTTTCCTCGTTAAATGGAAGTATTACATATTGAACTTTCATTGCTTCAATTCCCTTACCTTGATCTTGACTTGTAATTGACTATGGTAATCTATTTTTCTTTTACGTATCTAAGCACCTTATTTCCTTACAAATATCTTAAATATGTGTATTTACATCAAATTGACTCGATCTACCACTGTACTACTCGTGTATTAAGAGCACGGGTTTCAAATTCGTTAATACGCGGGACTCATGTAATTTAGATACACTACCCTACAATAATGGACCGGACACCAAGGTATGATGGTGTAAAGGAAAGAATACAAGCTTTAATAGAAGGGGGTCCCCCCACGTTCTTCAATTACACTAGTAACCCTTCTGGACATACTTTCAACGAGGTTTTGATACATAGCTATGGGTATATGTGTCCATTCCTGCTGCAAAAATGTCGCCAGCTCAGCTGTAGGTTTCAGACATGGTTCTCTGGTTTGTAAGCGTCGCTCTAATTCGTCCCGCAAATGTTCTATGGGGTTTAGGTCGGGAACTTGAGCATTCCAGGGTAGACGGTTTACATCCATATCTCGATACCACTGCTTGACAGAGGCTGCGACATGACATGGAGCGTTGTTGTCCTGGAAGTGACATTCGTCCGTTCCATAAAATTGCCAGAACGTAGGAAGAACCCCTGATTGTCCACAATGTTCATGTAGGCGTTGGCGTTCAATTTACCTGGAACAACGTGCAAAGGTTCCAGGCCTTACCACGAAAAACACCCCAAACAAGTTGCCAGATTTTATGCAAATCCGCTAGCGTCCGGTCCATTATTGCAGGGTTGTGTATATCAAATACGTGATCTGTACTTATTGTGTTTTGTATGAACTGAATGGATTACTAATGTGGAATTTTTCTATTGCAGCTTTCCATTGTGCAAGAATATGTCGTTTCTTCTACAGTGTGTCATTCTAGTCTCTTTCGTTTCCAAACTCGTCCACTCACAAGAAGGTAACTGATATTAATCTATCACTTGTACTCGTTGTCGACTTGAAGAGAGGTGAATCATATTTAATCTTCATTATATCCTTAAAAACTAGACCAATTAAACTGACTTTTGCATCGACGAGATAGCTCATGTGAGACCTGGTCAATTTTACTAAGGACGAGATATCTCGTCGAGGAAAAACTGCCGGTACAGCTTCAGTATACGTTTATAGCGGAGGCAACAGCCTTAGAGCTTTTTTTTTTGGAGCACTACTAAAAACGCCAGGGAAAGAATTATTTCAAATGGACCAATGAAATCAAACGACAGTTTAATGGATTTTGAAAGAACTTTCTAGAATATTTAAAATGAGCATTTAAACTTTCCGCTTGCCGAGGTTACCATAAAAACCGCAATAACTGTTATACAGATGGGTTGAATTAATTTGTCATAACTCGCTACTAAAAGTGCGCCAAAAAAGCGCCAAGGCCGTTGCTACTGCTATAAACGTAGATTGAAGCTGTACCGAAACTAAATTTAATATTTTAGTGATGGGAGCTCACAATACAGAACATGAATTGAAAACTTACACCCACAATTGGACATGGTGATGGTAGCAGATGGTCTTGGCTGTATTAGTGCTCCCTTGACGTTAGAGCAATTGTTGTCGAGTCGATTTCTTTGAGGGATGTCGCCGTGTGAATTTTACACAGCTTTGGCGAAGTCAATTATTTTCTATAGATCTGTTATTCAGGATGGTAATCGATAGTTTGAAGAGCAGATGCTATTGCCAGGCATATGAATTTATCATCAGTTGCAAGTTTAACGTCTAGATAGTTGTTAGACCATTCAATAGGTACAGCTGCTGTCTACGATTATAGCGGTGTCAGCGGCCTTGGCGATTTTTTTTTTTTGGCGCATTTCTAAAATTGCCAACGAAAAAGTTATTTCGAAAATCTGTTTCTTTTACAAATATTTTTCTTTTTATTACTAAAGCTTCAAAACATATTTGAGAAAATTTTGAAAAATATATTTATTAAACGTCCACAAAAAATAATAAGCTTAAGCTGATAATTTTTTTTTACAAAAGAAAGCAATTAGTTTTAACGGAATGCAAGAAATAATGCAACCTGATACGTCAAAACTGTGCCGTGACAAAAATTATAACAAAAGGAAATTCCACAACTAGCTAATAACCATTAAAAGAACCAATGAAATCAAAGAAAGAAATTTTTAAAGTACCAATGTAATCAAAGGATATTTTAAAATTAAAATAACTAATGGAATCAAAGAAAAAAATTTCAAACTAACCAATGAAATCAAACGACTTTAACAGAATTTTAAAGAACTCTCTATAATAATCAAAATAAAATAATGAAGACCGCAATTACCGTAAATACAGATGGGTTGCCTTAACTTACCATAACTCGCTTCTAGAAGAGCTCCAAAAAATCGCCAAGACCGTTGCCACCGCTATAAACGTAGACTGTAGCTGTACCCATGCAATTGATGGTAAAATTGCCATATATATGTATTTGAGTATTTTGAAAGTAAAGTTGAGAGCTAGGTAGTTAATTAATGTCACGCTGAAGCAACACAACGGGCTATTATCGATGGTACGGTATCCATGCGAGGACAACACCTTGTCATTTTAAACCATCATTAGATAACGAGGCTGACGCCTGGAGAGGCACCCCTCTCTCTAAACTTACACACAACGCCAACGTGACATTTGAGGAGGCCACGATACATTTAACGAGCACCATTAAACCTCCATGTGGATGACGGTCTTCGATCAAGTTTCGAACCCGCAACCCTCCGGTTGCAAATCCTTATATTTTCCAACTGGGCTACCACGGTAAGGAAAGTTGAGATAAAGTGTTAAAAATGGGATCATTGTGAAATTTTAAACTTCACCAGGAGAACGATTCGAAACATAATGTTAATATCTGTAGATTATTAGCTCCTATGCCATGGTCTAATAATCTAACTATATCACTCTCTAACGGTGCTAAGGTCATCGGAACTGCAATAAAAAGTTCAAGCTCTAATCCTAATAAACATATATGGGTTTATTTGCAATATAGAATTTATAACTAAGATTAATTTCGAGAATAACTCCTTGTAGAGTTAGAAAAATAGAACCAATATTTTGCGAAAATCATTAAAAAATAGAACCAATTAAATTGATAGAAATCAACAAACACAAATTAAGTCCAAAAAGGTATCAATTTTAATATTAACTGTCTTAAAATCTAATTTATTCTGTAGTTCCCAGTACAGTTAGATAAAGTATCCAGATGAAGCCATCGAACTGTTTCTCCCTGTGACGCATTGGAGATTAAATTTATAAGTCCATAACAAGGAAGTATAGAATGGTGTAGAGGTAGAAAAGAAACGCTAGGTCGCGATTCGAACAATCTTGATGTTTAAGACTTCGAGACAGTGTTGAATTTATGGGGGTATGGGGCTATAGTTCAGGGTGGCAAAATGTTTTGAAAAAATAAGGAGCAAGGAGTGGGAAGTGTGGGAGTCATGTTGCCGATCGCTCTTAGGCGTTAGAAATGCACTCTATAACACACAAAAATCGACTCACCAAGAAGGAGTTGTCCAGGAGTTGTGCCCGGCTCGATCCTCTTGGAACGGCGCTGACTGGGGACCTATAGTCTTTAGTGACGAGTCCCGTTTCCAATTGTGTCCTGACAACATCCGCAGACATGTCGGGAGACGTTCAGGGCAGTGTAGGGATCCTGCCTTTACTATCGCACGCCACACTTGCCCACAACAGGGCGTTATGGTCTGGGTTGTCATCTCCTTTGATAGCCATTTGGTAGTCATATCTGGCACACTTACAGCACAGAGGTACGTAGACGACATTCTACGACCGGTTGTGTTACCGTTCCTTTTGCGACACCCCGGACTTACTTTACAACAAGATAATGCCAGCCGCACAAGGCACGTGTTGCTATAAATTGTCTTCGAGTTTTCCCAACAATTCCTTGAGCAGCTAGGTCTCTTGATCTCTCTCCCATAGAGCAAATTTGAGACGTTATGGGAAGGCGATTGCAACCATCTCGGAATGTTGACCTTTAGCCCGACAGTTGGAGAAAAATTTTCAAGAAATTTCGCAAGACACCATCCGGGGACTTTTTCAGTCTATGCCACGCCGGGTGACAGCTTGCATCCAGGACAGAGGTGGAACAACGTCCTATTGAATTCCTCCCTTTTGTAACGTTCAACCTGAAATAAATCATTCAATTGTTCTGAAATTTTAAACGTTTTATTTTGTATGTTCTTTACTATCCACTAATTTTTATCGCAATCGGACAACACCTTGGTGCGTCGATTATTTTTTTTGTTATAGAGTGTATACTTCCTCCACTGCTTCTAGAACACCTTTTGTTGTCGTTTTAGAGCAGTGTGTGATATTTATATGTGTGTGGAGTTAAACATAAATGTTTTTTAAAGTAAATATTTTTTGTCTTTTGTCTCAATAGAACATAGACAATATCCCTTACGTTAATAAAGAGAAGAAAACGACAGAGTTGACTTCACTAAAATATTTTTTTAACCTTTATTCTCATGTTTCCAAGTTAAACAAAATTGTATTTTTCTTTATTGTTAATTTTTGCTGTCTCAGATCACCTACCAGCTTTAGGACAAAATTCAAAAAGTGAAAATCCTAGGTCCAGAAACGCAGCTAATACAGAGGCTGTTTGCACATTTTTTAGACGATTTTGGTAAACGGTAATAAAAAATCGTTAGCTGCAAAAGAAATAATTGCAGTTGTACTATGTTTTTAAAAGTCAAAATTATCGTCTGCGGCTTGAGAGGTTTGTTTTTATTCAAAAAGGCGTTTTTAACGAAGCAGTGGTTCGAAGGCTATATTTATGCTCTTTTCGAAGAGAAATATTCATATTCCGTTATCCAAAAACGATGTGAGAGTCATGGTTTTGTGATATCTGAAGCGTCGATAGGTAATATCGTCAACAAGAAAGGAAACAAACGTCAAATTGGAGCCTCAAGCGGCACAAAAATTCCAAACTAGTATCCAAGGAACAAACGGACATCTTCGACTATTGCAAGGGTACGTTGTTTAATGTTAAAAGAAAATCCCCCTAGTCAAAGGACAGTTGCAAAATCATTAAAATGCTCGGTGTCCACTGTAAACAAAATGATAAACGTTGATTTAAATCTTAAGAAAGCGAAAAAACGCAATGTGCATCGTCTTTCTCTCAACGCAGGACACGCTGCCGAATTCTATATGAAAAACACTTATCCAAAGAAAAATGAAAATAAAAAACAATAGATGATTCATGGGTGCATTTAAATGATTGCAGCAAAAAAAGAGCCATTTATTATCATAAAAGGGGGGGGGGATAAGTACATGGTTCACAGAATCGAAAGAAAGTTTTTCTAAGGGATTCATGATTGTTGCTGGTTTTTAATATAATGGCAAGTTAAAAATAAAGAGAGTGGAAAAAAATGTCAAGATTAACTCCAAATACTATCAGGAACATATTTATCGCCAATTTTTCTGAATGAAATACCACGCTTTACCCACAGTGCCATCAATCTGTGGAACTCCACCAAGATGAAGTTAGCAGTCATCCACTGTAAATTTCCTAGAAGAAATGAAACAAAAAACCGGTATCAAGGCCATACCCTTTACTGATATCCCTACTAAATCTCCCGATGTATCACCTATGGATTTTTGTGCTTTCGGACTTTTATAATCTGCATTATCCAAACGTCGTCCCACAACCCTTACAGGACTCTGGAAAGCTGTTCAGGAGGAATGGGATAGAATACCTCTTCTGACACTTCAAAAGGCATTATTATCCTGGAAATTACGGTGTCGAAAGATAGTTCAGAATAAGGGCTATCAAATAGAACATTTAAAACACAAGAATTTTATGTAATTTAGTTTTGTGAATGCAATAAACATTGTCTAAAAAATGTGTTAACAGCCTCTGTAGTCCTGGTAAAAGTCTGTCATTGTGAAGCGGGATATGGCAGTCACTTAACTCTCTTAGCTTCACGAGATTTCGGAGAAGTGTCTTGTTGCTTTCCCCCATAAATAATGGTTAAATAACCCCATCGGTTGTTCGGAATAATTCTAGAAAAGATTCTATTTATCAAGAATTTAATGAATAATAGGTAATTGAGGGAAGATTGCAGGTTGCTGAACGATATGTGTGCACTCTCAGTGAGTTAGAAATCGGATTATAATATTTTGCATGAAGTTAGAACTTTGTGTAAGGGAACTCGCAAAATTGCTTCATTTTCGATTTAACACTCCAAATGGTTTCAACAAGATATCTTGTTCATCAAGATCTGATCAGTTTTGCCAATGAATAGACATCTCGTCAAGACAACCATAAGGAGGTTTGGAGGAACGTTGTCGCAGTACTAAGGCAGTAGAAATTCGTATTATAGAATTTTGTTATAGGGTACTCGTAAAAAGGTTTAATTTTCGTTTTAACCCCCAAAATGGTTTCAACGAGGCATCTGGTCTATCAAGATAGGATCGATTTCGCTAATGACGAGCCACCTTCTCAATACAACCACAAGGTGGGTTAAATGAACCCTATGAAAGTACTATGCAGTAGAAATACGTAATAGATATGTACTTTGGTTGGTTGGGTTTGGGGTTTAATAGTGTGCGGGCCATATTTGGCCATGCTACACTAAACACAATACCAAGTAATTGACACAAGATATACACTATCAAGTAATTGACACAAGAAATACACTATCAAGTAATTGACACAAGATATAAACTATCAAGTAATTGACACAAGATATAAACTATTAAGTAATTGACACAAGATATACACTATCAAGTAATTGACACAAGATATACACTATTAAGTAATTGACACAAGATATACACTATCAAGTAATTGACACAAGATATACACTATCAAGTAATTGACACAAGATATAAACTATCAAGTAATTGACACAAGATATAAACTATTAAGTAATTGACACAAGATATAAACTATCAAGTAATTGACACAAGATATACACTATTAAGTAATTGACACAAGATATACACTATCAAGTAATTGACACAAGATATACACTATCAAGTAATTGACACAAGATATAAACTATCAAGTAATTGACACAAGATATACACTATCAAGTAATTGACACAAGATATACACTATCAAGTAATTGACACAAGATATAAACTATTAAGTAATTGACACAAGATATACACTATCAAGTAATTGACACAAGATATACACTATCAAGTAATTGACACAAGATATAAACTATTAAGTAATTGACACAAGATATAAACTATCAAGTAATTGACACAAGATATACACTATTAAGTAATTGACACAAGATATACACTATCAAGTAATTGACACAAGATATACACTATCAAGTAATTGACACAAGATATAAACTATCAAGTAATTGACACAAGATATACACTATCAAGTAATTGACACAAGATATACACTATCAAGTAATTGACACAAGATATACAATATCAAGTAATTGACACAATATATACAATATCAAGTAATTGACACACACACACATGAGGTGTACTTTGTGGCCGTTGTTTGGAAAACATTGTTTAAACTTACAAATGTTTCTTTTTCGACAGGCAACGACTACCAGTGCGACTGCATGGAATACTGGGATTGCATCAGCCAAGGTGGATTTCCCTACGCGTACTGTTCCCTCTCGAATAAGGTGTGCTGCTTCATCGATTCGAAGGACCTGAGCGTCGGCATTCTTCCCAAGAAGAGCAAGGTGGCCTCGTGCGGGCAGAAGGGTGCTGACAGCGGCAAGGACGGGGTCTCGGAGGACGGAGAATGGTCGTGGCATGTAAGTTCGTACTCGCTTAGTGTGGTAACGCATCAGTGAAGCCTTGTGGTCAAACCCCTAGAAGATCCTCTCAATAGCAATGTTCGGCGCTGTACCAATTTGGTTCTGGGATTTGCCTAGCATATATGAACATGAGTGCTTGCACTCCTGCATGACAGCTGCACTCGGCTATCGTAGTATATAGTTCGTTGTAGCAGTAGGTGTGGTCACGGCAACGCAAGCTGCTGTAGCTGCAGAAGACGTCGAGGGTGATTTCTGTCGCAACTGGGGTCGGCAGTTCCTGGGTTCGTTTAGACCAGCCTTCCGTGCGTGAGAGGTACGGGTAACGAACGTGACTTCTGTCTCAACCAAGCTGTTGTGCGTCCGGCCTCGTCTTCTAGAGGGTGACTTCTGACTTTTGTCAGAAAAGTACCTTTTTCTTAGTTGGGGGTCCAACGCTTCCTCCTTGAACTTGTTGAGATCATTACGGATTTAGTGAATGCCCCAAGAGGATTCGGAAACGGGTCTTGTTTGAGGATTCAAGATTCGCTTTTCACAGTGGACGTTGCGAAAACGAATGGTCGTCATTCATTGGCTGGCAAGGTTTGAGTGTTGAATTCACCAGCATTCGGTCCGGAGTAGGGATAGGGCTTATTCCCTATTTCTTCCATCCTGCCATTATGGCCTGGTATGACTTTCAGCTAGCAGGGCGAAAGGAAATATCTACATAGGCATTTATGTCTTATTTAACAAAATTCACCGGGCTCCTGCATTAGAAACGAAACATAGTATTTATTTGGGGTCTTACTAAAAATATAACTTATCAATTTCAGAGTCACATCTACAAAAGCAACTACAGAGCTAACTACAATCGAGTATAGACCTTTAAAATTAAGGGAGGAATGTCCTATAAAATGTGCAAAGGTTTTATTCCTAAATCGGACCATTGTGTTGCTCTAGTACTACGTTAACTTACCAATTATACTTAAATCTAAACACTGAAGTAGCAGTCACTTTGTTATCCCTAAATATCCATATTAAGAATGTTAAATACGAATCAACATAACCGTGTGCTAGCGCCCTCTCAAAAAATTATTAACTAGCCAAAATGATTCAGTCCCATAGGATAGTTTGGTAATTTTTTATTAACGTCGTACTAGAGAAACACAACGGGCTATCAGTCCCATAGGAAATGTGCTCATAATGGTCACTTAATATTTATAAGTATGGATACTTCTTCAAAAAACCAAAATACGTGGTATGTTTTATTTCTACTCCAGGTGTCCGATGACTTTTGTCAGTACAGTGAATTTCATGTCCATGATTTGAATCGGGCCCCGAAATTACTAAGACCGTCTCATCTTGATAGGAGCCATCTTAGTTTTAGTTTAACAAGTACAGCGGTTAGACAATTACAGTTTTACTGTAGATGGTCAAACCTGTGACCACTAAAAGTAGTATCCACTTGACATCGTAGACGCGTGGACTGCCATGTATGTTTTCAAAATCCTGGCCTTTCGCTAATACTTGCAGCTGTGTCTTGCGTTGAGGTCAGCTTTGTAGTCAATGATAATTTCTTACATGATCCCTTTTAGGTACCCCAGAGGCAAAAATCAATGCATGATAAATGAATGATAGTGGAGGTCAAGAGACAGATTCATAGCTCAAGTCAGAAATCAAACAAGAAAACTTTCAAGTAATACTTTATTACAGCATGCCAAACGAATTGATTGATTTACAACAGAGTTGTACTGAACTACTTCTAGCGTTCGTTAAGAAAACAGTATTTATACGTTATTTTTCCTCGTTGCCACAAGACAACAACTAAGTATAGCATTTACAGAAACAAAGATAATAACCTAGATAGAGACGCTACAGATCCATCCATTGGGCCTTAAAAGTGCTGATGCGAGCTGTTTTGGGACATAACTTCCTGTATGCAGCCGGCTTAACCCTCTTGATAGTTGTATCTCATCATCAGCTAAAAGACCAGATCTTGATGGACGGGATTTCTCGCCATTAGCAAATTTGGTCATATCTTGAGGGGCGATATATATCATCATTAGCAAAACTCCATGCACATGGCATCTCGTCATTAGCAAACTGTGCCACATCTTGAGGAACGAGATACCTCATTATTAGTAATGTTACCGTTAAAATATGAAATCCGTTATTTTATAGAATACCTAGTTATTCCATGAAATAACTGATCGTGTCCGTTAAAGTGTAAAGCTCTCTTGTATTTCATGGTTTAACTAGTTATTTCATAGAATAATGATCTGCAGCCCGTTAAAGTGTAAAATAATCTATATCATATATCTCGCACGACAAATACATTCACCTTCCACCCCTACTGCATTTATGAACTATTCCAGGCCATAGGGAGAGAACTTGTTTAGCGTGTTGGCGCCAGTTCATTCCGGTTAATTGATTGCTTGCACGTACAGTGCCGGCTGCTGTTCGTCAAATACTGTTTCCACGTATCAGGTATTGAGATACATTTATTTTTTTAAGTTTTATAATTTAGTCATTTGTTGTTACGTTAATTTAGCTTGCTTACGTTAACGTGCAATTATTTTTAAGACCTTAAATTGCCTTGAACAATGAATTCTTTAAGTGATAACGATGAAATTAATGTCGGATAAATCTCATTCTGAAGCCTCTGTGGGGTTTACCGTCCGTATCCCAGTGCCTGAAGTTGACAGAGGAAAAGGTGATGCCAAATCTATTTTAGCTATCATCATAAAAATAACCGAAGAAGGATTTTTCCAATTGGGCACAAGAAACGGCCGCATAAAACAATTATATTCCCGATCCCAGTTCAGTGTCTGCGAACAAAAATTAATTAAAATCGAAGAAGTACCGGATGTAGAAATATCGCTCCGGTCGGTTGCTACAGCTCAAAGTTTAGGTACTGATCAGGGATTTAAAAAATGTTCGTGTAAAACCCAGTGTGTCAACAAAAAATGTTTTTGCTTTAGAAATAATGTTCTTTGTAATTCCAAGTGTCATTTTAGTAATCCTTGTTGTAACAAATGAATTTATGGTACGTTTCCATAAATACCATTTATACGCTGCATAAATTAGATAAATTGCTTATTTTTCATTTTAATTGTCTATCATTAGTTTAATTTCATTTTAGATAAATTGTTTATTTTACACTTTAACTGTCTCTCATTAGTTAATTTATAGAATACCTAGTTATTTCATAGAATAACTAGTTAAAGTGTCAAATTAATAACATATTACACACTTTAACGGACACGATCAGTTATTTCATGGAATAACTAGGTATTCTATGAAATAACTGTATTATATACTTTAACGGTAACAGTAATACTGATTATATCTTTATGGTCGCGATACCTAGCCATTAACAAAATTGGACAGATCTTGAGGGGCGATGTATCTTGTCATTAGCAAAACTAATCAAATCTTGATAGACGCGATATATCATCATTAGCAAAATTGGTGAGATATTGATGGAAGAAATATCTCGTCGAAACCACTTGGTTTGGAGCGTAAAATTAGATTGTGATCCATACCTTTCCCCTTAAAAATGAAATAGGGAGTTTTGAAACACTATATTAATACGAGAAATATATATATGTTTATTAATACGAAAAATATTTCATTTTATAGGTGGCAATACTGGAAAAACCGTTAGAACTGTACGTGTGTGGCGGATCACTCGTGGATGAGTACTGGGTCTTGACAGCAGCGCACTGCGTAGACGATTAGTAAGAAAATTAAATTAATGCACTTATTAATTTTATGGGTTTAAACCTTGTTTATCAAGTAAGCTCTAGTGAGTACATTAGAGCTACGGAACTGCATTTTCCCCAGCCCCATGAAAAGTCAAAACTGAGTTGGTTAAAAGTATAAAAGGAATATATCTTTCATTAAATATGCTACACCCTGTTTAGTATTATCTTTAAATGTTTCATCCGGGTTTTTAGTTAACTTGTTTTACATACTTTAAATATTTTTTAAATAAAAAACAAACGTTTTATTTAATGTGTATAATTTGTGACTTTTATTTCGAATGGGTAAGTTTTCTCACGCCTCGATAATATCATTTCCTTCGATATATCGTTATTTTTGTCCCTCATAAGAGTGATATATCTAGATGTTACTTTAATTTCTGTAGCATATATTTATGTGTCAAACACTTTCTCCAGAGGCTACATTCTCTACAGTTCTGTCTACGACTAGAACTACTCCAGACGCAAAGTGTGCCTCTGTCTGTTGCCATAGAAACAAACCTACCCTTTCTTCCATAGGGATGCTTAAATAAGTGTGTTCAAGTTTATGACATCAACGCATTTGATGATAAAATGGGAATATATTTGAGATTTTTACTTGAAGCCGAAAAGATATGTACGATTAAAATGCTTCTTTCTCCCATCACCAACGCGCGAGTAAAACAAAAAATTGCATCATAACCGACTGTCACCCCTATTAAAAATAAAGAACCCCTGCCCTTATAGCAACCGCCACCAGCAACACTTGGTGTTGGAAGCAGTTCAAGACAATATGCGTACAAAGCAGGACGCATCGACGAGGTATACAAGTCTAGTCGCAACCTTTTTCTCCCATCACCAATATATGCGAAAAACAAAACAAAAATTCCACTAACCCGAGTGTCACCCCTATTGAAAATGTAGGAGTCCTGTTCCCTTAGCAACAGTCACCAACACGACTTGGTGGTAGACATACAGCATCTTTTGTTGTTAGTAATCTATTCACAAATCCATTTGCAGCTCGTCTGCCAGTTTTCTGAAAGTACGTCTGGGGGAGCACGACGTGTCCTCGTCCCTGGAGCGCTATCCGCACGAGGAGTTCAATGCTTCCAGGATCATCCTTCACCCTCGCTTCAACAACGAGACGCTGGAGAACGACATCGCCCTGTTGCGTCTGGCCACCCCCGTCAGACGACGTCCACACATCAATATCGTCTGCCTGCCCGAGACGCGCACCGAGGAGACCGAGCTGCTAGCTTCCTCGTCGTGCTACATCACCGGATGGGGGCGCAGGACAGAGTGTGAGTGTTCGACCCTTTGTGTTCTAAGTATATTCCAGGGACACTCTTGTCCAGGTGACGTGATTCCAAGGGAAGTATCGTCTAAGTGACGTGATTCCAGGGAAAACTTTGTCCAAGTGCGTTATTCTATGAATAGTCTTGTCCAATTGACTTTGATTTTAAGGACAGTCATGTAGTAGTGACTAAATTCTATTGTGAGTCTTCTCCTAGTGACTAGATTCTGTGCACAGTCTTGTTCAAATGACTAGATTATGTGGACAGTCTTGTCCAAATGAGTAGATTATATGGACAGTCTTGTCTAAGTGATTAGATTCTGTGGACAGTCATGGTCCAATTGATTAGATTCTGTGCACAGTCTTGTCCAAGTGATAGATTTTATGGGAAGTCTTTTTCAATTGACTACATCATATGAACAGTCTTGTCCAAGTGATTAGATATTTGGACATTCTTTGGCACAGCTTGTCTTGCTTATTTCACGTTGACGTGGTGTGGTAGATTGGATAGTGGGGTGCCAGCTCACGTGTTATTCTCGACACCTGACTGTGGTTCAAAATGACGAGGTGTTGTCCTCGAATATTGCCCTTCAGTATTGATTCTAGACAGTATCAAAAAGCCTGTTGTGTTGTTCCAGTGTGACTTTAAATAACTATCTAACCTTGTCTTGTTAAGGACCTTGCACCATAAATTCCAAAATCTGTCTGGCAGTTTGTTTGTTCCTAACACCATTTTAGCGTAAGTAATGAAATCATGTAGACATAACATCACGATAGATAAAACTTGCTTTACTATAACATATTTACAACTCCAGAAATTAGCTTATTTACATCAACTAGAATTTAACGTAATTCCACAGTCAGCGCGTCCGAAGCCTACGAGGCAGAAAGCTAGATTGAATCTAAAATTCAAAACGAACGTTCCTTCTTTTTGTTCTTAATTTTTGCCTGTTCATAGCTCACAAGAACTTTGGAAGCTCAGATCGCAACATCAGAACGCAAACAACAGTCGCCATTGGTGGTCAATTTGGAGGCCATTCCAAAGAACCAAGCTTCTGACGTCACCACATGGTTTTTTACTTTGCAGGTTATGAGGTGTTACCTGAATGTAGTCTTGCCTCTACATCTGATCCAAACCTATGGACAGTCTGGTCCATAAGACTGACATGATTCTAAGGATAGTCTTTCTCATATGACTAGATGCTAGGGTCTTTCTAGATATATATAGGTAGCTAGATATATATAGGTAGCTAGATATATATAGGTAGCATCCTCTTTTGGAACCTTGCGCCATAGAATCCGAACACCAATCCTATTCCTAGGGACAGTCTTGTCTAACGAATTGGATTGGAAGTGTCTTGTCTAAACGACAGGATTCTAGGGATATTCTTGTCCAGACGACAAGATTTTAAGGGTCAGTCTTGTCCATGACAAGATTCTGAGGACAGTTTTGTACAAACGACTCAATTACAGGGACAGTCTAGTCCAATAAGGATAGCCTTATCCAAATTATTGGATTTTTTGGAGTTCATTGTCTAAGTGACACATAATAAAGTATTTCGCACGTCGTTTCTAATAAAAACTCTAATCCTCATTTCGAAACATATTTTGTAGTTTAAACTGTTGAACTGAAACACCTTTAATCCAGAAATGTATGCAATTCCTTTCCTCAGCTTCTAATCATTCCTTCGTACTGAAAGAAGTAAATGTTCCAATATGGAGGCAGGAACGCTGCGAATCGGCTCTGCAACTGCAATTTGGATCTGAATTCTCACTACCAGGCAGTTCCTTGTGCGCAGGCGCAGAAGGGAGAGATGCTTGCGATGTAAGTTAAATATATATTCCTGCTTTCAATGAAAAAGTGTAAAGGTTTTTTAAAAAATTGTAAAAAGTATACCATTAAACATCATGAATGATGTTGGAATCTTGTTTTCGTTATGATAATAAATTAATGAAAGCAGTCTGCTACCTCTGTGAACACTTCCATCATTCCCATGAAAAGGTTTTTATGTAAGCTTAGTGCATTTAACGCCATAGCTGAGATATGAAAGTTAACTGAGTAATGATACCTTTTTTGTATACCTAGGATCATGTGACCAAAAGTTGTAGTAACGTGACCCTTAAGGGATCCGGTACCTCCATAGGTACTGTCAAGGTAGCGATTTTAAATCCACAAACACATTATTCCTTAGGAAAACGTTTTTATTTTTCTCGGACAGAACACCAGACTACAAATTACCACAAGAAAAAACATTAAACACTTCAAAACAAAAAACAACTTTTAACACATTGTTCAACGCAATACTCCGGGCGAATCTGATCCGCCACACACTTCGTCTCGATCACTCACACAATATCGACTCCTAACATTGGTCAGCTCAATCAGGCGTAAAGAGAATAGTCAATTAGTGGCGCCATTGGCCGCTCTTAAGCAAAATTAGTCTTAAACTGTTAAATCGTTACAGTACCCATGTTAAATTCACAAACTTTGGGGGCATTTCATTTATTTATTAATTATTGTATTCATCTGAAATCTTTACAGAGTAATATTTTAATACTTTTAAAGACTTTAACACAGGTTTTTTTAATTTTTTTTAATTCGCAAAATTAAAAACTTTTTTTAAAAATTACAAAAAAAAATTGAATTTTTTTAGATAAAATATATATATTTTTAAAGTATACATTTTATATCTTATTCCTTGTGTTAAAGTGTTTAAAAGTGCTTCATAAACAATCATAAAAAATTTCAAGAATGTATCAAGTAATTTTTGAGTAATGTGCCCCCAAACATGAGAAAAGTATGTTCTGAGACGTAATAGTGAATCTACTTTAAAAATATCAAAAACACTTCCAAGCAACGGATTTTTACAAATTAGGTTTCGTTATAAAGAGGACAATTCAAAATTTCATAGACAGTAAAAATCTCAAAAATGATGTTTCTTTGAATTTTTAGGTGCCGGACCCTTTAAACTACTTCGTTCTCCGGGGGGCAATTAGCATTCAGTCTCTGACTGGTCCACGGGAAGGCAGAAAACGCCCATCTATGATCCGATTAATCTACGCGACGTAGAAGTAGATTTTGGCGATTTCATTATTTTTGTCACTACTCTGTAGAAATGAGCATTCACGCATCTACTCTATCATGACATGTTATATCAACGAATGAAGCGATAAGACGCCAAGTTGGCCAACGAATTCAATTGAAAGCAGACGCGTTGCTCTTGTGGACATCTTGGTAATACTTCTTGAAACTCCTCTCAATAGCAATCTCCAGTTTACTTATATGGGAGAAGCAAATGTATCGGTAAAGTCTTCCGTACTTAACGTCCTAACTTCGAGTGCTACTCGAATTCAATTTTGGCTAGTCACTTACATTAAAAAACCATTGTTCCAGATTGACTTGCTAAGGAGTCCCCGCAGATGCTTTTCCAAACATCTCGCCTACTGACTCATCAAGAGTCATTCGCCATAAAGACGAGCACAAATGATAAATGTGGAAAGCCCCAACATCTGGTAAGGTGGCGAGAGATCACCCTGCAGGCTCCTTCAAATACATGGGTAGCATAAAATGTCAGATTGCACTTTCTAGACTTGTGAGCCGGTACATCCGATCCCCTCCTTCAAGGCCACAAGGCTTTTCCCAATTTACCTAAAACGAAGCACAAGCCTCCCTAAATCATCTTCACAATACAGCAAATCCCCAGATATGACTTTCATCTGAAAATTTGTAAATTTGTCCAGAGTCTTCATAAACCCAAGATACTTAATCCCTTAAACACCAAATAAATTTTTACCTGTAACTTTACGTTCTTACGTAATTCTTATGACAGCTGCTCACTTTTTGTGTGCGCGGCCTTTCAAACTCCGCCCATTTTCCTGATTTCCTTGCATTTTAACATCCTGGCACAAGATATTTAAGCTCTTTCGTCAGGTGATTCCACCAGAACACTGTATTGGATACTACTTCCTTGATCGCCACGCCTCCAACAACGTACAGAACATCGCCTAGCTATTCAACAATCAAGTCATTCTGGAGTTAGAGAGCACCTGCTCAGGAACTCCAGCTAAGGCAAAACCCGCTGACTTCTAGTCTGCATTGGTATAGCATACAGCCATAGTTATGAAATTCCCAATCGAGTGACTTTTCGAGAGTGTATGTACTCATAGGCTTGGTCTGCCTGTTTATCTAGGTTTTAACCCTTCGAGTAATTTGATCAAATGGATCAAATATATATACATGGCGTAAACTCCTCAGAAGGTCAAGAAATAAATAAAAAGACAGCAATGAAAATAATTGTTTTTGCTTAATATTTAATATCGTCATCCCCAGTTATAAATATTTCTCCATACCACTGATGTTTGGATACTTATAATTCCTTCCGTCATATCCTTAGAAGTTTTTGCCCTCAGGGCACATATTTCGGTGTGTACGAACAACATAGCCCGGAGGTACATGTGGGAAGGATCAGTCCTCCTTTCATTTTTATTCTCGTCTACGCTTCTGCTTGGCACATCCCCTTTAGATGTGTATGGGCTTAACAGACCCCAGGTACCGAGTAATATTTTATTTTCCCATTTGGTTTACTATCTTTACTTGACACGAGGGTCGCGCTATACCCGACTAGCTCGTCTTTGCTGAACTGGCTCCAGTAGGAGCCAGTTGCGTAGATTCTATTTGGGAGCGTAGGTAGGTCGGTAGATATTTAACTCGTGAAAAGTGAATCGATTCATCATTTCGATCACTTTTATAATTTGTTAGGCGACATGAATGTGAGTAGGATGGACTTCGTGAGTGGTGGTGCTTCAAAAATTCGCATATCCTTTTTCGTGTTTCTTTTTCTTGTTTTTTGAGTGAGTATTTCT
This sequence comes from Metellina segmentata, assembly GCA_947359465.1. Taxonomy (NCBI): domain Eukaryota; kingdom Metazoa; phylum Arthropoda; class Arachnida; order Araneae; family Tetragnathidae; genus Metellina; species Metellina segmentata. The sequence goes on from OX375880.1 coordinate 107,940,616, forward strand.
TTTAAGGTCATTTTTATAATTGCTGCGAACAAAATGCTAAACAAAAAAAAAACACTCAGCCATCTTAGTTTACCGTCGTTCTCCTCGTGATGGAAATGGAATAATATTTCAAATTCATTCATAAAATGTGGAAAAATTTTCAGAAAGTTTCACACCAAATTCTAAACACAAATTCAAAATGCGACGAACAAAATTTTTGAGAGTGGGGTGCCAGTTCAGGTGTTACCTCGTCATCTGACCGTGGTTTAAAATTACGCGGCGTTGTCCTCGGATCTTTACCTTAAGAGATTGATTCCGGAACGTCGTCAATAGCCCGTTGTGTTGCTCTAGTACGACGTTAACTAAGAAATTACCAATTACCAATTGTTACGAACAAAATACTAAACAAAAACACACCCAGTAATCTCACTTTACCGTCGTTTCCCTCATGATGGAAATCGAATAACATTTCGAATTCTTTCATTCACTAAATCTGCTTCAAAATCATTGAAGACACGAAAAAAGACTTCCAGACAAATAAATAAATAATTACAGTTGACTCTGACTGTAGAAACAAGATACGAAAGAATCGAACTGAAGAATCGATTCACTTTTCACGAGTTTACTATCTACGGTCCTAAATAGAATCGTTCACGCATCTGGCTCCGACTCGGAGCCAGTTCAGCAAAGACACGCTAGTGCGCTGCCGGATACCCAAGTGATCTATTTCTGCTTTCATTCAACTACTCTATACCACAATCACTCTCCGCTTCCGTAACGATATCTTCTACTGGGCACGGCTTTTTTAGAGAACTGACTACCTACCCAGAGAATGTAAGTCTACACGAGTGGTGCGATAAGACGTTCACCAGGCTCCATATGGTCCTTATGATCCTTAGTCCAAAACCTAAAAACATCCAGCCTGAGAAGTTTCTGGTTTCTTTCCTCAGGGTGACGGAGGTGGCCCTCTGGTGTGCATCAAGAAATCCAGGTGGTACCAGCTGGGCGTCATCTCCTTCGGCATTGGGTGCGGACGCAAGAACACTCCGGGGGTCTACACCCGCGTGCAGGCGTTCTCCACGTGGATCCACGAGACTGTTGCCAGATACGCAACTTGAGGACGCCCTGGGGTCAGCCCCCTGCAAAATTCACCCGCTTCCAACATCACGCAAAAGCCATATTTTCAAGTGCGGAAGTGGCACTCAAGACACTCGCTCGTGGAGACCGAGGCTCTCATCTGTTTGGAATTCGTGTAGTTTCTTTCGTTAACATAACTTTCAAAGAGATCTTCGCCGCGATTGACATCGAATGTTGCTTTGTGGTTGTGCAATGTACATGTATTTTGTATTCGTTTTATAACTGTAATAAACATCTTGGAAGTCTATCTTTGTATAGTTTTTATGAGGTTCTTTTCGCTCGGTTTATATATTTACTAGCGACTCAGTGGGGTTGCCCACACACACTGAAATGGCAGCCATTGTGGAAATAAACAAGTAGAGTGATACATCATCCCTGGAATTATGTGACCAAAAAGGGGCAACTATAGAGGGATTATAAAAGTGAGAGGGTGGAGAGTAATTGTAACCTTTTTATGTGTCCAGGATCGTGTGACATAATGTGACTCTTACGGCCGTATTCACAAGTCCGAGTTAACTCGCGGATCAACAATAATCCCCAAGTTATAAAAAAAAACCATATTCACAATGCCTGATCCGTGGTTTAAAACGCCGTTTCGGTGTTACATTTTGATCCTCCGAAATCGGCGAGTTAACTCGCGAGTAAGAGTAAACGCATGCGTAGTACTATCTTTTTGCGGCTAAGCAAAATGGATGACATTGTAGCGACCGCTACCGAGACTAGTTCCCGGTTCGCAGGAAACCAGGTAAAGCTGTAGGACCTGGGAGCAAAAAGCTCCACCGCTAAAAAGAAGGAAGAAGAAACAAAAAAGAGTCGGACCATTCCATGGAGATGACGCCTTGTGGTGTTTACGTTATTTGATATTGTGTAAAAGTTATCCTGCATATATTCCAGTCTTTAAGTAAATAAATTATGTTTTTTTAAAGTCGATTGGTCTGATCTAAAAGACTAAAGTGGTGACCTGACGAAGCACGCAACCGAACTGGCCAGCAAACTTAAAACGGCTACATAGGCTTAGGCAGCATCGCAGAACTCTCGTACGGACTCGACAATTTAAAATGATTTCAGAATACGACTCCGAGCAAGGAACAATCGCAAGGGTTGCTGTGAAAGCACCGCCCTTTTGGAGAGCAAAACCGGAGATATGGTTCAGACAAATGGATAGCCAATTTGTTTTGGCTAATGTGACTTTAGAGTCTACGAAGTTCCACTACGTCGTATCTGCTTTGCAACCAGAGGAGCTCGACGTGGTGGGAGATATAATCCTCAATCCACCGGAAGAGAAACCGTACACAGCAATCAAGAATCGGCTATGCTCCCAGTTAGCCGATTCAGAAGAGAAAAAACTGCAGGACCTAATTACAGGTTTGCAACTTGGTGACAAGAAACCATCGCGCCTCTTATTGGAGATGAGGAGCAAGGCATCTGCGCCTATAAATGACAGTCTGCTTAAATCTCTGTTTTTACAGCGTTTACCTACTAACGTCCGGCAGATATTGGCAATTTCCGACAAGCCTTTAGAGGAACTTGCACAGATGGCTGACGGAATCATGGCTGCTGCAGATAACGGTATCTCAGTTCATGAAATAAAAACTGATGATAACCAAGCAATTTTGATGGACATTTCAGCGCGACTTGCACGCCTCGAAACACGCTCTCGAGCACAATCAAGAGGTCCACAACAACGTTATGACAGTCGCCGTTCAGACATTCCGCAATCCGAAAATTCGGAGCACTGCTGGTATCATCGGCGGTTCAAGGAACGTGCCACTAAGTGCACCCAACCATGCACATTTCAAGCGGAAAACCAGTAGGGCCGTCACTCGACGCCCCGGGTGACGGCAAGGCCGAGATTCATCGTTTGTATCTTACAGACAGGTCAACTGCTGCAAAATATCTTATTGACACAGAAGCTGATGTTTCCGTGATTCCGCGTACATCTGTGGAGCAGGGGCTTCCTCCTGCCAAATTACAACTGTTTGCCGCCAATGGAACAACAATCATCACATTCGGACAAAGACTGCTGAAGCTCGACCTGGGTTTACGCAGAGTTTTTCACTGGCCATTTATTATTGCCTCGATTCCTCAACCCATCATTGGTGCTGACTTCTTGCGACATTTTGGGCTGCTGGTGGATATCCGACAAGAACGTTTGGTCGACCCACTAACTCAACTACATTCGAAAGGAACAGTGACTGCCAAAGATACTTGCATCAAATCAGTCAGTGGGAATACAGCATTCCATCGTTTGCTTGCTCAATTTCCAGCCCTGACAGAAGCACACACAATCACAAGGCAAGTCAAACACAACATCAAGCACTGCATAAAAACGACTGGACAACCAGTTTTTTCAAGACCTCGAAGGCTGCCTCCTGATAAACTCAAATCAGCCAAACAAGAATTTGAGTATCTGGTCGCAACTGGAGTCAGCAGGCCATCCCAAAGTTGCTGGGCATCTCCACTACATATGGTAATAAAAAGCAATGGAGATTGGCGCCCCTGTGGAGACTATAGAAGGGTTAACGGTGTAACCATTCCCGACTGATATCCGGTACCACACATCCAGGACTGTCTCCAAGTATTCGAGGGAAAACAGGTGTTCTCAACCATTGACTTGACTAAAGCATACAACCAAATTCCGATGTCTGAGGAAGATATTCCAATAACAGCTGTTGCAACACCATTTGGACTTTTCGAGTTTTTATTCATACCATATGGACTGTCAAATTCTGCTGCTACATTTCAGAGATTTATTCACCAATGCCTAAGAGGCCTGGATTTTTGTGTTCCTTACTTCGATGATGTTCTGGTAGCACCAGAAGATGAGACCGAACATTTACAACATCTTAAGCAAGTTTTCCAACGCTTTGAAGAATGGGGTGTGGTCCTCAATGCATCTAAGTGTATACTGGGCAAGCCATCTGTCAAGTTTGTGGGTCACATGATAACTCCAGAGGGCATTATCCCTCTCCCAGAGAAGGTTTCCTCCATTACCAACTTTCCTAAACCTGAAACTGTTAAGGAGCTCCGTCGGTTTCTGGCAATGAGTAATTTTTACAGACGCTTTGTACCTCAGGCTGCAAAAACACAAGCAACGCTCAATGCATATCTGACAGGTGCAAAGAAAAATGACAAGACGCCCATTGTCTGGACAGAAGAGGCCACAACTGCTTTTGAAAAATGTAAGAGGGACCTAGCGGATGCCACCATCTTGTACCATCCCTCCACTACTGCTCCACTGGCCATAGCAGTTGATGCATCAGACACGGCTATGGGGGCTGCCTTACATCAGCAAGTGACCAAAGGATGGCAACCTCTTGCTTTTTACTCTAAAAAGCTGACCCCTGCCCAGCAAAAGTACAGCGCTTATGACAGGGAGTTGCTTGCTGCTTACATGGGCATCAGGCCTTTTCGACACATGGTGGAAGGCCGTTCTTTCACTTTATTTACAGACCATAAACCACTGACATTTGCATTTCGTCAGAAAGAGGACAAATGTTCCCCTAGACAAACCAGACAATTAGACTTTATAGGTCAGTTTACTACAGATATTCGCTATCTAAAAGGGGTAAACAACGTGGTAGCTGATGCACTGTCCAGGGTACACATTTCTACCATCAGTACACCTTCAACTATCAATTTCCAGCATATGGCTCTGGAGCAACTAAATGATGCAGAGCTGCAAGACGTCCTGTCGTCAACAACTACTTCACTCGTGCTACAACCACTCCCTGTTGGCGAACCAGCTGTCACGCTACAATGTGATGTATCCACAGGACGCATTCGCCCATTTGTGCCAGAGTTGTATCGTAGGGTAGTATTCAATGCCCTTCACTCACTATCACACCCTGGAGTTCAGGCCTCAATCAAGCTGGTCAGTGAAAGATACGTGTGGCCTTCCATGAGATCAGATGTGACATCTTGGGCTCGGGCATGTCTACAATGTCAACAGTCTAAGGTGTCGCGCCATACAAGAAGCCAGATTGGTAGTTTCGTTCCCCCCAGCTCTAGATTTGAACATGTGCACATTGACCTGGTTGGGCCACTCCCTCCATCACAGGGTTTTCGATACTGCCTTACCTGTGTAGATCGTTTTTCAAAGTGGCCAGAGGCTTTTCCTCTGGTATATATATCTGCACATTCTGTGGCAACAGCTTTCTACTCTGGTTGGGTCTCCAGATTTGGATCCCCAATGCGGTTGACTACCGACCAGGGCACACAGTTTGAATCGTCTCTGTTCAATGCTCTAATCGATTTTTTTGGGCACCGCTAAACACCACACCACCGCATAAGCTGCAAATGGCCAGGTAGAGCGATTTCATAGACAATTGAAATCTGCGATTATGGCCCATGGCCACATCCAGTGGACAACAGTAATGCCTACAATCCTCCTGGGGTTCAGGGCTACTTGGAAGGAGGATCTACAGGCAACAACAGCAGAAATGGTCTATGGAACACCTCTTCGCATCCCTGGAGAATTCCTATGCCCTGCTCCTGGCAGCCCAGATCCGGCCACTTTTGTAGTTAGACTTCGGGAAAGCATGCAGCGCCTCCTAGTTCCTGTGACCCAACCACATGGTCAACAGACTGTCTTTGTCAGCAAAGATTTGGGGAAATGCAGCCATGTATTTCTGCGAACTGATGCTGTTCGAAAAAGTTTACAGCCACCTTATACAGGGCCCTGTGAAGTCATTGAGCGCAGTGCCAAAACTTTCAAGATCTTGACGAGGGGAAAGCAAACAACTGTGAGCATTGATCGGGTAAAGCCAGCCTACATCACCCGAGACGATGCACAGAACTGGAGTACCCACATGCCAACCCCAACATCTTCCTCTGAAGAAGGCATTGAACAACCGAATCTTGAAAGGCAACACGTTCAGACCGGCGAGTTCGTGCGAACCCACGGTACAACTGATATCTCGCTGTCACTGGCGGGGGGCTACCTGTAGCGACCGCTACCGAGACTAGTTCCCGGTTCGCGGGAAACCAGGTAAAGCTGTAGGACCTGGGAGCAAAAAGCTCCACCGCTAAAAAGAAGGAAGAAGAAACAAAAAAGAGTCGGACCATTCCATGGAGATGACGCCTTGTGGTGTTTACGTTATTTGATATTGTGTAAAAGTTATCCTACATATATTCCAGTCTTTAAGTAAATAAATTATGTTTTTTTAAAGTCGATTGGTCTGATCTAAAAGACTAAAACATATTTCATTCTATGCTAAATTACAGTATTCTTGCGACGACTGGACTGGACATATCATTACGGAGCACCTTCTAAGTAGCAGCTCATCTCCTCATCATAATATTGCTTAAAAGGAAAAATTTTAAACATAATTTTATTGAAATTCAAAAGAAAAATGAAAATAAAGATTGCTACGAAAACGTAAACAAGCAGCTTGGCGAAGAGATAGATGGCGGCACTTCCGTCCGCCAGAGTAGAACCCAATGAGAGAGCAAACGGTAGAATATGACCATGGCAGATACAAATTCGTAGTAGAATAAAAATTATTCTGTTGATTTATTACGAATGAAAGAAAATTGACAATGCAAATTACTTTTCACACCACCTACATACATCCATACTGACAAGTACAAAGATAATAGGATTACATTCATTTGTACATTGTGTACAATTCATTCTTGCAAAATTTAGGTTTCCATAAAAATCCAATTTGAAATTAAATACCTCTCCTTTTCTTTTCCCAGACCCAAATTAAAATGCCGCATACGTTCTATTCAATCACAATTTGGAATCCTTTCTACGGCGAAGTACGTGTTTGATCAGTATGAATGCAGATTCGGGAGTCGTAACAAATATAAACAATATCACGTGATCGTGAGGAGCAGGTAGTAGCCAATCACAGCGAGCGTCTCATTTTAATCCCCGGATCATTTAACACGCCGTTCGAGAATACCGTTCTTGATAATCCTCGAGTTAACTCTTACCCGCGGATCAACTGATCCTCGAGTTAACTCGAGACTTTTGAAAGTGGCCGTTAGAGTTTATCATCAGCCAGGCAGAAACGAACGGTAATCATCTGATCGGTTCATGGGACAGGAGATGACTCCCATCCCCTGATTCATTATCTGATTGGTTCGAATGATATACACTCATTGCCATAAAAATTTGCGCACCATGAAATAATTGTGGGATCGTAACGAAACTTGGCATGAAGGTACATGTCGGCCAGATATGCAAATGATTAGAAATGCAGCTTGATTGCGCATTACGTGATGCCACTAGAGGTGGTTGAACTTCGTTCTACTTGGAGTATAAATCAGGTAAGCAGAACTTGTTTGAGTGTACTTAATCTTTTGCAAAGGAGACGCTGAGGTAGACATGCCGTTACGCCGCCATCGAAGACAATATGAGCAGCTGTCAGAGTTCGACAGGGGAAGAATAATCGGGATGATGGAAGCTGGGTGGTCAGCTCAGCGAATAGCTCGTCAAGTAGGCCGTTCTGATTCTACTGTGAGGAGGTATTGGGACCAGTGGACAGAAGAGACGTCATTTACACGGCGACCAGGCTCAGGACGCCCTCGACAGACCAGTCGTCGAGAAGACCGTCACATCATACGAAACGCACTCGTAGAGCCAACTGCCTCATTGCCCACTATCCAAACACAGGCAGCACCTTCACTACGGGCCCTTTGGTCTTCCCGGACCATCCCAAGGCGCCTGGTTGAAAGGCATCTGGTATCACGGCGCCCATTACGTGTGCTGAGAATGACACCCACCCACCGACGCCTCCGTTTGGAGTTGTGTCGCGCACGGCGGGATTGGAATACAACGGAATGGAACCAGGTCGTCTTTAGCGACGAATCTAGATTCAGTTTGAGCAGTGATGACAATCGTGTTTTTATGTGTGGAGGCCCCGTAATGAACGCCTCAATCCTGCCTTCGCTTTACAGCGACACACCGCTTCCACAGCTGGTGTGATGGTATGGGGTGCCATTGCTTACGATACATGGCCACCCCTAATATTGATCCATGGCACAGTAACAGCCCAGCGGTACGTCCATGACATCATTCAGCCACATGTGATGCCACTCATGGCAGGGCTCCTAGGAGCCATTATTGAACAAGACAATGCTCGACCACACACAGCAAGGATGTCGCAAGACTGCCTCCGCCACATTACCATCCTTCCCTGGCCTGCTCGATCCCAAGATTTGTCACCAATCGAGCATATCTTGGATAATTTGTTACGGCAAGTTGCACACCTTACGAGTTTGGTCGAACTAGAGGCGCGTTTACAGCAACTGTGGAACGAGATGTCTCAGGACATCATACGGAACTTGAATGCCTCAATGCCCTCTCGTATCGCATCGTGCATTCGCGCTAGAGGGGGTCCAACAGAGTACTAAAACTTCCGTTCATTTGTACTTTTTTCTGCAGTAAAAATGATATTTTTTCTTTGATTTTCTAATCACTTACTTATATCAAAGTAGTACTTACATGTGTAAAATTTCGTTTCATTTTGACGACTTTTTCTTGGTGCGCACATTTTTATGGCAATGAGTGTTGTAGCAAACTGGCGATTTCACCACTTTTGTCGACACTATAGAAATACACATTCGCCATACCCTGTCATAAGATGTTATATCACCAAACTAGGTGATAAGATAGCCAAATAGGCAAAACCAAGTCAGTTGTTCTCACAGCAATCATGAAGCTAGTCTTAGTCACACGCTTTACATCTCCTCAATAGCATGCTCAGAATATACGTATGTGCCATGTCTATGAGAGATGTAAATGACGGAGAAGCTTGACTCCTGCCAGATTCTTCAAGGATGTTTTTTTCTCTTCTGCGACACTAAAGCTTTCCTTATGTGCGTATCTCCATTCCACGTTCTTTGGTGTATATTAATCAATTATGGCCTTCGCGCCATCAAACCCAAACAAGCAACATTTTGAAACTCTCCTGTGTAGTCTCTCCTGTGTAGTCCCTCCTACAGTAGTCCCTCTATGCTACAAACCTGGGAAGGTTAATGCTGACCGTGGCTCAAAATTACGTGATGTTGTCATCGGATATTTCCCTTAGGGTAGGGATTCCCAACCGGTGGTACGCGGCAACGTTTCAGGTGGTACGCAAGGATGATACAAGCGACCCAAATATTCTACGAAGTTTGTTCGATTTTTTAGTATGTACAACCACGTTATGCTATTTCTTATGCCATTTGTTGCTAGTTACTTGTGTGAGAGTAGTTTTTCTGAACTTTCGTACGTAAAAAATAAGTATAGAAACAGAGTAGGTGCTGAAGAGGACTTGAGAGTGGCGTTAAGCTCCATTGCCCCTGATATTGATATTTTAATACGAAATACAAGTGCATTAATCATAAAATATGTTGTGTCCCTTTTTAAACAATTTAATTAGATAGGAAAAAGGTTCGATGAAGGGAATGCAACTAGACATTAAAAATCATATTAGTGGGAGTATCGTGTAGAAATTGCGTTTTTTGTTGAAAAATCACTTAACCCTGATCACATCAGGTTGGTCAGAAACATCGATATCATTACACATTATTATTTGGTTACTCATGTAAGCATCTGGAGGAGCACAAGCTGTTTTCGTACTCTGACATCCAGATGAATAAGAGAACAGTTCAAATGTTAAAGGGTGACTAAAATTCACCCGATTATTTATTAAATAAAAAACAATTTATAAGTTATTTCATGTTCACATACACTAGAGCATTTCGTAAAGAACATAATTATTAGTACGGCTCAACACTTGTAAACGTAACTTTAAAAGACAATAGAATAATAAAAAAGAAAACGAGCTCGTATAGAATAGGCAAGCCATAATTAATCATAACACATAATTATAACCAATATTAATTTTCAACTGGAGGATTTAATTTCAATTGGAGAAGCAAATTGACAAGTATCGAAACGTAGATTTAGTTTCAATTTGAGACTCGAATTGATAGGTATGAAAATGTTGCTTTAGTAATAGTCTTCTGGACGGAAAGAAAAGCCATGAAGACGGAAACCTTCGTTAAATCAAGATTAGTTCATATCCAGAGATATAGAACTATATTTAAAATACAAAAAAAAAAAAAAAAGGGTGAATTTACTTAACATCATCGAGCATTGTTGAGGAATGAGGAATCATTTTGACATTCGGCGGGGTCCCCCACGCCGAAAAAACGACGCTAAAAAAAAGACCACCGAACGTGCTGGAGACAGGATCAAGAAGGAAGATTCCAGTTCTAGTTTAGTATTTGCGCGATTTCTCTGCATGCTCATTGGTCACCGAACGAAGCGGAAATTACGATATCAGAAGCTACGCGAATATTCCAGAGGGTTTGAAAGGCGGGATTTTTAACGTTGCCACTTGGGCGTTTGGTGATGAAAAGACAAAGTAATTGAATTGGGGCTTGGAAAAAGCGCCGTGACAACAAATCTGAAGCTTCCTTAGTATTTTAATTAAATTAAAACAAGCCATTGGGCACTTTTATGACATTAGATATAAGTTTCTAAAATAATATAGGACTGGTGGTACGCCAAAAATTTCTAAAAATTTCAAGTGGTACGCAGTTACTAAAAGGTTGAACCCCTGCCTTAAGGGACTGATCCCAGACCGTCGTCATTATCCCGTTGCGTTGCTCTAGTACGACGTTAATTAAAAATTACCTATTACTTGTCATTAGTAAAAATGGTCATATCTTGATGATTGAGATATCTTTTCAATAGTAAAAATGGTCATCTTTGATGGAGTAGATATCGCGTCTAATCCACTTGGAGAGTCAATCATTCTTTACTTTTGAGACTTATAGAGATGAGACTGATACGAAATAAAAATAATGTCCTTTTATTAAACACAAACACATTCAGTACAACGGGCAGATTGTCAACTGCGCCTCCGACACCTCTCAAGGTACTTTCTGCACTTGAGTTCGTCCTTCTGTTCTGGGGTGAGGCCCCTCCTCCTGCTGCCGATGGCGATGGCAGCGGCCGAGGTGGTGACCAGGCAGATGAGTAGGGACGCACTCGACACGGATATCAGGATGAGCTTGCAGTCGCCACCCATGCCAGAACTGGGGCGCACGGCGACTTCTTCGCCAGCCGATGAGCCCAAAGGAGCTGCAAGAGAAGAAATAACACTTTACACATCTTAAGTTGGTTGTTTTCAGGTTTCATGGCTCAATAACTTGACCAAGATGCACCAAACACAACTCGACAATTTTAGGGAGGGAAAAAAGTTGAAAACAGAAGGGTAAAACTCCCATACAGGCTTTATTCCTCTGGGGATTCTGATGGGTAAACGTCGAGAAGATGGGCAAAACTCCCGCCCCTGCCTTGAGAATTCCAAACCTCTGATAAGTCGGAGGTAATTTGGTAATTTTTAATTAACGTCCTACTAGAGCAACACAACGGGCAATTGACTTCGGTCCGGGATCAATCCCCTGAGGGAAATATCCGAGGACAACACCAAGTAAGTTTGATCCACGGTCATAAGACGAGGTAACGCCTGATCTGGCACCCCAATCTCCAAAGTTCCTCACCAACCCAACGTGAGGACTTTCAGCCACTACAGATTTAAGATGCGCCAGCCGCCTCTTCACCATCCGCTTAAAACATCCATGCACTGACCCGTATTCATATCAGGAACCTTCCGTACCAGAGCAACACAACGGGCTTTTGACTTCGGTCCGGGTTCAATCCCCTAAGGTAAAAATATCCGAGGACAACGCCAAGTAAGTTTGGTACAGCTACAGTCTACGTTTTTGAGTGGTGGCAACGGCATTGGCGATTTTATTTTTCTTTGGCGAACTTCTAAAGTCGCCAAAGTAAGAACTATATCAAAACTCTTTTCTTTTTAAAATATTTTTCTTTTTATAACGGAAAATGAAAGCTTGAAAATACATTTGAGAACGTTTAAAAAAGTATATTTTTTAAAACTTTCGCAAAAAGTAGTAAGTTTAAACACATTTCAGAACACATTTGTGAACAAGCAGAAAAACTAAGCTGCAAATGTTGGGTAAGAATACCCAAAAACTTATCAATTACACTAGGTAGTACAGTAGACTGTTTGAAAAGAAAAAAAAGTAAGAAATAATACAACCGGATACAGCAGAACGGTTCCGAGAAAAAAAAATTACGAAACAAGAATATTCCACAAATGCGAAAAACAATACATGTCAGAACTCTGCCGTGAAAAAATAATTTTATGAAATAAAAATTTCACAACTGTAGAAATACAAATAAATAAACAAACAAAATAATAAATACCGTGAAAAAAATTAAAAGGTCCAATGCAATCAAAGGATATTTTAAAATCAAAATAACCAATGGAAGCAAAAAAAAAAATTTCAAACGAACCAATGAAATCAAACAAGTTAAACAGATTTTGGAAGAACTTTCTAGAATATTCAAAATAAAAATTGAAAGTTATCGTTTGCCGAGATTGCCATGAAAACCACAATAACCGTAAAGACAGATGGGTTGCCTTAATCTACCGTAACTCGCTACTAGAAGTGCGCCAAACAAATCGCCAAGACCGTTGCCACCGCTCATAAAAGTAGAGTGTAGCTGTACCAAACTCTACCTCTCACAATCAAATACAAATACGATTATCAATGTGACAATTCTATAAATTTAATGTATCCTTTAAAAATTTGGGCCGCAGTAGCTCGTTTGGAAGAGTAGTGCATATGCAACCGGAAGGTTGCGAATTCGCAACAAGATCCAACTAAATAGCGTTCTGTACGTAGAGACTGGTGCTCGTTAAATCTGTTGGAGCATCAAATGTCATCACGTTGGCGTAGTGTGAAAATTTAGAGAATAGCGTGCCAGATATTGCCTTGTCATTTGACCGTTGTTCCAAATTCCTCGTATCTTTCCTATTGAAATGAATCCCAGACCGTTGCCAATATCCGTTGTGTTGCTCCAATGCGATGTTAATTCAGTAACTCGCTACCTTTATAAAGTCGCAATAGTCGCTTTCTTCTGCAGTATGACTTGTTTCGATTGCATTGGGTATATACGTTATTACGTGTTCTGGTATACTCGTATATATTACCGTTATCTCCTAAGTAGTGTCGTGAGTGGGAGACTAAAATTGTTCCTCTGGTCTGTTCACACATATTTTAGACAATGTATATTGTATTCACAAAACTAAATTACATAAAATTCTTGTGTTTTAAATGTTCTATTTGATAGCCCTTATTCTGAGCTATCTTTCGACACCGTAATTTCCAGGATAATAATGCCTTTGAAGTGTCAGAAAAGGTATTTTATCCCATTCCTCCTGAACAGCTTTCCAGAGTCCTGTAAGGGTTGAGGGACGACGTTTGGATAACGCAGATTTTAAAAGCCGAAAGCACAAACATCCATAGGTGATACATCGGGAGATTTAGTAGGGATATCAGTGAAGGGTATGGCCTTGATGCCGGCTTTTTCTTCCATTTCTTTTAGGAAATTTACAGTGGATTTTGATGCGTGACTGCTAGCTTTGTCTTGGTGGAGTTCCACAGATTGATGGCACTGTGGGTAAAGCGATGGTATTTCATTCAGAAAAATTGGCGATAAAATATGTTCCTGATAGTATTTGGAGTTAATCGTGACATTTTTTACCACTCTCTTTATTTTTAACTTGCCATTATATGAAAAACCAGCAACAATCATGAATCCCTTAAAAAAAACTTTCTTTCGATTCTGTGAACCATGCACTTGAATTTTTGTCTCCCCTTTTATGATAATAAATGACTCTTTTTTTGCTACAATCATTTAAATACACCCATGATTCATCCATTGTGACAATTTTTTTTCCATTTTTCTTTGGATAAGTGTTTCTCATATAGAATTTGGCATCGTGTCCTCCGTTCAGCGATATGCTTTGGAGAAAGACGATGCACATTGCGTTTTTTCGCTTTCTTAAGATTTAAATCAACGTTTATCATTTTGTTTACAGTGGACACCGAGCATTTTAATGATTTTGCAACTGTCCTTTGACTAGGGGGATTTTCTTTTAACATTAAACAACGTACCTTTGCAATAGTCGAAGATGTCCATTTCTTCCTTGGATACTTAATTGGAATTTTTGTCCCACTTGAGGGGCTCCAATTTGACGTTTTTTTTTCTATTGTTGTTGACGATATGTTACCTATCGATGCTTTAGATATCACAAAACCATGACTCTCACATCGTTTTTGGATAACGGAATATGAATATTTCTCTTCGGAAAGAGCATAAATATAGCCTTCGAACCACTACTTCGTTAAAAACGCCATTTTGAATAAAAACAAACCTCTCAAGCCGCAGACGATAATTTTGACTTTTAAAAACATAGTACAACTGCAATTATTTCTTTTGCAGCAAATGATTTCTTATTACCACTAACCAAAATCGTCTAAAAAATGTGCAAACAGCCTCTAAAGAAGCGTAGCAAGCACTTACTTTTTGTAAAACCTCCTAGAGTAACACTCAGTTGGAAGTCTTCGGTGAAGTTCTTTATGTTATGCTGATCTTCAAACCCAGTTCCGTTAACATTTCTGCGTTTCTTTTTTCCTCTTGGCACGTCTCCGTTGCAGAAAGCCTAAAAGATATTAATACTAATCTTTTGAAATTTCTAAGATCTAAAAGGGATGAGACACTCTATGATTCGCATTTGTAAGGCTATTGTATAAGTTTCTAACAAATGATACACGTTCATAAAAATAGTTGATAAACAAGAGATTGGTATTTTAATCATGTGTTCATGTTCAGTGCACGCGAAGTGTATATCTATACAATAAAGCAGAGTTAGAGTCTGTCGGTTCTCTATACAAATCTAAACCGTTTGACCAATCCACACCAAATTTGGTACACTTATACTTTGGAACCCTGCAGGTATCGTAGGTTAAGGCCCGGTGTACATATCCGGTTTTTCCACGTGCTACGCCGCTACCGCAACGCAAGTGCGGTCTGAGATACATTAGATCCAATGATGTAGTGCACACATGCCTCCGGCGACGCACGTCCGAATTGCATGCAATTCGTACCGTAGTTCCCACGGCACCGCAGCTCACCGCACACGCGTCTCCATTCTGAAGTACCTTGTTTTCATAAATAAATGGAATATAAATAATAATTAATAAATGATTGTGTCCAGTAACGTCTATTTTGTTTCAAAATGTACTTTCTGTACACCAAGTAAGCGAATAAACACGTTTTCTTCGATAGAATATCTATCGCAAATGAGTACTTGCGTCATTTCACGCTTATGTGTGCAAAGTTGGGCTTCGGTGCCGCAGCGGCGCCGCACGATTAAAAACCGGATGTATGCACCGGGCCTAACTCTTAAGGGGGTCCGGGACACATTGAAAAAAAAATTTATTAATTAATTTATAATTTTTTTTTTTGCACTGATTACCCGTCTAACTAATAAACAAAATCACAACACAAAATTTTCCCAAAAGTTTTTTAAAATTTTTAATTAAAATTTTTTGAAAAAAGAGGGGTCATTTTAAATTGCTAAGACTCAAAATATTCTTGATCAATTTTCAAAATTCTTGCAGTAAATTATTCACAAATTTATAAACTTTAATTTTGATTCAGCAATTTAAAAAATATTAATTTAATAAAAAATAAAAAATATTTGAATGAAAATTTTTGAAAATTTTAAGGTACTTTTTTTTTTAAACAGTCATAATTTTAAAAGTAAATATTTGTTACAAATTTGCTGAATCAAAATTAAAGTATGATGTTTGAAAATGATATATTCCAAATTTCAACCCTTAAACTATATCGGTTTTCGACTTATAGCAATTTAAATATAGGAAATCTTGAAAAAATGTATCATGGAGAAAAACGCATTTAAAGTTTTAAAGACAGATGTTGTTGCCATGACAACAACTGTCAAGAGTGTTAGATTTTCAAAACAACGCACCACAAAAATTACTATATCTCTAGTTCTAATTAAGATAGAAACATGATTTAAACGTCATTTTAAGCAGAAAAACACAGAGAATTTCTTAAAATAATTTTTAAAAAATTCGAAAATTTGACGATTTTTGTGTCTTGGACCCCCGTTAATTCCAGTTCTATTTGTCCTAGGTGTGCAGAACAGGCCAAAAATAATTGTAAATGCAGCTTAGATTGTTTTTACCGGTGTTGAACGAAAATCAAGTTTTCTAACAATATCATTTTAGCAGTATTGCTCGAAAAACAATTTTTCCAGAAGAAATTAAATTACTATGTTTATGTTTGAACTGACTTTATTTTTTCCCATGATATAAATAATTTATAAATGTTTGATTGATGAAAAAAGGGAATATTTAAAATATTTAATTTTACATCACTTGCATTTTGTAATTGAACACGGTAAGCCCAAACGAAAAACTAATTGATCTTAAAAGCGTAATTTTGCTACTAGGCAAATGGCAACGCCAGAATTAATGTTTAATTTTTTAATTTGATTTAGAATTCTGTGTTAACGTATTTGAGTTAACAGGAAAATGGTTTGTCACATTCATTATTAAATCAATTATTATTGTCTTCATCAATATTTTTCAAAAGAGAATTTTCTTGTAGAATTGTTCTATTTCAAAATACATTCAGGAAGTCGAAACTCAACACGTTTGCACATATCTTTCTTTTTTCAGAATTCTGCATTTTTTCCAGGATTGTAATTTGGTTTCTGTTTGTATTTATGTGCTCCTGTACCTATTACGTATAAATTATTTAGAAGTTAAGAGTTAACATTTAATTAATTCAACCGAGCAATGCCGGGTAATTCTGCTTGTCTCTACCATTATAAAAGGAATTGTTTGTTTGTCTGTCTGTTTGTTTCATGCCGCAAAATCCTGACGATTCTATGGCACTTGCGGCAATGAGATTTGGCACACAGGTTGTCAGAATTTTTTGCAATTTTTGGTTCGCGGCTAATTTAAAAATTCAATCTAGAAGATATTAAAATGAATTGAATAGTTTTGTCTCCATCTGTTTTTCAACGCGTTTCTTCCTGAAGAAGAAACACCCGAATCTAGACCTTTTATACCCACGTGACCTTGCAATCAGCCTTTGGAACCTTGACATATTTTTCATCGCGGGGAACTCGGAGAAGATTATTTTTTTCGTTTCCGCTTTGATTTTGCGTGGAGGAATGATTTTCCAACCAGACGATAAATCTTTTAACTGGACTCACTTAATTCTTTTTTCTATCTCCTAGACCGTTAAAGATAGAGTAAAAATTTCAACGGATTTAAAATCTGCGGAAAATTTCACTTTAAATCGTTACTTAAAAATATGATTTTCTTTAAATAAATAATTTTTAAATTGAATATATCTTTTATATTTTCGCAAGAGATTCTGACGTCACGTAAAAGAAATTGCATCTTCTGCCCTTCGCGTTAAAAAAAAAAAAAGAAACATATTACATCTCCTGTCCTATTCCATTTTCTGTCCTATTCCATTTCAGGGAATGAGAGCAAAGAGTTTAAAAAAAAAAACTGAATGGAATTGTTAATTCTTTTTTGTAAAATCGGAATCGCTAAAGATAGATTGAAAATTTCAACGGATTTCATTTTGCGAAGCGGCTAGTATGTAATAAAATAAACTGAATGCTCAGTGAGTTAGTTTTATTTATCGAAGTTCATTGACATTTTCATATTTTATTCAGTTAAATGTAAAGAACCTGAGACATGAACAATGTATAATTTATGCAGCTATTGGTACTTATGAACTTTCAACCGATCCTTCAAACTTCCTTTACGTCACATGTGATGTCTATTGACTATTGGGAGCCGTTGGATTCAGGCAACTAACTCGTTCAAACAGCAAAGAAGCGTTATTTTAAAGGTTTCTTACCTGTTGGCAGTCTACGAGGTCGGCACAAGCGACTACCTGGGCAGAGAGTCTCAAGGATTCTCCGTCCAGCATGTCTTGAAACATAAATGCTTTGAAGGTGAAGCTCACAATAAGAGGGTTCTTGGTATCTCTTAGAGGATGGAAGGGAGCCACTGGTCTGTACATGGGGTTTCGGCACCTGTGTGGAAAGAAACGAGCACGCTTATCTAATAGAATTCAGGTAAGACTTGAACCCGTGGGGTTGCGGGGTTGTCTTATATCCTGAGAATAGTGTTGTGGGTCGGAGATTGTAAAATTTTCCCACCGGAATAGAATAGTAGCCGAAGGAGGTATAGCCAAGGGACCCATAGAACTATCTTGCCTCTGAGTATACTGTAGGTAGAGAGGGAAAAACTATGTCTCTTACTGAAGTAGAAGCCAAGAAACCCATAAAACTGTCTTATCTTTTATTATAAGTTTGTTGATAGGAGACTAAGGCCCGGTGCACACATCCGGTTTTTCAAGGTGCGGCTCCGCTGCCGCAACGCAAGTGCGGTCTGAGATACATTAGATCTAATGGAGTAGTGTACTAATGTCTACGGCGCCGCTGCGGTGACGCACGTCCAACTTGCGTGCAATTTGTATCGCAGTTCCCCTCGGCGCCGCTGCTCGCCGCACACGCTTCTCCGGTCTGAAGTCCGGTTTTTTTTTTTCATAAATAAATGGAATATAAATAATAATTAATAAATGGTTGTATCCAGTAACGTCTATTTTGTTGCAAAATATACTTTTTTACACCAAGTAAGCGAAATAAATACGTTTTCTTCGATAGAAAATCTATCGCAAATGGCGCGAAATGAGTTCGTGCGTCATTTCACGGTTATGTGTGCATAGTTGGGCTTCGGTGCCGCAGCGGCGCCGCACGTTGAAAAATCGGATGTGTGCACCGGGCCTAAACGAGTCTCACCGAAATGGAAGAGTAGTTGTAGAAGATATAGCCAAGGTACCCATAGAACTTATCTCCTGGATATAGTGTTATGAATGAGGGAGATTGTAAAACTCTCTCATTAAAATAGAAGAGGTTCCCGTAAAACTGTCTATCTCCTGACTATAGTGTTTTGAATTGGAGACTAAAAGAGACTCACCGAAATAGAAGAGTAGTTGTAGGAGTTATAGACAAAGCACCCGTAGACCTTTTCTCCTGGGGTGATTGTAAAACTATCTTATTAAAATAAAAGAGGTACCCGTATTATCTCCTGTATTATCTCCTGACAATACAGTTGTGAATGGGAGACTTAAAGAGTTTCACCGAAATAGAAGAGTAGCTTAGGAGATATAGCCAAAGTACCCGTAAATCTCCTGGATATAACGTTATGAATGGGGGTGATTGTAAAACTCTCATTAAAATAGAAGAGGTCCCAGTAAAACTGTCATCTCCTGACTATAGTGTTTTGAATGGGCGACTAAAACTTTCCCACCGAAATAGAAGAGTAGATATATTAAAAAAGTAATTTTTATTCATAGAATAACTTATTTTTGCTTTGAACTTGTTCAGAAATGTTCCTCTTAATGTTCGTTTTGAGTACTGAAGTTATATTCATAATAATCACGAAAACTACAAGTAATCAACTCGACCAAAACAGTAGCGAGGAACTTACAAACTAGTTTTCTGTTCTACTGAATTTCGTGTGTTGCTAGTTTGTTTTTATTATTTGCAAGTTTATTGATCTAATCGTTTGCTAAAATAGTGTTTATATTTTACGGATACATGTAAAAATCTCCAAATACTAGTAAATAAGACGTCCAGAATATTTGAACCAGTTCTATTTACCTGGAAAGAGGGTATGGATTTCCCCCTCATATTAGGAGTTTCTCATTGTACCACTTCCACTTCAGAAGATTCAATAGCGGTATTATAAAATTGCAAACGTCACCAAAGTGTATGCTGTTATTCATTATTTCCAAAACTTACAAAATTTTGATTTAAAAATTGGAAACGAAAGATAAGTTTAAATAAAAAAACAGTGTTTTATGCTCAGTACAATTACTCTGAAGTAAAAGAAAATATTTTCTTTCTCTTATAGATTATTATTATATATATATATAATGGTAGCAATAATTCTGAAAATCTTACTATCTGTACTATGTAGCGTGACTATAAATATATGTACAGTTTAAATTGGTCATAACGATTAATTTATGTGTGTCAAACGAATCATTTCGTTTACTTTAAAATATGCTAATTACCCGTCACTGAATACCAGCTGGGCGATTTCGTGGGCTGCAGAGTCATCGCCGTGTCCTGTAGTCCTCTGGTCTCTGTAGACCGCGTTCTCTCCAATGTCGATCGTGTTCCCTCCGCTGTCGTGGCTGTTGTGAGGGTAGTGGGAAGTGCGGGAGTTGGCGGAGAATCTGTTGCTTGCAATGCGAGATATGATGACGTCCTTCAGCATGGCGAAGTTCCAACCTGCAAGCATGGTTGTTCAAATTGCAGATACAGTAGGAAAAATGGAAAAATATAATTCAAAGACTCGATTCATTTCGGAGGATCGATTCATTTTGGAGGATCGTTTCAAAGGAGTTGCTTGACCGATTCGTTCAATTCACAGATGCGATTCAATTGTAAGAATCATTCATTTTCTACCACGGTCCAAAAAATAAAAGTATCATTTGAATAACGCCAAAGAAAGAAGAAAATATTATACTGCTGAAAATATTTTTTTGATTTTATGTGAGCAAAACTTGTTAAACAAATGTCGTGATTAACTCAATTATTCGCTTAGGATAGTTGAGTGAAATCTCTAACTGAAGCACCCGTGTGGAAATGGATGTAAAGTTTAAGTCGAACTGTATCACAGTTAAAGAAAAGCCACCCTCCACATTTTTTTTCATTCCTTTACATTTGCATGTAAACTGGGATACACAAAATTATTTTGTCATCTAAGCATTTGGTGATTATCCTGATGATAAAATCTTACACCGTGGATGTCACGCAAATATCATCAACAATTTTCAACATGTTTATAGAATTTTTGAAGTCTTAGAAACGCACGCGCGGAAATATTTTCTCACATATTCATAGTCAAAAGAAGCGGTATATTCGTAACATTTAATTAGAAGTTTTATGTTTCTTGCAAAAATTATTTTATTATTTTAAACATAATTTTGTGTTTGTCACGAGCTTTTTTCTGTGCTATGCGGGTGGTGAATGCTTTCGTGGACTAAATCTTTAGAATACAGCACTGAAAGAGTCAATTCTTCGTTTCATGCAACCTCTGCAGACATATAACTATTTTGAAAATAGAAGGCAAAACAAGTTCTAACGAACGGCAAGAAGTACTAAATACGACAGAGTGCATGTGTTCATATTTCCGTCTTTAACTATTTGCACTAATGTCAAAAAGGTTGTCAAACGGAATTCGAATCTGCCTGACGAGTCAGATACGTTGTTCTATGTCACAAAGGGGTGTATGCCATACCGTCTCCTTCTTTGACGATGCCTCTTATTTGTAAGTCCTGTCCCACGCGAACCGTGGCACCGGATTTCATCTCCTTGTTGAAGGAACGGGAGCCTTGAGCGCGAGTCATCAGGTGCATTCTGCAGGCGACGTCTTTGGGACCGTTGCGGAACACCTTCTTCGTCTGGACCGATCGTCCTTCTATCCTGGAGAGGAACGAGAAAGTGGCTTAAATTGTTCTATCATTAGCACGGATTAGTTGACAAATCAGTAATGATTACTCAGAAGCGTAAAACTTAACAAATTCTGCTGACAAAACAACGATTTTTAACCTTTTTAAATCTCATGGTACATAATTATTCAACTTTTGCGGCACACCAAAAAAATGTATTATATTTTTGACGGTTTGGCAAAATATACGAATATACTTTTTATTGATAACTAGCAAAATACCCGACCTTACTCGGTTTGAATTGGTTTATTCTAGATTGAAGAGATAATCAAAATATATAATGACTTACGTTTTTTGTAGAATAAAAATTTATTTTAACATCTTTCGCCATCTTTATATTTTCTACAACTTACTTTGAACACAAATCCTACACATACATATCCATTCATGTAATACATTTCACATACATCGCACAATTGCTGTATGACAAAGCTACAAAATGACGAAAGGTGATACTAAGGTTACTACTATAAAAGACGATTTATAGGAAGATTTGGAATTCCCTTTCTTAAGTTCTTTTCATTTTCAGCTCAATTAATTAAAATTACGATTTACGGCGAGTGCTCCCGCACTCATAGTCAACAAAACAATATTTTTTTACTTGTGGCACTCTTGCCTCCGGTATGCGACATTGTGAAATTTTGCAATCTTCTCCTGTCATTATGACAACGAATTTTTTAATGTTGGAAAAAGTTCCAGTTTGGATTAATAAACATTATGATTCGTTCAATAACGGCATTATTCTTTAAATAACGGCATTATTCTTTAAATAACGGCATTATTCTTTAAATAACGGCATTATTCTTTAAATAACGGCATTATTCTTTCAATAATGGCATAACTACACTTAAAATTTACTGAAAATTTATACTGACTTACCTAACATTTTTAAGTCTAATACTTTGTGGTGCTGTTGCGTGTGATGAGAAGGAAAACACATTTATTAAAATAATAAATATTTAAAACAGGAAACAGCGAAGTAAAACAAAATAAAAGATGTCGCAAAAAATTGTTCTAAAGATATTAATTTGTGATTCAATTTTATCTCTTGATCTCGCACAGTTGCCACAACTTACAACTAAAAGTGTACAAAATTTAGTAATGTGAAATTAATTAAGAGCGAAAGAACCAGAAAAAATATCACTGCTCGCGCGATCTTGTTCATTCTCGTTTCATTGAAAAATATCGTCTGTCCCAAATATTCGGAAATCGTTTTCATTGCGCAAAGAATAAAAATAAGACTCGAAATAAATGAAGTATCAGAGATGAAATTCCATAAAAAAAATTTTGAACAATAATTACTTTTTCAGCAGTACTAGTAAAGCAATCGAAGTAATCGTAATATTCAATAGACATTCCAATTTTTCCAAAACTACCAAATTATGGTTGATTTAAGTATACTTACTCAGGTGTTTTAGCATGAAACTCAACTAAATATAACAATAAAGAAATGTTTAATATTGCATTCACTAAACTAGTAGATAATGTATAAAATAAAATACAATGCAATCAAATATCTGGAATACAATTCATGTGATGTTTACACAAACACACAAACACAAAATCGAGCATAGAACAGAAAGACGGACAGACAGACAGACTTTCGAAACCAATGCCACTCACTAAATGAAAATAAGTACTCACTGTATGCAAATTTTCATGAAAATATCTTAAACCGCGTGGACGTGTATAGGGCACAACATACATACAGACAGACAGACAGACACCAAACGAGAAAAAGGCGGATTCGGCATCAGAAGGGTCCAAAACGGATAGAAAACTTGAAATGGGTCGAAAATATTGAATGTACAAACAAACACTCCATTCTTATTTATATAGATTAATCTTATACAATTTATGTTAGAGGACTTAGGCCCGGTGCACACATCCGATTTTTCAACGTGCGGCGCCGCTGCGGCACCGAAGCCCAATTATGCACACGTAACCGTGAAATGACGTACGAACTCGTTTCGCACCATTTGCGATAAATATTCTATCGAAGAAAACGTGTTTATTTCACTTACTTGGTGTAAAAAAAAGTATATTTTGAAACAAAATAGACATTACTGGTTACAACCATTTATTAATTATTATTTATATTCCATTTGTTTATGAAAATAAGGTACTTCAGAACGGAGACTCATGTACTGTGCCGTGGGGATCTGTGGTACAAATTGCACGCAAGTTGACGTGCATCGCCCCAGGGGTGCCGGAGGCATGTGTGCACTGCTGCATTGGATCTAATGTATCTCAGACAGCACTTGCGTTGCGGCAGCGGCGCTGCACGGTGAAAATCCGGATGTGTGCACAGGGCCTTAATCTTAGACAATTTATATTAGTGTAATTAATCTTATACAATTTATATTAATGGAATTAAACTTATACAATTTATACTAGTGGAATTAATCTTGTACAATTTATATTAGTGTAATTAATCTTATACAATTTATACTAGTGGAATTAATCTTGTACAATTTATATTAGTGGAATTAATCTTATACAATTTATACTAGTAGAATTAAGCTTGTACAATTTATATTAGTGCAGTTAATCTTATACAATTTATATTAGTGGAATTAATCTTATACAATTTATACTAGTGGAATTAATCTTGTACAATTTATATTAGTGGAATTAATCTATATACAATTTATGTTAGTGGAATTAATCTTACACAATTTATATCAGTGGAAGTAATCTTATACAATTTGAGCTGTTTCATTATCCACACACATAAGCACAACTGAAAATCACTGGTATATCAATTTAGAATTCATTCTTTGGAATATTTATAGGCGAAGTCCTGAAATCGTATTCGAAAAACAATCCAAGTGATGTCACATCCGGAATACGTTCATGAAACGTATTCAGCTACAAAATCACAACTGTCACCTCCATTTAGCTTTATTGAAAATTTTTCTCCAAAAAAGAAAAAAGACAAGTCAAAAAATAAAATTTTTGATGTTATGTCATTGAAAAATACGTATGAGGTGCCCCAGAGTGTTATATTACTATTCTAATGAATATAATAGAAGTTACCACCATCAATACTTACCTAAAATTTAAAAGAAGATTATACAAAATCAATATAAGTTTTATAGTATCCTTTAAGTGGATGTTTCTCAAATTCTGCAATTTTGAGCTACGTCACTTTTCTTTCCGGGTGCGATATATTTACGAAAGAAGGGTGTTTGTTCAACATATTCGCTGGAGAGAATAGGTTTCTACTTACGCTGAACCTCGCAAATCCATGACATGTTGCGTAGTCGCCACTCGATCTTGGGGTTTGCACATGATCATGACGTACTCATCTTCCGCCATTCGTAGACCCTCCATGAATGGAAACCTCAGGGTGACGGAAATCCACTCCTTCGAGAGAAAAAAAATTGGAACTCCTTCAATAAACGTTGTTACATTCTTTGATAGTAGGGGTGGGTAAAGATCGAATCTCCGAGGTTTGTTTTTAGTTCGATCCAAAAGGGCAACTTCATGTTCAGTACATACTCTACGAAGAATTAAAGAAGCCATAGTATGGTAAGGAATCCATCCCTGAATCCATGCCTGCGTACTTTGAGTTATTTCTCTTAAGGCTGCTGCACACTAGGCCAGTAATTTAGTCGAGTGTCGAGTGATTTAGTAACTAAACGTGTTGGGACAAAACTATTTAGTCGAGTAGTTGAGTAAAACGATTTAGTGGACTCGATCCAGTCGAATGGATAGTAGGCGGTCGAGTAGTGCCTCCCACCCCACTCCATTGACCACTAGCGTGCCACTAGACAGGTGTGAACACGTCTGTTTAGTAGAGTTCATTAGTTATTCGTTTTCATTACGCGAAGTCTATTTCTTGTGTGTGTGTGTTTTTTTTAAATATGCCTATTACACACAAGTGTTAAATTTTTGCAACAGTTTGTTGATCGTTTGTCTCGCGGATCGTTTTCATCGCTGTAATTTAAATTCATTAATTTTTTTAGTCGTATTATTTTTTAATGTTTAACGTTTTTTTATTCTCTTAAAATAACATTTTTATCGGCAACATGGTTCGTTGGATACTGCGGTCAAATTTGTTGCTGCTTATGTGGAACAGGAGTTCTTATGGAATGTGAAGTCTTCCCTATACAAAAATAAAGCATCCAAGGCAGTTGCAATCGATGAGTTAGAAAAAGCGATGGGAATAACGAGGTTTCACAAGAAGGAAATCAAACAAAAAATTAAAAGTATTTTGTATTTATTTTTAAACTAGCAGAATTAATTACCTGGCGTTGCTCGGGTTGAATTAATCAAATGTTGATTGAAAAGTGATATGACTAACCATTTCTCTTTCGTAAAAGATTGGTAGCTTGAAATGAATTAAGTGCACGGAAAATAATTTTTAATATCGTTTTAACTTTTTCTTCGCTTTATTTACTTCGGACGCAAATATGTATACATGATACATCCATCTATATACTCTAATTCGTATAATCTTTTTCATCGCGATTCAGCTTCGCTCTTCGCTTTATCTTTAGCAGTCGACACACGAACACCAACTAAACCGTGTGTGAACAGCCACTCCCCAACTTGCCGTTTTCTCGTTTAGTAGAGCTACAAATTCACTCGCTGCTCGACTAAATTACTGGCCTAATGTGTAGCAGCCTATAGAGTTTCACAGGTTAAGTGTGTTGTTTCAAATAGTGCACCATCAGTACAAAGAGGACACAAGTTTTTTTTTAGCAATATCAAGCTCATTATGGATGATAGCAAGTCTTAATTTAGCCCTGCTAAATTTCTTGGATAATCAGAGAGGGGAAGGATTGACTTCTTCCAAGTACAATTTATCGGTCCCTTTTTCACTATTGTTTCAGAGGTTTAGCCACATTCAATCTGAATAAGGAATACAGAAGACCTTGAACTCACCTTGCCGTCCGATCCCTGCTGAACCCGGACTCCGCATTTGCTGAAGTGGTGCACGTGCATGGCGAATGTCCTCGGTGGGTATCCCTGGCCCTCGTTGGGTCTCATGGCGCAGTCTGCGGGGGAGTAGTTGGGTCCGGCGGCATCTTCGAACACCGGTTGAGACGTGTAGTCGGCGGGTGGGACCACCACGGCCGATAGCAACGTCACGCCGTTTGACCTCACGCAGTTGATATCTACATGGTGAGTAATGCTGAGAGATTACTTGAAAAATGAATGCGTCCAAATCAAAATAATACGTTACGACTTTTCATTGAACCAAAATTCCCTCAAATATCATAGACTTTTATGAATCGAAAATGGTATTTTCGGGGGTCAAGTTAACTTCATTATACACAGAATATCCTCTAGTTAGGTAAAAAGTCTTATGAGCGTGAAAAGTCTCATGAGCAAATATCGCAAATGCGACGCTCTTCTGTATATGATGCACCGCCAGAAAGAGCTTGACGACATACTATGTTA
This sequence comes from Metellina segmentata, assembly GCA_947359465.1. NCBI lineage: Eukaryota > Metazoa > Arthropoda > Arachnida > Araneae > Tetragnathidae > Metellina > Metellina segmentata. The sequence goes on from OX375880.1 coordinate 107,967,605, forward strand.
TGGCTTTTCTGATGTAATTCAACAATGATAAAGAGTCCTCTATATTTGATATGATTTTTATGTCTTTATCTTTTCATGTACACCACACACGCTAAGTTTCATTCCGATCGTCCCCTCGTGGGCACATCTCCTTCAAGTGTATACGGGCTTCAAGGACCCGGGGTACTCAAGTGAACTATTCTTCTCCCGCTGGGTTTACTGTCTTTAGTAAACCTGGCTAGTGTAAGTTTTTTATAAAGGCCAAAATATGAGAAAATAGACAATACGCAAGGAATCGTGTACACTATCCAGACAAGATGCTAAGTTCAATAAGTATGGGGTAGTAGAGAAGAGTCTGTTAAAATTGCCCATTGCGCATAGGTACCATTTACCAATCGTCGTAAGGCCCTCAGGGACACATCTACTTTAGGTGTGGTTGGACTTCAAGGACCCGAGGTACCCAAGTGATTTATTCTTCTCCCGTGAGGTTTACTGTCTCTGGTACACATAAGGGTCGTGACACAAGGATGTCCGAGCGTTCTTTATCCCCGTATATTTTCTCCTCACCATCCTTTCTTTTCACAATTACGTGACATCTTATGTATTGTGCTTGAAGCAGCTTGGTAAAATAACGCACGTGTCATAAAACTCAAAACCAAACATTCCGATCGAACATTGGATTCAACGTGTTTCGTTTATTTTGAATGCAGAACTTTTTGACCTAGATTCTTGAGCTGCACCTGTGGAACCAGAAGTCTCCTCACGGCCATCCCTTGTCCGGCCTTAAACCCTTTTTGGTAGGCTGGATGGCCTGGGTTATAAAAGAAAGCACAGAGTGCATGATAGGAAATTAAATTTAAGTAGCACGGATTTTGGCATGCAATTACACTCTACAATAAAAAAAACGTCGCACAAAGAAGGAGTTGTCCAACAGTGCTACTGGGCTTGATCCACTTGGAACGGCGCTGACTGTCGACGTATAGTCTTGAGTGATGAGTCCCGTTTCCAATTGTGTCCTGACGACAACCACAGACGTTTCTGGAGATGTCCCGGGCAGCGTAGGGATCTTGCCCTTAGTATCGCACGCCACATATGCCCACAACAGGGCGTTATGGTCTGGGGTGCTATCTTCTTTGATAGCCCTTTGGTAGTCATTTCTGGCACACTTACAGCACAGAGGTACGTAGACGACATTCTACGACCGGTTGTGTTACCGTTCCTTTTGCGACACCCCGGACTTACTTTACAACAAGATAATACCCGACCGCACACGGCACGTGTTGCTATGAATTGTCTTCCAGCTTTCCCAACACTTCCATGGCCAGCTAGGTGTCCTGACCTCTCTCCCATCGAGCACATTTCGGACGTTATGGGAAGGCGATAGCAACAATCCCGGATGTTTACCATTTATCCCGACAGTTGGAGAAAATTCCGCATTACATCACACGGGATCTTTTTCAGTCTATACCACGCCGGGTGACGCATCCAGGCCAGAGGTGGACCAACGCCTTACTGTCTTGCTCCTTTTGTAACGGTCAAACTCTGAAATAAATAGTTCAGTTGTTCTGAAATTTGAATCGTTTGTTTTTCGATGTATGTTCTTCACATCCACAAATTTTTATCGCAATAGGAGAACTGCTTCTTGGTGCATCGATTTTTTTGTTTGTTATACAGTATATTTTTAAGGGTTAAAAGTACTATGACAATCAGGTTTTTTTTTTAGAAAAGAACAATTGTATGTAACTCACGAAAACTGTAAGAATATAAGTGTATACTTACCATCAGCATGTACCCCTGATCTCGTCACGTGGTCACTCTGCTCATGGTTGCCCTGGTGATGGTTGTTTTGGATGGGAGCGGGTGGTTGAACCAGGGGCGCTGGAGGCCGAGCGCCGTTCTGGTCCAGTGGTGCTGGAGGTCTGACAGGACCGGGTCTTTGAGGGGGCCCGATCGGGGCAGGGGGCTGGGGTTCTGAGTGCCATGGATCCGAGTCCCACCAGCCCATTCCGAAGCGATCAGCTTTTTTCTGAAAATATATGCATTACTTTGGTTATTGTAGGTTCTGGACGAATAGCACTGAATGAAATGTAGTAAAGCTTCAATGAGTCATCACTGAAAGGACCCAGAAATTTTGAGGACTTAAACGTAATATGAACTGAAACGAAGTAACCACAAAATATACTTAATATGATATATACTTAATATACTTAATATACTGCAACAAACTTGTTGATTTTAAATTTATCACGGTATTCGTAGAAATAATATTACATCAACGAAAATTTCATAAACTAATATAAACATTAATTTTACCTCTTTTAATTTCTTACTAGCTGAATAACCCGGCGTTGCTTGGGTTTCAAATATGAGAGCGATAGCTAAAATATGACCGCGACATTTAAATGTGTTAACTCAAATACACAAACCCTATAGAACGTATTTCCTTATCTATGTCCATTTATTGCAGAAAAACAAACCTTATATTTTTAAATTGGGGCTTCGAGGGGCACTTTTAGGACTACCTGTGGGCCAATTTTCATGGTTACAGATTGGTCTGAAGACAAGAAAAAAATAGCCTACGTTTTCCGCAGTCACCAAATTTCGCTTGTATTGGTCAAACGGTGTAGAATTTTCCAGATAACATACACACACATCGTTATATGTATGTATGTATATATATACTGCTGTTTGTAAGAAATGCAACACCATGAAGGAATCATCCGAATTTGCAGCAAATGTCAATTATAGGATGCTATGCAAAGTATTAAAGTTTCATAGCCACCACGCATGCGTGGTGTGAGCAGCGCCCTCTGAACTGATGCTAAAAGCGAATAAATAGAGGGCTGTAGCGGGACGTTGAAAATAGAGCATGGTTTTTTTTAGTGGCGAACGTTTAGTGAGACCTAAGTATGCCTCCACGACGAAATAGGGTGACATTTCAACAACTTACGGAGTTTGAACGGGGAAGAATCATCGGTCTTCGTGAAGGAGGATTTTCCTATCACGCAATAGCAGCTCGTGTGCAGCGGAACAGTTCCACAGTGATGCTAGTTTGGATGCAGTGGACCAACGAGCACCGGACAGTTCGAAAAACTGGGAGTGGACGATGGAAGGTGACGTCAGCGCGCGATGATAGACACCTGGTCCACATGGCGGTGAATGACCGTACAACTTCTTCCAGGCAGTTGGCAGCACTTTGGTCAACTGCTACAGGTGTACTAATGTCGGCTTCGTCAATTCGTCGATGTCTCATGCACCGTGGACTTCGTGTAAGGATTCCTTTATGCAGGATCCCCCTCACACTAAACCATCGACGGCTGCGTCTGCAATGGGCTCATGAGCACATAGCCTGGCGGGCTGATTGGCAACAAGTTGTCTTTTCTGACGAATCCCGCTTTAATTTGTGGAACCATGATGGCCGCATTCGTGTTAGACGCTATGCCGGTGAACGTTACCTTCCAGAGTGTGTTATCGAACGTCAAAGTGGCCGAACACCCGAAGTTATGATCTGGGGTGCGATTTTGTATCATGGACGATCTCAGCTGCTACGAATTGAGGGTAATCTGTATAGCAACAGGTACGTCTGTGAAGTGCTAGAGCCCCAAGTCGTTCCCTTCCTTCAAGGCATCCCTAGAGCTATCTTTCAACAGCATAATGCACGCCCACATGTTACAAGGAATGTTCAAGACTTCTTTTCAGCCCAACACATGCAACTTCTTCCTTGGCCTGCTTATTCGCCGTATATATCGCCTATTGAGCACGTGTGGGATTTGGTTGGTCGGCGTCTCGCTTGTGATCCGCGTCCTGCAGCTTCAAAAGACAAACAGCAAGATTGACTTTTTCTCAAAAACACTTCAGGCTTTGAATTGATAATCTGGTAGTATTTTGAATCGACGTAATCAAATGCCGAATTTGTTCTTAGGCTTCAAGAACTTGTGTTTTAATAGGTAGTGAAAATAACATCCTCATTTTAATTCATCACTAGCTTTTTTCACGCTTTTCTTCCTAAAAATTCCGTAGTTAAATCTTTATAATCACTTGAGAACATAATGCAACGTTGTTATCGATGCATATGCTGTAATTTATGTCAGGGACATCCACTTTCATTAAGAGTTTCAAATAAATTCAATAAAGAATCATAGTCGGAGTAATCCTTCTTTTGACTTCATCAGACATAAACTCTGCCCGTTCAAAGTCCTCGCCACAAGTGGCTAATTATTCGGAGTAGAATTTGATTTCGCGACGTGTTAAAGAGGGCTTAATTACATTGGTACATATGAGAATCAGACAGATCTGAAGAAAACTGACTACTTATCCGAAGGGACGTGTTATCCAGATGACGAATTATCGAGGTTTTACTGCTTACACTACTAGGTGGTTTCACCTCTGCTCGCTCCCGCTTGCCCACTTCTAAGTAGTCTGCCTTTCTAAGCATAAGAAGTCTTGATCGGTTCGCTAAGTAAACCATGCTCGCTTTGTTTGTTAGCAATACGCTCAAGCAACAAAACATTTGAATGTTACTATTTTGTTAGATAAAAAGTATAGATTTAAGAATTTAAATTTAATTTAGTAAGCTTAGAAGAACGTTATGCATGACACAGTCAGGTGTTGTGAGCATCTTCGTGTTTCGGAAGTAGATTAATGTTCCATGGTCTTGCAAATAGGATTTCATTTCAGTGAGTACCCTTAAATTGCGGCATCTATGAAATTCAAAGGGCCTACTTTCTTGCCTGAAAAAGGAGCTTTCGTCCTCCGAAGACCTTTTACGGATAAAGAGACGACCCTCTAGTCCCACAACTTTTCATTCATCAAGGTTAAAAACGTCAATGAAACTAAGGACTTTAGCCCTATGACATGTTCGCACTCATACACCCGTTTTGCAACCATTATTCTTCCCTGCATGAGTTCTAACTTGTTGTAGATTTTTTGACCAACAGAATATTATCTATGATTCTTTCAATTCAGAGATGTGGTTATTGAGTGATTACTAGCTGAATAATTCGGCGTTGCTCAGGTTTAAAATGTGACCGCGACATTTCCCTGTGTTAACTCAAATACACAAACCCTGTAGAACGTGTTTCCTTGTCCATGTCCACTTATTGCAGGAAAACGAACTTTAGATTTCAAAATTGGGGCTTAGAAGGGCTCTTTTAGGACTACATGTTTGCGTTTCATGGCTACAAAAGACAGGAAAGAAATAGACTATGTTTTCCGCAGTGTTCTAAAGTATGTAAAAGTGTACCAAATTTGGTATTGAATGGTCAAACGGTGGAAGACCATGAAGCTCAAGGGAACACAGTGCTTGTGTCTAGATAAAAAGGCTGTGCTGCACTCAATTATAGTACCCACTTATTTTATTTAGTTAGTCCGGCACGTTTACCCTACGCTCCGACTAGCTAAGGTCACTACGGATAAAGAGAAGGCCTAGAGGAATTCTGGATGAGGTCTAGACGAACTCATACGAGAACCGTTATTAGGGTGAAAAACCAAAATTTAGATATCGTTTGCCGTAGGCTGGAGTGTTATGTGACCAGAGGTAGGTGTGTGACCAAGAGTCATGTGACCAGAGCTAGGTACCCTTTAGGTCAGGCCTCGAAATAGATTTTTTAATACAGGTGCACAAGGTGCACCTAAGTTTTTAAATTAGGTGCACAGGTTATATTCTAGGTGCACATTTAAAGAAACGTAATATAAGAGCATTGATATAATGTAAACTACTTTATTAGTTGAGTATGGTTAGATATGTTAGTATAGTAGATAGTAAATAAAAATATTTAAACATCTAAATTCTCCCTTCTCCGGCGCACGGCTGTCGCAGCAGTCGCTTCAACAGAGCTATCTGGAAAATGTTTCGATCATCGGAAAGTTCTTATGGCATGGCACAAGTAAACCTTCCTCCTGTATAAACCCGTTACGGCCCAGTGATTTTGTTTTCGCATAGTGTGTATTTAGAAATTTCAATTACGTTCCTTTATAGCGAGATAGGTTTGTTTAGCATTAATAGTTTGTTAAAGCATCTAAATAACATAAAACGTTCCCTCCCCTTTTTAACGTTAGGCGCACGGCATGCACCTAGCTGGAAAAAATTAGGTGCACAATTTTATTTTCATGTGCGCAGTGTACCTGTGCACCCGGGTATTTCGAGCCCTGCTTTAGGTCAATCTTAGCATGATTAGTAAAAATATGCACAATGAAAAAGAGAAATTACAATTGGAATTATGATAACGGAGCATAGTTTTAAATTTCTTCAGTGAATCTTCAAAGGTAGGAAGCTATTGATAACCTTTCTAGAAGGACGAATTTGAGTAGGTACAAAGTATTATTAATATTTTTACCTGTTACACCTGTTTCCAACTTTGATTTTGTTAAAAACATTCTGCAGTTTAATTAGTACTTAGTAAATATAGGGCATTTTATAGGGGATTCCTAGAGGCATTCGTCTGAGGCCTCACACTCAATACTCGCGTTGTTAACAGAACCAGAAAACTAGTTTCATACCTTTGTGTCATCTTGATGATCTTCAAATGAAGCTTTGAGAACAACTTGGCTGAAGACACCCCAGAAAATAATGTGCTCTGTGAAATGTCTCATATCTAACCGTAAAATGAAAAAGCTGTTACATTTCAGTCACAAGTTGCACACTTAAAGTATTCATGAAACTATGAAACATACACAATGCAAAAGTTTAATTTTTTCTTTGTACAAAGTAAGCGATAAGAACGAGACACTGAATTTAATAACACTAATTCTAGGTAAAAAGAACTCCATTGCTATCCTCTTTCATTTGGTCTTTCCCAAATATTTTGATTCCAATAGTATGAAAAGGCATTGAAAACTCGATCGAACGGAGATTTTTAGATTAGAATAATGCAATGCGAATTTATTTCAAGATATTATCTGTCTTAAATTTCTAATATCTTTCTGTTGAATGCTTTTGTACGTACAGTGATGAGGTAAGGAAAAGAGGTTAAAATTTCACCGAATTTTTTTTTCTTGGTGTTTCAAATCGTTACTCGTCTGTTCCTTTTTCTAGATCGAGGTCTTTTGCTTACCTTGATCTCTTACTTCAAACACAATCAGAATTTCTATCAAGTAGAACAGAGAACCTATGCTTTTGTTGGATATGACAGTTTATTATTTTTACACTTTGTTTTCTAATTGGAAAAATCCTTAAAAATGAAATGAATTCTCATTGCCTAAGGCCACATTATTTTTAAAGTTATTTATATTGAGTAAATTTACAGTTTTACTCTGAAAGCCCTAGCTTCTAGGAAAAACTCCCGTTTTATCTAACGGCATGTTTATCTAGAGTATCGATCGTAAATAGAGTCTGAGAAATACAGAGTGAATTAAGCTTTAACCTTCCAATCGGTTTTGAAGAGTCATCTTGTGCATTAAGACCTGATGAATTATGATGACAAGATCATCAAGATAATGCTGTTTTTTTATGATGACGAAATCAAGATCTGGTCAGTTCTCTTCCAATGATGAGATACATCGTCTATGAAAATCTGGTCAGTTTTGCTAATAGCTATATAACTCGTTGGTACGTAGGAATTTTAATTAGAGTCTCACTGCTGCAACACAACGTGCTATTAGCAATTGTCCGGGATCCTTGACCCGAAAGAAAAAATCTAAGGACAATACCACGTAATTTTATACCACGGTTAGATGACTATAACTCGTCGAGACAAATAAACGGAGGGTTGAAGAGAAAAAACACGCTTATATATCCTCTTTTCCATTTAAGATCTTTAGATGGAAACACTGTTTTGTAAAACAGTATAAAAATATTTAATTTACACACTACAGTGAAACTTCGATTAACCGTCACTCTTTTAACCGTCAGACCGTTATTACGGAACATTGCTGCTCAGAAAACACGAGCCTTGAAGAAACAAAAGAAAATGACAGACTATTTTAAAATTTGAATAGATAATATATGTACGTCTAGAGCGTAAGTTCATGTAAAAAAAAGCACCATACATATGTACTATACTGTACTCAATGTAAATGATATATATTGTTTGTTTCTGTAAAATAAAATACATGTATGTACAGTGTATTACTAGTTCGTAAACGTGCATTTTTTTGTCATTCGTTGGTATGCAATAGATGGGGTGGGTTGTTGCTCAAGGTTTTTCTGTTATCCGTCTATTCGATTACCAGTCAAGATCTGACCCTGACGGTTAATCTAAATTTCACTGTATTTTACCGTTGAAATCTGATTTGACCACCACGATATCTAAAACGCAGGTGTCGTCATTCCCCCTAACTGACCACATAGCTAAGCTAGCAAATATTTTTGTTTTCCGCATGTAGTAAATAATTTTTTCATCGAGTGTCAGACTTTTACATCCTTATATAAAGCGCCACGATGTAAGTCTCATTTATACTTGTCCTCCGACTAATTTTATTTTTTAAATAGCGGAAGAATCTCAACTTGTTTCTTTAGAAATAGGAGCTCCAAAATCTCTCGTTTCAAGCATTTGTCTTAAACTCGAGTAGGTCCTGGTCTAATCGTCCCTTGCGTAGCAAAAACTAAAACAACCCGACCATAGTGCGCCAAATCAAACCAAACCTAAGCTGGATTGGAAAACAAGTACACTACACTACAATAATGGACCGGACACCAGCGGAATTGCATAAAATCTGACTATTTGTTTGGGGGTGTTTTCCGTGGTATGGCCTGGGACCTTTGCATGTTGTTCTTGGTGAATTGAACGCCGACGCCTAAGGAACTTTTTGGACAATCACTTTCTTTCTACGCTCTGAGAATTTTATGGAATGGACAAATGTTACTTCCAGGACGACAACGCTATTCTTGCACCGGGGCTTCCATGGCACAGAGCGATATATAGAAGCGTGATATCACAAGGAGTTACTGTATATAGGGGTGGACGGAAAAACTTTTTTACTGTAGCTTAACCTTTAGACTACGGCCGGTACAGCAGTTGTACCATGATCGGGCCAAGAAAGAATTTGGACAACGGCCAGTACATCAATTACTATATCTTGAAAGTTACAAAGGTGCGTTTACATTTGCTATCCGAACCGTTCAAGAGCCGCTCGTGAACCGTTCGTTGAGGTTATTTTCACAACAAACTTCCAGCGACCCATTGGAAAGGAAGGAACTAACCACCAACTACAAAGCTGTCATTCGTCAGCCTCCGGTAATGACGGAGTCTGGAGGTTCGCAAGCAGAAAGGAAAGCAACGAACTATCACGACGCCGTCTCAATCTGAACCGCGAACGCCTTTGTGTTCGTCGGAAAACCGACAGGAAGCAGATCGCCACGAGCCGTTCGTTTGGAGTCCAAAATCCCGTCCAAATCATTAGAACTAGAGATTCGCGAATGGTTCGGCTCCCAAATGTATGATTGTGCCAATAAAGAATTCAAGCAACGGCCAGTACATCAGTTTTACCATGATCGCGACAAGAAATAATTTAGACAACGGCCAGTACAGCAGTTGTATATTGAAAGTTATAGGAATCGCCCCAAGAAATAATCACGCTTGTTAGATCTATAGCCGTAGTCAAAAGTTTAAGATTCGTGCCAAGAAACAATTTAGACTACGGCCGTTACACTAGTTGTACCTTGAAAGTTATAAAAAAGAATGCCAGGAAAGAATCGCGCTTGTTATATCTCTATATCCGTAATCAAAAGGTTAAAAGTTAGACATGTGCAATACAACCGATTTAAATCTCGAAAAGCAGCAATCGATTCTAACCAGAGTAGTATTTAAATATCAGATTATATATACAAGATAAGATAACGTGAATAGAGATTACCTGCTGAAGATGACTGAATCGTCCAAAAAGGATCTGCGGAGTAAACTCGTTTCTTCCAGAAGCGCCGGGCTTTATAGTAAGGAAGTGGAGGAAGTAAAGGTCATGGTGGAGCACAGAAATAACCTGCATTATCATCGCAGATATTGCAGTACTAAATCCTGGTGTCATACTCCTCTCGGCCGCTTGACACGGGGGTAAGTGTCTGGTCGAAACTTGACAAGACAGCCACAATTGTTTCGTCGGATTCCTTGATGACAGATGAACATTTGATGTAGGTCAGTATATCCGTTGGATGACATGTTTTTAGTTTGGTGTTTATAAAAATAATTTCGGGCTCCTTTTGAATACTCCTTACGGCGATATTCAAAAGCTAGCTTTTATTTAATACTTAGTGTCATATATTTTTTTGCATCCAATCAATTGGCTGTTGGGTTTTATGGCGCAAGGGCCATATTTGAACAAGCTGCCCCAAACAACGTAAAGTAAAACGGACACACATCCAAAATGAAAGTTTTTACTACCTCTGAAGAGAGGAACATCCAGGGAGGAATCGAATCTGCACAACCTATAACTCGAGTGTTGCAAGAGTAGTGGGCAAACCCATTGAGCCACGGCGACCCCTACCTCAGAGGCTACCCCGAACGTCAATGTCTAAAGAGGTGCCATTTCGAAAGTATTTATAAGCTTTTTTGGTATTTTATCTTGGTAAAGGAGTTTAAAGTTTTTAGAAAAGTTTGTCATTGTCACAGATGAGAATATTCTAGGGATGAGTTTGTGGTAAAGATTTCTAAGAGTCATCTTTAAAATGCAATTCCCAAAAATAGTGAATACTTACCTTCATGTAGCTTTCTCAACAAGGGATCACAAAGTAAAAATTACCGTATAAGTAGGGCAACTTTTTTGTTGCAGTAAAAATGGGAAAAGTTGCATTTATGGAAATAAAGTTGCATTTATTTTTGATACACTAAAATCTAAAGTAAATTATTCGTAAAAAATGAAAAACTTCAATATATATTAACAATTTTTGTGGTGTACAACAGTATTATAATACATCATTAAATACAGAAGAACGTTTAATGGCCGATCCTTGGCCAGTAATTTCTTTAACAAGAAAAACTGCGAAAGCTGCTGTCATATAATGTGTTTTATCGGATAACAGAAGCGCAAAATCCTTTCGCTCAATATTCAGAGATTTTAAAACGTCATTTACAAGGCGAACAACATATTGATGATCGACACTCACCTCACAAACTCTGCAGTCGATTACACAAGTTTCCTCAGGATTATCAGCCAACCAATGTGTTACGGAACTTGCCATTTATTTCACTTTCGTCTGTTAGGACGAACACATTTTATCCATCAACTCCTTGTTTGATCTGCAATACTTCGGCGTTCACAAGATCAGACACACATGATCGAAGGGTTAATTGAGAGAGTAAAAAATGAAATAGTAATTTCAAATCAATTCATTTTAATCTAAATTTTAAAAAGTTGCAGGTGGTTGCACTTATGCAAAAAGTTGCATTTACGTAGAAAGTTGCATTCATGTTGCGGTTATAACTCACTTATAATACACCTCATGTAGGAGGAATTTTGGTTTTAGTACTTCACATGCAGCGTAGAACGTGTGAAAAAAAGTTGCATTTGTTGCAAAAAGTTGCCCTACTTATAAGCTCTTAGAACAATACAAAGGTCTTTCTTTTGGAAAAGAGAGAGAGAGAGGGAGGGAGATTCATATCAGTAAGAGAGATTCATATAATTCAGAAAAGGTGGATGGGATAAAGCAGCTAAATACTCCTTACGAAAACGTCAGGAGTACAAAGTAAGACAAGGTTCGCCTTTTCTAATTTTCATCTCAGAAAACCATCAAAAAAACTTCTAATTTGCTAATTTTTATGCATGATCAAAAATTAATCGCAATAAAAACTAACATGTAATGTGATAAATAATTTATTTTAAAAGTTGATGAACAAATCATTTTATCTTAATTAATAGCTGAATACCCTAGCGCTGCTCGGGTTGAAATGGTTAAATGTTGATTGAAAAGTGAAATAGAATAATCACTTTTTTACAAGAAAAATGCAATCATTTAAGTTGTACGGAAAATACTTTTAAACTTCGTTTTAACTTTTTCATAGCTTCTACAATTTACTTCGGATGCAAATATATAAATTTAATTTCTGAATAATCTATTGCAATATGCAAAAGACTAAGACGTACAAACAGAAACGAAATTCCGATGAAAAAATGCAGAATTCTGATAAACGAAAGATGTGCAAGGTGTCGAATTTCGACTTCCTGAGCTGAAATAGAGCAATTCGAAAAGGACAGAAAAATATTGGTGAAGACGATAATATCTATATCTATAAAATTCAAATACCACTCACTCACTGACTGACTGACTCATCACTGTATCTCAAGAACTACAAGTCCTAGGAATCTGAAATTTTGCAGGGTGTTTCTTCTTATACCTTAGGGCAGGGCTCGAAATACCCGGGTGCACAGGTGCACGTGAAAATAAAATTGTGCACCTAATTTTTTCCCGCTAGGCGCACCTGTGCACCTAATTTAAAAACTTAGGTGCAGCTTGTGCACCTGTATTAAAAAATATATTTCGAGGCCTGCCTTAGGGGTGTATTAGGAAAGGATTTTGAAAAATTCGAATCCTAAGAGGCCTAAAATTGACCTAAGGCCTAAGCCAAAAGCAATTTGAAATCGCCATAGAAATAACATTGAGCATAAAACGATTGATGTATGCATCTCAGATTGCTTTACCAGTGTTGATCGAAAAGCAATTTTCTTAAAACAAATTAAATTATAATGTTCATGTTTGAACTGAATTTTTACTTCTTCCCATGATGAAAATAATATTTATAAATATTTGATTGATGAAGAAAGAATATTTAGAACATTTAGTTTTATAATTACTTAAATTTTATAATAGAGCACGAAAAGCCCAAACGATAAACTCATTGATCATAAAAAGCGTAAATTTGCTACTCGGTATCTGGCAACCTCAAAATTAATGTTTAATTTGAATTGAAAACTAGATGGTTGCCGTCATATTTGAAGATTCCCAAGTATTATAAATTATGTGTTTTTTTATGCTTATAAATCATTGTCTTTATCAATATTGTTCACATTTTTTGGCGAATTGTTTTACTTCAGAATATATTCATGAAATCGAAATTGAACACGCTAGAACAGATTTTTTTTTCAGAATTCTAACTTTTTTAAGGATTGGAATTTTGTTTCTGTTTGCATTATGTGTTCCGGTATATTACCTATTCCAGAAATATTATTTTGAAGTTATATTTTATTTATTTATTTCCTGCAAAATATCACTAGACATGGGTACTTTCGTGATGGTATATTTCCACTAACTTTCTTTAAATCTTTGGTTGAATACGCTATAGTGTGTAGATAATAAATAAATAAATAAAATTTACAAATCAAAATATTTTTTAAGTGTGTAATTTGATATTTTAAAATGACATGAAAATTTTCAAAAATAACTTTTAATAAGATGGGTTACGTCAAATTAAAACTGGTAGTCATACTTTGTTGTTCTAAATATATTTCAAAATTTTGATATAGCTTTTCATTGAAAAACGATTGAAATAAACTAAATTATTTTTTTCTTTCGTGTTTCATGGGTGTTATTGAAAGCTGTAATCCATAGTCAAGTAACTACATCTATCATTCTAAATAGATACGTACTGTATCCGTGTTGGAGAAAAGGGAATTTTTAACAAGACTTTGTTGATCTTGGAATAATATCACATCAAGTAATTTTGAAAATTTGAAATTTTATGTCTTAAGAGACAGAAAGTCGATGTTTCTTATACTATTTATTGAAGCTGTTCTTACGCAACTTAGATACATGTGAATCGTTCGTTGAAAGTGATTTTCTTTTTGTAAAAGAGCTGTAAAATCAACCATCTGTTTATTAAAAAATTGTTATCGATTGGGTTTAATTTGTCTACTCTGATGACATGTATTTCTGACAGAAGCTCTGTTATTCCGCATGCCACTAAATGGAATTTTCTGGGAAAAGTGCCCGTTTGCTTCAAATGAAATTAGTCACGAATGCCGTAAATTTTTAGCCCCCTTGAACAAATAGAACGCCGATTAATATGTAGCCAATCATATCCGACGGGTTTTTAAATATAAGTGTACCAAATGTGTGGATTGGTCAAAAGTAGGATTAGTGTAGAGAACAGACAAACGTAAACTCTGCTTTATGTATCTAACAGAAGTTCCGTTATTCCACCTGCCGCTGAATGGAATTTTCAAGAAAAATTGCTTTTGCTTCAAACTAAATTATTAACGTATGCTGTTACAATTAATTTACCATCTTCTCATATTGATAATGAAATTCGAAAATATCGCATACTAGGTGAGAGAATGAAACACAATGAAAACATATTCATAGGAAAACTAAATGCAAGACTATCCACTGAAATTTCGCCATTTTTACTGAAATTGAATGCACGGGAATATTTGTAGTCACTCGAAAACTTAAAATCAACGTCAGCAGAAGTGTGACGAATATGAAATGGTGTATATGGTTGGATACAACATATATGCATATTTGCGTCCGAAGTAAATTGTAGAAGCGATGGAGAAATTAAATTGGTATTAAATTTTTTCCCCGTACACTTAAATGATGCTAAGATTCTTTTATGAAAAAGAATTGATGATGACTTTTCATATCATATCATATTATTAATTCAACCCGAACAAAGCCGGGTATTTCTGCTAGTGATTTATGAAATTTAGTAATGCTCAAATATGACCGCGTCGTGTACCAAGTGCCAACTGTTACCGGCTTCCCCCGAACATATCCTCGATTGCTTGGGGCTCACTTTGGCGGATGTCCTTGATTGCCCACTCCTGGTGCTTGACTTTGCTAGAGTTCATAGTCTCATGGATTTGATCTAGCTGCTGCTAGATCCTGAAGGATTAGACACAACAACAACAACATGACCGCGTCGTTTCCCTGTGTTAAGTTTCCTGTAGAACGCGTTTCCTTGTCAATATTCATTTATTGCAAGAAAACGAATTTTATATTTCAAAATTGGGGCTTTGAGGGGCAGTTTTAAGACTTACTGTATGCTAATTTTCATAAGTGCTACAGATTGGTCCGACGACAGGAAAGTAATAGTCTATGTTTTCCGCAGTGTTCTTGAGTATAAGTGTAACAGCTTTGTTGTGGATTGGTCAAACGGTGTAGATTTGTATAGAGACTACACACACACACACATCCTTTTTTTTTATATGAAGAGAGGCTAGCTGAGTAACGTGGCATTGTTCGGCTTTCAAATATGACCGCGACATTTCCCTTGGTTAACTCAAAAACATAAACCCTGTAGAACGTGTTTCCAACCGTGACATTTCCCAGTGTTAACTCAAATACACAAACCCTGTAGAACGCGTTTCCTTGTCCATGTCCAATTATTGCATGAAAACAAACTTTAGAATTTAAAATTGGGTCTTCGAGGGACACTTTTAGGACTAAATGTGTGTCAATTTTCATAGTCGTATGTGTTACAGATTGGTCTGAAGACAGGAAAGATACGACTATGGTTTTCCGCAGTGTTCCTAAGTATAAATGTACCAAATCTGGTGTAGATTAGTCAAACGATGTAGATTTGTATAGAGAACATACACAGTACGCCAAGAGTAGGGTATTCAGTCCCTTGCTGTACGCCAAACACCTCAACATTGCACACATTTTGCTATGGCAATACTACTCGGTGATTTAGGAAAGACGATCAATAACGAGTTAACTTGTCGGCAGCAAGCGTGTTAAGGAAGAAAAATTGTTTGGCGCCTTTCAAATACTCGCGCCTTCATAAAACCTCCAATATTAATAATTAAGAATCACCAGACTGCCGAAATATTCTACATCAACTGGGACCACTGTAACTCAGTGGGTTTGCACACTGCGCTAGTCACCGGAGAGTTGTGAGAGGTGCAGGTTTCATTCCTCCCGGGGGTTTCTTCTCTCCTGTATCAGTAAAACTTTCTTTGTGTGCGTAGATCTATTCCTTGACGCTGTCTGTCGTGTGTTTGGCACAGCTTTGCCAAATAGGGTCCTTGTACCCAGTGCCCTCAAATAGGCGGTGTTGCTGTTGCCATGGCAACGGGGCCGGTGGGTCAGGGAGGCCCGCAAAGCGGTAAGAAAATTAGTTTTAAAAAAAATTCATATAACTGGCGCTGATGTTGTAAATAACTTTTTCACGTGTCAAATTATGTGAAAATCCCTAAAATGTGACATTCTCCGTGATGAAACTAAGAAAAAATCTAAAATAATTTATTCATGTTTGTTTTTCAAGGAGGACTTTACACTTTTTCTATTAAGAATTATTAAAGTTTGAATTATATTTTAATCATTTGCTTTGATTTTTAAATTCAATTGCAGAATTGTATATATGCAAAGAACATTTTGATTTTCCGGATATTAAAACTGTGTTGCTAGTAACTATGTTTATTTTTGTTTATTCAACACTTTCTTACCTAAATGTCTTGTTTGATATATAGTATATTGCATATCTCACTCGTACAAACCTATATGGAGTATGTTTTAGGATTAAATAATGGAAAATGCTTAAAAAAAATTCAAGATATATGTTTAAATATAAACAGTGTAAAAGGAAAATGAGTGAGGGGCCCGTCATAACAGCTGGCAATGGGGCGCAGAGATTGTGTGTGTGTGTGTGTGTGTGTGATGTAGGGAGCCTGCATGTACCATAAAAACCCAACCAATCATTTACAATAAACTCGACGAAGAGTTCTCAAAGGTTTTGCTTGAATTTCTGCACGCAAACAATTTATATAATCATTTTTATCTGAGAGCCCTGTTTGGAAACTTGAAATTTTCAATAGTTGTAACAGGTGCGAGGGAACGGTGGCAATAAAACAAACTTGAACTTTCAAGATAGATATGAGGATGATACGACTTCCTCCACACTGAACGGCCTACCGACACAAATTGCAAACGAATGTGACATCCTCCAGTACGTCCGTTTGAAGTAAAGGTATTCTTTCGCCCAGTGACCCTTTTCGAACCAACTTTTGACGGTGGCATTTTAATCCTACAACGCGTCAAAGCGGTCGGGGGATTGTCCTGTCGAGTCACTTCTCTTTGACCTCTCTAACTCAAAAAACAAAGGAAGTTCAAGTTCGGAAGCGATACCATATAACGTCTTAGAAAAAGAGGAAAACAAAGTGGTGATACAGTGAAGCTGCAATTTGTAGACTTATCTGCCTTTCAGAATGGAAAAGTATACTAGCCTACAATAATGGACCGGACGCCAGCGGATTTGCATAAAATCCGATAACTTGTTTGGGGTGTTTTTCGTGGTACGGCCTGGAAATTTGCATGTTGTTCCTGGTCAATTGAATGCCGACGCCTACAGGAACATTTTGGACAATCGGGTTCTTCCTACGCTCTGAGTTTTATGGAATGGACGAATGTTACTTCCAGGACGGCAACGCTCCATGTCATGTTGCAGCCTCTGTCAAGCAGTGGTAAGTAGATATAGATGTAAAACGTCTTCCCTGGCCTGCTCAGTCACGACCTAAACCCCACAGAACATTTGCGGGTCGAGTTAGAGCGACGCTTACCGACCAGGGAACCACGTCCGAAACTTACAGCTGAGCTGGAGAGATTCTAGCAGCAAGAATGGAGACACAAATACCCATAGCTGTGTATCAAAACCTTGTTGAAAGTATGCCCAGAATGGTTGCTAGTGTAATTGCAACACATGGGGGACCATCCCCCTATTAAAACGTGTATTCTTTCCCTTATAGCATCACATCTTGCTGTCCGGTCCATTATTGTAAGGTAGTGTCGATACGGAGAAAAAAAGTGCACAACACAGAATTACCAGCTTCGTGATATTCCTCGGCCGAAGAGGAAGAAAGCCCGATTGTGAGGATTCAAGGATAGCTGAAAATCAAATTATCCTATGGTTCATTTTTTCTTGAACACTCAGGGTATTAGGCTGGTTGGTAGAGTAGCGGATTATCAATTGAGCTCGATCCAATCAAAGATCGTTGCGTACGGGGAGAGCTGGTGCACTGTGGTGACATCAAATGTTCTCAAGTTGGCATAGTGTGCCCGATCAGGTCGTTGCTTCGTCATCCGGCGAGAATCGGAATTACGTGTTGCCCTTGGATCTTTCCTTTGGTGGTTGATCCCGGACTGTCGCCAATAGATCGTTGTGTTGCTCCAGTGCGATGTTAATTAACCTTTTGACTACAGCTATAGATATAACAAGCGTGTTTCTTTCTAGGCGAGATTCTAATAACTTTCAAGGTACAGCTGATGTACTGGACGTTTTCTGCATTCTTTCTTGGCGCGATCATGGGACAACTACTGTACCGGCCGTAGTCTAAAGGCTAACTAAAAACCAAAAAGTCAAATTTTTGGTATTTTGTATTAACGTCACACTGGAGCAACATAACGGGCTATTGGTGATGGTCTGTGATCAACCCCCGAAGAACAACACCACGTTCAGATGACGAGGCAACACCTGAACGGGCACCCCACTCTTCCACGCCACAACAACGTGAGGACATTCGAGGCCACGACAGGTTTACGTGCAGCAGTCCCCTTTGATTGAATTCGAACTCGCAGCTCTCAAGTTGCTAGTCCGTTGCTCTTCCAACCGGGCTACCGCGGTCCGTCAAATTGTTATATAGTTGTACCTCTAGTGCCACGAATAGTTCGGAATAATTTTCACCTGCGAATGGTACGTGGCAAGGGTCCTATTCCTGTAACTTACCCTATTTTTCTTTTCTGTGGCAGTAAAAAAGTCCTTGTGTGTATGCCAATCAATTGACATTGTTTTTGATTGGAGCAGCATGGCAAAATATTGTTCTTGTAGTATAAAAACCAACCAACTAACCGATATAATTTTCCTATTATGATGAAAATTTTTATGTTGCTGTTAAAGAACTCAGACAAAATAAAAGCAATAATTATTTTTAAATTAATTTTTAATATGCAATATTAATTACAAAATTAATATTCGCAAAAAATACGAATAGAAACACTCGTATTTTGCTGGAAATCAATTTAGATGAATTTCGACACTTTCCTACTAGAAGATAGGACATGTTCACATGAGGCGTTTCTACGCGCGTTTTGCGAGGCATTAAATTATATTTTTTTTATTCCTCTAATTTAAGTTTCTATCTTTGCGATCGTTGAAGATAGAGTAAAAATTTCAATGGATTTCAAATCCGTAAAATTCTACGCCAGATCGATACCAAAACAGATTTATTACTGAATTTATTTACCATTTGATTATTTAATTATTTTTTTCTTAAATAATGAATTACAGAGGCTGTTCGCACATTTTTTAGACGATTTTGATTAGCGGTAATAAAATATCGTTTGCTGCAAAAGAAATAATTGCAGTTGTACTATGTTTTTAAAAGTCAAAATTATCGTCTGCGGCTTGAGAGGTTTGTTTTTATTCAAAAAGGCGTTTTTAACGAAGCAGTTGTTCGAAGGCTATATTTATGCTCTTTCCGAAGAGAAATATTCATATTCCGTTATCCAAAAACGATGTGAGAGTCATGGTTTTGTGATATCTAAAGCGTCGATAGGTAATATCGTCAACAAGAAAGGAAAAAAACGTCAAATTGGAGCCTCAAGTGGGACAAAAATTCCAATTAAGTATCCAAGGAAGAAACGGACATCTTCGACTGTTGCAAAGGTACGTTGTTTAATGTTAAAAGAAAATCCCCTTAGTCAAAGGACAGTTGCAAAATCATTAAAATGCTCGGTGTCCACTGTAAACCAAATGATAAACGTTGATTTAAATCTTAAGAAAGCGAAAAAACGCAATGTGCATCGTCTTTTTCCAAAGCATATCGGTGAACGCAGGACACGCTGCCGAATTCTACGTGAGAAACACTTATCCAAAGAAAAATGAAAAAAAATTGTCACAATAGATGAATCATGGGTGTATTTAAATGATTGCAGCAAAAAAAGAGCCATTTATTATCATAAAAGGGGAGAAAAAAAATTTAAGTACATGGTTCACAGAATCGAAAGAAAGTTTTTCTAAGGGATTCATGATTATTGCTGGTTTTTCATATAATGGCAAGTCAAAAATAAAGAGAGTGGGGAAAAAATTTCAAGATTAACTCCAAATACTATCAGGAACATATTTTATCCCCAATTTTTCTGAATGAAATACCATCGCTTTACCCACAGTGCCATCAATCTGTGGAACTCCATCAAGACAAAGCTAGCAGTCACACATCAAAATCCACTGTAAATTTCCTAAAAGAAATGGAAGAAAAAACCGGTATCAAGGCCATACCCTTCACTGATACCTCTACTAAATCTCCCGATGTATCCCGTATGGATTTTTGTGCTTTCGGACTTTTAAAATCTGCATTATCCAAACGTCGTTCCACAACCCTTACAGGACTCTGGAAAGCTGTTCAGGAGGAATGGGATAGAATACTTCTTCTGACACTTCAAAAGGCATTATTATCCTGGAAATTACGGTGTCGAAAGATAGTTCAGAATAAGGGCTATCAAATAGTACATTTAAAACATAAGAATTTTATGTAATTTAGTTTTGTGAATACAATATACATTGTCTAAAAAATGTGTGAACAGCCTCTGTATTTATTTAAAGAAAATCACACTAAAGGCATTGATCTGGTGTAAAAATTCTACCCTAAATCGATATCCAAATAGATTTATTATTTAATTTATTTGCCATTTGATTATTTTTATTAAATAATTAATTATTTAATTAAAGAAAATTACATGACATTTAAGGCATTTATCTGGTGTAAAATTTTCCGCAGATTACAAATTCGTTGAAATTTTCACTCTGTCTTTAACGATCGCAGAGATAGAAACTTGAATTAGAATAATAAAAAACATAATTTAATGCTTACGAAAAGCGGACCTCGAGAAAGGCCTCGCCAAACTAGCGTTAGAAACGCCTTATGTGAACAGGTCCTTAGACTTTCGACATATTCCAAAAATTATGACCTACCTTTTCACCAGAGCTGTACTATACTGCCTTCTTGATAAGCAAGGTAGAATTATTGAAGAAAAATTTAAATAATTCATACAATTAATTAAAATGTAATGCAAGAAAATATAATAAGTAAATGTTGACGTTTTCGTTACATATATTTTTATCAGTTGAACTGTTGACAAATTATAGTACAAAATTGTCCGGATTACCAAGCTTTCGAGTTGAGATGCTGAAATGGAATGAAAATAACACCTTCGAAAGGGTAAAGGACAATTTCAAAGTTTGATTTTCATAACCCGTTCGGAAATGTGGCAGGTGATCATTAAAATGTATAGGTTCATGCAAACTGATACAAGTATTAAAAATTAAAGCACATAAAAACATTTCAAAAGTAACATACCCTTAATATGAAAAAATGAACTCAAATATGTATTCTTATCGCAACTGATCAATGAAATTGAGCAATTTTATTGAGATAACAATAAGCTTTTATATCAATTCGAATATTTTTAATCACTAGGATTCTCTACTGTATAAGCTCGACTGGAAAACCTATTTGTTTCGTGAGGTATCAAGTTAGAAACATAAGGATTCGTTTGTTGTAAAATATTCACTAGTTCTCTGTTTTGATTTCGGAGCTGACTTAAAGCTTGGTGCAGTTCACTTATTTTTGTTTCCGATTTGGTTACCAAGTTTTCGATTTCTTCTTTCCACATATTACTAATTTTACATTCTGCGTCCAGCTGACCTTGCAGTTCGCCGCATACTCTCTTGTAATGTTCCTCATTCGAATGCAGTTGTTCATTAACTGACTGCAGTTTCTGTCGAGATTCGTCTCTCAGTACGGAAAGATCGCTGGCTTGTCTGCTTCTAACCAGTCTCAATTCCTTTTCCAGTTCCGAACACCTTTTCTTTAATTTCGTCGATTCGTCGCTCAGTTTGAGTCGGTCAAAGGAAGACTGATTGAAGTCGTCTGACAGTTTGTGTAGTCGTTCTTTCAATCTGTTCTGTTCGTCTAAAATGCACTGCACCTCTTGTTCTTTGGCGTATTTTAATTCGCGGAGTTCCGTATCTAGGGATTTGACTCTGAACTCGCATTCGTCTCTGGCTTTCTCGGCCATTGTCAAACGCTTACAGAGATCATCGAATGTTCCATTCGATGATGGAACACCATTGGAGTACTCTGAATACAGAAGTTCCAGTTTGGATTCCAGAGCTTGTTTTTCCCTTACAGCCTTCTCAAACAAGCTCTGCTTGTCGCTGTTTTCCTGGTGCAACGACTGTATTTCCTCCATAAGTTTTCGGACTCTTTCGGCTGACTGTTTTTGAATGTCCTTCATCTCTGCTTTGCATCTAAAGCTCGCCTTCTCTGCTTCTGCTTCAATCGACTGCTTCAGGTGTTCTATCTCTTTCAAATACTGCTCTTCCCTGTACGCCATTTCTTTCTTTTGCAAAATGGCTTCCTGTGCAGTCAACAAGCTCTCCTTTGTGTCCTTCTCGAAAACCTCCATTTCGGATTTCAGTTTCCTGTTCTGTTCCTTCAAGTCTACCACTGCAGAAGACAAGTCGAAGTTCTCGGTTTTCGCTACAGCCATTTCCTCTTTTGTCGCTGAGAGGAATTTCTCAGTTTCTGACAGCAGACTTTGCAGGGAGGTCACTTTGTCATCTGCCTCTGCCTTCCCAGAAGTCAGGTCAGAGATTGTTTTCTTGCAGGCGCTCACTTCTTTACCAAGACGGTCTACGTCGTTCTTGCACTGTTCGAGTTCGTTAGCTTTCTCTCCGAGTTCTTTCGTCGCGTTGAGCAGTTCGCTTCGATAGTTCGTCACTTCGGTGGATAGAATATTCAAACCTTTCACGTATTCTTCCCTCATTTGTTCAATCAGCTTTTCGCTTTCGTTCCTCTCACATTCCACGAGGCTTTTCCGACCGATCAATTGTTCTTCTTGCGTCTCAAGCCGTCGCAAGGCTTCTTGCCACAATTCGACGGCTGCATTTTTCTGTGCGAGAGCATCTTGAAATTTATGTTCTATTTCACTATAGCCGCTTTCAGAAAGCTGTTGTTCTCTGATAATTATGCTTTCCTTTAGCTCATTACTAAGCTTCTTATTCTCGTCAAAGAGCTTTGAAATTTGAAACTTAAGTTCACCTTGTTGAGTTTTAAAAGATCTCAGCTCTTCCATCAACATTTCAAGAGTGTGGTAATACTCTTTAGATGCAGGATTCATGATTGATATATTTCTATAACGTTTTCACTATAAATAATATCATAACTTATTAAAAGATGGAGTGTAAGCATTCGAATTATATGCAAGGAATTCGTCATCCACGACTAAACTGAAAGCCAAAATTGATTTCTTGAAAGTCTTGATAAGATATCCCAAAACTTTGAGAAGACAAATATCGCATTCATAAGTTATTTTATTTCATGGTCCGGATATTGTCTCCAATATTTTCAGGCACTTCAAAAGTAGCAGTTTTTTCCATTAAATCTGAAACAGATAAAGCAAGCAATAAGATAAGCGAAATAAAGTTTAACAATCAAATATCGCATTTGATCAGAAACATTTGGTGGTGAAAACAAAAACAAATGTAAAATAATTCAGAAGTTTAAAATTGCAATAATAAAAATCATTATTCAAAATGGTTGGTTGGCTTGGGGTTTTATGGCGCAAGGGCCATATTTGGCCAAGCACGAGATAAGGTCGTTGTTGTGAAAAAAGTGTTTGGCTTGTTCGGGTTTCATAGCGCAAGGGTCATATATGTCTGAAAACAACTGGTTAAATTGAAGAATTTCATGCTTATACACTAAATCACAAATTTATTTTAAAGTCAAATATGTTGGATTATTTGAATACGTTATTTTAATGCAAAATTACTTCTGTGCTCAGATGGCAAAATGTTATAAGTCACTTTTCCCAATAAATTGAGTGTCCCATTCTGGAGTCTGGTTTGTTAATGTTTAGAAAATGGCAAAATGTCGTAAGTCTTTTTCTTTCAGTTTATGAGAAAACAAAGGTGGAAAAAAATGGTAATAAGTCAAAAACCACAGAACCACATGTTGAATCTTGGAATCTTAAAATTGCTGTCGCAAAAAATTAAAAAAATGACATAACATTTTGCCATCTGAGCACAGACTTGTGCTTCGTATATTAATTTTTAGTATACAATTCTTAAATTGTTTTTTATTATTGACTATTGAATATGTGTGCTAAATTATTTCTTTGTTTTTCACCTTTAAAATGTCGTGAATTGCTAGGTATAACCTGGAATTTTGTAAAAATTTACCTGGAATAGTTAGGGAATTTTATTTTTGAATTAGAGTGGGAACCCTGTCTAGTGGACCATGAAAAAGTTCACACAGATTTTTGGAGACTAAATGTTGTCGATGTATGACACAACACAGTGTACAGATAATACATCCAGTATAGCTTGTTTTAAGTATACCAGAAGGCCATGGTGTCGTCCTACCATTGCCAGAGCACCGTCATTAGCAACGGAAAGGATATTACTCAAGGGTATAACTTTTAAATCGAAAAAACTTTTTAATTAATTAAATATTTCTTCACTTTTCGTATCACTTTCCAAACATTTGATAAAAAAACAATATTTTTGGAAAAAATTTTCTTTTACAAATCTCACTAAAGTTAAAAGTAAAGCTTCGTTCCCTGGAAACGTTGCCGCGTCAAGCTGTATAGAGAATTCAGATGTTTTTAAGTACCTTCTTTGTACAGTATTATTACTCAGTGAAATTTTTATAATATCGAAAGCTGGTTTATACAGCACGGTGCGTATTACCTCAATTACAGCTGGTATAATACGTTCTTCAACAATGGTGTGCGGCTTTTCGGACTTTGCAATCAGTAAAGAAATGTTATAAGAAGCAAGTAGTCCTTTGTCATCTCGCTCAGATACTGTCGCTAAGAGTTGTCGCAATGACGGTGTTTTAAAATATTTTTATTTGACTGTTTTAAAAAAGTTAAATCTTTATCTTTTTTGTTGCTATGGACTTTTTTCAAATGTTCCTTAAGCTTAGAAAGTTTCATTGATTTGTTTGACAAAGTTTTATTGTATAGAAGGCACATAGGTAAAGTACTATTTCCTGATAACGGAATAAAGCCACATTTTAAATATTCAACACTGCATACATTATCAGCATTTTTTCTTCGTCTCACATCATACTATTATCACCCAAAAAAATATACAAATTTAAGATATAAGAAAATGAAACAAATTATTTCTTTACTCAGGACGTAAACATCACTACCAATTTATTTATTATTATTTATTTTAACTTTCATAATGATGAAAATGAGTCACAATTATTTCACTTTATATTTAACCTTTCGTGGACCTCCCGATGTTGTCTATGCACCCCCAAATTAATTTTAATTTGCCACAGACCCGCCTCAGCGATTTCACGGACCCCTGGGGGTCCGTAGGGACCACTTAGGGAACCACTGTTCTAAATAAACACATCAAAGTTGAAAAGTTTAGCACATAGTGCTTTACACTGTGTGCTTATACACATCCACAAAAGCAAGATAAATTGAAACTTGCAACTGCGTAGAATATTTTGGCATATGAGGGGGCGTAGGTGCCAGTTTTGCGCCTGAAATTCAGTACTTGATTTTTAATCCGGTTTACATGAAACAATTTTTATGGTCAAAATCTGTCTCAATATTATGATATTTTTCTCATTCAAAGGGGAATGTTTTAACAGTTTTACGATACTTAAACAAAAGCTATTGCGGATTTCCAATCAGCTAAGAACAATCGGAATAACCTGTAAAAAGTAATTTCAACTTAAGGGGACCGGGAAGGCAAAATTCGACTAAAAAATTAATTTCTATTTTGTTGCTCCTTTATATAGTTCAAAATCTCCTCTTTCCAATGATATATCACATTAGGTAATAGAATAAGAGGAAGTTTGAAAATTATGCACGTTTCCAATAAGCACTTCACATCTGACACGACCTTTCAAATGTAAACAAACCGTTTGTGGACATTTCTAATCTTTGTTGCTCAACAATGTATATTATATTTTTTACTTTACTTTACTCAAATTATTTTCGATAATCTGGTAACAGTACAGTTAACTGTAACATTTAGTTTTTTTCTAACTATTTTTATTAATTTAAACATGCGATATAAGTTAGCACTTTCTGAGACATGACATTTGATCTATTATGGACTAGCAATAAGGATAAATGTTGGTTTTCTGCACAATATGCAACAATCTGTCTGGGCAGAATATTTTTATTTACTGTCAAGTAACTTAAATCCAAATCACGGTCTTTGTCCAGTTGGGAATGAAAGCTGGTGGAAATTTCAACGTGCTGTAGCTAAAAGAGTGATGTGTATTACCATGATAAACACACACATATTGCCTTGCCTTATACTGCCTACATTTTGAAGACAATTAAATCAAATTTCAGAGACTTGGCGAATCCAGAATTGTTGAAAAAATGTGTTCACGGAAAGACTCAAAACCCAAATGAATCGGTGAACAATGTGATTTGGACTCGCGTTCCAAAAAATGTGTTTGTAACCATCCAAACTTTAAAACTGGGAGTGTTTGATGCTGTTTCCTGCTGCAACAGTGGAAATATTGTAAAGTGCTATAATTATCTAGAGTTAAAATCAATCCAGGCTGCCATTTTATACAAATTTTTGAGAAAACTGGACTAAGACCGTGTTATCGATGGAGAGCGAAAACTCTCCGAATACAGTAAAAAGGCCCGCCATAGAAAGAAAAGCATAAAAAAAAATTGAAGATACATGTATTAAAAATGAAAGAGATCACGCTTTATATAAATCAGGATTTCATTAAGGTTAGACGTAAAATTATTTATAAAAATTCATTTGAAATGTTTAAATCCATTTTTCTCAAAACTTAGATTTTTAAGTTTCATGCCCCATTTTCTCAGAGTCTACTGAACATAATGACTTAATATTTTTATGACATATTTGTGTTATATCTCTAAAGATTTTAACACGGGCATTTTT
Organism: Metellina segmentata; assembly: GCA_947359465.1. Classification (NCBI taxonomy): domain Eukaryota; kingdom Metazoa; phylum Arthropoda; class Arachnida; order Araneae; family Tetragnathidae; genus Metellina; species Metellina segmentata. Next base: position 107,994,406 of record OX375880.1, read on the forward strand.
TGATTTTTTGAAAATTGAATTTTTTATAAATTTAAATGTGTTAAAAAATGCTATCTAAAAAGTGATATTCAGTTAAAAATTTCTATAAAATTAAAATTTTTAAATAAAAAAAAAGTGAGCTGTTAAAGTTTGTATAACATATCAGTCTAACCACCATAAAAATTTTGTGTTGATTACTATTATAGTTATTGAGAAAAAGGGTCTTGAATTTCGTGAATTTAACATGGAGGAGATAGAGTCTTCCCGGTCCCCTTAACAGCTAATATTGCGAGACTGAGAAATTGACCGTGGTTAAAATTTTTAACTGATAGTGTTTAAGAAATCCTAAAATATATTTGCAGAGCAAAGACCACATTTTTTCATCTTTTTAATTTTTCCAGAGATTATTTTAGATAAAAACTGTTGTTTCTTAAAATTACAAGTGTCTGAAATAATTTTCACCATTTTCAAAAAAGTTAAACTTTTTCTTCAAAGGATTACAGACACATTCAACTTAATATTCGAAACTCAGTGAATTCCCGTCGTGACTTATTATAACACCTTTTTTAAAGTATGATAAATTCATATTTTAACAAAGGAATATAATATGTATGCTGGTACAGGAAAAATCTTTTGATTTGTGTACTGAACCACGGAAATTTATAAGGTAGCGTAGTAAACGTGTTTAATTGAATAAAAATATTTGGAGTGTAAAAAATGGAATAATTAAATAGTATATAATATGTTCCGTGTCAGGGCAAAAGAGGTTAAATCCAATTTTTGAAGGATTCAAAGGAGTCAAGTTCAACGTTATGATTTAAAGAATAATATAATATGCTTAAAATCGGAACTAATTAAGAGAATATACGAATCTGTGTTATCTTATTTGCATCATGGCAGGCTTATTTTTCTTCCTAAATACTATCTGTGAGAAAGAGTGAAATATTCGACATAAGATTCTGAGAAGCCATTTTGTGATTTAAATTCTTTTGTCCTGTCACTGAATGCATAGTTATGCGTTCAAAATAAATAATTTCATTTTGCGAACTAAGAAAATGTTTTTCGGATCCTATTATGCTAATTTCAGAATTACATTTTTCAATGCGCACAGGATGACCTTTTGAGGAATTTTAATAAAAAAAAGTAGACAACAAACTTAAAATCAATCAGTTTTGTGGAAAACATATTTATCCTGATTTCTCTTAATATAACCATCTTTTAGAAGATAAATTAAATTTCAATACTAAATCTTGTATGAACTGTTTCAGTAGATGCGAATATTTATGGTTTGGCTATGATGTATGAATTTTTTTCGAATATTTTAGAAAAACATTCATACACGATAGATGTAGACAGGACTTTAGAAAAGGCATACGGTCCTTTTCTCTCCTCTATAGACTGGACGCACCTAGGAAAACAAATTAGAAGGATAAACTTAGGCGTCTAAGCTTTCCAACCCTTAGTTTCCAAAATGCTCTGCTAGGGTGTAATTTCAAAATTACTTTGTTTACATGGACACTGTGTAGTGACAAGGTCCTGTTATGACCTTATGCAATTTCAGACGTTTTTCTCAAAAAGGATATTGTTTTGGTTCCTGTTTTGAATTAAAAAAAATTACGTAAGTTTTACATTTGATTATTAGTGAATTACGGGGACCAATGCACAAAAATCTTTCAACTTTTTTGTAAATTTAAATAAATATTTATACAATTCTGCTTAAAATTTAGAGATACGTTAAGTAGAAGTATTTAAAAAAATTTTGCAAACATATATACCTGTACTTTTTGAAAATAGTTTAATTTTATGCTTTAAACTTCAATACCTCAAAATGAGCATCTTTTCCATAAAAGAAACATTTTTTTCAAAGTTCATTCAAGCAAATATAAAAAAAAATTGTTTTAGAAGTGTAACATACCGTATAACATATTTTAACGCAGGCTTGCTTTTTCTATCTGCTCAGACAAATTCATTTTCATTGTTAAAAAAGATAAAAAATTGTTCATTTTTTTTAAAATAAGAATTAAAGGGAAAAATCTTGAAATTTTAAGTTTTATTAAATTTTTTTGCTTAAGTATTCTAATCTGTACAAAAATATTCGAATCAATACAAATAAAAGATTCTGAGAAAATGTTCCTTAAAATTTGACTATTTTAATATTACATAGGACTGCACCGGTCCCCTTAAAGTTGAGAGACCATTGCAAACGTTACCATGGTTACAGAATAAGGTAAGGTGATAGAACACGTATTATAAAAGACAGGGAGAGGATTAATAGAGCGAATAAACGGTTGATCAATCGGAATTTGCGCAATAAAAGCGAAAAATTCGGCAACATTCGGCGCTAAAAACGACAACACAGTCATCAAAACAAAATTTATCCATACAAAATAGACATCTCATTCCAAACCTTGGGGTTCTCTTTAAAAGTGAAAAGCAACTCCATAAATGTGACTAACAAAAAAGCCAATGATTACAAATTTATTTTTCTAAAACTCTTCAATTTGTTTACACTTTTTATATTAAAATCATTAATACAAATGAAGAGAAAATGAGGTAATTTGGGATTTTAGCACAATAAAACATTGGTTGGTTTCATTCCATATCATTATCAGAACCAACTCTGCTTCTGTTGAAAGAAGCAACCTCCACCCAAAATAATTTTATTTCAAATGGAAAACAAAGTTAGGAACACAATTTCCATTCAAATTAAAGATCTGGATCTTATTAGAATACAAAAAAATCATTATGCTTTAATATCATATAATTTGCTACTAGATAAATTTTAAAATAAGGTATAATGTAAGCATAAAAAACTTACTCATTTAACTAGATCATTTAAAAATGCTTGTGTTCACTACACAGGTATCTGCATGCATACTTTTGATTAAAATATATATAAATAATGAATTTATCAGCTGAATAAATACAATCATTGGAAAAAAGAAGGTGTAGCTACTCTTGTGGGAAAATATATGCATTCAAGGTTATTGTTAAGGTTTCATATTAGCAAGTGATCACAAGTCAATTTTTAACTAAGGATATTACAATCTGGAAACATTCAAAAAGTCAGTCAATATTATGCAGTTCTTCAGAAAAATGTATCCATAGACTATTAGAAAGAACTCAAAGCTGAAGTAGACAAGAAGCAACATAATGTTTAACCTTTAGCAACAATAAACCAATTACTTCAATGCCACATTTACATTCACCTGTGGTTGATTTTTGAGTATTGTATTTTTCCAAATATTTATTTGGGTTAAGATTCAATGTAGGATGTTTTGTCAGCAATTTCAAATGGTTGCCACACATAAAACTACAAAACAAGAAAGAAAGCGAGCTTCAAGAATTGGTGTCAAATTACTCAAAGAACTGAGCAAACACATTAAGGCATCCTTAGCCTACACTATTTTTTAACACATTTTAAATAGAGCCTTTTCAATTTGGCGCATATATTTGAAATAAAAAATGGTTAGACACTAACTTCAGAATCCAAATACATTTAAATTTTAGAAACTAGCATTCAGGTATTAATTCAATGAAAATTTGCATTAATGAACAAAAATTTAAAACTTGAATTACAACTTTACTTAAAATCTTACTTTTAAGTTATTTATTTTGGCAAAAAAATATGTTTGGAGCGATGTGTATACCCTGTACTTAACTATTAACGATCACAAAAGCACACAAGATATTAATTAAGCCTGAAAGTTAATATATTGCATCACATAAGATAGTTAAGATAAGCTATTCAAATGCTAAATCAATAGAATTGATCTGAAATAAGTTCCTAGAATGATTTAAAATCCAATCATTACAATATAAAAACGATTTTTTTCAAGCCAAACGTTTTTACTTTCGTAGATGATCGGCTATTTGGTGTACATGCAGAACAAAAGGTAACTTGAGTGTTCAGAACATTGCTATTTTTTTTTATATATCCTTTAAGAAGTTTTCAGCACAGTGTTTAAAAGAAAAAATTATGAGAATTAATTGTTTTTTCATCGCATAAAGAAATGTTTAAGAAGTTGGTAAAACTGCTGGCAAGTCACCATAGGATTTATGGTATGGGATCGTTCAACCAACGGTTTTTCGAAAGCAAAATCACTTACCTTCACAAATCTAATGGAGCCACAAGTTCTCTATAATCAGAATTTTCATCACAGACGACTCTGATGTTGAAAAAATACAAGTTATCAAAAACTGTGTTGTTGGACCTACCAAAACTTCCCATTTTACAGAAACTTCTTATTTGTTTACTAATTCGTATTGGTGGTTTGTTGCTCTCAGTTAGGTGAATTTTTCTGCCTCTCTTCCACATATCATTAGCATAGATTTGAAGATTTGAGTAAGTAGGATAATCAAAAACATGTCGTCAATTGGCGGCGTTCTGGGTTTAGTATACCATAGGATATTGGTATTTTTTAATTAACATCACACTGGAGCAACACAATGGGTTGTTAAGTAACGTAGGGAAAGATCTAAGGACATCACTTTATAAAGTTTACTATTTTGTGAGTTCGAGGCTTCACCTAACCAAAGACTGTCATGTATGCGAGGGCTGTTGTACGTTTAATCTGTGGTGGTCTCAACACATTGGCATGACGTAGAGGTGCCTGTTTTAGTGCTGACCTTGACATCTGACCACGTTTCAAAATTTTGAGGTATTGTCCATGATATTTCTCTTGTGGATTTATTTCGGATAGGAGCCAGTATTCCTATTTTTTGTACAGTGAGAGGTTATTCAACTACCTACCTTTTAAAAATCACAAAGGTGACTTTGTTTTCTTCAACTTCTCGAGTTTGTATCTTAACTGCAACTGTGTTTATGTAACATGTGTTGTGATGTTTTGAACTATACTTTGTAAAATTGGATCTGAATTATAATCAAAATTTATTTATAACAATTACAAAATGTCTGCTATTTTTGTACGCAAACATCTAAACATAAGGAATCTTCGAAAATTCCTACTGTATTCATTATCTCACGATTCCAATTTACGTGTGACAAATGCTTGTTTGACCCGGGTTGTCCGGCAACAGTAAATATAAAATTTTCTCTTTTTTAACCTAATCAACTCTATATTACAGTTCATTAAATGTTTTTAAAACTTTATTAGGTGATTATTTTGATGTATAGTTGTTTTCGAGTCCTATTTGAAGAATTCGTATGGGAGGTTGTCTTAGAGTTTCTCCTGTGGTGTTAAAAATTGTAATATTTAGAATCAAGCGTAATACTTAATTATGTTCCATTTTGGGGCATATTTAAAATTCTGCGTGCTTGAAGTTAATTGTTTTTATTTATTCAAGTTATTTCCTAAAAAAACCCGTTTGACCTTCTATGACTGGGCTGAGATAGGATTCATAGCATCCAAAAAGTTGTAAAATTCTGTTCTGCCACTTATTAAAGAGCCATGGAAATTGTTTAAAATGAAAACACTTATTTCATACTACTAAATTTATTCCTTAATAAATTTAAGGAAACCACATACAAAGTAGGCTTTCCGTATTATCATTAACTCTCCAATTGAAGATGTGATCAACTGCTTCCAGTTCGAGGTCCTGGTGGTTCAAATATCAGTGGAGTAGTAGTATATACGTGACAGTGTCACCAAAACAAGATGGCGGCGCCCATGAACCTTTGCATATATGGATTTTATAGTGCTTTTTTGGTAGATAAGTCAGCAAAAAGAATAGAAAAGTAAAACTTACCCTCATTTTGTTTTCTCCGCTATGTTGTAAATCTGGTTTATTTCCTGGTCGAAGGCCAGAAACTTCCTCTGCACCTCCGTCCCCAAATGTATTCGGCAAGGTAGCCGTCAAACTGATCTTTTACAAAAGTTACAGATCTACTGCCACTAATGGTTACAACAGTTAAACCATCTATAACCATAGTTAATATCAGGTAAGCAAACGACGAACAAAAAAAAACTTTCAAAGATGTGAAACGCAATGGAAAAAAAAGGAGCAAAGATATCACGCAACTGCACGTTACAACAATAAAAAAGGAAGTGGCGGATTAAGCCCCTTCTATAATACTTGGGATTAAGTGTCGTTATCGCTTATCGTTAACCAAGAAATAGAAATCTAAACCAATCAGAGCATGTTTTAAAATCCAGAAAATTCTAAATATGATTATCTTAAAACAGTATCAATTGAAAGTTGCCACATTTGGCGAGAAATTGCTACTATCACGTATGCTACCACTCCACCCAAATCTCTCAATTCTTTATCTCAATACAGTAATTTTTCAAGAGTGTAGTTCTTATATAAACAAAAATCCAACTCTTGATGATGATTCTTCCTTGTTTGGCGAATCATTTTTATACTTAACCCGGGAGCAGGCGCAGGATAAAAACCAACGGGAGTAGGTACGCAGGGTATATCATACCGCAACGTTTTTCGTTGCTCCTTACAATCCTAAATTGTGTGCAAAATCATTTTTGTAACTAAATTATTAAAGTTGAAAATACATCTAATAACATTTTTAATACAAAGAAAGGCTACTTACAATTAATTTGTGCATTTTCTAGACTGAAGCCATATGCTCCATGCATACTGGGTGCAGATGAGCATACATAGATGAGCAGTGTCATGTACTCTCCTACGTTATAATATTTTTTGCTACTATCAACAAATTTTTCAAAACATTCTCTTATTGGAGCTAAATGTCAGTATCTGGTGATCATGAATGTCATCAAAACGGTTGCATCTGAGTAGAAGAAGAAAACGTTTGTATGATATACTAGTGTAGAATATTTTGATTCCTTGTGCGGTCTGTTGCCCAAAGATCAGTAATGTTCACATGAGACGATTTGTGAACACAAATATATAAAAGTCCTATAAATGCTTTCATTTCTGCTTCAGTTGTAGATTTTGCATCCCGTTCTCATGAAGAATTATCTAAATCGATGCAATGTAAATGTTAGTGTAGTTCACTAAATCTTTCACCATTTAATCTGACATCAGAAGTTTCCAAGATTCAGTGGTGTACTTGAAATAGCTATGTTTCCAGAAAGTTCCATTGTTGTATTTTTTTGCAGAAACTCGTACATTAGTTTGAAATTTATCTTTTTCCATGTTGTTATTTTATCTCGTCCAACATAGAAATCATTTTCATTTGACGAATCTGTATCTACTTCAATATCTGTGTCACTGTTGATGAATCATGATTACTATTATAATCTTCATCATCAAATTATTCTTCGTCATCAAATAAGTTTATTTGATGACGTTTATGATGACGGATGAAGAAAGTTTACTTTCTTCATTCATCAAAACTGTATCAATCTAAGTTCTTAAATGCAATATTTCTTCATCGTACGTGAGATAACATGCCATATTTGCAAGGATGGGCGCGCTGAGTATATACCGCGGAGTATAATAACACAAAATACCGAAATTTCTATTTGTAGAATTCGCCTGAGGTCCAAGTTACATTCAGCTATGCCAATGTCACACCCTGCATGCCTGTTCCCAGGTTAAATGAAAAGGAGTCCAATGGCATCAAATCTTGGGAACTCTTAAATGACGTATCTGATATTGTCTTAAAACTTGAGGCAGGAAAATGAAGAGAGAATGATAGACCACATGCAGATGACAAACTGTGCATATTATCTAAACTAGATGCTAGCCTCCATTAGAGGCATGGAGGAAGGTATCTATAACACATGACAAAACCATTAACCAATCAGAGTATGAAACCATTAAAAATTTTGAAATGATCTTGTGCCCATGTGACATGGTTGGCTTCTTATGGTGAAAATCAAAGACATTTTTTGTCACCGAATACATTTTCTTTTAGGTTCCTGGGCTTACATGGATGCTATGCTGCTGCCGTTTTTACATAAATTCTAACATTAGATAATATTTTTACGTCAATGAGTTTAATGTTGCACTTGATAATTGCAAAACATAAATAACACATTTTTCAGTTTTTCTTAAATAAATTTACTTTATAAATTTATAGGTGTTTGGCAAGTTTTGCTCACAATTACAAATCTGTAGAAAACTCAAGCTTGAGAGAAAAAACTGAAGCCTCACATTCTAAAGATTCACATGTAAACGGCATTGACTTCGCTTTGCGGGATATTGACTTCAATGTCCGAAGAACTGGCCGCGTTAACAGAAATGAAGTTGAAAAAATATTTTCAATGATAGTTGATTTGGGTAGGTAAAAACAATCCTTAAAATCACTTTTTGTTGAAATTTTAATTTAAACTCTTGTAACACTGCTTTTTACATAAATCCTAGGAGCTTTATCCACAAAAACTCATTGTTTATACCTTTTGCGATGCTGTGGATTGATGAGAAGAGAATATCCCAATGAACGAGTTGAACTAGCTGATAAGATATGGAAAAAACTCCATGATCTAGGTATGAAAAAACTCATTTTATTTTATTAATTTAGTTCCTCAGAATATATTTTTCTAATGTTTATAATACAGGGATGAGATTCTTCCGACTTTAGTCGGCATTTCCGACTTTTGCCCTTTTTGTCTTCTATTTATATAAAATGCGCTAAATGAGGCATATCTCGCCAACATTGCACTTCTAAATTTTACCAAACTGATAAGTCTGCAAATTCCTCTTTTAAAAGAATCCTTAGAAGAAGCAAATAAGATTTAAGCCAAACCTGGAGAACTTGGATTTTTCACAAGTTAACGGGTACGTTGTTGCTTTAAATTTCGTATGTAAAGCTATGGTTTCCTAAGAAAGAGGAGCCGTTATCTAGCTGCCGTGGTACGTCATGATGCGGCTGAAAAGGTATAACTGAAATATTTTAATTTGATCAGCTTTCGATGGGCGGTTTTTCTTTCAACTAGAAAATAAGATGTTCGGTTATTTTACGGATAAAGTTATTTCGTCTTTATTGCAACCTCGGCAAGCGGAAAGTTTAAAGTTTCTTTTTGAATATTTTAGGAAGTACTTTCAAAATCCGTTAAAACTTTGGTAACTTTAGAAGTGTGCCAAGGCAGTGGACACCGCTTTAAACATAGACTGCAGCAATTTTTTGCAACAGAAATTTTTAAAATGATGCTGCTTTTAAGGGCAATATTTATGATTGTTTTAATAAGTAAAATTTTTTATTTCTTGGATAATATGGGTTATTAATTTTAAGTTTTATTTGGTGTAAAGTTGACAAAATTAGAAAATAAGATTATTTACGGAAAAATATAAGCCAACGGAAATTGGTTAGAGTTTTTGAAAAAAGTAATTTTATATTAAAAAATAGGTTGTTAATTCAAATTCAATTATATTTTATTTAAAACAGGGGAAAGCTTCAGTCTATATTTATAGCAATAGCAACGACCTTGGCGCACTTCTTAAATCACCAAGGAAAGAATTATTTCAAATGAACCAATGAAATCAAATGACAGTTTAACGGATTTTGAAAAAACTTTCTATAATATTCAAAATGAAAGTTATAAACTTTCCACTAGTCCAGGTTGTCTTAAAATCAGTAATACAGTAGTGGTCCGAGGCTGATGGTTGTTGATGAACTCCGTCGTGAAAGTTTAGTCGAAAAACTCAAAAGACACAGAGTCAAAATTCTATATTTGGAGTATATTTTACTAAATTTAATCGATCGTCACGTAAGTTACATGTAGTATAAAGTAGCAATTACATTTGGATAGGCATTCAAAAGGGTAACTTTCCTCCCACCGGCTGTATAAAATCTTTACTTGATCTCTTCTTCTAAAGATGGATTTTATCTTTTAGTTGTCTCGGTAACTATTTATTGCTCTGACTTTTTTAATTGGCTTTTGCCGCACTTCCTCGGCTTGAAATCTCGTGGACGTTTCTTTTAATTGAAAAAGCTTTGTTCTTAGGTTGCCAGCTTGGCGTTTTCTATGTAGGGTTGCCAACTTGGCGTTTCACTTCTTGTAAGATGCGAGATGGCGAACCTTACAAATACAAATGGGTTACCTTAACCTGTCATACTAGAAGTGCGCCAATACCGTTACCACCACTATAAACATAGACAAGCTGTACTAAAACAGGTTTTGATTTGTTTTAAATTAAGTATATTTTTAGCAATTTATAAGGTTGTGAAAAGCAATATTTATGCTAATTTTTATTTTTATTCTCAACTTATTTTTTTCATATAACATTTATGCTATTTAATAAAATTAGTATTTATTTGATTTATTCTTTTGTATGACAGTGTTTTTATTTCCTGTTAATCTCATTTTTTTATCAAGGTTTTGGAAAAATTGTAACTGTTAAAAAAATTGCACCTTTGGTGAAATGTTCAAAAATAGCATTTTCAACTTCATGCAACTTATTTTATACTATTTACAGAATTGCCAAGATATTTTTTCTTTTTGTGCAAAATACCCTTTTCTTATTTGCAAACTTGAGTTTATGCATATTTTTAGACTTTTTGTCCTTTTCCCACTCTTATGCCTGATAATAAGATTAAAATATATGTCAGATAAAGACAAAAATTGCATAACATCAAATTTAATTCTTATTAATGATTCCACATTCATCAAAAGCATGTTTAGACGAAGCAGTGTTGTATAAAAATCAAGTCTATTTGAACATTTCATGCACATTATTTGCAATTAGATAAGCATAGTATAGTTCAAAAGTATCTAAATAAAAGTCAGAGTTAACTCGAGAATCAACGATAATCCGCGAGTTATCGAAAAAACCGTAGTCACAAGTCCTGATCCGTGGTTTAAACTGCCGGTTCGGTGTTACATTTTGATCCTCCGAAGTCGGCGAGTTAACTCACGAGTAAGAGTTACGCATGCGCAGTACTACCTTTTTGCGAAGGATAATCTGAAAAACAAAATGGATGACACGTTTCATTCTATGCTAAAGTATAGTATTCTTGCGATGACTGGTCACTGGATTCGACATATCATTACGTCTGCTGCATAACAGCTCATGTCCTCATCATAATATTGCTTAAATGGAAAATTTAAAACATAATTTTATTGAAATTCAAAAGAAAAATGAAAATAAAGGTAGCTGCGTAAATCTTAAACAAGCAGCTTAGCGAAAAGATAGATGGCGCCACCTCTGTCCTATAAGCCGGAGAGAGTGAACGGTAGAAAACGACCATGGCAGATACAAATACGTCATAGAATAAAAATTATTCTGTTAATTTATTACGAATGAAAGAATATTGACAATGCAAGTCACTTTTCACACCACCAACACACACCCATACTGACAAGTACAAAGATAATCGGATTACATACATCTGTCAAGACATTGTGTACAATTCTTTTTTGCAAAATTTAGGTTTCCATAAAAATCCAATTTGAAATTAAATACCTTTGTCAAACCCATATTAAAATGCTGTATGAGTCCTATTTATTCACAATTTGAAATCAATTCTACGGCGAAGTACGTGCTTGATCAGTATGAATGCAAATTCGGGCGTCGTAACCAATGTAAACAATACCACGTGATCATGAGGTAGCCAATCACTGTAAGCGTCTCGTTTTAATCCCCGGATCACTTAACACGCTGTTTGTGAATACCGTTCTTGCTAATCCTCGAGTTAACTCTTACTCGCGGATCAACTGATCCTCGAGTTAACTCGAGACTTGTGAATATGGCCGTTAGTCTGGAAAACAGTACTGAGGAAACAAAGGAAGAAAAAGTCTTACCTTCAAGAATAGAAATAGTGACTTAATGGACACACACCTTACTAGTCTAAAGATTACCTCATTCTTGTCTAGAAAACGTTCAAAATCAAACCTAAAAATTTAAGGTTTTTTTTCTTGTAAGCTGACGGTACATTTGTTACATTTAACATAAAACTATCAAGCTTTTAACCTTTATTATTTTTAAGGGAGAAATATTTCTTAACCAATGAAATATTGTGTTATAGACTGCCTATAGTGTAACAATAGAATGCCTGTACTATTTTGCATGAGCTTTTATATAATTTATGTTTTTGTTTAAAATTTGCTTGTGATATATATAGGAATTCATTTTCTCTTTGTTATGTTAAATCACCTATTCAAAAGTATCTTTGACTTTTTAGGTTGCCAGTTTGATATCAGCCATTATAATGCAATTTTAAAAGTATATGTCGACAACAATCATCAGTTTTTACCATCGGACTTCTTAACCTCACTTGAATCCAATGGCATTGAACCTAATAGAGTGAGTTTTCACTTCTCTTTACTTAAATGTTTGTTTTCTAAATTTAAAACTTTAATAATTTTTATTTATATTATGAAATAGAATTTAAATGAAAGAATAAAAGCAGAAACAACCCATGAATACTTAATTTTAATTTTTAAAACATCATTTTTTTCATTTTCATGGAACGAACATTTAATTTCTGTAACTCTTATTTATATTGTTTTTCATCAATCAATACTATTTAGGAATTATACTGTGATTTGCATAAGATATTTATGTATTTTAAATGTCGAAATTTAATAATTCTGTGTTAGCTTGACAATAATATTTGCTCATGCTACTAATTTTTAAAGTCATACAACCATATAATTGATTTACATAAATGAATATCTGTGTACTGTGAATGTTAGCATGTAATAAAATAATCTGTTATAGGTCACATTTCTGCATTTAATGCAAAAGTACTGCAATGAAGGCAATTTAACTGGATCTAGGTAAGGAAATTTCCAATATTTTTGAACTTGCTCCTATTTGCTCTGCTATATTCCTCAAGGATATTCATTAATAAAAAATATAAATATTTTAAAAAGTAGCAATACTGACCCTGGTGCTATTTCGTAAATTACAATTACAAAAAATTGTTGCTAGTAGATTTATATATATTATATTTTGTTAATATTTTTAAATTTTTTGTTTCAGTGAGGTTTTGGAATTTATGAGAGAAAAGGAACTTTCAATTAGTGAAAGTGTGTTTAGTGCACTTATTACAGGACACATGAATGCTAAGTAAGTTTGTTATTTTTCTTAAAACTAGTTTATAAGAATATGATTTAATATTAAAGACATTTTGCTTTCAATAGAAAATATCTTTGATGCCAACAACACTAATACATATTTCATTAGCAACGGTTCTTATGTTGTGTAATGAGTTTCAATTTGTAAACTAGGGTTGATTGTATTTGGGGACTGCACAAAATAATACAGGGATCTTAGTTTCTTCACTTGTAAATAATTAATACAATTTACCTTAAATTGAATAGATAGTCATACTTTTTAATATAATTATTTATTACATGCTTGTTTTATATCTTTTTTTAGTGATGTTTCAGGAGCAAAAGACATTTTTGATGCTATGAGGTGAGATTCATTTATTGTATTGTAATCTGATCTAATTTCTACATGTTGTACAATTTACCTTGTAATTTCGTAAGTTAATCCAAAAAACTTCAAAAGAAATTTCTTTAAATAGGTGTGTTTAAAATTTTTATTCAAATTTCATTACATTTAAATCTGTATTCAATTGTGCCAAAATTAATGTTTTATGGATACTTATACCAGGCCATTCTAATTCAACAAAAGTTGCTTGCAAAAGTTTGGTTTATCTCCATTTTATAGTTTTAAAATTTCTTTATATTTCTAAATTTGTTTGAAGATGTATGCAATTGTTTGCCATATAAAAACAGCTTGTTATTTACTCTAATTAAGGTCTAGTATTTTAAATTTAACAAACATAAGGAATAGGTCTATGAAAATGTAGGAATCATTCTCTTCCATACAATACATTTTATTAGGTGCGTAGAGACAATGCAATTTTTTACAGTTCTTAAATGATCTTGCTAGGTGCTGTAATAATGAAATTTAGAAATAATCGTGAAAGAACTCATATTCAGCACCCTTCATCACAGCTAAAATTATTACTAATTATCGCAGAACACTACTACAATCCAATTTAGGTGCTGAACCATCTCTATCTATCCTTGAAGAAATAGAAGGTAATTCACAGTTTCATCAGCCACCCCCTAATTGCACCGCTGCTGTTGTCTTCTAAATATATATTTGATTTCTGCATGTTGTGAACCTATAACTCTTTTCCATGTTTTCATCTGTAAAATCTTTGTTTCTCTAGGTCTTCAAATTTATTACCTAGCGCTGAATCATATACTACTTTGGCTTGTGGATATGCAAAAAAAGGAGATATAGATGCAGTTAAATCAGTTTTTCAAGATATGCAAAACAGCAATGTTTCATTATCTAATGACAATTATCTTTCTATCATTTCATCTTTATCAACTGATGAACATTTAACATTCATTGATGAGGTAATGTTTAATACGAGATACTCGTAATTCTATAGCAGCAATTTTCAACCTTTGTGCCTTACAAATAGTGAAACGGCTTAAAGTATTTAAGATTTATTTCATTTTAACAGTTTAGTTTTATAGTTTGCTAAGTGTACTCACAAATACAGTCAAACCTCATTAAAACGAACTGGCTTAATATGAATTACTGATAATGTGAACTAAATTCCAATCCCCATCAAAATGTATATTCTAATAATTTTAGCTCATTCATTTCATAAGAATTTGAGTTACACTAATTTCCTGTTAAGATGGATAAAGTTTTGAAACTTAAAGGCTGTTCCTCTTTTCAATTGTATTTCCTGATACATTAAGTCACACCTAAATTGTAGAAGATTTATTTGTTGAAGTGGTAATTTCATGAAATACCTATACAAATTATTTGAGTATTACTTTTTTTTACATAAAGTATAAAGAAATTGTTACAAAAAGAATTATTTTAACAGCTACTTTGGATCAAAAAGTGGGAAGGTAATTACTTTTATTTATTTATTTTCTATTATTATTTTGTAAATTGAGCAAAATTGTACTTTAAAAAAAAAATCAGACTGGCAAAAAATATAATACATCTTATGATGTGTGGCATAATTTTAGCAACTAGGGAAAATGGTTGAAAATCGTTGTTCTTTAGTATTAAGACTCGTTGAAGGTGATATTTACTCTAAATATTTGAATTCCCTTTTTTTTTCTCAGGTTTTAGAGTTGATTGGAGAAGACATTTATAACTGCAGACAAGGAGTACTCAATACCATGATTGATCTCCTTAATAAAAACCTATGTGAGACTGCTTATAAATTAGTTTTGGCCCTTTCCAACTTAGATGAAAGAAGTAGTTACTCTACCAACATCTTCTTGCAGCAGTTAGTAAAAACTAAACAGGTATTGCCATTCATTATTATTAGCTGTTAAGACTAGAATTACTTGAATGTGTCTTAGTTTTGTGAAACGTACCAGAAAAAATTCAATCTGTCATAAAACTAAGCTGATTTATTGTGTAGTTAGCTTATGTAGAGATCTGGTGTGCCTAAAAATAAAATACGTATGTAAACTTTTATGGCATGCAAGTTCAAATCGTGCATGTGTTGATTTTCTGATGCCGAAAAGGGTTGGAAGTCCTCCAACTTTACTGCTTCCAGTGACTCATGCCAGTAAGATATACATCATTTCAGTTTTTGCATGGAGGGGCAACGTTTTATAGGGAAGACCTGATTCTGTATATCGCATGGCATACCCCCACCCCACCCCCTTCTAACATACATTTTACTGATTAATTTATGCATTTCGAGTTTCCATATCGGGTCACCATGTCTCAACAGGTTTTCCCACTTCCCTAGCAACTTGCAGGAGGTGCAGGTTACATTCCTCCTTGGGTGTATTTCTCTCTGCTGTGTCAGTAAAACTTTCCTCATGTGTATGTCCATTTACCTGACCTTATCGGTCTTGTGTTTGGTGCATCGTTGACCATCGTGACACAAGGCAACCTGTTTCAATGCTTAGTAAATATTTTTTATGCATGGTGGTGCATTTTACGAAGAGGAAGTATGCCAGTGTGATTTCATTGTGCACAGAAGAAACATGAAGCATTGTTTCTCATTTCAGCTGGGATGCTTGAACTTTCAACCTGTTCGCTTAAATCACTTGGAATTTTTTTTTATTTTACTCGCTGCACTAAAAAAATAAGTAGGGGAACAGCTATCTTGTTAGCCCTTAGTAGGAAGATAAGATTGCCATATTATGATTGGTTTCTTAAGCATTGTTACTAGTACTTTCATGAATTCTCTGGTGCATTCCAAATAGGACATTTATCCCTAACACATCTCGTCTTTTATTTCGTAAGCATTTATAAAAGTGAAATATTTTACTGTTCTCATTTTTTACTTTTACTTGGGTAGTACTACTCGAGTTGTAATTTTAAAAAAAAGATTCTAGTTCAGACGATGGTTTACATACTGTGCTATCAACCTGTAAGTTGTAAGTGACACATGTTCGATTCCTCCCGAGTTTTCTCCTATTGCTCTCTTCTATGCTATAGTAAAGGTTTTTCCAGAATTCTTGTTGTTATGGTACGCGTCCTTGTAATGTTGAAAATCCAAGCTTTCTCTACCTTCAATATTCTATGACCTATTTCATGAGCTCCAACTATTAAACCACATTGAAAACTACTTAAATGGTGATGATTTGGTGATTGGCCATTCTTACGGCAGAAAAAGCTCTAGATGCTTCCACAGATGCCTATTTCTGTATATATGTTCCTTGCAAATGCAACCAATGACATGCATAGATGGCATTGCTGTGTATTTTGCATAGGCTTCCCTTTGCCATTTTTTGTTTGTTACCTTATTGTTTAACTACAGAATTACCTAACCTAACTCTGGTTGAATTGATCAACTTCAGATTGAAAAAGTGACCAGAATAATTACCTTTCTCTGTTGTAGAAAAATGCCTATATCTTTAAGTGTCAGAAAACAATTTGTCAACCATTTCGATATTTTTTATAATTTCTACAAATTTTGATACAAATCATTCATGCATATCCATCTATATAATATATTTGTTTCACCTCTATTGCTCCTGTCGCAAGATAAAATTACAAAAGGTCATACTAAGGTGACAATTTTGAATTTTTGGGAGTAGATTATGAATGTCCATTCTTTAGTTCATTTCCTTTAAAATTACCATAACTCAATTTGTAAGAATGACAATTCTTTGGTGAATATTCTAGCATTACTACTTTTCCTAACAATATTTTGCACTTGTGCCTCCCATGAAATCTTTTAAAATTACGCCATTTTTAAGAGAAGGATGTCTAATTAGTTCGAGAAGATATTCATGGCTAAATTTTTTAAGACATTATTAAGACAATCAGACATCTATTTAGAATAGGAATGCAGGGTGGCGACAGAACCAGGAATTCAGGGATTTCTCAGAAAATAATCATTTTCTGGAAAACTCAGGGAAGTTTTGTTTAACTCAGGGGAAAAGTTGGAATTTCGTTTTGCAAATGGCACCCATTTGGTACTTTTCCATTAGCCATTCAGGTGCCACTTTGAACCAAAATCAAAATGTCGCCAATTTTGTTTTCATTCTGAAAATGAGAAGTGTATTTTTTATGTAAACATCCAGAAAAAAGAGTTGTATACATTGTATACTGTTTTATTAAACCTGTAACAGCCGGAAATCCTGCAACCGAAGTCTACAGCTGTGCCACGTTCCCTGATGTCAATAATAGGAACGTAGTGCCTTGCGTCTTTGAAAAATACTAACGGCCGGAAAAACCTGCGAAAGTTAAACATCCTGTTCCAATTTAATCAACATTTTTTTTAAAATCATTTTTTTCTAAAATACCTAGTTTGCCGATTTTGATTTTTGTTCGAAATTGCGCCCGGCTAACGGAAAAGTACTCATTTAGATTATGCATATGTTTTTTAATACATATGTGTTAAAAGTTATTATTTTTTTCGAAAATTTTCAAACTCTGAGGTTTTTTTTTTGTTGTTGAAAAGTTTGTGTTGCCCGTTACAGTTCTTTTCGTGATGGATTCGTCATTTTCAAATGCGGCCAAAATCGTTTGTGAAGAGATCCAATCAGCGTGATGTCACAGTTTCCTATGAAAATATAAATATTTAATTGAAAAATTATTTATTAAAAGAAAATTAAACGTATAAGTTTAAAAAAATCTGTTGATATTTTCATTTTATTTTAAACAATCGCTGATTTAGTAAAAAGCACTGAAGAACGCTAGTCATAACTTTAATTATTTCTTTTGCTTCACCTGAATCCGTTACTTTTCAAAATGAATGAATCTCGAATCAAACAAAGGTCATTCTTCTCGGCGGCGAAATTCGTATTGGAAAAAATATAAAAGTTACAATTTAAAAATTATTTATTTAAAGAAAATCATATTTTTAGGTATCGATCTAATGTGAAATTTTCCGCAGATTTCAAATCTGTTGAAATTTTTATTCTATCTTTAACGATCACAACGATAGAAAAAAGCAACGAAGAACGCCAGTTCGAACCAGAACGAACTTGAATCGGTTGCTCAGGAAATCAAAATGAATTAATCTGATCTTTTCAACCACGAAGGTAGAATTCTTCACTGCGCCGGCGGCCAAATTCGTATTGAAAAAAATATAAAAGTTATAATTTAAAAAAATTATTTATTTAAAGAAAATCATATTTTTAGGTATCGGTCTGATGTAAAATTTTCCGCAGATTTGAAATCCGTTGAAATTTTTCTTCTGTCTTTAACGATCTAGGAGATAGAAAAAAGAACTACATAACTCCAGTTAAAACTTTATTTGTTTTGTTTGTCCGCTAAAATCGTTGCTGAGAAAATCTAACGCAAACGAAAAAAATAAATTTAGAATGTCATGTCTTTATACCGTATGCCATTCTAAGGAAAGTAATAATAACTAAATTCCAATTAATTAATTTTTAAAAGTTTTAGGTTAAATTTTTAAATTCGGGCACGATAGAAAAATTGCAAAAATTTGGACCACATGTGTGCTAAATTTCACTAATGTAAGTGCCATCGTTTTGTCAGGACACTGCGTATTGGACGGACAGACAAACACTTCCTTTTATAATAGTAGAGATGAACCGAGCGCTGGCGCCATTGACGGATTCAGGGGCTGATGGCTGCTTTTGCAAACACATCAAAATAGTTAAAAATATAAAATTAAATATTCTATCTATAATTTTATATTATTTGGTCTATTATGGAATGCGGTAAAAATAGTTTTTTCTTATCTTATTTTTATTCATCTATCAGTTTATAGTTTTTTAGTTCATCATGTGTCAAGTTTATCATAATTACCGAAGAATTTTTCTGCGAACGGATGGAGAAACTCAGGGAATTTCATGAAAAGTACTCTGCAAATCAGGGAACTTTTTACTTCAATTTTTGTAGCCACCCTGGAATGTTTTTTCAATGGAAGACACTTTCTGTTCATTTTCAGTCACTTGTATATTTTGATGCTTTTAAAAAAGGTATCGATCTGTACATGAATTCTTTTAAAACCCTGCCAGGAAAAACCCTTTCTTCTGAAATTTCAAAACTGAGCATAGTGACGCATCTTATTTAAAGTGGGCTTCTGTGGTTGCAGTATACACGAAGAGGTGCTTCA
Organism: Metellina segmentata; assembly: GCA_947359465.1. Taxonomy (NCBI): domain Eukaryota; kingdom Metazoa; phylum Arthropoda; class Arachnida; order Araneae; family Tetragnathidae; genus Metellina; species Metellina segmentata. The sequence goes on from OX375880.1 coordinate 108,013,763, forward strand.
ATGCTTGAAATTTAGTTGTCAGACCACAGAAAGTCTTTCTATTTTGTAAATCTGCATAGGTTCTGCTTTTTCTTTTAAACTGTTGGAAGTAGAAACTAAAAGATTTTTAAATGGTTTGCTAATGACATTCAAGGTTTCAATTTAATGAAGTTACTTTCGAAATGATACTGATAAAATAAAGACTTTCAGCTTAGGGGAGAAACTATTAAAATTTAAATTCTGCTTTTGAGAGTATTTTTGTCTAATCAAGGATACTTGTTATGTTTTTTTTTTTGTTTGGTGCACTTTTTTTTTAAGATTTGGAAAACTAGCAATTTCTGGGTTATTTTTATTATATTCTGGTCATAATGCACATTTTTATAGGTTCAATTATGCTCAATTTTGTTCGTAAAACTCCTAATCCTAATAATAGTGTTTATTCTATTTTTATCTATATTGAGTTTGAATGATTCCATGTGTTTGCAAGATCTTTTTGGAAAGTATGACCACGCTATGACTGAGCATGTAGTGCAGTGAATTGCCATTGTTTTGGATTGATTTTGCAAATTAGTCTATGGAAACTATTCAGATACAGTTAAGAAGTCTTCTCATGGGAAGTCACTGAGTTCATCCCACCCAAAGAAAGCGAGACAAAATTATAGCAACATCAATACCATGTTTACCATATATGTCAAGGTGTCCATTAGAGTACTCTATTCTAGCTCAAACAATCAATGAGGAATACTTGCTCAATGTTTGCTGGCTGAGAGCTTCCATGCGAAGAAAACAGCTATGGAATGGGCAATTGGTGATTGGCAGGGTCATCCGTATTTCTTCATTCTGGTATATATCGTCACATGTTGTTTGTTTTTTACATAATATCAAATCACCCATGTGACGCACAACCTCTTTACAGCCCAGATTTGGCACCCTGTGACTTCTGGCTTTTACCTAAACTAAAACCTCTTCCAAATGTGAATAGATTTAAAATAGTAGATGCGGTTCAGGAGAATATGATAAAAAAGATCATGGTGATTCCAACTTTGGACTTAGCAGTGTTTTGAAGAGTGGAAAAGACCCTGGGAAAAATGGTGTTAGGTCCAAAGGTGCCTACTTTAAATGAGACTAGGTACAAGTGTCTTGTTTCGTATTACATCTCTGGATAATTTCTAGGTAGACTACATATGGATTCAAACTTCTTTTAGCTCTATTCAATCGTTGAGGACCTTTTTAACATCTGATTTAGTCTCAAATAAAGAATGACTATGTGTTTCATGTGCAAGGGTCTAGCATGAAGAGAACATAAACTTTTGTAGGGGTTCTCATTTTCTACCCTGGAGGAGGCCTCTACCTGAAGTGAAACTAAAACTCCTTAAGAAGGGGCCAGCCAAAGTCCATTTTCATCCACACCAGCAAAACTGGTCATGTTGAATTGGTGTGCAAGTTTGGAGAGTGGGGTGCCAGCTCAGGTGTTGCTTTGTCATCTGACCGTGGTTCTGATTACGAACTGTTGTCCTTTGATCTTTCCCTTAAGGGATTAATCCTGGACCGTCGTCTATAGCCCGTTGTGTTGCTCTAGTATGACACTAATTTTTTTTAAAATTACCAAAACTTCTTTTAGAAAAATAGCTCAATATAGATTAAGTTGGATCTGTTTGAGAGGCCGTCTTAGAACTGGTTGATCATACCACAAGTGTAGTATTCTTTATGCTTCAATTTCCCTCAATAATCTCTTCTACTCTATTTTCAATATAATTTGTTGGAAGATGTGCAGATTCATAAACAGATAAGTGAATTGTTACATTTTTGAATAACTTAATGAAGATTGCTTATTATATGTTTAATTTTTTAGCCAATTGAAAGAGTAATGGAGTACTGTGATAAAATCAGTTCAAAAGGCTTAAATAATTTTGCTCTTGTGAATTCTGCAAAAGCTGCCATTGAATATGAACAGTTTGGTAAGTTTTAAAGTTATGAAGTTTTTGAAGCTTTAATGAGTGTAGAATTTTTAAATATTTTATCATCAAGTATAAAATAGCAGTGTTTCCTTACTTTTGAAAATCATTTTATAAAAATAAGCATTATTAATTTGTATCAATGCATACTAAAAGTAGAATTCAAGCATTTCAAACCAAAAGCATAATTTGTATGTATTCTTTCATTTTTACAATCAACCTTTAAACTACAGATGGTAGAGAGAGCAGTTGTAACAGTAAGGCCATAGTGACTTTTGATACCATTTTTCAACCTTTGCGACTAGGGGTATCCAGAGATGCTGACTATTATGGATTCTCCATAGTTTCTATGTATGTGAATCGAGTACTACAGACTATGGAATCAATGATTTTTTTTTCTACGGAAAAATTCTATTTTATTTGTTTTTCACAACACATAAATTTGTTTCGTATTTCTGTATTGTTTTCATTATTATATTTTTTTTGTTAAATGGGAGAGAGTGATTAAATTTAATTATTAAATGGTTTTTACATTTTATATAATTTTTTTCATACATTTTATATAATTCATTCTATATATGTGTTTTCATGTATGATGTAAAATGTGTTGCATAAATGTTTCAAATTTATAATTCAATATTTGAATTGATGATATAAAGTGTGTTAAAGCCGATTTCTTAAATTTTTACTTGACTACTGAAACCTTCTTAAAATTACGGATTATTTCCTTTGGCACTACTGAAAACTTCCATCGCAGGTTGGTATCTCTGGGTATCTTTAAGCAAAATCGTCTCAAAAACTCCTATTTTCAAAATTTTGGTGACATTTTTGAAGTGGTGCCAATTTCTTTCTCCAAGTTTTGGCACTAAGGGTTATGGCAAAACCACGAAAGAAAAACATCATAATCTTGTTAAATTGTCATTTAAACCTTAGTAAGAAAATATTTAGTATTTTAATTTTAAAATTTCGATATCTTGGCATGCTTTTATCCTATTTATTTTGTATCTGAGCAACTAAAATAGGGTTAAAGATTAACCATTAATACTATTTTTAAGAATTATTGCAACTATTTCACATGCACTTTTGCAGCAAGAGCCCTGTATCTAGTGTATGACGTATTATGCAGTATGCTAATTGGACTGCTGTTTGCAAACATGTTAACAAAATTACTGTTCTGTATGTTATTTTAACAATATAAAGATTTTAATTGCAACCTATTTTTGTTATGGGTTGTCTAATGTAAGGCTCACCATACTATCTACATAGTTAGACAGTCCACTTAGTGGAATATTTTGTGATCAAAATTCAGAAAATGAAGAAACAACAAATGTAGAAATAAACAACAGAAATTATTTCAAAATTCACATATTGTAGTTATTTTTTATTTGTTTTAAAACATTTTTTTCCATAAGTTTGAAATTTGAGTAAATGATTTGACGACACGAAAGTTTAGGAAAAGATAGGAAGGTCATGCAACTAGTAAAAACTAAATTTTTTAAATTTTAAGTTTGAATATTTTTGAAAAAGTAAGCTGTATGAGTTCTTTAATTAAATATAAGCTCTGTCAAATTACTATAAAAGTTGGCCGAATTATATGTTTGTATAAAGGCTGTCAAAAGCAGATATATCAACTATACTGCTTTGTACCTAATATTGTGTAGCCTTAATTATTGATGCAACAAATATAAAAATTGTTTCAGACTTTGAAAATTTGTTTTGCAAAGAACAAAAATTCCTCTCATTGTATGCACTGTATTTTATGCTGTTTATTATTTTTCAATTGTTTTAAATAATGCTTTATTTTGAAATATTTTAAAAAATTTGTTTTGTTTAGATCGTGCTGTATCATTATATGAAATAATGTTGCAGAAGGTAAGATTTTTGACTGATTGTAATATTGATTTTGTTCTCTTTCTGTAAAGCAATTCAACCAAGCACTTTGATATTGAATTGTGCAGTTAGGTTATTAACTTTAGCATCTATCAAGTAAATGTAGTATTAGCAATTTATATAAACTATATGTCAAATGTTTGTAAATCTTAATACACAAGCACTATTAAAAATATTTAAAAGTAGTCAAATTTATAAAGCAGAATATCCTATTTGTTTAGCATAAATTTATACTCTGGCTCTCAAAGGTTGACTGTTGAATCTCATGGTTTTGAGGAGTATTTAAATTAGGTGATAGGTTGAAACAAGCAAAGAAATTCCACCACTGACATCTTTAGCTCAGATTGTGGTTAAGTTTATCGTTTGATCCTGAAAGCAACTGCTGCAGTGATTCTAAGTTGTCAGAAACAAACCAACCAGGCCAATCACCATTCATGTTTTTGCATATGGGAGTCTTCTAATCAGCTTCAGTGGATCTTTTCCTTTGGGATTGGTCCTGGACCGCCGTCAAATTGCCCATTGTGTTGCTCCAGTACGACTTTAATTAAAATACCTACCTCTAAGGAGCTTCAGAATTTTATTGACCCAAAGTCAACTGCCTTCTCATTGAAGACACTTATACTTTCTGTACCATTTCTATAATTTCAAGAACGAAAAATTATTGAAATTGAATAAATATTGAAGTCACCTCTAAAGTTCTAGTGTGTCCTGTTGGTTAATTTTAATTAATTTTCAAAAAATCTAACAAATCTTTATAACATTTGTTGATTTTTTTTAGCTTAGGTTGTAATTTTAATCTATTGTGAACTATTGAAAATGTAATAAAGTGAAACCCCGATTTAACGTAACCCGCATATAACGTCATTTTTCATTGGTCCCAAATAAATTCCTATACTTTCAATGTTAAAAAATCCTGTATTAAACGTTATCACTTCGAAAAATTTCCACATTTACTGTTTTTGCAGCGAGGACTCAGAGATTTTTTTTAAATAGTCAGATACCAGCAGGCGAGCACAGCATTCCCGTGACAGTTATTTTCGTTATCGCCTGGTGTGCCATCTCCTTTGATAGTCATTTCTGGCACAGTGGTATGTTGATGACATTCTACTTCCTGTTGTGTTACTGCTCCTTTTGCGACACCCCAGACTCACTTTCCAACGAGATAATGCCCAGCCATACACATCACGTGTTGCTATGAATTATCTTCTACCTTTCCCACTTTCTTGGCCAGCTAGGACACCTGATCTCTCTCCCATAGAGCACATTTGGGACGTTATGGGAAGGCGATTGCAACCATTCCGGAATGTTGACCGTTTAGATTGACAGTTGGAGACAATTGGCCAAGAAATATTGCGCAGGACGCCATCTAGGAACTTTTTCAGTGTATGCCACGCTGGGTGACAGCTTACATCAAAGCCAGAGGTGGACCAATTCCTTATTGACTTCCTCCCTTTGTAACGGTCAAACTCTGAGATAAATCATTCAATTGTTCTGAAATTTGAATCGTTTGTGTTTCTACGTATGTTCTTCACATCCACCTATTTTTATCGCAATTGAACAACTCCTTCTTGGTGCATCGATTTTTTGTTATAGAGTGTATTTGACCCAGAAAGGTATAACTGCTTTCTTTCCCTAAAGTGTTGAAGTTTAAATGAATGTTACTTTTATAATGAAGAACTTGCCTTGTAATTTCTTTTAATTTCATTTTTATAGGGCATTCCTGTGCGAACTCACAATTTCTGGCCCATTTTTACTTCTAAGAATTCTGAGAAAGGTAATGATTTGTTAAATCTGTCTAATTTATATAATCTGTCTTGAAAGTATTAGAGAACTAGATCAGGTTTAAGAATTAACCCTCCTCATGGAGGATTGACACTAACAATGACACCAAATGCAAAAATTTGCAAATGCACCTAAGTAAAACATTTTGACAACTGAGAAAAAGTATTTATGTGCCAATGACACTTGACATTTTGCTCTTAACCCTGAGTTAAGAGCAAATTATTGGGTGTCATTGGCACCTAAATACTTTTTCTCAGTTGCCAAAATGTTTTACTTAGGTGCATTTGCAAATTTATTTTGTTTATGGAAATGTGAAAAATATACAGTTGCAAAATACAATGTGGTAAATGCACTCTGTCTAGCCCACAAACTGGATGAAAAGATTGTAAACTTTTAATATGTTATTTTAGAGATATATGTCATTACTTGGACCTATCTTCCCAAAGGTTTAGGTTCTTCCCTTGGAAAGATTCTGTAGGTAATTTTCTTAGAATAGAATGCTTATTTAAGATTCCATTACTCATTTGGTTCAACACAAGATTTAATTTCTGGATCATGGGTTTGTACCCCACATTGGGCATTAGATTTTTCACAACTGTTTGGCTTAAGATCTGTACAACCTCAAAATTCCGAATAGCCTCTGCTGCTCTCTTTGTTCTAAACATCAAGAACTCTCTGGATATTCATCACACGCAAATTTATTCTGGGTTTTTGTCATGGCCTCAGGCTGATACTGGGAGGCTAAAAGACAGATGGACATCTTAATTTTTCAATTTCTCGTCTTTGCTTTTTATTTTCTTCAAGTTTTTTATGTAGTTTTGTTACTAACTTTTATATTTTGCTTTTCTGCCTACCATTAGAAGTAATAAAAGATTTCAATTATTTTTTTTATCACCTGTCTCTGACCTATCAGCCATCAATTGATAACAGTAGCCCAATAGAGTTCTGAAGTGAAAAAATATAATATTAAAATACTATCAATAGTATTAGAAGTTGCAATGATATTGTTAGGAATTTTAGGGCAGTCCTTGATGGGATATGTCAAATATGATGACGGTCTATTGATAAAAACCAAATTTAGAGGTCAAGAATTTGACCAGAAACTGCTAATTTCAAACCCTGTACTCAAATTCTTTACTGTGCCTTCTGCTTCAAAGCACATGTTAAAATTGTTATTAATGGTGAACACTAGATAAAGTGGTTAAGTCCTAAGATTTGAGTTTCAATAATTTCACAAATAATTAATTATTTTATGCTGAAGTAATTTTTTGGAATTAGACATAGGAAAACTTTGTTCGGTTTCGTAAAGTGGTTGTATAAAAAAGTGTTTTGGGGATTTTTATATGATCCCAATAAATAATATTCATACATAATTTGATGTTTATTCTGATTCCTCTCTCTCTCTCTCTATATATATATATATATATTGCTAATTTTTCATTTCTAGAAATTCTGGCAACATTGAAATCTATGTTTGGATTGGGAGTTCCAGCAGATTTTACAACATTTGCGCAATTTGTGTTTCCTACTATCGATGTTACAAATCCAGAAGATATTTTAGCAAAAATTCGGGTATTTTATATTTTGAAATTTTAATGCTTTTTCATGGGAGAAACAAGTATGTAGTTTCTCATTTTTAAAGCCAGTTTCATATAAAGTTATTTATTTTGTAGGACACTGGACACACAGGAATAGTTGATCCATTATTTATCTTCTATTGTTACCAAGGCTGTAGTGATAAGGCATTGTATCTAAGTAAGGTTTTTCATATCTCTACTATTATAAAATGAAGTGTGTTTCTCTGTTGTCTGTCTGTAAGCAGTGTCCTGACTAATCTATGGCACTTACTATAATGAAATTTGGCACACAGGTAGTCCCAGTTTTTTGTAAATTTTGGGTCCAGCCTGAATTTTAAAATTTAATCTAGAACATTTTAAAATTAATTTATTGGCATTTAATTATTATTGTTTTCCTTAGAATAGCAACAGTATAGAGATCACGGATTCTAAATTTATTTTTTTCGTTTACTATTTCATTTTGCACGAAGGAATGATGAAGGATGATTTGAAATATGCGGAAAATTTTACAACATATCAATACCTTACATTTGATTTCGTTTTAAAAAAAGAAAAAAAATTGTAACTTTTTATTTTTGCAATATGAATATGGGTGCATTAGACAATGACATCACGACTTTTTTGTCCTTTAGAATCGTCAGTAGTCACTTTAAAACAGTCTGAATAACATTCGTTATTACATGAATAAAATAAAATTGTAAAATAGAATTATTTGATGCTGAGTAGAATTGTTTCTTGTTATAACTTATTAAATTAACATGATTGACTCACATTTTTTTTAACTGATGAATTCTCATTCTATAAATTATGTAATCTGATTTAAATAGACTATCAAGTTATAAATGAGCTTCAATAACCTTAATGTGAATTAAATTTTGATTTAGCTCGGAAATATCCTGTTTCTCTTATATCTGGATTCAACTTTGAAAAGTATATTACTTCCCATTCTGATGTTTCCAAGAGAGATCCACACTCTTCTTTTCATCAGGTATATTTAAATTCATTAATCAAAATTGATTTTAGTTCTAATTGCATACTTAATGCATACATAGTCATATACTTTTCTCATTATAATGCAAGTATTTTTCTCTTAAATCAAATTTCTTTCATCATTTTAAAGTTTTTAAAATCTAAATGTTTTAATTATATTGTTAACCAAACTTGATCAGATATTCATCAGTATATTGTGAGTGTATTTTTCTCTATTAGATCAAATTTATTTTATTACATTCTTCATGTGCTACCCTTTGACATAAATGCTTCAGTCATTTGTTTATTGATTTAAATATATTTAAATAAAAATATGGGTATGGTATTATTTAACCCTTGAGGTAGACACTGCCAAAATGGTACACAAGTAAGAGCAGTGGACCTCCGAATTAACAATTGTTTTTAAAATTCAATAAATAAGCGACAAATCAGAAAGATGACAACAAAGACTTACAAGCTTCTGCAAACTGCCACTATCTCAAATTACATTTGAGGTTCCAGCAAAGAGCAGTTTTGCAACATGTATTTACAGTCTTTTTATGCATTGGAAAGTCATCTGTTGAGTTATGGTGAATCTGTAGCCAGGGTGCGATATATCTTTATGCTGATATTATAAAAATAATTTTTTTTTTGTCCAAGTCAAGATTTCATTGAAAATGTTCTTCAATAAATGCTTGGGAACAAAAGTGCTCTCTCTCTCTCTCTCTTTTTTTTTTATTTTTTTTTATTTTTTTTTTTTTGTGCTTTACCTTTAAACTATAGACGATACACCAGTCATGCCTTGAAAGTTATAAGAATCACGTCAGTTACGACTATAGTCATAGTCAAAAGGTTAATTGAGAAATATACTGCATTCATAAATGATTTCATAAATTTAAATTTATTATTGATAAAAGATTTTGACCACCTTAAGAATATACATACAATAATTCTGTGGAAATTTATTATAACTGCAGTTTTTAAATATGAACTTCCTTTGTAAATGCATATCAGCAAAACAGTAAATAGCTTGTAGAATTGAATACGGTTTACAAGTTAATCTATGCATTTTATATATTCAAATCCAATTTGTCAGACATGACTAGTGTCATGCTTTCTATATGAAAGTGTTTTTATGCACCCTAATGAATGTAGTATACAGTGTTAAGTGTGTGATGGAGATGTCCAGTTGGATGACATGGAGATGAGGACTAACATAGCATTTACTTATTCTAAAAATTTAGTACATGGAAAAGGTTCCATGGATCATGGTACAGCCTACACTCTGGCGCATGCATGAGTTGTATAGATGGCACTCCACCTGCATGTGGAATCATACACAGTACTGGTCATAAGTCTATTTCTGAGCAATGAAAATAAAGTTACAGTTCTGCTGGGCGTGATCTTTGGTGGCAGTATGGGGGATAATTTCCACATGAGTGCAATTCATGGTAGCCAGCCATGTTACTTTTCCGTTAGCGGGATACCAAAAAACCGATAAGCTTAAAAGTTGGTGCAGTTATTGCCAAGCCTAAATGTTGATGCAAAAAGAATATTTCCAGGCATTTGTTATAAGGTTGCTATAACATCAAAAGATAAACTCTTTAAATGTTGTTAGTTTGGCTGAGTTATTGTTGTAATTTGGCGGGTTTTGTCTGGTACCCAGCTAACGGAAAAGTACCCAGTCATTAAACAGAACATTTTTCTGCGAAATGTTTTGGCAATAGGATATTTTAGTTAGCTGAATAATTTTGTTCTGAGATTTGTAATAAAGATTGAGATATAATCCATATATGAAACATTTTTGTGAAAATATCTGCATTTCCTTAATGAGCCAAGCAAATGTTTGTATGTGTATTAAAACTAAAAATGGGTATCTCTGTCAGCAAATTTGTTCCTATGCATTAACCCTCTGAATGCCAAACCGCCCGAGACGGCCTTACATCCAGACGACCGCTGTCCGCCCGAACCGGCCTTAAACTAATCAGCGTATCTTCCCCTCTACCGGTGAGGAGGGTAATCATTCAACCGCATTTTACAAAAGGGTCTCGAAGATCGACCTGTCACCTTAAGCGATCATCAGGTGTCAGGGGGTCCTTTTCTAACTACACATAATAGCTTCTTCACTCTGTCAGCGGATCGGATAAACTTCTGTGAGATATTTTGCTTTTAAAATGCCTGGGTAACGAAACACTCGGAAATACGAGGGTGAAAATCATGATGAGTAAAAATAGATTTTTACGAATAAAGCACTATTTTCATATATCGGACAGGGAATTCGAACTTAAGAAGGAAAGTGAAAATTTCAATTTCTTACAAAAAGTAGAACCATTACAAACATATTTGCGCAAAAATTTTTCCGAGCATTTTAAGCCGTACGCTCAGTTATCAGTTGACGAAGCACTCGTTAAATTTAAGGGACGTTTGGGCATTATACAATATATGCCCTTAAAACCCGCCAAACGAGGCATCAAAATTTGGATGCTGTGTACACCTTACTTAGGATACACACTGTCCTTTGAAATGTACTGTGGGAAAAAAGACAACACCCCGAGATCAACAAATTGATTGGGATATGATGTTATGATGCATCTAGTAAAAGACATAGCCCATAAAAGCCACACAATATACTTTGATTGCTTTTTCAGTAGCGTCATACTGATGAAAGATCTGCTAAAAATAGGAATATATTCTTGTGGAACTGTGATGGAAAACCGAAAAATTTGCCCAAAGAATTAAAAAATTTAAAGTTATAGGTTCCTCATGAAATCAAATGTTTTCAGTGCATAAACTCTCCGAGCATTCTATGTACAACTTGAGTAGACAAAAAACAGATACATCTTTTATCTACAAATGTTAAAAATGAGAGTTGTTTGGTTACCAGAAGGAAAGGATCAGAAAAAAATTTAGTGCAGTCCCCCGTAGCTTTCGCGGATTATAATAAACATATGTGAGGAGTTGATTTGACTGACCAACGAAGAAAATATTTTTCAGTAGTTAGGAAATCATCTAAATGGTGGTGGTATGTGTTTTCCTTTCTACTTGACACTGCCATTAGCAATGCCTACATTTTGCACAAAACAACCAACTCTCCACCGGTAAAGCGATCATTTCAACTCTATGATTTCAAGTTAGAACTGATTGACGAGCTGGCAAAAGAAGGGTGTCGAAAAAGAAATATTTCAGATTTTTCACCAACTCCTATTCACGCTCACAAGAAAAGAAAAATCGATGGACGCAAAAGGACTTGAGTCCTTTGTCGTAAGCTTGGACTTAAAACTATAAGCGGACGTTCCATTGAAAGCTCCTTTGAGTGTCATACTTGCAAAATGTGCTTGTGTCAGAATTGTTTTAAAGATGATTAGGGTTTTAATGCTGACGAAATTGCTCTATTCAAGAATATTCCAGAATTTCAGTAACTTTATTTTTTAAATCTCTCTCTCTCTCTCTCGATACTGTTAACAGATATACTTCAAATTCATCATAAGTAAAAGTGTTTATTTAGAGCAAATTTTATGTTTGATCTTGATTTGCTGTGAAAGAAATTTTCTACAAAAATTATCATTAGTACTGGAGAAATATATATTTATGGTATTTATTGTGAGAATATAATGCAAGTATATATTCTGTAAAACCTGAACTAATCCAGATTTTAAAATATTTCTTAAGGAAAACAGAATATAAATTAATTAGCTACAATTTTGTATTTATTATTGACAAACAAATCTATTCAATACCTCAATATTAAGGTGATAGAAATGTTTTTATTTGATACTTTTCTACTTCAACCTGTGAATGTATGTTATAATAGATTTTTAAATGAATAATTTAATATTTTTGACACGTTCCCGGAACCTGAGCTTAAGAGTACCCATCTCCTAAATTAGGCTGAGTTCTCGATACGTTACAAACCTTCTAAACACATGGTGAGCATACAAATCTTAAATACATGGTTTTGCTATGAAGCCCATTTTTGAAGGTTTTCGATTTTGTGGATGCATAAGGGGACAATGCATCTTAGAAATGCTATTCATTTGGATAAATCATATAATAGTTTCATTTGTTATTGCTACATTACATCATCAATGGATGAAAAAAACATGAGCTTTGCATATTTTCTGTTTGCACGATAAATGTTCTGGGGCAAAATGTCTAAAATATTTTCTTTCTTCATGCTTATAACGTTTATATTTTGTTTACATATTGTTTTTATTTGGTCATGCATGCAGCTCATTCTGTTCGTAACCTCATGCCATAAAATCCAAATAACCAACTCTAGATTACAGTTAAAGACAAATTGAAAATGAAAACTTTTGATCGATCAGATGTATCAAAAATAATTCTATAATTCTTGCTCTAAAAGCAAATATACCCTTAAAAGAATTCGATAATTCATGCTATAATTTTAAATACAATTTCCCACTCTACTTATTTTTATCCCATGTTTGGTTTTGGGGCAGTAGAGAATATATCGGTCTGGTTCCTTTGAACTGAGTGCTCAATGGGCATTTGCCTCCAGCAAATTCTTCAACCTTACCCGTGATATTCCCACAATGCGAAATTTCAAATGGGTATTTACCACCCAAGGGGTTAACTCTGGACCTCTAAAGAAAGGTAAAAAAATCGTAAGTGAACAATTCGAGGCGGCTCTTCTTAGTTTTCACTGCTTGAGGATAACACATGCTTTTGCTACAAAGAGAAATGTAAACGACTATAACTTGTTCTGAATAGAATAGTGCGGAGTTCGGACAGAAGGGTTCCAGTTATCCTTTTCGTCCATTGTCCTTTTCAAGGTTATGCTTCATATAAGAGAACCAGTGTTGTTGTTTGTGTACAAGTGACGGGAACTTTGAAGCCTGAGGACTGAGGGAGATGAGACCTCGCGTCGATAAGTCAGCTTTTCTTGTATACAAAACCATTTGTCTCGATCGGTAACCAGAAATAATTTAAGAAATTTTGAAAACAGTAGCCCAGAAGAAATGGTTGGGGGTATGTTTTAATCAAAAGAAAAAAATTCTAAGAATGCTAGCATAGCATAAGAATGAGATTACATTATTAGTAGTTGAGTTTATGTTTTCACTCATCTGACCAGGTTTTGGTCTTTTAGAATAGATGTTGTCACAAATTTAAAACAAATGAAGGAACTACTACACTTTTTATTTTGAGTGACGTCACTTTCAACGCAAAATTTCACTCAAGTACTTAATCGCTTTTACTTTTTATGTGAAATTTAATTCCAAGACAGGTTTTCTACCTATGCATATATAATAGTAACTGAAAAAGAAATAAATTGTAAAGAAAGAATTTGAATTGCTAGTAAAAAATGCTACTTTTTCGATTTATTAGTGAGAGTTTGGTGATAACAGTAATGTGTGAAATTTATTTCAAATAAGCAAAAGTTTCCACACTTAAAGGTTTGCCTATCTTAGTGTTTTTAGGAAAACCTGCATATTTTAAAAAGTTCTCACAAATAGTAAAACTTTTATTTCAAGGACATAATTTCGGCGTAACTATAGTAATACTTCAGTGATTTATCAAGATGCTTTTGGTCATCCATTTTAAAAGAAACCATTGTCAAAAATTCACTTTGCTTTGAGATTCTATTTATAAGGAATAATTATTGAAAAATAACTACTTTTATCACTGTATTATATTTCCGAAAAACTTTTTAAACATCAATTTCAAAGTAAAAAATATATTATTTCCATAAAAAAAACCCGAATTTTTGATATGTTGCTTTAAAAATAAGGTAAAAAATTGCAAATTTATTGCCGAGAGATAACACAACAGAAAACGTATAACTTATATATTCTAGTTGCAAGAGATTTGAAATAAACGAGATAAGAGGGAAATATATATATATTGCTGTTTTAAAACAATTAATGAACAAATATGTATTTAAAATTATACGTAGAGCATAATATGTTTGTTTAATTAAAATTGAAAAAATGTTTTCATCGTTTTATTACAAGTAATTTCCCTTATTGCTTTACATTTCCGCTAAATTTCACCAAAGAAAAGTATTCTTATAAATACAAAAATGTGTTTTTTCTAACAATTTTTTATCCTTTTTTTCTTTCCGAGATTAAAAGATGTTGTGTAATGGTCACTGAACGTCAGCAAACACCCATGTCCAGTTCTAAGATCGACTTATAAGTTAAAAAGAACACTTTCCATACGACCCCCCATTTAAAACAGCGGAGGGTTTCGGATCTGTTGTACGGTCTTCTGATGATGAGTAAAAGGGGGAAAGAAATAGTTAGCTATAATGCTACTGATACTCGGGCGTTTTGGGTTTCTGAGGACGTGATCTTCAGACCCGTATGGCTGTTAGAGGGTTAAAGTACATACATAGTTGCTATTATAAAATGTATAGTTTTTTGTTTTATTTTATTGAGAATTATTAAATTTAACTAAACTTTCAAAGATTAATTACAATTATTCTTACAATTATTTACTTTCAGAAATACTGTAATGTATGAAAGTTATTGATTTTTCTTTTGTTTTAGGTTTTGTCTTTCATCCTGCAAAACATAGCAAAATTTGGAAAAGATGCTGATGGTATTTTTTTTAATTGAAAATTTTCTGCATTTTGCACCAATTTTTTGTATAGAGCTTGTGTTTAGGTAATAGTGTGATTCCCACAGAAAGGAAGCCTACCTTATAAACTTAGAACCTGAATCCATGCTAAAAACACCAGTTATGGAAATGCTTTGATTATGTTGTCACCTGTGGGTAATCTGTGATATGTAGCCTTAATGAGAGACTTGTTTTTCTCACTAAAATTACTGCTTTTTTGAGTATTTTTCATTCATGAAACTATGCAATCAAATAATTCCAAACGGTGCAGCTACACTCTACGTTTATGAGTGATGGCAATGGCTTTGGCGATTTTTTTGGCGAACTTCTAAAGTTGCCAAGTAAAGAATTATTTCCTAACTCTAATGTCACAATTTTTTTCTTCTTTTTACAACACACTTTTTAAACATATTTCAGAACGTTTTAAAAAGAATATTTTTAAATAAAAAAAACTTTCACAAAAAGTAGTATGCTTAAGCACATATCAAAACACATTTGTGAACCAGCAGAGAAACTAAGCTACAAATGTTAAGAATAACCTGAAACTTATCAATTACACTAAATACAGTGAGCATGTTGAAAAAGGAAAAAGATTTACAAAAGAAAAAAAGCAAGAAATAATACCTGATAAAGTCAGAATTCTCTCGTAAAAAAATAATGAAAACGAAAATGGTCAAAAAAACAGAACTCTTAATCCTGTCATGAAAACTATTATAACAAAATAAAAATTCCACAACTGTCAAAATACAAATAAAAGGACCAATGGTATCACAGAAAACGATTTAAAAGGGCCAATGGAATCAAAGGATATTTTAAAAACAAAATAACCAATGGGAGGAAAGAAAAAATTTCAAACGAATCAATGAAATCAAACGACTTTAACGCGGATTTTGGAAGAACTTTCTAGAATATTCAAAATGAAAATTAAAAGTTTCCGTTTGCCGAGGTTGCCATGAAAACTACAACAACAGCAACGAAAGATGGGTTGCCTTAATTTATCGTAACTCGTTACTAGAAGCGCGCCAAAAAAAATTGCCAAGCCGTTGCCATTACTCATAAACGTAGAGTGTAGCTGTACCTTCCAAACTTTATCTATCCATTTATTTCATACTGAAGTTTATTACAATCCATGCTAAAAACACCATATGGAAGGGCTTTGTTGTTGTTGTCAACTGTGGGAAATCTATGACAATCTATGTGAAATGTTTTTTTAAAATTATGTTGAGGAATGGGTCGTATTGACCATTTCCCTTTGTGCAGCCCAATATAAACTAGCCTTTGAAATATAGTTGTCAAGAGGTTGAACATTAAAATTTGAGTTGGACATTACAGCACAAACTGTCAAGTGGCTAAAATTCATAGCCTCTCCAGTGGAACACAGGACAGTCAGGAATGTCTTTCGCACCAATCCAGTGGAGATAATCATGTCCGTTTAAAATTCTGAAGTTTGCCTCAAAGATTCGTCTGGGGAGATCCATTGGGACCAGATTAGATAATAGGCTTTCCCAGATTTTACCCTTAGCACCAGTCTCTTGAGTTTTGCGTATGTACCTCCCTGCAGATCTTACAATGTTGCAAAATGCCTGGTTGTATGGTAATGCAATAAGAGGATGTGGAAGGTTGCAACCCTGTTTAGCCAGCAAGTCTGCCTTCTCATTACCGGGAATGTCGCATTGACTGGGTATCCACTGGAAAAGAACCGTCCAACCAGCACAGTTAAGTTCATAAATTTTTTGTTTTGCCTCTTCCACGCGGGCCAAATTGCTATTGTGGAGAGAGTAGAGGGAGAGAATCGCTGACTGTGAGTCAACAAGAAAAACAGCGTGTCTGTAAGGTGTAGTTAAGTCGGATAAAAAAGATGTCGCTTGTCCAATGGCCTCAATTTTAGCCTCAAAGTTCGTAACATTCAAGCCCACAGCACATGAACCCTCAAAAAGCCTTGCTCAATAATAACCGGCTCCTACTGTACAGTCCTCCTGGGCAGAACTGCTATATGAGCTTTGAAATGTAGCTTTGACGGGATTCTTTTTTCTTCATTAAAATTACTGCTTTTGAATATTTCTTATTCATGAAACTATGCAACACAATTATTCCAAACTCAATACGTCTATTTATCACAATTTCAAATGCTCTAAAAAAAATGAGCAAATGAACACTGTTCTACTTCATACACATGTCACTGTTGTTTGATGAAACAAAAAACATTCGAGCTAGTGCAGGCCTCGAAATAGAATTTTTAATACAGGTGCACATTGTGCACCTAAGTTTTTAATTTAGGTGCACAGGTTATATTTTAGGTGCACATTTAAAAAAAAAAACAGCGATTTTGTTTTCGCATAGTGTGTATTTAGGAATTTTAATTATGTTCCTTTAGAGCAAGAGAGGACGATACTAATATTTTGATCAAACATCAAAATAGCATAAAACACGTTTCATCTCCTTTTTTTTTTAAACGTTAGGTGCACAATTTTATTTTTATATGCACCTGTGCACCCGGGTATTTTGAGCCCTGATCTAGTAGTGATTTGTCAAATCCAAAATTATCCATTTAAGTAAAAAAAAAAGTGACCAAGTTTTTTCATATAAAAGTGTAACAACACTTGTCTTATTCATTAAAGGATATTTGCTCAATATGATGAACAAAAATTTCAAGTCTATCAATTCAATTGTTTCGTAGTTATCATTGCAACCACTCGGGAAAAGCAATTCTGAGAGAACTGCTTTTGAAATTCCAGTACTGTTTTTAGCAATTCAGTACGTTTTATATTTTCTTGCAAAACACCGTGAATGCTTTGATTCCAAATCATTGTGTATCAGCTTTATAGAATTTACATCTTTATGAAGTGGTGCAGATTCTAAATTTTACATATGCAAGTTGAGTGAAACACATATTATAAAACCCCTAAAGAATAAAATTACATAAAAACTCGAAATCTATTTGTGTCGAATAAAAGAAAATCCTCCTATAAATAAGAATGCTCTACTTTTCCTTTTGTTGGAGAAGTAGGAACCCTGGAGACCTTGAAGCAGCTATTTTGAAGTAATAGTGTGTAGTGTTTACCTGTACTTTATTGTGAAATCGTGGATTATGCCAAGGAAGGATCAAAAGTGGATGTTCATATTCCTTTGTCTCGCTGTAAAATTGATTTTCTAGGCGATAATTTAATGGCTTATAAAATTTCTATTTCTTTGTCTCTTTGACTAAACTAATGGATATAGCAGTCCAAGGATCTGCTTGAAAATTAAACTTTCGCAGACCCTTTAAAATTATGTAGGATATTTAGACAAGACCATAATTTTCCTAATTTTTCACCTTAACATTGGGTGTAAAATAATTAGATTTATTAAATATGTTATAAAATGTAAACGCAATACATGTCAGTTTAGTGATAGCAATTTAACCGTTCTGAAACATTGAACATTTTGAGTTTTGGTGGCATTACAGCCAGGGAGCGGTATCATAAATCATCAGTCCCTGGGAAATATTCCCTTACCTGCAAGTTCTATTACTAAATTTAGAACATATAACAGACGTTTTTATTAATCATATTTTAACACATAATGGTTTTTAAAATATAAGAAACAGAGAAAATAATGGAATATTTTTTTAAAGTTCTATTTGGCTAGTGGAATATTAAATGTTTTCTACAAACCCCTGAGAGTCAGTAGATCGCACTTTGAGAACCATTAACATAAATTATGCATTATTGCTGAACAGAATGAGCTTAAGTTATAAAATGATTTTTATATTATTGATTTTTGTTAATCTTTCAGTTATTCGTGGAACTCATTTGGCCAATGTTATTGAACTGAGCCCATCTGTATTTGAAACATGGCTGAAGAACCCAGAAGCCAAGGTATTGTTATTTATGATTATATCTCAACTTTATACTGTGAATGTTAGATTTTTATCCCAATAAATTAGACTTTATTTTTTTAATTTTTTGTGTTGGATAATTTTGTATAGATTAAAATGCTTTTGGTTCACAAGTTTTGTCATAAATAATTTGAAGTTAATTAGTTGTTTTCCAAAATATGATTTTGCTGTTACTCATAAAAATAAATGAAGTGCATTAATTTATTTGTGTATTAATTGATTCATATGTGTATATCTAAATTCAGTACTATTTATTTGCACTTGCTTATTATGTATGATGACTCTATATGCATATTTAAGTAGTATAAAATGCTTTTATGTGTCGGTTTGGAATTCCTTGATCTTTTTGAGAATCCTTTGTTGGTTTTGGACTTTCGAAGACGAATGGTTTCATGGTCTTGGTCTAACATGTCATAGACCAAGAGGAATTAGAAACAATATGAAATGAAGAGGATGATAGACCATGTGCAAAGACCAACTGCATATATTATCTTGACTGGGTCATAGTTTATCCAGAGCACTGAGGAGAGAAAATAATCTGTAAGGCACCTCTTGTATTTTTCAAACACTATTGATCATAGTATGAAACCATTCAGTGGAAATGATCATGTGTTTGCATTTTCTGTTTGGCTTTTTGCAAAATCAAAAATGTTAAAATTGAAACTAATTTAGATGAATTTTTTTAATCATTTTTACTGTAATTTCTATATTTTTTCCACTAAATTTTTATGAATTCTTCTGAGCGTCTTTTCTTTTTCCCCTTTTAGGGTTTCGTTTCCACTGACAGATGCCTTGATGCTTGTTACAATATTCTGGCAAAAAAGAGCCCAAATTTGCTGGTATGTTTTGTAACTGTTTGTTTGTAATATTGAATACAATATTTTGTAAATGTTCAGGGTTGAGACATTATGAAACAAATTATTATTTTAATCTTTGTTATCAATGCCAGCCTGGTAGCTGAGTGGTTATTGTTTTGGCCTCCTGTTCAAAAGGACAAGGGTTGTTAAAAAGAAAAATGGAACTTGCACAGAAAAGAAATATAAATTCTAAAAAAAAATGTGCAGCTTGTTAGTCTAGTGGTAACTCTGTGTTTTACCACTGGACTAACAAGATGTAGCTGGGATAGATTCTATTCCTCTTTAGGTGTATTTCTCTCACTTGCATTTCTTCATTCACTTTACTTTAAAGTCTAGCAAATAAATATTAGAAGAAAGAAATTTTTTGAGGTTAAACTAAATTCCATTTTATGAATTATTTCTACAATTTATTTAGCTTAATTTTTTTAAGTTTGAGAAATTTATTTTGTTTCCTTTCTTGGTAGGTTCATCTGAGAAACTTGGAAACCTCCTTGTATCGACGTGACAAATTAACAAGGGTAAGTACATACTTTCCAACTTCTTCTAGCCTCTTCCAATAAAAAATATTTTGATATTTTTTTTTTTGTCTTCCGGACAAAAAAAAATATTTCCTTAATTTTTTTTGGGGCAGGAAAATTTTCCTGTGATGGCCAATTTCAAAATTTTGCCACCATGCTGTGGCAGCTATCAAAGAAAATTATCAGAATCAGCAAGTGCTTGATTATTGTAAAAATCTGTTTTGTGGCATTCATTTTGAGAAAATAAAAAAAAATGCCTCCAAAACAAAAGTTTGCTCACTTTTGGTCTCGTTTTGTATTAAAATATTACCAGATTGGTTGCATCCAGTTCGATCTGCCACCAAGCATATTTCTTTTGTACAGAAGTAGGGTTGCATTTCCTGTTTGGAATTGTTTTAAAATCCCAGTTTGGAGCGATGGTCCCTAATTTGACGTTTTTGTTTGAATGCTGTTTTGACATGTCCACTCATAAAAAATTCATGTGTCATGTCGTTCAGATTGCAATGAGTACAAATATTTGTGTAAAATAGTCATACTTGTTAACTTTTACGCTGCAGCACTTAGATTTTTTTCAATCGCCTCACAGAATGGCTCATTCGGCTGCATGTCTGACCCTCCTTACCCAATTAATTAACTTCAGTGATAGGGCAACCGATGCTTTCTGATCGAATTATTGTGTGGCGTATTGTTTGGCATGAGATATATACCACCGGAGTGACCTTCTGCCTTTCCCCCAAAACGTTCACACCTCACTGTCGACAGGGTAGGGTACTGAACAAAAGGAGGAACCCTCGAGAAGATCAGCAGCTGACAGCTCGTGAATGGTGATCGATGCCAGCAGTCGCTAAAATGGGAATAACATCCACAGTGCAAAGATCTATACCATGCCGCTGCTGTAAAAGAAATTTAGTGGTAACAATCGTCTATCTGCCGCAGCATAAAGGTTAATATTGCATGAATCTATTAATTCTATGATATAAAAAGCAGCCTCTCTGGGTATGGTCAAGAGAGGCTTGATCACTGGTGTACTTTATGATGGGACACTGGAATGAATCGCCATCTTTTTCAATTCCAGAATGGCCTTCATTACTTCAAAATGATCCCTGGAGCAGTTGCAAGTTTTTCTGCTTAATCCAGCATAGACCACATTGTAACTCAGACCTGCTTGAATTGATGCATCCACTGATGTTGAAATAAAGCACAAAGAAATTGAACAAATCATGTGGTTTGACCACATAATTGGTTTGATTTCTTTGAAAGCCTGTATTTTCAGCATGACTAGTGCAGGGTAGAATTGTCAGGAAACTTAATTTTGTCCAAAAAATTGTAGAAATTTCCGAATTTTTGTCTAAATCCTGGAAAATTGCCTGGAAATTGATTGATCATGGCTTCTCAGATACTTTGGAGAAAAGTAGCCGATAAGATTCGTACAGTTTCGTATCACTTTATTTTATGAATTAAATTTTTCAACTGATTTTAAAAGAAACTACTAATATTTAACAGGGAAAGAATTTTGTTTCATCCAAAATTCTTGATTGAATTAAATTGAAGAATTTTATGCTTATGATACACATAAATCACAAATTGATTGAAATCAAATATCATGGATTATTTGAATAAGTTATTTTAATGCAAAATTACTTGTGTTTTGTGCATTAATTTTTACAGCAGGGCTCGAAATACCCAGGTGCACTGTGCACATGAAAATATAATTGTGCACCTAATTTTTTCCCACTAGGTGCACGTTGTGCACCTAATTTAAAAACTTAGGTGCACAATGTGCACCTGTATTAAAAAATCTATTTCGAGGCCTGTTTTACAGTGTGTAATTATTAAATTGGTTATATTATTGGCTATTAAATGCTAAATTATTTCTTGGTTTTTCACCTTTGAAATGTTGTGAATTGCTTAATTATAACCTCGAATTTTGTAAAAATGTATATGAAAAACCGTGTAAAGTCAAATTGTCATTGTTTGAGTAAGCCATAAGTGTAACAAAATTAATAAAAAGGGTTTGTTTGAAAGTTATTTCAAACTAAATGCTGTCGTTACATATAAAACACATTGAAGACTTCAGCTAAACGTAATGGGATTGCTTTTTCTGGTGTGAATATTTTACCATGAAAAATGTGACATTTCTTTTTCCATTTATTTTGTTCATAAAAAATGACTTTCAGTTTTCACATCCCTTCTTTTCAGTTTCTGAGTCAAATGCATTTCGATTGGAAACTGCATGAACCTTGTATGAGAACAATTGTTTGTATTTTTACCATATTTTATGTTATAATTTATTCATAGAAACCTATGACAATTGAAGAAGAAGACAGAGAGCTGGATCATCTAAAAGTAAGTTCTAATATCATTTGTCTTTATGATCTTTTAAATTTGAAAATAATCTTGCACTGAACTAAATCAGCTATTTTCAACCATTTTCATTGCATGGCACACAAAATGATTGCTAAATAGACTAAGAGTAGGTATAATTTTGATTCATTTGCAAAAAATAATAGTAATTACCCACCTTTATTTTTGAAACAATTTATTCGTGATACTTTGTATTAAAAATAATACTTATTATTCAGATGGGTGTGACTTGAAATTTGTGAACACATTAGTCTAAAGTTCAAAACTAAACCATTGAAATTAAATAAATCTTGAGCAATTTAATACAACCATTGCCATACCTAAGGCACACTCAGATCCATTATTGCAGCATATAGTGTGCCAGGGCACACTATACTTGTCGGATCTGCCTCGACCTTGATATAAAAAAGAGGATTGATGGTTGTCTCCATTTTCTCCGGGCCACTGTCCTGCTATTTGTTATATTTAATTTAAAGGTTAGCAATGCCTTTCTTGTCATTACTCAGGATATTACATACATGTTGTGTTATAAAATAATTTATCTAGCATACTACCACTTTAACTGGCTTGCTTAGTCCCCAATTTATATAGCTTGCTGTATCCTTTCCTATAAGAAATTAATTCAATTCCTTGTAAGATTTGACTAAAAAAATGCCCTTAAAACGTTACTCACCCAACATCATAACATCTCTTATGTGAACACATCAATTTGTATGTTGGTATAAAATGGTGAAATATATAGCATTACTAAATAATAATTTGTGCTACAAAATGAGACATGTTTAGTACTATCGCATACCTGCCAATTTTTGCTGAACTCTTACGGCAAAACACTTATTTATCTGGTCTTGATGAAAAAATATATTCTGCATTTCTTTAGGGAGAATATTTTCAAGTGATTGTCAACTTTGGTCGTCAGTGACACACCTTGACAACCATAAATGGAAATATCAGTATCAGTGCTTGCTAGATTGCCATGAAAATCCTCTTTGGCACATTGTTAAAAACTTCATGCCACGAAATCATTCAAGAAGGAATTTAATTGCTCATTTTTTCATACACTTATACCATGTTTTGTTCAAATCTTGTTAGTCCAAGTTCGAACAAGCATACAACTGTAAAGAGCAGAATTACATTTTTCATTTTAAATAGCTATTTTCATTTTCTGAGGAATTAAAATTTTCGTAAATGACTGTTTTTTTATTTATGAAACAATTGTTTGAAAAATGAGTTTACAAGAATTAGGAAGTCCTCAGAAACAATTTAATGTACATTTTTGGCATCAATGTTGCTTTTTATATTTTTAAAACTTCCAGTTTTTTTTCTTGGCAAGTTGGTGGGTGTGTTATCAATTTGCCCAATAATCGTAGTTTAAAAATACTGATAAATTACGATTCAACATATAGCTGTGTGGAGTCTTTCAAAGGTTGTAGATTTAATGAGATTTACGATATTTTCTATCTGGCTAATTTGATTTCATCTTTAATATAATTTATCCCAGTAGTTTGAAACTTCTGCATTTTTTTATGCTCTTTTATATTTACTTTCATTGCATCTTTTCTTGAAATAGAAAAGAGGACTCAAAGTGGATTCATTTCTGCAGCAGCAGCTTTCTTTCCATATCAGAGAGAAGGTAATAATTTATTAATTCACTTTTAGTATTGTGTTTCAACTACTCAGGTGATTTACAAAGGGTTATTGATTTTTTGTTGATCTAAAATGTTTTTTGTCAATATGTACTAAGATAACAAAGTAATTTTATTATTGAACAACTGGAACATTCACGGTTCACTTTTGTGGAACTTCCATAAATACTGTTTGAATTAATTCACTAAAAGTTATTTAACAAGGTGGTAACAGAACCGGAAAATCAGAAAACTTTTTAATTATGGAAAAATCAGGAAAATCTTAAAAATTTCCAAATTTCACAAAAAATCCAGGAAATTTTGATAATTTAAACGACAACTATTATCATTTGTCCTATTCAGAGATATGTGATTACGACTACTTTTGAGAATCAAATAAATGGTATCCGGCAAAATTGTAATTTGAATTAAAAAACACTGCCGTCGCAATTTTTTAACACTGCGAAAACTGCTGCACATTCTTGTTGTCGTAAGGCCAGTGATACAACTTGTGGCATAAAATTTGAAATTTGGGAAATTATCTAATGATGTTTATTTGTGCACTAAATTAATATTCTTTACTTGCAATTACATTTTTGTAGAATTTCTTTTGTATATTTGCATTTGATTTTGATGTATAGTATGATAATGGAGAGCCAAGTGTATAAAGTTCATAATTAAATTATTTCGTATTTTTTCTCTAGTTTTTTCAATTGCTATTGTAAGGGTTCCAACCCTTAAAATAACAATTAAATTAACTGTAGAGAAAAAATACAAAATATATGTAGAGAAAAGGTACAAAATATTAGTAGAGAATTATCCTTTTACATTATCTGACCTTAAATATTTATAAATATTGCTGTGTGGATACTGTGATACCAATCAAGGATCGTAACATTAATTAAGGAAATTGTAAAATCAGGGAAATTTTTGTAATACTATCGGGAAACTTTTTTTTTCAAGGGTTTTGTTGCCACCCTGAAGTTTGGTAATATTGTGTGTCGAAATCCTTACACTGGTCCCCCCCCCCTTTCAAAGGAGAATGATTTGATTCTGTGGTAAAAAGTGACATTGCATGTCTCCATTGGGGCAGTTGTAGCCAGGTTGGTAGAATAGCTGATGAGACACTGGAGTGTTACAATTTCGAATCTCTGTCCAAACACAGACTGCCGTTTGTGGAATTGGTTTATCGGTTGTGAGATCAGTCGATTTCACAACCAATAAACCTTTCCTGGAACTAGGAAGTTTTTTTTTACCTAAGTAAAGTCCCTTATCAGTATAACTTTATTTTTTTGTGTATTTAATGTGTCATTAGAACCCAAAATGATAACAATGTTAATTTCTCGCAGAATATTGACAGAGCTAATCGACTGTTAGATGAACTGGAAAAGTTAGAAGTTATATATACACCTTTTATCTACAGTCAATTATTCTACTTTCATAAGTTACAAGGTGATGTCGAAAAGACTGGGAAAACTTTAAAAGCTTTGTAAGTATAATTTTTTTCAGATGTGCTTTCAAAATTATACTTATCTATTCTATTATGACCATATCTGAAAAAAAAAAGTTCCTCCCTCGTAGTGTGATAGTGGTTAGGCCTGGGCGATGTTCAGATTTTCACATCACGATACCACGATGTATCGCTATGTTAACCATGCATTTTATACATAGTAAAAGCAAAACCTTGCTCCTACATCACTATATATATATATATATATATACACGAAGAAAACATTACACATACAGACGATTTCTTTCTGTAATTTAATGGAAAGTAAAAAAATGAAATGAAATTAAGACAATAATTACAAGATTTAAATATTTCCCTTGTATTTTATTAGTAATTATGTTTAATACTTTGTGATTTCATACTCGTAAACGTATATTTACTAGCCAAATATGCATTTTTACCTATGTACTGCTATACGAAGAAAACATTACACATACAGAGAATTTCTTTCTTTCCGTAATTTAATGGAAAGTAAAAAAAAAAATGAAATGAAACAATTGAAATGAAATTAACAGAATAAAATAATTTAATTTAAATATATCCCTTATTTTGGGCTAGAAAAATTTGCATTTCTGCATTTTTTGGCAGTAATGCAGCTTTTTGTCTTGTAATTACATTTCCCCCTGTGCTGAATACTCTCTCCGAAGGAACACTGGTCCCCTGGATTGCCAAATATTTTCAGGCAAGGATTTTTAAAACTGGTAAAGAAGCTTCGTGCAACTTCCACCATGTTGATGGGTTCATATTTAAATCCACTTTAGGCATTGCTAGATAGTTATTCAGTTCATTTTCTGCCTTTTTCTCTGGTAGTGTTGAATCAAAATCATCAGCAGGTGCATCCTCAACCTCAAGTAGTCTTGCCAAACCTTTCTTTGCTGGTGTGTACATTTGGTTGCCTGATGGACCAGGTTGGACTGTGGAATACTCATCAAGGGATGCATAAATGGCAGTTGCTTTGATTTTATCAGCAGAATCTGTATAGCTAAGTCGAAATCTTGGATCACAAAGTGAAGACATACGTAAAATAGTGATCACTTCCTGTTTCTCGTAGCGTTCCGCTAGTGCATATAAAATTTTACTTTTAATAGCTTTGCATAGAGCATCATCCTCGTCTTGTAACTGGAGGCCTCTTTTCAATCTTCGGTACAGAGGCAAAACAGATGAGGCAGTTACATATTCCTCTCCAGAGAGGGTTGTTGTTATCTCTTCCAACAATTTTGTAGTGGTGACAAAATGCTCTAATACTGATGCATCAGAACCTTCAGGAATAAGTTTTTTTTTTATCAGGGTAGTCCTGTAGCATCTTACAGATAGGAAGTTGGTTCTCCAGAAACCTACGGACAAGTTTTAGTGTGCTCCACCACCTTGTTGGACAAGCACTGGGAAGAGCCATTACATCCATCTGGAGAAATTCTTGAGCTTTAGCAAGATCCTGCTTCATTTTCCAGCTGCGCGAAATTGCACCCTGGAGCTTCTTAAGTCTTGCAACTGCCCTTTCTAATTGAGGGAGTCTCAATACCCAATTAATGGCAATATTTATGTTATGTCCAAAACAAGAAACATGTGGCAACTGAAGACTCGACATTGCTTTTAAAATGTTTGATCCATTATCTGTAGTACAGCATGTAATAGTTTTAATGTTAAAACCCCAATCCGACAAAAGGCCAATCAACATATCACATATGTTATCATAAGTATGATTTGCATCGAACTGAGCACAACTTCGACATGCAGATCTAAGATCCCATTGATTGTCAATAAAATGGACTGTGATTGCAAGATATGGGGTGTTTGCTACAGATGTCCAACAGTCTGTTGTAATCGATATCTCTTCTTTAACATTTGCCAACTCTTGTCGCATTTTTTCAACAGTATCATTATACAGTTTTGAGATTCCAGTTCCTGTTATCATCAAAGTTGATTATTACAAATTCTTGAGGGTTTTTTTATTGAAAAAGATAGTTTACTTAAGTAAAGAAAATATTATATCGCATATAATTTATTTTGAATTTAATTCAACATTAAATCTTGATGCAAGAGTAGCGTTGAGAATGTATTGAAAATCGCAATCTGTTATAATCGAAGTAGATTATTTCATACTTAAATATTTGAAGTTAAAAATATAATTTACCTATTCATTTGTATATACTTGTAGAATACAGTGAAATGTCAGTACAGTATTAAGTCCCAAATCCGGAATCCCCCGCATGCTTATTTTGAGTTTGTAATATTGTAATAGTAAAATATCAGATACAATAGGAATTTTTTTTTAAAGAATAAACGTTTTTAATACAATGCAACAAATTTTACTTGCAAATCTTCTTTTTCAGTGTTGTATTTTTTCTCTGAACATGTCCGTTATTTTGCGTTGTTTCATCAATTAGGACCAGGTTTAACTTCTTGTTCTGTACAAATCATCAGAAAGATGCAAAAAAAGTGAGAAAAACAAAAAAAGTCTGAATTTTGGACAATTGCGGATTTGGGACTGTACTGTATAACTTACATCCTAAAAATATTTAATTGATATTTTATTTTGAAAAATACTTTTATCTCTACTATTATAAAAGGAAGTGTTTGTCTGTATGGGGCCAAAAAATCCTGATGATTCTATGGCACTTACAGCAATGAAATTTGGTATAGGTAGTCGGAATTTTTGAAACTTTTGGGACGCAGCGAATTTTAAAATTCAATCTAGAACATTTTTACATGAATTTAATGAAATTTAATTACTATTGTTTTCTGTTGAATGGTAACCGCATAAAGATATGACAGATTCTAAATTTATTTTTCCCATTTTCATTTTGCGCAGAGGAAAGATGATTTTCCTGCAGAGCATAAAAATAAAGTTTTGACTCTAGTTATGTAATTCTTTTTTCTATCTTCTAGACCGTTAAAGATGAGGGTAAAAATTTTAATAGATTTGAAATCTGAGGAAAAATTTCACTTACAAACAATACCTAAAAATAGGATTTTCTTTAAATAAATATTTTTTAAACTAAATATATCTTTTATATTTTTTTTAAGAGATTTATTTTTGCTGTTTTTTAAGAGATTTTTTAACGTTACATAAACTTTTTCTTTCCCCCAAAAAAGATCCGAAAAAAAAAAAGATTACATCTTTTGCCCTTTGCGGAAAAAAAAATAAGGAACATTACATTTCCTGTCCCTTTTACGCAAATGAGAGCAAGAAATACAGAGCATATTGACTGGGATTGTTAAGTTTTTTTGTAAAATCGGAATCGCTAAAGATAGATTGAAATAAAAATTTCAACGGATTTGAAATCTGTGGAAAATTTCACGTTAGATTGATACCTAAAAATATGATTTTCTTTCAATAAATAATTTTTTAATTTAATATATCTTCAACAGATTTGAAATCTGCGGAAAATTTTACACAGATTAATTAAAAAAACACGAAAGGGCATTGTTTAAACCAGAGAAATCACGCATGCGCTAAGAAGACACCGGTATGGCGATGACGATCCGATACATCGCCAGCGTGATAATCGCGAAACCGATGTGGCGATGACGATCTCATACTCACACCGATTGCCCTAGTATGTTCCACACACCATATATGCTCAAGTAGATTAAAAAATAGCTTATTTAGAAGGAAAAAAACTGAAGCATAAAAATAGAAATAAAGGGGCATTTGATTCCTCTAAGAAAACAGAGAAATTGTTGGCGCTGAGCAACAGGAGACATCGTGATTCCGGAAAACTGTGATACTTGTGTGCTCTGGGATTGGCTGCGCGATATAGCGCATGCGCTTTGAAAATATCGAAA
This sequence comes from Metellina segmentata, assembly GCA_947359465.1. NCBI lineage: Eukaryota > Metazoa > Arthropoda > Arachnida > Araneae > Tetragnathidae > Metellina > Metellina segmentata. The sequence continues at coordinate 108,043,031 of OX375880.1, forward strand.
TCGTGATATTTGTGCTCTGGGATTGACTGCTTGACATTGGGAAAAACCGATATATCATGATACATCGTCAAAACCGGTGTGACGATTTCGATCTCACACCGGTTTACCACGATGTATCAATACATCGCCCAGGCCTAATAGTGGTAGTATCATACGATTCGCGCGCACGATTCCCTTTAGGCAAAAGTTACTGAGCTTTAGCAGGATAGGGTGCTCTATTCGATCTTTTAGGACCTTTTTAGCATCTGATTTATTCTCAAATAAAGAATGACTATGTGTTGGATGTGCAAGGGTCTAGCATGAAGAGAAAGAACAGAAAATTTGGTAAGGGTTTTCATTTTCTTTCCTCCACCTGAAGTGAAACCAAAACTCCTTAAGAAGTGGCCAGCCTAAGGCCATTTTCATCCACACCATCAAAACTGATTTATGTGGAAGTTTGGAGAGTGGGTTGCCAGCCCAGGTGTTGCCTCGTCATCTGACCATGTTTCAAAATAATGTGGTGTTCCTTAAGGGATTGATCCCGGACCATCGTCAATAGCCCATTGTGTTGCTCTAGTATGACATTAATTAAACAATTACCAATTTACCAGCAAAACTGGTGTTGCTGCCATCCCCGATTGCAAAGTAATTAAACACACTTAGCATGGTTCAGTAGATTTGGTGGCGTTGAACTCGACAAATCGGATGCCTGAATGTTCTCATTGGTGATTCACACAATATGTTTAAATTGCACCTTCTTTTTACTTGTTTGTTTACTTTTAACTTTTGCTTCATTTTTGTTTTATTTTCGTAAATTTTACTATTTTACTGCTGTAACCCAGTTGGAAGAGCAATAGATTAGCAAACGGAAGGTTGCAAGTTCGAAACTTGGTCCATAATGGACCATCATGTATGCTGGGGCTGGTTCACATTAAATCTGTTGTAGCCTCAAATGTCTTCAAATCGCCACATAGTGGAAGTTTGGAAAGTTGTGTGCCTGCTCAGGTGTTGACCTCGTCATTGGTAACTTTCATCAGAAACTTTGATTTTCATTTTGAATGTTCTAGAAATTTCTTTCAAAATCCAGTAAAATGGTTTGATTTCAGTAGTTTGTTTGAAATTTTTTCTTTGATTCCATTGGTTATTTTAATTTTAAAATATCCTTTGATTGCATTGGTCCTTTAAAAAAATTTTCTTCAATTTCATTGGCTCATTTGATGTTTGTTTTTTTCCAGTTGTGGAATTTATTTTATTATAATTCTTTTCATGGCAGAGTTTATACATTCATTTCAAATGTGGTTAAACTTATTACTTTTTATGAAAGTTTTAAAAATATATAATTTTTAAAACGTTCTCAAATGTGTTATGGGCGACAGTTTCTGGGGTTGTGAAGCATCAGAAGGCTTAGATTCTTTGTGCCTATTTCTAAGTCTTGCCGGAGCAGTCTTGAACTTTTAAAATGCAATGACTGTCCAGGATGCTTTTATACATCGTGGTTCGGAACTCATGGGACAAACTTGAAGGTATGTTAGAGCAGGTTAAAGAAGTATTTTTTTATATAGCCATGTATGTGTGCATTTAGGGCCAAACGCATCAATTGCACAGGAAATGAAATATGATATTTATTTACAAAATTATTTTACACTTATTCGTCATTTAAATATGCTGGATTTAAGTTATGGAGTTGGATAGTTTGGCTAATACTGGGCAGGTGAGCTCACCACTTTGATAAAATTCTTTAGAAGTATGATGACTTACGGGGCAATAAAAAATCTTAGCAGAAAAGGAAATGTGAGCAAATGCCAAAATTGCTTTTGACAAAAAATGCAGAATTTATTTAAACAAGTGAATGAGATGCAAAAGAAACTTTAGTACCGATTCATCCATACACTAATGATAGTGATTGTGTAATCCTTTATGTATGGTTACACTAGACAAAAACATTAAATTGAATCAATAATTCATGCAACATCTTTCAACTACTCACTTAATTCTAAGTCAAAAAATAACTGTAATGACTTAAGCAAAGTTGCTCATTGAAAGTTGTTCTAGTTTCATGTTTTGAATATTGAATTTTGTCATTTTTTTATATCAAAATATATTTATAATATATATGTTACATATAATTTTGGGCTTGAAATGTCAGTAGTGTATTGTCAAATGATTTAATCTTTAGAAGATGAGGTTTTAATGAAACCGTTATAATTTTCATTAGGAGAGAAAACCATCCCACTTTCTTATTGGATACAGCTCAAGTGCTAGAGTATGCTATGATGTTAATTCAATATTCAAAATTTGAAGGTAAGTATATTTTATACTACTTCATCCATAGCCAATTTTAGTAATTTATAAACTATATATTATTGCTTTTCCTTTAGTTCCAAATTAAAATCTACATTATTGAATATATCCTTACAAAAATTTCCTATAGAAACCTCTGTAGGAGCTCATTACCTTTATTTCACTTTAATGTCCTTAATTTTTAATGTAAAATGTGAAAGATAAGGCTCAATTTTCATTCATTTTTCACATCCTCGTGTTAAATTCAACTCGGTATGGCTTTTGAAAATGAACGTAATTGCCTGATTTACTGAATTTAATTTACTGTGAGCAGACATATAGACTAAAATTCTCTTTGTGTTCTTCCAGTTTTTGACATAAACTGTTTTTTTTTTGGTCATTCTTTGATTGTTTTTAGTTTAGCATAATTCTCACATTTTACCGTGGGTTTTAAACAAACTATTGTTAAAATATTCCCCAGTACTTCACAGTGGATGTCTTTCCATGCATTTTCTGGTAGAATTTTTATTTTAGTACAGTTGCAATGTTTTATCCCATAGCACTGGTCTTATTTGTACCAATTTCCAAAAATTAAATCAAAATACCTAATTTCCTTATTGTCTTGGAACTATATTTTCAACATTTTAAATTTGAATTTATTATTCAAGTTTCTGCATTTCACTGGTCATTCAAAAAGCCATGATTTTCATGCTATCGATGCTATATTACAATACGAGGAAATTCCAAATTGTTTTTCTCTTTAATTGATTGTTAAATACAATAATTTTTAAATCTACCTTTTCAAGCAAAAAATAATTTTTTGATACCTTAAACAAATGTAATTTTTTTTTGATGACTGATAGGTGTTGTTTTCTTATTGTGTTTGCAATATTGTATTGCATTGGTAGGTACCTACTCACCTACCAATAAAATGCTACCTACTTGCCTACCAATACCAGCACACATCAGTCAATTTAACTACAATTAGACTATCCGAAACAAAGACTAATCCTCCAACCTTCTCTCTTTCAGAGTATTTGTAGCACAAATTGAACCACGAATGGTATAATGACTGGGGGAATATTTCAACAAAAATTTGATTAAAACCCACGACAATACGTGATAATCATGCTAAACTAAAATCAATCTAAGAATGACCAAAAAACAGTTAATGTCAAAACCGGAATATCGCAAAGAGAATTTCTGTCTAGGTAATATGAAAATAGTAATAACACTAACTTCAAGATTACGGATACGTCGCAGGACATGGCGTGTTTTATTAACCATCATGGTCCCGACGGTTAATCGAAGTTTTGCTGTACTCAGTATTGTAATACATGCATATAGTAGTATTAAAATTTAAAGAATATTTAAATAAAGCTTAGGTAAAGTTAACTTTTTTTATCACCTACTAGCCACTGTGTGGCTAGTCCGTGCCCGTGGTGTTTGGTTTTTATCTGGTGTAAAATTTTCTGCAGATTTCAAATCCGTTGACATTTTTTATCTGTCTTTAACAATTTCGATTTTACGAAAAAAAGAACTTAACAATCCCAGTCAAAATGTTTTGTCATGTTAAGTTTTTGTAAGGTTGATATTTTTTGTAATTGCTCCAGTGAGCAAAAATCATAGTTTTTATGAATGGTATCATACATACACCATCTTTTTTGTTCTTTATCTTTTTTTAATAAATGGGCTTTATGAATAAGTCACGTTTTTTTTTGTTTCTGAACCTTTATTTGGAACCTTTATTTACCTTAAGGATAATGCCAGAGCTGGCATTATCCTTAATTTATGGACATGATTATAAAACTACATTGGGGACAAGTTTAAAAAAAGTCAACAAATACGCAACATTGATGGGTTACTGTGTCATTTGGCAGCAATCCAATACCTGCTATCCTTTCCGGAAGTCTCACTGAAAAACATTTGGTTTACTGGACGGAAAAGATATTTTACTGCTATTGGATTTTTTTTGGAAGAAAATTTTCAAATGATGCCAATTTCAAAAGTTTGGTACCAAACCATGGTAAACACTATGTGTACGACAAGTTTGTATAAATTTTTCAAGCAAAGTTGCTAGTTGATTATTGCAATTTTCGCATTTTGTCATTTCTGATTAAAATTTCTTGAATGTCATTCATCCTCTTATGCATTTATTAATAACTACCCCCTAACAATATGGTCTTGAAATTGGCTGAAATAGATTACAACAAATTTGAGTGGCCAGAAAACTGTCTTATTTTTTTATATAAAGTATTGAGTTTTGAAGATAATTTTTTCTTTTCTGTTGTTTCATAAAATGTGTTGAGGCTCACTAAAACTTAGCAAGATTAACTAAATATATTTGACAAACCTTGATTTACAATTTCTGTGCTATCTTAAGTACAAAGAGAACGGTTCCTGGAAAGGAACTCTGCTGATAACTCCTGTCATGTTAAGAAATCAAGCACAAATTTGTGAGTTGGCAACATTCTTGTGTATGAAAAGTTGTATCAATTAAAGAGTGCTGCCAACATCTGTCACAGAGAAGTTCACTGTTTAAACCAGTTATGTATATTTCCGAATATAAGCCAATCTGTGTATAAGCCAAGGGTGCGTTTTTTCTTCAAAAATTTAACCAAGATTCAAAACCCATATATAAGCCAAAATATTAAAAAAATTTTAATTTTCGTGACGTTCAAACATAACGCCATGGGGGCGTAAATGTCGCCAAGAAGGTAAAACAGGTAGAATATTTTCCAATCAAATCGCTGTAAAATAAAACGCCACTCGCCAACGATAGTTTTAATTTGCTAATGATTTTCCCCAGGGTCCAGCTCCTGATATCCAACCTCTGACGGCAAGGTTTCCACAGTCCTTGAAATTTTTTTTCCTAACTAGGGGCCCTTGAAAGTCCTTGAAAATTAAGGAACTTGTTGAAAAGTCCTTGAAAGTACTTGATTTTTTTTAACTTGTACATAATTGTTTAATTTCGTCTTGCATTGAAACTTGTCCTGACTAGTTTCCTCCATAGCAGATGCGTCATTCTGAATGAAACCAGTGTTATGCGTTTCCACAGTATTCTGTCCGTCTAAGTTGACACCTCTGGTCTCCATTACGACGGCCGGCTTGCATGCCACATCATGACGTATCACGGCCGCTAGATAACAGCACTGCTTTCTTTGGAAACTAGCTTCAGCAGTCAGGATGTCACTGGAAACCTCGCACGCATCCAAATAAATGATGTCAAATTCTTACTGCAAAAAAATGAAAGTTACAATTCAAAAAAGAAATTTAGAAAATCACATTTAAGGTATTCTTTTGTTGTAAGAATTTCTGCAAATTTAAAATCCGGTGAAATTTAATGACCCTCAAAGATAGAAACTTAGACTAGAGAATAAAAAAGCCCTAACACCAGTCAAAACTTTTGATTGGTTTCTCAAACAAAATAAACCTTGACAGCCATCTGTTGTAGGCAGTGGACGACAGAAAAATGGAGATTGTGTCGTGTAGATCGAACCATATGCAAGCTGGCATACTATTCTTCGTGCCACGAAAAGAATTTATCGTACGATATTTTATCACAGACCGAAATTGATATGTGTGTAAGTAGCCTGATAGTTAACATTGAGACAAGAAGCCCACTTTGCAACAAAAAAAAATCACAGGTTCTGTGAGAAAAGAAAATCCAAATTATAACCAAAATTGATGATAACCTTTCTTTTTTTGACTATTAGTAGTTCAAAAAAAGTATGTCTTTTTTTTTATATTTTTCGCATTTTCTTTTTAATTTACAACTTTTGTGTATGCCTTGTTTTAGATCGTTATAAAAAAACATTTAGGTCCTTGAAAAATATTATTTTAGTTTGTAAAGTCCTTGAATTTTTTTTGGATAAAGGTGTTGGAACCATGGACGGGGTGATTGTTAGGTGATGATGTACGGGACATTAGATTCAAAAGGGGGAGGGGATTCATTATGGCTTTAGAAAAAAAATCTCCAACTGGTTGCCAGGATTTAACTTGGCAGTAAAGATGTGCAATGACGAGCATACTGAGCTTTAAGCCGCAGGTTTCACTGCGAGGTTGTCTAATTTGCCCCCTTTCCATCCCTCTTACAAAGGTGACTGCTAAAGATCTTCCTCAGTGTCCTGCACCTGATGCTGGACCTCTGACTGAGTGGTTTGACAGATGATCAGTTTAACAATGGTCAAGGGGAGCAGCTGGGTCTTGGGAATTTTTTTTATCAGTGACACTTCTCTTCACTATGCAGCCTAAAACATGTGTGGAACATAAAGTTTCAAAGGGGGGAGCGGGCTCGTTATGACCCTTGAAAGAATCTTAGCTATGGTAACCCTATCTGCACATCTACCTAACCGTAACGACATCCCAATGATTGAAGCCGAATTTTACGAACTATTCAGAAACTTGGATTCAGACACTGAATTTGAAGGAGTTATGACTTATTTTTCTCTTTTTGCTTAAAGGCTGCATTCAAAACGTAAGTTAAAAGATAAAAAAATTGGAACAGCTGTTGGATTCGGTTCCGAGTTGGATGGTACGAAGTAAAAAAGTAGGGTTGTTCTCCCAACACCCGTTGGAGTTGCTATAAAAATCGTTAATCGCTCGTAAAGTATTCCAAAATTTTGCCAAGTTCCTGCCACCGGACAGAGATCCGAATCCAACAGCTGTATCAAAAAATGTACCCTTTCCAATTGTTATTTTTATGTTCTAAAATATTACACAATTAAATTATTATTTTGTGTGTTATATTTGGCGATTTATCGCTTGCACCCGGCTAACAGAAAAGTACCTTTGTTTTTTGCAAAATTAGCGGATCCGTATATAAGCCGAAAATTCTCGGCTTATACACGGAAATATACGGTATGTTTGGAAAATGGAATGTAAGGTTAGTTTAATATATGGCAACATTTGTGACGAGTGTAAAATCATGCAAGTTCATAAAGTATGGTTTGTTAAAAAGAGGAATACTATTAGTTCAGGAGAATTAAGTGCAAAGCCTTAATTAGAATGAATTTTTAAATGTTTTTAAGGTTTTATAGCATTTTGTCTCAAATTTGACTTTTAACTGATGCTTTAACATGCAGTGAACTAGCACTGCAGTGAAAACAATTATTTGCAACTCTTAATTTAGCAAATTTCTGTGGGAATAGAATGAATTGAATAAAAATTTCAATGCTTTTAAAATTGAATCTGCTTTTTTATTTGAAAGAGGCCCTTGATACGATTGGAACTGAATGCAAAGAGCTGCGAATAAACGGAAGCAAGGAATTTCTGATAAGAACCATTAGAAGATTTTTTGATACTGTGGTTGAGACTGGCGACATGGATCTAGTCAGAAATGTGCATAGCTCTCTGGTGCACCATTCCAAGCAAAAGCTACCTGCGAGGATGTTTTTTGAGCCCTTGATTAAAATGCATCTCTTCAGGTATAGTATAGTTTATTTGATAGGTAATCTGACATAATGGAATATTTAATAAGGATGTATGTTGTATACACAATCCCCATCCACCGAGCTACCTGTACTGTGGCGATGCCAGAGCCGCAAAGTATTAAAGCGAAGCGAAGGAGCAACAGGAAGGCCAATTAACCAGCTGCTAAGCGCTCATTGACGTCTCCTTTAGTTAGGCTTAACAGCCTAAAGCTGCTAAATCAAGAATCAAATACAATGCCATTGCCTCAAACACAAGGTACAATGACTTACCCACCAGAACATGTATTCTGCAGTATTTTTTCGTAAAGTGTAAAAACTGCTGTTTTTTATATGAAGTGATGACTCAAAAGTTAATGTGATTGAATTCCTCATATCTAGCCTGGCTGAGCAGCTCACAGCATTGCTCTTAAGATGTGTGTTGTAATTAGTTAATTTATGAATATTCTAAGATTGGTATAACAAAGTTTTTATTGTTGTTATTACTGCCTTAATGTCTCACTTCCAAGTTTTAATTAAACTAAAGTCACATCTGTAATTTTGAAGGAATGATCTTGATGGTGCAGTTCAGGAATTCAAGTCTGTTGCTGTACATAATCAAGTTACCCCTTGTGTGCCCCATCTGTTCAAGAAATGCATAGTTGATGATGATCATGTTAAACTTGAAACAGGTATTGTTAAATTTTGTATTTTTTTTTCTTTACTATATATATATTTGAATTGAACCATTAAATCCAACATGTTTTCCTTCCATTATCAACATCCAACTGCATAAAGGTTTGTAATCATAAGATTGTAAATTTTTACAGAACAACTGTTCTAGTTATTCGTGTACTTGGAACAAGTGAGATGCACTAGTTTTTACACACTGACAGCAATTTTTATAAAGTTCATAGTTTGTTAACCAAAATTTAACATAACAATATACTTATGAAATACAAGCAGGCCAGCACGACGTTGCCCGTGAAAGTTCTTTTCGTGTCCTTTCTGATACTGAAAACATTAAAAAGAAGAAAAAAAATTTTTAAGAATGAGTCTTTACAATTGAAAAATTATTTATTTAAAGAAAATCCCTTTTAAGATATCAATCTGGCGTAAAAATTTTCGAAAATTTCAAATCCGTTCAAATTATATCTCTATCTTTTACGATCGAGAAGATTGAAAACCTCAAATAGTCCTTGCCCGTGAAAAAGTTAAAATCGCTAGCAAAAAAAGTTCAATCAACAATGCAAATGAAAACAAGCTAGAATCGGAACTCCGTTAAGAAGAAAAAAAAAAAAGCTGATTTTTTCTCAAAATGTGGCATAACTTGGCATGGTTCCAAAGGCATTAGATCAAAAATCACAAAATATGTCCTTTCTTCGATCAAGGAGCTATGACATCAGGTCTTGGCACAGTTCCAAAGGTCGAAAAACGCAAAATCCTTTACTTTCTTCAATCGAGGAGCTATGAAGTCAACTGCTCAAAAAGAATGGAGGGGGAAATACTAATACATTAAGTTTAAAATGTTCTAGATTAAATTTTAAAATATGTGCTATATATAAAATTTGCAAAATAATAAGACTACCTGTGTGCCAAATTTCATTATTATAAGTGCCATTGATTCATCAGGACCACTGCACACAGACTCTCAAACACTTCCTTTCATAATGGTAGAGGTGACAAGGTCTTATCTTTGCTTTTAATTTGGATCCCATACGAATTTTTTAAAAATCATGCGCACATTTCCTATCTAGACCATCAGTCAACTAGCGAACTGATAGAGGTCTGAAGTAATAAAATATGTTTTTTAAAACAATATCTACAGTATTTTCACTTGTATTGTCCAGAATTAGGGGAGTTCTTTCGATGGTCTCCAGTCATTTTGTGTAGTTTGCAACAATGACAGGTAGTTGATCTCTACTGCAATACAAGGTCTTTTTGTAGTTAGTTGTGAAAGTGATCGAATCAAATGCGATTCCAACCGCTCTGAGCAAGGATCTGAGATAAGAGCTTTACTTTCCTCACTAAAACACTCCAGTTCTTTTCTGTAGACATTTTGTGTAAATTGAAAAATGGTTGGTCCTTATACAGACAAACATAAGCCTGCCAATCTTTCGGATTTTCTAGAAGTCTGCAAGAAATCTATTTTTCAGATCTTCCAGATGGGTAATATGTGTAAAAATATTTTGTTTTCAGAGTGAAAAATTTTCAAATAATGCCAAATTTATCATGTGATGCCAAATTGTGGTCATCCATAAAGAAGCAGTATTGCACTACCAATCAACCAATTTCTGAAGTCAACCAGAAAAGCACTTAGTATCAAGATTTTTCTTTGGGGAAAAAAATTTCAAGTGACACCAATTTTGCTAGGCAATCATGCTAGAAAAATATCCCAAAAACAGTTATTGCTTGAACAGTGATTGTCTTAAAAACCTTCTTTGGCATTGATGTTCAAAACCTCAAAATATACCTCTAAAGCATCCCCGAATTAGTTTAATTGCTAGTTTTTACCTATAACCGGTACCATTTTGTGTACAATATCGTCAAATCGGTTGCGCCGAGTTCAAAATAGTGACAAGAATTCAGTAGTAGAGAGCAGGGTTACTTTTTATGTTTTTAATTGCTTCTTAAAGCCTATTTGCCATTGTTGCTCATAATTTTGCTATTTAACTTTTAGGCATTTTTTATTTTTTTATGATTGCACATTAGTTATTATTTTGCAAATATACTCTGTATTTCTTTTTCTTGCTGATCGGAATCTGTGCTCTCGATGTTAATTATATTCAGGCTGGGCAATTGTGCCAATTGATAATATTTTGGCTATGTTACTACTGCATATGCTTTAGTTAGTCTTTGTCTTGTAAATATTTTTCTCTTTCCAGTTATTGATAGTGCATCTGCTGTCAATGGAAAAATTTTAATTCTCCATGACCTTATGCAGGCTTTCATTGAAAGCGGTCGCAAAGACCAGGCAGTGAAGGTGTTAATGGTAATTTGCTTATTCAACTTTTTGTTCTTGCATTGTATTATCAAAACCTTACTGAATATTATATTACTTATGTGCAAACTTGCCATCAAACCTGCTCAAGATTTTTTAATAACATAATGCAAGAAATAATACAACCTGATACATCAGAACTGTACCATGAAAAAATTATAATAAAAGAAAGTTCTACAACTGGAAAAAAAACCATTAAATAAACCAATGAAATCAAAAAAAAAAAAAAAAAAAGGACCAATGCAATGAAAGTATATTTTAAAATTCAACTAACCAATGAAATCAAACAACTTTAGCAGATTTTGAAAGAACTTTCTAGAATAATCAAAATGAAAATTTAAACTTTCTGTTTGTTGAGGTTGCCATGGAAAACTGCAGTAACCGTAAATATAGAAGGGTTGCCTTAACCTACCATAACTTGCTACTAGAAGTGCGCCAAGAAAATCCCCAAGGCCATTGCCACCGCTTTAAACGTAGACTACCACTGTACCTTCTATTCTTATGTTGAACACATGCAGGCATATACTGTTGTAACTACTTTTTCTGTAATGAAGTTGGTACTTCCCTTCCAATAACCAAGCACGAGATTGTAAAAATAACAATTTATTTAAACGATTCAAAGACAGACACAAACGAACATCATTTCATCCGGTGCAGTTCATTGCACCTCAAAAACAAAACAACCTCTTTCAACCGAGACAAGTATCCGACTGCCCATTTTCTCTATGGCAACCCTTCAACGCATGGAGGATAGTCGCCAAGAACTCTCTTAAATTGATCGCCAACAGCGGCCAGATATCACAAAACACAAAATTAAATCGCATAACGCTGTTCAAAGGGCGCTTTCATTTCGACTACTGCCCACAGTGAAACAAGCTTGTGTTCAGTCGCGTGACACTCTGGCACATCAGTCCATATATATTTTCTATCGACTTCTTTTGTCTTTACAGACAGCTACATTTCTTTATTCCACAGAAATTAATATTGTGATGAGTGGTTTCGACACAGTAAAATTAGTCTTATTACTTATTCAACCTATGGAAACAGCATTTTTGTGTTCTTACTAATGTTTATTCCTAGTTGCATTAAAATGCAACTCCTCAAGGGCACGTCAATAGGTGTGTCTGGGCTTCATGGACCCAAGATCTCTAGTAATTTTACTTCTGAAATAGAGTGGGAACCCTGTAAAATGCATTAAAAAAATCAAACCTCCTCAGTCATGTAACCTTAATTGGCTTCTAACAATCCACTTCAATAGAATCGTACAAAGGTGATTCCATATTTTATTACATATGAACCTATTATCGCATTCACTTATGGTCTTTATGGGCTGATTTCTATCTTCCAGATTTCTCTTTGTCTTTTGTAAGCAGACTGCTGAAGAATTTGACTAGTGTCATGTCATTTCAGCAATATTTCTTTATTAATGCCTATCCACTGACTTTTCTGCAGTATTGGCAACTGAAATCAAGCATATCAAAGCTAGGTGATGGAATTGACAGTTGATTTTATATTCTGTATGTTCATTTGTTGCCATTGGCCGATAAACAAACTGTGTCACTTTCTGTGACATTAATAAAATATGTATGGGTTATGCTTAAGCAAGAGACAAAGTTAAATATCTTCTTAAAATCAATTTGCTGATTCAATGAGTAATGAAACTTTTAATTACATTTTAATAGTTCTTTTGATTTTAACAAGATTGACAACATCTATGTAACCATTTTGATAAAACTTTCACTGCTGATGATTATAATGCTTATAAACATGATCGATGAAATGTGTGGACATAAATAATCGATTTTCTGAGGTCATGTTATGTTTATTGATTTTCCTTTTGACATTTTTTCCTTCATATTTTATAGAATCTGGGTCCTAAAGTTGATGGTGCCTTTTTAGAACAAATGTGTCAACGGTTTTCTAGTGAAGGCAAAGTAAGTAGCTTTGTTCAATTAAGAATGTTTTACTTTTGGGAGATACTCGAATTTGGGAAAACATTACCTGAATTGGGAAAAAAATGAATAATTACTGTATAATGAAGCATCCATACCTCAACAATGGAAAGATATCGCAATTTTGTCGTTAAAACCTCCAAGTCCAACTTCTTTTGGTTTTGCTATTGTAATCTCATTTGGTTACAAATATGCTTACTTGAAATGTTTCTAAAGCTCTTATGCCTAAACTAATAAAAGCCATATCGTCGAATTTATAAACCTCATTTTTATGTTTTAAAACCATTTTTATGTCTTATAACTGGTTGACTGTTTGGCATCTAGTTTATCATCACTCCTGGAGAAATTTTATTTCAAAATTTATGAAGTATACAAAATAAAACGGCAATATGTACTATCTGTCTACCAAGAGAACTGCTTCTGGGACGAAGTCTAGGTGATGGCAGATGCTATAGAAACAGCTCGTTCATTTTGGGTAGGGGCGACTCAGGATTGACTTCATTTTCTTCTATTTTTGTGATTGCTGCCAGTGGAATTAAGTAATTTACTTGTACAGATCTCAGCAACATGTTTAATAACTCATAAAAAAAAATTCCATTTTTCATGATGTGTACCACTGTGACTACCTTGAATGCATTTCTTCAAGCATCCTCTATGAAAAATAGGATAAGGTATGGCAGCAGATTGTCTGGAGCAGTTTTTGTTACAGACAGTAATCTACTTTCTTCAGGGTCCCCACATAGGCGGTGCTGCCATTGCCATGGAAATGGAGCCCTGCAAAGGGATAAAAATATGGGATTCAAAAAACTCATAAAACAGGTGACAATGTTGAAAATAACTTTTTCAGATGTTGAACTGAAATGTAAAGATCCCTGAAATGTAACATTATCCTGGATGAAATCAAGGAAATGTAAAATAATTTATTCATGTTTGTTTTTCAAGATGGCCACTTATACTTTTTTTATTAAGTATTAAAGTTTGAATTCTATTTTAATCAGTAGCTTTGATTTTTAGTTCCAATTGTAGAATTTTTTTACATGGTATATCGTATGTGTCACTTTTATAAATCTATTTGGAGTAGGGATGCGACATCGACACAAAATCCTAAAACATCAATGTTTCAAAACATCAATGTTAAAAATACATTGCCCCAAAACCATCGATGTATTTAAACTTTTTTTTCTCCATTTTTTAAAATTGGTTTAGTGCTGGTTCAAAAATAAAACATCGACAGCGTAAAAACATCAACAATGTAAAAACATTGATATTAAACAAACATCGGCTGCTATAAATCGATGTTCTTTTATAAAACATCGACGTTTTAGAAACATTGACATCGATGTCGCATTTCTATTGTCTCGTTGCTAGGGGCACCGTTCCCCATTTTATCCTTGTCCTTTTCAGACCCTTCACCACTTAGGTCTAAAAATATTTTCAATTTACTGATTATAAAATAATGTTATATATTATAATGCTACTTGGTTTGTTTGTTTTTTTACTATTATTATATTTTTTTAAATTTAAATTTTTATAATGGTACTTTTTTTATTCAAAAATAAAACATTGACAAGTATAAACATCGGATCCAATACATCGATGTTTTGAAAACACCGACATTGATGTCGCATCCCTAATTTGGAGTATGTTTTAGGATTTAACTATGGAAAATGCTTCAAAATAATTCTAAATATCTCTGTTCAACAATAAACACTGTAAAAAGGACATGGGGGAGGGATCCGTCATAACAGCTGACAACAGGGCCCACATATTGATATGGGGCCTGACTTTCTTTGAGTAAACACAAGCCCAAGCGATCTCTTACCTTCCTTCCATTTTACACTTGCTTTTTCAGATGCATTCATCTGATTGTCTGATGCTTTTTCTCCCTGATTGTCGTTGGTCATTTTGTCGTGAGTATGGTGCTGATGGGCCGTTACCTGGCCCTTGTATCATCAAAATTCAATCAACACGACCTTCATACCTGTTAGGGTGCATTAATATCTGTTTTACCTGCTGTCCCTTTTCTGTTACATCCTTATATTCTGGCCCATTGGAATAATGTTCCCAAATAGATACATTACTAAAAATGTCGTAAATGTTTTCCTATTTATGAGTCTTGAAGATATCTTAAAGGGATTATAACTTTTAGAGGTAGTTTTTCCATTGTCTGAAGTGGTTAATCTGTCTCTGTAACACGCAAGCGGCTCTGCTTGGCTTTTCTTAAGTACCGCTTTTTATTCCAGTCACAAAAATTTATTCCAGATTTTTCAGTTTGAGGAGTTTTTAATTGAGAGGCCATGTTTTTTATTGGGTACCATTTCAGGGCAGTTCATCAAGGAATGATTTTCCACACCCGCCAACTTGTCCACAGTTGTGCCATATTGAAATGGTATATAAATTTTTTTTTAGGGAAAGAATTTTTGAATGACTTTAATTTAAAAGTTTTGCCACCAAGTCTGGAACTATGAAAGAAATCTGGGAACCTTAAAAGAAGAACCCGAGTGCAGATTGTCATGACACTAGGACAAACAAAGCTTGCGTGGTCCTAGTGCTTTTTGCCATTGAATAGAATTCATTACTGTTTTATGACCTGATTGTTTTACCCACTTATTGTGTATTTGATCATTTTGGCATGGCTGGCCATAGAACTGGATATGTAGTAGCCTGTATTCCTAGAATGATGGGTGGGCCCTTACGGTATTTCACAATATAGTAATGCCAAATTCTTTCTGTTTCAAAAAAGCTATTATCACCTTGCAATAGCATTCAAAGTAGTTTGACATTATTTTCACCCCTTTACATTTTGTTTACAAACATTTTGTTCCCTTTCCCAGTTCTAAACAACACTGTTTTGGCAACAGACTATCTGCTGACTAGAAATTATTTTTCTAAACATTTGGAATATCATATCTCAAATTCACATGGTGCTTTGAATAGGAACATTTAGTTAGTTTCTTTTCTGACTTAAAATAGAGGAGAGGGCTTGAAAACGGGATCTCACTTGCAAAGATATTTTAAAAGATTGCAAAGATTGAATGAAAGATATTCAGGAAATAGTGCAATTGGCTATTCTGAAAATGAAGAATTATTTTCGTCTGGCAAAGATAGGAAAAGTAGCAGTAATAATTATGAATCATCTAAAACTAAATTTTGGGCTTTATCATGTATGAATAAATCACGGAGTTGTGCATGTCGATGTACCTGAGGAATTCAGTGATCCAAACATGACTAGGCAAAGTATGACATCTATATTGTGGATTAAATGGTATATCTGTGTACTGTCAAATCGAGAATATCTTGTCGTCAGCCTATGTTTGCATTTTAGAACATTTTTAATATATCTGCAGTAAATGCTTCGATTTTATTTGAAGAAGTGATGGGAAAGCAATACTTAACAATAAAATTTGAAATTTTGTCTTTCTGCCATGTGAAGAACTTTACTCTCGATGTCTGACACCTAAAAGTAATAATGTAGCTAACACAAAGATTTCAACACAGCATAGATCACCAGAAAAGATCAAAGTGCACAATTCAAAGATTTTGCAAACAAATACGGATTGCAAAAAAGCAGTATGTTCTCGCTAGCTCAGTAAAAACACACGTGGACTGTAACACACTTTATTTTCAACTCTGAACTCTTTTAAAGCTTTGCCACGCAGGGCACATTTCCTCGTTGACGATATGTCACTGCTCGCAACGCCACCTTGCGACAAAGGTCTGTACACAGTATGTGGACGATTGCACCTCGAAAAGCTATGTATACTTATTGCTTCAATGAATGTAAGAACTAAAATTAAATTTCAAAAACATAAGTGTTAATTACATTGAATAACATGAATTTGAATAACAATCCGTCTCATTTGTGACCAAAAATAGTTGATCTAATTTGATCCAGCTCTAATAAAAAAAATGAGGTCACACTGGTCCCTTCCTCTTTCTTGATGTAAGGTAAGTTTCCGTCGTTCGAGTAAACTCGTACATAATTTTATTTAAATACGAAAAACTAATAATTTAATTTGTAATTTCTGCCTTTTTATTTCTAAGTTTACCTTGACCCTCAATATATAGCTCTCCTTTGTATATAGTGCTTTTTTCCTGTCCTTCTATGGGGGGGGGGGAGGCGTGGTAACCTGCTTGTAAGCATAGTGGATCCGCAACCAGAGGGTTGGGAGTTCAAAACTCAATCCAACCAAGACCATCCTTTCATGGCTGTTACACATCTGCTGTGGCCTCTAATGTCCTCCTATTGGTGTGACAGTTTGTGCTATTTTGTCCAACTCAGATTTTAATGTTCTACCTCTTGACAACTATTTTCCAAAGGCTAGTTTATAGTGCCGAAAGGAGGTGGTCAATACGACTCATTCCTCGATGTAATTTTTAAAAAAGAAAATGATGGTGTCCTTGTTGTCTGACGTTGAAAATTATGAAATATTGTCCTTGAATATTTCCCTTCGGGATTCATCTTGGACTGTCACCAATAGCCCGTTATGTTCCACAAGTGCAACACTGATTCAGCTAGTCCCCCTGTCCTCAAAGAAACAATATATATTGAGTGGTTAATGTATTACCGAAGTTCCATCCTGCGGCATTAGTTTTGTTATTTTATTTATTTATTAAACTATGTTTGCGTGATTGAAGCATTAATATTTATATTTTTGTAGGTTACAGAGTTGCACAATTTTCTTTTTACCATTCAAGATTTCGAATACGTAGATCGAGCAAGACTGTTTTTCTATCTGTTTCAGTTATATGGTATGCATTTCTTTTTATTAATTTGAATGTTAATTTGGCATTGGAAGTGCATTTTATCTGTGGCCTTTAATCCTAAAGCCAATGTTCTCATTTTGCAGAGATGGACTGTTATTCAAATAACAGCAACTGTTTTTTTAAGTATTGACAGTTGTTGATAAATGTTATTGGGACAGAATTGAAATTTGTAAAAATTAAAACTAAACTATTTTTTAAATCACTGAATTACTAGTTTAAACAGTTAAAAACTAAAATTAACTGCTAATGTCAATTTCTAACTGTTACTGTTAATCCCTTACTGATAACAAAATTGTTTATGCTATTAAGTTATTAAATAAACTGCTATCACAATTAGCAATAACAATTAACTTTATTGTCATAATATAACAATCCATATGTTCTCACTCTAGGATGATCTCAACCAATCATTAGAGCACCAGAGTCAGACTATAGCTGCTATTTTCTAAATTCTGATTGTTTGGTTTGATTTATTTTAAAAGATGATACACATAATGAATGGTAGAACCTCAGTTTTTGTCTATAGAGTTAATATTATTTTACCAAACAAGATGTTTTAACACTAGTTCTCTGAGTATAATGTATGAGGATTTTGTGAGATAGTGTGTAAATGGAATTGTCAGCAGCTGCCAAATTGTAAAGTAAAATATTCTATTTTGTTAATTATTTTAAATTTTATTTATATTTTTGAATTAGTTTTCCAGTAATCCAGTGGTTCCCAATCACCCATGTGGAGAGCTTATTCACATCATTACAAGTAACTTTCAATATAGTATAATATAAGAATGCAACATATCTCAACCATTAAATCCTTCTTGGTAGACTATAATTGCAGTCTCCACAAGCTCTGCAACTTTGGTAACTCAACATAATTCTTTCTCAAAGAAAGCTAGAACAGTGTTCATCACATATTCCACCTACACTTTGACCGTCTGAGTGTAGAAAAGTTTCCAAGTATTGTAGTTTCAGATTTCACTTAACAACCAAAGAACAACATTTTAAAGAGGGATTCTTTCATCTTTTAGAATGCATCTATTGTTTCTTTGCTTAATATAGAATTACTTGGAAAGATTCTATTGTTCCTTTCCTTAGAATAGAATCCATTGGAAAGATAGAATTCTTTGAAAACATTGAAGTTCTTATTTCCTCGTAATAGAATCCTTCAGAATGATTCTAACTCTTTCATGGAGAGGAGGGGACCATTGACGCTACTGGCATCCCAATTCCTTGAAGACATGAAAACTAAGCTACAGGAGAGAGCAGAGGTGCTAAATAATGATTTTACACGTTTTTTATGTATGAATTTTCTCACTATGTGCCTGGCCAACAACATCACCAAGTTTTTTAAAAAATTAGACACGGATGGATAAATTTTTTATGCAGTTTGACATCAACTTAATAGTCTCACTTTGTTTAAAATAATTCATAATGACTCATTGAAGTTCAAATTATTATTCCACTTAATCACATATACAAGGAGATTTTTTACAAAACTTCTCTACATGATTAAGTTGATAAATTGTTACAAGTGTCAAAAATTTAGATTAGATGCTTATTAATATTGGAATTAAATATGAAAATTTACGCATCCTGTAAAGATTGCATATTGCATTTGCTATGAAACTCATGGCTCAACAGGTAGCAAATAGAAATGTCTAACATTCAATTAAAAATCCTTTACAAAAGAAGCAGTATTTTGATTTTTTATGCGTATTTGCCCCATATCTACGAAATCAAGTTTTAAGTATTGTTTTTCTTGAGGCTCCCTCCTGGTATTTGAGCTGTGTGTGTCTAGTATTTGATGTTGTATATCTTGTGCCTGGCACAGCATGACCAGATATGGCACCAAGAGAGAAACCAACATGGTATTTGACCCAAGGTCCCTGTTCCTAGATGGAGCCATTGTGGCACCTACGAGTAATGGACCCTGCTGATTCCTGTCAGTGTCCATTACTTGATATTGTCTGTCCAAATATGGCCCTTGTGCTTTAAAACCAACCAACCCTACTCCTTGACTATTGTCGCTTGGCCAAATGTGTGTCCTTGCTTATAAAATCCTAGAACAACCAACCTTGACTAATGTTACATTCTTTTTCTTGCTTTTTCTTCTCCTTTTGAGATGCTATTTTGAGAGTCCAGTACTTGATATTCTGTCCAAATATAGCCCTTGGACAGCATGACCAAATATGGTCCTTATGCCATAAAACCAACCATCCCTGCTCTTTGACAAAAGTTGCTTGGCCAAATGTGCCCTTGCTTATAAAACCTGAGAACAACCAACCTTTACCAAAACATATAACTAATGTTACATTCTTTTCCTTGTTTTTCTTCTCCTTTTAAGAAGCCCGGTCTCAGTAATTTCCCTGTGAGCCTGTCCTTCACTTGGGGATACTGTGTATAGAAATGAACTAGGAGAACACACATGAAAAAGATTGGGAATCACTGATCGGAAGTCATAAATTTCTGTCTATCCTCCTTTAAAAGCATTTTTTACTTCTTTCAGATCATCGAAATGAATATCAGAAGGCCTTGGAACTTTACCATACCATAAAAAAAGAAGGACTATTTGCCATCAATGACAAGACGAGCGATCTTTTGAAAAATCTTTGTTTGAGGAATAATGCTACAGTACCCTCTACTATTTCTGCAAAGATCACAGAAGACGCCCGCCCTGAAAAATCAGCTATTTCAAGAATAAGTGATGCAAGTATGGATGAATTTCATGATTTATTAGAAAAGGGCGATGTCATTCAAGCTCTGGATAATTTAAATAGGTAAGGCTAAGAAAAGAAGGCTCAAATAGAGGACTTGCCACACATTGCCTAGTCCATCTGGCGTTGAACTCAACAAATAGGAGCCTGAATTGTTTTTTAGCATGTTCTATTAGTGATCAAAATGAATTGCTTTTTCTTCATCTACCATGATTACTCAACAGTGACAGTTTTGAATAGTCCCCTAAAGCAAACTAGTTTTCAAGACCGATCGCTTTAGATCCTTTGTGTATTCATAATATATAGAAACGATTCAAACCTAGGCTTAATGACCAAGTCTATGAACAGAATTTGGTCGTTAGCCCTCATTAATACTCAATAGTGACCGTTTTGAATAGTCCCCTAAAGCAAACTAGTTTTCAAGACCGATCACTTTAGATCCTTTCTGTATTCATAATATATAGAAACGATTCAAACCTAGGCTTAATGACCTAGCCTAGGAACAGAATTTGGTCGTTAGCCCTCATTATTACTCAACAGTGACAGTTTTGAATAGTCCCCTAAAGCAAACTAGTTTTCAAGACCGATCACTTTAGATCCTTTCTGTATTCATAATATATAGAAACGATTCAAACCTAGGCTTAATGACCTAGTCTAGGAACAGAATTTGGTTGTTAGCCCTCCTGGTGGTTGTATTGATGAGGTATCTTGTCACTTGGTAGATTAGGTCAAAACTGACCGGATAGTGATCTCCATGAAATAAATTGGCAATATCTTGAAGATATTGCCTCCCTTGTTAGCAAAAGTGATCTGACATTGATGAACGTGTTATCTCGTCATAACCACTAAAAAGATGTATTGAGTATTGGTCTTTAATGAAATATTTATGATGTCAACACTGTAATGGCTCTGAACTGTTTGTGTAGTGTATCAATAAATCCGCTTTGGTTAAAACAAAAGATTTAATAATAGAAATTTTAACTGGTGCATGCTAAGGATCACTTTTACGTCCACATAGGACTAATTGCCTGTAAATGTTCAGTGTTCTAACGCGTGTAAATCCACCCAGGAGGATACACAGTTACTCCGTAAATGGGAGGAATTCCCAATTTAGTCCATCTAGGACAAAGGTGAGCCACAAAGGTCTTGCAGTATTATCATACGCACAGTGGGTCAGTCACGCAAACTCTGTCTCTATGTGGAACTCAAGTTCATCAGCCGCGGGCATAATATCAAACCTTTTTCCCCTTAGCGTTCTTGGTGATCCGTCCGCCTCGATGAAATAGTTCCCTTCTCCTTTCGGTAGTAGGTGGGGAGGTGAAAGGATTCTGTTCCATTATTTGTGAACCTTAATTTTTTAGACTCTAACTTTTACGGTATTTGTTATATTGCTTTCACCATTTAACATGAGTTACACAAAAATGGCCTTGATCTTTTAGAATCAGTATAAATATTCATGTGCTTTCTGTGTATTTTCTCACAGTATGAAGAAGGGATTCATTCGAGCTGTACCTCTATATGATATGACGCAACTTATCAGACTGGTAGTTGAAAAAAATCTTGTCAAAGGTAAGTTAAGCCATATTATATATACAGGTGGAGGACAAAGTAATACGAACACCTGTGAAATAATGGAAAATCTTTATTAATAGGGGGTTGGACCACCCTTTGACTGAAGTACAGATTTAATGCGACATGGGATAGATGCATAAAGGTCATGGACAATAAAGGAATATTAAGCCATTCCTCCTGCAGAACGATCTCTAATTCCGAAAGTCTGGATGGAGGTGGAAATCAGGAACAAATATTGGACTCCAAATATTCCCATAAATGTTCAATAATATTCAAGTCCGGAGACTGAGGGGGCCAGGCGAGATGTTCAACTTCGTCATGCTCTTCGAACCATTCTTGAACACACCTAGCAGTGTGGATAGGGGCATTGTCATCTTGAAAAAAGCGGTCGCTCTCCAGGGAATACAGTCTGGACAAAAGGTTGGACATGATCCCCTAGAATGCTTAGATAGTGATTGGATGTGATCCTCCCATGCAGAATAACAAGTGGCCCGAGACTGCGCCAAGATATCGCACCCCATACCATAATGGAGCCACCTCCATGCTTCACAGTTGGCAAGAGGCATTCAGGATAAAATGCTTCTCTGGGCATTCTCCAGACATAAATGCGTCCGGTCGTCTGAAATAGGGTGAATGACGATTCATCTGACCATATTACCTGTTGCCACTGCTGTGGGGACCAGTTTTTGTGATCTCTGCACCATTGGCGTCGCTTGAAAGTATTAGTTGCTGTCACCAAGGGTTTACGAATTGCCACTCTGCCATAAATCTTCGCAGCATGAAGTTCCCTTTTGACAGTTTTTGTTGAAACGGGGTCCTGGAGATGACTGTTCATTTTGGATGTTATCTCGGATAACGATTGCTTGTGCTTTCAGGCTGCTATGTGCTTCAAGACCTGTCTATCCCTATCAGCAAGCTTCGACTTTCGGCCACTGTTGTGCTTTGAAGACGTCTTACCCTCTTTTGTGTACGCTGTCATAACGGCTGATACCGTACTCCTTGCAAACCCCAAAAGGTTTGCTGTTTCCGTAACCGATGCTCCACCTAAACGTGCTCCAGCAATCATTCCTCTTTGGAACTCTGACATTTCAACTTATCACAGACAGTTCGATAGACGCATGCAACGCAGGTGACTGCTGTTGAGAGACTAATACCTTCCTCTTCACGCCCACTAGGTGGCAGAATTCTGTTGCAGGTGGCGCGGCTGTACTGCAGGTGTGAAATGCGTCATACTTTTTCACAGGTGTTCGTATTATTTTGTCCTCCATCTGTATAACACTTTTCTAATTTTTTTAAAAACAGTTCTAGGTACTGATCTGACTGTATTTTGCAGGCTTATCTGAAAATGTCCAGGCCATGAGTTACATTATAGAAAATGTAAATGAAATTACTTATCCATTATACACCCACTATTCTGAAGCTGGTGATATTGAATCAATGCAAAAACTAGGTAGTTTCCTTCCAGACTTCAGTCTGAAGAAAAGTTCATTCAATGGCTTCATGTGTAAAGCTTATCTTGCTAGGTACGTATAACAAAAATTCATTCTTTTGTGTACATTTTTATCTGTATTCTGCCATATTAACTTGAATAGTCTGCACACTCGTTTTTCCAAAAATCTCAGAAACATTTATGGGGGACTCTTATTTGTTGGTAAAGGGATGATATATGTTCTTTACATTTGTTTAATTGCAATAGAATGGGGGTAACTATTTACTGGGAATTAAACTTTCATCTTTGCATCAAATGCTCATGCTGTGTGACTTACTACCAGCTTTAAGGTTCTCCTGTGTCTTCCTCGTATATCTCACTCCTTCAATGGTCTGTCTCATCATCCTGGCACTTGATCCTTTCTTGGTTTCACAGGAAATGTAGGTGCTCTTCTGATACTTGATATCCGCATTCCTATGAGCAGAAAGTGCTTAAAACTGCGACATAAGTTGCAGAACAAACAAACAATTTTTCCTTAATTTTATGAAAATTTTGGCCATTTTTATTTTCAATCATAAGTTACGATGTTCTGTAGTACAAAGCGCGCTCCCTGCCACACCTTTTTTTCTTTTCTAGCTACGGAACAACCTCATTACGCAGCCCAAATTACCCCAAACACTTCATAAATGACACATCTTCTATGTCAATGACCAAATATGTAACTTCAAAAGTTATCAACAGAATTGCAAATTCTTAAATTATTTTGATATTTTATTATAAATATGTAATACATATTTCTCTCTATATTAAAAAAAAGTTACCGCTGCCACAGGATTGAAAACTCGCTTTTTCTTAGACAGTTTCCCGAAAAAGTACGGTTCAGAAAATTACAAAATTGACATGGGTTTTTCAAAATTGTACAGGGAACAAGACGAAGATTTTTTCGTCTTTCATTTTGTCTTTTCTTTTTATTTTCTGCTGCCGATTGATTTTGTAATTTTATTTTTATTGCCTTTCATAATGATGTTTACTAAAAAATATTTAAATTACACAATGTGGTAACAGAACTGGGAAATCAGAAAACTTTTTAATTCTGGGAAAATTTCACAAAAAATCAGGGAAGTTTTGATAATTTAAACGGTAACTATTATGTTTGTTGTATTTAGAAATGCGGGATTATGAGTGCTTTCGTATTCACCGAAATTGTAATTCGAATAAAGAACCTTAGCATCGTAATTTTTGAACGCTTACAACTTGTGGTATACAATTTGAAATTTGTGTAACTAATTATATTTTTTTTTGTATTAAATTAATATTTTTTGTTTGCAATTACGTTTTTGTAAACATTTTTATGCATGTTTGCATTTGCTATAATAATGTAGGGTCAAGTGTAAAAAGTTCATAATCAAAATATTTTTTCTCCAGTTTTTTCAATTGCTATTGTAAGAGTTCCATTAAGGGTGGGTTCCAGCCCTTACAATAACAATTAAAATATATGTAGAGGAAAAATACAAAAAATGTGGAGAATTATCCTTTTACCCCATCTGTAACCTAAATATTTGAAAATATTGTGTGGATATTGTATATCGATACCAATCACAGATCACAACTTTTCTTAAGAGAATTGTAAAATCATGGAAATTTTTTGAGACAATCAGGGAAATGTCAGGGAATTTTTATCAAAGATTTTGTTGCCACCCTAATTTAATAATTTTATTTAAATTTCCTTTCATAATGATGTTTACTAAAAAATATTTTACACTACAGACGTATTTTCTTGTTTTTTACATGTTTTATTTAGGCTCTGATAAATATTCCTCGGTCATTGACAAATTAAAGTCCATGAAAAGTACATGAATTTGTTTTAATCACTTGTCAAGCAAAACAAAATTGAGTTTGCAGACTATTCAATATGGCAATTTCATATTTTCAAAGGCATTGTGTATAGGCTGATCATATTTTCTGTTTTGAACATTGTCCATCATTTTAATAAAAGTGTCTATTTTGTCACATTTTTAATAAAAAATGTAAATATAAGTTAATATTGGTCAATCATAAATCATGATTCATAACCTGTAATCAAATATCAATATCTCCATGGATAACACATTTGTTGTTATCCACCATGGATACTAGTAATTTAATATAACCATCACATTACTTGATGCAATAGATTGATATATGCAGTGATTTATTTGGAAAAAAAATATATATATATATGCTGGCAACACTTGTATCTTATATTGTAACACTCAAGTTCTGCCTGTATGCTAACATGTTGCTTGCTATTCGATGCCATAGATTTTAATTTCATATTTGTTAAGTTTTTTTTGTGTCTATCCTAACTATGTCGAAGAGTCAAAGCTTCAGTTTTGATGATCAACAGAAAGAATTTATCCCCTTACTTTTTCATAAGTACAGAATATTACATATCTCTCATTGCGATTTTACTTCTCAATTTCTTATTTTTATCTCTGAAATATGGTCAACCAATTGTGTATTTTTCTGGTATAGCCTGTAACATAAAATTTATTATTTTCAGTGGGAAAGAGGAAGAGTTGCTCAATGAGATGGAAAATCGATATAAGTCCAAAAATAAAATATTCTCCGCTGTTGCATTTTTCAGGATTTTGAGTAACCCAGAATTAAAAGATCGAGGTATTATTTTCAGTAATTTGATCTTGCTGAGAAATTATGGTATTTGTTATGAGAAAAATGTCTAGTATTTAATCTAACATACCATATTTTGTTTAATTAAAATTCTGATTTATATCATGATATTTATGCATTCAAAAGTTAACTCGGAAGTGTATTTTGCAAATGGTAAGTATTTATTAGCCTCATGAGAGCCTTTTTCCGTAATACTAAATGTTGATGGTCAGAGTTCCCATGGGTCAGAGAATTTTATTTTGTCCTGAAAAATCAGGGAAAATGGTGAATTTCCTGGAAAAACCTGGAAAATTGCCTCGATGACCTTGGAAATGATTGATCGTGGCTTCTCAGATTCTTTGGAGAAGAGAGTAGCCAATAAGATTGCCACACAGTTTTATATCACTTTTATTTATGAATTGGATTTTTCAACTGATTTTAAAAGAAACGGCTAATATTTAACAGGAAACGAATTTTGCTTCATCCTCTGGCTTAAATTGAAAATTTTCATGCTTTAGATACTTTAAATCGCAAATTGATTTTTAAGTCAAATATGTAGGATTATTTGAATAAGTTATAGTAATGCAAAATTACTTCTGCTTTGTGTATTAATTTTTGCAGTGCATAGTTCTTAAATTGGTTTTTATTATTGTCTATTGAATGCTAAATTATTTCTTGTTTTTTTTTTCAACTTAAAAATATCATGAATTGTTTAAGTATGGCCTGGAATTTTGTAAAAATTTGTCTGGAAAACCTGGAAAAGTCAGGGAATTTTATTTCTGAAGTAGAGTGGGAACCCTGATGATGCTAGTAGAGCTATGCTTTCTGGGTGTATTCAATATTAGTTAACCCGCGAGCACGCGCGCCAAACTCACAAACACGAGGAGGCGCACTGGGTATATTATACCCGAAGGAAGTGTTGCGCTTTTTACGCGTCACAACATGCTTACATTCTATAAATTAAATGGGACATAAAAGAATGAAATAGTATCAGTATATACACAGTAAAATATTATTTACTTGCATTAATTTTTACAAGTTTTGCAAATTAGGGACATATGCTCCATACAGATACTTTTGTTACATTTTGAGCAAGTGCTTCGTTTCTCTGTCCTTTTTGCTCGGGTGATCTGCACATCTGTTGTATGTTAGTTTTATTCCCTTTGCTTTCAGTTCTTCTATTTTCGAGCTACTTTTTTGTGATATATATTATTCAATGATAAGGGAAGCAATTTTTGTTGTTGCCTCTTATTTACGTGCTCTTCTAAAAGCTTTTTCCCCAAAGATTTTAGGAATGATCTCCTTATATGAAATTCAGATGTGGGATCTTCAGTTGACAGCAAAATTATTCTTGCATTGATTGCAGAAACATTTAACATAGCGAAAAAGATCATCATCGGCAATCTTTTCGCTATTCTAACAGTAGAATAAGCAGCTCCCATTTCATCTACATCTTCATTAAAAGAATCATCATCTTTAGATACTGTCTCAAGCAAAGATCTAAGCAGTTTCATACCATCATTATAACTCAAGTACCCCAGCATGGCAACCTAAATGAAGGAATACGCATCGAAAAATGCAGTCACTTAAGAAGGCGTGTGGGTATCTGATACCTGAAAGTCTCGATTTTTAGAAATAGGAATTACCAATATCGCCACTTGCACTTTGAATTCAAAGTATGTGACCTTGAACTCAACTACACAACAAGGTTCCCATGGTCCTTGAAAAGTCCTTGAATTTTTTTCCCGAACTAGGGGCCCTTGAAAAATACGGAACTTGGTAAAAAGTCCTTGATTTTTTTGTATTTTTATTAGTACAAAATTGTACAATTTCGAATTGCGTTGGAACGTGTCCAGACTAGTTTCCTTCACGGCAGGTGCGCCATTCGAGCATCAATCTGAATAAAGCCGGTGTTACGCACTTTGACGCCACATGATATATATATCAAACTAACCACAGTTGAAGGTATGAGTAGATTAAAAAAATTGTCATTTTTTTCACATTTTTCTTTTTACTTGACAATTTTTGCATCTTGTTTCAGGTCGTTATAAAAAGTTTCAGGTCCTTAAAAAAAAAATTTGGGGTTTTGAAAAGTTCTTGAATTTTTTGTGGACAAAGGTGTGGGAACCATGCACAGGGTTCCAACTATTTTTGAAAAAAGGGGCGAGGCATATCGAAGTTCTAATGTGCTCTTGGGTATTGTTAGGAGAATCCTTCAGGTCGAGTGGCATTTGCCGCCAACTGCCGATTCTCCGCCGAAGATCAAACGTATTTAGCGATCAACAAGATCAGAACATCATACAACGGAGTCACGAGACGAACTAATTTATTAAAACATAAAAGAAAAGACATTCAAGTTCAATTATATACAATATCAGTTTTCCGATTGGCTTAGAACAAGTGACATCACATAGCAGCTTTCCGATTGGCTAGAACAAGGGAGATCACACAGTGGCACCACAAAACATATAGCTGCGTGGGCGGATATATATGCATGAATCAGCTGAAAAGGATTGCATCCATAATGGAAACCAAAACCAGCAGGTATGAGATACCCGACGCGCGTGCTAGCGGGTTAAGTGGAGGTTAAATCCACCATTTCAAGTGGTTTGTTTACTCTGAGAATCCCACATATCATGGGCTTTTGTGTTTCAGTGAGTACGCTTACTGTGCTAACAACCTATGAGTTAGAGGCAGCATAGAATCGATTCCTCACTACGTGAATTGCTCTCTTTTGTGTCATTAAATCTTTCCTTCTGTATATTCATTACTTGTTATTGACTGTCTTGTGTTTGGTGAAATATGACCCTTGTACCATAGATACCCAATCTAACCAGGCTTCTCGTATGGTGTGTAGCCGACCAACTGGCATAGTGGTTAAGGTGTTAGCCTCTAGATCAGAAGGTTCCTGGTTCGAATCCAGGTCAGGGCATGGATGTTTGTAAGCGTATGGTGTAGAGGCGGCTGGTGCACCTTAAATCTGTCGTGGCTGAAAGTCCTCACGTTGGGTTGGTGTGGAAGTTTGGAGAGTGGGGTGCCAGCTCAGGTGTTGCCTCGTCATCTGACTGTGGTTCAAAATTACGAGGTGTTGTCATCGAATCTTTCCCTTAAGCAGTTGATCCTGAACTGTCGTCAATAGCCCGTTGTGTTGCTCCAGTATAGCGTAAATTACCAATTACCTCATATGGTGTATTATTTGTGTGAATGATTTTTATTATTGTATAAAATTTCAAAATTGCTAGGTGTTGTCCTTTATCTTTCCCTTCGGGATTTGTCCCGGATCATCACTTATGGTGCCAGTTGTGTTGCCCTAGTTGCCCAACATTAATTCAACTACCTACCCTCTCATATCTTAAACTAGCCAGTGCGTTGCCCATGACGGTTCTTTTCATGGTATCATGTGTGACCACTATCGCTGACACTCACCAACCCCCAGTGTTTGCTATGTATTCCCATTTGGTTTGCTCTGCAAACGAACTCCACATGCAAGCCTCGGAGTGGCTATTATCAACAATGTAAATCTTAGCACACTAGAATCAGAAAACTTGGCATGGTTCCAAAGACATTCAGACTAAAAAGGCTTGCAACGTCAGCGGTCAAAAATTGCAAAATCAGCTCGCTTCTTCAACTGTGGTAGGGGTGACGTCACATTCCGGAAAAAAGAAAGAAAGGTGAAAAAACTAATAATTTAGTTTTAAAATGCTCTAGATTAATTTTTTTTAATTCGGGTTGGACACAAA
Source organism: Metellina segmentata (assembly GCA_947359465.1). NCBI lineage: Eukaryota > Metazoa > Arthropoda > Arachnida > Araneae > Tetragnathidae > Metellina > Metellina segmentata. The sequence continues at coordinate 108,072,519 of OX375880.1, forward strand.
AAAAAAAGCACACAAAAAATTGGGACTACCTGTATGCCAAATTTTATTATTGTAAGTGCCATAGATTTGTCAGGACACTGCATACAGTACCTACACCGACACTTCCTTTTATAATTGTAGAAATTAACTGGAAACTGTATTGATCTATTTAAATTCAAACGTTACCGAAATGAATTTATTTAGCTGTTTGAATCTTCTTTTGCTGTGGGATAACAGGAACAGTGGTGGAATGAAGTATGATTATTTTCACATTACAGATTATTCCGTTAGTGATATTAAAGGAGCAAAAGCATAATGACATCTGTCTTGAACACCTATGACTTGATTCGTTTTTCTAATGCTGTTGCCTTCAGCAAACAAATGTTCAAAATGCCAATTTAAATTCTGAAACTGAAATTAATTACATTAATATTAATTGTTCGCACAGGTAACATAAGAGATTGGATTAATTAATAATATTGTGTAAAATATACATTAAATATTTTGCTTGAACCGCACTCACTTCTTGCTATGTTTCTTGCAGCTGTAAACATTGCCAAAAAGTATTTTGAAGATGATTTTGATGTTCCTATTGCTGTATTGTGGGCCCATTACGTTATAAATGAAGATTATGATGCAGGAGAAGAACTTGAGAAGGTATGTATTGGTCAATTTATCTCGTGTTGCATATCAGTATTTTGTGAATAACTTGTAGTACGGCTGATAAGTGAAATAATTGTGCCTTTAATGATAGAAGCATACAACTTTGGGCACATATACTCAGGGTTCCCACGGTCCTTGAAAAGTCCTTAAAAGTCCTTGAATTTTTTTTTCCTAACTAGGGGCCCTTGAAAGTCCTTGAAAATTACGGAACTTGGTCAAAAGTCCTTGAAAGTACTTGATTTTTTTAACTAGTACATAATTGAGTAATTCGTCTTGCGTTGGAACTTGTCCAGACTAGTTTCGTCCTTTGTTCAGACTAGTACTAGGTGCGCCATTTGAGCGTCATACAGAATGAAACCGATGTTTTGCGCTTTGACACCACGTAATATACTAATAATGCTACGTCTAGATCGTCCATTCTCCACCGTATTCTGTCCGTCTAAGTTGACACCTCTGGTCTCCGTTAAGACGGCCGCCTTGTTATGCCCGCTGCATCATGACGTATCACGGTTGCTAGATAACAGCACCACTTTCTTAGGAAACCGTAGCTTTAGCAGTCAGGACGTCAATGGAAACCTGGCACGCATATAAAGAAATGAAGCCAAATTCTTATTGCAAAAATATAAAAGTTACAATAAAAAAAAAACATTTTTTTTTTAAAAGAAAATCACATTTAGTTTAAAGGTGTAAAATTTTCTGCATATTTCAAATCCATTGAAATTTTTAGTCTATATTTAATGATCTCAAAGATAGGGCTTTTTTATTCTATAATGTAAGTTTCTGTCACCAGGCAAAACTTGATTTGTTTTGTTTCTCAAACAAAATAAACCACGACAGCCGTCTGTTGTAGTGGCAGTGGACGTCAACAAAATGGAGATTTTGCAAGGACACGGGATGCAAGCTCCCATACTCTTCTTCGTGCCACCAAAAGAATTTATCGTATAATATTTTATCGCAGACCAAAATCGATAGGTGTGCAAGTAGCCTGATATTTAGCATTGAGACGAGAAGCCCACTTTACAACAAAAGAAAATCCGAGGTTCTGTGAGAAAGAAAATCCAAATTTTATAACCAAAATTGATTATAACCTTTCTTTTTCTGACTATTAGTAGTTTAAAAAATAAAGTTAAAAATTGTCTTTTTTTAGATTTTTCACATTTTCATTTTAATTGACAACTTTTGTGTGTGCCTTGTTTTAGGTCCTTGAAAAATATTTTTTTTGGTTTTGAAAAGTCCTTAAAAGTCCTTGAATTTTTTCTGAATAAAGGTGTGGGAACCATGATACTACATATATGATGATTTAATTTTGGATATGAGGCCATCTCAGATTTCGCCTATGGCAGTAATGGCAGACATTCAAAATGGCGGCTTCGGAACATTTTTTTATGCTCCTTTTAAATGTTATTTCATTACGTAAAATGACAGCTATTAAAGTAATGGCGTGTAATTGATATTTTTGCATGTACTTAGCTATTTTTAATAATATATACCTTATTTTATGTATATATTCTATTTATAACAAAATGGCGGACATTCAAAATGGCGGCCTCTGAGTTTATTTTATATGTTCCATTTTTACTGTCATTTGGTGATGTTAATAGCGTATTATATGTGATTTTGCATGAATTGATGCTATAAACATGCGTGCATGTCATAATTAGATTTTCATATTAATTATTAATTATATGAATTAATATTTTCATATTGACATTTTTTCACAGGTGACACGATAAGAAGAAAAATAAGATTAAAAAAATGTAGTCCATAAGCTGATTAATTCATTCAATACTGATACATCTGGACAATTCAAAGAAACAGGGTGGAACAAGTGTTTTATCTGTCAAGAAGACAAGTCTGAAGTTCTTCGGTGTCCAGCAGACAGTAAGTAAAGCAGTAAGCGTGAAGAAAAGGGAACTGTTATAAGACAATTTCTGATTTACTTGTGGGGTTTAGTATTTCAGTGTGTTTATGAAGGATAATGAATCTGGAACGTCTCGATGATGCAGAAGTGGTCGAGGCAACATTGGTACAACATAAAGCACAGTTTCACAAATCATGTAGATTACAGTTCAATAATACAAAACTTCAAAGAGCTCGGAAATGGAAGATAGAATCTGCGGATAATGCAAATAGTTCTACGAAATTTACCACCCGAATGTTTCGGTAAATAGTTCAGTGAATTCAAAAACAAATTTTTTGTGTGCTACCAGCCTGCTCAAGCTGGAAGTTCATTATGTACTGACTACATTAGGCCTGGATGTGTTCCTCACTGTGCCCTTAAACTGGAGGACAGGCTTTCTCTTGCGAAACTGAGTGTCAGTTATCTTATTGCATTAAATGCTTTGTATTATGTTTGATGCCTCGTATCGTTATATAACAGAGCAAGAGACAAAAGAACGTACAAGAAACTGAAATATAACAATCTAACTATGGTATTGCATTTGCCGAACTTGTATAATACATCGAAGATGCTCGTAGTGAGTGACAATGAAATCGCATCCATATTTAAACTTGTTGATCTATGCAAACTGTACAGCATGAGGACAAGGTAATGAAACAACAAGGTAGTGATCTTTCACGGCGCATACATTCCACAAAACTGAAAAACAGAGTACTTGCATATTTTCCTGACATGGAAGCACATAAGCAAGGTCGAGATATGATGTTATTATTTAATAATGATATTGGATTAGCTCTGAAGAAAGCTTGTGAATACGATGCAGATACTATAGTGACGCTATTCATCTTGCCAAAGCAGCAAATATGGTTACAAGAGACATTTTAAAAATGAAAAACCTCTTCAATGGATTTGGAGAAACTTGTCAGGAAGATTCAGTACCAGCATCTCTGCTAGTTGTAAAACACAGTCAAGTTTTTTAACCCCAACCTATCCTTACTGTTGCACAGTTACTAATGTATAGCAGTTTGGTGAGACGTCGGGAGTGTCATTCTGAAACAGTCTACAATCACAATCAAGAACAAGAAACACATTTGCCTATATACTTGGGTATTTTAATTCATAAAAAGAACTCACAAGCGTGAACTAGTTGAAGATCTTCAAGAGCTCGGATTTAGCATATCATAAGACCGAGTGCAAGACCTTTCATCAGAACTTGGAAATGAAATATGTCATCTGTATCACATGGAAAATGCTGTCGTTCCTCTTCAGTTAAAAAGAGGGCTTTTCACAACTAGTACGGTTGATAATATCAACCACAATCCAAGTTCTACTACAGCTCATGATTTTTTTCATGGTATAAGAATGTCCCTATTTCAACATCCAGATGGTAATTTTAGAGGAACCTATCGAAATAAAACTTCAAGTACTTTTGAAGAGAAAGCAATTAAACATCTTCCTGAAAGCTACACAAGTGTTACCCCAGTGCCTGCTATTAGAACTGACTGTCCTTTGCCAACAGTACAAGAAATCTTCGTTGACTACCAAGTTTAATGCAATAACATCACCGGCACTCAGTTTCGCAAGCAAAGGCTGGTCCTTCAGTTTCAGGGCACAGTGAGGAACATATACAGGCCGAATGTACAATAGATGCAGTACATAATGAACTTCCAGCTTGAGCAGGCAGGTCACAAAAAAATTGCTTTTGAATTCACTGAACTATTTACCACAACATTCTGGCGGGTGAATTTCGTAGAACTATTTGCACTATACGCAGGTTCTATTTTCCATTTCTGAGCTCTTTGAAGTTTTGTTTTATTGAACTGCAATCTACATGATTCGTGAAACTGAGCTTTATGTTGTACCAATGTTGCCTCGACCACTTCCTGCATCATCGAGACGTTCCAGATTTATTGGTCTTGGTAAACAACCTGGAATACTAAACCCCACAAGTAAATCAGAAATTGTCTTATAACCAGTTCCCTTTTCTTCACGCTTACTGCTATTACTTACTGTCTGCTGGACATCGAAGAACTACAGACTTGTCTTATTGACAGATAAAACACTTGTTCTATTCTGTTTCTTTGAATTGTCCAGATGTGTCAGTATTGAATGGATTAATCAGCTTATGAACTACATCCATATTTTTATCCTACTTTTCTTCTTATCGTGTCGCATGTGAAAAAAGTTAATATGAAAATATTAATTAGTGTATTAATTAATGTGAAAATATTAATTAGTATAATTACTAATTAATATGAAAATCTAATTATGACATACACGCATGTTTATAGCATCAATTCATTCAAAATCACATATAATACGCTATTAACATCACCAAATGACTATAAAAATGGAGCATATAAAATAAACTCAGAGGCCACCATTTTGTAATAAATATAATATATACATAAAATAAGGTATATATTATTAAAAATAGCTAAGTACATGCAAAAATATCAATTACTCGCCATTACTTTAATAGCTGTCATTTTACATCATGAAATAACATTTAAAAGGAGCATAAAAAAATGTTCCGAAGCCGCCATTTTGAATGTCCGCCATTACTGCTACAGGCGAAATCTGAGATGACCTAATATCCAAAATTAAATCTTCATATGTGTAGTATATGTGCCCAAAGTTGTATGCTTCTATCATTAAAGGGACAATAATATATACCTTATTTTATATATATATTCTATTTATAACAAAATGGCGGCCATTTTTTTATAAATAGAATATATACATAAAATAAGGTATAAATTATTAAAAATAGCTAAGTACATGCACGAAACACCAATTACTCGCCATTACTTTAATAGCTGTCATTTAACATCATCAAATAACATTTAAAAGGAGCACAAAAATTATTCCGAAGCCACTATTTTGAATGTCCGCCATTACTGCCACATGCGAAATCTGAGATGGCCTAATATCCAAAATTAAATCTTCATATGTGTAGTATATATGTGCCCAAAGTTGTATGCTTCTATCATTAAAGGCACAATAATATATACCTTATTTTATATATATATATTCTATTTATAACAAAATGGTGGCCATTTTGTTATAAATAGAATATATACATAAAAACATAGGCGAAATCTGAGATGGCCTCATATCCAAAATTAAATCTTCATATGTGTAGTATATGTGCCTCAAGTTGTATGCTTCTATCATTAAAGGCACAATTCTAACAATTTTTGCACGTATCAGCCGTACTATTGCTAGGTCAGGGTTTCCTAGCTCTTGAACACTTCCAAAAATGTTCTACCCAATATATGTAAATAGAATGATTCTACTGTTATCACGATAATCTCCAGACAAAGTCTGGATTGTGACAGTCACTGTAGAAACAGGGGTAGTTCATTTTGTGTAGAGGTGACTCTTGGTATGACTCAATTTAATTGTATTAATTTTAAAAGATCTTCTTATGACAAGTAGGTATCTAAACGAATATATCTCCAATTAGTCATCAAGTGTACAAATGTGACAAAACATTTATTCAGCCACTTATGGAAAATTGTATAATGGTGGTTTCTATGGCAATAGATAGGAGCAAATTTTGTCTGGAGCAGTTGTAGTAGTCAGAAAGTAAGTAAATTTTCATCAGTGTTGTCCATTTTGATAAGTCTTTATCAGAATCAGCACTTGAATGTTAAGCTAGTATCACTGTCAAGATTATGAAAAGCCTTTTCTGAATCAAGTGAACTATTTCTACTTATGTATTGCTTAAGTATGACCTGGAATTTTGTAAAAATTTGTCTGGAAAAGTCGGAATTCTATTTCTGAAATAGAGTGGGAACCTGAGTGTAAAAAAAAATCAATTAATCAGATTTTTTAAATTTAAATCATATTTTTTTATTTAAATTTCTGTAGGCAGTGTACACATTTTTTATAATAATGATATATAAATTTGTTAAATAATTGAGTTTGACATGACATGTAAACCAATATTTATTTTAAGTAAGCAATCAGAATTTGTGACATGGTAAATCAATATTTACTTATTAAGAATCATAGTTTGTTACACAGCAATACATTTAAACAATGAATTTTAAAAATAACAGCAAAATATAAAACATTTGTTTAACTTTAAAACACAAATTGACATCCTAGATAGTTTTTCATGAGTTAATTACATGTTAACAAATTTATCAGTAAGTGTAAGTGACAGAACTAAACTATAGTCTGAGAAGTAGAATAGAGGACAGAGAAATAATCAGACTATAGTAAATTCTAATAATAAAACTACCGAGCAGCAATAATAAATTAATTTTCACTTAGTTTTTATTCATATTGGATCTTTCTTCCTGCTGACATTTCAATGGTTTTGTGTGAAAACGTATATTTATACTCTTTAATCTATTGCACACCACAAGAATAGGCTAACTGACAAATGCCTCAAAAAAACTTCACTTCCCACTTGTGTTTTTTTTTAGCTAATAAAATCAGTCACTCCTTTAGTTTAAAGTTTTGAATCAAACTGTTGCATACTTCCTTTAAGTGTTTTGTTTATATTATGAGTGCTGTTAGGTCACCTTCACATGAGGCTTTTCAACTCTGGATGTTTATACATTACTCTTCTTGGCATTTAGATTTATGATGTCATGTGTGTTTCCATTATATAGTATATTCTAATAAATTACAACTGGCTGTTGCAATCTTTTATAATATGCAGTAATTAACCCAGTTCCCTCTTTGATGGGTGTAGCCATTAGTGCTGAAATCACCATGAGTGCAGAAAGATAAAGCATTTGAATACTTCTGTGATTTTCCTATGGTGTATTTACTTAGTTACAAAAATGTAAGATTTGTTGTGATTTAAATCAGTGATTTTTTTTAAAATCATTTTATTAAAATCATGATTTTAATTGTTGATTTAAATCCTGACACCTTTGAGGGAACCCTGTCATTGCAAGGAATACCGCAATGGGAGGATATCCATTGCAAAGTCACTTCATTGCAGAGGAGTTTTTTCAATATTTTTCTGCAATCCAAATGTTTTATATTATGATATGTAAACAATTCCTTGTAAAGTAAATTATATACACTACTATGCATGATTTGAACTTTTTTTAGTTACCTGACTTGTAAGACAGTTAAAAAAAAAAACTAGAATAGCAATTACTCTAGAAAAGTTATTTTCTCTTTTCATACTAAAAATGATGTATTGAATTTTTATATATATGTACATAGTATTGAGTAGCTGCACTTTTGTATTTGTAGCAATTCACTGTGCAAGTTGATAAAGCAGATTCGATTATTTTGAAAGCAGTGAGGGAAAAGGAAAATGTGAGTATGAATGCAATTCACATTTTAGCTATTCTCAATTGAAGAAGTGGTGTCTGTATGCATATTGATCATGTTTGTTGTCACTGTTAGTCTTTTCTTAGACTGAATCTCTTGTTTTTCAGACAAGACTTGCTCGAATGTTTATTGACAGAATAAACAAGCAGAATGTTAGACTGAGGAGCAAGGGAAGAGCCTATGGGACCCTTCTGGATTTATTGGGTTTGTACTGTTTGCTTATGCCATTTGCTTTAGAAACAAAAATGCATGCTTTTAACCCTTTGATAGTTAAAGTTTTCTTCAAAATACTGGGTGAGGGCATCGCCCTGTACAGGGTCTGCCCGGAAAGTATCCAACCATGTATTAAGACATTGTACACCCGTCAAAAGAAAAAAATGACTCACCCGATCGCAATTGCACAGTTCACATCACAGAACAAAATGGAAGGTAGCAATCGATAGGGATGAATGTTTTCTGCAAATATCAATGTTTAAAATTTGTCTAAGGGGCCATCTTCATATTACATTGGGTGCTTGTGCTTTCAGTACAAACCCCCATCTTTTATCACAAATTTGGATTCTGCACACAATTACAGGCGGAAATTAAAAAAAGTTCATCAATTTTATTGGATTTTTCACTGATTTGTAAGTGTTTGAAAATTAGATCTCCTAATGTGAAATTGGTATTTCACGTGTTTTGTTATATTTGCTAAAAACTTTATTTTCTGAAAATTAACCAACAATCAACAAAAATTGAGTTGCTTTTCTGAAAATTGGGAAAATTGCAGATTTTTTTTTAGGAAAATTTACAAAGAATGACATTTTTAAAATTGAAAATTTGGTTTGAATTTTGAAATTTGGGGCAGATGGGAGCAGTGATTGTCAAGCAATACTGAAATAGGGGAGCATTTTCATCCAAAATTTCATCTCCAAGAAATGTCCCCCAAAAGTTGCAATCCTTTGATCCATACTGACTCCTGGTGGAAAACAAAAGTGGAGTTGCAAACTTGTCAGCCTGACACGAGATCTTGACGATAAAATTAGTGCTGTTTCTCAAAATTGTTTCGAGGGTGAGAAGTTTGCAACTCAGTTGTAAACGCGGCTTTAGGGTAGAAAGAACGAAGCATCTTTCATTGTAAAGACTTAATCATGTTTATAGTTTCAGCAGACACGTTTTTACGTTTAACACAGAATTGGAAACAAAGCTGCTGCTCTACTCACTTAGTCTTTGTGAATGTGATGGTCTCCAAAATGTACGCTCACTCATGGGAATCCAGCACATCACTGTCAAAACTGAATTTTCGATGAATATTTTTTCTATATCCTGTTCACACATTTGTTACTCAGCCTGTAGACTAAGTACAGCCCTCTGGATAGGTTTAACTAGCACACAGTCCAGAATACTGCGTTCCAGACAGATTTAACTGGCAAGTTACAGTAATCCAAATATTTTTTTCCATCCCCCAGACCAGATATATTTTTGGTGGTTCAGATACGATCCTCCAAAAAGATTTTCCCACCCTCCGGCCATACACTGCTCTCCAAAAATATTTCCTTAGCCCACCTGTCATTTACAACCCTCCAAATATTTTTTCAGGTCCATAGACCATATTCGGATACCAAATGTACCTTCAGGGCTCCTAACACGTCACTTTTTGTCACCATGGTTTCCACGGTCCTTAAAAGTCCTTGAATTTTTTTTCCTAACTAGGGGCCCTTGAAAGTCCTTGAAAATTATGGAACTTGGTGAAAAGTCCTTGAAAGTACTAGATTTTTTTTAACAAGTACATAATTGTGCAACTTCGTCTTGCATTGGAAATTGTCCAGACTAGTTTCCTCCACAGCATGTGTGCCATTTGAGCCTCATTCTGAATGAAACCGGTGTTTCACGCTTTGACACTATGTGATATACTTATAATGCTAGGTCTAGATCTCCACAGTATGGCTATCCTTCTAAGTTGACACCTCTGGTCTCCATTAAGACGGCCGCTTCTTATACTCTTCTTCGTGCCACCAAAAGAATTTATCGTACGATATTTTATCGCACGATGGAAATCGATATGTGTGCAAGTAGCCTGAAAGTTAGCATTAAAACAAGAAGCCCACTTTGCCAAAAAAAAAAATCAGGTTCTGTGAGAAAAGAAAATCCAAATTGTTCCCAAAATTGACAATAACCTTTCTTTTTTGGACTATCAGTTGTATAAAAAAATTATTTCTTTTTTTATATTTTTCTTTTTAATTGGCAACTTTTGTGTATGCCTTGTTTTAGGTCATTATAAAAAATTTTAGGTCCTTGAAAAATATTTTTTTGGTTTTGAAAAGTCCTTGAATATTTTTTGGATAAAGGTGTGGGAACCATGGTCACCTTTTCAGGGGTTTTAAGTTCTTAAATTATATTTGGAGAAGAAAAAGTATTGATACACAGTTTTAAAAAATCATATTTCCTCTTAAAAAAAACAGGGTTCGCACAAATTAAATTTCGAAATGCACTCTACGTTCCACAGCAAGAATGGATTCAAAAACGTATCGTTTCAACTGTAAAAGTATACTTCACGTTGCCCACTGTGTATTAGCAGCAAGTTCTGGAAATTTTCCCACGAGAAAAGGCTATCAGTAAGGCGAAGCGTCGAAGTTTAAGGGAAGCAGGGACCTCTACCTGCATATTCGACCTCTCTTACCTAATTGCCTAACTTGAGCAATAGAACCTTGAGTGGGATTTACGACTGGCGCTTTTCTTTCATAGTATTGTGTGGCATATCATTTGGCGGGAGAGAGATATCACCGGTCGACAGGGTCGAACAAAAGGAGGAACCCTCTAGAAGGTCAGACGCTGACAGCTCGTAAATAGTGATCGATGCCAGCGGTCACTTAAAAGGGGTATAACATCCTCCATACACAGATCTGAGGGCGGTCTCAACAGACCCGTTTTATTTTCGGATTCTGGAATAAGACAAGAATGGAGAGGTCAAGAGACCGGACGGATCAAGTTGATATTAACTCAACGTTAACCCTCAGCATACGGAGCGACTACTACCTTCGTGTTACGGAAACAGCAAAAAGAAGCAGCAAACTGAAACACGGCTGAACCGGCCTCTCCTCCTGGGGGCGGCTTTCCCCCAGGAGGAGAGGTAATGCATTTAGTACCTTTGTCATCACATGTTGCCGTTTCTATTGTGGGTCTGATTATGTCTAGAAGGTATAGATACGTCGCAGGTAAACTCTGAAAGGACGGCGGAATCTTCAATATGTATGACAATTTACACTCGAAGGTTTCTTCAGCAAAGTTTTTAAGGGGATAGATCATCAACCTCTCACACATTCCAAGCACTCGAAGCTCCCCATCGAGAACCCTGACATTCCTGTCTATGGAACAGAGGTTATTCACGCGCTGCTCTCTTTGTGGCACAGAAATGAGGGGATGGAAATCTTAATGGACTTCAGCCGTTTCTTCAAGAGTTTGAAATCTGAAAGATTCCAACCCCCTCCGTAACCAGACAATGCAAAAATTTCGTGCGTCTCCGTATCCAGAGGGTTAAATATTGAAAGAGCGTTGTGAACATATTGAAAATCATTCTCTGTTATCATCGAAGTTGATTATTACAAATTCTTGAGTTTTTTTTAGTGAAAATCAGTTTTTAAAAAGATTAATGACTCATTACTTTCTACCCGAAAAAAGGAACTAATTAACATTGGGACGTGTAATATTCACACAATACATAATGCTTTTCGTAAACGTCTAAAACAGTTTGGAAAAGATGTGTCTGAACTAGTTTTTACTATTCACAGATTTTTTTAATCAGTACCAATTAAGTAAGCAGTAAGCATTGGTCAGCATATCAAGTATTAGTAAGCATTGGTCAACATACAAACAAATTCAAGAAGACTTGAAACTTCCCACTCACTATTTCATCAAGCTTTTTTTCAAGCAGGTGGCTAAGCCTAAAGCCAGCTGCTGAAAGGTTGCTTGAACAGTGAATTGCAGTTCGAAAGTATTTCCTTGACTACATTCCAATAAAGAAGCCAAAAATGATACAAAAACCAGGCTACAAAAAAAATGTTCATTTACTTAGAAGAGAAACTATGAATGCTGAGGTGATATTTGTCACATCAAGTGCAAGTATATTTAATCGTGTGACCGAATTTCTTCAGAAAAAGGAACCTCTAATACAAAACCTTCATTCTCAACTTGAATTGTTGACAAGAACAATTTTGTTTAGGATCTTCTACAAAGAGGAATTTATTTGAGATTTGAAAATGGATAAATTGGAAGATATATGTCCTCACAAACTGGCTGATATTGTGATTGGAGATCAAATTTCTAGAGCACTACAGAATATCAAAGAGAAGGAAAGGAATTTATTTTTTCTAAGGTCTCAGAAGCATTATTACATTGCCAGTGTTAAATATCTTTTGAAGAAGTCCTTCAGTTCATCCCTCCTTAAAGTTTATCCTGTCTTGGTCCTCTTGAGAGTGTTCGACAAGCATTAGAAGTTGCAAGAGCAATGCCATGGGATGTCCCGACAGACATACTACTGGATGAGTGGAAATTACTTCAAAGATAATTTGAAGAAGAAGGATCTAGAATGAACCCTATTGATGTTTACTGGAACCAGTTCTTCAGTCTGCGAGACATTAGTGGTGTTGATCCTAAGTACCCAGTTGTGTCAAAGCTAGTGAAGGCTGATCTGTCACTTTCTGATGGTAGTGCTGATATTGAACATGGCTTCTCAACCTCAGTAAGAGCTTTGACAGTTGACGAAGTATCAATGTCAGAACGCACACTCAATGCATTGATGACGGTTAAAAGTAGCTTGGCAAATTTTGACAATCAACTTTATTTGGTGCCGATCACATCAAAGCTTATGCATATGGGAAGGGTTGCATATAAAGCCTACAATGCCTATTTGGAAGATGTAAAGCATAAGGCACAAGAAAAATTAGAGGACAGGTAAGAAAAAGATAGTCTGGAAGCAGAGAAAAAAAAATTAAAGCTGATGGCAAAGAAAAGAAAGGTGATAGAAGAAGAAGAACGAAAACTTAAAATTATGCTTAAAGAAGAACGTGAGGCATTGGACAGTGCTTCAAAATTATTAAAGGAAGCCAATGATAGGCTCAAGAAGGCAATAAAAAAAAAAGATTTTAAGGAAGCAGCACTTGCTCAGGCAATGATTGAAGGAGCGGCAATAGTCTCAGATGATGCTGGTCAGCGAAGACAGACTTTAAAAAATGCACATTATTCTATTAAGAAGAAAAATACAAAATTAATTTTGAACTTTTTCAACGTAAAAAATCAGACATAATCTTTCAAAGAAAAGGAAGAAATTCTTCAAGGTGTGTCAAAAATAAACAAATAAAAAAATCATAGTTACGATTAAATTTCTTTTAGGGGTGGCTGGGGAGGATCTTTTTATTTTCTATCTTTATACTTGAATATATTTAGCATTATTGTTATTTGTCACTTTTTTTTTTGCTCGATTAGTCACTTTTTGTCACCTTTTTCAACTCGATTAGTCACTTTATGTCACCTTTTTCAACTCGATTAGTCACTTTTTTCAACTTGATTAGTCACTTTTTGTCACCTTTTTCAACTCGATTAGTCACTTTTTGTCACCTTTTTCAACTCGATTAGTCACTTTTTGTCACCTTTTTCAACTCGATTAGTCACTTTTTCAGAGCTCCTAACAGGTTTCAAGGTCCAAAAAGGTGACAAATTAAACCAAAAAGTTGACAAAAAGTGACTAATCAAGTAGAAAAAGGTGACAAAAAGTGACTAATCGAGCACAAAAAAAAAGTAACAAATAACAATAATGCTAAACATATTCTAGTATAAAGATAAAAAATAAAAAGATCCTCCCAAGCTACCCCTATCTTTTCTTTTTCTTTCTTTGGAAGGATATTTTTATTTTCTTCATTTAAAAATTACATCATTTTAAAATATTAACATAAACTTCTTTTTTTTTAATCGGAATTATGATTTTTTAATTTGTTTATTTTTGACACAGCTTGAAGAATTTCTTCCTTTTCTTTGAAAAATTGTCTTAATTTTTTTTTGTTAAAAAAGACTAAAATTAATTTTGTCTTTTTCTCTTTAATAGAAGAATGTGCATTTTTTTAAAGTCTGTGTTTGCTGACCAGCATCATCTGAGACTTTAGCAGTTCCTTCAATCATTGCCTGAACAAGTGCTGCTTCCTTTAATAATTTTGAAGCACTATCCAACGGCTCATCCTCTTCCTTACGCATAATTTTAAATTATTGTTCTTCTATCACCATTATTTTCTTTGCCAGCTGCTTTAAATTTTTTTCTCTGCTTCCAGTTTATATTTTTCTTCCCAGTCCTTCTCTAAATTTTCTTGTGCCTTACGTTTAATATCTCTCTTTATTAAAAAAAAGTTTCCACTGCCACAGGATTGAAAACTGTGCTGTTTAGCTCAAATCTTAGAAGGTTTCCCTAGAAAGTTCGGATCAGAAAAAAACAAAATTAACATGGTTTGATCTTCATGGTATTCCCTGGACGATTATTGAGATTTTTTTTCCGATGCGGCTATTAGTTTAGGGTTTATTAAATGTCAAAATTGAAGAAGCGAAATTTCTTCCGCAAGTGAGCAAAACACATAAAAAATTTTAGTCTTAAGCCGTGAATTTTTTTTAAAAAGTACTTCTTAACGTACATTTTTGCAGCTCGTTGAGTATTTTTAAAAATTCCAGTTTGGTTCTTGATAATATTTTTTTTGAAATTCGGGAAAAATCGGGACATTTTCGTTATTTTTTTTTTTAACTGTCATATCTATATCTTATTACTATAAGTTTTTAATTTTGAAAATATCGTGGTATACCTCAGAATGTACTCTTTCTTACGGTACAGTTCTTTCTGAAATTGGTTCATAAATAAATTCGATGCAATCAAAAGTTAATCACAAATTTCATATTTTTTAGTTCGCGGAGAAGGTTTTGCAGTCAGGTGTGGGTTGTATTTTTGACTATCGGGTTTGCCACTCTGCTCTTAGACTCGCTTTTTTCACTCTGCTCTCAGACGGTTTACGGACAAAGTACAGATTGTAAAGTTAGGAGATTAACACGGTTTACTTAAAATTGTACAGGAAAAAAGATGTAGAAGGTTTTTTACTGATGCGGCTATTAGTTTAGGGTGCAATAAGTGTAAAGTAAAAAAATAAGTGAAATCACTTGCGAAAGGAGTATTGGTTTGCGAAGCAAACCAAACGGGACTACGTAGCAATCCCCGAGGGTGGTCAAGCATAACCGAAGAGGGGCGAAGCCCTCGCTGTGACGTCACGGACCGGAAAGTCAACTCAGGATTATACGAATTATTAATTATACGATTATTATTTATACAAATTATTAATTATACGATTATTAATTATACGAATTATTAATTACAGGATTATACAAATTATTTATTTTCCCTGCTTCAAAGCGATTTCCGGAGTGAACCAATGATTACGCGGAGTTGCGGATTTTCGATTCTTTAGCGTAGAAACTCTGGAAGTTTCGGAGCACTTGGCAACTCTGCTAATGTCTCGCAGTCCGAAGAAATGGTTCTAGTAGACATCAATATGCTTCATTCTAAATCCTTCTTCCTCAAATTCTCTTGAGTAATTTCCACTCATCCAGTAGTATGTCTGTTGGGACATCCCATAGCATTGCTCTTGCAAATTCTAATACTTGTCGAACACTCTCGCTACTGCGCATTTCGAAATTGGATTCGTACGAACCCTGTTTTTTTTTTAGAGGAAATGAATTTTTTTAACTGTGCACCAAAAATGTTTCTTCTCTAAATAAGATTTAAGAACTTAAAACCCTTGAAAAGGTGACAAAAAGTAACAAAAAATAAAAAGGTGACAAAAGGTGACGTGTTAGGAGCCCTGCTTTTTGTCACCTTTTTCAACTCGATTAGTCACTTTTTGTCACCTTTTTCAACTCGATTAGTCATTTTTTGTCACCTTTTTCAACTGGATTAGTCACCTTTTTCAACTCGATTAGTCACTTTTTGTCACCTTTTTAGACCTTAAAAGTCATGGGCACAGCAATTGAGATTGAACTGCCTAGTAGCCCAGATCGTTGCTCCAAAAGAGATCTGTCCCTCTCAAAATTAAGTTTGGTCTCCCGTAAAACTTCTCTGATCAACCGATCTCTTGCAAAGGGGGTTTCAGTTTGAACCCACAACTGCAAGAAAGTTTTTGAACTTCCATTCATAAAGTCGGAATCGTGGAGCGGCTCTTCTTTCCGTTTCTCACAGATACTACAGGTGTTGTTTACCACTCTGGGGTTGATTTGATTTCCGTATGTGGGGGTGTGCGGGACTGGTCTGAATTCCAGATGTGGAGATGCAACATCGACCGGTACAACCTAGACCAGGGGTTCCCAACCTTTTAGTAACTGCGTACCACTTGACATTTTTGGTGTATCACGAGTCCTATATTTTTTTAGAAACATATATCTAATGTCAGAAAAGTGCCCTATGGTTTGTTTTAATTTAATTGAAATACTAAGAAAGCTTCATATTTTATGATTAATACACTTGTGTTTCGTATTAATGATGTTTTAATAAAGGAAAAAATAAAGCAATTATTGAAAATTAGTTTTAGTTTTTACTCACAGGTCTGAAAACAAATCATTTTAAATAATTAGTACAAACTAAGCAAACAAAGATTAACGTAATCAAAAATCAATTTTTAATGCAAAACTTGTTGTTTGTCCTTTAATAAAATTTCAATATATCAGGAGCAATGAGCTTAAGTTACTCTGAAGTCCTTCGTAGAATATTTGGGTCGCTCGTATCATCCTTGCATATCACCTGAAACGTTGCCGCATACCACCGGTTGGGAATCACTGACCTAGACAATACTCATTCATGAAAAATGTTTTTTGAAAAGTAGATTGAGTTTTGTGCAAGTGGATTCATATGTACTGTCTTGTTTTGTCTTAGTTTTGAAAGAGAAGTACAGTGACGCTGCCAACCTCATAACCGAGGCCCATGAGAAAAGCATCTATTTAGGAAAGCATTTTCGATCAACCTTTGTGACCCTCAAAAGTGCTCTAGAGAGGGAAAATAAGCCTGTTCCTTTCACCATTCCACCTGAAGTAAGGAACGCATTGACTAACTGGAAGTTATGGCTCTACTAACTGGAAGTTATGTTTAACACATTTAATCTATTTTTCTTTTGTTTCAGGAGTCGATCATTACTGCGGGAAATTTCTCTTAGCGTACTTTGCAAAATAGGAATCGTCACTCTTCAAAGTTCTCTTCTTATGGACTTCATGTTATTTTGACATAACTTGACTGTAGATACACTATGCGAAATGTTTCAGGTATTTGCAAACGGAGCATTGAATGGAACTTTTTAGTCATTTCAATAAAATGTTTTGTATAGTTATATTTGGGTTGTGTTTTATTGATCGGGAAATTTCCTGTTCTATGTATTGTTACTACTAAATTTTATACTATAAGAGCTTTTTCATATTGGGTTTTACGGTCCATAAAAAAGGCTTGATTTTTCATTTTAGTTTTTAAAGGCCCTTAAGTAACCTTAATTTTTACTAGAGCACTGAATATTTTATTTTTCTTGCATTCAGATCCAAGGACTCATCCGGAGTCAAGTTTTATCAAAAATCGATGGCATGTTATTTAAATGTTAGCCGAAAATTAATGTTTTTATAACTGCCCATGAGATCTAAATACAGAATCCATTTATGTTTCTTCGAATTCAACTCATGGGTTAGGCCACTGTATTATCTCTATGAAATACAGCCTTTTTTTATAACCCTAGGCTCTTCAGCCTACCAACCAAGAGCTAAAGGTCTGTTAAGAGGGCCAGGATGCATTTATCAAACAAATAATTAATTATCAATGCAAAGTGAATGCATCCTGCAGCAACAAAAACATACAATTTAAGTGCAGATATTTAAATAAATTACAATAAATAATAAAAGTACAATTTTTTTTTTAAGTTCTGTTAACAAACATTTTTTTTTTTTTTTAAACTATTAATAGCCTTAAGAATTTAAGCTTTGAAATAAAATGCAGATGGCGCTTGTGTTATTGATAGAACTTGCGTGTTGTTGGGACCGCACGTCATTTCAAAAAAAATCGGCGGCGAAGACTGTCTGATTAACAACTTTAAGTAAGCATGCCGTTAATCGTCCAATATTAATAACAATCTAGTATAAGTGGAAAAGTATTAAAATTTTCATTTCAACTCGTCCCATAAAATAACGATACAAAATTACTGTAAATTTTGAATTTAAATCTGAAATTTAAAATTAACGAATAAGAAATATTTACGAGGTGGATTCAAATATAAACCGTACATTTTTATATATACATTTATTAATCATGAAAAATACAAACAAAACCTTTAATTTTTCCCAACATAGTCTCCTGCACGCTCTACACATTTCCCCCGGCGTTTCGGAAGCTTGTAGATCCCTTCAAAAAAACTTTGAGGTTGAGTCGTCAACCAATTGGGCACGCGATTTTCAAAACGTTGTCCCAGTGCTTCTTTCAAGGCAGCAAACACAAAATTAACATAGGGGACATGTCTGGACTGTAGGGAGGTTGTTCAAGGTATTCCTAGTTAATTTCATTAAGTTTATTTCTCATCAAAACTTCTGTTTGAGGCCGTGCATTGTCATGGAGATGGATGCCATCTCTGATAGGAATATTCCGTCTTTTGTTTCTGTTTGCGGACTGACTGTAACAGCTGGCAATATAGTAGGCGACATTCAACGTAACTCGATCTTGGAGAAAATCAATGTGTGAAAAGACGGTCGAGAGAACTTTTCCAACTGAGAGACGGGTTCAAGCCCTTCATTTTCCACTTTCTCGTCCATCCTTTAGACTACGGCCAGTACAGCAGTTGTACCCTGATCGCACCTAGAAAGAATTTAGACAGGCCAGTACATCCAGTTTTATATACATTGAAAGTTATAAGAATCGCGCTTGTTATTTCTATAGCCGTAGTCAAAAGGTTAACTTGCTGGCCCAATCAAACACTTGGGTCCGAGGCATTGTAGCGTCGCCAAACTGCGCCGTTAACCGAGTCAAAATTTATGATGGTTTAATTCCTTCCTTCGTTTAAAACTTTATTATAATCCATTCGCAACGGAACATCTTGCTCACTCATGGCTGTACTGAGGAAAGAACGGAACGAAACAGACCACCTATCGGATTCCTCAACTCAACACATTGACCATGAATGTTCAACTCTGTCAGCCCGCTTGGGATCTTCTGAAGAGCAAAAGTCCGGCCTTGTATAAATGTTTTAAAAAAAACTCACAAAATGACAAAAAAAAATTTTCCTCTTCTATCTATTAATACAGGATAAGAAAGTCGGAAGATGGTGAAGGCAAGGCACTTGTTTCCCAAATTTTTTCTGCCAAGATTTTAGTTTGACAAGTTTAAAATACAAAGATTACTAGTATAGCCAACAGATGGCGCCACGACATTTTATCGCATTTATTAAACTGCAAACAACTTTTCTTTCCTACGGCAATTTTAGAAATTATTTTTTCGTTGAACGGATGAACAAATGTGTTTGAAAAGAAAATTTTCAGCTTTGTGCATTATTCGGAAAATGTGTTGTCTGGGTCAAGCTCCTAAAGTCGCCCTGATCTACCAACCACCTTCAAATTTTCTTAAATTTCTCTGGTTTTCTATAATAAATATATTTTTCCTCATATGCGCATATACACGCACATTGATAATTACTGATGCAAATAAAAGATGAATTTTAAACTTTTAAAACTGTTGGTTTTACTGCTTCGTGAAAAAAAGAGCTTGGAACTTTTTGGTTCTCGTGTCTCCAATCGAGGATATTTTGTGTTTATCCTTTTTCGAAACACGTTCCCCTGTTGGAAAGGCTTCCTGTAAATTTTTCTTTCCAGTTGACTCCACAATGCCGCGTCTGGGAAGTCAAAAACGAGCAACACAACAGGCTATTGGAGACAATCGAGAATCCATCCCGAAGGGAAAGATCCAGCATATCTATATATATAATTCTCTTACGTGGCTCACGAAAAAGACGTTATTTGTAATCGCGTTTTGGCAACACTGTACGATTGTTTGTTTATCGCGAAGTCCAGCGCATCGATTGAATTTATAGCGTTATCGGATGAAATTTTATTAGAAAAAAAAAAGGAAATTTTAATCGCTTTTTCAAACGCGGAGAACTTTTTCTACCCGTGTGACCTTGCAGTCAGGGTTTGGAATCATGCCAAGTTTTTTTCATCCGCAGTACGCGGAGAAAAATTTATTTTTTTCATTTCCGCTTTGATTTTGCGCGGACGAAAAATTTCCAGCCAGACAATAAATCTTTTAACTGAAGTCAGTTCTTTTTTTCTATCTCCAAGACCGTTAAAGGTAGAGTAAAAATTTCAACGGATTTGAAATCTGCGGAAAATTTCAGTTTAGATTGATACCTAAAAATATGGTTTTCTTTAAATAAATAATTTTTTAATTGAATTTATCTTCAACGGATTTGAAATCTGCGGAAAATTTTACACCAGATCAATACCTTAAACCACGGGCAACGCCAGGCTAGCCACGCAGTGTCTAGTATGATTATAAAACGATTATGTCGTCAGATATGCTATTTGTGTCGAACTGAGCGATGTGGTACTGGTAACAGGCAATTGTTCACCTTGAAGGTGCAACGCCTATACTTTCAAGAACTTCCTCCGAGCCAATTAACTCTTAGCATAGGATGTCCGGATCTTCATGGATTACCCATCTCTCGGTCTTTCATCCTGTTGTTCTGGTGTTTATTCAGCGTATATTTGGACATTTTGAAAGGTCTGCGATTTTTACACACTTTGAAGTCCGATATCTAAACAGTTATTGAATATTTAGGTATTATTTTTAATAGAGCAGAGACGAAACAAACGGCACCTCAAATATCGTGATCGCACAAATGAGGCCGGAGCTAGGCTAACTTATGTGAGCGGTGCAACGTCTCAAATCTGAAGCGCTCCTGCCGGGCCCGATGACGCTCAGCATTGAATGTTTGTATCATTTTTGATTCCCTATCTCTCGATCTTTCTTCTAATTGCCATTTCTATAATTTTTCTTGTGTTTATTTTGCATATATTTGGACATTTTGTAAATTCTGCGAAATTTCCAGTTTGTAGTCCGATATCTAAGCAAGCCTTTAATATTTATGTTTTATTTCTATTATTATTTATAAAGCGCAGAGTGACGGAACAAATGACACCTTAAAAATCGTGTTCACACAAAGCAAGTCGGAGCTTGTTGATTAATCTGAGCGGCAGTGCGCCTTTTCGTTATGACTCAATTTTGCTCTGTGATTGCATCAGCCAATGACGTCAGCGCAAGATCCATGAGCATTTATAACATTCTTTGTTTAATGCTCTTTTGAACGCGATATCGTTCATTTATGTATCGGTTTTTTTTTTTTTTGTCAAGTTATTAAATATACCAGTTTGATGTTAATCCAATACCTACCTACCAAGATCATCAAAATTTTATTTGAAATTAACTTTCTTCAACTGGTGTGCAGTATTAAATCCATTCTCGTGTCACTTTGTCAATTCCGATGTTTAATGAAAACTACTTACCAATTTCGAACGATGGATGTTTCTTGACAATTGTGTTCCACTTTTCACAATGAAATAATATATTTTGAAACTTGAAAAAGAAATGCAAGTTTTAGTGCTTTTAATGCTTTGTAATGATAACTTAGGTACGGTTTTTTTTTAAATATTTGTGCATTACAAAGTATAATTACGCATCTTATTTAATATTAATAGCCTTACTTTAAAATAACTTTATTTTAGCGTCTTATTTCAAAAGGTTTTGTTTCGTATGCTTGATTTATTTTAATAAAGCGGAATTTTGCAAGTCATTATGTATTCAATCAATCACTTCTGTGGAAAATGGGTTGAAATATGATACATACTGCTAAGATATGAACCTGTCTTTAGCAATATTTTGTACAAAATAAATAATTTGGTATAAAATTTTTAAAAATGGAATATTAGTATTGGTAGTCCCAGATATTAAGTAGTATAATATTACTTTTTTTATCAGTGGGTTTTTCGCCATGTTTGCGTATTTGATAGACTCGTTCACTTGCAAAATGGATAGCTCAGGTATTGACCTCGTCGTCTGACTGCGGTTGAAATTACGAGGTGTTGCCCTCTAGGAGCTTACTCTTCGTAATCCATCCCGTTCCATCGCCAATTGCCCGTTGTGTTGATTCAATGTGCCGTTAATCAGCTACCTAACAATTTACCTACCTTACGAAATGTAAGTAAGCAAAGCTAAGTGTTTTAAATGATTTCATATCATTAGTCAAATATTTATTATTATTTCTATTTTGGAAAGAAATATAAACTAAGTTCAAGCAGTATTCGAACTTAATTTAAATTCGAACTGGACTGGAATGGACAATCACTTCCGGAATGCCTACTGCAAAGCAGCTTAACTCCCCGTCATCAGGTGTGTGTAACATAAATCTGAATTGCTTAATTAAAGAGAGAAAATTTATAAATAAAAAATGATTTTAAAAAAGGCTGATTAAAATAAACATAACTTTTAGCTGCACGAAATTCCGTGAGATGGCGCCACCTCCTTAAGCGAGATCAACAAACCAGTCGGTTTCCCTTCCAGAGTGTGACCGCGAGATCAAAATCAAAATGGTTACTGCAACAATCAGATTGGCGAGATATACAAGTGAAGCCAAGCCCGTGGAACTAGCCAATCAAGTTGGACTTGCGTAAAGTACTATCATGGGATTGAGCCGCTTCTCCGCATTCAGAGGTGGCAAACTTCGACGATCCATTATAAGTTAGAAAAAGATTAAAATTTTAAATTAATAAAAGAAAAACAAGGTCGAAAAAAGAAATAAAACTGTTGTGTTTTACTGATTCAATTAGGAAAATTATTAAAAAATTATTAGAAAAATTATTTTTCCAGCAATACTGATTATTTTAGTAATTTTTTTTTCCAGTAATGCAATTAAAATAATCTGAGTTGCGTACCGTAATCGTAATATTTCTCAATGTTTTCTTGTTGGGATTTCGAATTGATTTTTGCCCTCTCTGCACACCTAAGTCAAGTGGAACAAGGTTAATGTGTAGCCAATGTTACCCTCAGTGTTCTTAAGAATAAAAGTACCAAATTTGGTGTTTATCTTTCAAACTGTACAGATTTGAATAGGGAACAGACAAACTCCAATTCAGCACTGCGTGGCCAGCACATCGTTGCCCGAGACAGTTCTTTTCGTGGGGTCAGGTGGTGACCACTGTTCACTGACCCTCGCCAACCCCCGGTGATTGCTGCGTATTCCCATTTGGTTTGCAAACGAACTCAACGGACTCCGTGATAGCCTCGAGATGGCTGTTATCAACAACGTAAATCCAAACACGCTAGAATCGGAAAAACTGGCATGGTTCCAAAGGTAATTCGGACGAAAAACCCTTGTGACGTCAGCGGTCGAAAATCGCAAAATCGGCTCGCTTCTTCTTTCTGACGTCACATTTCAGAGGGAAGAAACAATGGTGAAAAAAAACCTAATAAATTCATTTAAAAATGTTCTAGCTGAAATTTTAAATTTCGGGCACGATAGAAAAATCGCACAAAATTCGGACTGTGCCAAATTTTATTATTGTAAGTGCCATAGATTGGTCAGGACATTGCATATTGTTAAACAGGCACTTCATTTCATAATAGTAGAGACATAAATTTCACTAAGATCATTCTATGGTCATTGTCGAATGGCGACAACGGATGTAATTAATATTAAATTGACATGAAAAGAATTCGTGTCAATTTTGTTTCTACATTTAAATATGCTTCATTTGAGCTATGGAGCTGCATGCTACTACTAAAAGTGCCAGGAAAAGCTCGCCACTCTAACAAAATTCTTCACCAGTCTGATTGCAGAGAGCAATGAGAAATCTGGAAGATAGAAATAAGCAAAGAAAATGTGAATGGAAACAGGTTCCACGGCAAAAAATTAGGAATCGTCTTTGAGTAAGGGAGTTGGAATAGACTTTTATAATCTGATTGTGGTAATATGAGTTAGATATGATATTTTACCATGCATTTTATTGAAAATAAGTATTGACACCAGTACAAGTAAACGAAATGCTGTTATATACTTTTTGGATAGTTTTATTTCATTTGGAGTATGAAATCCAATATGGATTCGATATTTATTATGACTGGATTGAAATAAGGTAGGATATGTGAGTAACAACACTTTGCATTCAATGGATATAAGAGAGTTTAACATATATTTTGCATGGACCTGCTAATTTTAAATAATCTTTTGAAAATAATTGTGCTTATCCGTCTTAAGAGTCAATATCTCTGGGCAAGTTTTCCTTTAAAGTTTACTCTTCCATATAGCTTATGCTCCAGTGCCTTGCCCGAAAAGGCAAAAGCATTTCGAAAATAGCATAAAAGTGTGAAACTATTTCTTTAAAAAGTGCAATTTAATTGAGAATACATCTCAGTTCACTCTACTTGATTGATGCAATCACATTTATTTATTTATTCACTGCTTCTATACATAAGATTCAAGGTACAGTATCATTGAGAGACAGAAAACAAAAATCAGATGACACTTTTATAAAGCATCTATCTATATATATAATTCTCTTACGTGGCACGCAAAAAAGACGTTATTTGTTATCGCGTTTTGGCAACACTGTACGATTGTTTGCTTATCACGAAGTCTCGCGCATCAATTGAATTTACAGCGTTATCGTATGAAATTTTATTGAAAAAAAAAAGAATTTTAGTTGAGCTGTTGCAGTTTATAATAGAAATCAAAGAAAGCAGACTATCTTTTCAGGGCCATTTTAAAAACGATCCTTTTCAGGGTCAACAATTATAGTTCAACAAGATGCTTGTACTACAACTTTCGGCAACAAACTCAGTGAAAAAGTATGGGTCGTTTGAGTGCTTGGAAAATGTACACACAAACAACATGCTGGGTATTCAATTTCCAAAGCAACGCTCACATTTCGAGTCAAAATTTACACAAAGTTTTCATTTGAATTCTGATTTTAGAGATACTGTATATATTTTTTCTGTAATACAGCAAATTTGGATTTGAAAAACATTTTTTTGGTAACATATTTTGTAAACAATCCCTTCTGCTAGGACACATGTCTTCATTGAGGCGAGCGAAGCGAGCTTAGGTTCGCGCAGCGAACCAATGAGGATTGCGAAGCAATCCTCCGGGGGTTGGCGAGCGTTAGCGAGCAGGGGGCAGGCCCCCTAGTATATATATAATTCTCTTACGTGGCAAGTAAAAAAGACGTTATTTGTTATCGAGTTTTGGCAACATTGTACGATTGTTTATCACGAAGCCTCGCGCTTCAATTGAATTTATAGCGTTTTCGGATGAAATTTTATTGGA
This sequence comes from Metellina segmentata, assembly GCA_947359465.1. Classification (NCBI taxonomy): domain Eukaryota; kingdom Metazoa; phylum Arthropoda; class Arachnida; order Araneae; family Tetragnathidae; genus Metellina; species Metellina segmentata. The sequence goes on from OX375880.1 coordinate 108,097,755, forward strand.
AAAAAAAAAAAAAAGAATTTTAGTTGAGTTGTTGCAGTTACTAATAGAAATCAAATAAAGCGGAGGATTTTTTCAGGGCCATTTTAAAAAAGGTCCTTTTCAAGGCCAACAATTATAGTTCAACAAGACGCTTGCACTACAACTTTCGACAACAAATTCAATGAAAAAGCGTGGGTGGCTCGAGTGCAGGGTAAATGTACACACAAACAACATGCTGGGTATTCAATTTCCAAATCAGCGCTCACATTTCGAGTCAAAATGTGCTCAAAGTTTTCATTTGAATTCTGATTCCACAGGTACTGTATATATCTTTCCTGAAAAACAGCAAAAAAAAAAAATTTAGATTTGAAAAATATTATTTTGGAGTATGATATTTTGTAAACAATTCCTTCTGCTAGGACACATGTCTTCATTAATGCGAGCGAAGCGAGCATAATTTCGCGCAGCGAACAAATGAGGATTGCAAAGCAATCCTCCTGGGGTTGGCGAGCGTTAGCGAACAGGGGGCGGGCCCCCTAGTTTCATCATATTATTTTGAACAATAACAATGAGTTATGAAAAACTTCAGTGATCAGAGAGTGAATAACTATTTTCAAATTATAAATCTATTTAAAGCTTTATGCTTAAATCAACTGAAACAAGGAAGGAATTTAAATAAAACTTTTGATCTTAAGATGAGCGTATTGGAATAATTCTGAAAAGTTAACTTAATTATTCCAAAGTTCGTTGAAAGAAGTGAAACAAAATTTTGCAGTGTTCTAAAAAATAATATTAAAAGAATCACTTAAGATAGAGGTGTCGGCATCAGGTGAACCATAGCCATTTTTTCAGTAAATCTAGTGCAAGAATTTATTTTGTACAATCTCAACTTCATGAATATAATTTTTCAAAAAAGAGGTTCATATTTAGTTTTTTTTTAATTACGTTGAGGAATGGGTCGTATTGACCATTTCCCTTCGAGCAGGCCAATATAAACTAGCCTTTGAAATATAGTTGTCAAGAGGTAGAACATTAAAATCTGAGTTGGACAAAGTAGCACAAACTGTCAAGGGGCTAAAATTCATAGTCTCTCCAGTGGAACACAGAGGGCAGTCAGGAATGTCTTTTGCACCAATCCAGTGGAGATAGTCATGTCCGTTTAAAATTCTGAAGTTTGCCTCAAAGATTCGTCTGGGGAGATCCATTGGGACCGGATTACATAATAGGCTTTCCCAGATTTTACCCTTAGCACCAGTCTCTTGAGTTTTGCGTACGTATCTCCTCGCTGATCTTACAATGTTGGAAAATGCCTGGTTGTATGGTAAGGCAATAAGAGGCTGTGGAAGGTTGCAACTCTGCTTAGCCAGCGAGTCTGCCTTCTCATTACCGGGAAATGTCGCAATGGCTGGGTATGCATTGGAAGAGAACCGTCCAACCAGCACAGTTGAGTTCGTAATTTTTTTGTTTTGAATCTTCCACGCGTGCCGAATTGCTATTGTGGAGAGAGCAGAGGGAGAGAATCGCTGACTGTGAATCAACAAGAAAAACAGCGTGTCTATAAGAAGTAGTTGTCGGATAAATAAGATGTCGCTTGTCCAATGGCCTCAATTTCAGCCTCAAAGTTCGTAGCATTCACAAGTCCACAGTACATGAACCCGCAAAAAATAACCGGCTCTGGCTATACTGTAGGGTGGGTCGGATAAAGGTTTTTTTTTTTTTTTTTTGCTAATTCTAATAGTGCGGAAAAGTTGGTTCATGCAGTAAAACTTATGTGTAAAAAATTTCATCCCGATTTTTTGACATCTTTTGCCTTTTTAAGGGGTTCAAATGCTCCCAAAAGATTAAAATTCGTGCATTTTTATAAAAAATAAAAGTGTTTACAATTACGTGTTCTAATAGTGCGCAAAAGTAAGCTAATACATTCAATATTAATGGTAAAAAAATTGTTTAGATCAGTACATATCGTCTGCCTTCCCAACGGGGGCCAAACAGCAGAAAAAACAGATCACCAGTTTTTACCGTTATTGCAAAAATGTAATTTGTTCAGTTTTTTCTGCTATTTGGCCCCCGTTGGGGAGTCAGACGATATAAACTGATCTAAACAATTTTTTACCATGAGTATTCAATGTATTAGCTTACTTTTGCGCACTATTAGAACGTAATTGTAAACATTTTTATTTTTTATAAAAAATTCCCGAATTTTGATCTTTTTGGTACTTTTGAACCCCTTGGGAAGACAAAAGATATCGTTAAATCGGGATGAAATTTTTTACACATTAGTTTTGCTGCATGAACCAACTTTTCAGCACTATTAGAATGTGATAGCAAAAAAAAAACTTTTTTCGGCCCACCCTACTGTCTAGGTGTCCAATCCTCCTGTCCAGAACCATCGGTATATATATGAAGCCATGTATCCCTTGGATATCTAGTTGCAATGGTTTCCAGGGCATGAGCACGGAGAGAGCACAGCAGGAAGAGCGTCACTCTTTTTCTCCGGATTAGATTTGAGGAGCCATCTTCCAAAACAAAACTAACCGATGTGTGTTTGTGAGTTAAATAAAACAAAATAAAATACTTAAATATTTTCAGAGTATAATCTTAATTGTAGTCTGTATTATCATTGTATTATCAGATTCTAGTAATTCCAGTAAGGAACTCCACACTCCGAACCATCCCCTTTTAGCTGCATTTAATTGAAAATAATTCCATGCCTTCAATTTCGTCTCGAATTAAAAACAAGTCCATATTTAAAAGTTTTGTTAATTCCGTAACAGTTTTGTAGGTTCCTATCTAATTAGACTTTGTGTGGCTAAAGAATAACAATAATCTCCATACCCTATAAAAATTTCATTCCCAACGAAACAAATATTAGCGCAAAACAGTACTTAGCATTTAATGCTTCCAGGTTGTATTGATAAAACAAAATACCAACATATTCTAGTAATTCCAGTAAGGAACTCCACTTTCCAAACCATCGCCTTCAGCTGCGTTTATTTAAAAATAATTCTATGCTTTCAATTTCGTCTCGAATTAAAAACAAGTCCGTATTTAAAAGTTTTGTTAACTTCATAATAATATTTTATATTCCGATCTAATTAGCCCTTGTGTGGCTAAAAAAATAACAATTCTCTCCATACCCAATAACAATTTTACCCCCAACAAAAAGTTCTAAGCTCAAAACCGTATTTGCCATACAAAGCTTCCAGGTTTTATTGATGAAACAAAGTTCGAAAAACAGATATTCTAGTAATTCCAAGTAAAGAATTCCACATTCTGAACCATCACCCTTCTTCTTAGCTGTGTTTAATTAAAAATAATTTCATGCCTTCAATTTGGTCTCGAATAATATCCAATGGAAACTCTACTTTACTTCTCCAGTTCCAAAATCACTTACTTCCCCGTGCGCAGAGTCCGTGCGCACACACAGGACTCCGAGAAACGCTCCCGTTGCCAGATTGGGAAAGGCGAACAAAGACATCAAACTCTTCAAGCTCCCCAAATCTCCATCTATCTCCATTACACCAACTCCCCGCCTCGGAGTTTAATTAATGGCTAAAAGATGGTTTCGGAGGGAGTTAATACAAATTATGGATTCCTCCCGAATGGAATATTTATATTGATTACCGAACTTCGGCTCCTATGACAGCCACTGTAATGATTACGGATGGTCACTAGAGACCAGTAGGCGATAGCTCTACTCCGATCTCCAAGTTTCCAGTTGCGACACCGAAACGATGAAGATTGAACAATCGATGAAGGATGTGAGGGGAAAAAAGAATAATTCTGGGGGCAAACGATTCTTACATGCAGAGAATTGTTGTTCGCGTTCCAGGTTCGAATTTATTCTGCGTTTCATCCCATTCTTTTGAGAACAAGTTTGGGGGTTATTAATATGTTTATTGTAAGCAGTAAAAAAAAGAAGGTAATTCTGTTCTCAATTCTCCGTGTAACGTAAATGCACAATAACGAACTTTACAAAAATGGATACTTTTGGGACTATAAAAATCAACATAAATATATTTATGTAACAAAATAAATATATTTATATGAAGATGATGAATGTAAAATAATTAACAGAATAGATTTATGAAGTAGAAAAGAATAATTCTGAGCAAACAATTTTTATATGTTCTTACTTATTTATTTTGGTATTTAGGAATAATCGAGAGATGTTTTTACTGAGTAGGAGGTTTAATATATTAGTTATAAGTTGTTTAGTTCCGACTTCCGGTAATAATATCACACATTTTGTCGTAATGCACATTTCTATTCTAAGAGATCACAAATAAAATTTTATTCCAAACCTTACCATAAATAAATAAAATATTTATATAAAAATTATGAAAATAATAATTTATGATAAGATGTATAGTAAATGGAAGAATCAGTGCAAACTGTTATTTTATTTAAAGATATTTTTCCATCACATTTTCCGTTTGAATTAATTCTATCGTATTTAATAAGAAAAGATTTTGCAATAATATTTTCGCAGTTAAAAATAAACGTTTTTTCTTGTTTAGTATTCCGTTGTGATGTGAGTAAACAGTAAAGAATTTTCTGAATAGTATATTTCAGAAATAAGAAATTCAAACTCTTTCACGTGAAAATGGTGAAAGATGAAGGAGTAATGTACTCTCTTTCCGTTTCGGAGTTTTGTTCTCGTTTTATGTTTAAAATTTATTTACATTCCACATGCAGATTTTAGAAGTTAGTTTTATCATAGAAGGCGGAAATTCTAAATTACTCTACCGAATTTCATTGTAATACAAGTGAATGATTAATAATTTTGATGCAATGTAATTATTTTAAGGTTAAAGAAATTAAAAAATTTCACATCAAACCACAAATAATTTTTAATATCAAAACGATTAAGATTACATAATCAAAGATATTCTCGAAGGAGAGAAAATATTAATTTCAAGGTAATTATTCTTTTTGCAATTTTGTTATCCGCGTTTTCCGGTTTCAATTTATTCTGCGTTTCAATATTTGGAATGATAATGGTTTTTCTTTTTAAAAGGTGGAAATAGTTTTTTTTTGTTCTGAATTTCGTTATAATGTAAGCAAACGACTAAGAATTTCTCTGTAGCGGATATTTTTATTTCATAGAGAAGAAAACTGAAATTTTACTATACTCGTAATCACAAATACAATGTATGCAAAAACAAATTTCACTGAGGTTACGTGATACAGAAATCCACATTCTTCATTTTTGAATGCCAACAATGGATATAAACAAAATAAAATTGACCTTTAATGAATTCATTCTGCTGCTTCATTTAAAATTCTTCATTTGCTCTAGGAAGCTGCGTGATATTGCTAAAACTAAACGTAATAGCGCGCCCATTGACTGTAATTTTTCACTTTCTGTCATCAGACAGAAAACAATGAGAAATCTGGAAGACTATAATCAGACCCTAAAAGAAAGTATGAGCAATAATAAATTCAACTAGCCGGGCTGCGCCGGCTAGCGCTCGGCGGTGTGTAATAGTGCTTTTTTTTTTTTTTTTTAATTTTTACACAACGTAATTAAACATGTTTTGATTTGTATATTTTATTCATTTTTATGAAACAATTCTTCAAATCATTGCGCATTCAATCACATTTAAGTAAAGTTGGTCAAAATATACATATACCGCTACAAAATTACCCATATCTAGTGATATTTTGCAGGAAATAGACATATCGTTAAAATATAACTCCTAAATAATATTTCTGCAATAGGTAATATACATAACACATAATGCAAACAAAATTAAAATTCCAATCCTTGAAAAAATGCGAAATTCTGGGGGAAAAAAACACGTACGTATCTATTCAAACGTGTTGAATTTCGACTTCCTGAATATATTGTAAAATAGAATAATGCGACAAAAGACTTTCAACGATATTGACTAAGACAATAATGATTTATTAACAAAAAGAACACTTATTTATAATACTTGGGAATCCTCAAATATGTCCGCAACATCTCGCAGTCAACTCAATTACCCTAGTACGGAATTCTAAATCAAATTAAAAAAGTAAACATTAATTCTGACGTGGCCAGATACCGGGTAGTAAAACTACGTTTAAATTACTTTTACGTCAAAGGAAGAAATAAAAAGTCAGTTTAAACATAAATATTACAATTCAATTCCTTATTTTGCATAGAAATTGACTGTATTTACATTGATTGTTGCCATTCGACGATACATAAATAATGTCGATTTCGGGTCCACGTACGTTAGTGTTTTATATATATAGATGCCTAGTGTATATAAGAACTATGAAGATTTAACAAAGAACAGGAAAACCTGGGACATGAGGAAGTAATAATACAGATCTAAGGATTCCTATTTTGCAGTTTTGTTTACTATATTTTCAAGTTCGAATTTTTTCGATGTTCCTTTTGTCGTTCCTAATTTATTCTCTTCTGCTTTTTAAGAACAAATTTTAAAACAATTTTTATTTTCTTTGCGGTGAAAACATAAGTCATTTTGTTCTGCATTCGTTAACGTTTACACTATAAGAAATTTTGCTGAAATGGATATATTTTTACGATAAAAAAAAATTCAATTCCCCTTTCAAAAAGTTGGCGGTGTTTCCAATCCATTGGAGCCGAAATAGTTTTCAATCTTCTTCAAAATTTGAGATGACGATTGCCGGAAAACTCTAAGAGCTTGTCAAAACAAATTATTGATCCAGTGGAACTGGATTCAAAATTGAACATTTTTGGTGCTTATTTTTTGCATCTATGTATCTTTCATAGCTTATTGCGATTGAAAGCAAGCAGATAAGGATCCAGGGGCAAAAAACTTTTCAGTTTAGCCTTATCGAAAATAGTTTGAAATAGATACTGTCATGATTCTCCCTGTCTTTCAACACGTTGGTTACGAACACAGATAGGTTGCAAAAACAGTTGTTATTGTGTTCTAGTAGCAACTTGTTCTAGTGGACGAACATCGATGGATGACAGTGCCTGTGTTCTGATACGATCCAGAACATAAAATATTGGGTGCTATTCTTAAAAAATAATACGAATAAGGACAGATTTGTAGTACATTTAGGAGGAGTGAGACGTGTTTTTTGCACCGGTGTGTATTTTGAAACTATCTCTAATATTATAAAAGGAAGTGTTTGTCTGTTTTTTTCGCGGGCGCAAAATCCTGACGATTCTATGGCACTGGCAGCAATGAGATTTGGCACACAGGTTGTCCGAATGTTTTGCAATTTTTGGGTCGCGGCGAAATTTTAAAATTCAATCTAGAAGATTTTTTTAATTAATTTAATAGTTTTATTCTCTACATGGTTCTTCAAACGCGTTTCGTCCGGACGAAAGAAGAATAACAGCAATCTTGACTTTTCCACCCACGTGACCTTGCAGTCAGTCTTGGAATCGTGCCAAGTTTTTTTCATCATTCCGGAGAACGCTCAGAAAATTAATTTTTTACGTTTCCGCTTTCATTTTGCATTTGGAGAAAATTATTTTTCTCGTTTCCGCTTTGATTTTGCGGGGAGGAATGTTTTCCCAGCCAGACGATAAATCTTTAACTCTTGTTGCAACTGGTTTTTTCTATCTCCTAGACCTCTAAAAAAAAAGAATAAAAATTTCAACGGATTTGAAATCTGCGGAAAATTTCAGTTTAGATTGATACCTAAAAATATGATTTTCTTTAAACAAATAATTTTTAAATTGAAATATCTTCAATGGATTTGAAATCTGCGAAAAATTTTACACCTGATTAATACCTTACATCACGGGCACGGGCTAGCCCAAGCCACGCAGTGGCTAGTATATTATCTCTCTATATTAAAAATATGTTGCCGACGCCGCAGGATTGAAAACTGTGTTGTTTAACTCGATTCTTAGACAGTTTCCCGAGAAAGTACTGATCGGAAAAAAAACAAAATTAACATTGTTTGTTCTTCATCGTATTCCCTGGATAATTATCAAAGAAGTGAAATTTCTTCCGCGAGTGAGCAAAATACGTACAAATTTTCAGTCTTCAGTCGTGAGTTTTTTTTTTAAGAATACCTCTCTACGTAAATTTTTGCAGCTCGTCGAGTTTTTTTTTTTTTTTTAATTTCAATTTGGTTCTTGGTAATATTTTTTTGAAAGACTGTACTCTTTCTTACGGTACCATTATTTTTTAAATTGGTTCATAAATAAATTCGATGCAATCAAAAGTTGGTGACACAAATTTCGTATTTTTTATTTCGCGGAGCTTTGTATTCGCGGAGGGTTGTATTTTTGACTATCGGTTTTGCCAGATATCAAATTTATCGTAGCAACAATTGCCATTAAAACGGTTTCTTTTTATTTGGCGAGGAAAAAGGCTCGCTTTTTTCCCTCTGTTCTCGGACGGTTTACCGAGAAAGTACAAAGTACACATCGTAAAGTTTGAAGATTAACAGGGTTTACTTAAAATTGTACAGGGTACAAGATGCAGAAGATTTTTTACTCATGCGGCTATTAGTTTAGGGTGCATTAAGTGTTAAAGCAAAAAAGAGTGAAATCACTTGCGTAAGAGGTATTGGTTTGCGAAGCAAACCAAACGGGATTGCATAGCAATCCCCAGGGGTCGGCAAGCGTATGCGAGCAGGGGGCGAAGCCCTCGCTGTGACGTGATGGACCGTAAAGTGAAATCAGGATAATACAAATTATTCAGATAGTTTCACTCTGCGAAAGGAATGTTGGTTTGCGAAACAAACCAAATGCCATATGTAAAAGGAGTGTTGGTAAAATGGGATTGCGTAGCAATCCCCGGGGGTTGGCGACCGTAAGCGAGCAGGGGGCGGAGCCCCCTAGTATTGTAAATAAATGTAAATGTCCAATTTAGGTATACAGTGTCCCTCTGTTCTTGATCACTACTACACACACTGTCTATCAAATTAGACATCGCTCGGTCACCCTGACAGAACCCTTAGTCAGACTGTTGGTAAAAATTTTAAAACTTTAAAGTATTCCTAATATTAACCTTTAGACTACGGCCGGTACAGCAGTTGTACCTTGATCGCGCCAAGAAATAATTTAGACTACGGCCAATACAGTAGTTGTACCTTGAAAGTTACAAAAATCACGCCAACAAAGAATCGCCTCAGTTATATCTATAGCCGTAATAAAATTGTTAAGATATAAACAGGTGGACTAATTAAGGACATAATAAGTTCATAGCTGGCATAGGCGATTAAAAGACAACTCTTGGCTATTATTTTTCAACTTGGTTAGGAATATCTTTTTGAGCAAAATTGTTCCCCGTCCGTAAGCCCTTATTTCCTTTACTAATCTCGAATTTTTACAGCTTTTCGAAGAAGTTTAGCGATTATTTCAGAAATTCCACTGTTGGTCAACAAAACATTAGTCCTCTTTTTTACGAAAATATATTTTTTCTTATTTACCTTTGGAAATGAAATTTTCCAACGGACTAGAACTTTGAAGTTTTGGCGCCTAGCCATGTACACCATCAAAGAAAGACTTTGGAATTTGTAGTTGTTAAAATGTCATACAAATCTTAGTAAGAAAATATATTTTTTATTTTGACATTTAAATTTCTTAGCGATATTTCTTCCGATAGTTTCATACTTAATTCGCACATTTTGTGTTTTGGCTGATACATTTTTGTATCTGAACAACTGAAATTAAGTTTAAAAGAAGACTTTTTGCTACTGATGCTACTATTTCAAATGCGCATTGTCTGAGGCATCCGTGGGTGTCTTTTCTCGTAAGTTCATATTACTTGATAAGAAAAATATTAGACAATCAGAGACAAATCTGTGACACAGAGTATCTTTAAAATCTACCACAACATCTCTTCAGGCGTCAAATAATCACATTCTGAAGCACGATCTCTATAACATAAAAGTTCTTATTTCACACTCATAATAACTAGCGGAATGACAGGTATGATTAATTTAACAGACTAATAATTCATTTAACCCAATGTTTTTAACGAAGTATCTTATCCATCAAGACCTGACTAATTTTGCTATTGATGCGATATTTCGTCATCAAGATATTACCGATTTGTTTATGATGATGCGATCCTTTCAGTTTTTGTAATAACGAGTTCATGGATATTTCGTATTTCAAGAACTAACCAATTTTGTTTATACCGATATACCTCGTTATAGAGCAATGCCGATTTTTAATGATGATGATATCAAGATTTGGTCTGCTATTCTTCTAATGACGAGACATCTTGTCCTTTAAGATCTGACCAATTTTGCTAATGACTAAATACCTCGTCATCAAAATCTTGCTGAATTTTGTTGATGCCGATCTAGAGATTTGGTCTGCTATTCTTCTAATGACGAGATATCTTGTCCTTTAAGATCTGACCAATTTGGCTGATGACTATATACCTCTTATTCATAATATTGCTGATATTTTTAGGACGATTTTAAGCTTTGTTCTGCTATTCTTGTAATGACGAGATATCTGGTCCTTTGAGATCTGACCAATTTTGCTAGTGACTATATACCACTTCATCAAAATATTGCCGATTTTTGTTGATGAAGATCTTAAGATTTGGTCAGCTATTCTTCCAATGACGAGATATCTCGTCCTTCACGATCTGACCAATTTGGCTGATGAGTATATACCTCGTATTCAAAATATTGCCGATTTTGGTTGACGACTATCTCAAGATTTGTTAAGCTATTCTTCCAATGACGAGATATCTTGTCTTTCAAGATCTGACCAATTTGGCTGATGACTATATACCTCGTATTCAAAATATTGCCGATTTTTTTTTTGAGTACGACCTCAAGATTTGGTCTGCTATTCTTGTAATGACGAGATATCTCGTCCTTTAAGATCTGACCAATTTTTCTAATGACTATATACCACATCAAGATATTGCCGATTTTTGTTGATGAAGATCTTAAGATTTGGTCAGCTATTCTTCCAATGACGAGATATCTCGTCCTTCAAGATCGTTTTGCATCAACCGTTTTGCTTATTGCGATACACCTCGTCAAGATCCAGGAGTGTTAAAGACTATAGCAGAATCAATTTATGAATTTGTAATGTTTCGTTTTAGAAGTATACAGACAAGGAACCTACTCCCCATTTGGGCCACTGGAACCCACATTGACTGCCTCACTAGACGTTGCATTATCGCTAATAAAGCGCAGATATTTCCAAGCAAGAATTAAGGCATTGGTCGCAACCTTTGACACCTTCAGTGTGAACAGTCTGGCTCAAGCACGGGCAACGCCGTGCTAGCCACGCAGTGGCTAGTAGAATATAAAAGAACAGGCCAATTTAATCACGATCAGATTACCATCCCCAAAAGCACTGAAACATTTTCAGTCATGCTAAATGTAGGTGGTGGTAATGTTTCTTTGACGAAACGTACTTCCCGTTATCCGAACTTGACGTGACTGGGCTTCTGTATTAGATATAAATTAAGGACGTCACCAAAAGAATTTCCGAAGAATGAATACCAAATTGATAGTTCATTGGTATACGTCAATTTGATTGAACACCAAACCTTATCAAATCGGCGATAAATCTATTTTAAGGTAATCCCGGTATGTATCATGCCAAAGCATATGGACAGCAGCAGCAAACACTTCGCAGACCGTCTGGAACAGAACGGACGTATCAATTACGGAGTACCTTGCAGAAAACTGCGAACCTCCACATCAGAATTAATAGAGAATTTAATGGTTGTAAACTTAAAAATGAGGGAAGAAAGTTAAAGGTAGTGACAATGCACTATGAAAAAGGTAAATAATTTAGATAGACGATAGAATTTAGTAATTGATACAATTAGGAGTCCAACTCACGTTCCAAAGGGGGATGAGACATTGAGGAGGGGCGAGAAAATCAGTACCGAAAAGAAGTGGCAAAATGCATGAGCTGTGGTGATGATTTAGAAGTTTGGTGATAGGAATGGGAAGAGTGAAAAAAAAAAAAAATCAGTGTGGTGGGTCCAGGAGACTCACTAAGGGGTCCCTGAGCTCACCGCATCGACGTTTTTTGCGTGGAGGAAAAGTATGGAAGTCTCGATCGAGATGGGTTTTGGGTCTCTTGCGAGATTTAATATGGAAGGTGTCATAGGATGGTAGGTTTTGTAAAAGCGGGTTTAAGACAAGTGGGAGTCTATTGTAGAATATTGAAGATAGGGTCTTGATGTATACAAATATTGGTTCAATATTGAGGTCCGTCTGATTTGTGTTTTTACATTGAAAATCCCTTTTATACAGTGCACCTCCTGAGTGATAGCTGGGCCAAAATAGCCTGGATGGAAGAGCATCGGATTAACAATCGGAAGGTTGCGAGTTCGAATTCAATCAAAGATCGTCGTGTACGAAAGGGGCTGGTGCACGTTAAATCTGTCATGGCCTCAAATGTCTTCACGTTGGCATGGTGAGGTTTGGAGAGTGGGGTGCGGCTGAAGTGTTGCCTTCTCATCTGACCATAGTTCAAAATTACAAGGATCTGTCCTCGGATTTTTACCTTGGGGGATTAATTACGGACTGGCGTCAATAGCCCGTTGTGTTGTTTCAGTACGACGTTAATTGAAATATCTACCTACCTGGGTGATGGCAGTCTAGTCACGTGGTTTTGAACGAGTCTATTCTTTAAATTAGGTGACATGGTTGGGACCTAAACAAAGCGCTTCTACAACTGGAGTCTTTTGCGATGATTCTGGTTTCAAGTTCATCGTTCGATACCGAAAGCGACATCAAGTGATAACGAGTGTGCGAAGGGAAAACCATCCCCGGCTATCGTCAATCATATTTTTGGTACGGCATTCTTTCTCCTAACGAGGTTTTATTCCAATTCAAAATCAACTGATCCATGGTCGCTTACCTTCTTACCCGAACCTCACTGTACATCTAAAATTAAAGCTAGTAAAAATATTCACAAACTGTATTTTATTTCTGAATCTTGGTGTACCCAATAGACACACATCTAAGTGTCAATACAAGTACCATAGACAACTGTGAATGGCAAGAATGAATTTTCTATCAATTATCAGTTATACGTAAATAAAAGGAGAGTGGTTTGATTTGTGTGTGGTTCACTTCAGCTACACATCCAATCTGCCGAGAAACACCCTTGGATCATGGTGGTGTGAAACATGAGGTGTGAAATGTGCAACATTCACATCAATAGATGTGAGGAATTAACTCTCCAAGTGGTTTCGAAGAAATATCTCGTCCATCAAGATCTGACCAATTTTGCTGACTAGATCATCAAGAATGTCGATTCAATTCCCAATAAAGATATTGCCGGTTTTTTATAACAACTAGGGGGCTCCGCCCCCTGCTCGCTTACGCTCGCCAACCCCCGGGGATTGCTGCGCAATCCCATTTGGTTTGCTTCGCAAACCAACCATCCTGTCACAGATGCCATTTGGTTTGCTTCGCAAACCAACATTACTTTCACAGTGAAACTATCTGAATAATTCGTATTATGCTGATTTCACTTTCCGGTTCATGACGTCACAGCGAGGGCTTCGCTGCGTCTCGCTTACGCTCGCCGACCCCGGGGATTGCTACGCAATCCGTTTAGTTTGCTTTCTCAAACCAATACTTCTTTCCCAAGTGATTTAACTTTTTTTTTGCTTTAACACTTAATGCACCCTAAACTAATAGCGGCATCAGTAAAAAATCTTCTGCATCTTGTTCCCTGTACAATTTTAAGTAAACATTGTTAATATCCAAACTTTACGATCTGTACTTTGTCGGTAAACTGTCTTGAGAACAGAGGGAAAAAAGCGAGCCTTTTTCCTCGCCAAATAAAAAGAAATCGTTTTTATGGCAATTGTTGCTACGATAAATTTGATATCTGACAAACCCGATAGTCGAAAGTGCAACCCACTACTGCTTTCGGAAGCAGCTATGCGAACTGAAAAATACGAAATTTGTGACACCAACTTTTGATTGCATCGAATTTATTTATGAACCAATTTTAAAAATAATTGTACCGTAAGAAAGAGTATATTCTGAGGTATACTGCAATATTTTTAAAATTAAAAACTAACAGTAATACTATACAGATATGATCATTTTAGTTTTGTATCGGAAGTTACGATCTGAAAGTTCCGAAAATTGTATGACCAACTTTTAATTGCATCGATTTTATTTATTAACCAATTTGAAAAATAACTGTACCATAAGAAAGAGTGTAATGTAATGTATTCAGTGATGTTTTCAAATTTAAAAAATAATGGCTTTTGCCGTAGACAAAACGGTTTTAACAATAAGTAGCGAAAATATCCAAAGATTCCGAATTTTGTATGACGAACTTTTGATCGCATCCAATTTAATTATTAACCGATTTCAAAAATAATAGTACTGTAAGAAAGAGTATATTCTGAGGTATACTGCGATATTTTAAAAATTAAAAATTAATAGTAATTAGATATAGATACGGCAGTTTTAAAAAAAAGTAACAAAAATGTCCCGATTTTTCCTGAATTTCAAAAAAATATTATCAAGAACCAAATTTAAATTTCAAAAAAAACTCGACGAGCTGCAAAAATTTACGTTGAGAGGTACTCTTAAAAAAAAACTCACGACTGAAGACTGAAAATTTGAATGTGTTTTGCTCACTCGCGGAAGAAATTTCGCTTCTTCAACTTTAACACTTAATAAAACCTAAACTAATAGCCGCATCGGAAAAAAATCTTAATAATTATCCAGGGAATACGATGAAGAACAAAGCATGTTAATTTCATTTTTTTCCGATCAGTACTTTCTCGGGAAACCGTCTAAGAATCGAGCTAAACAACACAGTTTTCAATTCTGCGGCGGCGGCGGCGGCGGTAACATTTTTTTAATATAGAGAGATATAAAGATCTCAGTTTTCTTCTAATGGATATCTCATCCATCGATATCTGGCCAGTTTTGCGAATGACGAGATACCTCTTAGAAACAGTCACTAAAAGGGTTAAGAAATATTGGCGCAGATTCTGTATTACAGCTAGTTTTCTTTAAAATTAAAAATAACTTATACACTTTTTTTTTCTGACGGGAGTAAAGGGTTCACGCCCTCTACCTACATTACTTCCTATTGCCGTTATTTTTATGATAACAAGATATAGATCTCAGTTTTCTTCAAATGGATATCTCATCCATCGATATCTGGCCAGTTTTGCAAATGACGAGATACCTCTTAGAAACAGTCATTAAAAGGGTTGAGAAATATTGGCGCAGATTCTGTATTCAGCTAGTTTTCTTTAAAATTAAAAATAACTTATACACTTTTTTTTTTCTGACGGGAGTAAAGGGTTCACGCCCTCTACCAACATTACTTCCTATTTCTGCTCCCAAAATACTTCCTGGCTAAATGATCGGTGGCCGCCCTGGCCGCCATCTTTTCTTGCCTGAGTGCCCCTCCTCATACGGATCATAAAACATGCTGCATCGCATTACCCGCTGAGAAAAAGCCCCTTCTCCCACCGGCTCGAAAGGTAATGAACGCGCAGAGAGCCTCTCAAAAAACAAAAGCGGGGAAAGAAATCTAATGCTCCCCAGAGATCCCACCCAATAAAAACGCCCCCGTCGGAGGGTTTTGTCAACACGGACCGGGGAAGCAAATGGTGAAATATTGGGAGGCAGTTCGGAGTCACTTGAGTGGAAATGCTGGTATCTGGCCTAAGTGATCGGCGGCTGACCAGCGCTTTATGGCGGCACCGGATCCCTGGACACTCGCCTCTTGTGCCAGGTGGAAAATGATGGATCGGGATAGGCTGTTTTGTTTCGTTGGGCCTTGTTTGTTGTGTTGCTTTGGGCGGATGACAGCGACTGATGGGGGAATGCGATATATGACGGGAGTTTGATCGCTCTGACACATGCCTAGATTTACGCAATATTCCGTATCTTCCCGAGGAAATGATTTGTCGGATTGTAAGGAGGACATGTCCTCTCGTTGAGAAGTATAATGTTTTCTTTTGATTACACATTTGATGCCCAAGTATCTAAACAAAGGACCTGTCCATTCTTTTTGAACTGAATTGTAACATTATCACACTGGCTGTCCATGCACATGGTGTATAAGGCCCGGTGCACACATTCGGTTTTTCAACGTGCGGCACCGAAGCCGAACTATGCACACATAACCGTGAAATGGACGCACGATCTCATTTCGCGCCATTTGCGACAAATGTTCTATCGAAGAAACCGTGTTTATTTCGTTTACTTGGTGCAAAAAAAGTATATTTTGAAACAAAATAGACGTTACTGGATACAACAATTTATTAATTATAATTTATATTCCATTTATTTATGAAAACAAGGTTCTTCAGACAGGAGACGCCTGTGCGGCGAGCTGCTGCGACGTGGGGAACTGCGGTAGAAATTGCACGCAAGTTGGACGTGCTCCGCAGGAGGCATGTGTGCACTACTCCATTGGTTCTAATGTATCTCAAACCGCACTTGCGTTGCCGCAGCGGAGCCGCACGTTGAAAAACCGGATGTGTGCTCCGGGCCTAAATCTGTCGTGGCGTCAAATGTACTCACCGTGACGTGATGTGGAATTTTGGAGAGTGGACTACCAGGTCAGATGTGACCTCGTCATCTGACCGGAGTTCAAAATGACATGGTGTTGTCCCCTGATCTTTTTTTCCCTTAGGGTCTTTCCCCGCGCTTTCTGTGCATGCTCCGGTAGGTAGGAATAGAAGAACTAATGCTTCGCTGTAGTAACATAACGGGCGATTGGCGACGGTCCAAGATCAATCTCATAGAGAATGCTTCGAGGACAACACCTCATAGTCTTGAACTACGGTCACTTAAGATCTGAGACGCATGTGCGGCGAGCTACGGCGCCGTGGGGAACTGTTTAACAAATTGCACGCAAATTGGACGTGAGTCGCCGCAGCGGCGCCGGTTGCATGTGTGCACTAATCCATTGGATTTAATGTATCTCAGACCGTACTTGCGTTGACGCAGCGGCGCCGCACGTTGAAAAACCGGATGTGTGCGCCGGACCTAAGAGATGGTAATATCCTCCTTTCTCACTTGTAAAGTAGTGCGTCCATAAAGATCTTATCAATTTCGCCAATGACGAAATATCTCGTCCAGCTAGATCTAGGAATTTTACCAATGACGAGATACCTCGTCAAGACAAGTATTAAAAAGTAATTGTATCTTGCCCTGTGCTGATGATAGTTTCGAACGGGTTTTTGTATCATAAGCTGAATACTACACAACAGTTTTCGACAAGATTAACCACCTGGGTTAATATATATATTTTTTTGCATTGAAATGGTTATAAAAACACTGTTAGAAATAAAGAAACAACAGAATCTCTACTATTATAATCTCTGCTATTCTAAAAGGAAGTGTTTGTGTGCGTGTATGTGTGTGTTTTGACTGTTCGACGAATCTATGGCACTTACAATAATGAGATTTAGCACAGAGGTATTCCAAATTATTTACAATTTTTCTATCGCGCTCGAATTTTAAAACTTAATCAAGAACATTTTTAAATTAATTTATTGGAATTTAATTATTATTATTTTCTTTAGAATGGCAACAGTATAAAAAGATGACAGATTTTAAATTTATATTTTCAGTATCAGCTTGATTTTCCGAGGAACGATTTCAGCGGACGAACAAACAAATAAAGTCTAACTTTAGATTTGTAGTTCCTTTTTCTATCTCCTAGATCCTTAAAAATTGAGTAAAAATTTGAAATCTGTAGTAAATTTTACAGATTGATAAAAATTTCTTTATAAGATCCGGACATTTATGTAATTCCAGGATTTGTCCGGACGTCTGGTAAAATCAAAGGCACAGCAGCAACAGCATATAATAACGTTAAGTATTGCGGATATACACTACCCTGCAATAATGGACCGGACGCCAGCGGATTTGCATAAAATCCGACTACTTGTTTGGGGGTGTTTTTCGTGGTATGGTCTGGGACCTTTGGATGTTGCTCCTGATCAATTGACACCTACATGGACATTTTGGACAATCAGGTACTTCCTACGCACTGGTAATTTTATGGAATGGACGAATGTTACTTCCAAGACGATAACGCTCCATGCTATGTTGCAGCCTTTGTCAAGCAGTGGTATCAAGATGTAGGTGTAAAACGTCTTCCCTGGCCTGCTCAGAGACCCGACCTGAACCTCATAAAACATTTGTGGGACGAGTTAGAGCGACGGTTAACGACCAGGAAACCACGTCCGAAATCTACAGCTGAGCTGGCGATATTCTTGCTGCAGGAATGGACACAAATACCGATAGTTGTGTATCAAAACCTTGTTGAAAGTATGCCCAGAAGGGTTGTTAGTGTAATTGCAGCACGTGGGGAACCATACCCCTATTAAAGCATGTATTACTTTCCTTATACTATCACATCTTGTTGTCCGGTCCATTATTGTAGGGTAGTGTAGATTCTAACACTGATTCCGATCTAAACATGATACACCACTGACAATTTTTTATTTATACTCCGCCATTTATTGCTTTTTCCCCCGATTGCATCATAGACACAAGACTGCCCGTAGGAGAAATATGTTAAATTTCATAGAACTGTATAGAATTCTATAGAGAAACAAAATTTTGTTTCTTTGAAAAAAAAATTCTATACATTTCTATGGGGAAAAAAAACGAGTTCTAATTCCATGTAAATGTATTTCAATAGAACTCTGTAGAAGACTATATATAGAGAAAAGTTCTATAGAACATTTTATAGCACTATATATAGAATTATAAAGCACATTCTGTAGAACTTTCTATAGAACTTTCAATAGAATTCTATAGAACTTTCAATAGAATTCTATAGAACTTTCAATATAATTCTATAGAACTTTCTACAGACATCCTATAAAGATTTCAATACCTTCTCTATATATGTTACTTATTAAGTTTGGTTGGCTTTTGATTTAACGTCGCACTGGATCAACACAACGGATTATTGGCAATGGTCCCGATCTATAAATCCCCAAGGAAAGGTTCCGAGGACAATACCATAATGTTACTTAATAGAGCTTATAGGAAAACTAGTCATGATCGCACACATAGGATTCTTTTGACCAAAAATTCTATAGAAAGTATTATAGAATTCTCTATAGAAATATGAATTCTATAATATTCATTCCTAATGTGTCGTAGGTGTGTCTACTTAATTCTACCCACCAATGTGGGTTAGAAACGATTTCATTCATAGGACGAATCTATTTCCGACCCCCGTTGTTTTTTCTCACACCTAGTATAGATTCATGCAATGTAAAACCAAACGATACTTTGCACGTGTCAAATCCAAAACACATCGAATTTTAGTTTTGAAATTTTCATGACATTCATCTGGAATATTCCAGGCATCATTATAACAGAAAATAGATGTTTTAATTCAATGGGTGAGAACAGGATTTTATATTGGTCAGAACAGTGAATTAACTTTTTTTATTCTGTTGTTCGCCGATTGAGAGAAAGAACTTTTAAAGACTTTCTCTGTGGGAGACGACTATAATAAGCTCCGTCCATTTTAAATTGCTGTGCATTTCCCGTTGCCGTCAGGAGAAAACAAAACTTTTCGTATATTTACCGTGCGTTCAAGGTATCTAGGGAATTATTTGCTATACTTTCACTTTAGATCATCTGTTGTAGGTCGGTAATCGATTGAACGTGCTTAAACGCGTAAACTCAAATAATAGAATCAGTCGAGGAAAAAAAAGAATCGCGTTATTATTATTACTGTATACTCTTTTCATTCTCTCGTTTTTTGCTCGAGTCATTATTTACATTGACACATCCCGCCACTTTCGACATTGAAATGGAACGCAAGTACCCAAAAAGAAAACCAGACGTTCTCGAGCAAAAGCAAACGATTTATTTTTTCCTCCGGTGCGAACAAAGAACGCTTTGTGTCACTCAATCATCCTTCAGAAAACTTTGCCAGAGCGAAAAAAGAACTTGACAAATATTCGAACGTGGTTTTGAATCGAGTAGCCGACTTTACATCTATTTACCAATACTTCTGTCGACGAGCTCTCAACTAATATTAATGGCTGGGTTTAGAGCGTGAAAGAAAAAGATCCGGAAATGGAACGTAAGAGAGGAAAATTGCTTTCAAGTTGACTCTTCGATTAAAATTTTTGTTTCTTAAATAATAATTTTCTTGGGATTTTTAAGTGTTCTTATAAGAGTTTTTAGAATCTGTGTAAACACAATTTGCCGTGGGTAATGGAATAACTATGATAATGCTATGGCTTAATAGCATTGAAAAAATTTTGGATGTATTTTAAAATCACCGAAAGAGCCAATCTTATTAATGAATATACGATAGACAAGTTCATTACATTTACGTTTTCTCTGAAAAAATATTAAGGGCATAACACTCAATTTCGGGTGTTTACATAGTTTTTTATTCGATGAATTACTATTTGAATATTGATTATTTCAAAAAGAAAATTAAAAAAAAAAATTGCAATATACTTTATAAAGAGGGATGCCCACATTATTACATTATTGTTGAAAAAAAGTACTCGATAATTTTTATTTATAGCACAAAATTGAAGTTTCATCCAGTCTACGAAATGTTTGTTTTCCTCTATCATCTTAAGACTACTACCGGAAAAGTAATTTCGCCAAATTCCACCTCTTACGTTAGAATTAAGAGAAATTTTACATTCCATCAGGCCAATCAGGCCCGTACTTATAAAAATATTTGTAGGATGGTTCAGTCCTTTTTCTCGCAGTATGCGTTAATATATGATTAATGTAACGACGTATGTTTTACTTGTATAATTAACGCATCTAAGTATGTTTAACTTGTATGATTAACACATGTATATGTATATTTTACTCTTAGGATAAACACATCTACCTATATTTTAACTGTTTGATTAACATCTACGCATATTTTACTTGTATGATTACAGAGTCTTCGTATGTTTTTACTTGTATGGCTAACGCATCTACGCATGTTTTACTGGTATGATTACCATATATTCATATTTTTAATTGTATGTTTGACATATCGTACCCCGGAAAGAAAAGAGACAGCTCAAAATTGCAGAATTTGAGAAACATCAACTTAAAGGATACTACAAAACTCATATTGAAATAGTATAAGCTTCTTTTAAATTTTAGGTAAGTATTTATCGTGGTAACTTCTATTATATTCTATAGAATAGTAATGTAACAAGCTTCCCACATATTTTTCAATGACATAACATCAAAAGTTTTATTTTTTGACCTGTGTCATTTCTTTTGCCGGGGTATCATATGATATGTGTTTTTCTAACATGATTATTGTACCTATGTATGTTTCCAACATGATTATTGTAGTATCTATGTAACACTTGTGGTATTAAAGTATCTACGTATGCTTTACTTGTGTGATTTTAACGTATCTAAGCAATATATACTTATATAATTAACGTATCTTAGCAAACTATACTTGCATGGCTAAGCAAACTTCCATTTACGCTTATTTAACTGGCCTTAGCGTGTGTTTGTTATCGTTTATAACATAAAATATACTTCGGAGAGGGTTCAACCCATGGAACTCCCTTGAATATGTCCCTGCCTCAAAATGAGTGGATCCGAAGCGAAGAATAAAGATATTTTCCCTCCCGTCTCATTCCTTCCCATTAAAAGACGGTTGCCCAGCACATACCGACATCGACAGCAAAACATCGAGGTTTTGAAACATCGATGTTCAAAATTAAAACATCGATGTTGATAATACATCGCCCCAAAAACATCGTTTTTTTTTTTAATTCAGTGTATTTAAACTTTTTTCCCCCGTTTCTTAAGACTGGTTTAGCAACTAGTGATGCTGCATTGACAGAAAAACATCGATGTTTTTAAAATTCAGCGTATTTGAACTTTTTTTACACAATTTCTTAAGACTGGCTTAGCAACTAGTGATGCTACACATTGAAAGCAAAACATCAATGTTTTTAAAATTCAGTGTATTTAAAATTTTTTCCCCCGTTTCTTAAAATTGGTTTAGCAACTAGTGATGCTACATCGTTTGCAAAACATCGATGTTTTTAAAATTAAGTGTATTTAAACTTTTCCCCCCATTTCTTAAAACTGGTTTAGCAACTAGTGATGCGACATCGGCTCAAATACATCGATGTTTTTTTATAAAACATCAATGTTTTGAAAACATTGACATCGATGTCGCATCCCTAGCACATACGTGGGCTTTTAGTTTTGTTTCAGCAGCCCATTGAATTGCAATAAAGCTAAACATGCAGTTCATTTGCAAATATGATTTATTACATTCCTACTCCTCTAGGTTTTTTTAATCAAGGTTCAACCAAAGGTTCCATATTTACCTAGATTATTCCAACGTTGGCACTTATTTTTGTAGCTTAAAGAAATTACATATACACTAAAACCCCGATTATCCGAGTTTCCGCTTCAACCGAGCTATCAAATATTTCTAGGATATTTTTCTTGGTTCTACATTTTCCATTTTTAAAACTACCGAAAAAAGTTCTGAACTTGATCTCACAAACACTCAGGAAAACGGAATCTGTGACTGGATAAACGCTGACGAATAACAAGAGATTACAGATACAATGATCGTCAATAAGTAAAATTAATCTAGCGATATGATGAAGACACACACAGTAACGAAGAAAATTTCCCATACAGATAGACTAAAAGCTATCGAAAGTGCGAATATATAGAACAAGAAGAAGCGACACCAGCAATATTGTAATCCTTAAAAAAATGGCGAAACATTGCTGCAGAAAAACACCAAAGTAACGTAAAACAAAAAACAATTAAGGACTTTTTAAAGTAAGAACTCTTTAATCATCGTAACAATATGAATTGCATGTGGTGTATCTGTATAACTTTTGTATTTGTTAAAATATACATTTAAACCTACACGATTTATTTTATTTACAATTTTTGCTTTAACCGAGTTTTTCGGTTATCCGAGTTGGTCCACATTAACTCGTATAATCGGGACTTTAGAGTACGTTAAGAAACATTAGTTGTTATAACAACTTGCATATAGCGTGTTATTGACCAATGAAATTTTTTACATCTGCCTGAAATGTCGATTTCATATGTGTGAAATGAATATTTTTCACTTCATAGACTCCAACTAGTGGTTAATTTGCCTTGGCGACGGGGTCGTGGTAGCCCGGTCGGAAGAGCATCGAAGGGTTGCGAGTTTGAATCCAGCCATAAACCGTTGTGTATAAAGATGGGTGGAGCACGTTAAATCTGTCCTCGGATCTCTCCCTTCGGGTTTTGATCCTGGACCAACACCAATAGCCTGTTGTGCTGCTCCAGAGCGACGGTAATTAAAAATACCTATGTACTTAATTTTCTGGATCAAAAGAATTTGAATTTATATAAAATACATTTATTTTGGTCAAATCTATGGGGAGCGTGGTTGAAATATTTGAGCAAGGCCAAACTTCCCAAGTCGAATACCATCGACAAAAAAAGTTAACCGATCACCAAGTTTTTTTTTGAAAGACTGTTTTGGCTCGAAGGTGCAAGAAAATTGCACTGGCGCCGACTGAACTTCAGCGCCGCGGTAGGAGTGTTGCGTGTTCTAATCCAACCAAAGACCGTCGTGTACAAAGGGGGCTTGAGCGCATTAAATCTGTCGTGGCCTCAAATATTCTCACGTTGGCGTGGAAGTTTGGAGAGCATGGTACCCAGCTCAGGTGTGACCTCGCCATCTGACCAAGGTTCAAAACTACGTGGTGTTGTCCTTGGATCTTTCCCTTGGGGACTTTTCCCAAACCGACGCCAATAACCCGTTGTGTTGCTCCAGTGTGACGTTAATTAAAATACCTACCTACCCGCTACAGTCTGGTTCCCGGGAGTTGCCATTTGAGTCACAGTTTCGGACGAGTCTGAGGCATCTATATATATAATTCTCTTACGTGGCACGCAAAAAAGACGTTATTTGTAATCACGTTTTGGCAACACTGTACGATTGTTTGTTTATCGCGAAGTCTCGCGCATCGATTGAATTTATAGCGTTATCGGATGAAATTTTATTGAAAAAAAAAAGGAAATTTTAATGAGCTGTTGCAGTTAGTTTATAACAGAAATCAAAGAAAGCGGAGGATCTTTTCAGGGCCATTTAAAAAACGGTCCTTTTCAGGGCCAACAATTATAGTTCAACAAGACGCTTGCACTACAACTTTCGGCAACAAACTCAATGAAAGAGTGTGGGTCGTTTGAGTGCTGGGAAAATGTACACACAAACAACATGCTGGGTATTCAATTTCCAAAGCAACGCTCACATTTCGAGTCAAAATTTGCACAAAGTTTTCATTTGAATTCTGATTTTAGAGATACTGTATATATTTTTTCTGTAATACAGCAAATTTAGATTTGAAAAACATTTTTTTGGTAACATATTTTGTAAACAATCCCTTCTGCTAGGACACATGTCTTCATTGAGGCGAGCGAAGCGAGCATAAGTTCGCGCAGCGAACCAATGAGGATTGCGAAGCAATCCTCCGGGGGTTGGCGAGCGTTAGCGAACAGGGGGCAGGCCCCCTAGTATTAGATAACAGGTTCGACCCTTTTGTGGTTGTATCGACGAGGTATATCGTCATTAGCAAAACTGACCGGATCGTGACGGACGAAATATCTCGTCATAAGAAGAAAACTGAGATCTTGATCTCGTCATCATCAAAAAATCGGCAATACCTTGATGGACGAGTTATCTCGTCGAAATCATTAAGATGGTAACGTACACAACAGCCTTTCATATTTCATGTCCTTGGTGTGGATTCTAGCTCCGAGTTTGTCGTTCAGTGGCACAATGGTAATGGTACTCGCCAAAGCTGATCTTCTCCCTCAAACGAACCCCACACTACAAGAATTATCCAAAGTACTAATTGAATGTGTAACCCGATATGGGCATTCTTTTATTGGGATTAAAAACTACATCATATTCTGTTATTTTGTGAAGACACAATATTGGATATGGGTTACGAAAAATGAATTCTATTTATGGGGGAACATAATGATTTGTACACAATCTTTCATTGGAATTTCGAATGGTCTCTAATGCTGGTCCACATCATGACCCAATGCCATAAGAAGAAGGTTTCGAACTTCGTCGACGTCAGTCCGTCCTTCGAAAGTAAACGTGTCCACCAACTAGAAAACAGGAAAACAAATATTCGGTTAATACATCATTAGCATTTTAATGTTAATTTAAAAAAATTCAAATACTACATGGAGCATTTCTGCAAGAGTGTACATTGAAGATAATCTTTTTTCCCCAAATCATTCCTTCATAAAAATATACTTCAAATCAAATTAAAAATTTAAGCGTCAAAATCATATTTAAATGCTATGTTACACTATCTACCAATAAGTATTTGGACACCTATGATAGAAAAGAAAAACAAAATGTATTCATATTCAACAGTTGATAGAGCCTCCACGAGCAGCAATTACAGCCTCAACCTTCCAGGGCATGCTTTTCACAAGTCTTTGTATGACGGCTAGTGGTATTTTCTTCCTCTCGGCGTGGATAAGACACGTAAGTTCCTTCACCTATTTTGGACGGTTGTTGCACCCCTTAATTCTGCGATCCAACTCGTCCCGAAGGTTCTCGATAGGGTTCAGGTCTAAGCATGCCAGTCCATTCGGTTAACCCCATTGTCACCATACCACTCCATGGTGGACCTCGCAACATGACAGATGGCGTTGTCGTTCTGGAAGCAACATGGGTCCAACCCGTAAAACTGCCACAACGTAGGAAGCACACTGTTTATCCAAAATAGTGCATTAGGCCTCGACGTTGAGCTTACCATGAATTTGGACCAAGGGTCCCAGTCCATACCAGGAGAAACACCCCCAGACCATAATTCCACATCCACCGAACTTTACTGTGGGCACAATGCATTCTGTCAGGAGGCGTTCTCCGGGCAGACGTCAGACCCAGACCCTGCCATCCGAACGATAAAGGGTGAACCTTGATTCGTCGCTCCGGAGAATCCGTTTCCACTTATCTACGGTCCACTTTCGACGTGCTTTACACCACATTAACCGAGCAGCTCGGTTAGACTTTGTGATCAAAGGCTTATGGGAGGCAGCACGACTATGAAAACCAAGCAGATGTGCTTCCTTACGGATGATATTCATCGAAACAACACTCCCGGATGCCTGTTGAAACTCCTGGAATATGTGGACCATCGGTTGGGTGCGGTTCTTCCGAATTTCTCTGGACAGCACCCGTCGGTCTTTATCTCCCAGATTAGTGGATCTGCCAACTCGGGGCACATTCCAACAATCACCGCTCACCTTCCACGTCTGAATCACATAGGCCACTGTCGATTTTGGGTAATTCAGCTTCACTAGATATGTCCCTTAAGGATCGGCCATTTCTGTGATACCCGACGATTACACCTTTCTCGAAATCAGATAACTCTGCACTTCGTGGCATCTTGCATGCGACTGCAAACAATGTTATTTCATACACGATAGTTAACGTCGGAGGGCCTGACGTATATCATGACCGCAGATATCGTCATTTGCACGGGTGCCCGAATACTTATTGGTAGATAGTGTATTTATTTTCACTGTTTTGCTATGTACAAGTACTTTAATACAAAAATAAGCAGAATATTCTCACTATAACATTTTTTTATATTTCCAATGGCAAGGCTGGGTATAGAATGCAAAGACAAATACAATACAGTACAGAATTGACCGAAGTCATTGTAGCCTTATACAAGGCCAGAAGTGATGGTCACTTGTGAAGGGGCACCCAGTGGGTGGACCATCATTGTCCCTAACAAAGGACAGAACAATTTACATCCATGCCCTGACCCGGATTCGAGCCAGGAACCTTCCGATCCAGAGGCCAACATCTTGACCACTAGAGCGGTTGGTCGACTCATTATAACATAAAGTTAATATAATCTCATTCAGGATCGAATATTACATAAAGTTTTAAAAAAATAGAGGTTTTTTTACCCAGTAGAAATAAATTGCCATATTTCCATTTGAGTTCTAACATTAGGACATCCACTTCATAAATATTAGATAAGGTTTAAAAACAATAATTCTAATAGCTTTTCCCTATAGAAGCTATTAAATACTTTCATGCGAGTTCGAACATTAGATAAATATTACATAAAAATTATTATACTAATAGTTTTTTTCGGTAGGATTAAATTTCACTGTGTTATTCAAGTTCGAACATTAGATAAATTTTCTTTTCCTGGTTGAAATAACTGGTTATATTTTCATTTAAATTCGAACATTAGATCAGTATTACAAAGGATTAATAAGACAAATTCTAAAAGTTTGTTTAAAAATTAACGTTAAATTCTCATAAAATGCCCTTAGTCTGAAAAAAAAAATGGCACAGAGTTGTCAATTCTAGGTTAGCCTAGTGACTAAGTAGTCAAAACGCTGGTTCATGGTTCAATAGACTATCAGTTTTCGTAGTGGTTCGAAATCCACTTTATACAGGACATCGAACCCGGTATTATTTATCATCTTGGGGCAAAAAACAATGATGAAGCAACAACCAAACTTATAATATCATTCATCACAGTGCATTCCTATTTCCCTTTCAAACTGAATCGATTTTGACATGAGTTGGTTGCCACATAGGTAGGTAGTTGAATTAACAACATATTGGAGCAGCACAAAAGGGCTATTAACAACGATCCGGGATCAGTCCACAAGGGAAAGTACCGATGACAACAATTAACCGTAATTTTGAACAACGATCATATGACAAGGTCGCACCTAAACTAGCACCTCACTCTCCAAGCTTCCACACCCCTCTAACGTGAGGATATTTGAGTTAACGATGGATTTAACGTGCACCACCCCCATGTACACAGTTGTCTTTGGTTGGATCTAGTTTCAAACTCGCAACTCTCCAGTTGCTAATCCGTAACTCTACCTTCCTTACCCGGTGTTGAAAACTAGTCTACCGTGACCTTCACGTTTGATCAGGATTTTGCGCCTGTTACTCATCCATTTCAAATAGACGTAGTCCGTTAGTAATTCATTCCACGCTTTAATTTAGGTGTATTATGAAAACCAAAATTTAACCTGTTGTGTAGGTTACCCTCGAAGTGGTTTTGACAAGATATCTCAACCATCAAAATCTGATCAATTTTCTTCATGAAGACATATCTCATCATCAATATATTGCAGTTTGTTATGATGACGAGATTAAGATTTGGTCAGTTTTCTTCTAATGGTCGTATTTTATTCTAATGACGAGACATCTTGTACAATAAGATCTGGCCAGTTTTGCTAATGACGAGATACTTTGTCAAGACAACCACCAAGAGGGATATTTTGGTACACATTTTGTTTTCACCTTTTTCGAGAGCAGCACATCCTTAAGACCACCAAACAAATAAATAACTTAGATCAGATTATTTTCGATCTGTTCATCCCACTATTTACAACCTAAACCCACATATTGTTACTTTTTTACGCACACATATTTCACAACATTCAAATTCAGACTACCTTCTTCAGAACCATTTGCGATACGGGCAGGTTCGCCGAATACAGCGTCTCCTCCACATTCCGTCTCGCAGACAAATTCGATCCCAGATCCAATGCCTCTGTTATTGGGTAAACAGAACATCCATAATTCATCAGAACAGACCTCCGAAGCTCTTCCAGCAATCCCCTTCTTTCAGTGCTGGAGAAAGGGAAACAAAGTTAGTTTTCATTGACCGGCCTGTCAACGCCAATTGTTGCGGAAGCAGAGGCATAATCCTCTTTCAGCCCGGTTTTCATAGATGTAGTTTCATTCTACAAAACTACTTCCAGAGCCCCGAATTTGTTTTTAAATAACCTTCTAAGAAGTCGCCCAATGGATGTAAATTAGGTTATCTTCCAGAAACGAATTATTTTTGCTTGCTTTCGATTGAAGTAGAAAAGTGCGTTATGCGATTGAGTGTTGGAGTTAGGGTTACCAACTTTTTCTGAAACAATTCCGGGACATATTGCCCCAAACTGAAATGTATGTATGCAATTTCACAATATTATTCACTGAGAAATCACTCCACATAACAACGTACCTAGTTTTCCAAGGAAATGTTTTTTTTCATGTACAAAAAATATGTAAAAAATAATAATAGTTATTTTTTTTTATTATTTAATTATACGAGCCGGATGGTCCTCTCATATACATAGAATAATAATAAATCTATACCTGACCTCTTGTTGCACTGAAACTATTAAAAAATAAAAATGGTAATGTTCGTATATATATACACACAAAAAACAGATATTGTTCGTGTACAGAACCGAGTGTTCCGAATTCTATTTTAAGAAATTCGAATATGAAAAATTGTGTTCGACTCCAGCCCCAATTTAAAAAATAAAATTCATATACAATATCATAGAATTGAAAGGAACAAGTAATACCATTTCTTCACGGTGGTCCCGCTATAAACAGACTGCTATATATAGTATTGGCCTTAGATAGTAGTGGGAACGGACGTTCAATGGATAGACACGAAGTTATGTGCAATAGAAATAACTATTTTGGAGAGTAGATGATATTGGGTGCGGGGGGGGGGTGATAGCTTTCTCGGAAATTCCGGGGCAATTTGACATTCAACCGGGATTCTGGACAGCAACTTAAATTCCGGGACAGACGGCAACCCTAGTTAGAGTACGAATGTTTCCAGGTGCACTTACTATCGGCAGATGTATTAATAGTACGATGTATTGCAGTTTGATAAAACAATCGCCAAATTTTCACAATCTTTTCACCTGCCTTTTGGAATACGTTTTATTACAACTACACTGGATGTTAAGTAGTTTAATTAGCGTCGCACTGGAGCCATACAACGGTATATATTCCACGATCCGGGATCAATCCTCAAGTGAAACACCTCGTCATTTCAAACCACGGTCAGATGATGAGGTCAACACCTGATTTGGCAACCCTGTTTCCAAACCTCCACATCACGTCAACATGAGGACATTTGAGACCACGATAGATTTAACATGCCTGAGCCCACACGGACAAGACGGTCTTTGGTTAGACCTAGTTTCGAACTCGCGATCCACCACTTGAATTCGTTGCTTATCCAACTGGGAAACCGTGGCCCCGAAATGAAATGCGATTCATTCAAATAGTATAAAAATAAAATAATAATAATAATTGATATAAAATAGTTCAGAATAACTTACATAATAAATTCAATGACTTTATGTAAAAGCAAAGAACAAAACTGTTCTAAGTTTGTTATTAATTTATTTCACTTTGTTTAAAAAAAACATCAACTTAATGTTAAAAACAAAATTTGCAACATTTAAATGCTTTATATTTTATACAATATTAAATTAATCATTCCTGTTTTTTTAAGCGTATATCGACGCGAAAAGCGTACAACAATTATTTGTGCAAAACTAATTAATAAAAATAACATCAAACATCGTACGAAAGACTTAGAATGATAAACATTGAAGGAGGGCTTAAAACATTACTTACGGAGTTATCTCTTTTTTTCCTTTCGTCATATCTGCAAGTTTTTTCTGTTCCTCTACATCAATTTCTGTAAGAGAATGACAGTGAAAAGATTGTAACTCAATGCACTAAATTTGCTAGAGAGATTTTAAGTATAAACAAACGAGGTAGGAAAACGAATGCCTTTCTTCCGTCACTCAAATGGCTCTCGTATCATACGAATCGAGGGTATCTTAAAATATAATTTATTATTTGGTATTTAATTTAATTGGAGCTAAGCAATCAACAATTTCGGAATTCAATTCTTTGAATTTTTAGTGGCGAAGTGCTGCAATCTTCTTCGAAATACAAACCAGGTGACGTCATGTGCGGAACACATAAATGGTTGCCAACTTTTTGGAGACAATTCCGGGACATATTGCGCAAATCTGAAATATTAATATTGTCACTCAAAGTGCAAAAGGTCGTAAGCCGTGGCATCTTGAAGCATCACTGCTGCTAGATAACGGCTCCGCTTTCTTAGGAAACCGTAGCTTAACGGAACTTCTATATAAAGCAGAGTTGGCGTTTGTTTGTTCTCTATACAAATCTATACCGTTTGACAAATCCACACATTTGGTACACTGATATTTTAGAACCCTGTGGGAATGATAGACTACATATTATCCCGCGTTCAATTTATTTAAGGGTGTTACAAATTTACGGCATTCGTAACTAATTTAGTTTGAAGCAAACGCATTTTTTCCTGAAAATTCAATTCATCGGCATGTGGAATAACGGAGTTTGTGTTAGAAATAAACGTCATCAGTGTAGACACATTCAATCGATTACAATTTTTTAATAAACAGAAAGTTGATTTTACAGAGCTTTTACAAAAAGAAAATAATTTCTCTTTCAATGAACGATTTCACATGTGTGTCTAAGTTACATAAGAACAGCCTTCAATAAATAGAGTCAATAATCAACTTCGACTTTTTGTCTCGTAAGAAAAAAAAATTCAACTTTTCAATACTTAAACTATGATAATATTCCAAGATCAACAAAGTCTTGCTAAAATTCCCTTTTTTCCCAACAGACATACAGTTTTAAATTGAGCCCTTATGATACTTTTTACATTCAGAAATTCGTTTTCGAAATGAAAAGCACGTACCTATTTAGAATAATAGATGTATTTACTTGACTATGGAGTACAGCTTTCAATAACACCCAATGAAAAACAAAAAACAAATAAAATTTAATTGTTTTTAATCGTCTTTCAATGAAAAGCTATATCAGAAATTTTAAATATATTTGAACTACAACGTATGACTGCCCGTTTTAATTTAACGTAACTCATCTTATTTTAAAATAAATTATTTGTTTTAATTTATTTGTCATTTTAAAATAAGAAATTACATATGAATAAATAAAATATTTTGATTTGTATATTTTATTAAGTTTTATGATACAATTATCTACACACTATTAAGTATTCAACCATAAATTTAAAGAAAGTTGGTCAAAGTATACATATACCACCAAGAAATTATACCCACATCTAGCGATATTTTTCAGGAAATAAATAAATTATTAAAATCTAACTTCTAAATAACATTTCTGCAATAGATAATATATCGGAACACATAAATGCAAACAGAAACATAAAATTCCTATCCTTGAAAAAAGGCAGAATTCGAAAAAATTAAAATCTAACTCCTCCAGAACACATCGATACAAACAGAAACAAAATTCCATTTCTTAAAAATAAATGCAGAATTCTGAAAAAAAATATCTATTCTAACATGTTGAATTTCGACTTCCTGAATATATTCTGAAATTGAAGAATTCGACAAAAAACGAACAATATTGATAAAGACAATTTTGATTTATAAGTAAAAAGAACACATTTATAATACCTGGGAATCCTCAAATAAGACCGCAAAATCTCCCCAAACAAAGAGTTCTAAATCAAGTTAAAAATTAAGCATTAGTTCTGACGTTGCCAGATACCGAAATGCAAAATTACGCTTTTATTATTAATGAGTTTTTCGTTTGGGCTTTCGTGTTGCATTATAAAATGTAAGTTATGTAAAATTAAAAGCTTTAAATATTCTTTCTTCATCAATAAATGTTTATAAATATTATTTTCATCATGGGAAGAAATAAAAAGTTAGTTCATACATGAACATCTATATATATAATTCTCACGTGGCTCACGAAAAAGACGTTATTTGTAATCGCGTTTTGGCAACACTGTACGATTGTTTATCGCGAAGTCTCGCGCATCGATTGAATTTATAGCGTTATCGGATAAAATTTTATTGAAAAAAAAAAAAGGAAATTTTAATGAGCTTTGCAGTTAGTTTATAATAGAAATCAAAGAAAGCGGAGGATCTTTTCAGGGCCATTTAAAAAACGGTCCTTTTCAGCGCCAACAATTATAGTTCAAATGCTGGGTATTCAATTTCCAAAGCAACGCTCACATTTCGAGTCAAAATTTGCACAAAGTTTTCATTTGAATTCTGATTTTAGAGATACTGTAAATATTTTTTCTGTAATACAGCAAATTTAGATTTGAAAAACATTTTTTTTGGTAACATATTTTGTAAACAATCCCTTCTGCTAGAACACGTCTTCATCGAGGCGAGCGAAGCGAGCATAGGTTCGCGCAGCGAACCAATGAGGATTGCGAAGCAATCCTCCGGGGGTTGGCGAGCGTT
This sequence comes from Metellina segmentata, assembly GCA_947359465.1. Taxonomy (NCBI): domain Eukaryota; kingdom Metazoa; phylum Arthropoda; class Arachnida; order Araneae; family Tetragnathidae; genus Metellina; species Metellina segmentata. The sequence continues at coordinate 108,130,800 of OX375880.1, forward strand.
AGCGAGCAGGGGGCAGGCCCCCTAGTTATAATTAAATTTGTTTAAAAAAAATTGTTTTTCGATCAACACTGGTAAAGCAATCTGAGATGCGTACAGCAATCACTTTATCCTCAATATTATTTCTATGGCGATTTCGGATTGCTTTTGGCTTAGGCCTTAGGTCAATCTTAGGCCTATTAGGAGTCGAACTTTTCAAAACCCTTTCTTTGTGCACCCCTACGGTATAAGAAGAATCGCCCTGCAAAATTTCAGCTTCCTAGGACTTGTAGTTCTTGAGATACAGTGATGAGTGAGTCAGTAATGAGTGAATGGTATTTGAATTTTATATATTTAGATAGATAATAGGATTAGCAGAATTATCTGGCGTTGCTTGAGTTTCAGAATTTCGGACTTTTCCAAATTTCGGATTTTTTGTCAAAAAACCTTAATCTAACCCTCCGCGAATTTTGCGTTTGGAATAGTAAAATAGCAGATATATAAATAGGAATAATATTTTTAAAAAGATAAAACCTGTTTAATACAATACAACAAATTTTTCTTACAAATTTTCTAATTTTTATGAGTGGTATTTACTCTGAACATGTCCGTTATTTTGTTTTGTTTCAGCAATTAGGCCCAGGTTTAACTCCTTGTTCTTTAAAAATTGTCGAAAAAATGAAAAAAGTGAGAAAAAAAAAACGTCGGTTAGCAAAACGTCCGGATTTTGGACAATTACGGATTTGTGACTTTGTACTGTATTACTCAATGTTATTCCTATGGGATTTAGAAATGCTTCTAGCCCCATCTGCTGATCCAGGAGTTAATATGTACTCAATAGTTAATATGTCCTGCAAGATTATGAAGAATTGATGTCCCAAATTTTGTGTGGATTAGTCAAAAGGTGTAGATTTGTATAGAATACTAGCAATATTACCCAACCTCACGCGGGTTGGATTGGTGAACTATAGACTGACCGTTACCAGAAAATAGTTACTTTCCACTTTCGTAGAAAAATGGTAAATGATTTAAGTATGAGTAAAATAATTTTTGTAACACCTTTTCAACATTTTTATAATTTCTTTGGACATGGCTATCCATCCATGTAGTACATTTCACATACATCGCATCCTTGTTGAAGGTGGTAACAGAATTATTGTATTGTGAGGAATAGATGACGATCGTGTGTGTTATTTCACGAAAGCTGTTTTTGTGGAAAAAACAGTCACTGGCAGTACCTATTTGGATATGTTGCAAATCTGACCTTTCCCCCAGATAAAGAAAGATCTCTCCAACAAGATGAGGCACCACCACCCCACTGGGCTACAGAGGTTCGTCGTTTCCTTAACACTAAGCTACTTCACAGTTGGATCGGTCGTAGTGGATCAGATGGCTTGATGTTACACAGCTGGCCACCTTCGTCACCTGATATGAAACCATGCGATTTCTTCCCTTGGGGGTTTGTAAAAAATAAAGTGCATGTTCCACCATTACCCACAAATTTATGTGAACTTAAACAACGGATTTCAGCTGCTGTACAATCAATTACCACTGACACTTTGCAACGTGTTTCGCTGGAATTTACATACCGTCTTGATATTATATGTGTGACAAAAGGAAGTTATATCGAACACTTGTAAGAGAAACTTCCATATTTTCCCTTTGTATTCATGTATTACTTATCATTCTGTGTCGTTTATTTATGAAAATATAGCATTTTGAAATCAGATGATTCATTTTGATATCAGATGATACATTTTGAAATCAGATGATACATTTTGAAATCAGATGATTCATTTTGAAAACAGATGATTCATTTTGAATAACCCTGTGAGACCCTAATGAGATTTAATGAAGAGACTGTGTTTCACTTTCTTACCTCTATATATCTCTGGGTGGTTTTCCATGAACTTAAACACCAACTTATCAGCATCCTTCAGTACAAAAGTGACACCGTTTGCTCTTATCTTGGCTCCGATGTAGAAATCCTGCATTTCGTAGTACACAGGAGGGGCCCCTTTGGCAAGGGCAGGAGTCCGATCTGCCGTCGGCCCCCAGTCTTTCCTGAGCTTAGACCGCGTCAAAAATGTTCCGGATCCGAATCCCGAGTTCAGGACATTCACCTCGTGTATTTTGACCGTGTCGTCTTCAAGGTGGAAGGAGACGATGAATCTGCGAGCGCGCTCCGTTTCTCGGGGTGTGTCCTGAAAATTGTACTTCAAATATTTACAAATATATGGCCGAGACCCTATCTGACGATCACGGCCTTATTCACAAGTCCGAGTTAGCCCGCGGATCGACGATAATCCCCGGGTTATCGAAAAAAAAACGTTTTCACCATGCCTGATCCGTGGTTCAAACCGCCGTTTCGGTGTTACATTTTGATCCTCCGAAATCGGCGAATTAATTCTCGCTTGAAAGTTAAGCATGCGCAGTACTATCTTTTTCCGAAGGAAGCGAACTAAACAAAATGGTTGACACATTTCATTCTATGCTAAATTACAGTATTCTTGCGTCGCACGTGCATTCAACTGATCTTATATGAATCGGAACAAGAACGTGATTACATTTCCTATAAAATAAATATGCACACACATGTGTTCTGGTTTGAACTATATTCTGAATCGCCAGAGTAGAACCAAATGAGAGAGCGAATGGTAGAATATGACCATGGCAGATGCAAATTCTTCGTGGAATAAAAATTACTAGGGGGCCCGCCCCCTGCTCGCTGACGCTCGCCAACCCCCGGAGGATTACTTCGCAATTCTCATTGGTTCGCTGCGCGAACCTATGCTCGCTTCGCTCGCATCAATGAAGACACGTGTCCTAGCAGAAGGGATTGATTACAAAATATATTCCAAAAAAATATTTTTCAAATCTAAATTTGTTGTATTACATAAAAGATATATACAGTACCTCTGGAATCAGAATTTAGATGAAAACTTTGAGCAAATTTTTACTCGCAATGTGAGCGCTGCTTTGGAAATTGAATACCCAGCATGTTGTTTGTGAGTACATTTCCCCAGTACTCGAGCCACCCATACACTTTTTGACTGAGTTTGTTGTCGAAAGTTGTAGTGCACGCGTCTTGTTGTACTATAATTGTTAGCCTTGAAAAGGACCGTTTTTTAAATAGCCCTGAAAAGATCCTCCGCTTTCTTAGATTTCTATTACGAACCGCAACAGCTCGTCTAAAATTCATTTTTTTTCCAATAAAATTTCATCCGATAACGCTATAGATTCAAATGACTCGCGAGGCTCCTAGTAAACAAACAATCGCACAATGTTGCCAAAACGCGGTAACAAATAACGTATTTTTTGCGTGCCACGTAAGAGAAATATATATATAGATTTTGTTGATTTATTACGAATGAAAGAAAATTTGACAATGCAAGTTACTTTTCACACCACCAATACGCACCCGTACTGACAAAGTACAAAGATAATCGGATTACATTGATTTGTCGAAGCATTGTGTACAATATTATTTTGCTTAGTTTAGGTTTCCATAAAAATCCATATAAGTCCAATTTTAAATTAAATACCTTTGCGTTTCTCTATGTCCAAACCCAAATTAAAATGCCGTATGCGTTCTATTGAAATCACAATTTGGAATCAATTCTGCGGCGATGTACGTGCTTGATCAGATTGAATGCAGATTCGGGCGTCGTAACAAATGTAAACAATATCACGTGATCAGGAGGAAACGGTAGTAGCTAATCACAACGAGCGTATCATTTTAATTCGTTGATGACTTAACCCGCCGTTTGAGAAAATACATTTCTTGATTATTCGCGATTTAACTTTGACCATCGTAACAACTGATCCTCGGGTTAACTCGAGATTGTGAATAAGGCCGTTAGTCTGACTGAAGATATGTTTTTAAATTTCACATCATTTTTCTATACTTTGAAATTCTCTATATTGAAAAGTTTGAAAAACCGGGTAGGAGGATAAAACCGGAACCCGGCAGTTTTGGCTAGATTATTACTGTCATCTGTAGGACAACGTATGAAACTAGATGCAGACAGCCGTCGTGTTATTTGGAGTTGAATGAAAGGCAATGTAGATTATGTGTTTGTCGATGCCGATGTTTTAAAAAATTCTAGTAGAACGGTTCGATTTTTACTCCACCGACTTTACGCTGTAGTTTCTAATTGCTTGAAGATTTATTTTAGGTAAGTACATCTGATAACACCTCTTTCAGCTATTATTTTAAATTATTAAGCAACGTTTGGCATCATGTTTGAAATATGAAAAGCCTTCTTTTCTGATTAATGGCATAGTCGTACAAAACCGGGACCTTGGCAGTCGCACAGGACCGAGTAGGATTTAGAGCTTGGAAAACAAGAAAAAACAGAAAATAAAAGTTTTAAGCAGAAACTGTTTAAGACCGCTAAGTCAAAAACTGTCAAAACACGGAAGGAATAGAAGTTTAGCATTAAAACAAACTCCTCGGCATCAGATGAAGACAACATGGAATGTGACGAAGCCTGTATCTTTTGTAATGAATTGTACGCCAGGTCAAAAAAGGTTGGATACAGTGTCTCAATTGAAAAGGATGGGCGCATGAAGCTTGTATCAATGCAGTGGATAAAGATCAAAATTTAATTTGTGATTTCTGTTCTTAAAACCTCTTACAAATCTGATCAATTAACTTAATTTACTATACATTCCAAACACATTAAATTCAAAATTACTCATGTTCCGTGATTTTTAAACCCACATATGTTACTCAGTGTAGAAAGGCCATTTACTAATTTATTGTTATAAATAAATATTTCAGCAGTAAAACAACAAGGTTTTTATTATTCCTATATAGACCCGGTTTTATCCGACCAGGTCGGATAAAACCGGGTACTTACATACTCACAAAAAGTAATTTATTTACCCTCCAAAATATACAGGGTTTGTGACAAAAATATGGAAACACTTGAAATGCATGCTTAAAAAGAAATGTTTATTCGAATGAAATGTGTAGATGGCGCTGGTGTTTTCGCCTACTGACGCCACCTATACAACGTCGTAAATACGCTGCGTATGTCAGTCGATGTCGGGGCACTATTCTGTGATGTTGTAATTGCATCATATCAAACTAACAGACTTCGAACGTGGACAAATTGTTGGAGCTCGTATGGTGGGCGCTTCCCTAAGCAAGGTAGCCGAAGTGTTTAGTGTTTCAAGAGGTACTGTATCTAAGATTTATTCCGCATATTTGAAAAGCGGAAAAACATCAGCCGCTAAATCACAGCGCGGACGAAAGTGTGTGTTGAGTGATCGTGACAGACGATCATTAAGGAGGATTGTGACTAAAAATAAGAAGACCACAGCTGCAAAAGTTACTGCTGAAATGAATGTCGTGCTCACAAACCCTGCCCGTAGCAAAACAATAAGAAGGGAGCTCCATAAGCAGGGTATTTCTGGCCGAGCTGCAATTCAAAAACCCTTCATCAGTGATGCTAATGCCTGTAACAGGAAAAAGTGATGTTTAAGGCATAAAGCCTGGACTATGGAGCAATGGAAGACAGTAATTTGGTCGGATGAGTCTTGTTTCACACTCACTTCTAACCACGTTTACGTCTGGCGAACGACATCCCAAGCCTATAATACAGACTGCTTGTTGCCAAAAGTGAAACATGGCGGGGGTTCTGTGAAGGTTTGGGCAGCCATATCGTGGTTTTCTGTGGGCCCCATAATTACTCTGCAAGGGCACATTAAGGCCAAGGATTATGTGAACATTTTGGCCGATCAAGTCCATCCCAGGGTACAAACTTTGTTCCCCAATGGTGATGGTGTCTTCCAAGACGACAAAGCCCCTGTTCACACAGCTCACATCGTCCAGGACTGGTTTTCTGAGCACGAGGATGATTTGTCACATCTCCCCTGGCCACCACAGTCACCAGACCTCAATATTATTCAATCTTTGTGATCTACATTGGAGAGGAAAGTTCGTAATCGCTATCCACCGCCATCATCGTTATCTGTACTTGTCACCGTTTTGTAGGAAGAATGGTACAAGATTCCCTTGGCAAGCATCAGGAACTGTATTTATCCATTCCGAGAAGACTGAAAGCTGTTTTGAATGCCAACGGTTTTCCTACACCATATTAGGCAAAGTTACATGTTTTTTTAGGTATTTCCATATTTTTGTCCAACATTCTTTAACATTGAAAAATATTTATTTTGGAACTAAAGAACTAATTTATCATTCAAATAGAACTCTTGAAGTTTTATTCAGGTGGGTGAAAAAAATTGCTCCAAGAATTCTTTTCAAGAGAGTATTCACGTTGGTTAGAAATTCGGTCCAGCCAAAGACCGTCGTGTACACGGGATTTGGGTGCACGTTAAATCTTCCACGGCCTCAAATGTTCTCGCGTTGGCATGGTGTGGACGTTTGGAGAGTGGGATGCCAGCTCAGATGTTGCTCTCCTAATTTGGACCTTGGTTCACTGGGCCGTGGTAGCCCGGTAGGAATTGTAACGAATTAGCAACCGGAGGGTACCGAGTTCGAATCCAACCAAATACCGTCGTGCACACGGAGGCAACAGCTAATGCATGTTAAATCTGTCGTGGCTTTACATGTTCTCTTGGCATGGATTAGAAGTTTGGAGAATGGTGTCCCAGCTTAAGTGTGACCTCGTCATCTGACTGTGGTTCAAAATTTTGTGATGTTATCCTCGAAAGTTACCATTCGGGTTTGATCCGGGACGGTCGCCAATAGCGCGTTGAGTTTTTCTAGTGCGACGTTAATTAAAAACCCACCATGGTTCAAAATTACGAGGCGTTATTCATTGGATTATTCCCTTGGGGATTGGTCCCGAACAGTAGCCCATTGTGTTGTTCCAGTGAGACGTAAGTTAACAACCCCTCTTGACACATGTACATTATATCACCATCATCAACGACCGAACCGTCTGCCCTGCTGTATGCCGTGGAAAGTGAGGGCATGTGAAACATTAAAGCACTACTTGTCATATATGTTCTTTTAACAAACTGCCTGTTTCCAGCTACATGTAACTCCATATAGCTGTCAACTATATATTTTCGAACAGAAGAAAACATGCTCAAAATTGAAATGAAGTATAATTTCGTGGAAACGCCTACTGAACTGAAGAAAAAAACCATTTTTTACAGTTCGTTTTCACAGGTTTTTTTTTCCACTCCAATTCTAAGAGTACCACATCGTCTTTTTCAAGCTAATCGATAATAATGCTGTTTCTCATAAATCATGCATGCGCGAGTCAGTCACTAGACAGATGCGCTGCTTGCCTAAGAATATCAGAGAATTTCGAGCAGCCCGGCGAAAGACAATCACCATCACTACAAATTCACTGTCGATTTTATTGATTGAAATTATCAATAAAACTTACCATGCTCGCAGCGAATCTCAGGACAGTATTAGCGATTTCTGGAGGTTTCGGAACGATCGTATGATGTATTCGCTTAGGAGGCCTCTCTATCGGTTTGTAACAGTCTTGCAACGTTTCGTCAAAGCGACCGATGTCGTGAGGAGGAACGACCTGAAAAAAATACATCAAGCGTTTTAAAGTCGTAGATTTTGACTTAGTTTACTGGTGCGGTAGACATTTTTCATAAAAAATAACTGCCTTGAATTAAAATTATCTTTTATTAATTCATCTTAGATTAATCAATAAATAATTATTAATAAAATAATAATTAATAAAAGAGATTAATAAAAGAATTAATCTTTTCTGGTTGAGTTGGGAATATATTATTACAGTCGAGCCCGCATATAGCGAAGTCGCACGAAACATTGAAAAGTATTCGTTATATCCGATATTCGTTACATCAGATGTAATAAAAAATATTTATTCGCATGTTCTAAAGCAAAAGAATTGAACAAAGTATTCGTTATATCCGATATTCGTTACATCATATCTCTCTATATTAAAAAAAAGTTACCGCCGCCGCCACCGCCGCAGAATTGAAATTTTTGTTGTTTAGCTCCATTCTTAGACGGTTTCCCGAGAAAGTACTGATCGGAAAAATATGAAATTAACATGCTTTGTTCTTCATAGTATTCCCTGGATAATTATTAAGATTTTTTTCCGATGCGGCTATTAGTTTAGGTTTTATTAAGTGTTAAAGTTGAAGAAGTGAAATTTCTTCCGCGAGTGAGCAAAACACATTCAAAATTTCAGTCTTTAGTCGTGAGGTTTTTTTTAAGAGTACCTCTCAACGTAAATTTTTGCAGCTCGTCGAGTTTTTTTTTGAAATTTAAATGTGGTTCTTGATAATATTTTTTTGAAATTCGGGAAAAATCGGGACATTTTTGTTACTTTTTTTAAACTGCCGTATTTATATCTAATTACTATTAGTTTTTAATTTTTAAAATATCGTAGTATACCTCAGAATATACTCTTTCTTACGGTACTATTATTTTTGAAATCGGTTAATAATTAAATTGGATGCAATCAAAAGTTCGTGATACAAAATTCGGAATCTTCGGATATTTTCGCTACGTTTTGTTAAAACCGTTATGTCTACGGCAAAAACCATTATTTTTTAAATTTGAGAACATCACTGAATACACTACATTACACTCTTTCTTATGGTACAATTATTTTTCAAATTGGTTAATAAACAAAATCGATGCAATTAAAAGTAGGTCATACAATTTTCGGAACTTTCAGATCGTAACTTCCGATACAAAACTAAAATGGTCATATCTATATAGTATTACTGTTAGTTTTTAATTTTAAAAATATTGCAGTATACCTCACAATGTACTCTTTCTTACGGTACAATTATTTTTAAAATTGGTTCATAAATAAATTCGATGCAATCAAAAGTTGGTGACACAAATTTCGTATTTTTCAGTTCGCATAGCTGGTTCCGCAAACAGCAGTGGGTTGCATTTTCTACTATCGGGTTTGCCAGATATCAAATTTATCGTAGCAACAATTGCCATAAAAACGATTTCTTTTTATTTGGCGAGGAAAAAGGCTCGCTTTTTTCCCTCTGTTCTCAAGACAGTTTACCGACAAAGTACAATCGTAAAGTTTTGATATTAACACTGTTTACTTAAAATTGTACAGGGAACAAGATACAGAAGATTTTTTTACTGATGCGGCTATTAGTTTAGGGTGCATTAAGTGTTAAAGCAAAAAAAAGTGAAATCAATTGCGAAAGAAGTATTGGTTTGAGAAAGCAAACCAAACGGGATTGCGTAGCAATCCCCGGGGTCGGCGAGCGTAAGCGAGCATGGCGCGAAGCCCTCGCTGTGACGTCATGTACCGGAAAGTGAAATCAGCATAATACGAATTATTCAGATAGTTTCACTCTGTGAAAGGAATGTTGGTTTGCGAAGCAAACCAAATGGGATTGCGCAGCAATCCCCGGGGGTTGGCGAGCGTAAGCGAGCAGGGGGCGGAGCCCCCTAGTGTAATAAAAAATGGATTTACATGCATGTTCTAAAGCAAAAGAATTTTCACATGAATGCTAAAACTTTGTTTCATAGGTGAGAAAAAGTGTAACTTTCTTGAACATTTGAATTTACAATGTAGTTGCAAAATTATTTTTCCAGTGCTCGAAAATTATCACGGTAGTCAATGTTAAGCGATTCGAAGAACGCACGCAAATTTTAAAGACTGTCCACGGCAGATTTTGATGTCTTTAATTGTCTATTTGCTTCAATTTCAATGTCCCTCTTCGGAATCATCAGAAGTATTTTGTAACACTGTTGCAATGATGTCATCGTCTGTTTATTGTGCTTCGATTTCTACGTTGCAATCGCTAGCAACAAAATCAGAAAATATATAACATCACCATCCCAAATTCTTTTTTTCTGTAAATTTTTTCACAGGGAACTTTCTTTAGGATCAGGCTCAGAAATTAAATCTGAGTCCCCAAGTCCCCCTAAAAATCCTACATGTTTTGTAATCCACCAGTTTTGGATGATTTTCGATTGAAAAAACGCTAGGCATCATCTAAAAATTGGCAAGCAATTTTAATGTCTGCAATAAAATGCAGATCAGTTTCTAAAAAAAAAGGGGGTTTTGGTTCCTTGCCAGAACCTAAAACTTCGCAGTATACGATTTTCACGCCCAATACTTCGCTATATGTGATCTTTTTAACGTTATTTAATATTGCAGTTCCAAAGGGACAGAAAAAAAGTAGTGGTAACCGATAATTCACTGTATCCATGCTCGCAATAAGTGGGCTCGACTGTATTTCAAACTTATGCATAAGTGAGCTTAGGTATACATTTTTGAAGCAGGTGATTCCGGGCCTTGAAAAAGGGTTAATATTCGGAATGTGAATAAAAATACCTCTCTCAATAGAAAATACTTTCAACTCTGAAATTTATTTTACAACAAATATAATTTTTTTAACCTTCTGGTCCAACTAAAGACTCGTGTAGGTAGGGGTCCATACACGTTAAATCTGTCGTGGCCTCAAATGTCCACATTTTGTCAGGGCGTAGAAGCTTGGAGAGTGAGGTGCCGGCTAGCTATTTTCCAAACCCTCATAGGTACTACAACTGGGGGCGGGGCTAACCATAACGGCCAATGATACTACAACTGGGGGCAGGGCTAACCATAACGGCCAATGAGACTGAAATCAACCAAATATAAAATGATCTCTTCTTTTAAAGAGCATCTTTTCGTGAAGCAACAAGGGCCTAGTGGCTAAAGTCACTTAATTTCAGTTTGGCGTCGTCAGCGGAGGATGACTTCCCGAGTTCGAACCCAGCTGGCGGAAAAATTTTTAGATCCTCCAAATTATTTTTAAAAAATTCCAATGTAATTCCTTTTGATTCTAAATTACTTTTCCTAATTTTAATATCCTTTTTATATTTTTTCAAGCTTCCGTTGATTTTACATAAATCATCTAAGAACCACTCCTGAACTCACTACCAGCTGATATTTTTCCGCCCCTCTGCCGTCCCCTTTGCTTTAGGATGATGGTGTCGTATCCAACCCTGGTTTAGGACCATTCTGATGTAACAAAAAGCATACATAAAACACTCTAACTTATATTATTATTACACTGCAAACAGGATCAGACAGGATTTCAGTTGTCTTTAGCGTAGTGAAGGAGATTCCTATCCAGCGCTCGCGATCATTGGCCGTTACGGTTAGCCCCGCCCCCAGTTGTAGTACCTATGAGGGTTTGGAAAATCGCTGCCGGCTAAGGTGTTGATATACTTAATCTCAAACATCTGAAATGTAAGTTGTCGCTAAGTGCACCAATGTGGCATACTCGAATGCTTCAAGAAAATGGTCAAGTTATGGCAACAGCCAGCTAAATATTCTACTAAACTACTAGAAAATCTCGTGACAAACAGAACAGAAGGTAAACCTTTCACTCCCTGGACTTCCTCCTGAAGCTTGCGCTTAAAGTTTTGAAGCACCCTATGACTTCGCATTTAAAAAAATCTTACTTTTGGAAATAAAGGCTTGGGTTTCTCCATCACTTCCACCTGAGGCATGTCGATTCCGTAACGTTCCTTGTAGTAGTGACTCGTGAAGTCGTCACATTTGGCGAGGTAGAACGTCTTCCCCAGGACCTGGACGTCTTGTCCTGTTCTGAAATGCTCAGGATGCATCCACTGTAAGGTCAACCTTTTACTCCCTGGACCTCCTCCTGAAGCTTGCGCTTAAAGTTTTGAAGCACCCTATGACTTCGCATTTAAAAAAATCTTACTTTTGGAAATAAAGGCTTGGGTTTCTCCATCACTTCCACCTGAGGCAGGTCGATTCCGTAACGTTTCTTGTAGTAGTGACTCGTGAAGTCGTCACATTTGGCGAGGTAGAACGTCTTCCCCAGGACCTGGATGTCTTGTCCCGTTCTGAAATGTTCAGGATGCATCCACTGTATGTCGTCAATGTCGAGCGGTTGGAAGTAGCAGGGCACTTTTCCTGTTGGGAATCAGCGAAGCAGAAATGCAGTTTGTGCTCCATTCAAAAGTTATGCTTGAAATGATATTTGGTTCAGTCTGTAATGTGTATGAGAGACGTGTAATACGTCTTTAAAATCAGACCAGCACTGAAAGTTGAGCTTTATGAGAAAAAAGGCATCGAGTTCGATTCAATAGTTTCTATATTATTAACGCTATAACCAAACCAATCTAATGCCATTCGATAGCTGAGGGAACAAAGACGTTAAAGATCTTGAATTCGTGTCCAGTGATAAGCGGGGAGCCGCCCTAAGTTCAGATCAGAATAACTTAGGACTTCAAAACGCTACGAAGTCGAAATCTGTCTCAAACAAAAGCTATCATCGCAATCTTTCGACTTAAGAAGTCAAAAGTGAACTCGAATACAGTGTTGGTTGTGAGACTGTGGATGGCAGTTGAACATTTATCATCGAAAAGTCAAATAGAAATACATCAAACGTGGAAGAACAACACGTCAGCCTTCGGTCAACATTAAATTCTGTGTGCGACTACTGAATTCGTCTTTCATTTACTACCATCTAAATAAATACTTATACACCAACAAGACGTAAACCTTGCGGTCTTGCTCCGATACAGTCAACCTGATATCTTCTGTCAAGCTAAATTGTGGTTGGCAGTAGTTTTATGTATTTAAACGTGCTTCCTATATGTATTCCGTATGTGATGTGACCTGCTGATTTTGTTTTTTTAATAGGATTGCAACATTTCCCCAAAGAAATACAAAAATCAATTCCAAAATTATAACTAAATTTTCAATTCCATTTAGATTATGTGTCGCCAAAACGGCGATATACTACATTTTAAGGTAACCCCGACTTGTATCATGAGTGAGCATTTGAGAAAATGAAGTAAAATCCCCTTCTTCTGCCTAGTTTGCCCTCCCTTTTATTGAAAATCCAACTCATACTTCATTTGGATATTAGTGTTTATTACTTTAGTGAAAACATTTTCAGGCTCATTTTAATGAAACCATTGTTGTTGCCGGAATACAGAGCAGTTACATAAGCTACAAAATTTGTAACGGAAAATATGCCATTCACCCCATATCATTCACTACTTTTCATTAATAAGTAGATGAAGGTTATTTTTATGTTGAAACATTTTCAGATCTTTGCACAGTGAAATGTTTAGATTAGAATTTCGATTTTATTAATAGTATAGACCTATAGAACCAATAGTACTACACTATATTGAATAATCTCACGACGCTCAGAATGGTTAATTAAATAATGTAGTTAAGACCACAGACATAACTTGTAAGCAGAGCGAGGATTGCTATTGAGAAGAGCCTTCAAGCTGCAAAAAAGTGTGATCATCTCTTCCGACTAGCAGTCACGTTACTGCCTTTTAATAAATTGGCCTTGTTTGAAGATTTGATACATTATTCCCTCGTTTGGCGATATAACATCTGATGACAGGATACAGAGGCTGTCACACATTTTTTAGACAATGTATATTGTATTCACAAAACTAAATTACATAAAATTCTTGTGCTTTAAATGTTCTATTTGATAGCTCTTATTCTGAACTATTTTTCGACACCGTAATTTCCAGGATAATAATGCCTTTTGAAGTGTCAGAAGAAGTATTCTATCCCATTCCTCCTGAACAGCTTTCCAGAGTTCTGTAAGGGTTGTGGGACGACGTTTGGATAATGCAGATTTTAAAAGTCCGAAAGCACAAAAATCCATAGGTGATACATCGGGAGATTTAGTAGGGATATCAGTGAAGGGTATGGCCTTGATACCGGTTTTTTGTTCCATTTCTTTTTGGAAATTTACAGTGGATTTTGATGTGTGACTGCTATCTTTGTCTTGATGGAGTTCCACAGATTGATGGCACTATGGGTAAAGCGATGGTATTTCATTCAGAAAAATTGGCGATAAAATATGTTACTGATAGTATTTGGAGTAAATCTTGACATTTTTTTCCCACTCTCTTTATTTTTAACTTGCCATTACACGAAAAACCAGCAACAATCATGAATCCCTTAGAAAAACTTTCTTTCGATTCTGTGAACCATGTACTTAAATTTTTTTCTCCCCTTTTATGATAATAAATGGCTCTTTTTTTTTTGCTGCAATCATTTAAATACACCCATGATTCATCTATTGTGACAATTTTTTTCCATTTTTCTTTGGATAAGTGTTTCTCATATAGAATTCGGCAGCGTGTCCCGCGTTCAGCGATATGCTTTGGAGAAAGACGATGCACATTACGTTTTTTCGCTTACGTTTTTTATTACCGCTAACCAAAATCGTCTAAAAAAATGTGCGAACAGCCTCTGTAGATGTGCGAATGCGCATTTCTAGAAAAAATTGGCTAATTTTTAAATATAATATAAAATAAATTAACTATAAAATTTATAAATTAACTATATAATTATTATACTATAAAATTTCTAGCGAAAAAATTGGTGAAATTGCCAAGGTAAACAACTATATCGCGAAGACCAATCAGATGCTGAATGAATGGATGGGCGTCCTCTTCTGTTCCGCGGACCAATCGTATAATGAATATTCGTTTCCCGCAAGCTGACAAAAGTAGTCTGATACACATTACTGCTAGTTTTAGACACATGATCCGGGCTTATGAAAATATTACCATTACTCGATCTACTTTTATATATCCTCTGTGGTTAAAACCTAGTCATATCTCGTCTTTAAATATGATGTACATGTAATTGCATTATATTAATAACGAGAAACAGGGCCGTTCCTGAGTGCTGTGTCATGCGTGCACTTGCACGTAGTCAGGAAAAATAAGGATGGCCTAGAGAGAACGGCTGTGTGCCTCCAACTTTAAAATAAACATGTCTAGGCTTTAAGTTTTCCGATATTGTCATTTTTGTACTTATTCGCTCTTTTTAGGTTATTTTTGTGCTATTGTAATAGAAGATACTCTTACTAATTATAACACCATATTTTTTTAGTTTACACAGAATTCAATCAAGCACTCTGGGCCAAACTTGGAGACATTGCTCTTTTAGCTCGCCCGGTAGTGTGATGCACTTTTGACTTCGCTCAACAACTCTTACAAGTTTTTATTGCCATACCTCGTAATTTTGAACCGAGTTCAGATGACATTATTTTTGTAAAATCAATTTTTTTTTTTTTTTTTTTTTTTTTTTTTTTTTTTTTAGCGGGGCCCTTCTTGATGGGTTATTTTTGAGTACCGTCAGTTCTCACATACAATAACCCTTACATTTTTAAATAAAAGTAGATCACTGACCAATTTCTTTTCCTCTGTCTAAGAGAACACGTTGTCGCCGAAGTATGGTCATGAAGGAACCTTTGCCACCGACGCTCGAGTACTGGTCCCTCATCTCCGCATTTGCGGGCAGGAATGGACCCCACCCGCTGCTGACCGGGTAGTTTTCCTGTATCTCCAGTGTGTCATCCGACAAGTAGTACTGAAAATAAAGTGACGAATTTATTTAACCCTTAAAGATCTATCGTCTATCTTAATCTGACCAATAGGATATTGCCGATTTTTTTTACGATGATGTGATCAAGATCTGGTCAGGGGTTGTCTAATTACGAGATATCTTAGTCTGGTCATTTTTGATAATGGCTAAGAACCTCGTTGAGGTAGACACCAGAATGGTAAAAACTACTAAGTCTTAGGAGAAACCAGAATGGTAAAAACTACTAAGTCTTAGGAGAAACCAGAATGGTAAAAACTACTAAGTCTTATGAGAAACCAGAACGGTAAAAACTACTAAGTCTTAGGAGAAACCAGAATGGTAAAAACTACTAAGTCTTAGGAGAAACCAGAATGGTAAAAACTACTAAGTCTTAGGAGAAACCAGAATGGTAAAAACTACTAAGTCTTATGAGAAACCAGAACGGTAAAAACTACTAAGTCTTAGGAGAAACCAGAATGGTAAAAACTACTAAGTCTTAGGAGAAACCAGAATGGTAAAAACTACTAAGTCTTAGGAGAAACCAGAATGGTAAAAACTACTAAGTCTTATGAGAAACCAGAACGGTAAAAACTACTAAGTCTTAGGAGAAACCAGAATGGTAAAAACTACTAAGTCTTAGGAGAAACCAGAATGGTAAAAACTACTAAGTCTTAGGAGAAACCAGAATGGTAAAAACTACTAAGTCTTATGAGAAACCAGAACGGTAAAAACTACTAAGTCTTAGGAGAAACCAGAATGGTAAAAACTACTAAGTCTTAGGAGAAACCAGAATGGTAAAAACTACTAAGTCTTATGAGAAACCAGAACGGTAAAAACTACTAAGTCTTAGGAGAAACCAGAATGGTAAAAACTACTAAGTCTTAGGAGAAACCAGAATGGTAAAAACTACTAAGTCTTAGGAGAAACCAGAATGGTAAAAACTACTAAGTCTTAGGAGAAACCAGAATGGTAAAAACTACTAAGTCTTATGAGAAACCAGAACGGTAAAAACTACTAAGTCTTAGGAGAAACCAGAATGGTAAAAACTACTAAGTCTTAGGAGAAACCAGAATGGTAAAAACTACTAAGTCTTATGAGAAACCAGAACGGTAAAAACTACTAAGTCTTAGGAGAAACCAGAATGGTAAAAACTACTAAGTCTTAGGAGAAACCAGAATGGTAAAAACTACTAAGTCTTAGGAGAAACCAGAATGGTAAAAACTACTAAGTCTTAGGAGAAACCAGAATGGTAAAAACTACTAAGTCTTAGGAGAAACCAGAATGGTAAAAACTACTAAGTCTTATGAGAAACCAGAACGGTAAAAACTACTAAGTCTTAGGAGAAACCAGAATGGTAAAAACTACTAAGTCTTAGGAGAAACCAGAATGGTAAAAACTACTAAGTCTTATGAGAAACCAGAACGGTAAAAACTACTAAGTCTTAGGAGAAACCAGAATGGTAAAAACTACTAAGTCTTAGGAGAAACCAGAATGGTAAAAACTACTAAGTCTTAGGAGAAACCAGAATGGTAAAAACTACTAAGTCTTATGAGAAACCAGAACGGTAAAAACTACTAAGTCTTAGGAGAAACCAGAATGGTAAAAACTACTAAGTCTTAGGAGAAACCAGAATGGTAAAAACTACTAAGTCTTAGGAGAAACCAGAATGGTAAAAACTACTAAGTCTTATGAGAAACCAGAACGGTAAAAACTACTAAGTCTTAGGAGAAACCAGAATGGTAAAAACTACTAAGTCTTAGGAGAAACCAGAATGGTAAAAACTACTAAGTCTTAGGAGAAACCAGAATGGTAAAAACTACTAAGTCTTAGGAGAAACCAGAATGGTAAAAACTACTAAGTCTTAGGAGAAACCAGAATGGTAAAAACTACTAAGTCTTAGGAGAAACCAGAATGGTAAAAACTACTAAGTCTTAGGAGAAACCAGAATGGTAAAAACTACTAAATCTTAATTGAATGTGGTATCTAAATGTAGATGGAATACTTTATTTATGTTAAAATTGCGCACAATTTTCAGTGAAGAGTACTGATGTTTCAGTACAATAACAAGGGTGAGGGAAGCTTAGCTAAAGGGGGGCGATCAGGTCCCTGAGCACCAGTGTTTAAAGATGCGGCATTTCAAAAATATTTGTTTAAAAGAGGTTTATTTAGAATTTTTTTTTTTAAATACACTGCTGGCCACCGTAAATGCAACACCCTGAAGGAAGCATGCAAATAATATGAAATTTACAACATGCATTAACGGAGGTGAGATATGCAAATGATTAGAATTTCAGCGCAGACGCACATCACGCGCGCCTGTGGCGCCACTTTAAAGCGCTATTTAACCCTTCTTTGCATAATGGTGGAAATTTTCATCATAACATTGAATGCCCAAAAATTACATAAAAGAACAAGTTCACTTTAAGTTGATCGTGTCTGAATACCTTTTTAATGTCCATTGCATAAAAAAAACATAGCTGTCAAAAAAAAGCAAGTGTCACTATCAGTCAAACGAGCTTGAAGTTGTCATTCCGCTGTTTGTTGTAGTTGCAATAAACGTATGATTTCGTTTTTTATTTTGTTTTATTATATTTGAGTTTCTATTGCTAAAAAAGTGAAAATGAGTGGAAGAAAGGTTTGTAACATGTGTTTCTGTTATTTTTAGAGCAATTTCTGAAAAAGTTTGCGTTTAATTTAAAAAATACCACATGATACCATCATATTGTTTTTTGCTAAATTTATGCTATTAATATATACTAAGATTTTTTAAACCATTTTTCCTTTAATTTTGAACATGAATTATATCACCAATAAAGAAAAAATCATGCAAAGAAGGGTTAAGGCTTGGAGATTTCGACGATTTCAAGTACGGCAATTGTGTTTTTCTTGTGGTTTTTCAAAAAAATTATCAATTATGCCTCGTAGAAAACAGCGATCATCTTTTGATCCGAATTCGACAGAGGAAGGATAGTGGCCTACCGAGATTATCTTTCAGGGAAATCGGTAGTCGTGTTGGACGAAACCAAACTACTGTAATGCGGATATGTGATCGTTGGATGCAGGAGGGTACGACGGACCGACGTGTTCGATAGCATCCACCTCAGTGCACCACTTCATGTGATCACAGGTATATTGTGCGCATGGCAGTGACGGATCGATCAGCCACATCACGAACCATAGCACAGCACATTCAGTCTGTAACGCATCATCCAGTGTCAGCTCGTACCATTCGACGCCGTTTACAGCAGAGTGGTCTGTCCGCAAGACGTCCATTGCTTCGTTTACCCTTGACGCAGAACCACAGACGTCTCGGCCGCCAATGGTGCGATGACAGAAGGATGTGGACGGCAGAATGGAATGAAATTGTCTTTACTGACGAGTCACGCTTCTGTCTGCAACACCACGATGGTCGGATTCGAATCTGGAGACACCGTGGAGAGAGGATGCTGAACAGTTGCGTTATACACCGCTACACTAGTCCTGCACCGGGTATTATGGTATGGGGCAGTATTGGATATCACTCTCGCACTCCTCTAGTACGCATTGCCGGTACTTTAAACAGCCAGCGCTACATCTCCGAGGTGTTGGAACCAGTTGTCCTTCCTTACCTTCAGGGCTTGCCCACAGCCATATTTCAACAGGATAATGCGTGACCACACGTGGCACGCATTGTCCAAGGGTTCTTCGTCAATCGCCAGATTGAATTGCTTCCCTGGCCAGTTCGTTCTCCGGATCTTTCGCCGATAGAAAACATGTGGTCCGTGGTTGCTCAACGATTGACCCAGATTACATCCCCAGCTGCCACACCAGATCAACTTTGGCAACGTGTGGAAGCTGCTTGGTATGCTGTACCCCAAGAACACATCCAAAGTCCCTTTGAATCAATGCCGAGGCGTGTGGCAGCGGTGATCTCCAACAATGGCGGCTACTCTGGCTACTGATTTTGGCAGGAACCACACTTCACAGAAGTCTATAAATTTAATCATTTGATACTTGGTCAACATGTTATCTACAGAATAAATTTTGTTGTGATATCTCTTGTCTTTCTTGGTGTTGCAGTTTGGGTGGCCAGCAGTGTATATTTTTAAGTTACAATTTTGATCGTGTCGCAGTATTTTCCAATTTAACACAAAATCGACAAAATATAGAATTATCTCTAACATCTATCATCCGTATGATTCACTTCCTTATTGATCTGCTTACAGTAAATGAAAGTTTAAAAAAAATGGGCCTACGATGTGGTGATTCAAGATTGACAGGCTAATGGTTGACAAGACATGATTGTTCTCGATAGTTCTCATTCAATACAATACGAAATTTCTCGGCCAATCACACACGACGATTTTCGCCTTTCTGCATTCCACCAGCTGATTGTTTTGTCGAATGCTGCTACAGTGGGTGGCTAGCCCAGTGCTCGAAATACCCGGGTGCACAAGTACACTGTGCACATGAAAATGAAATTGTGCTTCTAATTTTTTCTCGCTAGGTTGACGCTGTGCACGTAACGTTAAACAAAGGAGGAGAAACGTGTTTGATGTTATTATGATGTTTGAATAAAATATTAGTATCGACCTCTTTTGCTCTAAAGGAACGTAATTGAAATTCCTAAATAAACACTATGCGAAACAAAATAGCTGGGCCGTAACGGGTTTATACAGGTGGAAGGTTTACTTGTGCCACTGCCACCAGAACATTCCGATGATCGAAACATTTTCCACATGGCTCGGTTGAAGCGACTGTCGCGACAGCCGTGCGTTAGAGAAGGGATAATTTAGGTGTTTTAAAATTTTTATTTACTATCTACAACAAATCTATATAAACATACACAACTAATAAAGTAGTTTACATTACATTAATGCTCTTACATTGAGTTTTTTAAATGTGCGCCTAAAATAGAACCTGTGCACCAAATTTAAAAACTAAGGTGCACAAGGTGCATCTGTATTATAAAATCTATTTCGAGGCCTGGGCTAGCCCATGTAGGAAATTTGGAAGTAGAGTGAACAATAACTTTTTATGTGCCCATGATCACGAGACCCAAACTAGAAATAACGCGCGCCCTTAGACTGATATCATCTACTAAGTGGAACCTAACATTCCTCATATGATTGTTTCACGAAGTCCAACACATAATTTGGTATCGGCGTTTTTTTAAACTAATTTTATGCGTATTTCATGTGTTTTAAATAAATATGACGTTAACTTTTGCCCATCACTTCTTGCTTTTAAGATATGACAGTGGTGTTATTTACGCTAACACATTAAATTAGGCTTAGGGTATAGGCGTTGAATTAAAAACTGTTTCCTTAATAAATTTTGTAAAACATTTGAATTAATTGAAAAAAAAAACACAGCAACACACTCCTGTAAATCTACAGTAGATTAATTAAAAATTAGAAATGAGAAGAATCACAAAGAAAAACAAAAGAAAAAATTAATTTTGTTCCACTCTGATAGCTCTTTTTGTTTGAAATTCTTGAGTCAATTTGTCTTACACAATTCCTTTGGAGATTCTAACAGTTATCTGCCATCATATGAGTATCCCATCTGCCTTAGTATCAGTCCTCCATTGTCTTTATGTCCAGGTGAAATCGTTCACCTTGTTCTTCACTAGTATCGCTAAGATTTTCAGAGGAACGGTCTAAATGGCTGTGCAAGTAATGAACCTTTATGCTCATATTACAACCAAAGTCTCTGAAGTTAAGCATGCTCTTAACTAGTTCAACATAATTTTCTGCCTTGTGGTTGCTCAGAAAACAACAAAGTCTTGAACAACAAGGACAAAGGAGATCCACGCTTTTCGCTCTGTCGCATTCATGTAATGTACGAAATGAGGATCGTTTATGGCCTGTCTGATTTGAGGACCATCAAAAATTCCAGATTTAAGTTTTTCTGTACTTCTTCCAGGCATTTTTTGACCTATGTATGCAAAGGAAAGACTATCCTGGTCAAGAGCTTTCATTAACCCTAGCTTTATATGCAGCGGAGGCAAAATAATTCTGTCTCGTCCAACTAAGGGTGGACGAATGACCATTTCTTTCTCCAACAACCATGTTCTCTCTCGTAGGTCACTCTTTTCTTATCCTGTGGTATTGTTTGGCTATGCTGTTCCATGGGCACAAGAGGAAAGAGTATTCTGTGCATCCCCCTTGCTATCCAGGATAAATTTAACCATTCTAAGTCTGAGTGAGGAACAGGCTGTCTTGCAGAGGCTATATCAGGATATATCCACTTCTCTTCACATTAGACTTCTGCCGTAGGTGTTCTGTACAGGTGTTTTTAACACATGTGAAGCCCAAATTTTTTCTTGGTCACCAAGCCTAACGCCAAAGTATCCAAGGTAAGCTCTTTTAACAAAATCAAAAATTAATTTTCTGTTCCCTTTTAGGGTGAACTCACCACATATGTAGCAAAACACATCAGGATGATAAACACAATTTTTTCAACAGAATACCATTCTATAAGTTACGTTAGATGAAACATTAGGTTATGTCAATAAATATGGCTTCATATAATCAGCTGACAGCAGTACAGAGAAAAAAGCAGGAACGAATCACCATAAAAAACTTAACTTAACCACTACTCAATTAGCTGTATCATAAAACATTTCATAATTTAGCTACACTGAATCTAAAAAAGTAGAGCTAATAGAAAAAAAAACTGCTTTCATAATTGAAACCAACACACCAAATATAGTCAAAATATTCCAGGCACAGAACAAAATTATTTTTTTGTAAGGCTGTGTAATAATAGACTTGGGCGATTTAACCACTTTTTTCACCACTCAAAATTAATGCGGATTCACACACCGATCATGTAATAAGATTCTACATCGCCAAACGAGGCTATAAGAAGCCAAATTGGCCATCCTAGTTAATTTTTCACATGTCAGTCACGTGACTACTAGTCGATACATCGGTCACACTCTTTGAGAAGCTGCTCTCAATAACAATGTTCAGTCTACTTATATTTCACACCTACGGGCCAAAGTTTCGATTATACACACAGAGTTGGGGCTCAATCACACCTTTTGGGCTCCTTTCAACTTGGGGCTTGGACTGATTTGCATTTTATGGTCTTTGAGGGTAAGAAACAACTGCAAACGGAGTAGTCTTATAATTTATTATAATAGTAGAGACTAGCCACTGCGTAGCCAGCACGGCTTAGCCCGTGACAGTTCTTTTCGCGGAGTCAAGTGTGACCACTGCTCGCTAACCCCCGGTGATTGCTCGAATTCCCATATGGTTTGCTTCGAAAACCAACACCACGGGCACGTCGTGATGTTGTCATTGTCAAATGCGGCCAAATTCGAATTGCGAAGAGATCCAATCGACGTGACGTCACAATCTCTTACGAAAATATAAATATTCAATTGAAAAATATTTATTACAAGAAAATCAAATGTATAAAGTATCGATTCAATGTAAAATTTTCCTTGCCCGTGACAGTTCTTATCGTGGGGTCAGGTGTGACCACTGCTCGCCAACACAGATTGCTACCCCTTTCCCATTTAATTGCGAAGAGATCCAATACGCGAGGTCAACCGAGGTACGGGTGACGTCACATTTTGAACAAAAGACGAAAGGTGAAAAGTTTGGCATGGTTCCAAAGGCTGACGTCAGTGGGTGAAATCCGAGGTAATAGTGACGCTTGTGACGTGACGTCAGCGGGTGAAAATAGCAAAATCGTGTTGCTTCTTTATTCCCCGGAATAAAAGAAAGAATGGTGAAAAAAACTAATAAATTCATTTTAAAATGTTCTAGATAAAATTTTAAAATTCAGGCGCGATAGAAAAATCGCAAAAACTTTTCACTACCTGTGTGCCGAATCTCATTATTGTAAGTGCCATAGATTCGTCAGGACACTGCTTACGGACAGACAATAGAGAAACACACAAACCCTTCCTTGGTAGAGTCCAAAGCTGAGCATTAGATTAGTTTTAGCTTTCTATCCACTTTAGGCATTCCCAATCATCTATGTTCCGCCCCGTTACAGGTAATAACTTACTTTCAGGATGATCCTCCTCATGGCCAGTGGTTCCCGAGAGTCCTTCCAAATGCCGTAGAAGCGCAGAACTTTGCCGTCGTACAGGTAGAACTTGGCGAGAGGATCTAAGTCACGCTTTCCCTGAGTCCTCATCTCCTTGCGAGCCGACATGTTATGTTTGACTTCAGCGTGCGGGTCATCAGGCTTCGGTTCAGGATCCCTCACCTCGACTCCTGCGTCTGTCAAGTATTGCTGGTGGAAGAAGGGTACAAAGGAATGGAAGTTTTCTTTTAAGCACAGTTGTGGGAACATAACTGAATTAATATCGCACCGGAGCAAACACATGGCTATTCGTGACGGTCCGTAATTTTTAACCATGGTCAGATGACGAGGCCAACACCTGCGAAGGAACCCGACTCTCCTCACTTTCACATCACTCCTAAATGAGGACATTTGACACCGCGACAGATTTAAGGTGCAGCAGGGAATAACTCGAAGGCTTCGTGTACGAGACCTTTCATTAACACCGAAGCTGGCCTCATTGCATGAGTCCCTGTAGCGGCTACAAGTGTCCACGGAAGGTCATGGATTTTTGAACGTGTGCGTGAAAGCTGTCATGAGTGCGTTACTCACAGTAGACTGCTTGACAACTGCTAAGGAGCAAACACAATTTTTAAAATAATTAATAATATTCATTGATTAAAGAAACGAAACTTATTGTACATTTAATTAAGATACTGTGCATTAAGTATAGTGCAAAATGTTACTGATTTTGGCACATGGAAAAGTGTCGAAAAATGTTCTTTCTATCCTGAGTCATGACAGATATAGTCACTCACTAAAAAGTGAGGCCTCCTTGCACACTGATGCATATTTAGCATCTGCTATGCATGCTCTCCACTTAACAGTCGAGAAGTGCGTGGGGGGATATTGTCCCATTCCTCTCTCAAAGCAATTCTGAGCGCCTGTACAGTTTAGGGTGGGTGATTCCTTTGTGAAACACGTCTACAAAGATAATTCCAAGCATGTTCAATAAGATTTAAGTCCGGTGAATACGCAAACCATTCCATGCGCTCAATATCTTCGCTCTTTAGAGTCTCAGAGACATCAACTGTCCTGTGTGGGTATGCATTGTCACCCATGAACAGAAAGTCTGGACACACTGCACCCCGAAATAAACAAACATGACACAGAAGAATCTCCGTGCAATACCGCTGTGATGTAAAGGCAACTGTTTCAAAGATGTGAGCTGTGTTCTGCAACTATAAATAATGCCTGGCCACACCATGACCCCTCGGACATATCGATCAACCTCATGATCATTCTGTGGTGTGTAACGGGTCTCTCTCTCTCTCTCTCTCTCCACAGTAGTTCGTGTAAAGAATCTCTCTTCACGGTGAATAGGGATTCGTCGGAGAACATGACTCTGGATCACTGTTGATGATTCCAACGAATATGTTCTTTACACCAGCGTAACTTTTCCCGACGATGGCGTGGTTGTAAGGGAACGCACTTAACAGACTTCCGTGCATACAAGTGAGCTTGATTTAATCGCCGAGAAATTGTTTTGGCAGATACCCGAGTAGTGGCAGCGGAGACAAGCTCTGAACCAATCTGTCTCGGAGCGAGATCGTTGTTCCTTATTGCTGTTATGGATATATGTGTATCATCTCTGGGTGTGGTGCTCCTATCACGACCACTAACATGCTTTCTCAAAGCATTTACACCTTCCGCGGCTCTTTATTACCGCGAAATAACGCTTTTTGACACGCGTTGCTGCGGCAACTTGGGATACACTTTGCCCAGCTTCAAGACGCCCCAACTGCTCGGCCACGGTCAAATTCACTCAAATGATGCCTTGTGGACATTCTCCACTTGATACTTGCATCACAAGACGGAATTTATCTAAATGGCTCTCAAAACCTTAAATCGTGATTTTCTGTAGATACTTGTAGATATTGTTTGAAATTTCAATTAATAAACAGCTCGTGTGCGCTGTCTTGTATACAGGTAAGAGACCTTGCTCTACAGCACCCTCTACACTTACATTTTCTACGATTGAACGGCTTTCCGAATTGTAGTTTTACATAAATCGGTTGTTCCTTAGAAATTGTCAAGCAGTGTAGTTGCGCTACTTTGAGAAACTACTGTGAAATTGTAAGCGTACAACTGCTGTCAAACTATCAAATTTGGGCCAACAAAAATCTTGTTCAAACACTCGCTATCTCCTCCAGGTGGCATACATGACATGGAAATACTGTTTAAGCTCGTGTTCCCTGCTTTCCCTTAAAGTTTGTAAAGGTCGGTAGTTGAATGTGCGTCACACTGGAGAACACAACACGCTATTGGTGACGGTCTAAGGTCCATCTCGAAACTGGTACCCTACTTACCAAACGTTCAAGTCAATGTGAGGGCAGTTTAGGCCACGATATATTTAACTTGCACTAACTCCCGTAACACACGAAATGGTTTTGGTTGGATTGAGTTTGGAATTCGCAATTCTTCGAAGAAAGAAATGGACTATTTCAGGCTATGCGTAATTTTCTGTGCAGCACATTTTTATTACTCTGGTGCAAGAGTAAGATAATTATATTATTACTTTTTTCTAGGGGTGGACACCTTAACGAATGTAGCCAACAAGCATTCGTTTGAGGAAATGGGGATGGTAAGTGAGTAAGGAGCCGACAACAGTAATTCATATTTAAGCGAATTGATTTACTATAAAAATATTTCTATATGCTATAGACAACGAAAGGTTATCAATTTCTCTCCTTGCCGTCCAGTAGAGTCACGTGTTCGCAGCAGGGATGCGACATCGACAGCAAAAAATCGATGTTCAAAATTAAGACATCAATGTTGATAGTACATCGCCCCAAAACCATCGATGTTTTTTATACTAGTTCGATACCTCAAATGTGATTTTCTATAAATAAATAATTTTTCAATTGTAACTTAAATATTTTCGCTTATTAAACTTTATGAGTTTTTCTATTGAAATAGGTGAACAAAAACTGATTCAAGTCATATTCAACTTTTATCGATCCACAATAATCGGTCAATTAAACTTGATTCATTCGTGAGCATTCGCCTTTAGGGAAAAACCTCTTTCTGATGTGACGGACGTGGCTATCACTGACAATTACTTAATTGCACGGTCATTTTTTTCTTAATTTTTACTATGGTGCTTTTTTTCCTTAAAAATAAAGCATCGACACTGTTAAAACATCGATGTTAAACAAACATCGAATCCAATAAATCGATGGTAAATACAACCATGTTTTTATAAAACATCGACATCGATGTCTCATCCCTACTTTTCACACACTTCACCCTTGGCCACTTTGATCTAAAAGTATGTTCAAATTACTGATTGTGAAAATTAGGATGCTTGGTTATTTTTTTAATTCTTATAATGGTACTTTTTTTTTCATTTAAAGATAAAACATCGACAACGTAAAAGCATCGACAAGAATCGACATCGATGAAAAAACATCGGCTCCAATACATCGATGTTTTTTATAAAACATCGATGTTTTGAAAACATCGCATCGATCTCTAGTTTGCAACACATTTAGCACGAAAGCGAGGTAGTTTATCTTCGTATCGAAAACTGTCTAGTAATGACCAGTCCCAGATACAAATCCTTTTCCAATTTGGATCTTCATTCCCTTTGGTTAGTTTTGTCACGATGATGTACTGCAGCGATCAAAAAGTACCCGGAATTCTGTCATAAAACAAAAAGGTATCAATTTATTGGTCAAAATGTATTACATCACCTTCAAAGTAATCTCTTCTTACTCTAATGCACTTCTGGCAATGTTGTTTCCTCTCCTCAAAACGTTCGTCAAGTCGTTTTTGTGAGACCATTTCAGGGTTCATATCGAATTTTCTTTTATTGCATCATCGGTCTCAAAACGGTGACCATGAAGAGGGAGTTTCACACGTGGAAATAAGAAAAAGTCACACGGTGCCATATCAGGTGAATACGGAGCATGTGGCATCTCTCGTGACACTACAAAACGCTGTTTTAGGAAAAAATTCAATTTGGAACAACAGAGAAACGACGCACAGCAAACTTAAATTATCTTTCAAAATTGATTGACAAGAACCAAATGATACGAACTTGTTCAACAATGTCTCTTGTTGTTAAACGACGATCATTAAGTACCAACAATTCTCTGACCTGACTGATATATTGATCATGAGTCGAAGTGGATGGTCTACCAGATCTCGAATCATCTACGACGGATTCTCCACCTTCTTCAAAATTTTTATACGAATTAAGTACTGTTGTTTTTGAAAAACAATCGTTTGTAAAAGCTTTTTGCAACATTTCAAAAGTGTTTGTAGCTGAAATTCCACTGCGGAAACAAAATTCAATGCATCTTCTTTACTCAATTACATTCGACATTTAGGAAAATCAACGAAGTGAAAATACTTCACTTGTTAAAAACAAATTTATTTACCGACGATAAAATTAAATAAATCCCTCATTGTTGCCACATATTTATTATAAGACGTAAAAATATTTGATAAAAGTTTGCAGACGATATCTATTATACGAGTATATGTATTTTAACAGAAGCAGTCCGGATACATTTTGATCACAGTAGTATCTCATCATTAACAATTGACAATCTTGACCAGCTATTCACGAAAGAGGTATCTCAACGATTCGACTTGGACGGTAAAATGATCTGACTTCAAAATTGTATTGGATTTACAGAGCAGCCAGAATGCAGTCTCCTTTTATCCTATTTTATTTCTGTGGTTCCAAATTACGTGGTGTTATCCTCGAATCTTTCCCTTCGGGGGTCGATCCTGGACTGACGCCAACAGCCCGTTGTGTTTTTCTAGTGCAGGGATTCCCAATCGGTGGTACGCGGCTACGTTTCAGGTGGTACGCAAGGATGATACTAGATATCCAAATATTCTACGAAGTTTGTTCGATTTTTTAGTATGTACAACCCACGTTATGCTATTTCTTATGCCATTTGTTACTAGTTACTTGTGTAAGAGTGGTTTTTCTGAACTTTTGTATGTAAAAAATAAATATAGAAACAGAGTAAGTATTGAAGAGGACTAAAGAGTGAAGTTAAGCTCCATTGCTCCTGATATTGATATTTTAATAAAAGACAAAACAACAAGTTTCGCACTAAAAATTGATTTCTGATTATATTAATCTTCATTTGCTTGGTTTGTACTAATTATTTAAAATTATTTGTTTTTGGACCTGTGAGTAAAAATAAAACTGTAATTTTCAATAACCGTTTTTTTTTTCCATTATTAAAACATCATTAATACGAAATACAAGTGCATTAATCATAAAATATGAAGCTTTCTTGGTATTTTAATTAAAATAAACCAAGTCATTAGCACTTTTCTGGCATTAGATATTTTTTTTTCTAATGGCGGGCACATTTTGACCGAAGTCATTGGCCACTACAAGGCCGGAAGTGAAGGCCACTTGTGAAGGAGCACCCAGTGGGAGGGCCATCATTGCCCCTAACAATTACTTCGTAATTTTGGACCATGTTCAGATGACGAAGCAACATCTGAGCTGGTATACGCTTACAAACATCCATGCCCGAACCCGAATTCGAACCGGGGACCTTCCGATCTAGAGGCTAACACCTTAACCACTATACCGGTTGGTCGGCCTGACATTAGATATAAGTTTCTAAAAATATATAAAACTGGTGGTACGCCAAAAATTTCTAAAAATTTCAAGTGGTGCGCAGTTACTAAAAGGTTGGAAACCCCTGCTCTAGTGTAACGCTTATTAAATACCTACTTTTTTTTATTTTGATATGCCTACAAATAGTCGTGACCTGTCATCAACCTAAAATGTGCTGTAATGTCTCCTGTGATCTCGGTTGGAATTTGACTAATCAGCAGTGGCTCCTAAGATTTTCCAGGGCCGTGGGATCCCGGCAGGAAGAACATCTCATTAACAACCATTTTCGAGTTCGAATCCAACCAAAGACCGTGGTTTACAAAGAGGCTGGTACTCTTTAAGGCCCGGTGCATACATCCGATTTTTCAACGTGCGGCGCCGCTGCGGCAACGAAGCCCAACTATGCACACATAACCGTGAAATGAAGCAAGAACTCATTTCGCGCCATTTGCTTTAAATATCCTATCGAAGAAAACGTGTTTTTTTCGCTTACTTGGTGTAAAAAAAGTATATTTCGAAACAAAATAGACGTTACTGGATACAACCATTTATTAATTATTATTTATATTTCATTTGTTTATGAGAACAAGGTACTTCAGAACGGAGACGCATGTGCGGCGAGCTGCGGCGCCGTGGAGAACTGTGGTACAAATAGCACGCAAGTTGGAAATGCGGCGCAGGAGGCATGTGTGTATTATCCCATTGGTTCTAATGTATCTCAAACCGCACTTACGTTACCGCAGCGGCACCGCACGTTGAAAAATCGGATGTGTGCACCGGGCCTAAATCTGTCGTGGCGTCAAATGTACTCACCGTGACGTGATGTGGAATTTTGAAGAAAGGACTGCCAGCTCAGATGTGACCTCGTCATCTGACCGGGGTTCAAAATGACATGGTGTTGTCCTCTGATCTTTTTTCTTAGGTCTTTCCCCGCGCTTCCTGTGCATGCTCCGTTAGGTAGGTTGGAATAGAAGAACTAATGCCACGCTGTAGCAACATACGGGTGATTGGCGACGGTCCAAGATCAATCCTATAGAGAATGCTCCGAGGACAACACCTCATAGTCTTGAATTACTGTCACATGACGAGGTCAACCCCTGAGCTGGCATCCCACTCTCAAAACTTCAACACCACAACAGTGTGGAGAGTAGGGTGCCGATTCATGTTTGACCTCGTCATCTGACCGTGGATGAAAATTACTTGGTGTTGACCTCGGATATTTCCATTTAGGTATGATCTCGGTCCGTTTGTCAATAGTCCGTTGAGTTACTCCAGTGTGACTTATAATAAAATACCTACTAAACAAAAATTTTCCAAAAGTCTCTTTTTCAAAATACGATTAATTTAACTACCTCTACATTTAAATTACTTTGGCTAACTCCACTTTAGCTTGTTGGTAAGTTACAGGTTTGGAGGCATACAACTGCCTACCTCTGCTATTTCGTAGGAACTTTCATTTCCAGTGATTCCACAATGGATTCTCTCAATATTACAACCTGATTCCATAAGGTTATTTAGTTTTCTAAACACCAATGTGACACGCTTCATTCTTTTCGTTAACAAGACCTGTGTTTGGGGGTTAATCGTCTATTAGAAATCCCGAAGATATCCAAATGATCTTTTTTAGACTCTCCTAGGATCTCGTCGATGGCAAAACTGACTTGAACTTGATGGACGAGATTTCTCGTCCTTAGAAAAAAACAGTGATCTTGTCATACAAAATTGGCAATATCCCGATGACGAGATATCTCGTCTCCTTATCAAAATTGATCATATCTTCATTGACGAATTAATTCGTCAAAACCAATTAGAGGGTAAAATCAGCCCATAATTGTAACTTATTTTGGCTTATCACTGTAAAAAAATTTCTGAGAGAAACATTTCCGAACGTGCTTTGTGAATTTTAGGGTGTAAAAATGTAACCTACCCTTGTCCACTGATCACAGTTGAAGAGATGTATCTTTCTCCCGAATATCAACAGGTCGTTTCCAATGTTCAAGTCTCTCCAATTGTAGTTTCGTTCCATATCGGGTGTTTGGTAATGTCCTTGTCTCAAAATAGTTCCCTGCAAAAGTTTCACTGTATTTATTACATTTTGTTAATGCGATTTTCCAAACCTTCTTCTATTGCAGGAACCCAACAAATTTTTTTTCTACAAGATCTTTTCAGTAAGTTCTTAATGATTTATATTAAATTGTCTACAAGCCTTCAAATTTGTATATACCATATTAATATAATTATAAATAATTTTTATATGCAATATTAATGTATTTACATGACATTCCTCAAGCAATGAATGTTAAGTATTTTATCTATTTGTCAAAAAAAAAAAAAAAAAAAAATAGCGCTAAACTGTATTTTAACCAACTAGGGGGCTCCGTCCCCTGCTCGCTTACGCTCGCCAACCCTCGGGGATTGCTACGCAATCCCGTTTGATCTGCTTCGCAAACCAATACCTCTTACGCAAGTGATTTAACTCTCTTTTGCTTTAACACTTAATGCACCCTAAACTAACAGCCGCATGAGTAAAAAATCTTCTGCATCTTGTTCCCTGTATAATTTTAAGTAAACCCTCTTAATCTCCAAACTTTACGATGTGTACTTTGTACTTTATCGGTAAACCGTCTGAGAACAGAGGGGAAAAAAACGAGCTTTTTTCCTCGCCAAATAAAAAGAAATCGTTTTTATGGCAATTGTTGCTACGATAAATTTGATATCTGGCAAACCCGATAGTCAAAAATACAACCCTCCGCGAATACAATGCTCCGCGAATTTGCTCCGCGAAATAAAAAATACGAAATTTGTGTCACCAACTTTTGATTGCATCGAATTTATTTATGAACCAATTTTAAAAATAATGCTACCGTAAGAAAGAGTACAGTCTTAGGTATACTGCGCTATTTTCAAAATAAAAAACTAATAGTAATACGATATAGATATGACAGTTTTAGTTAGCGGTTGTAACAAAAAGTAGCGAAAATATCCAAAGATTTCGAATTTTGTGTGACCAACTTTTGATCGCATACAATTTAATTATTAACCTATCTCAAAAATAATAGTACCGTAAGAAAGAGTATATTCTGAGGTATACTACAATATTTTAAAAATTAAAAACTAATAGTAATAAGATATAGATATGGCAGTTTAAAAAAAAAGTAACAAAAATGTCCCGATTTTTCCCAAATTTCAAAAAAATATTATCAGGAACCAAATTGAAATATCAAAAAAAACTCGACGAGCTGCAAAAATTTACGTTGAGAGGTACTCTTTAAAAAAAACTCACGGCTGAAGACTGAAAATTTGTATGTGTTTTGCTCACTCGCGGAAGAAATTTCGCTTCTTCAATTTTGACACTTAATAAACCCTAAACTAATAGCCGCATCGGAAAAAAAAATCTTAATAATTGTCCAGGGAATACGATAAAGAGCATATCATGTTAATTTCGTATTTTTCCGATCAGTACTTTCTCGGGAAATTGTTTAAGAATCGAGCTAAACAGCACAGTTTTCAATCCTGCGGAGACGGCGGTAACTTTTTTTTAATATAGAGAGATATGGATTATGCGAGAGCAATTTGGTAACCGGAAGTATGATCCCGTTTTCAGTCTGGCTTGTTTGTTTACATTGAAAATCCCTCTTATGAGAGATGAAAAGCAAAGATTTAACTTCCGCTACCCACATGTTCTCGCATGATGCATATCGAAGTTACCTTAGAATGTAGTTTACCACCATTTTGTTGACGTTTGGCATTCAAACTTTTTTTTCGTTCGAAAATTCAAAATCATACATCAATTCGGAATTCCGGTTTTTGGAATTTTAGTTGTCGACGGGTTGAAATCGTATTCCAAAACAAGCCGTGACGTCATGTTTGGAATACGTAAAGCCCATAAACATTTTCACCACCTGCTTGACAGAGAATACCTCTCATAGAATTTCTTTCCATGTGTAGTAAAATAACTTAAGACTTTCGATCAGAGTCCAAGCTCTAGACTTGGGACATGGGTCTACATCCACCCTCTGTCCGAAACGAATTTTTTTATTTGAAATTACGAGTATAATAAATTACATTATTAAAATAATTAGTGTGTACGCAAAATATATCAATTAGTAGTGGTGTAGCGTTTATGAAAGCTCGGCATGCCCAAGTAAATACTCTAAAAACTTGAGAAAAAAAAATCATTAAACGCAATACTTGATTAACATGACGGTGTTCAGGGAGCCGGAAGAAGGTAGAATGGGCCACAAAATTGTTTTCTGAATACGGGCTTGATGAAGGACTTATTTATTCTTAAACAAGCCAAGTGATGCCACATCCGAAATATGTATTGAGCAATTCGCTTGAAATAAAATGCCTGTCATAGTGCATCTTGAACTCCTTCGTTCGACATTATTGTGATTCATTGCAAAGAGTTTCCAACTTCGGGTTTACAGAGGGATTTTAAGAGTAAACAAACAAAACAGACGGTCTAATATCCAAACATTCTCGCATGATTCATGTCGGGATTGCCTTAATCCTCTTGGCAGTTTATCCCAGAGTCGAAAACTGTCTTGTAGTGGCGAGCCATTGGTGCAAAAACCTCTTCCAAATTATCACTAGTTCTGGGCTAGGGACAATTTCTTTTGACTATATGGATTCCCTTTGTAGTCTTGTGCAGATGAGGTAACTCTTCCAGGCTCCCTACACCAATCTATCAATCTGTGGGCCCCGTTGCCAGTTGAAATAACGAGCCCCTCCTTTTATGTGCCCCTCCTCCTTGTGTTTGAACAGAGACATTTTGAATTTCTTTGAATGATTTTCCGTAGTTTAATCCTAAATAATACTCCATATAGGTTTATAAGAGTGGCATATGATATACTACAACAAACAGGACATTGAGGTAAAAAAGTGTTGAATAAACAAAAATAAACATTTGGTTAATAAACATAGTTATACTAATGGTAACATACAGCTTTAATATCCGGAAAATCAAAACGTGGTCTGTATATGTGCAATTCTAGAGTTGAAATAAAAAATCAAAGCAACTGATTAAAATAGAATTCAAACTTTAATAATACTTAACAGAAGAAGTATAAGTGTCCTACTTGAAAAACAAACACGAATAAGTTATTTTACACTTTTCTTGGTTTCATCATGGAGAATGTTACATTTCAGGGATTTTTACATTTTAATTTGACACGTGAAGAAGTTATTTTCAACATCGTCGACAGTTTTATGAATGCTTTACGGCATTTTTTGCCATGCCAACGGCAACGCCGCCTGTGTGGTGACTCTGATCTCGTCCTTAGCAAATTGCACCAGCACTTGGACGAGATAACTCGTCGAAACACCCAGATGGATCAAATGTAGACCATGATTGTTTTGGCAACGTTTGGCGTTTCCCATCAACCATCATTTTTCAATTCGGAATTCATTGCCTGGAATTTTTATTGGCTAAGTTCTGAAATCGTGTTCGAAAAAGAAGCCAAGTGATGTCGCGTTCAGAATATGCACAGGAAGTACGTTCCGTTGAAAGGAACACTTCCGCCACCTACATTTAGCTTGACGGGAAAATACCAATTGGCAAGCTAGTGCGAAACAGTGCAACTTTTGTCAGCCCAAAAGTACTCCCTGGTAGAGTTGGGTTACCCTTCTGTATATACTATTGCATCGTAAGTTTATTTTTATTGTGGTGGCTACGTTCGCCACATACCTCTCATACGAGTAAGTTTAAAAATAAGTTATACATTGAAGAGAGTTATTCTCACCTGAAACAAACCGCTATTTGGAACGCCGGGCTCGTTCACACGAAGCGTGTCGTTCTCCAAGAAGTAATAAACTTTCACAAATCGCACTCTCTCCTTTTCTGTTTTCCAATCGTCCATCGCCTCCCTCATGACGCCATCGAAGCTTAAAATCTGATAAAAGTCACAAACAAAATCAACGTGAGTACTTGTCATGGTAAAATCTACTTCAGATTTAAGAAATACTAATGCGAATTATCCAGTAAGTAGGAAGTCAAGTTAAAATCGCACTAAAGTAACACAACGGGCTATTGAAGACTCACAGGGATCTATTTCCAACTCGTAATTTTGGACCTCTGTTGGATGACGAGGACAGAGCTTGCACCCCCCCCCTCCCCATTTATACACTACGCCAACGTGAGGAGGCCATGACCGATTTGACTTGAACAAGCACCCCCCCCCCCCTACATACACAACGGTGTTTGGTTAAATCGAGTCTCGACCTCACAGTAGAGTGGACAAATTTTCTAGTGGAGAAAAAGTCGCACAAGTTAAGTACCTAATTATCTTTATTTTTGTTAGCGCAAGAATTTTCCAGCATTCTCATGGCAGTCTGAATGAAAATTTTATACATGTTAAAAATATCATAGAAGGAAAATTTAGTGTACTAGAGGGCCCGACCCCTGCTCGCTAACGCTCGCCAACCCCCAGAGGATTGCTTCGCAATCCTCATTGGTTCGCTGCGCGAACCTATGCTCGCTTCGCTCGCATCAATGAAGACATGTGTCCTAGCAGAAGGAATTGTTTACAAAATATGATATTCGACAAAAAAATATTTTTCAAATCTAAATTTTATGCCGTTTTTCAGAAAAGATATTTACAGTACCTCTGGAATCAGAATTCAAATGGAAATTTGAGCAAATTTTGACTCGAAATGTGAGCGTTGATTTGGAAATTGAAAACCCAGCATGTTGGTTGTGTGTACATTTACCCAGCACTCGAGCCACCCACGCTTTTTCATTGAGTTTGTTGTCGAAAGTTGTAATGCAAGCGTCTTGTTGAACTATAATAGTTTGCCCCGAAACGGACCTTTTTTTTAAATGATCCTGAAAAGATCCTCCGTTTCTTTGATTTCTATTATTTACTGCAACAGCTCGACTAAAATTCCTTTCTTTTTTTCAAAAAAATTTCTCCGATAACGCTATAAATTCAATTGAAGCGCGAGGCTTTGGGATAAACAAAGAATCGTACAATGTTGCCAAAACGCGAAAACAAATAACGTCTTTTTTGCGTGCCACGTAAGAGAATTATATATATAGATGACCAACTCTTAAGCGCATGGAATTTGTTTATTAAGCAATTTCAAAAATAATTATACCATAAGAAAGAGTACATTCTAAGGTTTCCCGTGATGTTTTCAAATTTAAAAACTAATGGTAATAGGCTATTAATATGACAGTTTTAACAAAAATGTAACGATAGTGTATCGATTTTCCCCGAATTTCAAATTATTATCAGGAAGTAAATCAAAATTTATAAAAATAATCGGCAAGGTGCAAAAATTCACGTTTAGAGGTACTCTAAAAAATCTCACGGCTCTAGACTGAAAATTTAGACGTGTTTGCGTGCTCGTTCGAAATTTCGCTTTTTTCGACTTTGACACTTAATGCACCCTAAACTAAAAGCTGCATCAGAAAAAAAATCTTCTCCATCTTGTTCCTTGTACAATTTTGAACAGACCATGTTAATTTCATAATTTTCTGATCCGTACTTTCTCGGGAAACCGTCTAAGAATCGAGCGAAAAAAGCGAGTTTTCAATCCTGCGGTTGCAGCGGTAACTTTTTTTTAAAAAGAGAGATGTGGGATTTTACGTAGAAACAACCACGAAAAAATGATTTTATACAGTTAATAGATACTCCTACTTCGTCATTATGTGTGTTGCAGTGTGGGTTAAAGCAACAGTCTACTTCCAAGAAATCTTGTGGCTCTCAGAGAGTTGATAAAACTTCGATTATCTGAAATTGAAGTGTTATATGCTCGACCGAGCATCTTAATTTGCTTAAACAGGGCTCCATCCACCCTTATTGAAGTCATTTCGGATGTAGAGAAGGCTCAAGAGGAGTTTTTGACAGATGTCTCGACGAATACACAAGAAAAACGCTTTTCATAGGGTATGAAAACTGAACTTCGAGCATTGCCTGCCGACCAGCGAGATTGGTAAAACTTCCTCACTTGTGTTCTCGTGTGATTGTAGGTAGATGCCCTTCAAGATAACCTTAAATGCACACGAATTGAAGTTTTTTTTAAATCAGAGGACGCATTGAGCTTTTTCTCTATCTGTTCGCCCTACCATTTTATTGCCTTACTAGAGCTTAGGTTTTCAGAGCCTCAGAGTTGAAATATATACAATGGCTTCGATGTCTTATTTCGGTAAGTATTGCTACTCATGTGAAGCACGCACCTTGTGGTACTGATACCTGGACAGTTATTCAAGTCCTGGGGTGGAGGGCCAGGTGTGGTTTGCCACACTAAAGCGACTTATCAATCAGAGACACATCGGATGATGTTTAAAGTCACTAAGTTGATCTCAATTGAATCCATGTCCTTAAATATAGCGGGTATAGAAGGCAATCGCATAATTCAATACAGTAACAGGGTGCCCCTTTGGGAATCCATACATAAAAAGTATTCCGTGGTTTGTAAATAGATGGTTTATAAAGAGGTTGTATAGAATCATCATGGGATCAAGTTTTTGGGGAAAATGACGCCCTCTGAAGCTCTTAAGATGGTGTCGTCACCTGTGATAAGTCTTCTTGATATCAGCACCAACTCTCCCGGTGGTTTGAATAAAATATGTTGTCCATCTAGATCTGAATAATTTCACTAATGACGAGATATCTCGTCAGCAAAATATTGCCGATTTTTCTTATGACGAGACCAAGATCTGGTCAGTTTTCTTCTAATGACGAAATATCTCTCCTAACAAGATCTGGTCAGGTTTTTTAATTGACGAGATACCTCGTCCAGACAACCACCAGGAGGCAAAAGTGCCCGATCTCACTCTTGGTAGCCCAAGTAACCTAGGTAACCGCGACCCTCCCCTCGGAGTACGTTCCACAATTCTATCTCCAACTAATATCCTCAAATCTCTCTCTGTCCATTCAGTTCAAAAACAAAATTCCTAATCCTCACTTTTGAATCCAGCTTTACCCACGAAGGTTTGAATTCCTCCACAGAGGTCCTCTTAGGACCATACGTGAGTTCGACCATCCGATCCTTGATAGTAGTCCAGTTCTGCGCTCTCAGCAAGTCCGCCGCTTCCTTGGGCGTTCCTCGGAGATCTGGATTCCGCACAAGGGGCACCCCTTTGCTGAACACCAGCGTTCGAGAACATTTCGGCTTCGGCTATGAAGTAGAACAGGAGTCAGTTAAAATGGAGAATACGTGCTTCTTGGGGATAAGAACAAAATACATAGAAGACATGGTAGTATAGTGAGGGTTGATAAAAACTTACCCTCTGCGAATCAGTCAAAAATATATTACAGAATACGTTTTATTTACAACTCACAGACCCGTGCATATCATCTGCTCCAACTTTCTCAATTGCTAACAACGGTTGATGGGAAAGTGTCGTTTACATTTGAGGCTATCAGAGCAAGAGTGACCCAACCCACAAAAACCCAAAATGGCAAAATAATTATTATTGGCACCTACAGCGCACTCTCTTGGCATTTAATACATTTGCAATACTTTTTTTTAAACTAGTCGATAAATGGCAATACCATTGTAGTACCAAAGGTGCATGAAATTCATTGAGAGGAATGCAACACTGGGCTAAACCACTGACAGGATCGCACTCTTCACGGGATTGCAACTGATTGTTCCTGCTCTCACTCATCCCGCTTTGTAATTATATTATGTTTGACAGTTCTATATCGTAACTTCTTTCACTGTTAGTTTGTTAAAGCAAATAGGTATAACATCCAAAATTAAAACTATAGTCATTGATATTGTAATAATCCTTTCAATCATTTTTTTATTTTTAAGTATGGAAATGTATACTTGGAATTAATTTATTGCTTCCAGGGTCCCAAGGAAATCGTCTCTTTAAAAATTTTCAATTTCAATTAAAAAATATTTATTAAAAAAAATCAACTGTATCAGAAAGGTCTCGATGTAATGTAGAATTTTACATGCACGTGACAGTTCTGTTCATGGGGTCAGGTTTGACCACTGCTCGCTAACGCTCGCCAATCTCCGGTGATTACTACAGATTCCCATTTGACAAAAGCCGACCAACCGGTATAGTGGTTAAGGTGTTAGCCTCTAGATCGGAAGGTTCCTGGTTCGAATCCGGGTCCGGGCATGGATGTTTGTAAACGTATGGTGTAGAGGCGGCTGGTGCACCTTAAATCTGTCGTGGCCGAAAGTCCTCACGTTGGGTTGGCGTGGAAGTTTGGAGAGTGGTTTGCCAGCTCAGGTGTTGCTTCGTCATCTGACCGTGGTTCAAAATTACGAGGTGTTGTCCTCGAATCTTTCCCTTAAGGGACTGATTCCGGACAGTCGTCAATAGCCCGTTGTGTTGCTCTAGTACGACGTTAACTAGAATTACCATTACCATTACCCATTTGACAAAATAAGCTGGAATCGGAAAACTTGGCATGGTTCCAAAGGCTGATGTCACCCATCTTTTTCCCGAGGGCAACCGAGGTCACCAGAAAAAAGAAAGGAAAGATTGGTATAATCAGTCTTCCTAAACGATTAGAAACATGACTGCTTCGCAACTCGTTTCGCAACGGAGCCTGTTTTTCCCGTAAGCCTCGACCGAGGTACGGGTAATCTGAAAGACGGAAGGTGAAAAACTGGTAACAAAGGCTGACGTCAGTGGTTAGGGCGAAAATATCAAAATCGTGGTACTTCTCTCTCCGGAACGGGGGAATGAAGGGTGGAAAAAAAACTAATAAATTCATTTTAAAATGTACTAGATTGAATTTTAAAATTCGGGCTTGATAGAAAATTGCAAAAATTTCGGACTATCTGTGTGCCAAATGTCATTATTGTAAGTGCCATAGATTCGTCAAGACAGTCCACACAGGCACACAAACACTTTCTTTTATAATAGTAAATGCATTTTATCCTCTACATTCACATGAATGGATTTCATATCTCAAAATAAAGTTAGTTTACTTTTTGTTACTGGTGTCGGTTCTAATTTCCAATAAAATGCATGGAACAATCAGTAATCAGTAATTTTACCTCAATTAAATTCTGGATGTTCATTTCAATTTCATCTTATTCCCTTTTCCAATGGTGATTTGGCATTTTTTGACTTTTAACCTGTTTCTCGTTCAAATTTTTTTTTCTGTGTTCAGTTCCATCTTTTCTTATTGTTGAAATAGAATAAGTGAGCTCATTTCGTTTCCCTAATTCACTACACTTTTGTTTCCTCTAAAAACACTACCTAACACATGCAATCAACCAACTAACGCCGAGCTCAAGGTCTTAATGTTAACTAAAGATTAGCATAACTTTGAGCTGTGCCACATTTCATGAAAGAGGGCGAGGTACAACTACACTCTACGTTTATTAGCGGTGGCAACGTTCTTGGCGATTATTTTTTTTTGGCGCAATTAGGTAGCGAGTTAGGGTAGATTAAGGCAACCCATCTGTCTTTACGGTTATTGTGGTATTCATGGCAACCTCGGCAAACGATAACTTTCAATTTTCATTTTGAATATTCTAGAAAATTCTTCCAAAATCTGTTGTCGTTTGATTTCATTGGTTCGTTTGAAATTATTTCTTTGCTCCCATTGGTTATTTTGATTTTAAAATATTCTTTGATTGTATTGGTCCTTTTAAATCTTTTTCTGTGATACCATTGGTCCTTTTATTTGTACTTCGACAGTTGATGAATTTTTATTTTTTTTATTTGTTTTCACGAAAGGATTAAGAGTTTTTTTTTTTTTGCCATTTTTGTTTTGATTATTTTTATACGCAAGAGTTCTGACGTTATCAAGTTGTATTATTTTTCTTGCTTTTTTTTTCTTTTATAAATCTATTTCTTTTTCAAAATGCCCACTATATTTAGAGTAATTGATAAGTTTCAGGGCATATATATATATATATATATATATATATATATATATATATATATATATATATATATATTCTTACCCAACATTCGAGGTTTAGTTCTACTGGAACACAATTGTGTTTTGTAATGTATTTACTTTTTGTGAAATTAAAAATATATATACTTTTCAAAACGTTTACAAGCTTTCATTTTCCGTTGTGAAAAGAAAAATGTTTTTGAAAGAAAAATATTTTTGAAATAATTCTTTCCTTGGCAACTTTAGAAGTGCGCCAAAAAATCGCCAAGGCCGTTGCCACCACTCATAAACTTAGAGTGTAGCTGTTCCTATATTTTCAAGCTTTCATTTTCCGTTGTAAAAGGAAAAATATTTTTGAAAGAAAAAGAGTTTTGAAATAATTCTTACTCTGGCGACTTTAGAATTTCGCCAAAAAAAAAAAAAAAAAATCGCCAATGCAGTTGCCACCGCTCATAAACGTAGACTGTAGCTGTACCGAGGGCGATATGAATTGTTTTAAAAACGCTATAAACCATACATAAGTATTAATACGCACCTTTTGATTGAAGCCTAGGTACATCTTTTGATAAACGGTAATGAAAGTAGCAACGAATTGGATTTGCTGGAATAAAAAGGGATAACCAAGTATTCCTCGACGGGGACACCGCTACGTAAATATAAATAAATTCTTCAGGTATCCTTAATTGAGTGACTAGTTTTGACTCAAAATAAACTTTGAAGACAGATTGGGAATGCTTCAAGTCGTGAATAATAAGCCAACTGAAGGTTTATTACATTTTAACACTAACCAAATTACCCGGCGTTGCTAGTGTTGAATAAATTAAATGTTGATTGAAAATAATCACTTCTCTTTCATGCAAGAATGCTAGCATCCTTTAAATCCCTTTACGCTCATTTTCAGTGAAAATGGCTATCAGGATAATCTGACACTTAGTTTTCCTTTGAATATGTTTTTATCTTGTGGCACTCTTGCACCTGGTAGGCAATGTTTTCGAATTTCATCATCGATATGAGAGGATGGTAAATTAAATTGTTACGGCATTCGTGACTAATTTAGTTTGAAGGAAACGCATTTGTTCTTAAAAATTTCATTCAACGGCACGTGGAATAACAGAGCGTGTGTTAGAAATAAATATCATCAGTGTAGACAAATTAAACTCAATCGATTAAAAATTTTCAAAAAACAGTTGGTCAATTTTACAGCGTTTCTAAAAAGAAAATCAATGTTTTGAACGATTCACGTGTATTTTATGTTACGTAAGAACAGCTTCAATATGTAGAGTCAGCAACCTCGAATCTCTGTCACTTAAGGCAAAAAAGTTCAATTTTTTAAAAAGTTACTGGGATATTATTCTAAGATCAACAAAGTCCTGTTTAAGATTCATTTTACTCCAGCAGATATAAAGTTTCTAACCGAATCCTTATGGTACTTTTTTAAATTCAGAGATTCGGTTTCTAAATGGAAACCACACGTATTTATTTAGAATGATAGATGTATCTACTATAGAGTATACAGCTTTCAACAGCACACATTAAATATGAAAACCAATTATAAATAGAATTAATTTTAATCGTCCTTCAAAAGCTGTATCGAAATTTTGACAAAATATTTGAACTACAACGTATGACTACTCGTTTTAATTCATCGTAACCCATCTTATTTAAGAGTGATTTTTTAAACTTTACTGGTCACTCTAAAATAATAAATTATACACCTTGGTATTGGTAATTGGTAATTTTGGTTAACGTCGTACTAGAGCACCACAACGTGCTATTGACGACGGTCCGGGATCAGTCCCTTAAGGGAAAGATCCGAGGACACCTCGTAATTTTGAACCACAGTCAGATGACAAAGCAACACCTGAGTTGGCACTCCACTCTCCAAACTGTCCACGCCAGCAAAACTTGAGGACTTTCGGCTACGACAGATTTAAGGTGCACCAGCCACCTCTACACCATACGCTTACAAACATCCATGCCCGAACCCGGATTCGAAACAGGAACCTTCCGATCTAGAGGCTAACACCTTAACCACTATACCGGTTGGTCGGCATTACACACCTTACTTAAAAATGTTTTGATTTGTATATTTAATTTATCTTTATGAAACAACAATGAACACACCATTGCGTATTCAACCAAAGATTTGAAGAAAGTTGGTCGAAATATACATATACCGCCAAGAAATTACCATATCTAGTAATATTACGCAAAAAATAAATATATCGTTAAAATTTAACTGCTAAATAATATATCTGCTATATTTAAAATACTAAAACACATACTACATACAAATAGAAACGAAATTCCGTTCATTTTAAAATAAGAAGTTACTTACCTTACTTAAAAAGCTTGTTTTGTGTAAATTTTATTTAGTTTTATGAAACAGAATTCTACGAATCATTACTTATTCAATCAAATATTACATAGCAATCAAAACCACGTCTAGTTTTATTGTAAAATCGGTAGTTTCTTACAGTACAGGTAAAAAATACGTCTGAATTCGTCATAACTCTAAGAACTCAAAAAAATAATCATTAAACGTTGTACTCATTTAACATGGCAGCATTCAGGGAGCTGGGAGAAAGTAGCCTAGGCCACCGTATTATTTTCCAAATACGTGCGTGATTAAGGACTTACTTAGGAACAGCTACACTCTACGTTTATGAGCGATGGCAACGGCCTTGGCTATTTTTTTTTGGCGCACTTCTAAAGTCGCCAAGGAAAAAATTATTTCCTAACTCTTTTTCTGTCACAATTTTTTTTCTTTTCACACTTTTTAAACACATTTCAAAACGTTTTAAAAAAAGTATATTTTTTGAAATCTTTCACAAAAAGTAGTAAGCTTAAGCACATATCAAAACACATTTGTGAACCAGCAGAGAAACTAAGCTACGAATGTTGGGTAAGAATACCCTGCAACTTATCAATTACACTAAAT
This sequence comes from Metellina segmentata, assembly GCA_947359465.1. Lineage (NCBI taxonomy): Eukaryota > Metazoa > Arthropoda > Arachnida > Araneae > Tetragnathidae > Metellina > Metellina segmentata. The sequence goes on from OX375880.1 coordinate 108,174,540, forward strand.
ACAGTGGGCATGTTGAAAAAGAAAAAGATTTACAAAAGAAAAAAAAGCAAGAAATAATACAACCTGATAACGTCAGAATTCTTTCGTAAAAAAATAATGAAAACGAAAATGGTCAAAAAAACAAAACTCTTAATCCTTTCGTTGAAACTATTATAATAAAATAAAAATTCCACAACTGTCAAAATACAAATAAATGGACCAATGGTATCGCAGAAAACGATTTAAAAGGACCAATGCAATCAAAGGATATTTTAAAAACAAAATAACCAATGGGAGGAAAGAAAAAATTTCAAACGAATCAATGAAATCAAGCGACTTTAACGGATTTTGGAAGAACTTTATAGAATATTCAAAACTAGGGGGCTTGCCCCCTGCTCGCTAACGCTCGCCAACCCCCGGAGGATTGCTTCGCAATCCTCATTGGTTCGCTGCGCGAACCTATGCTCGCTTCGCTCGCCTCAATGAAGACATGTGTCCTAGCAGAAGGGATTGTTTACAAAATATGTTACCCAAAAAATGTTTTTCAAATATAAATTTGCTGTATTACAGAAAAAATATATACAGTATCTCTAAAATCAGAATTCAAATGAAAACTTTGTGCAAATTTTGACTCGAAATGTGAGCGTTTCTTTGGAAATTGAATACCCAGCATGTTGTTTGTGTATACATTTTCCCAGCACTCAAACGACCCACACTTTTTCATTGAGTGTGTTGCCGAAAGTTGTAGTGCAAGCTTCTTGTTGAACTATGATTGTTGGCCCTGAAAAGAACCGTTTTTTAAATGGCCCTGAAAAGATCCTCCGCTTTCCTTGATTTCTATTATAAACTAACTGCAACAGCTCATTAAAATTTCCTTTCTTTTTTCAATAAAATTTTATCCGATAACGCTATAAATTCAATTCAAGCGCGCGAGGCTACGTGAAAAATAAATAATCGTACAATGTTGCCAAAACGCGATAGCTAATAACGTCTTTTTTGCGTGCCACGTAAGAGAATTATATATATAGATGAAAATAGAAGTTTCCGTTTGCCGAGGTTGCCTTGAAAACCACAACAACCGTAACGAAAGATGGATTGCCTTAATTTATCGTAACTCGCTACTAGAAGTGCGCCAAAAGAATCGCCAAGCCGTTGCCATCCCTCATAAACGTAGAGTGTAGCTGTGCCCTTATTTATTCGCACAAAGGCAAGCCAAATGACATCACTTCCGAATTACGTGCTGGAAGCATACGCCGTAGAAACACTAACGCCAACTACGTACATCTGGCATGACAGAGAAAGCTTTTCATAAGGTTTGACTTTATCAATGAGGTTTATTTCTTTTCGTCCACAAAATATTTATTTACATTATCACAAATAAAGGTCGGGCAGATGCTCGACTGAAACAGCCATATCATTTGGGAAAGTAGGTAGGTAGTTCCTTAATATCGCACTGAAGCTACTCAACGGGCTATCGGCGACGATCCGGGATCAATCCTGAAAGGGAATATGCAAGTATAACGAATCGTAATTTTGAGCCACAGGGCAGATGACAAGAACCCACCCCACTCTCCAAACTTCCACACCAAGCCAACGTGAGGATATTTGAGGCCACGACAGATTAAACGTGCACCAGCTCCCTTTGGCAAAGGGAGATAGTAGCATTGGCCAGCATATATTTGGAAAAAAAAGTTGCAAAGAAGTCACTTAACTCTCCTGATGTTTGATCTGGTTGAATTTCGACGAGGTATCTCGTCATTCGTAAACTACTAGTTACTTATGGACGAGATATCTCGTCACAAGAAAACTGACCATATTAAATATCTACAGTATTTTGATAACGAGATAACTCGTCATTAGAACAATTGGACAGATCATGATAACAAGTTATATCGTCACAAAATGTCAAGTTATATCGTCATTAATAAAAATCTAATAACCACAGATTCCGATGAGATTTTTTCATGGTTGCCGGCTTCTCATCAAAACTTTGAGATTATTGAGTCCCTTAGAAAATTTCCTTTCTTACATAATATATAAGTAGAATCTGGGAACGCGCTCGTGAAAATGCAGAAGCATGCGCTCTATTCATGGCTTTTGTATGTATTCTAGGGATACGACATCGACAGCAAGAACACGATGTTTCAAAACATCGAAGTTCAATATCAAAACATCGATGTTAATAATACATCGCCCAAAAATCATCGATGTTTTTAAACATTGATGTATTCAAACTTTTTTCTTCCATTTTTATAAAACTGGTTTAGTAACCTCTAACATTAATGTTAGCCCCGGGGAGATTTAATTTGCCAGTTGCCGTGCTTATTAATTTAAAACTAAGATTTTTTTTAACTGTCAAAACAAAGTCAAAATATTTATACGAACAATAAACAAATCTTTTGTTTTCAAATTGAATAATACAAAAGAAAATAATATTGACAAAAATTTGAAATAGGTACTACTAACTATAAGTATAAGTAGGTAGGTACAGCGGTCAAAAAAAACCGATTCACCCTATAATTGTACAATTTACAGCACAGAATAAAACGGAAGGTAGCAATCGATAGGGATGAATGTTTTCTACAATATCAATACTTAAAATTTGTCTAAGGGTCCGTCATCATATTAAATTGGGTGCTTCTATAATTTCAATACAAACCTCCATCTTTTATCCCAAATTTGGATTCTACACAACATTACAGGTGGTTTTGATGAAAAAATTATGTAAAACGGCGTATATATATATAATTTTGACCGAGAAAAATCCATAAAAACCTTTGAGGGAGCGTATAAATTTTCAGAATTCAATTATATTATAAATATTAATAAAGACGTATTGGCCGTCGCTGTCCATGACATGTTTCAGGCGCCTTGGTATAGAGTCCATTAAGATGGTTACAAAGTCAGAATCCATTCTGACTGAATCCCAGGATCACTTTGTGAACAATTCCCAATAACGATAACAATCATCGAATTTAATAAAAAGTCTCACTGCGCTACTAATTATGCACGTAATGAGCTGGAATTTGGAATTCCGATCTTTCAGTAATGTCAAATCACGAAATGTCAAAATTTGCCCCTGTTTCAATTCACAATTTTTATGAATAATAATTTCATAATTGATAAAAAAATAGTAAATTTAGTTTAATAATTAAAATGTTTATAGATTATGTTTGGGTTTTTGGGTAGCAAAGGATGAAAAAATAATTTCCAAGAAAAATTAATGTTTGTAGTCAAATATGACTAAAAACGTGAAACACCAATTTAACATTAAGGTATCTAATTTTCAAACACTTACAAAACGGTGAAAAATCCAATAAAATTCATGAACTTTTTTTATTTTTCGCCTGAAATTGTATGTAGAATCCAAATTTGTGATAAAAGATAGGGGTTCGTATTGAAATTATCGGAGCAAGCACCCAATTTATAATGAAGACGGCCCCTTAGACGAATTTTAAGTATTGATCTTTGTAGAAAACATAAATCCCCATTGATTGCTACCTTCCGTTTTGTTCTGTGATGTAAATTGTGTAATTGCGATCGGGCGAGTCGTTTTTTTTTTTTTTTTTTGACGGATGTACATAACAATCATTATTGTTAGTTATTATTAATTATTTATCAACTTTTGGGGGAGGAAACATAAACATATTTTTATGTCCTGCAAATAATTTATATTGGGGCCTATAGTTAATTTTCCCCCTTTAGCCGACTTCTTTTTTCACTAACTGTACCATCAGATATGGAAAAGCTCTTTCTGATGGGACCTATTTCGCCATCACTTATAAATTCTTAGTTGCACGGTTATTATTATTTTTTATTTTTACAATGGTACTTTTTTTTCAAAAATAAAACATCGATGTTAAACAAACATCGACTCCAATAAATCGATGGTAAATAAATCGATGTTTTGAAAACATCGACTTCACTTTGCAATCGATGGTAAATAAATCGATGTTTTGAAAACATCGACTTCACTTTGCAATCGATGGTAAATAAATCGATGTTTTGAAAACATCGACTTCACTTTGCAATCGATGGTAAATAAATCGATGTTTTGAAAACATCGACTTCACTTTGCAATCGATGGTAAATAAATCGATGTTTTGAAAACATCGACTTCACTTTGCAATCGATGGTAAATAAATCGATGTTTTGAAAACGTCGACTTCACTTTGCAATCGATGGTAAATAAATCGATGTTTTGAAAACATCGACTTCACTTTGCAATCGATGGTAAATAAATCGATGTTTTGAAAACATCGACTTCACTTTGCAATCGATGGTAAATAAATCGATGTTTTGAAAACATCGACTTCACTTTGCAATCGATGGTAAATAAATCGATGTTTTGAAAACATCGACTTCACTTTGCAATCGATGGTAAATAAATCGATGTTTTGAAAACATCGACTTCACTTTGCAATCGATGGTAAATAAATCGATGTTTGAAAACATCGACTTCACTTTGCAATCGATGGTAAATAAATCGATGTTTTGAAAACATCGACTTCACTTTGCAATCGATGGTAAATAAATCGATGTTTTGAAAACATCGACTTCACTTTGCAATCGATGGTAAATAAATCGATGTTTTGAAAACATCGACTTCACTTTGCAATCGATGGTAAATAAATCGATGTTTTGAAAACATCGACTTCACTTTGCAATCGATGGTAAATAAATCGATGTTTTAAAAACATCGACATCAATGTCGCATCCCTAATGTCTTCCAGAGCGCGCTTGTTGATATCGACAGCGAAATTATACAAATCGTACCTAATAAATGTGTCAACCAGGTCCCCTACCTAATAAATGTGTCAACCAGGTCGTACCTAATAAATGTGTTAACCAGGTCCTACCTAATAAATGTGTCAACCAGATCGTACCTAATAAATGTGCTATTTCTAAGCTGCTTCGTTCTTATTCAGAACTCCACTCGGTGCACAACATCCAAAAAAAAAATATATAATAATTTACGACCTTTAATAGTTTAAAAAAGGTAAATTTCCGTTGACCTTTGTGGTAAATTTGCAAAAATAGCCAAAAATTTCAAGAAGTAACTTAAATTTGGAAAATTGGAGCTTTTGAGACGATTTTGTTAAAAATGATACCCCTAATAACCAAGGTTGGAAGATAGTGGCAAAATACACGGCCTTTAAGTCGCTTGAGAAGAGCCACTAATTTAAAACTCTTTCAGATTGTAATTTAAATGTGTCTATTTTCAAATTTCAATAAAATTTTAAAAATTTCGGTCAATAAAAAGCTAAACGAATCCATATCAGTTTCTAGCTATTGTAATTGCTTGTGTGATGAAATTCGTCCTTTTAGAGAATAAAATCTTTTGACGTAGAATACGTTTTACCTTTCGAAACCGGGGTACCACGCCTTATTTTTGAGTGTCACAAAAAAGCGTAAGTGCGAAAAATTTAATAACTACAAATGATATAATAAAAATGATACATAAATGAACAATATTACGTTCAAAAGAGCATTAAACAAAGAATGTTATAAATGTTCACTGATCGCAGCACTAAGTTGAGTTACGAAAATGCCCGCGCCGCTCACATTAAATTAATCTAGCTCCGGCCACTTTTGTACGAGCATTATGTTTGAGGTGTTCATTTGTTTCGTCTCTTTACGCTTTATAAATAATATTAGAAATAAAACTTAATGTTTAATACTTATTTAGATATCGGACATCAAATTGTGGAAATTTTGCAAAATTTTCAAAATGTTCAAATATATGCATAATTAACAAAAGAAAAATTATAAAAATATCAACAGGAAGAAATATTGAAAGATGGGAAATCCCAGAAGATCCGGACATCCAATGCTGAGCGTCAACGGGCTCGGCGATAGTGCCTCAAGGTTGAAGTGTAGCGCTGCTCACATTAGTCTAGCTCTGGCTTATTTTGTGCGAGCATGACGTTTGAGGTGTCATTTGTTTCGTCGCTTTGCGCTGTATAAATAATAATAGAAATGAAACCTAAATACTTAGTACTTATTTAGATATTGGATTTCAAACTGTATAAATTTCGTAAAAATTTCAAAATGTCAAAATATCTGCTTAAGAAACACAAAAATCTATAATAATTATAGAAACGTCAACAGAAAAAAAGATCGACAGATGGGGAATCCAAGAAGATTTGGATATCATATGCTGAGTATCAGTGAGCTCGGCGAGAGAGCCTCAAAGTTGAGGCATCGTTGTAAGGAAATTGAGGCCCTTCAACATCAACAGCGAGTGCACCAATTGTGATATGTGTGCGGAGCGATGAACATTCGATGTATGAAATTAAAACAGTCTAGAACTAATTTCTTTTAATCTCATTCACCATATGGCCTAAGCCTTGCCACAAAAAGAAAACTATACTATAATTAAAGTGCATGCAAGATGGTTAGGGAAAATCCTACAGTCTCTACCAACTTATGTCTCAAATGTATTATCAAAAGGATATGTAATCCGTATTATCAAAAGGATATATTACACATGTAAAATGTATATCAAATGTATATCCGAAATATGGTCACGGGGTTGAGCAGATTACATCGGTTTCCTTTGATGGGTTCATTCCATTTTTCCGTGGGTGACTAGTAAACCCTTTAACCTGGCAAAAGTCGGGAGGTGAGGGATCACCCACGGGGACCAACCAACCATGTGGCCTCACTGACGTGTTCTACGCCATAAACCTAGCGTCTTGTCAAGACACAGCCCCATCATTTTTGTAAGAAGAGGAAGGGCTTATTGAGGTTTGCAGGTGGACAGCTCATGGATAGCCCCTAATCTTGGACTGCATAATCTAAGCTCCTCTGGTATACAGACCTAAACACAATCTAAGCGAACGCACTAAAGACGAAGCTATAAAGTACAGCCCATCGTACTTAACATCGGACCACCTTCGAAACTTAAACCTTCTTAAACGCAGCGGTAAGTTCCATTCAGCCAGCGCCTCAACCACCCACGAAGATTGGCAGAAACAAAGAAACCCAGAGACATTTCTCGCGATTTCACACTCCACCAGCGGATCCCGATTCAGCAGTAATACCTGCTCCCTTTTTTTTTTGTTGTCGAACACTTTGTCTCCCTACCTGAAGGGGGGGGGGGGAAACCTTGGGTGGGGAAGTAATTGGCGGAATTATCTACGCTCAGGGCGATCCGCAATGGAGATGATCCCTAGAGATGTCGAGGGGAGTGTTGTGAACACAGCAGTTGCTTTAGAATTGTCGGATTTGAAGATTGCCCTTTCTTGTATGGTTCTTAGCGATTTGTGCATGTGATACTGCTCTATAGGTTTAGAAACTCACTGACATTTTTTTCAGAGACACTAAATGCTTATTTTTATGATGACTAGAAGTAATAATCTGTGGTGGATTTCAAAAATTCGAAATACAAGAAAAGGGCAAATCTTAAAAACGTGTTACTGAAAAGTAGGTTTTTAGACTTGCTCAGTTATTCGTCTTGACCACAGATATATTGCTCTTGCATAAGAATGCTTTTAATTTATAATTTTTTGGCTTACAAACGTTTGGTGTTAGTCCTTAAGCAGCTAATAGCCCGTTGTGTTGCCTCAGTTAATTCAACTACCTACCTATTTTAAACAGCTAAATTTGTATGTCAGTTAATGAGTTTTTTTGCTCTAAACCAACAATATAAAGACGCTGCTCACTTGCTGAAGAATTATTATTTGAGCTCGAGAATTGATATATCGCACCCCGGCAAGAAGTGACACAAGTCAAAAAATAAAAATTTTGATGTTATGTCATTGAAAAATACGTATGAGGTGCCCCAGCGTGTTATATTACTATTCTATAGAATATAATAGAAGCTACCACCATCAATACTTACCTAAAATTTAAAAGAAGCCTATACTATTTCAATATAAGTTTTATAGTATCCTTTAAGTTGATAATTCTCAAATTCTGCAATTTTGAGTTGTGTCACTTTTCTTGCCGCTTGTGCGATATCTCGGCTCGATGAAAATGAAAAACAGTTTATATTTGAATTAATTTTTCTTTATTCTTTAGCCATCAGTTGTGGCAACTCTTCAAAAATATCTTTGTATTTTTTATTTTTATTATCTTTATGACCTATCGTCAGTAATCATATATTTTTCGATTAGCTTTTCGTCGAACTCTATACTTACAGCATCAATTATTTGTGGCAACGCATGGAAACCGCCGCCTCTGTTAGTATAAAGATAGAAATATAAATAAATAAATTTTTAACTACATACATTTCATTTACTTGTACGAACTATATCGAAAGAATGGAAATTAGAAAATAATTCTTAGTTTTATATTACTGCTTTTAATCTGAAGTGTAAAATACACTTCTTTGCCGAATTTGCTTCCAACTTTTACAGTTACAGTATGTCGAATGAACAATACTCATAGGTGTTAAAAAACTAACATATGAACAGTTTTGATTGCTATATATATATATTGAATTACTAAGAATTCGGGTTTGTTCTCATTTAAAAATGATCTTTTGCAGAAAAATATACATAGTTGATAAAAAAAGTTACAAATCCAAAACTTAGAGTAAAAAACTGATGCACTAGTACAGAAATAACATCAAGTTTAAAGACACTAAACTTTGAAAATGTTTAATGTTAATTTTGTAATGAGTAGTTTTTCAAGGGATGGCATATTATAATCATTACTTTTAAAAGTATCAGAAGTCTTCCACATTTAGAAACAATTCAGACCTTTTTAAGAAAAAATAAAGCGATAAATGTGAAAGAGGGATAAAAAAAATCATTAAAAAAATATTTTTTAAGTGTAATTGGACAACAAATGTTATTTTGCCCAATGGGATGGGAATAGATTTTGTGTATCCATAGGTTTAGAAATATTCCTTTACCTGAAAACGTATATTTACTTTCTTCGTGTGCATCTTTCACGATGAGATCCCGAAAAGTTGAATTCGATCAACGGAAATTCGAAAAGAAAACACGTGGAAAATTATTTTTGTTGTGGTCAAATGTAGTTATTATATTTATTCGAAATATTAGAGAATTCTCTCTCTACTTCTAATTTTTCTTTTCGTATAGAAGCGCATGTATTTGTCTGCCAGTTCTAAAATCTGAAAAACTGAAAATGCTTTGTAATTTAAATTAAATCTTTTCATTTTTCATAAGGATAAACTTTCTTGGAATTTGTAGTCTGTTTCTGATGAATGAAAATTGATGCGTCTTATGTGAATAAACTACAATAGAGAATATGCACTATGTCACAAAAGGTCCTAAAATGGTACTTTTTTTACAAATTCGATCATGAACAATCCGAAAATGAACTTTAAAAATCTCAAAAAAGTTTAATTTAAGCGTAATAAGCGATTAAAAAACGCGTTGAACTCACGTGACTGAAAACAGGGTGGAGCTTGGTGTGACGTCATAGTACATGAAATCTCTCGTTACATTCGCCGGCTGCATGTTATTTCAGGTTGCTTTCATTGATTTTACGCTAATTTAATTTTTTTAATTGTGTTGAATTATAGTCTTTACATTATTATTATTATACAGATTTCTTCTTTAAAAATGACGACTGTAGAACAAGGCTTTGTAAAAGGCCAGTCGGAAAATCTACCTAAATTGGATGGTATATCCATGTTTTCTTTTTTGCGAAACCATCCAAATTTTATGGGAGTAGAAATGAAAGGCGTAAAAGCGAAGAGTATGATAATATTTTGTACACCATATTTATTTTTTAAAAACATGTATTTTTATATTGCTTTTAAAGAGTAGTGCTATTATCATAAAGTTGTACTTAAGAAAATAGAATATTAATATATAGTTGTTCTCTTTTCCTTAATAAGTAACACAATTCATTCTGAAACAGATTTTTTTGTATAGATAATTAGAATAGTATATCGAACAAGAGCTTTATATTAGGAAAATAATTTCAAAGTAGATTAAAATTGTTGGGGTATTAAAATAGTGAATTTTGAAAGCTAACTTAAAATTAATTTTCTACATTAATTTTTTAGCAACATTATTTTTGTTAATGAACAATAATTTTTTTAATACATCTAAGCGATAAAACGTAATGACTAAAAGATGATCCAAAAATAATATGTGTAGAGAAACTTATTGCGAGAATTGCAACTGCATTAAATATTGAACTCAACATTTGGTAGTCCAACATTTTAAACCATGAAGAAGGTAGTGTGATAATTTGATTAAAATTGCAAGAATTTGAATTCTATAATACTTATCATTCAGTTTAAAGAAGAAATACGACACAGTTTTACCAACTGCAAATTAATTATCATGAGTATAATAATTCAATGTTTATTGATGTTAGCTCTCTGTATATTTTTTTAACAAGTTTTGATTTATAAATATATAGTATTCCTATATTTATTTATTAAATTCTTTTTTATGAAACAAGAAATTCTGCATTATGAGTGACTTGATACCGAAAGAATATTTTTTCGTTTTAGCAAAAATACAAGTAGTTATCCACAAGATTAAATCACACAATTCTTAATTAAAAACAATTAAAAATATAAATAATTTTTGGTATTTTAAACTTACCAAAAATGATCTTCACAGCAATACAAGCAAGAAGTAGAACACAGCTTTTTGTTTTTCTTCTAATCTCTTTTCATAACGCTACACCATCTTCTATGAACTTGTTCATATTTTGGTACAACAAAAAAAAATACTTTTTTGGTGTTTTAATCGTTGAATTATGGCACAAACGGAACAATACAATATTTGTAATTCTTCTTTTCAACTATTTTCGACCTTCCATTGCTGAATTAATCAAAAATCTGTAAATATAAGACTACTAAAAAGATACCCATAGAGATAACACAGTTCAAGGAACGCTTGATGGGAAAATCATGTACTATGACGTCACAGGCAAAAATCGTCAGCGACTGCAGTTTTTCGTTAAAAGTGATGTCCCAGTAATTTGAAAAGTATTTTAAATATAATTAATGTCGTCAGATTGCAGTTTAAGTGGCATTTTTCTACGTAGTTTTTCGTGCTCTATCATTTTAAAATAAATTTGAAAATCATGCATATTGTCCATTATGATAACGGATTGAATTCGAGTTTGTTTCAAATTAACAAACGCTTATTGTATTTTAAAAGATCCAAACTCATTATAGAGAATTCCATTACAAACAAGCCAGACGGTGAAGAGAAATTTTACTTACAGTTGCCCAAAATGCTCTCACAGGATACGTATCGGGGATACCGTATAATGCATTCTATTGCCGTTACGACAAGATTTGGCTTTTAATCTAATTTGCATTGAACAATTCGTTAATCCATCTACGCTTTCCGTCTGGTTTGTTTGCTGACACTGAAAATTCTGTTTTCTCCTGTATCAATTTGGAATTCAGAATTCAGAATTTTTTTGGCGAAGTAATTGTATTGTAAAAACAAACCAAGTCACGTTAAGTTTAGAACACGAATAGGAAGCACTTTCCGCTACGAAAACACTACTTGGGACATTTATGTTACCGGGAAATGTATATCTTATACTCTATATTTAATCTAATTATTTTATCAATGACACACATACAAAAATGTTCATAAGAAATTCATAACTAGTCAAGTTTGGTTTGTCTATTTTCGAACAAATCGTTTTAATTATTTTCGAATTTCGAAAGGATCTCTCATCAATGACACGTATAAAATTTACCTAAACATGTTGTTTATCGCAGATTTGATGCTTGTTGTTGTTGTCGTTGTTTCTTATGCCTACACTGGCAGACCAAACGAGTGCCAGGCCCTTCGAAGACGGCAAGAGGCGAGGGGGTGCGGCTTCCATGCAAGTGTGCCCCATTGGGAGGAAGTCCGACTTAGCTCGAATTTTTAGCCAACAGATGGCAGCACATCGACACTTCTCGTTTTTACGGAGAGGTCACATTTTCACGACATTCAATCATCCTCGGGCACGCGGTTGTAATTTTGATCCAAACCAGAGACCAACTAATCCCTGGTTCGGCACCCCCAGAGGTATTGGTTTATTATGGGAACATGGAGGACTTTGTGACCACGACAGATTTTTCGTGCACCAGTCACCTTTAGCGTACACGGGAGTTTTTGGTCAGCTGGGCTCGAACTCATGATCAGTCAGTCACGAGCTCAATGCCCTACCGACCAGGCCACCCGGTCCTTTTGACGCTTAACCCAATGGGTGTTAGCCAATAAACTGCCAAAAAAACTACGCTACCTACATTTATCTTAACAGTAACAGCTTCTCATTGTTATGGGAAAGCCCAATGTGCGTTTAATAACATTCAAAATTATGGGTGTCGTAATTAAAATTAGTTTCTGATTTTACACTGCATTATCTGTACTGTATAATTATTTTTTCAATGACAGCTTATTAATCGTATGATCCTTTAAGCATTAATTTACACGAATGCCGCGCAATACCACCAACTCATTTCGCTTGACAGAAAAAGCACCTCATAGATTATTTTCAAATAAATGTTGGTGGCTACCAGTTTGAGCGTGTGGAAATGATCCGTGAGTTTAAATTTTATTGAGCGCTGTTTCTTCAACTAGCTTATTGCAAACGTTATTGTGTTCTGATATCATATTTATTATACACGTGTAAACTATGATAGTAATAAATATATTTTTAATTATGCACGCGCAAACTATGATATTCTGAATGTATTTTTTAGTATACCCGTGCAAACTGAAACGGAGATGTGTAATGTGAAAAAAAATTAATTTGGAATTTAGAATTGGAGACAGCGGAAAAGAGTTGATCGGTGTTCTTTGTAATTTGGTATCGCTTTAGTATTTTAATAAATGTCCAATTTTTTCCAAGGGTTCGTCTCAATGTATACAACCGAAAAGCTTGTATACAACTGTTTAATGCAATCGTACTGTTATTTTGATCATCCAGAAAGATAATAGTCTTGTGTTGAGCAACTTATCGGTTCCTCATAGTTGGATAAAGAACCATTTAAACGCAAAACAAACGCTGATACTAGACGATTCATTGAATTTCGAATTAGAAATATTCATTCAATCAAAACTGTTTACATTGTGAAATATAAACCGGCAATACGTGTTGCCATCGGCGCAACTCTAAATCAATTACAAAATTATTTTCAACAATTACCGGTTCCTCAAGGTTCGAAAAAGAATTATAAAAAGAAAATAAGGCAAAATGTTGCTATTATATGACCATGGAATTTCTAATTAGAAATATACGTTTAATCAAAACTGTTTGCATTCTGAAAAAACCCCGGCAAAACGTGAAACTCAGATTGGAGAATATCTAACTATTTTGGAAAATATCTTAAAATTTATCGTTTGATGAGATTTGATTCGCCATGGAATCATGAAAAATAACAACTCAGTCAACACCAGATTTTGCGAAATACCATAAGTTGATTCGAAATCAAAAACAGGCTACGACTGATTTAAAAACTACGTTCGGACAATGTACACAAAGGAGGTACTATAGATCGGCGAACCAAAGAAGAAAAGGAAACGGGAAACGTTTCCATGCGGCGAGAAACCGAAAAACACGGATTTAAAAGATCATCGCTTTTCATCCCCTAACAGAACGCCACTCTCGCTCACGCTGAATCCCTTCTCCGTAATGATGAATGAACGAGTCCCGTCAGCCAATCACGAGCCGAGGACGACAACTGGCAGAGAAGAGACGGCACAAGGGGGTGTTGGCAAAGGTGTGACAGCAATACTCAAAACTACTTACTTTAAAACGTTCGCCCGGTTTGGAAAGTTGCGGCCAAGCTCTCACTCCGTCGTCTCCGTGTGAGTTAAGAGAAGACGAAACTTTTTTCTCCCTTTTGTTGTCGGAGCGGCTCATTAATTATCATTTGAAGAAAAGAAAAGCGATCCAATGGAAAATATAGAGAGCGCATCGTAAGTTCATTTGTTTTGTTCTGTAGAATTATTTTTGGAAAATATTATCGTTTGGCGAGATGTGATTTGCTAAGGAATCATGAATTCTCAGTGAAATACAGAGAGCGCATCTTAAGTTTTTTTTTAGAATTCTTTTTAATCTGTTTTGGAGTATATTTTGCAATTTATCGTTTGGTAAGAACTCATTCGTCATGGAATACTGAATTTGCTGCAAAATAAAGAGTGTGCATCGTAGGTTTTTCGGGGTTTTTAGAATTATGTTTGACTTGATTTTGAAGAATATCTTAGAAATTATCGTTTGACGAGATCTGATGCTCCACGGAATCCTGAATTCACTGGAAAATATAAAGAGCGCATCGTAATTTTTGAAGAATTATTTTTTCCTTCTTTCTTGGAGAATATCTTAAAGATTATCGTTTGATAAGATATGATTCGTCATGGAATCATGAAAAATAGCAAAATGTAGAAAGTTGCTATCTGTTTTAATTAAATTTCGTTTGGCGATAACTATTTTCATTCCATCTAGATTTCTTCGAAAGTTTAGATTCGGTGAGGATTACGGTCAAAGAGATCGGAATTCGAACGGCGGGGGAAAAAATAGATGCACGTGCGTGGAAGATCGATCGGGGGGAGGGGGATGGCGCACCGGTCGCTGCTCAGCGCGACGGTGCGAACGGGGAGATACACCCCCACCCCTGCTTCATAAAGTGGTCCTCGCACGAGAGTAGGCAGCAGAACTCGGTGGCATCATTTGAGACCGACATCCCACACCGTACGTGGACATCCGGGACTTTCGGTGAAATTTTTTTACTTCAATGTGAGTGGCCTCCTGAGCGAAGTTAGAAACTTTTCTTCGCTAAACTTTTCTCTTTCGAGAGGGAAAACTTTTTTAGTGTTTTATTCTTTACTCTCAAAAATTTCTTTAATAATTTTTTCCTCGTTGACGAAACCGATTGTACATCGGAGTAGACAGCATTTTTGAGTGTCATCTCCTCACTTTGCTATCTTTTGTATCATTTGAATTCAAACCGCTTCGTTTTCAATCATCGTGTTGGACAACAGTGAATGAAATGGAAACAATTTTTTGTGCAGTGTCGATAGTGCATTATTTGACAAATACTGTTGCGATTTTGTTTAATTATGAAGAATGTTTGTGAAAAAAATGTTGCCATAGTTTTTGGAGAAATTATATGAAAGCAATTTGATTCCGGCACCATTCCAAATCAACCAGTAGTGACTATAAACAATTTTGACAAGAACTTTCTCCGTCAAAACTTAGAACTACTCAGGCAGAAACATTTAATTCTACCTACTTGAATGGACTTTTTGCAACCGTTCTAAAACATATTTTCTATTGAACACTGTTAATTCTGGCTTAAAAAGATTGATCAATGGTGACCAATATTTAAAATTTGATTCTATCTATTTGACTGGAGAATTTTCATTATTGTTGATCCGTTCTATGATACATTTCATGAGGAACAGCGTATTACTTCATTCTTAAACTGTTCGAACAACTGTGACAGAAATTCAAAATCAGTGTCTACCTACTTGACTAAGAAATTCCCGTCATTCCTTCATTCTGATAATTCCCAAAGTGTTTTTGACTTAATCTCTACAAACAATTGTGACATACTTTCAAATTTGATTCCATCTACTCGATTGGAGACTTGTCCTCTAATCAGTTTGACAAATTTGACAGAGAACACCATCTTCAGACTTCCGTGTTCATCTAATTGTGTTGGTGAAAGAGTGGTTGCGACAATCCACCATGTTTCGTGTCCTGTGTCTGGTGGCGTTGGTGGCGCAGGCGGCGACCGGTATCAGCTACCACGGCATGTTCGCCGCTCAGTCCAACCCTCCTCCGGACCCGTGCTACGAGGAGATGTCCGAACCCCGCCGCTGCATCCCGGACTTTGTGAACGCCGCTTTCGGCAAGGAGGTCAAGGCTTCCAGCGAGTGCGGCACGCCGGCCAGCCGGTACTGCACCTCGTCGACGGACGAGAAGGGCGAGGCCGTCCGCAACTGCCAGATCTGCGACGCGGCCAACCCGAAGCGCGCTCACCCGGGGTCCTACCTCACCGATCTCAACAACCCCAACAACCTCACCTGCTGGATGTCCGAGCCCTTCCAGCAGTCTCTGCACAACGTCTCGCTGACGCTGTCACTGGGCAAGAAGTATGAGCTCACGTACATCAGTCTGCAGTTCTGCAACCAGAAGCCGGACTCGCTGGCGCTCTACAAGAGCATGGACTACGGCAAGACGTGGCACCCATTCCAGTTCTACTCGAGCCAGTGCCGCAAGATGTACGGCAGGCAGAACCGGGCCGCCATCACCAAGTCCAACGAGCAGGAGGCCCTGTGCACGGACGCGCAGTCGAACGTGGAACCGATCGCGGGTGCCCGCATCGCGTTCAGCACCCTGGAGGGGCGGCCCTCGGCCTACGACTTCGACAACAGCCCCGTGCTGCAGGACTGGGTGACGGCCACCGACATCAAGGTGGTGTTCAACCGGCTGGTCGGGTGGATGGCCGAGGCCGGCGCGGACAACGAGTCGCTCAGCCAGCGGGACACGTACTTCTACGGCGTGTCGGACTTCGCGGTGGGAGGACGCTGCAAGTGCAACGGGCACGCCTCACGCTGCATCCACAACCGGGAGGGGATGCTCGTCTGCGACTGCAAGCACAACACGGCGGGGCGGGACTGCGAGAA
Source organism: Metellina segmentata (assembly GCA_947359465.1). Lineage (NCBI taxonomy): Eukaryota > Metazoa > Arthropoda > Arachnida > Araneae > Tetragnathidae > Metellina > Metellina segmentata. The sequence goes on from OX375880.1 coordinate 108,191,102, forward strand.
GTGCAAGCCCTTCCACTTCGACCGGCCCTGGGGAAGAGCCACGGCCCACGAAGCACACGAGTGTGTCGGTAAGTCCCTTTTCCATTCACTTTAGTTCCTAAGAATTTACAGAGCAGTTTAGATTTTACCCCCACATGGGGAAATTAGCGAGTCCACTCTGGTCTGATGTGATAAAAATCCCATTGAGTCCTAAATTTAGCTCAACAAAGTTGCGTGGGGTGAAATCTATACAAGTCCAATATTTTGTATTTTTGTATATTTATTGAAAACGACAAGGACAATAACAAGAAACGAGAAAAGTTGGTAGATACACTCCAGTGTGGTCTTCCTTCGACCACGTCCCAGATCAATCTGATCAAATTCCCCATCGGGTAGGGAAGACGCGCGTTTTCAATTCCTTCTCATAGGGATTATCAAAAAATCTGTGGCTAAGTTGCCACAAGGTCCACCATCATAGTTAACTTTTTACCACTTCCCAATTTTTAGTCGTCATTGATGCCGATGTCGTCATTGGAAAGTGTTTGTCTTGTGAAGACAGACAAACAAACGTTGTTTAGAAAAACAAAAACGTTTAATTAAGAAAACACGAAAAGGACTTTTGTACACATTTGGAGCAAGATGTATCTCTGCTCTGGATTACTTAAACATAGGCTTAAAAAAACCAAAGAAACACCATTTCACACGAGCTGTTTCGTCCCTCGCCAAAACTGCTCTCCTGCACCCCCCTTTTCCTCCTTCTTTCCCCTCTTCGGACGGAGGTGGTTTTACGTCACAAGCCTTGGAGATGTCTCCTTCTGGCACCGGACCTTATCTCGCCTCGGACCGTACAATCATTGGACTCCAGTAATAAGCACCAGTCCTTCTACTTTGTCCTCCAGTACCATGGTTCCTGAACCATCGGTTAGTTCGGGTAGTCCTTGCCAGAAAGTTGTATCTCTAATTTGTGTCGTGAAGCCCCAACCGATGTTAAAGTTCCTTTGCACCTAAATTCTTTTCACCTTAACCTACTTGGTGGTAGTCACAACGAGGTATCTCGTCATTAGCATAACTGACCAGATCTTAATGGACAAGATATCTCGTCCAAAGAAAAAAAAACTGGAACAGATATTGGTCTCGCGCGCGCGCGTGATCATCAAAAACTCGATACTGTCCAAACCACGAGATATCTCGTCATTAGCAAAATAGGTCAGATCTTGATGGACGAGATATCTCGTCGAAACTACTTGGATGGTTAAAATAGCGGCTCTTAGATTCGTTATCTTGTCCTTAAGCCGCTGGAAGCATATCAGGTGTATAACCCGGTTCTGGAGGTTGGTATTCGTGACATGAAACTTTGAATGAGTCTTACCATCAGTTAGGTGCCGATTAAACATAAACAATGCATTCGCCCTGTTGTTGTCAGACCTCATTCGTTCGATGCCAGAAGCGATCGCAGTGATTACGAGTTGACGAAACAAATAATCTAAATTGATTGGAAGCTCTTTCCCCTTACTAGCCTACTACCTTCCTGGATATGGACTCCGCTATTGCCATATGCTTTTCCGCCAGAACCGCAATGTGACTGGTTGAGGGATGTAACTGTTATCAAGTGATGTTAGGTTTTTGGACACATAAATGCATCACATAACCTCAAACGCTCTGGGACACATTTGCAGAAACTGCTTTCTTAGTTATCTAGGCAATGTAATGCAGTGTCCCAACCTCTGTTGGTCATGCACGTTTTAGTACGCTCCACAACCTGAAGGTTTTCCTGCATGATTTATTACTAGTTTAAGATTTCTTGGTCAATAGAATGGCTTTTCATGATATTTTCAAACAATTACTAAGACTATTTTGTAGGATATTTTCTAGACGGCACACACTTAAATACTTAAATAAGTTTTCATAATAGTATAAATGAAGAACACAACTGTAAAAACAACGAATGTTAGTAACTATAAAAAAGACAACAGCGTTAATTTACAAGTTCGAACCATGTATTCACGAGCGTGTGGATGTATTTTATTATTTTCAGAATTGATTAAAATTGTTCCTTCATTCAACCCTTTAAAGATGTACATAAAAGCAATAGTACCTAACGTCTGAGAAATCTTGTGCCACTCAAAGGTCTTGGGCAGCGATTGTCAACTGTTATGCCGCAAGAATGTTACTGGTGTGAGCTACGGATGGTGAAAACGGCTTTTATTGTGCAAGATTTATTTATTTTTCAACGGTTTAGGTTTGAACTTTAGACAATATATTGTTCTTACAAATAATTTCAAGTTATACCCGTATAAAAAGTTCGAGTATATTTTTTCATTACAAAGTACCATAAGTAAAGTGTTGCAAAAGTAGTTTTAAAAGCCCTTTTTGTAGCAAAAATGGTTGGTATTTACTATTTTCTTTCAAATCAAACAAAGGTATAACATTTTTTGTAAGCACCACGTAAGAAAATTTTTTATTTTGCTATGCTACAGAACTTAAGTAATTAGTTTATGCATGTCGTGAGATGAAAAGAGTTGAAAATCAGAGGTCTAGGGAGGAAATCGTAGAAAGCACATACTCGGATTTTTAACTCCACATCTGAACTCTGGTACCAGTTTAGGTAACGAACCCCTCAGAAACACAGATATCTTCTCCGGGTACTCAATGTTCAACTAAATGTATACATTCCTTTTTTTCTCTTTGAAAGCTTGTACTGCTACCATTTTACACACGATAAAAAACAATTCAAAACTTCTCAATCCTCCAGGTGGTTGTCTCGACGAGGTGGCTTGTCATTAGCAAAACCTGGATGGACGATATTATCTTGTTACTAGGGTAAAACTGACCAGATCTTGATATCCTAATCATCCAAATGTCGGCAATATCGTGATGACGGGTTATCTCGTCGTTAGCAAAAATGTTTACATTTTAATGGATGAGATATCTCGTTAAAACCACCTGGAGGATTAAATTTAGAAGATTTCAATTGCAAGCTTTTCTTATTTACCGAGACGTAATACCGTAATGTCGACGAGATCCCCCTTTTATGTGTGCACCAGTTATGTTTAACCCTGTGAGGGGTTCACAGGCATATTTATAGATTCGTTCTTGAACCTGCGGTCTTTCCTGCATGAGTTCTAGCCCCTTTTGACCTTCACGACCAATAGAATATTCCCTGATTCTTTCAAGCAATAGATGGAGATATATTTAGTACTTCGGCACTACGCGATCAGCACGGTGTTGCCCGAGACAGTACTTTTCGTGGGGTCAGGTGTGACCACTGCTCGCTGACGCTCGCCAACCCCCGGTGATTGTTACGTATTCCAATTTGGGTTGCTTTGCAAACGAACTCCATGGGCGACGCCGTGATGGACTCGAAGTGTCTATTATCAACGACGTAAATCAAAATATTCTAAAATCGAAAAACTTGTCATGGTTCCAAAGCATTCGGTCTAAAAACACTTGTGAAGTCAGCGATCGAAAATCCCATAATCAGCTCGCTTCTTCAATGACGTCACATCCAGTATTAAGTCAGAATTAGGTCTGCATAATCGCATGAATCTTCTTTGTATGATTTTTCTTCTAATGACGAGATAATAATGATGAACTCGTACATCAGATCTCCAAGGGTTATTCACCCACCAGAGTCACCTCTATTCAAAATGAAAGAACCCTGTTTCTATAGTGCCCGCCATAACTTAAATTAGGTGTCGGGAGCAGTACTCGTGGTAGACAGACGGTAATGGTAATTTTTAATTGGGAGTAATATATTTGGTTGGTTGTTATTGATTAAAAAAATAAAAATAATTTAATTGGGAGAAATAATATGGAGCCCAGAATTGTACAGCATATTCTAGAGTAGTTACGTAAAAGTACGCTAAGTAGAAGTATTTTAAATAATTTTTTGAAAATACCTGTACGTTTTGAAGTGAGATTAATTTTATGCTTTAAACTTCCGTCTCAAAATGTGTATTTTTTCCATGAAAGGAACATTTTTTCAGTCTATTCTAGCTAATTAAAAAAAGGATATACAAATGTAACATACCCTATAACATATTTTAACACAGGCATTCTTTTCCCTATCTGCTCAGAAGAGTTCATTTTGACTGTTAAAAAAGATAAAAATTGGTCAGTAAAAAAGTATAAATAAATAAGAATTGAAGGGTAAAAAACACAAAATTTAAAGTTTTAGGCTTTTAAAAATTTCCGTGTTAAAGTGTTAAAAAATGTCTTCATAAACTTGATAAAAAAATTTAAGTCAATACGCATTAAAGATTCTGAGAAAATGTTCCTTAAAATTTGACAATTTTAACATTACGGCGTTAGGACAGCACCGGTCCCCTTAAATAAAATAGGTTAACTACATTGGGTCTTCTTTTATACTTTTAACTGCATATTTTTGTATTTGCTTAAACTAAATTTAATTTGAAAGCAGAGTTATTTTATTATTTTGATTTGTTCTTCACTGTCGTTTCAGTTTTGGCATATTTCCATGTATAGTTAAGAAATAATTACGAGCCTTTTCAGACACAGACTTAAATATTTCTATAAACTTTACGACAGAGTGAAAAAATAAAACTCAAATTACTTAAGATGAAAGTGTATAATCTAACCTAGCTTCACAACTTTCTCAAAAAGGGTGGAAACTTTTATAGAACGCAACCATCCAAGTTTTTAACTCATTCAGTTATGTATTCCATGTAAATATTCTTAAGCCTTTTCTTAATATTCGTTTCCTTTTCACATATGCATTTCATTAGAGAAAGGAAAGGACTTATTCAATGCAGCAGGGAGCGAGAAAGAACTACTTCAGCGTGTTTAAAAAAAATTCGAAAACTTTTCATTTCTATCAGAGGGTTTTTCAGTCCAAACAAATCAAACGGTTCGCAAGCATTTTGCTCTTGCACGCGCTGTCCTATTGAATCGGCTGTTTGAGAAACCCCATAAGTCACTTTTTGTCGAAATCGTGTTTTCGGTAAAATTCTATTCCTCAGAGATAGACGCATCTTTTAGAAGTGAAACCCCACGAGTCAGGTCATTCTACATAGAGTTGGCTCGTATGAAAGTTTTTCGTTTATTCGAAAAAGCCCATAAGTCACTGACTTAGGGGCTTTCTCGAAAAACGAAGCCTATACGTCACTGACTTATGGGCTTTCTCGAATAAACGAAAACTTTCATACGAGCCAACTCTATGTAGAATGACCTGACTCGTGGGGTTTCACTTCTAAAAGATGCGTCTATCTCTGAGGAATAAATTTTTTACCGAAAACTCGATTTCGAGAAAAAAATTGACTTATATGCGCAAAGTTCCAAGGGATGAGAAAGTGGCTTTTAAAATCTCGCAGCTCATGGAGTTTTCACACTCTTTCAAATATTAGGATGTTGAAATAGACAAACCTTTTAATGATGGGTTTTGCAGCCATACTTTTCGGTTTAACAACAATAAAAAACTGCTTCTATCACTCCCAAATGAAACAGTATAACCAAGTGGGAAAATCCAAATCAACAAGAAAAAAATTGAAGACATAATGAACTGATGAAATACATCCCAAATGAAGAAAACATTCAAGCATTCTACAAAGAGATAGTTCACCAGTGTTCTACAGGTACATCTGATTCTCACACAGTTGCCAGAGAACTACGCTACTGATGAATAAGTTTTATTTCACTATTTATACCACTCTTATTCATAGAACTAAATAATCTATATATATAATTCTCTTGCGTGGCACGCAAAAAAGACGTTATTTGTAATCGCGTTTTGGCAACACTGTACGATTGTTTGTTTATCGCGAAGTCTCGCGCATCGATTGAATTTATAGCGGTATCGGATGAAATTTTATTGGAAAAAAAAGGACATTTTAACGAGCTGTTGCAGTTAGTTTATAATAGAAATCAAAGAAAGCGGAGGATCTTTTCAGGGCCAACAATTATAGTTCAACAAGACGCTTGCACTACAAGACGCTTGCACGGCAACAAAATGAAAAAGTGTGTGTCGTTTGAGTGCTGGGAAAATGTACACACAAACAACATGCTAAGTATTCAATTTCCAAAGCAACGCTCACATTTCGAGTCAAAATTGGCACAGAGTTTTCATTTGAATTCTGATTTTAGAGATACTGTATATATTTTTTCTGTAATACAGCAAATTTAGATTTGAAAAACATTTTTTTGGTAACATATTTTGTAAACAATCCTTTCTGCTAGGACACATGTCTTCATTGAGGCGAGCGAAGCGAGCATAACTTCGCTCAGCGAACCAATGAGGATTGCTTCGCAATCCTCCGGGGGTTGGCGAGCGTTAGCGAGCAGGGGGCAGGCCCCCTAGTCTTATTTATTTGTGTTTCCTATTTATTTAATATTTTTACTTGTTTTAGGATGAATATTTGTGGAGTACTAACTGTACTTTTTACTTTATATAGTTTAGAATGCAATTACTTTTTGCCAAAAGTATATGTATTTGAGAAACCACATAAGTCAACTGACTTTAAAAATCCATAATAATTTAATTATTTATCTTTTGAGACCTCCATTGAGCACAAAGATTTTATTTAGCTCCAAACAATATATTTTATTAGAAACAATAATACAGAGATTGTCGGTTAAGGTAGAAACAGTTTTTTCTTGATTTCCCAAAAACTGTTCTCACCTGACTTATGGGGTTTCTCAAACAACCGATTCAATTAGTCTCGATTATATATGTTGGGGTTACCTTAAATGTAGTTTACAACCGTATAAGCAACGTTTGGCATTCAATATAATCGATATTGACCCAATGAACTATCTAAAATCAATACGGCAATTATTCTTTTGACTTTTTTTGTAAAAGCTAAAATCGTACTCGGAAAAACAAATCAACTGATTTCGCATTCGGGAAACGTACATGAAACCACAGAGGAAGTATAAAAGTAGAGGGATCAATCGTAACCTATTTGCGTACAGGATCATGTGAAAGAAACTAGGAGTCACGTGACCCTTGGACTGCATTCGTCTGCTGGATGGAACCAAGCATTCAAATACAAATACAAATACAAATATTGACGACCAGCTACAGGCTCAAGCCCAACAAGGCTGGTCCTTTGTTTATGAATTCTCCAATTCCCACTGACTATCCAATTGTGTCTTAAATTCGTACACTCCCTTTGAATTAACTATATTTTCTGGCAACGCGTTCCAACTGTCTATTACCGTATTAAAGTAGTAGTTTTTCCTTAAATCCCGATTAAAATGTGTCTTATTCAATTTATACCCATGGCCCCTTGTTCTGTTATCCCTATTGAAATTTAAGCCCTCTGTGTCCCCTTGTTTTACAAACTTGAAAAGCTGAATCAAATCCCCCCTCCTTCTTCTTCTTTCCAGTGTATACATGTTTAGCTTACTTAAACGTTCATTATAGTCGAAATTTGCTAGCCCCTTTATTATTTTTGTAGCTCTGTGCTGAACCCTTTCAATTGATTCTATGTCCTTTCTCATATATGGAGCCCAGAATTGTACAGCATATTCTAGATGTGGTCTTACTAAAACCTTATATAACGGCAAGATTATATTCTTATCCCTTGAAGTTACAGTCTTTTTAATATACCCCAATAACCTATTAGCCTTTTTACCCGCAGCTGAACATTGGTGACCCATTTTAAAATCCCTGTGAATTATCACCCCAAGATCCTTGACTGTTTCTCCCTCCTTTACCTTTACTCCCTGCAGGCAGTACTCGGCTCCACTGTTCCTGTAACCCATATGCAGAACTTGACATTTCCCTACATTAAATGACATACCCCATTTTACAGTCCATTCGGATATCTTATCAAAATCTCCTTGTAAATTTTCTATCTGATTTGATTGGTCCACGGAATATGAGAAGACGTCCACCCATTGATTCACCATCTGATTGATCATCTGATAGGACAGGGTGTCCTAAAAGTTCCCCGTACTCCAACTTTAAAAAAATTATTGCCCGAGCTTTTTTTTGGAATTATTGAATTTTATCGTCTGCTTATAGTTTTATCGAATCTTTAATACTTATCGTTTGGTTTTCTTCGCGCTCAAGTTGTGCGATAATAAAGTTCCACGTCATTTTGTTCTTCATTGTAAGTTGCGTTTATCACGCATTCAGAGAATTGCGCTGCTTGAGGTTTATTTTGAATATAAATCATATGAAAGATGTAAAGAATTTGGGCGACATAAATATCCAAATGATGCAATACCGAGAAATGATACGCTATATCAACTCGTTCGGTGATTTCGTGAGACAGGATCGGTGGAATACAAAACACAAGATTGGAAGACGGAAAGTCGTTCACCAGACTTTGTGGAATAAACTCAACGGAGGATATTGCAATCCCTCATCAATCCGTGCGGCGTTTGTCGCAACAAATGGGCACATCACAGGGATCGATACATCTATATACATATTTCTCTTACGTGGCACGCAAAAAAGACGTTATTTGTTACCGCGTTTTGGCAACATTGTGCGATTGTTTGTTTACTAGGAGCCTCGCGCCTCATTTGAATCTATAGCGTTATCGAATGAAACTTTATTGAAAAAAATGAATTTTAGACGAGCTGTTGCGGTTTGTAATAGAAATCTAAGAATGCGGAGGATCTTTTCAGGTCTATTTAAAAAACGGTCCTTTTCAAGGCTAACAATTATAGTACAACAAGACGCGTGCACTACAACTTTCGACAACAAACTCAGTCAAAAAGTGTATGGGTGGCTCGAGTACTGGGGAAATGTACACACAAACAACATGCTGGGTATTCAATTTCCAAAGCAGCGCTCACATTGCGAGTAAAAATTTGCTCAAAGTTTTCATTGAAATTCTGATTCCAGAGGTACTGTATATATATTTTATGTAATACAACAAATTTAGATTTGAAAAATATTTTTTTGGAATATATTTTGTAATCAATCCCTTCTGCTAGGACACGTGTCTTCATTGATGCGAGCGAAGCGAGCATAGGTTCGCGCAGCGAACCAATGAGAATTGCGAAGCAATCCTCCGGGGGTTGGCGAGAGTTAGCGAGCAGGGGGCGGGCCCCCTAGTAAGGCTTTAAGAGCTTTGCATTTTCGTGTTTATCGTGTAAAAATGTTACAGGAGCAAAAGCCACCGGACGATGAGAAGCGGGTTTATTGTTGCCAATGGTATTGCGATCGACTCATCTCAAGAAGCTTTTGGCCACCTCGTTCCCCTGATCTGAGCATCCCTGACTTTTTCCTGTGGGGATATTTAAAGAACAAAGTTAATGAAGATAATCACCAAACAATAGGTGATTTGAAAATTGCCATTACTCGAAGGATACAAGAAGTCACTCCCCGTATCTTAAAACGCGTTTCTAAAAATATGCGCAAACGACTTCAGTTTTGCCTCCAAGAAAAGGGCGGAAATTTTAAACAGTTATAATAAATATAAGTTCACATTTTTTTCCTACGTTTGGTTAAAAGTGCTTTTTACCATTGGCATAAAAATAATTGTTTTAAAGTTTGTTGTTTTTGTATAATAAATTCACGAATCGTCATTACGGGAACTTTTAGGACACCTTGTAGTAGACTTTGGCAATTTCACCACTTTTGTCGCCCCTCAATAGAAATACGGATTCACACGCCCGCACTGGCATAAGATGTTACATTGCCAAGTGAGGCGATAAGACATAAAATCGGCCTGTCAACCAATTCTTCCCTGAGCAGTCTGTAACTGCTAGTCGACATATTCGTCACACCTTTTGAAACTCTTCTCAATAGCAATGCTCAGTGTACTTACCTGTATATTTCACGTCTATGTAGGAAATCGCCTTAAAGCCGCAGAAACACTACCGCCGCTTACATTTAGCTTGACAGAGATCGAGCGAATGGGCTTTTAAATGTCGTATTCCAAAGGTGGAGAACATGAAAACATTCACTTCACATGTACAGCACTGGGGGAGACTATTGTGATTAGGGTTGGCAACTTTCTGTGAGACAACTCCGGGACATATTGCGCAAAACTGAAATATTGATATTGTCACTCAAAGTGCAAAAGGTTGTATGTCTAAAAGCTGCATGTTTCAGGAGAGCAACAAAATACGAATTTTCTCCTTGTTATATAATTCTATTATTATATACTTTGGGTTTCATTATTATCATAGTTTAATGAATCAGCTGATGACATAAGATTTGGCCACCAGATGGAAATCACAAAATGCCACATACAGTTATCATAAAATTATAAATTAGAACTGTTAATATACGATATTTTGCTCTTTCAGTGACAATATATAGTATTGACTTTGGATAGTAGGGGGAACAGATGTACACGAAGTCATGTGCAATAGAAAGAATTATTTTAGATTGTAGTTGATATGGGTCGATAGCTTTCTCTGAAATTCGGGGACAGTTTAACATTCAACCGGGATTCTGGACAGCAACTTCAATTCCGGGACGCTTGGCAACCCTAATTGTGACAGGAACAAGGCTGTGCATAAATCACCAATACAATTTTTTCAAGAAAAACTACAAAAGCAATTTTTGAAACACCGGCTTCCTTACGCATCGGGACCTCGACCCACCCCCTTAGTTACCGCCTCTGCTACTAAACATTTTTTGAATTCTTCAAATGGCAATAAAATTGAAATACGGTAACATTACATGACGGAAGCAACTCCAGGATTCGTACTTCTAACTTCATAATAGGCCACTACTGGCGACAACATAAATAACATTTACGAGTCTTCAGCGGTGAATCGTGACATATAAACAACAAACGGGCTGTCAGATATCTTTTGTCTGTCGATGTGCATTTTATAGATTATCATTCTTGACATGCCACAAAATTCCAAACACCGGGAAATGCAAAAGAAACGTCTTGAGCATTGGCAAAAAAGAGACCAAAGTGAATTTATCTTTGCTTTTAACTCTCCAAGTGGCTTTGAAGTGATGTCTCGTGCCTCACGATCTGTCCAATTTTGCTTATGACGAGATATCTCGTCAATCGAGACATAGCCAATTTTCCTTTAATCATTAAGATATTACCGATTTTTAATAATGACTAGATCAATATCTGGTCAGTTTTCTTCTAATAACAAGACCATCTCGTCCATCGAGATTTAGTCAATCTTGCTAATGAGGAGTTACCTCGCCAAAATAACCAGTAGGTAGGCAGTTGAATTAACGTCGCACTGGCGCAACACAATAGACTATTGGCGATGGTCAGGGATCATTCCCCTTGGAACGAACATACGAGAACAACACCAAGTAAGTTTGAACCTTGGTAATGTGAACGAGGTGAACACCTGAGCTGGTACCCCATTCAATAAACTTCCACATCAAGCCAAACAACCACTTGGAGGTTTAAACACAGAACTATGTATGCCTTGTCTGGTATACTCACGACGCAGAACACAAAAAGAACTATTCACTTCGGCACTTTGTTACCGAACTGACGTTGATATACCACTAATTACAATTGTCCCTAAATGTCATTTACGTGCTTTTGAACGATATGAGTGCCGTTGTCATGCCCCCGGTAGCCAAGGAGGTATAGCTAGTTGAAATCGGTCTCTCAATGATGTCGTAACTACCGCAAATCTGTGTCGCACCATAAGTCGTAGTTCTGGATCAAAAGATATTCCTTGACCGTACACGAACATAAAAGTAGCGAAACTCCGTTACATAAAGCGGCGTATACATTTGCGAGCCGAATAGTTCGCGAATCCCAAGTTCTCATGATTTGGACGGGGTTTTGGGCGCCAAACGAGCGGCTCGTGAACCGTTCGTGTCGATTCACTTCCTGTCAGTTTTTCGACGAACACAAAGGCAAGGCATTATCGGTTCAGATTTGGACGGCGGTATGAGTAGTTCGCTGCTTTTCTTTCTGCTCGCGATCCTCCAGGCTCCAGCGTCATTACCGATGGCTGACGAATGACGTTAGGCGAATTTCCTTGGTGGTTCGAGGTTGGTTTCATTCCTTTCCCATGGATCGCTGGAAGTTCGTGATGAAAATAATTTCAACGAACGGTTCACGAGCGGCTCGTGAACGATTCCTCTCGCAAATGCATACGCGGCGAACTTAGAAATCATTGATTGGTTAGTCTCTACAGGCGAAGTGTGGTACACAAGCAGAAATAACATCGCTATAGGTAAATAAAAATATTATAACAAAAAATACAGTTAAATTTCGATACGTTGTCACTCCGGATAAATTAAACACTAGTTGAAAATTCAAATACTATCCCGGATTGCTCGTCACTGGGGAAAGTCTTTGCCCTCCTAGTGATTGGCACACCGAGGCATCTCATGAATCAGCAAAACTGACCTGATCTTGATGGACGAGATATCTCGTCATTTGAAAAACTGACCAAATCGATCTTTTCATTAAAAAATTTGTCAATATTTTGATGACGAGATATCTCGTCAGTTCAAAAACTGACCAAATCGATCTTTTCATAACAAAATTGTGAATATTTTGATGACGATATGTCTCGTTATTAGAAAAATTGTACGGGATTTCTTATCAAAAGCACTTTGAGGGTTAGTGAATTTATTTCAAATTGTAAATGAAAGCGGATGTACCATTCCCCAATCATAAATGACTACATAGCTATCGATAACAAAGTCGCAGTATGTTCTCAAGGGATTATAGAAATAATTTTTAGAATTAAATCGTGCAAGTGTGAGCGATGAAGGTAAAAATGGGGATATTCTTTCACCACTTAAGTATCCAAACACGTTAAAATTTTCATTTTTGATCAAAAATTCCAAAAAAGTTTTTGAAAAGCTTATTTGATAAAATATTGATTTGACTTTCTAAAATATATTTGATTTTTTCTCTAAGTTAATTAGTTGCAGAGATATTAAGATTTTAATCAAGGTGGGAAAACCGGAAGTAAATATGGAAAACACCGGAAATGGCCGTTAAAGGACCCAAAACCTGTTAAAATTTAAATTTAAAATTCACTTTTTATTGCAAATATAATTTTAGAAAGCTTTTTCAAATGTTTAATGGTTTCTCTTGGAAATAGCGCGAACATTTTTAAAGAGAAGTGAAGAACAATATTGTTTACACAAACAATAAAAGCAAGAGAAAGCAAACGCTACACATGAAGCTACTTTTTACTCTAAATTAACATTTGAGCATTATTTTCTCACTTCAAATGTTATAACACAAAAAGTTATTGATGGATTCGCGTAAAACTTCGAGAACGTGTTCTTTATAATGTTGTCTAGGGAATGAACTATAATAGTTATACTGAGTTGAAAGGTTTTTAAAATTAGGTCTATTTTTATTTAAGAAATAGGACAGTAAAACTATCAAAAATCTTGTATTCATTTTTCGATTGCTTGTAAAATTTTTGATTACTTAATAAAACACAAGTTCGTGAAATCTAAGAAACAATTGAATTAATTAATTTACGTTACACTGATAAATTAAAAATTTACATGATAGCTATAGCAATGCATATTCAATACATTCTTTCGTATTTCGCTTAAGGGGATAGTGGACTTTCAAAATCACCCAACTCGAGATTTTAGTTTTAGCTTAAATATTAATTAATATCAAACTCTAGATAGCAAAACAAATTTAAAAAATTTATGATCGTGTTTGTTGGAGTTGCTATATATAATATATAAAGAATATAATATGTCACAAAAACGGGTTATCTCCGATTCAGTTTATTTTTAACAATTATATTTTTGAAATATTCCCTTCGAATCTGGTTTTAATTGATATATTTGGAATTTTTTTGGGGATTATTTTTGAAATCAAGTACAAATAATAAATTCATCATTCTTCAAAATTTCGAAATTTTAGTTAAAATATTGCTGAACTTATCCTTTTATCTAATGTGTTTTAGTACAATGTTTTACTATACAACTGAGCGATACACTTAACAAATGGAGAGAGTTAGTCTCATTTATATGTATACAAGCTATTTTGTGGAATAAAATTTGGACAATACATGCAATACAACTCATGAGACCCACCAATGTTTGCTCATTTCTAAAAATTTGTGGCGTTTTATAAAATAACTTCAAAATGATTCCATGTTTTTGGAACAAGCATAGTCATGTCAGATGGAGACAGTCTGCAAATTTCATAACAACCGGGTAACTGTAAAAGTTTGTTTTAAAAGACCACTGTCCGTTTAAGTAGCCAATATTTATTGAACCATACCGAAGTTTTACTGTTCTTAAAATACTACTGCCACAAATATTTGAATAATTTAAGAGCATTTTGTGGTTAATGAATTCCTTGAATCTTGCGCCAGAAAAACAAAATTCAAATAAATTGTTTTCTGAGATAATGAATAAGTAAGTCATGCGCTTCTATGAAATAGAACATTGTCCGTTGCTCCGGTCGCCATTGTCTTGAAGGTCTGCATTTAAGAAATAGTTATTAACCTTGTGGTTTTTTCCTAGAAAAAGTATGATTTCACATATAAATCTTGTTTCACTTGTTTTGACTTCATCGAATGAATTCGCACACATTGCGTATCTCCGTGACATTTGTTGGCGCTACTCTTTAATTAGCGTAACTTTTCATGTACCTGACGGACGCTAAGAACTGTGCCAACTTCTCATTTTTGTGCCTGATCTTCTGATGCGATGAGTCGATATCACCAACGTTCCTTCCTACGAATCATTCTTGTGTCAAGGGTAGTACAACTCTTTGTGTACTTAAGGTAGAACAACCCTTCGTGTACTTATTGTGCAACTTTTTGTTTATTTAGTAAAGTTCAACTTCTTGCGTACATATAATAGTACAACTCTGCATACTTAATAGTGTACGACTCTGCGTGAACTTCGAATAGTACAACTCTGTGTACTTATTATAGTATAACTCTTTGTTTATTAGGTACTAGCCACTGCGTGGCTAGCCCGGCGTTGCCTGTGCCCGTGATGTAAGGTAATAAGCTGGTGTAAAATTTTCCGCAGATTTCAAATCCGTTGAAATTTTTTCTCTGTCTTTAACGGTCTAGGATATAGAAAAAGAACTTTGACTTCAGTTTAAAGATTGATCGTCTGACTGGGAAATCAATCGCGCTAAATCGAAGCGGAAACGAAAAAAATAATTTTCTCCGCGTTTTGCGGATGAAAAAAACTTGTCATGATTCCAAACCCTGACTGCAAGGTCGCATGAGTAGAAAATGTTCTCCGCATTTAAAAAACCGATGGAGAATAAAACTATGAAATTCATTTTAAAATCTTCTAGATTGAATTTTAAAATTCTCCGCGACCCAAAAATTGCAAAAAAATCGGACTACCTATGTACCAAATCGTATTGCTGTAAGTGCCATAGATCGTCAGGATTTTGCGGCCGCGAGACAGACAAACAAACTTTTTCTTTTATAATAGTAGAATTAACTCTTTGTTTATTAGGTATGGTACAACTCTTTGTTTATCAAGTATAGTACAACACTTAAGTGTAGTTATGATAGTACAATGTTTTCCGTATTTAAGATTAGCAAGATACCCGACCTTACTCGGTTTGAATTGGTTTACTCTAAATTAAAGAGATAAACAAAATATATAATGACTTACGTTTTTTGTAGAATAAAAATTTATTTGAATACCTTTCGCCATCTTTATAATTTCTACAACTTTCTTTGGACACAAATGCTACACATGCATATCCGTTCATGTAATACATTTCACATACATCGCTACCTTGCTGTATGGCAAAGCTACAAAATGACGAAAGGTTACTACTAAAGTTACTACTATAAAAGACGATTTTGAGGGAGATTTGGAATTCCCTTTCTTAAGTTATTTTCATGTTCAACTCAATTAATAAAAATTACGATTTAAGGCGAGTACTCTCGCACTCATAGTCAACAAAACAATATTTTTTTACCTGTGACACTCTTGCATCCGGTATGTGACATTGTGAAATTTTGCAATCTTCTCCTGGCAATATGACAACGAATTTTTTAATGTTTGAAAAGTTCTAGTTCGGATTTTTTAAACATTATTATTCTTTAAATAACGGCATTATTCTTTCTAAAACGGCATTATTATTTCAATAACAGCATTATTATTTCAATAATGGCATAACTACACTTAAAATTTACTGAAAATTTATTCTGACGTATCTGCCATTTTTAAGTCGAATACTTTTTGGTGATGAGAAGGAAAACACATTTATTAAAATAATAAATATTTAAAACAGAAAACAGCGAAATAAAACAAAATAAAAGATGTCGGAAAAAATTGTACTAAAGATATTAATTTGTGATTCATTTTTATCTCTTGATCTCGCACAGTTGCCACAACTTACAACTAAAAGTGCACAAAATTTAGAAATCTGAAAATAATTCAGAGCGAAAGAAACAGAAAATATCATTGCTCGCGCGATCTTGTTCATTCCCGTTCGTTGAAAAATATCGTCTGTCCCAAATATTCGGAAATCGTTTTCATTGCGCAAAGAACAAAAATAAGACCCAAAATAAATGAAATAGCAAAGCTTAAATTCCATAAAAAAAAGTTTTTTTGGAGAATAATTACTTTTTTAGCAGTACTGGTAAAGCAATCAAAGTAATCGTAACATTCCAATTTTTCCAAAACTACCAAATTATGGTTTATTTAAGTATACTTATTTAGGTGTTTTAGCATGAAACTCAGCTAAATATAAAAATAAAGAAATGTTTAATATTGCATTCACTAAACTAATAGATAATGTATAAAATAAAATGAATTGCAATCAAATATCTGGAAAAAAATTCATTTGATGTCTGCACAAACACACAAACACAAAATCGAACATAGAACAGAAAGACGGACAGACAGACTTTTGCAACCAATTCCACTCACTAAATGAAGATAAGTACTCACTGTATGCAAATTTCCGTGAAAATATATTAAACCGTGTGGACGTGTATAGGGCACATACATACATACAGACAGACAGACTGATGGACAGACAGACACCAAAAGCGAAAAGGGCAGATTTGGCATCAAGGGTCCAAAATGGATAGAAAACTTGAAATGGGTCGAAAATATTGAATGTACAAACAAACACTCCTTTCTTATTTATATAGAAGATAGAGCAATTTCAATCAACAGTCCGCTATAGTTTTGTATTTTTGTGAGCCACGATAGAATGGTTAAACACATTTACGGAAGTTACTTTTGTGGGATCTTTTAAGCTATTTTCCATTATATTCATAGGATTCCTATATTTTTAGCTTAAGATCTAGTATACGATTTCTACAGGATTCATTTCCTATATTCGTAAGATAATGTAGTTGGATACAAGTGCTAGATAAGCTTCCGTAGAGGATCGTTGCATTCTTAATAAGATCCCACTGCAAAGTAGGCCATGGTAGCCCGGTTGGAAGAGTGGCGAACTAGCAACCGGAGGGTTACGAGTTCGAATCCCACCAAAGACATTCGTGTTTAAAAGGGAGAAGTACACGTTAAATCTGTCGTGGCCTCACTTTGGCATAGTGTGGAAGTTTGGAGAGTAGGGTGCCAGCTCAGGTGTGACTTCGTAATCTAACAGTGGTTCAAAATTCCATAGCGATGTCCTCGGATCTTTTCCCTTCGTGTTTGATCCTGGACCATCGCCAGTAGCCCATCGTGTTTCTCCAGTGCAACGTTAATTACTAATCCCCACTCGAAGCCAATCAATATTAATCACTTTATGCCTAGTTTCTTCAACCCATTTCAAGTTGTCTATCCATTTGGACCCATCTGAGGCAAAATACGTCTCTCGAGCTTTGTCTCTTTCTCCGTCTGTCTGTATGTGTGTGTGTCCGTACACGCGTCCAAACGGTTGGATAGTTTCATGAAACATTGAATACTGTGAGTCCTTACATTTGTTTAGAGACTGAACTTGGTTGTGTTAGTCTGTCTGGCGATCTTACCGTTATGTCTCATTTTCTGCGTGCGTGTGTGTTTGTATACATATTACATAAAACGTATTCAACATAATTTAATGCAATATATATATTTGATTAACCATAATATAGTTTAGTGAATACAACATTATAACTTCTTTTGCGTGCATATATAGGCAAGTTTCATGCTAAAACACCTGAATAACTGTACTTAAATCACCATGATTTGGTAGTATGGGAGAAGCTGGAATACATATTGAGCATTGAAATAGCTTGGATTGCTTTACCAGTACTGCTGAAAAATCAATTTTTTAAAAACTACTTTTACGGAGTTTAAATTCTAATGCTTTTTTATTTTGAGCCCTACTTCTTTTCTTTGCAAAACATAACTATTTTCGAGCATTTGGGACAGACGATTTTTTTTGGCAATGAAACTGAAATTTTTGTTTGTTTGCCACGTGAAAGGATATTATCTGTTTTTTTCGCTACGAATTAATTTCATTTTTTAAGTTTTATCTAATTTTAAGTTGTAAAGTTGTAAGTTGTGGAAACTGTACGAGATCAAGAGATAAAAAGAATCACGAATTAATATCTTTAGAACAACTTTTTCTTCTGCCAACTTTTGTTTTGTTTATTTCACTGTTTTCTGTAATAAATATATATTATTCTAATAAATTGTAAGTCCCCACATTTCATCGCACGCAATACCATCACGAAGTATTCGATTTAAAAGCGGCATGCATGTTAGAATAAAGCACATTTTAAGTGGAATTCTGTTGTATAAGGGAAATTTGACGAAAACAATGATTTTCTTTATAAAAAAACGCTGTCAAATCAATTTACCGTTTTTAAAAGATGGGTAATAGATTACCTTTGCTATGTCTGTTACTAAAGAAATTCAATTTAAAAAAGTTCTTTTATAATTTCATGTCCCACAAAATGTAATTTTCATGAAAAAACGTTTTCGCTTTTTAAACAAACTTTGTGATAAATACCATCAAAATAATTTGCTATATTTCTCTTTATGTTGGCTAAATTCGAAATTGTCCCAAGTTTGGTGCAAGAGTGCCACAAGTCAAAAAATATTGGTAGGTAAACTATGAGTGCGAGCGTATTCGCCATGGATTCGTCATTTTTATGGATTAAGTTGAGATATTTTAGGTGAAAAGAACTTAAGAAAGGAAATTCATCCTCCCTTAAAATCGTCTTTTGCTGTAGTTAACTTAGTGTCTATCACTTTTCGTCAGTACTTAACTTTAGCAGGGTTGCGATATGAAGTGAATCGCAAAAGTGTTCGTACACTTACGAATTTCAATGAAATACTGTTCTATCCATTAATAAAAATTTATATTTCAGAATGGGAATTTTGTAATAATATCTATAACTTGTTCTTAACAAAACTACAAAAAGTATTTTTTAAATATAATAATAATAAAAAAAATTTGAAAAATCAATAATCCAAAAATAACAAAAATGTTACCTCACTAAAGTCTTCGTACACTTCAAAAAATCTCTACATATTAGTAAATATTGTAACATTTCGGTAAATTATTACTCAGTAGGATATCCTATTGCATATCCACAACAGCTTTTAAACGTCTGGGAATAGAGTTCACTAGTTTTTTGTAATTTCTACATCAATGTTCCTTCATTCTTCAGTCATTACTGTGTTTAGTTTTTAATTTTAATGTTGTTTCTGCGTACTCTAAGCTCCAGTTCTCTCCAAATGTGTTCGATTGGGTTTAAATTCTGCGACTGAGGTGGTGTTTTCAAAACTTGTGGACAATAATAGACACCAGAGGCGAACGTTGAGAGCCGTGTGCTTAGGATGGTTATCTTGATAATATAAAAGTTTCCAAAGCTCTTTGGGCTGATAATTTTAAATTGTCTTTTAAAATATTTAATTAAAGATTATGATTCAGTATGCCATCAATAAATACAAAAATACCTAGTCCTGATGCTGACATGCATCCACACAAGGACGCCTCCACCGCCATGCTTTACTGTTCAAAATAAGTTCTTTGGATTAAGTTCCTCATTTTTTCTTCTCCATACCGTTATACGCCTCTCGGAACCAAAAATGTCAAATTTCTTTCATCTGCAAATGACATAATTCTAATGCGTTTCGGACTTATTTATCATTGATTTTGCGAAGGAAAAACCTAAGCTTTCAATTTTTCGCATTTTTAAAACATTTTCTCCTGGAAGAGATTTTATTTAATCTAACTGATCTGAGCACTCGTCGAACAGGTTGAGATGAAATTAACGTAGAAAATGGTTCAGTAAATTCTGTAGAAATTTTTATAGCTCTCAAACATGAATTTTTCACAAATTTTCTAACTACAAATCTCTGATCACTTTGAGCTAACTTTGTCCGACGACCTTTTCTTACCTTGTTTTCGATTTTCTTCTTTAAAGCGTTTTATCACATACTGCGCAGTTATCCCATACTGTAGAATGGAATAAATTTACTAATTTAGCGCTATTTCGAACGAGCAATCTTTTAATAATAACTAGAATATTACGCAGTAAGCACACAAAGATGAAAGCCAAACGATTTTTTTAATGTCACCACAATGAAAAAAAAAAAAACGATAGACGATAACTTTATTTATGATTATATCTGAAAAGGTTTCGAAGTACGATAACTGTAGTGACATGTTGTGGCAGGAAAGTAGCAAATAGGTTTATGCATGAAACAAAACAAAAAATTAAATACAAAGATGAAAACAATATTGAATTTTCATAAATTTTAAGATGAAGTCATATTGGAGTCCTTAACAAAATGATGTTTAAATCTAAAACAAATAAACAAAACCGTCATTATTAGGGTATGTGACCATCCTCATACAAAGTTTACAGCGTGTGACCATGCTTTCTATGAGGTGATCAACCACCCCAGAGTCAAGTAATCGCCATTTCTCCTGTAGAGCAGTTTGCAACTCTGTAAGAGTAGCTGGGGGTGGGAAACGTGCAGACACAGCACGGCCGAGGGCATCCCATAGATTTTCAATTGGATTAAGGTCAGGCAAGTACGCCGGCCAAACCATACGCGCAATCCCCTCACTCTACAGGTAGTCGTCGACGATGCCAGCTCTATGGGGACGCGCATTATCATGCATTAAAACGAAAGAAGGACCCACTGTTGTAGCGCTCAAACTCATAGTGGGTTCTAGGATTTCTTCCCGATGTTGGACAGTGTGTGTGTGTGTGTGTGTGTTGACACAGAACCCCGTCTATAGATGTGCAGGTCGGTGAGATATCTCAACAAAATCCCGGCCCACGCCATGATGCTTCCAACTCGGAATGCGTGATGCTCGATGATGTTCCGGGGCCGATTGCGTGTGCCTTGTTCTCTCCAGACCCTTACACGTTTGTCATCTAGCTCTAGGGCAAATCTCGACACATCCGTGAACATAACGTTAGCCCAATAAGACACTGTCCAATTGACATGTTGTCGACACCACTTTAATCGTGCCCCTCTGGATTGGACGGATATAGGAACACAAACTTGTGGTACCTGGGCGTACAATCCATTCATGTGTAGCCTTCGGCGCACAGTAGTGACATATATCGTGTTACCAATGGACATTACAACTATAGATGTCACACGTGTGGAGGTTTCTCTTCGATACCGCTTCGCTACAACAGCAATATATCGATATTCCGCGAGGGTCGTAACCCTTGTACCACAGGTCTTCGCACAACTGTTTGCCTTGTTTCGAAATGTTTCCATAATCGTGAAAAGACGGAGTGATGAACGCCGAAGAAAAGAGCAACATTATTGATTAATTGCCCTGCTTCAAGGCGTCCCACAGAACGCCAGCGCTAACTATCTGTCATTCGTCTTCTGGAAGCCATAGAAACATGTCTGTTTTGAAAACAAATCGTACGAAAGTTCTAAACACTTTTTAGCAGCACTTGGCTTCTTATACAACTGCCTTTTTTGTATATTTCTCGACACGAAACCATGATTGGCTGTAACATAACTTATTAACATACTTCCATCTATCTCTACAGCAAATTGCAACCTCTCAAATTCAGACTGGCTTCTGAAAATTAACATTTTTCTTTTCATGCTTAACTTTTGGCTGTGAGTGTATTATATGGATGGATATGCATATATATAGGATTTGTGTCCAAAGTAGGTTGCAGAAATTATCAAACTGTCAAAAAGGAGTTAAAAAGTATTTATTCACACTTAAATTAGTTAGAATGTTTCTACTGAATTGTGAAGTATTTATACTCTAGTGACTTTTTCAATCTGTAGTTAACCTATTCACCCAAGTAAGGTGGGTAATTTTGTTAGTGTTATGCTAATATCGTTCTGGGAAAATGTGTCTTCACTTTGCATTACACTTTCAGAAAAATTGAGAAGGATAATAAATTATTCGGATTTGTCCCCTTGATCAATGTTAGTTAAAATATAAAAACAACTGTTTTTCGCAAAAGGGCGATAAATCAAACTCGTTACTCTTAATATTAATTTTCCTCCACGAGATGCTTGACATCGCGAAATGGCATTGTTTTGATGATTTGTTCACCGAAAAATTACCATTCCCTGGACGCTCCTTTTATTATTATCCAAAACTAGGAATACAATCATACGAATTCGAGAAATTCGTTCTTCTCCGCCATGTTTCATTCTGTCGTTTCTTTCTGCCGCCACTGAAAAGATGTCCAAAAGAATAAAAAGGTTTCATCCAAGAAATGGAGTCGCTAAAACCTTTCCCAGAATTCCATATTTCAGTGACGTTATAAATATTCGTTACGATTCGATAAAATGTCATAAAAGAATTCTTTAAGGGGAAAATCTTGACATGACTCCGCCATTTTTTCTTGGACTCATGATTAACCGAGAGGATTTTTTTTTTATAAAGGCTGGAACTTTTTTATTGTACTTTTTGTGAGCGTACTCCATCTGTGAATTTATTTTTATTCCATTTTTTCTCAAGATCGAATTGTTCGGTGATTTTGTTTGATGTGTTCTTTTTCGTACTGTATCTTTGTGTACGGTGAGAGGGAAAATGATACTGAACGTTCTTTTTTCTCAGAATTCAGTTTTTATCTTCAAAGTGCCTGGAATTGGTTGTTTTGATTTCAATTCCCAGACGATTTTACAACAGCAGTTGGGTTGATGGCTACATTTCGGCGACCGAACGGTTGTTTTGTCTCTTCTCACTTGAGACTCGTCACTCACTGCTTCCGTTTCCGAAAACACGCGACTGTAAATTTTCAACAGAAGTTACCATTCTACATTCACACAATCTTTCTCGATTTTTGCCATGCTTGGATTGGCAGCTGTTTTATTTGTAAATGCTGAAGTCACTTTTTACTGTGGACGAATTAAAAACAATTTCTGCTGATGTGTGCTGTTATTTGTTTACACAATGAAGCGTTTTTAAATTGCTTTGAGAAACTTTATTTAGAGTTCCGTGTCAAGGATCGGAAGAATATAAATAAATGCACAGGGCAGAGTAGGTAGTTGAATTAACGTCACACTAAAGCAACAAACGGGCCATCGGCGATGGTACGGGAGTAATCCTGAGGACGACACTTAGCAATTTTGAACCACGGTCAGTTGACGAAAATAAATACATGGATCCTTGAAGAGAAATTTAAGTTTTATGTTAGTTTTCAAGACAAAGCGCAGTATGAAAAAGATTTTTCATTAAAACATTTCACACTGTTAAATTTGTAACGAGATGCGATTTAAAAATATCAAAGTAAAAGATTATTTAATTGTAAAACTTCCTCAAATATATTATGAGTAACACAACTTTCTTTGTGTTCTTGCGCGTGAAATATACTTGCGTAATATATAAATCCATATCAGCGTATCAGAGTAGGGATACTACAACAAAACACCGATGTTTTGAAACAACGATGTTCAAAATTAAAACATCGATGTTGATAATACAAAGCCCAAAAACCAACGACGTTTTTGTTACACGATGTATTTAACCTTTTTTTCACCCATTTCTTAAAACTGGTTTAATAACCTCAAACATTAACGTTCTCCGGAACGAGGGGGATTTAATTTGTCATTTGCTGTTTATTAATTTATAACTAAGATTTTTTAACTCTCAAAAAAAATTATTACGAACAATTAACAAATATTTTATTTTCAAATTGAATAATATAAAAAAAAAATATTTGCAACAATTTGACATAGGTACTACTAATTATAAGTATAATTAGGTAGGTACATAACAATAATTATTGTTAGCTATTATTAATTATTTATCAACTTATGGCGGTATACATAACAAACTTATTTTTTATTTACAGTAAATAAACAATACTGGGGCCCATAAATATTATACGTCGCAGTATTTGTTATTTATAGTTTGTTAAAAAAAGAAGTTTGTTAACTTTCTCCATCTTATGCCGACTTCTTTTTTCACTAACTATCCCACCAGTTAGAGAAAAAAGTCTTTCTGATGGGACGGATGTCGCCATCACTGACAAATACTTAGTGGCACGGTTATTTTTCTTAATTTTTACTATGGTACTTTTTTATTCAAAAATAAAACATCGACAATGTTAAAAAAAATCGATGTTAAAAAAACATCGGCTCCAATAAATCGGTAGTGAATTCATCGATGTTTTTATAAAACATAGATGTTTTGAAAACATCGACATCGATGTCGCATCCCAACGTTAGAGCAGTTCATTTATACTAGTGAGACTATACATGGTCTGTAGGATGCTCTATTCACTCACACACACACACAAATTCAGTTGACCTCAATTATTATTTCTCTTCCGTTCAGTTCGTTATGAATATAAATTGTAAAATCATGAATATTTTACCAATTAAAAATGTAATACGTGACCTTCAATACAGTGTATTGCTTTTTAAATATTATCTCAGTTCCAAATTGCAACAGACCTACTTCCCTCAGGTTCAGGTTTTCGACTTACTATATACACATTATAATGAGCTAAACAAAAAAATTTTTTTTAATTCTTAAATTTCGGGAAATTCCAATACGTTGATGCTTGTACAAAAGCCCCTGGTATCTCTCTCTCTCTCTTTCCGAAAGAAAGTATAAATACACTACTGCTTTTAAAGAGTTTTTTTAACGTTAATTTTAACATTAAACTAAACAGAAGGTTGCAAGTCTGTTATGATTGGATTTAAGAATACAACTCAGCTCAAGTTAAGTAGTTTCTTAAAGGCTTTGCTTCTGGAAAAGTAAAACAAATATAGGTCTTGCGTCACATAAAACCCCAAAAGAGGAAAGCTAAAAAA
The DNA here is from genome assembly GCA_947359465.1 of Metellina segmentata. Taxonomy (NCBI): domain Eukaryota; kingdom Metazoa; phylum Arthropoda; class Arachnida; order Araneae; family Tetragnathidae; genus Metellina; species Metellina segmentata. The sequence continues at coordinate 108,216,135 of OX375880.1, forward strand.
GAACAAATAGTGTTATATGGTCAGATCAAACGATGGCTGTCGAAAATTGTTGAAATTTGTCTGATCTTCGTCAGTTCGTTCAAACAGGGGCTAATGGTGAATTAAATTTGTACAGAATAAATTAGTTATACTAACAGGGTTTTATATACTTTTGAGTAAATACTATACAAATACACCCAAATCCAGCTTATTTATAAGGTGTCAAACTGTGCACATGGCAAACTTAACTTTTAACAATTTTATAGCTGTAGATAATTTACATTTCCGGAGCCGATCTAATATGCCAGTTCGTTATCTTATAAGAAACAACAAACTTTCTCAAAGTAGAATCTTTACACACTGATGTACTATCTCCGTTGATTTCATTACGTTTTGATTCTACCTATAGAAAATATCATACAAAAATTGTCGTTTTTAAGTCTTTTAAGTGTGAGAGAATTCTTAACTTTTTAAATCTATAATCCCATATTGTTTTAGTAACCACATGGAATTTCATTACCGCCATGAGAGAAATGCATCATCTAATGTTACAAATTCACGACGGGTATCGTAGTGGATCTGCAACAATCTAGGAATGCGAAAATTTGGAATGAAAATGAACCCAAATCTATGTATCGATAATCGTTATAAACGTCTAAGCAGTAGGTACCCTATATGTACAGTAACTGGCGCGCTCACTGTCGGATTAAATTCTACCTAAAACTAACTGTTTATTTCTCGTGCTTCTGCGTTGCATCTCCGAGCTCTAAGTTGTTTGATAAATTGTTGGCGATTTCTATTAATTCACCAGTGTGAACTCAAATATTTATAAATATTGCATCGGTAGCAAACCTGGTAAATCATAGTTTTCATACACACAGATAGCCTCCAGTTAGCTCCTTGTAATACTGAAGATATTAGTAATCGCATGTAAAAAAATTCTTTCACTTGGAACTCAAAATGATAAAGGTTTAGGCTCAAATTTATAAAGTGGTTTTGTTTCTGAAATATTGCGCGGGTAAGAAAAATCTTTCCTTTCTGTGCTTTTGTTACAAATTTCTAAACGGTTAAACAGATTCGTGCAGTAGACGAGGCTACAGGGACTCGAACCACATTGCCTTTGCCCTATGAGTCAAAACTGCCCGTTTTTAAAAATTGCTTTTATTATAGATTACACAATTGACATAATTTCGAGTCAGACATCGTAAGCTGGCTACTCTAGAGAAATGTTTTCACTAGATAACTATAACATATGATGTTACCGTATTAAGGTTTGGCTGACATACTGACCTGTCAATAGTTGTGGTAATTGCTGAGCATTATGTATTCTACTGTTCGAGACGTGTAACAGCGCAACCGTGGATGTATCGTCTACATCTCAAGCTGGATACAGTTGCCTTGCAGAACATCGCGAACAATCGAATCCACAGTACTCGGAGAGTACTCTCTAAGTCAATCAATTTCTGTAATGTTCGTAACATAGGAGCGATAGAACGCGCGAGGAGGATGTTGACAAACCTTCAAGTAGATTGCGTTTGAATCTTCCAATGGAGTGATTGAGTCGTTCAACGGAAAGGTTATCGTATTGTCGAAATAAAGTGTTTGGATTCATCTTGGTCTATGATATCAATGACGTTGCTAATAGTGCTACCCCGGGAGCATAAAGTGTTTAAAACTGCAACGTACGTCGCAGAACAAAATCTTTGTAGAACAATTTTTTTTTTAATTTTATCAAAATTTTGGCCGATTTTTTTTAAATCATAAGTTACGATGTTTTGCAGTGCACGTCCCTACACCGCCTAAAATACCACAAACACTTTATAAATAACACATCTATGTCAGTGACAAAATATTTAACTTCAAAAGTTATCGACAGAATTTCAAAATCTGAATGTATACCTTGGTTTTAAATAAAGTAAGTTAGTTAATTTTGATGTTTTATTATAAATCTTTAGTACATATTGAGCCGATAATTGTGTTTTACGTCTGTTTTTGATTTGACTGCAGTTTACAAAATTCGGACAAAATGCCTTCAGAAAAATTGCAGTTGCTTGGAGTTGTGTTGAAGAACACTGTATTTAAATCTGCACCTGGGAGTGTTGCTACACTTCCATCAAAGGAAAATACCTGTAGCCATGTCTCCCTAGAGAACTGTAACTGATACTATTTCGGCATACCCGGATGATGTGATGCTACGCTACTGCTGCCATCATGGACCAAATTGAATCAACACTCCGTCTCAACAGGCAGTCCGTTTATTTCCAAATTTTTCCAGGATAGCATGCGCCTCTTGAACTTCTTTTCAACTAAAGGATAAAAGGATTTGTATTTTATTGTCTCTGAGGAAAAGAAAAAACGCCTAATCAGTTTCACTTCTAATTTTAAGATATTTTTTACCTACATTTCAATCTTGCCATCCTCACATCAACGTGATGAGGGTAACAGTAGCGAATATTTCGCTACTGCTGCCTTCATAGACCAAGATGAATACCAACTATCCATATCGATAGATTATCCTACCTTTTCACACCCTTTCTCAGGTTTGGGCGTCTCCTCAGCTTTTTTTCAACTAAGGGCGAAACTACTTGTATTTTATTGTCTCTGAGGGAAAAAACAATGCATAATCAATTTGACTTTTAAGTTGTCTAAAGCTAAGCATCAGTTATTTTTGTATTCAATCCAATCCAGCCATCCTCATATTATTGTGATGCTACGATACTGATGCCCTTATAGACCAAGATGAATCCCAAATCTCCATCTCATCAGAGAATTCTTCCCTTCCGAAACTTTTCTAGGTGTTTGCGTCACCTCATTTCCTTTACAACTAAGGGCGAAACGACTTGTATTTTATTATCTCTGAAGGAAAAAACAATGATAATCAATTTGACTTTTAAGTTGTCTAAAGTTAAGCATTAGTTTATTTTTGTATTCAATCTAATCTTACCATCCTCAGATCATTGTGATGCTACGATACTGCAGCCCTCATAAACCAAGATGAATCCCAAATCTCCATCTCGTCAGAGAATCCTTCCCTTCCGAAACTTTTCTAGGTGTTTGCGTCACCTCATTTCCTTTCCAACTAAGGGCGAAACGACCTGTATTTTATTGTCTCTGAGGGAAAAAACAATGATAATCAATTTGACTTTTCAGTTGTCTAAAGCTAAGCATTAGTTTATTTTTGTATTCAATCTAATCTTACCATCCTCAGATCATTGTGATGCTACGATACTGCAGCCCTCATAAACCAAGATGAATCCCAAATCTCCATCTCGTCAGAGAATCCTTCCGTTCCGAAACTTTTCCAAGATTGAGAGCCTCTAGAGCTTCTTTCTAACCCACCAAGTGATATCGACGAGGTATCGTCCATCTGGGCCTGGTCAAGTTTATCAATGACGAGATGTCTCGTCCATCAAGATCTGCTTGGTATTTTTAAGGACGAGATACAGTTTCGAGACAAAACTGCCTATTACTCCGAGAAGTAATGAAGATCCAAATTGGAATAGGTCTGTCCACAACAGGGCAATTTTCGATGCGCAGATAAACCACCTGGGGTATTAACAAAGGGCTAAAAACGATTTGTATTTTATTGCCTCTGAGGAAAAGAAACATCGTCTAATCAGTTTGACTGACAAGGTTGTCTATAGATGAGCCCCAGATTTTTTTGCCTTTGATTCAATCTCGGTATCCCCTGATCAATGTGGTGCTAAACTGTCGCTGTTCTCATTGACCAAGATGAATCCAACACGTCTCGATATATCCCCTTCGGTTCTTTCCTTTTTTCGACATATCCCTGTCAGAGCGACGTATACTTTGATTAACAGTGTGTTTAGTAGTGGAAAAAAACAGAGGGACATTGCACACCTAATTTGGACATGGACTTTTAATTTAGAATACAATATAAAGTTCCAAAATACACGCCACACCGTCCGGTGCAAAAACACGTCTGACTCTCTCGAATAGTAAAACAATTCTATCTTTTTTCGTGTTCTTTTTTCAGAATAGCGCCCAATATTTCATGTTCCCAGAACTCTGGCACTGCCATCCATCAATGTTCGTCTACTAGAACAAGTAGCAACTAGAACAGCTGTTCTTGTAACCTATCTGTGTTCGTTACCAACGTGGTGAAAGACAGGGAATTGTGAGAATCCTATTCGGTTCTTTCGTTTTATCGACACCCTTCGGTTATTACCCTTCGGTTTTTTCCAATGCTCGAAAAGGTTTTCACAAACCTTTTAGAGCAGTGCTCCCCAACCTTTTTATCGCCGCGGACCGGATCAACGTTTGATAATTTCAACGCGGCCCGCTGAGGGGGGAGGGGGGGGGAAGAGATACGTTGATTGTTTATATTTTAGATTGTTTTGATTTGATAATTTTAATTTAATTGAATTTAAACATGCCTTCAAAATAAAATACAGTTACACCAAAAAATGAATGTAATGTGATTTAACATTTTAACTCACTAGAACGCTAAATCAATAAAATAGTTTCCCAATCACAAAAAACACACGAAGCGCTCGAACTCTTTTAAAAGCAAAGACAGGTGATCGTGCACCAACTAGGGGAATGAATGTTTAGGCTCAGTCTCGCCTAAAATCCCCGCTAATGTCTGAAACATGCCCAAAATGACTCTGTTCACGCGCCGTCCCCACAACTTCAGTTTGGATTTAAATGCAGCCACTTTGTCTGCCAACTTGAAAACAGTTGTCACATTTGTCAAAATTAGAAAATAGTGACATACAGAATTCAGAAATCATAATTGAAGCTCTAGTAACAACAAATTTCAAGTTCTGATTTACCGCCTCCTAATTTGAGTGGACATTTCATAGAAAAGAACCGCACAAGCCCGAGATAAATACACCAAAGTAAATAAAATGGAAATAATTTAATATTTCTTGGACGGCCCGGTACCATTTGATCCACGGACCGGTACCGGTCCGCGGCCCGGGGGTTGGGGACCACTGTTTTAGAGCATTGGGCGCCTTTCGAACTCATTTTTGGCTTAGGGCTAAAGACATTGTGTATTTTATTAACTCTGAGGCTATTATCTCTGAAACAACTGCTTATCTGTTTGATCTATGTTGTGTAAAGGTAATCATCAGATTTTTTTTTTTGACTTCGATTCATCAGTGCGACTGCTGTTCTCAAAGCCCAAGATGAATCCCAACTCTCCAGACAACCCTTCCCTTGTACAACTCCATCAAACTGCTTCAATGTATCACTTCACTTGTGGAAGATTCCAGACTCTCCCCTACCTCCAGACGATTTCACAACATCCTCCTCACGCGCTCCATTGCTCCCATGCTGGGAGCATTACAGAGAACGATCGGTTCAATGCCGCAACCCGGTGTAAACCGGTGTGTTTTACAACTCAACCCGACGCCTCCGCGCTCTCAGCTCCATGTGGGGTCCCCCCGCTCAGAGGTGTGGGCCCCCCGGGGGGCGACGTCAACTTTTTATGACTTACTCTGCCCCAGAAGAAGAGTTGAGAAAAGAAACACACAGACACAAACAAAAGCGGACCCAGCCCGGATCACTTTTTGTTGTTCGAGAAGGGTGATGGGGAATTTGATTTTTGAAAGGGCGGGCGGGTTCGGACTGCGTTTATGACGCTTTGTTTCACGGAGGAAGGAACAACACGTCAAAGTTGTCAGGTTTTAGTTTGTGTTTTTATCTGTAGAAAACTCTTTTATTACGACTAGAATGGCAATTACGCAGGCAATGCAAACATTGCGAAAGGTAAGTGCTGTAACCGCGGACGTCCTCCTCTTCTTACCCCGATTACTTGTATGACGTAGCCTTATCAGAAGAGGATTGGTTGGATGGGGTTTCAAGCCGCAAGGGTCATACACTACCTTACAATGATGGATCGGACGCCAGCGGATTTGCATAAAATCCGACTACTTGTTTTGGGGGTGTTTTTCGTGGTATGGCCTGGGACCTTTGCATGTTGTTCCTGGCCAATTGAACGTCGACGCCTACATGAACATTTTGGACCATCAGGTTCTTCCTACGCTCTGGCAATTTTATGGAACAGACGAATGTTACTTCCAGGACGACAAGGCTCCGTGTCATGTTGCAGCTTCTGTCGAGCAGTGGTATCGATATATGGATGTAAAACGTCTTTCCTGGCCTGCTAAGAGTCCCGACCTAAACCCCATCCAAAGGACATTTGTGGGACGAGTGAGAGCGACGCTTACGGACCAGGGAACCACGTCCGAAATCTACATCTGAGCTGGGGACCTTCTTGCAGCAGGAATGAACACAAATACCCATAGCTGTGTATCAAAACCTTGTTGAAAGTATGCCCAGAAGGGTTTCTAGTGTAATTGCAGCACGTGGGGGACCATCCCCTGTTAAAGCACGTATTCTTTCCCTTATACCATCATATCTTGCTGCTCGATCCATTATTGTAGGGTACTTGAGACAGACACAAGACAAACAATATCAAATAATAGACACACACACATTGAAAATTGTACTGGCACAGAAGAAATACATTCAGGGAGGAATGCACCTGACAGCAATGAAACCTGGGCCGCCTACAACTTGCTGAGTAGCCTCAACGACTCTTACCTGAAAGGGAAACACTACCACATCCTTGATTCTCATATCAAATTACTTAATGAGCTTAACGAGAATTCTACACCTACTAAGAAAAAGGACCCGACGCAACCTTCGGACAGTGTGCAGGCGCACTGAGCGCGAAGAAAGGGTTCGCATTATGTCAGAATTCTGCGTTGTTGGGCGAGTTTTGGGCCAATGTAACTTTAGATTACATGGAGAGAGAACTGAGTAATGGGTGTTATTTGAAAGTAAACTACTGATTAGTTATATGCTAGGATTTAGTTGTGAATAAATCTACGCTGCAGGTGTGAGTATGAGAGTTCACGTAATTCTTAACAACCTCAAAAAGTCTGATTGAAGTTTAACTAAATTATTTATTTAAATTTAACAAAAGCTGTTGCAAACTTAAAATGAATTCAAATTAAAAAATAACAAACACCGCTACATAAATATTTTGGAAAAATGAAAAAATAACAGTCACAGCTACAAAAGTATTTCGATGAAGTTGAAAAATAACAGGGACAAGTACAATTGCAATATATTATTGGTTTGGATAGTTTTCCAGAGGGAGGCGTCTAAAAAAAAAATTTTTTGAAAAGGGTGCGTTGAACCGAAAAAGTATTGGAAACTATAGTATTAATGACAGCGATTTCTCTTGTAGAAAGGCAATTCCATAATTTTAGTTTAAATATTTAAAAGCTATTGAAAAATTTGCGTGTGATGGTAAAGAGCAGCGTTTTGGTTTTACATCAGGGATCTGTAAAAACTATTTTATTATGATAGTAATTACGCACGCAATACGAACATTGCGAAAGGTGCGAGTCTGAGATATTATTGGTCATCTTCCAGCCTGAGTTTTCCATCGACCTTAAAATGATATAGACGGAGCATGCGACCGCTGTTTCAAGTTATTTCGTGCAGTTGCTCGGTTTGAAGATGTGTCACGTGGTTGTGGGTAAAAGCATGAATTCTAAACTATTAATTGGTTACCGTGACTATCCACAGTTATTAAAAACACTAGTCTGCGCTTCCATAGCCAATCGGATAAGTCGATTTGTGATTTACCCTTCAGAGATCTTACGACAGCGGCTCCGCCCACATGATCCGTCTATTTCATTTTAAGGTCGATGGAGTTTTCCGAATGACGTCATTTTTTCAGAAGGAAGCACTTGCGCAGCCTTCACGTTGCTGACATCGAAACGACGTTCCGCTGAAAAGACAATTATATACTGTACGGACTTGATTAGTTATATGCAAATCCGTTCTGTCACGCAGCAGTCTGAAACTAGTAACGATTATATATACATAGATCTCTTTCTCTGCGCATTTGGATAACAATGACGGATATGCAATCACAGAGGTCAATTTAGCTTTCACGACCATGACATTTCTGCTGAAATGGTTTCTGTTGCAGCGAAGGCTGTTCCCAATTTTAGAGCGTTGGCTTAAAGTACACTCGTTTAACTGAATTTTTTTATAATAAACGGCTGTTTGGAGACTTGTTTTTAGGTCAAGAAACAGAAGATCTTCGCTTTTGATAATGTTATATATTTTTAAATAGATTACAAGATTATATGTATGTACTTGCAATCTTCTAAAATTTTACATTTAGTGTTTCCTGTTGGTATTTGAATTAACGTGGAACTGAGGCAACATAGGCTATTGGCGACTGACTGGGATCAAACCCAAAGGGAAAAATCCGAGGACAACAGTACGTAATTTTGAGTCTTGGTCATATGGCAATTAGTGTCCCCGGAAAAATACCAGTTATTGGGAAATAGATAGAGCAAGTGGACGGAGTTGTTGTCGCAAACATAACTGACATGGGCTTACGAATCGACTTAGGCCGATTGTTTTTTTTTAGTCACTGCAACTTTGCAACAGGTTCGACTTCTCCCTAAGTGTATTTCTTTCTTCTGTGTCAGTAAAACTTTCATTGCGTGTATTTGTCCATTACTTGACGTTTGTCTTATGATTGGCGCAGCACGGTCAAATAGGGTCATTGCACTATAAACCTAAATGCAACTAAGTAATCAATTATCTATTGAAGCGCATACTAATGCTTTAAATACGCAGGATAATCAATTTAACCACTCAGGAACTTGTCCCAGATTATGATTCACACTTTTACCCATAACCACGTGTCTTCAAACCGAGCAATCATAAAATTAGGCTACCGCTTGCGATTTCTAGTCGCGCGATTTTTCAGTTGCAAAAATAAATCTTATTGTTTCAACTACAAGTGCGCAAACATGCGACTAAACAATCGCAGCGATTAAAAAGTTGCAGCAACCGGTTCTACTTTCGCTGTGACGCGACTGTCACTTTACCCAATGAATCACACAGACAGGCATGGACATGCACCCACGTGTGATAGTTTAGTCTCTTTAAAACACTGCAAATACTTGTCTAAAATGTCTGACAACGAATCTACCGGAGATGATTATGGATGAATATTAATAGTATAATTGATACTGTGTTACTTATTTAAAACAATTACAAAGAATTCATAGTAATTGTAGATTGTTATTGATGGACCCATTATTCCCAACAAGTCATCAAAACTACTTTTTGTCATTCGGTACTACTGGAAAAACTTTGCAGGGTACTCACATAAATCTTCAGGTAACTTGTAAAACTGCCCTTTCAATAATCTTTGACTCGTTGTTAAATGTACCCAATAACGATGCTTCCTCCGTTTACTTCTCTCCCGAAGCAAAAGAGCGATCGCTCAAGTAGTTTGAACAACATCCATTGGAAAACTGTTCTAATTGAACGATTTATCTATTGCAGTGTGTGCACCTTGTAGATTTTCTGCGACAACGATTGTTTGGTCGCTGCGACTAGAAATGGCAAGTGGAGGCCAAGCCTTAACGCGTACATGCTCTATTTCATTAGAAGCATCGACCTGCTTCGTTACCTCTAACATTCTACCCTCTTGTACTTCTGGACACACATCGGTCTATAAATTTTATCCACGTATCTGAAATTAAAATTTTCTCACTGATTAAAACTCATTTGTCGTTGTGTCCATTTCCGAGTCAGGTGTCGGCGTGTGCACTTTGCACAACTTTAGCGATGTCGATTATTTTCTCGATGTAAAGCTGTATTTCAGGATGGTAATCGCTGGTTTGAAGAGCAGCTGCTATTGCAGGGCAAGTTAATATATAACGCATGAGTTCAACTCCTTGACAGTTGTTACAATGTCTGTATGCTCTGGCTCCATCATAGTTAATTTTCCAGCCTTTAAAATGTCCTGTTCTCAGCCTGGATATTGTGGTGGTGGTTCTTTATTATCAGTGTTAATATCCCAGATTTGTTGTCACATTTTAATTTTTTGTGAGACGAGTTGAATTTTACCAAAGCATCAGGCCCTGTTCACTTGAGGCGTTTTCTAGGTCAGTTTTCCGTAAGCATTAAATTGTGTTTTTTATTCCTCTAATTTAAGTTTCTATTTTGGTTGAAAATTGAGTGAAACGTTCAACGGATTTGAAATCTGCCGAACATTTTACGCCAGATCGATACCTCAAATGTGATTTTCTTCAAATAAATAATTAATTATTTGATAAATAATTAATAATCAAATGGTAAATAAATTAACTATAAATCTGTTTTGGGTATCGATCTGGAGTAGCATTTTACTCTGATTTGAAATCCGTTGAAGTTTTCACTCCATCTGCAACGATCGCAAAGATAGAAACATGAATCAGAAGAATAAAAAAACATAATTTAATGCTCACGGAAAATTGACCTCGAAAACGCGTGCGTTAGAAAACGTTTCATGTGAACAGGGCCTTGCAGTTTGGTCCACAGCTTGATTTCCTTCAATGTCACATGTGCGGGAATCTACTGAAGAGTGCACCAAGCACGTGAGTTGGTACAGAAGTGAATAGACATCTCGGGCACATTCTGAATTGCTATTTGCTGTTGCTTCTAAAGCAGATATGGAATCGCTAAAGATAATAATTCCCTCAATTTGCTGTGTTGATGAGAGAAAAACTCATTTGTTCAATAAAATGCATATAGAACTAAAATTAAAAGCATAAAAATGTCATAGCATTAGCACTATTTTGACGCATCCAATAAAAGCTTCCCATTTCCGCTTACGAGCGAAGAACTGATTCTTCAAAAAATCTTTTCACAGCAATCCTTCCAAACGATACATTTTAAAGCGTTCGACGACCTTAAGCCTGATCCACCCCGCCGTCAACACTAAATTCATATTCATACACATATCGTTTTTGCCCCCTTTTCTTCACTTTAACAGGGGTGTAAATAGAAGCCAGCTCCCAACATCTACATGAAAGAGTTCGTTCTTTTTTCCATGACAAAAGATTTAATGGGCCTTGTCCGGCGCCAGTCCGACCCCCTTCTCCACTCCCACCCCCTTTCCGGAAGAGAAACTCCGAAACCAAATAATTTTATTTCAACTCCGGCCATAAGCTTCGGTTCGAACGCAACTCGGACTGCGAAGTGGAAAAAAAGAACGCCACTCGTAATATTTACCCGTCGATTTAAAACTCAAATATATATATAAAAGATGAGGTTCGAACCTTATCTCGCGGAAATTCGGTGGGAGGAAGTTCTAGAAAGAGTTCTATTCCGTTCAATGCGTTGTGTTGCAAGACGGAGTAATATAATCTCGTGTGTAAACTGTGGACAGTTTTTATCTGTTTGAGAAGAGGAGATGTGGAACGATTTTTATATCGGTCTGACAGGAACGTAAATCGTTGTCACACTTATTTCGACGTAAATTCCCGGAAAAGTAAATTTTCCCGTTTGGGGAATAACCTCTGTGGCCATGTTATGAATTATTTAAGTCGTAAAATGTGAGAAATATTCGCATCTGAAGCTATCAAACTGTAAAACGCGGTGTCTGTTTGAGTGAATTGTGTTGCCATTCGCAATCTACGAATAATCGCGATTTCTGTACCATGTGTGTTGGCAAATTATTAATATGAAAGCAACATATTTTCGCTGAGTAATCTATCAAATATGGGAGGGTTTATCGGTGTAGAGATAAGAACAGAGGATGTTGGAGGGTGACTTCTTTCGTATCTTGTGGAGTAATTTGGCATATTACTCCATTGTAATTTCAGCATATCGCCTATAAAGCCCATAAACTTGGAATATAAGAATACTGAGCATTGCTAATGGTGAGAGCGGAACTTCCAACAGTGTCCCGAACATGTCGACTAGTAGTCACGTGATAAACTGACTTGATTACCCGATTTGACATTTAATCGCCTCCTTTGACCATACAGTGTCTCATGACAGGGATCGTGTGTGAACGCGAATTTCTATACACAGGAGACAAAAGTGGTAAAATCGCCAAAATCTACTACTGTGTCTCGTGGACCAATCAGATGATGAAACAATGGATGGGCGTTCTTTTACTTCTCAGAGACCAATCAGATGATGGACGTATGTTTCCGCCCGACAGCTGAAAGTAGTCTAACGGTCATGTTACAACTAGTTTGGGACTAGGGTTGTTAACTTTTTCTGAGACAATTCCGGGACAATATTGCCCCTAACTGAAATATATGTGTAATTTCACAATATTTTCTCCACTGAGAACCACTTAATATAACAAACCTAGTTTTCCAAGGAAATTTTTTTTCATGTACAAAAAATATGTAAAAAATAGTCATCGTTTTTATGTTTTTAAATTTTAATTTTCATACGAGCTTGATGGTCCTCTCATATACATAGTAATAATAATAAATCTAAACCTAACCTCCTGTTGCATTTAAATTATTAAAAAAATAAAAATGGTCGTATACAAAATAGAGTTATTGTTCTTGTTTAGCTATACAGGACCGAGAGTGTTCCAAATTCTACTTTAAGAAAGTCGAATATGAAAATTTGTGTTCGCTTCCAGCCTCAAATTTAAAAATAAAATTCAAATAGTGTAATAGAATTGAAAGGCAACTAATACCATTTCTTCACGATGGTTCCGCTCTGAACAAACTGACATTATTGGCTTTGTATAGTAGTGGGGCAACGGACGTTCAATGGATGGACACGAAGTAATGTGCAATGAAAACAATTATTTTGGAATGTAGGTGATATTGGGATCGATAGCTTTCTTGGAAATTCCGGGGCAATTTGACATTCAACCGGGATTCTGGAAAGCATTTTAAATTCCGAGACAATCCCGGACAATCCGGGACGGTTGGCAACCCTATCCTGGACACATAACCAGGTTACCATTGTTTACTCTACTTTTGTATTTCTTCTATTCATTTTCTGTCAAGCTAAACATAGGTGGTGTTTCTGTGACGATATGTGTTAACTGTACGTGTCGTCAGTTGGACCTTCAACACTTCTCCAATAAAAGTTCCGAAGACTGAATTTTGGATTGATACAGTTGATTGGTTAATACCAATAATATTTCTCCTTAAACGACGAAAAACTAAATTAGAGAAATAAAATAAAATTTAAGGTGACCCCCAATGTGTCAGGTGAGGGCATTTAGATAGCAGAAGTAAATCTTCGAAGACCATCTGGTTTGTTTACATTGATAATCCCCCCTTTTTCTGATTTACAAACAATGCAACTGAACACATCTCAATTCCTAAGGATTTAATTGGAAGAAATATCCGTTATAAATTCAACAAGGGATTTTAAATATTATGAATTTTTTATGTGACAAAAATATCACAATTAATATTTTTTTCATTGTCTATAACGTATGTATACTGCCGTGTTTTCAAATTTATATTTTTCTGCCTCTATCACGTCAATCAGTTTATTATCAACAATATTTAATTATTCAAATTCCACAATGATCATATCTATCGCTTGACATTAGCTTAAATCTAGAAATTTTCCAATATATAGATAAAAAAGTTTATTTCTGAAGTTTTTACTGAATAGTTGAAAAAGTTTACTGAATATTTTAAAAGTGTAAAATATTCAGTTGTATCAATTACCAAAGATAGTTAATCTACTTTTGTGATAGTTAAAAACAAATTTTTAAAATCCATTCCATTTCCATTACTTATTCAATCAATCACGTACTTGATTTTATGTAAGAATTTTTTCTGTGTATAGATACATAATTAAATATTTTCTAGAATTGAACAAATCTCACTCTTAGATGTGTCATAACTGTTACGGGACTCTCCTTGAATCAAATTATTCAATCGTTCTCTACAAAAAAAATACGCTTTATTTAATCTGACTCCATGCATATAAATATTTACGCGGTCTGCCTTATCAGACATTCTTTTTTTTGGAATGAACGCAGAGATCAGAAGCTGTGCGATCTCTCTCATACTGTTGCCATTCTCATCAAACAAATTTACACGAAAATATAATAGTAACTATTGTGCAAACGATAATACGAAAATTTAACAGTAATTAGTGTACAGACGATGATACGAAACTATAACAGCAACTTATGGGCAAACGATAATCCGAACTATTACTTTTAACAATAACTAAAGCACTTTTAAAGCAATAATAAAAGCACTTTTTAAAGTAACACCGCAGGAGTCTTGTCTGGAACGCTATCTACGTGGAGGAATTGGACGCCATAAGTCTGTCCAACACCAAATTACCGCAATTCTAATTGCAATAGCTACTTTACAATTCAATGACCCGAAATTAACATTTGGATTTCCATCTTCCTGAGAAACTGTGTTTTTTTAGCAGTGCTGCTCTAGAGGTGCCATGTGCATTTAAAATGCGTTAACCGAACATGAAAAGATTTAATTAGTTTCAATCCAAAAGCATAATGAAGTGAACATACAGATAGGTAGGTAGTTGAAATAACGTCTCACTAGAGGCGGGGCGACAATTGGCGACGGTACGGGATGAATCCCGATGGGAAAGAGCAGAGGACAACACATAATTCCGTACCACGGTCAGGTGACGAGTTCAACTACCCAACCTGAGCTGGAACCCCAAGTACCTAATATCCACACTACATCAACGTAAGGATATTTGAGACCACGTTCTATTTAACGTGCACCATTCCAAACGTACTCTACGGTCTTTGGATGAAACGAGTTTCGAACTCGCAACCTTCCAGTTGTCAATCCGCTGCTCTACCAACAGGACTACCGTGGTCTTGTGAATTTTCAGGACTAGCCACTGCGTGGCTAGCCCGGCGTTGCTCGTGCCCGTGGTATAAGGTATTATTCTGGAGTAAAATTTTCCGCAGATTTCAAATCCGTTGAAATTTTTAATCGATCTTTAACGAATCCGCTTTTACGAAAAAGAACTAAACAATGCCTCTCAAAATGTTTTTATTTTTTGCTCTCCACTGAAAGAGGCAGGAAATGTATTTTTTTTAACGCGAAGGGCGCGAAATGCAATCTGTTTATTTTTGGAAAGGGAAAGTTACCGTGGCGTCACAATCTCGTGCGAAAATAGAAAAGATTATTCAATTTAAAAGTTATTTATTTTAAGAAAATCATATTTCTAGGTATGGATCTAAAGTGATATTTCCCGCAGATTTCAAATCTGCTGAAATTTTTACTTTAACTTTAACAGAAGCGGCTCAATCCCATGATAGAACTTTACGCAAGTCCAACTTGATTGGCTAGTTTCACGGGCTTGGCTTCACTTGTATATCTCGCCAATCTGATTGTTGCAGTAACCATTTTGATTTTAATCTCGCCAACTTATCTTAAGGGTACTTATTCTTTTAAAGAGCTTCTTTTTCGGAAAGCAATGATGGCCTAATGGCTAAGGTCACTTAACTTCAAATTGGCGTCGGCAGCGGAGGATGACTTTACGAGTTCGAATCCAGCAGGCGGAAAAAAATTTAGATCCTCCAAATTATTTAAAAAAAATTCCTTTTGAGTCTAAATAACTTTTCCTAATTTTTAATACCCTTTTTTTATGTGTTTCCAAGTTTCCGTTGATTTTACATGAATAATCTAAGAACCACTCCTGAACTCACTACCAGCTGATATTTTCCCGCCCCTCTGCCGTCCCCTTTGCTTTAGGATGATGGTGTCGTATCCACCCCCTGGCTTAGGACCATTCTGATGTAACAAAAAGCATACATAAAACACTAAGTTATATAATTATTAACTTATATAATTATTAACTTATATAATAAAAGGATACAATTTTCGATGATGATGTTAGATCAATGAAAATCATGTTACACACCTTATTTCCTTTTTTCTATAGCCTCTTGATTATACAGCAGATCTGAATTTAAAGTTACCGAGTCAACTAAAATATATAACTCAACAGCAGCAAAGAAATTTATCCTCACAAAAATTTCGAAGTACGCCAAAGGAAGAGATAAATTGCCAACAGAAAAATTCTGATGACATACGTATCTAGGTCATGTGATCCGATTAGCCAATCAAGTTGGACTTGCGTAAAGTACTATCATGGGATTGAGGCGCATGTAACTTTAACGGTCTAGGACAGGGATGGGCAAACTTTTTAGGTCGCGGGCCAAAGATCGAAAAAAAAAGTTTGGCGGGCCAAGGTAAATTTTTCTAAAATTTTAAAAACAATATACAAGTATTACAATTTAAATATGTTAATGAGATGAATGAAATTGCGATTTCATTTTTAAAAGTTCCTTAGATTGAGGTTCGAAGTGAGATGTACTGATTCTAAGGAACGAGGCTAAAGGCTCATCTGTCAGTCTGCTTCTGAAATAATTCTTTCTAAGGTTCATAGTTGAAAACACTTGTTCACATATATAAGATGAAGCAAACATAGCACTGATTTTCTGGGCGTGAGATATTAAATTTGGGAAACTTACTTTCGATAATGATTTGTAAAACTCTAACTTTGGCATATTTAGAAACAACTACATGAGATGATTGTTAGATTGTAACTCAATTAATTCAAGCTGCAAATCTGGCCTCACTGCTTCACAATTTACGTAGAAAGGCATGGTAAAAATATCCAAATATGTTTGAATGGCACTGAAATCTTGAAATCTGCGTTCGAACTCAAAATGCAGTTTTTTCAAGCCATCTTCATAATTCTTAAGCTTTTCTTCATTTACTGAGGGTATTGAATTTAACCTCGAGAAATGAGACAAGTCGTTCTTAGCTAGCTGCCCAGCAAACAGATTGTTTTAGTTTAAAAGCTTTGAGATGGACCCAGATATCGTCGATAAATTGATTTTCACTTGCATCTTGACATTCAAGTTGCTCATATGACAAAGAAGATCTATGAAAAATGCAAAGTCCGAAAGCCATTCTGTATCTTCTAACATTTCGCACTCCGCAGAACACTGTTTCTCATGGAAGAACGGCACAATGTTGTCTTTCAGCTGCCAAACTCGCTCGAAAACACATCCTGCACTAAGCCACCTTACTTTCGTGTAATACAGTACATCAGGCTATTCAGATTGCACGGACTGAAGAAAATCTCGAAATTGCCTGTGAGTAAGCCCACGAGATTGAATAGTATTTACAAACTTCACGACTCTTCGGGTTTCATATTCAATGCAGATTTACACAGAGCATCTTGATCTATAACACAGTGTAGAAAAACAACATTGTTCCCGGGATAGTTTTGATTAAAGAGTCCACGAAATCCAGATTTTTCCCCCTGTCATATTTGTGGTGCTCCATCGGTCGTAATATAACATATATTTGTTATAGTCACTTTCAAAGATAAAAGCCCTTCCTGAAATTCACGAAAAATATCACATCCCGTGGTAGTTCCCTTTAAAGAACGCATGCACGCCAGTTCCTCGGTAATTTCAAAGTTCTCATCAACACCTCTTATAAATAATACTAATTGAGCAGTATCATTTATATCAGTGCTTTCATCCATAGCTATGGAGCAAAATTTAAACTGGCCAATCTTTGACTCTAATTGTGATGTCAAGTTTTTATCGATGGCTTCGATTCTAGAAGTCACCGTTTTTCGAGATAAGCTTAGAGTCTCAAAATTATTTTTCTTGTCTGGACATAAAACATCACAAACTTGGAGCATGCATTGTTTAACGAACTACCCATCACTGAGAGCTTTATTATTTTTAGCAATATTGTATGCTACAATGTAACTTGCATGTGTGGCTGCTTCTTGGATAGTGTTTACCTTATTGAAAAAATTTTGTCGGCCTGATAGTTTTTTACAAAGACTTTCTACATTTTGTTTTCGTTCATATTCGGACATTGCTTCGTAATTGGAATTCCTATGCTTCGATGTGAAATGACGGGAAATATTATATTTGAAGACTGCTACAGCTTCATTGCAGATGAGACACACTGGTTTATCTTTAACAACTGTAAAAAAATATTTCCAGGTCCATTCATCATTAAAAGCACGGCACTCTGAATCAACTTTACGTTTTTTATAGTCATTTTGGGGTTGAAATATTTTACGAATAACCCAAACAAGCACTAGCTACGCTATACTTTTAATACTTTCACCACTATTCACAATGATGCTATATGTCCGCAATCTTTCCATACGCAATCAATAATATTAAAACTCGCGCCAAAAGAAAAAGCCGCTGGTTGGAGCTTAACATGCGCAGAAAGAGATAACGCTTGTTGGCGCCAGTCTACAGATATAACTAACAAAGAACTTTCGCTTTTAACACTTTACCGATTGAAAGCTGTCTGTGCTTGCTATTTCCGTCAATTTATGTTTTGTAGAACAAAAATAGAGAAAGTAAAAAGATCATCAATCCTTTGAAAAAAAAGGAAGAAAAAAAAATAATATTTGAACAAAGTAGAAAAGGAGATGGATATATAATATATAAATCCTATTTTCTTTTAATTTTCGTCGGACCAGCAAATTAAAATTCTATCCGCGGGGCCGGATAAAACCTTCCGGCGGGCCGTAGTTTGCCCATCCCTGGTCTAGGAGATACAAAAAAAAAACTAATTGACTCCAGTTTAAAAAAAAAAATTTCATCGTCTGGTAGAAAAATTATTCATTCGCGCGCAGGAAATGAAAACAATAAATTTAGAACATGTGATCTCTTCTATGCTGTAGTATTCAATAATGATTAAATTTCATTAAATTCATTACAAAATTTTCTAGATTGATTTTTAAATTCGCCGCGACCCAAAAATTTCAAAAAATTCGGACTATTTGTGTGTTGAATCTCATTGTTGTAAGTGCCACAGAATCGTCAAACAGACAAACAAACAAAGACTTCCTTTTGTAATAGTAGAGGCTGGTTAAAATAGAACATACAATAATCATGCGCGATTCCTTGTTGAAAACCAACCCGAAAAAGTATACTTTCTTCGAACGGATGTGGATTCGGAGTTATTCGCATCGAAAATTAGTTCACTTCCGATTCGGATCAAATCGTCACTTCCGGTCGTTCGAAATTTTATCGCTGTAACCAAAGAAGAAATTTAAAACTAAAGTGAGCAATACTAGGGAAAAGTGGGGCACATAGCTCTATGAGGCACATTGATCCTTTTCATTTTAAAGCATCACAGCAGCTTTTATACAACAAATTTGTTGCAACTATTCAGCAACAATAACAATACTACATACCCCTGTTGTGATTGTGTTCATGTGTGCAGAGAAGTTTAGAAGAAAATCCAGATTTGTCATAAAAATGCCCAAAGTGACTGAACAGCCCCAGTTCACTTCCTCTTCTGAATTAGAAGCTTCGAATCCGTTTCATGATATTGTTAAATTGTTGCCTCAACCCCTCTGCTTTGGAGGAACTGCTCGCGTTGCTAAGATGGCAACATTTCCATGTTCCCTTGATGAGTACACGTTATTGATGCGACATCGACAGAAAAACATCGATGTTTAAAATTAAAACATCGATGTTAATAATACATCGACCCAAAAACATCGATGTTTAAAATTAAAACATCGATGTTGATAATACATCGACCCAAAAACATCGATGTTTTTAAACATCGATGCTTTTAAAATTCAGTATATTTAAACTTTTTTACCCATTTCTTAAAACTGGTTTAGCACCTAGTGATGCGACATCGACAGCAAAACATCGATGTTCAAAATTAAAACATCGATGTTGATAATGCATCGCCCCCAAACTATCGATGTTTTTGAAATTCAGTGTATTTAAACTTTTTTCCCCATTTCTTAAAACTGGTTTAGCAACTAGTGATGCGACTGTCGCCCCAAATAATTTAAAACCCTATTTAAGCCTAACAGGAAATAATTAAAAATTCAACTAAAGGACTAATTTTTTTGTAATCCATAGAAGTGACTATCTTTTTACTTTGTAAGCGATTTCGTTTGTGAAAAATATTTACTTCCGAAGCATTGTTATAGAAATTTGTCAAATTACAATACTTTATTAGTTTTAAGACAATGGAACAGGGTTATTTTATAGGAATGTCATAAAAGATCATATTAATTCAAGCAAACTAATTGTTTAGGCATGGTAAAAATTAAGAAAGATAATGATTTACATAAATTAACAAAACATTAAAAAAATCAGGAGGTTGCTATGATCCTAATAAAGCTGGGAGGCCAAAAGAGTTGCCACAAAAACGTCTTTACATTAAAGCTGTTGAAGATGGCGCGTGTGGGAAAATGCGCTATAAATAGAATTGATAACAGTTAGAACAGATGGTAGAACTTTGTCTAATCGTTTGCGCTTGTGGGCTGGTTTGACAAGTTTTAAACTTCAAGATAGAATCTGATGTGCCTGGCTAGCTCAGTCGGTAGAGCACGAGACTCTTAATCTCGGGGTCGCGGGTTCGAGCCCCGCGTCGGGCTTTGCTTTTTTTAAAGCGTTGACTTATTCCTATATTTGTTTCTGGGTGCATATAATTAATGTGATTCTAACTTAGTTTCTATATATTTTTTAATATATTTCTTCGATGTGTTTATCTTTTATTTATTTTTCGAACACTTTAATCTTCGTATTCAATAAACCGATGTTTTTATGTTGCTTTTATTACACCAATGTTTTTATGTTGCTTCAATTACACCAATGGTTTTCTGTTGCTTTAATTACACCAATGTTACTAATTAGTTACAAAGAAGCGAGTGAAAGCCTTACAAATATATTTATTATTATATTTTACAAAGCTATCCTATTCATAAGTAAGAAGTCTGTCAACTAAGAATGCAAATTATTAAGTATGTCTATTATTACTGTGGATTTTATAGGTGAAAACCCCCATCCAAACCTTTTTGCATTCCTATGCACCATTAAATTTTTAAACTACATACGTTGGCTTATTTTTAAATCCGTTTCCTGATGTATATAGTTGCTGAGATTCCAGTATTATTTTAACATATTTTTAATATATTTTTTCGATTTTTAAAAAAAGTTTCCATTGCCGTAAAATGTTCTCATTTTGGCGTAGTGTAGAAGTCTGGAGAATGAGGTGGTAGCTCAGGTGGTGACATGTTCATCTGACCGAGGTTCAAAATTATAAGTTATCCTCGATTGTTTCCTTCGGGATTGATCTGGGACTCAGTCGGCAACAGCTCGTTATCGTGCTCCAGTGTGACGTTAACTCAACTGCACTCCCCTTATCCGACCGACTTTGTTTTCTTCTCAACATATGATTAAAACTCGATACCACCCCTCAACTTGAACGCATGATCATTACGCATAATGTGTATTTTCTATTCAGAGGTAAAGCTATTTTTTTATTGATAGTATTTAAGTTCATATATTCCCTCACACTTTAAAAATATTTTCATTGAATGTAGAACTGTTTAAAACCTACGCTACAACACAGAAACATCGAATAAAGATAAAACGGTTTGATTAAATAACCATTTAAGGACTGGTGCACACATCCGGATTTTCAACGTGCGGCGCCGTTGCGACATCGAAGCCCAACTATGCACACATAACCGTGAAATGACGCAAATTCTCATTTCGCTCCATTTGCGAAAATATTCCATCGAAGAAAGCGTGTTTATTTCGCCTACTTGGCGTAAAAAAAAGTATATTTTGTAACAAAATAGTCGTTACTGTATACAACCATTTATTAATTATTATTTATATATGAAAAAATGGTACTTCAAAACGGAGAAGCGTTTGGGTCGAGCTGCGGCGCCGTAGTGAACTGCGGTACAACTTGCACGCAAGTTGGACATGCGTCGCAACAGCGGCGCTGGAAGCATGTGTGCACTTCTCCATTGGATCTAATGTATCTCAGACCGCACTTGCGTAACGGCAGCGGCGCCGCACGTTGAAAAACCGGATGTGTGCATTGGGCCTAAGACTCTCTTGTGATCGCTAATTCTACGTGGATATGTCACTGCTAATCAAAGTTTAATTCACGCTGTAGGAAAGCGTATTTTCAACGTCAGCTAGCTCTTTTCTCAACAGTAAAATAGTATTGTTTTAGTAATTTAGTAAATTTTGCCTCAAGTGATCTTTTCTGATTTCATTCCACAACTCTGTTTCCCAATCCCTCCTTTTTTCCCGGTTTGAATCCGGGTCAGTGCATGGATATTTGTAAGCGTATGTGGTGTAGAGGAGGCTGGCGCACCTTAAATCTGTCGCGGCCGAAAGCCCTCGGGTTGGTGTGGAAGTTTGGAGAGTGGAGTGTCACCTCAGGTGTTGCCTCGTCATCTGACCGTGGTTCAAAATTACGTGGTGTTGTTGTCGGACCTTTCCCTTAAGGAATTGATTCCGGACCGTCATCAATAACCAGTTATGTTGCTCTAGTACGACGTTAATTAAAATTACCTTACCTTACCCTTCATGAAATATTTTACTTGACGATGCCTTGTGTTTAGTGAAACTTAGCCAAATATGTCCCTTTTGTCGTTAGTCGCCAAAACATTCAACCTTAAATCAAGTAACTGTCTTCAGAGTTGATAATTGGTAATTTAACCATTCGTGCAACTGAATGTCTCCGATCTAGCCAAATTTCTAACGTAACCTTAAAGGCGCGTATACATTTCCGATCCAAACCGTTGTTAATGTGTTCGCATATCCTTCTCCTTCGTGCTTTTCCCCTCCCATCATTCCACTGTCTGGCCTGCGTTTGGCTCAGCTTGGCCAAATACGACCCCTGCGCCATAAAACTCGACATTTTCCAACCGACCTGAATTGAAAACCGACGACTTTTCCGATGTATAAAAGACGTCATACCTTCATCCGGGCACCCTGAGCCTTTCTGGAAAAAGCTAAGGTAAATAAAATTAAACCCAGCTATTACCTTTCACAATACACTGCAGAGACGGTGGGGGAAAGCGATCCCCTCCTTCAGCTATTAACGATCCGAAAAGAGTCCCGCTAATATCACGGCCAACTGAACACACCAACCATTACATCCGAGTCACTGGACACAGGGAATTTCCGGCAGATTTTCCCCCGTTTCCCTTTCTCATTTTTTTACTTTTCCCTCTTCAAAAGAATAATGTCATACATAATGACGAGCATCTTCTCTTCCCCCACAGCGAGATGACCGCTTTCGTTTTTTGCTGGCCCGGAATGAATGTAAGATCGCGTTCGTGGGATTCGTTGCCAAATCGGGACGGGGAAATACTTATTTTATTTGTTATCTGTTGCTGGTGTGCGTTTTCGATGTGAACGGATTGGTTTAGGTCTGACGGCGAAAGGTAGAAAAATGAACAAGTTCGGTTCCAGCTGCGTGTATTTCCCTCTTCTGGGTCAGTATAACTTTCCTTGTGGGTATGGTGTGTGTCCATTACTTATCTACCTTCTATTTTACGCAGCTTGGTCAATTACGGCCAGTAATTGGTAATTATAAATTAACGTCGTACTAGAGCAACACAACGGGCTATTGACGACGGTCCGGGTTCAATCCCATAGCGGAAAGACGACAAACCACGTCATTTTGAACCACGGTCAGATGACGAGGCAACACCTGCGCTGGAATCCCACTCACCAAACTTCCAACAACTCAACACGACCAGTGTCAAATTACGGCCAGCGCGCGCGCGCGTGCTATGAAAACTTATTAAACCTACCAACCAGAAATGGGCAAAATGAGCCAAACGCAAGTCAAAATGCTACCCAATACAAATTGTTCACCAAATTCAAATAGGCAGGTAAGTAGGGGTCTAAAATTAATAGTGCTCCTTGCAGGGATGACAAAAATAAAAAATCCAGCTCAATTTTTTAGGTACTTTTTTGTTGACGTCGTACTAGAGCAACACAACGGGCTATTGACGACGGTCCGGGATCAGTCCCTTAAGGGAAAGATCCAAGGACAACACCTCGTAATTTTGAACCACGGTCAGATGACGAAGCAACACCTGAGCTGGCACCCCACTCTCCAAACTTCCACGCCAACCCAACGTGAGGACTTTCGGCCACGACAGATTTAAGCTGCACCAGCCGCCTCTACACCATACGCTTACAAACATCCATACCCGCGAACCTTCCGATCTAGAGGCTAACACCTTAAACACTATACCGGTTGGTCGGCTCTCAATTTTTTAGGAGCCAGGACACGTGCAATACATGTGATACTAATTTTTTTTCTAACGCTGAGTATATCGCAGAACTCATTACACTCATACACACGTAGTAAATAATATGCAATAAATAGTGTAACTGAGGCAGTAAAAATAACATTTTTACTATCTACATTATACATTTTACTCCATTTTTGACCTTTTATGGCCATAAACATGTCTTGTTGCTTTAGAACCGAGATACCACTTGTCCACAGCCTTTGTGGGATCAAAATCTTTCATTGATGGTTCATTGATATTGCGCATCATCAAAATTAACTCTTCAGTGCCTTCTTTTTCGGTCGATCCATCTAGCATTAAGCTCTCATAATTGGCATTTTTTAATTCACAAATTAATTATTCTCTAATTACGACAGCTATCGGTGTGATGAAGTCTGCATCTCTTTTCATTATTGTACATTTTGAACATTGATGTATACCGTTGAGACATCGATGTTTTTAAAACATCGATATATTGGTGTTTATTTTCAATAGTGGTTTACCGATAGATAACATCGATATTTTAAATTCCGAATGATTTTCTACTAAGCTTGCCGTAGCTTGCGATTTTCACTTAGATTTAGCTAAAAAAATCAATTTTTTCCCATGAAAAATAAACGTTTTTCACAGAAGCGGAAAATTTAGGCACCCGATCAAATTTTTTAGGCACCATGGCAAACTGGCGCCCGGGATTTATCGTGACCTGGCTCCTTGCGTTATTGGCCGTGGCTGTTATCGGAGTCACCTTTCAAATGGCGTCACTTTTCATGCACTTGGCAAGTACCAAGATCGTTTCCAACTTCTGACCTCTTGACACGATGGATATTGCCAGCATTCTCTTCTCGGAACTACATTTGTGTACTTATGATAGTACAGTAATTCTCTGTATACTTAGATAATGGTAATTTTTAATTAACATCGTACTAGAGCAGCACAACGGGCTATGGACGACGGGATCAATACCTTCAGGGAAAGAGTCGAGGACAACACCACGTCATTTTGAACCACGGTCAGATGAGGGAACGCCTGAGCTGGCACCCCACTCTCCAAAGTTCCACACTAACCCAACGTGAGGACTTACGGCAGATTTGAGGTGTACCATCCGCCTCTACACCATACGCTTACAAAAATCCATGCCCCGACCATGATTCGAACCAGGAACCTTTCGATCGGGGCTAATACATTAACCACTAGACCGGTTGGTCGGTTGTGTACTTAGGATAGTACTTTAATTATAATATTTTTCTTTATTTAATTTCGGGCAACCGAAGAGCAACTGCTCTGAATCATGCATACTTCAGTGGAAGATGCGCTCTCCACAGAGAGTAGTCGAGATATGGAGAGAAGAGGAAGAATGCATCATGAGCTGTCAGAATTTAAAGTTGGTAGAGAAATGACAGAGTATTTTTATCTGTGTAAGTAGAAGGGTCTTTTTCATAGATGCAGAGTACGTTTCCTTTTTTTTTTTAATAGGATTTTCAGTGTAAACAAACTAGAATAAAAGCGAAGATTTTACTTTCGCTACTCAAATACACGATACATATCAATGTACCTTAAAATATTGCCTATCGTCATTTGCATATCATCATTTGGCGTTTAATCTTTAGGCCTGGTGCACACATCCGGTTTTTCAACGTGCGGCGCCGTTGCGGCATCGAAACCCAACTATGCACACATAACCGTGAAATGACGCAAATTCTCATTTCGTGCCATTTGCGATAAATATTCAATGGAAGAAAACGTGTTTATTTCGCTTACTTGGTGTAAAAAAAGTATATTTTGTAACAAAATGCACGTTACTGGATACAACCATTTGTTAATTATTATTTATATTCCATTTACATATGAAAACAAGGTATTTCAGAACGGAGAAGCGTTTGCGGCGAGCTGCTACGCCGTGGGGAACTGCGGTACAAATAGCACGCAAGTTGGACGTGCGTCGCAGCAGCGGCGCCGGAGGCATGTGTGCACTACTCCATTGGATTTAATGTATCTCAGACCGCACTTGCGTTGCATCAGCGGCGCCGCACGTTGAAAAACCGGATGTGTGCACAGGACCTTAGACTTCGGCTAGTAAAGCAGCTGTAACTTGATCGCGCAAAGAAAGTATTAAGACTAGGGATGGCTACATCAATGTCAATGTTTTCAAAACATCGATGTTTAATAAAAAACAATTTTTTACCATCGATATATCGGAGCCAATGTTTGTTTAACATCGATTTCTTTACATTTTCGATGTTTTTACGTTGACGACGTTTTGTTTTTGAATGAAAAATGTACTATAGTAAAATTTATAAAACTAACAGTTTATTTGTCTACTATTTGTCAGTGATGGCGACATCCGTCCCATCAGAAAGAGATTTTCTCCTAACTGGTGGGATAGTTAATGAAACCAGAAGTCGGGGCTTGAGGGGGAGAAAGTTAACACAAACTTCTTTTTTTACAAACTGTAAATAACAAATATTGGGGCATATAATAATTATAGGCCCAAAGCTTTTTATTTACAGTAAATAAAAAATAAATGTCTTAGGTTTTCCGCATAAGTTAATAAATAATTAATAATAACTAACAATAATTATTGTTATGTACTTATCTACTTATACATATAGTTAGTACCTATTTCAAATTGTTGTAAATATTATTTTCCTTTGTATTATTCAATTTGAAAATAAAATATGTTTTAAAACATCGATGGTTTCTGGGCGATTTATTACTAATATCGATGTTTTAATATTGAACATCGATGTTTTGTTGTCGATGTCGCATCACTAATTAAGGCTGCGGCCAGTATAGCAATACTAGCCACTGCGTGGCTAGCCCGGCGTTGCCCGTACCCGTGATATAAGGTATTATTCTGGAGTAAAATTTTCCGCAGATTTCAAATCCGTTGAAATTTTTTTATATATTATTAACGAATCCGCTTTTACTAAAAAGAACTAAACAATGCCTCTCAAAATGTTTTTTATTTTTTGCTCTCCACTAAAAGAGGCAGAAAATGTACTTTTTTTTTTTTTTTTTTTTTTTTTTTTTTTTTTACACGAAGGACGCGAAATGTAATCTGCTTATGTTTGGAAAGGGAAAGTTACCGATACGTCACAATCTCGTGCGAAAATGTAAAATATATATTCAATTTAAAAGTTATTTATATAAAGAAAATCATATTTTTAGGTATGGATCTTAAGTGAAATTTTCCGCAGATTTCAAATCCGCTGAAATTTTTACTCTATCTTTAACGGTCTAGGAGATAGAAAAAAAACTAATTGACTCCAGTTAAAATATATTTTTTTTTATCGTCTGGCAGAAAAATTATTTATTAGCGCGCCGGAAACGAAAACAATAAATTTAGAATCTGTGATCTCATCTATGCTGTAGCATTCAATAATGATTAAATTTCATTAAATTCATTTTAAAATGTTCCACATTGAATTTTAAAATTCGCCGCGACCCAAAAAATGCAAAAAATTTCGGACTACCTGTGTGCCAAATCTCATTGCTGTAAGTGCCATAGGATCGTCAGGATTTTGCGTCAAACAGACAAACATTTCCTTTTATAATAGTAGAAATAAGAATAAAAGAATTTAGTATTATAAAAATCGCGCCAGGAAAGAATTTATATTTTGCGACCGGTACAGCAGTTGTACCTTGAAAGCCGTAAGAATCACGCGAAGAAAGAATCGCGCTTGCCATATCTTTAACCGCAGTCAAAAGGTTAATCTTACTGGCGTTAACCAATCAGCTATCATTTATCAATTTGGAATTCATTTCGATTTTTTGTTGGAGAAGTGCTGAAATTGTATTCGAAAAACAAGCCAAATGACCTCACGCTCGGCTTACTTTTGTAAGCTGATTGGTTAACGTCCTTTGAAAAAATCAGTACCGCCATCTACATCCGGTTTCACACAAGATGCCTCTCGGGTTTTGACAATATTAATGATGCTACTTTTCAATGATCAAATTGGAGGCGTTTGGAAGTTTGAAGAATAAGGTGTCATTTCAGGTGTTGTTCTCGTAATTTTTTCTCGTTAAGTTACGAGGCGTTGTCCTTGAATCTTTCCCTTCTTGCTTGATTCCGGACCATGTTGCTCCATTACAATTTTAGTTAACTACCTACCTCAATGATTACAAAATTTATTTATGAATATGATCACAAGTCCATGCATATGATGAACTACTAATTTAAATCTATTTCAGATTGCGATTTAAATGTGTCTATTTTGTAATTTTATTTACCAATAAAATGATAAGCGAGACCGTATCAGTTTTATGGAAATGTAATCGTTTAAAGTTCTTCCGATAACGGAGCGTTGAATGTGGAACGCTTTGCGATTCTAAGCTAAAGTTCAACGCACCTGCTCTTAAAAAATTTATTTGGGGAATACTATTTCACTACCAAACTAGCTTTTGGATGGTTAAAATTTTATTAAAGTCCACCTGTTGAGAGCATAAAATGAAATGTTCAAAAATTATTACACTAAACCGTTAACAAGAAGGCGAGCGACCGTTGTGTGCATTTTTCCCTTCTCCGTGGTTAAAGGTGAAAAAAAAGATTATCTTAAAAGTATTTCGGATTTTTAACGCATATATTCTACAAATTAAACTGAATTAAAAACCCAAGAATGTGCCAGATCTAAATTAGTCAGAATTTTTGCCGTCTTTAATTTTTTAACCGGAAACAACCAAAATGAATCTGCGACAAAAAAGCAAAGTGAATGAACTGAATATGAGTATGATAATTTAGTAATCTCTCATTGCTTCGATATAGATTTGCGAACAGCAGATGGAATATCGATCTGTTTTTTTAGAATTGTGAGTTTCAATGTCACCTGTTTCAACAAGTTGTCTCAGCTTTTTCCTATGAGATAGCCCGTTGTATTGCTCTAGGACGACGTGTTAATTAAAAAATTACCAATTACCTTTTCCTATGAGCCCTTCTGTCTCAATGTCGACTTTCGTTGTGGTATGACTACTTTACAGAATCCAATCAATCGGAATCCTGTAGAAACTTAGGCAGCGGTAACCCAGTTGGAATTGAAACGCATTAGCAACCGATGGATTGCGAGTTCGAAACTAGGCCCATTCAAAGTCCGTCGTGTACACGGGGGTTGGTGCACGTTAAATCTGTCGTGTCTTCAAATGTACTCCAGTTCGCGTGGTGTGGATGTTTGGAGAGTGAGTGAGCTAACTCAGGTGCTCTCGTCATCTGACCGTGGTTCAAAATTATGAGGTGTTGTCCTCGGATCTTTCGCTTCGGGATCTCGAACCGTCTCTAATAGCGGGTATACGCGTAGAAAAATCAGTTGTAACTAGCATTTGTGTAGCATCACTTGAGAACTAGCATATATATATATTTTTTGCTTTGACTTCTTTTCTTTAAATTTAATAAAACCGTCTGTTTATTTCTTTTAAACAGAACTTAATTTTGCGCTAAGAATTCTTGTGAAATTTTTGTAATTCATTTAATGTGTTTTGTGCTTGTGAAATTTTTGTAATTCATTTAATGGTGTTATTGGCGTCTTGTGTTGGTATTACATTTTAAAATTGAAATTATTTAGTTAGCTTATGTTCCGTTTTTATTTCTACTTAATTTTCAACTATTCTAAAAACAAAATTAATCGTCTGCTTTGATTGCATTTTCTTCTAAACCTTTAGAATTTCCTATTCCGCAAACAGAAAAGCAGTGCATGCTAAACTTGCCTCGCGTTTTATTGTTTGACAATATTCTCAAATTAATTCGAGGCAGGTAGCTATATAGGATATTTTTAAGCCTCTTTCACACCTCTTATTAGATATAAAAACTTATTTTTACTTGTGAAATGGTTACTGAACATTTTTTGTTTATCATTTTTTGCTTGCATAAACTATTATTTTATCTAAGTGTAATTCGTCCTTTTTACGTGTTCATTTTCTTTGTGCTTCCAAAGTTGAAACATTATTTTTTTGTTACAAAACCCAAAATATTTTTTAGTTATTTCAATATTATTAATAGTTAATTTTAGAATTTTAATAGAAAATTGCATTGTATCTCTTAACAAAGATTGCTGTTTTGTGAAAATTATGCTATGGAAATATTCTTCGTAAGTTACAAAACCCTAAATATTTTGTAATTACTTCAATATTAATTAATAGTTAATTTTCGCACTTTAACAGAAAATTGCATTATATCGCTTCATAAAATATGTGCTATTTTATGAAAATTTTGTTATGGAAATATTCTTAAGTTACAAAACCCTAACTATTTTGCAATTATTTTAATATTAATTAACAGCTAATTTTGGCATTACAACAGAAAATTTAATTTTTTTCCTCTTAAAAAAATATGTGCTATTTTGTGAAATTTTTGTTGCGGCAATATTCTTAAGTTACAAAACTAAATATTTTGCAATTTAATAATATTAATGAATAATAATAATGAATGAATAGTCTTCAATTTTAAGACTTTGACAGTAAATTGCATTACATCGCTCAATAAAATATATGCTATTTTGTGAAAATGCTGTTATTTGAAAAGTTACAAAATTCTAAATATTTTGCAATTACTGCAATAGTAATTAAGGAATGTCAATAGTAATAATCTATCTCGTGAAAAATTCTATACAGTTTAAAAATTTAATGAAGCATAGGAATGCAAAAAAGTTTGGATGGGGATTTTCCCCTATAAAATCCTCAGTAATAATAGGCATAATTAATAGTTTTCATTCTTAGTTGACAGACTTCTTGCTCATAAATAGGATAGCTTTGTAAAATATAATAATAAATATATTTGTAAGGCTTTCTCTCGCTTCTTTGTAACTAATTGGTAACATTGGTGTAATTAAAGCAACATAAGAACATTGGTATATTGAATTAAAATATTAAAGTGTTGGAAAAATTAATAAAAGATAAAAGCATCAAAAAAATGTATAAAAAAAAATTGAAAACTAAATTGGAATCACAGTAATTTTTGCATCCAGAAACAAATATCGGAATAAGTCAACGCTTTAAAAAAATCAGAGCCCGACGCGGGGCTCGAACCCGCGACCCCGAGATTAAGAGTCTCGTGCTCTACCGACTGAGCTAGCCAGGCACATGAGCTTTCTTCTTCAAGCGTAAGACTTTTCGAACCTTCCTTCCCAATGCGGCCAGTTGCAGTTACAGAGAAGTTGGAGACGCTGCAACTGGTTTTGAAATGTGATCAATTCTATTTCAGTGCCTTTTTCCCACCGCGCAATGTTCATTGTAGACTTTGTTGTGATTGTTTTTTTTTGTCAAGATAAGCTTGTTACATTTCGTAGTTTAACTGGTAGTTCTCTTCATTTTAATTGCGGAGTCATTCCTTGTCAAATCTAAGCACCGATTACTTTGACCTCTCAGGTCTTGAGGAAACTTGGTGTATCAAGTGACCTAGACCAAAAAGGAATGGAGGATATAATCTTTCTATTATAAAAATATTTTGCAATCTTTTTCAGGTTTATTCACTTTGCGATTGGTAATAGCGTGTCATGTGATAGGAGTCTTGTGGTTCAACGGGCTAATTAATTTGGAGCACGCGCAGACGATAAACACTTATAATTTTTAAATAATCAATTCATAAAATTTGAGAACACGCGCACGCAGTAAAATTGAGAGTTTGCAATGTTTTCAGAAGAACCGGCAAATTCGGTTGCTTTTTCCATAGCAACAGAGTCGAATATGAAAATATTAAGAAGTACTATTACAACAAACAACGCGGATTAGCTAAAACATTTAAAATTGGATGAGTTTTCCCTCTAAATTTTAACAATATGTTGTGCTTAAATATTTCCTTTTTTAATGTTGAAATGAGATGTTTTGTTCTTGACATTTTTTTTAAACATTTTGTTTTTATTTACACTATATGTCCGTGTATAAGCCAATAATTTTTGGAATGTTTTCTAAAGCTAAAGTACTGGTGTCAGCATATAGAAGGATCCGCTAATCTCGCAAAAAAGTAGGCAATATTCCGTTACTCGGGCGCATGCGATAAGTATCGCAACGGAAAGGGAACTTTCAATTAACGTTGTACTAGAGGTCCGGGATCAATCCAGCAGCGATCCATATGGAATGGTTGTGAAGCAATCCCCTCCCTCTCATTGTTGAAAAGTATAGTACTCAAAGCGAACTAAATATGATTGCGTAGCAATCATCGGGGATGGACGAGCAAAAGCGAGCAGGGGGCGGAGTTATTATATAATTATTAAATTTTAAAATTTATAAAAATAATAATAATATAGTTGCTTTAATTTATAAAATAAAATAACAACATAATTATAAATTATGAAAGTAAAAAAAAAATTATTCGCTTCAAAAAAATCATAGCCCGACGCGGGGCTCGAACCCGCGACCCCGAGATTAAGAGTCTCGTGCTCTACCGACTGAGCTAGCCAGGCATGTCAGATTCTCTCCTGAAGTTTAAAACTTGTCAAACCAGCTCTCCAGGCACAACCCGAGAACAGTCTACCATCTGTTCCTACTCTTATCAATTCTATTTGAAGCGCTTTTTTCCCCTCACGCACTATCTCCATTGTTTTGAGCGCGTTTTTTAGCGTTGCTTTTGTTGAGAATTCGTCTGCTACATTTCTCTTAGTTCTTGTTTTGATTTGTGTCATTCTTCGTTTAACCATTCGATTGGTTTCGACGAGAT
The DNA here is from genome assembly GCA_947359465.1 of Metellina segmentata. Taxonomy (NCBI): domain Eukaryota; kingdom Metazoa; phylum Arthropoda; class Arachnida; order Araneae; family Tetragnathidae; genus Metellina; species Metellina segmentata. Next base: position 108,248,662 of record OX375880.1, read on the forward strand.
ATCTCGTCGAAGTTCTTGGCGAGAGAGAGACGTGTCGTTTTGAAAGATCTGATCGGTTTTTCGAATTATGCTGTCGAGATGAAAATATGTTTGGCTCGTATAGTGGAAAATCTTTAGCTCATATAGTGATATGTCTCTCTATGAACAATGAAGTGACTGAACAGTTATTTTAAAATTTTAAAGAGAATTTATTACAAGAATTAAAGTGTGAAATAATATCCAAACCAACAGTTAAATAAAAGTGGCCACATGAAAAAGGGAAAAATTAATTTACCACAAATAGTGAATTGAAACAAAAAATAAAAGTCCAGTAGAAAGAAGACTTGGACCGATGGCAAAACCCGAAAATAAGATAGACTCACGCTTGGTATAAAGGTCTTGGGAAAATACGGTGAAGTATCAACATACCCCAGGTACACTAGCGTAGCAAGGTTGGATGGTACCCGGTTCGGAATATTTCATATCACCCCCGTCCCCTTTGAAATTATTAAACGAAAAAAATAAGATACAATTACAAGTGTTATTTTCTGGTTTATTTCTTTGCATTGAGACATAAGCACTAAAAGACTTAGTTTCTTAACTTAGTTCTCTGTAAATCTGGAAATGTCATCATCAAAATCAATTCCTTTCGCTACTTTGTTTTCAATTGACAAGTTAGCTACTGCAGAGCCGAGCTTTACTCATAGTGAACCTAAGAAAACTCTTGATTAATTTTAGTTTTGAAAAACTCCTCTCACATGATGCTACTGAAACACATAACGTTAACAAGATTCTTAAGGCAAAAGTTAGATTTGGTTCACAATATGAAAGTTCATATTCAACAACAAGCTCTAAAAACCTAAGGACCATTCCAGAGAATCTTCTTTAGAAACTTTGGCAGCTTGTAGATGTCTTCGTAGGCGTGGAATTTCTCTATGAATATCATCTCCAGAAAGTTCATCACAGTTTACGATTAAGTTTTGTTGTAAATGTGGCAGTTCGTCTTCTGAAGTTATAATCAGATTCTTGGGCTCCAAAACTGCAAACCGAGCTGTTATATTTTCCATGTCTTTCCAGCAAGTGTCTATAATTAAAAAAAAAATTTAAAAAAAAACACATTTTTGCCATTTTGTCACTTTTGTCTGTGGTGACATCCGGGGCGGCTCGCACCCACCGCACCCCCATTCCTACGCCACTGCCCAGCTGTTAAGCTTGAAATCGAATCTATAAGGCGAGGAAGACGTTTACACCCTTTCGAACGTCCGTCAGCAGGAACGTTCCATGGAAGATCGTGGTTCCCGGATTTAGCAAGATAAACTTCTCCCAAGTAGTCCGCGAGGGCCAGGAAATTCTTTCAGACCAAATCTTCCGCTTCGTCCTGTGTCCACAATCATCTTCTTTCAAGACAACCAAGGGCCGTGGTCGCGTTGATCTATCTTCGATCCACACACCATAAGAAATTTATCCGCACCCAGTCAGTCAGTTCCAGATCAAATCTTCTTACCCCACAGTTAACTTTTTGTCTCTCTACAGCTCAGAATTTAGTTTCAAAGCTTCTATGTACAAATACTGTCGCATTCCTATACTTAACGGAACAGGAACGCGAACTCATTCTTAACAGAACAGGAATACGAACGTATTTTCGTGCATGTTGTTGTTTATTGTTTCTTATGCCTACACTGGCAGACCAGAGGAGTGCCAGGCCCGTCGAAGACGGCAAGAGGCGAGGGGGGGGGTGCGGCTTCCATGTTATTGAGCCCCATTGGGAGGAAGTCCGACTTTGCTCGACATACATGACACATCCGTTTTACAGGAAGGTCCCTTTCACACAACCATTCACTCACACATATCGTAATTTAGATCCCAATCAGAGGCCGATAACCCCCTGATCAGGTACCCCCAGAGGTATTGATTTGGTATGGGAACATGGGGGACATTGTGACCACGACCTATTTAACGTGCCCCAGTCACCATTAGTGAACACGACGGTCTTTAGCCAGGTCGAAGCGCCGATCTCGCAATCATCAGAATTGGAGGCTCCGCCGAGGACAGAACCCACAACCCTTCTGATGCGAGCCCGACGCTCTACTGACTGAGCTACCGCGGCTCTTTCGTGCATGTAAGAACGAAAAGTAAAAACAAGTTATTCTTGAAAATTAACCCAACAGTGCGCGAAACCTCGTCGAAACAAAAATGCTCTATTTTAACCCAAGGGGAATGAAGATCCAAGTAGGCAAAATAAATTGTTCCTTGGGTAGAACTGAGGACAGTTTAGAACAAATTTCTGCATTTAAGGCTGGCCACTTCTGGGCAGTATTCAACGTGATCAGAACCACCAGCAGTGTTAAAAACCGTTCCTATCTATCCAATGTGGAGTATTTAACAAATTGGTTGTAATACGGAACTGATGAGAAGGAAGGAGTACATTTCTAGAGGGGTGGTTAGGGATAAGGGGACGAAACATTAGAGTAGTGCATATGTCGATCAGCAAAGTTTCAATTTTGATATCTGTTTTCATAAGGGACGATTACTGACCGCTCAACCTTCTTCATATATGTGGCAAACTGACGCCCCTACCTATAAAAGAGATATCTCTCAGTGGACTAGTCACCATTCCTCTTAACCAGGACAGTCACCAACATCCATCCTTGTGGGTGGTAGGTAGAAAGGCAGGCAGTTGAATTAACGCCGCACTAGAGCAACACAACGGGATATTAGCGATGCTGTGGGATCAATCCGAAGGGAAGATTCGAGAATAACCTCTCACAATTTGAACCTCAGTCAAATGACGAGATTAACTCCTGAGATGGCACTCCCAGTCTCCAGACTACCCCATCACGTCAACTTGAGGACATTTGAGGCCACGGTCGATTGAAATCCAAAGTCCACGAACCCCAACATACACGACGGTCTGCGAAAGTTTTAAGTTGATAGGTGGATAGCTGAATTAACGCCGAACAGTAACAACGCAATTTGTTGTTGCGAAAGTTTTAATTTCGTTAGATGGTTGGATTGTGATGCTGACAAGACAAACCACTCACTTTAAATAATGGGCGCACGCAAAGGAAGTTTTACTGACACGAATATAGAAATGCACCCTGAGAGGAAATGAACCAGCGCCATCTACAACTCGCAGGTTACTAGCGCAGGGGGGCATACGACGGCATCAGAAATTTTTAGGAAGAATTTCTTTCAGAATGGCGCTCCAGGAAGTGCCATTTGGAAACGTCTAACTACAATTAATTACTTACCGTCGTGGATTCACGATTCAATTTACATAAAAAAGAACAAACCCAACGAAAAGGTCAGTATAAAATTAATTTTCCAACTTCCCGCATGGATTTGATTTTTTTCAACAATCACCACAAAAGACGACGGCTCAAAAATTTAAAACTCCCAAAGGCGACGGCATTTCAATACGGAATCCCCGTCCGACCCAGCGCTCTTTCAATTAGCGGCAGTGTCTGAAAGCGCGGGTCGACTAGCTGACCCCGTGATCAATTTGAAACGCGTACGTGGAGTCTGGCGCGAATTAATAGCGGCGATCCCCGTGAAAAATGATCCGGTGTCGCGACCTGAGACACCCGCTTCCTCGTTTGAAGGGAGACTTGGCGAGCGGATTGCGGGACTGCAATTGCGGTTTTTTGTGAGATTTGTGTGTGGGTAGGCCTATGAACCGATCCATAGAGTATTTGATATAATTTCGGGTTTTTTTTATTTCAGTCTATGTGCTCTTGATTTGGTGCGAGTGTGAGACTTAATGAGCTGCCTGGGGTTTGGGATGGAGGAGTGGTATGAGTTTTTTTTATATACGTGGTAAGTTATGGCCAGGGGGAAAGGTCTACTTAGTCTATTCCGACTCCGAAGCTCTTCATGCAAGAACTTACACCAAACTATGATAAAATTAGTAATACTGCAATCTGATACAAATACAAATACAAATACAAATATTGACGGCCAGCTACAGGCTCAAGCCCAACAAGGCTGGTCCTTTGTTTATGAATTCTCCAATTCCCACTGACTATCCAATTGTGTCTTAAATTCGTACACTCCCTTTGAATTAACTATATTTTCTGGCAACGCGTTCCAACTGTCTATTACCCTATTAAAGTAGTAGTTTTTCCTTAAATCCCGATTAAAATGTGTCCTATTCAATTTATACCCATGACCCCTTGTTCTGTTATCCCTATTGAAATTCAAGCCCTCTGTGTCCCCTTGTTTTACAAACTTGAAAAGCTGAATCAAATCCCCCCTCCTTCTTCTTCTTTCCAGTGTATACATGTTTAGCTTAATACTGAAAGGTTCACCACTGCAATAGTTGTCACTACCCAATAGCCTCTAACAGTTGCAACCACAATAGGGCCCACTGCGCTGGCAACCTATATATACTCTAACAAAAATATTCGACGCACCAAGAAGGTGTTGTCCGATTGCGGTAAAAAGTGGTAGATCGTGGTGAAACACTGAAAGGAACTTATACTGAAAGGTTCACCACTGCAATAGTTGTCACTACCCAATAGCCTCTAACAGTTGCAACCACAATAGGGCCCACTGCGCTGGCAACCTATATATACTCTAACAAAAATATTCGACGCACCAAGAAGGAGTTGTCCGATTGCGGTAAAAAGTGGTGGATCGTGGTGAAACACTGAAAGGAACTTATACTGAAAGGTTCACCACTGCAATAGTTGTCACTACCCAATAGCCTCTAACAGTTGCAACCACAATAGGGCCCACTGCGCTGGCAACCTATATATACTCTAACAAAAATATTCAACGCACCAAGAAGGAGTTGTCCGATTGCGGTAGAAAGTGGTGGATCGTGGTGAAACACTGAAAGGAACTTATACTGAAAGGTTCACCACTGCAATAGTTGTCACTACCCAATAGCCTCTAACAGTTGCAACCACAATAGGGCCCACTGCGCTGGCAACCTATATATACTCTAACAAAAATATTCAACGCACCAAGAAGGAGTTGTCCGATTGCGGTAGAAAGTGGTGGATCGTGGTGAAACACTGAAAGGAACTTATACTGAAAGGTTCACCACTGCAATAGTTGTCACTACCCAATAGCCTCTAACAGTTGCAACCACAATAGGGCCCACTGCGCTGGCAACCTATATATACTCTAACAAAAATATTCAACGCACCAAGAAGGAGTTGTCCGATTGCGGTAGAAAGTGGTGGATCGTGGTGAAACACTGAAAGGAACTTATACTGAAAGGTTCACCACTGCAATAGTTGTCACTACCCAATAGCCTCTAACAGTTGCAACCACAATAGGGCCCACTGCGCTGGCAACCTATATATACTCTAACAAAAATATTCGACGCACCAAGAATTGTCCGATTGCGGTAAAAAGTGGTGGATCGTGGTGAAACACTGAAAGGAACTTATACTGAAAGGTTCACCACTGCAATAGTTGTCACTACCCAATAGCCTCTAACAGTTGCAACCACAATAGGGCCCACTGCGCTGGCGACCTATATATACTCTAACAAAAATATTCAACGCACCAAGAAGGAGTTGTCCGATTGCGGTAGAAAGTGGTGGATCGTGGTGAAACACTGAAAGGAACTTATACTGAAAGGTTCACCACTGCAATAGTTGTCACTACCCAATAGCCTCTAACAGTTGCAACCACAATAGGGCCCACTGCGCTGGCAACCTATACATACTCTAACAAAAATATTCAACGCACCAAGAAGGAGTTGTCCGATTGCGGTAGAAAGTGGTGGATCGTGGTGAAACACTGAAAGGAACTTATACTGAAAGGTTCACCACTGCAATAGTTGTCACTACCCAATAGCCTCTAACAGTTGCAACCACAATAAGGCCCACTGCGCTGGCAACCTATACATACTCTAACAAAAATATTCAACGCACCAAGAAGGAGTTGTCCGATTGCGGTAGAAAGTGGTGGATCGTGGTGAAACACTGAAAGGAACTTATACTGAAAGGTTCACCACTGCAATAGTTGTCACTACCCAATAGCCTCTAACAGTTGCAACCACAATAGGGCCCACTGCGCTGGCGACCTATATATACTCTAACAAAAATATTCAACGCACCAAGAAGGAGTTGTCCGATTGCGGTAGAAAGTGGTAGATCGTGGTGGAACATACATAGAAAAACAAACGATTAAAATTTCAGAACAATTGAAGGATTTATTTCCGAGTTTGACTGTTACAAAGGGAGAATAACGAGTGGGTCCACCTCTGGCCTAGTTGCAAGCTGTCACCCAGAGTGGCATAGATTAAAAAAGTTCCCGGAATTTCTTGCCAAAATATCTCCACAACTGTTGGGCGAAATGGTCAACATTCCGGGATGGTTGCAATCGCTTTCCCATCACGTCTCAAATGTGCTCTATGGGAGAGAGATCAGAGCTAGCTGGCCAAGGAAGTGTTGGGAAAGGTTGAAGACAATTATTAGCAACACCTTCCGTGTGCGATCGGGCATTATCTTGTTGAAAAGTATATCCGCGGGTGTCGCAAAAGGAACGATAACACAACCGGTCGTAGTACTAGTATGTGGTCCCCGGTCGGTCCTGTAACCGGTCGTAGTAGGAACAATCTATTTTACATAAATTTCTTCAGTTTTTATTTGCAGTTTCTTGGAGCTTGTTTTGTTTCAGAGCCTACTCTTTGAAAAAAGACTTTATATACTTTTCTGATCAAATTAATAAACCAAATATTTTAAAAACCAATATATTAAAAACATTGATTTTCTCAATTTTTGTTTTCTGTTCTTAATTGCATTGGTTTCTGAGCGACTCAAATGTCAGCAGTTCGGCCTCTAGATTATAACACTACGGGTTCTCCGATATTTTTCATATTAGAATTAAAAACCACTACTTTAGGACACTCGTCCAAATGTTACCAGATATTTGTTGTCTTATTTTGCACAAATTAAACTCTGGAAAATCATCAAGTCCTATTCTGGTTTAGATGAGCCTGCAGTCGTGGCTGTAAGAACTGTGGCAACAACTCTAGGGAAAAAATCTGGTACAGCCGTAAAAAAAGAAAAAAAAACTGAATTGGGCTTTTGCTCCGATAATTTCAATACGAAACCCCATCTTTTATCACACATTTGGATTCAACACACAATTACAGGCGGATTTGATGAAAAATCAATGAAAATGGCTTAAAATTGACCGAGAAAACCCATAAAAACCATTGAGGGAGCTTTAAAATGTTCGGAATTCAATCACATTATAAATATTAATAAAGGCGTGTAGTGGCCGTCGCAGTTAATGACCTGTTGTAGGCGCCTTGGTATAGAGTCCATTAAGATGGTGACATAGTCAGAATCCATTCTGACTGAATCCCAGGATCTGTAGGAAGAAATTTCTGCTTTCACTTTGTGAACTTTTTAGGGCTGTACAAAAAAAAAAAAAAAAAAAAAAAAATGCTAAAAGAGAATGGGCGAAGGCGTTTCTTTAAAAGCAGTGAGAAACCGTTTCAAACTCTTTCCTATTTATTCACCAGTTTGGTATTTATTTTCGATAAATGGAAAGTCATAGGCTTTGAAAATTTCTGTACCGCCAATACGTATTCTTTAGTAAAAAATCCGTTTTTTCATTTTGCGGCTCGCCACAAAGTACAGGTATCCCTTGTGGAGGTAAACTGTGAGTTAGGTGTGACTTGTGCTTCTTGTGACGTCACTGTGCCTCCATGATGGTCTGTTTACTTTTATAGCAACGTTGAAATATCAAGAAAAAAAATTTTAATTGATTGTTTAAAAATTAAAAGAGCAAACAATATGAATTTTCAACGCGCTAGACAAACGTAAACATTACAACGTGGAGCACAATGACGTCAAATAAATCATACTAGGGGGCCTGCCCCCTGCTCGCTAACGCTCGCCAACCCCCGGAGGATTGCTTCGTAATCCTCATTGGTTCGCTGCGCGAACCTATGCTCGCTTCGCTCGCCTCAATGAAGACATGTGTCCTAGCAGAAGGAATTGTTAACAAAATATGATATTCCAAAAAAATATTTTTCAAATCTAAATTTTATGCTGTTTTTCAGAAAAGATATTTACAGTACCTCTGGAATCAGAATTCAAATGGAAACTTTGAGCAAATTTTAGACTCGATATGTGAGCGTTGATTTGGAAATTGAAAACCCAGCATGTTGGTTGTGTGTACATTTACACAGCACTCGAGCCACCCACGCTTTTTCATTGAGTTTGTCGAAAGTTGTAATGCAAGCGTCTTGTTGAACTATAATAGTTTTCCCCGAAACGGACCTTTTTTTTTAATGACCCTAAAAAAATCCTTCGTTTTCTTTGATTTCTATTTTTTACTGCAACAGCTCGACTAAAATTCATTTTTTTCAATAAAATTTCATGCGATAACGCTATAAATTGAATTGAAGCGCGAGGCTTTGGGATAAACAAAGAATCGTACAATGTTGCCAAAACGCGAAAACAAATAACGTCTTTTTTGCGTGCCACGTAAGAGAAATATATATATAGATAGCGTTTTGAGGGCAAGTGCTTTTAAGGTACTTTTCGGTAATTTAAAACTTGAAATTTTAATTAATTAAGTCCATTTAATGGGTTTTAATTATCGTTTTCGAACATTTTGACGATCAATCTATCTTTCCATAACCGTTCTAGAAAGGTTCAAGCAGTCAAGTTCCGGATTCATTAAACCTTTTTGTAATGATATTTTAGCGAAAATCTCCATTACTCCTTGTCGTAATATGACTCACGAAACCTTTTTACAACGATTTGTGCAACTCCGTCCTCGATTAAAATAGTTGCTTGAAGTATCTTCACGCCACTGAGTGGATACGGATGACATATGTTACTTAGGACTAAGTTACTACTTAAAAACAGACAACCCTTCATAGTGTTTTAAAGAATTAAAAAATCCCGGTTGCAAAGAAAGTGATACAAATCCAGGGGAGCAACCAGATGTCATAGAAATAAATGCAAAAAAAAATTTGTCGGGACGTTGCTTGGTGACCCGAGTCTGTTTTTCCGCGAGGAGGAAAACTCACTCGATTCCACATTTTCGATAATCTGAATCAATTCGATAGGATTAAATAATTGCAGATAGTCCTTTTGGTTGCATACATGGATATAAAACACATATTAAAAAATTAACATTTATTAAGAAAACTAAAGACGATATACAAAATTACAAATAACAGCGATAAACTCTTACATTTTTTTCAACTCCAAATTCACTAACTTCTCGCATTCTTCTCAATTTCAAATTCTTCAGTTCGCATTCTTCTCAATTTCAAATTCTTCAGCTCGCTTTCTTCTCAATTCCAAATTCTTTTTTCTATCACATTCCGATCAAGGTTACAGCTCATAATAGCCTCGTTTGCCCTTTCATAATAAATATAATATAATTATAGGATCGTTTGCACACGTGCAATAAAATTAAATTCCAGAATCGTTTGCACGCGCTTACAGTATTAGTATAGTATATAAATGTAATGATATTTGCGCTCCGATTCCACTTTAACTTTGGAATGTTGTGGAAGGTTGGAAAGTGGGATACCAGCTCAGGTGTTATCCTCGAATTTTTTCCTTCTGGTTTGATCCCGGACCTTTGCCAATAGCCCATCAAATTGCACTAAGGTGACGTTAATTAAATACCTACCTACCGTATTCCACTTAACTATTCTAACTTTGTGGAAGAAACCAAGAAATGTCTCATTTATTCGTCAACAAATTACGTAATACACAGTCCAAAATTTAATAACTTTTAAAAACTAAAATTCGTTTCCTATTGGAATTAAAAATGGAGAACCAAATGAAAGAGAATAAAATAAAACCATTCAAATCTCTGAAAACTTCAAAATCGATATTTTCGATTGTTAAGGTTCCAACTCCTTTTGAGTGATCTGCGCTATGCGATGAGAGTAATACGGAATCCCACTCTCAAATATCGATCCATCCAAACAACTTTTATTTCATAACGATTCATTGGAGAATCGATGTCGAAGATATCCGAATAGCTGTGCAACAGGTCGGAACTCGGGCGAGTTCTCTGTAGCGAAGTTCAGAATAGGCGGGAAGGTTGTGTCATGAAAGAGAAAAAAAATCGAAGGTCGGACGCTAAAGAAGTGACAACAAAAGGACGAGAGAATAGGATTGTTTACACAGATAAACATTGGCATGCAACACTTAGTGCGTTTGCGGCTTAGTTTATTTCGTTAACCATCTGTCAGGATTTCTGGTCTGGTGGATTCGATGCAATATTATGATAATTTTGGATTCAGAGAAGTCGTTTTTGTTATCATGTTGCTATATATTAAAATGGAGTCCTCACTCAGACAGATAGAAATATAACGATAATCATAATGGCAAATACTTCCATCAAAGCTACATATTCTACAGATTAAACTTCCTTAACTGTATGAGGCATTCTGAACTAGAGTGGATTAAGTCCATTTTATAACATTTTGAGACACATCGAGTTGAAGTTTCTTCTCGTGTGTACTTTTCATATTCACCAGGTTTTTCTTTAGCCATTTCTCGGGAACCAAACAACTAGGGATTTGGTGCAAAGATGCACTAAGAAGATTCAACTTAAAGGAGTTTGAGTGTGTGATTATCAGTGTTTAACCAGAAAGTGGACTTGATCTACACTAGTTCTGAACGCCTCATTGCTTTTAATGCATGAATTCTATATGTTATTCTATTTCTGAATTATATTGTTCTGATTGCTCAATAACTCCTGAATTCTATTAACAATTAATTACCTATTCAACTATTCAATTAACAATTATACCAATAACATTTTTCTTCTATTTGATATTATTCTATTTGATTTTCTTCTATTTGATATTATTCTATTTGATTTTCTTCTATTTGATATTATTCTATTTGATATTATTCTATTTGATATTATTCTATTTGATATTATTCTATTTGATATTATTCTATTTGATATTATTCTATTTGATATTATTCTATTTGATATTATTCTATTAACTATTATTCTATTAACTATTTATTCTATTCAAAATTATTCCATTAACTTTTATTCTATTCGATATTATTCTATTAACTATTTATTATATTCAATATTATTCCATTAACTTTTATTCCTATTCGATATTACTCTAATAACTATTTATTCTATTCAAAATTATTCCATTAACTTTTATTCTATTTAGATTATTTTATTAACTCCTGGTTTTGGAGAAAAGTTAAATATTCCAAACAGATGATTTTAACTGTGGAATTTTACTACCGCTATTCAAAATTTTCCAGTACTTTCAAGTTGATGCTGGAAGTTTAAAACATTTTTTTAATTAAATAAAATGTCAAAGGGTATGTTTATGAATGCTTATAATTTTTATAGTGTTGAATGTAGAATTTTAGTTATAATAACTATACAATTGTAAGAAAATTATGTTTAAACAAATCTGGTAACAACAAAATTATTTTTCTAGGAGTTAAAAGTTTTATTTCAATTTTACTCGCATGTAATTCATGTTATTAAGGTATAATTTAACTGTGCAGTATGAAGACAAAAATAGATTTTAAAAGTTTTAGTTTTTCGATATTTGTTCATTCAGTCCTCTGGAATATCACACGTACGTTCCTTAGAACTATACAAATTTTTAGGAGAAAATTGACTAACTAGACAAAAATTTTCTGGCAACGTCAGAAAAATTGTCTTTTTGAAAAATAAAAAAAATAGAAAACTAATTAATGCACCTGAAAAAATGGTATTTTTAAGAAAAAGTTGCATTTTTCTCGTTATTTTGAATATTTTTAAGTGTCTAGACTTAAATTTCTGGAATTAAAATCTTTATTCAATGTGTATATGTAAAAATTGACAAGTCTTTACTCTAATATAAGGCTTAGACTCTCTAAGGAGTTTCTCTACTCAAAAGTATATCTCAGAGAGAACGGCCTGTTTACGTGTGTTTAAAATCAAACTGACGAAAAAATTTCCAACAATGTTGATTAGTCTTGAGTTAAACATCAACCTTAAAAGTTTTCAGCTAAACCTACTATCTACCATGAGAACTGCACCCCACTTCTTCCAGTTTAAGCTGTGGTGTTAGCTGTAGAAACAGGACTCGTTCATTTGGGGGTGACTCTCGGAGTATGACTTAATTTTATTTTGGTTTTCGCAAATGTTAGCGGCGGAAAGAGGTATTATACTGGTATAGAATTTCGACTTCTGGGTCCAAGAAGTAAAATATATCTTCCCTACTATTATAAAATAAAGTTTCTGTGTGTGCGTGTTCGCAGTATCCTGACGAATTTATGGCATTTACAACAATGAAATTTAGCACACATGTAGTACTAAATTTTTTGCAATTTTATAGGCCAGCCCGATTTTTAAAATTCAATCTAGAAAATTTTAAAATTAATTTAATGCGATATTTAATTATTATTTGCTTTCCTCCGAATGGCAACAGTCATGAATCGGTATTGAATGAATCCGTTTACTGTGCGTGTGCAGCCATTGCCGTGTATCCGCCCGATTAATAAGTCAGTTTTATCGTTGTGTTTTCGCTCTTTCATTAGAATCCATACTCATTAGACCAGGCCTCGAAATAGATTTTTTATTCAGGTGCACCTAAGTTTTTAAATTAGGTGCACAGATTATATTTTAGGTACACATAAAAAAAAACGAAATGTAAGAGTATATAATGTAAACTGCTTTATTAGTTGGGTATGTTTATATAGGTTCGTAGTAGATATTAAATAAAAATATTTAAAAATCGAAATTCTCCCTTCTCCGACGTACGGCGGTCGCGACAGTCACTTGAACCGAGCCCTCAGGAAAATGTTTCGATCATCGGAAAGTTATGTTGGCAGTGACACAGGTAAACCTTCCTCCTGTATAAACCCGTTACGGCCCAGCTATTTTGTTTTCGCATAGTGTGTAATTAGGAATTTTAATTACGTTCCTTTAGAGAGAGAGAGGGGGGTTGATACTAATATTTTGTTCAAACATCAAAATAAGCTAAAACACGTTCCCTCCCTTCCCTTTTTTTAACGTTAGGTGCATTGCGTGCACCTAGCGGGAAAAAATTAGGTGCACAATTTTATTTTTATGTGCACAGTGCACCTGTGCACCCGGGTATTTCGAGCCCTGCATTAGACATTTTTTCAACCTCTTGACTATTGTCAACTAGTTTGGCTAATGTACTCTTGTCCTCATATATATTTGCAGCCTACTTAAAGCGGTTTAAAAATTGATTCCGGAAATTTCTCCTGAGGTGTAATGGCACAACTTGTCACTGCATCACAGTCTGCCCCCTTTCAGCATAGTGTCATATGAGGATACCTACTAATTACCTTAAAATCACGCGGCTCAGAAATATTGAATAAGAAGAGATCAAAATTATTAGAATGGGTGACAACCAGACTCATCAGCGCTTGAAAATCCCGAAAGATTGACTTCAACCCTCCGGGGTAGGCTTGACGAGTTATCTCGTCATTAGCAAAGCTGACGAAAGTGATATCTCGTCCATCAAGATCTAGTCGTCTCTTGTCATAAGAAAACTGACCGGATCTTGACCGTCATCACCCAAAACTCGACAATATCTTAATGGACGAGAATCTGGTGGAAACTATACTTGGTGGGTTAATATGACATGTTGTATGGATACAGTATAATGTAGGATGATGTACAGATGTAATTAATGTAATAATGTTGAATTAATATGCAAAGCTAACATACTGGATAGACATACCATCTCGGTGATGTGTTCTATTCATCCAAAAGACACACATTTAAATTAGTACAATATCTGAAGACACTGGCGACTGGTTGGTCGTTTTTTAGATTTATGGTGCAAGGACACTATTTGGAGAGGCTGCCCTAACGAACTGTGCATTTTAGGGTGTGATGGTGTTAGATGTTAGACCTCTTACATGCAAAAAAATGACTGTAGAGTAAGAAACCAAAACCACCCTAATAAGGTTAGGATCGGCATCAACAAACGTTCAAGTCATAAATCTGTAAGCCTCCTTCACTTCAGGTAATTTATCAAAAATTTGCTGGCCACACGGGCTGAGACTTATGCAGGGCCCGATTTAGAAAATTTGGTGTAGTAGGCACAACACGCAGGAAGGCCCCCCCCCCCTCCCATGTTATTTGTTCACCACAAAAACTAATTTTATAACAATAATTGGTACTTACGTATTTGACTGTTGACCGTTTCACAGATGTCACCAAAAAGTTTGAGAAAATTGTGACATTACTTATAACTCTTGGCAAAACAAAATAAAGCAGATGAAAATTAAAAACATAATAGTTAGATAATTAATGTAATTACAAGAATGTGATAAAGGGGGAAACGGTCGACGGACATTTACGTAAATACCCAATAATTTATGTAACTACTTAAAACCTTTAAAAAATTTTAGATACTTTTGAAACTTAGGGGCCCACTAAATTATGGGGGCCCTAGGCCCGTGCCTCACGGGCCTAATGGTAAATCAGGGCCTGGACTTATGGAACCTTAATTTGCAGCACCAGCTCCATACCAGAAGCATTACAGAGGCCGCGATCTCATTCATTTCATATGTCTGAGTCTACCTGATCCATTACATAAGCATTTAGGGGTCCACTCCTAATCGGTCTAGGAAAGTTCTCCCACAATGGGTTTTATAGGCCCGTGCATAACAATCCCATTCAGGACCACCCCCTTTAAAGAGTCGACGTGAGGTCAGGAATTCTATTGAGGCTTATCGTGACCTCTTCAAACACGCCTGGCTATTAGCAGTGCGTCCAAATTCCGTCTTGTTTTCTCACAGGTGCTCTCCAGGTATATTTTATAAGACTAGTAGACTTGGCATTAGCATCTATGCCTAAGTTTCTCTTAAATCTATTCTGTTGATCTTATAACTTCAGTTTAAAATACAGAATGGAGAGAAATTCTCGAGCTAGGGTTGTGATATACTTTATTCATATATGTACATCGAATTTCTTATAGAGAGAGATGGAGAGAAGCCTTGGACCCCAATTATAAAATATAATATAGTTAATGTATATAAGTAACAAAAAAATTTCCTTTATTTTAAAATTTTTAACATAACACTAAAAAGAGAGAGCAGTATCTATATATATAAAACACTAACGTACGTGGACCCGAAATCGACGTTATTTGTGTATCGTCGAATGGCAACAATCAACGTAAATAAAATAACCCATATATTTTGAATTCTTGCTGTTTTCAAATAGCCGAGGTCAATTTCTATGCAAAATAAGGAATTAAATTGTAATATCTATGTTTGAACTTACTTTTTATTTCTTCCTTTGATGTACTGGCCACGTCAGAATTAATGTTTACTTTTTTAATTTGATTTAGAATTCCGTGTTTGGGTATTTGAGTTGACTGTGAGATGTTGCGGGCATATATAACGATTCCTAAGTGTTATAAATATGTGTTCTTTTTGTTAATAAATCCTCATTGTCTTTGTCAATATCGTCGAAAAGTCTTTTGTCGCATTATTCTATTTCACAATATATTCAGGAAGTCGAAATTCAACAGGTTTGAATAGATACGTACGTGTTTTCTTCCCCAGAATTTTGCATTTTTTGACGGATTGGAATTTTATTTTTGTTTGCATTATGTGTTCCGGTGCATTACCTATTGCAGAAGTATTATTTAGGAGTTAGATTTTAATGATACGTCTATTTCCTGCAAAATATCACTAGACATGGGTAATTTTGTAGCGGTATATGTATATTTCGACCAACTTTCCTTAAATATTTGATTGAATAAGCAATGATTTGAAGAATTGTTCATAAAAATAAATAAAATACACAAATCAAAACATGTTCAATTTCGGTGTGTATATATAAAAAAGTTTAAAAAAAAAAGCACTATTACACACTGTCGAGCGCTAGCCGGCGCAGCCCGGCTAGTAAACATGAAACTACTAGGACACGTGACCTTGTTTTCTGAAATTACTAAATCAATGTCTTGTTCGATGAAAGTGGTTACAATTCTTATTGAGTTCTCCCAGGTGCTCGTCAGAAAATATAATTTTATCTTAATGGATGGGATTATTTTCTTAAAAGATAGTATTTAATAAAAAACAATCGTTTTCGGTTTGTATTTGAATACATATTCGATACTTGAAAGTACTCTAATACCAAGTATTCGATTCTAAAAAGTACTTGATTCTGCCCATGAATGGGGCCGCGGTAGTTCGAAGAGCAACGAATTAGCAACAGGAAGGTTGCGAGTTCGAAACTCTGACCAGTCAAAGACCATCATGTACAAAGAGGCTGGTGCACGTGAAACCTGCGATGGCCTCAAATGTCTTGATGTTGGCGTGGTGAGGCGTGCCTGCTCAGGTGTTATTCCTCTCATCTGACCGTGATTCAAAATTACCAGGCATTGTCGGTTTTTTCCCTTCGCGATTGATTTCGGACCGTCGCCAGTTGTGTTGCTCCAGTGTGACGTTAATTAACTACCTACCTCCCTACTTGGCCATCATTGCGCAACACTGCTACCTTGGACGAATACTTAGAAATTTGAAAGCCCATGATGAATACTTTTGGCATTTGAATACGCCGAGAAAGAATCGAGTACAACGAATACTTTTAAGTATCGAGTACACGAGAACTTGTTTACCTGTCATTAATATTTGCTGTGCTACTGAACTGATCTGGCCCACGTGCACCAAGCAAGAAGAGAGAAGAAAAAAAAAATCGGCCCCAAATAAATAGATCTTTTTCATCCTACCCCGGGGGCCAAAAAGCAAGGCCGGTAGCGAGTGGCAGGGGGGTGTAGGAGAGAGAGTCTTCATCAGATAAAAGCTCCTATTTGTCACCACTTTTAACAACTCAGACATATCGGTAGAACGATTCCGCGCGGGGAGGTTCACACCTGCGGCATTCTCACGGCATCCACCCCCTTACCTTCACCTGCAGGACGACAAAAGACTTCTGCCTCCCCCCTTCAACTTCTGTGAGGAGCGAATCTTTTCGACTTTCGGGAAAGTTTGGAGGGGGGCGGCGGCGGAAGAACCTTTTCTGGCGGAGGAATTTAAGAGCGTGTATTCGGAAATATCGGATCTCGTTTTAGCCGGGGTTGGTTACAGGGTGGCAGTTGGATTACGGATGATTTTGTTCTGAGGTGGGTTCCGAGGGATCGTCTGTTTTCTGGTGCTTTTTACGTTCCCTCGATCGAAGCTTTTAATGTGCTTTCGATTCCGTTGGCTTGTGCGTGGGATGTATCAGTCAAAGAAACGTGAACTCTTCATTCAAAATTGAACCGATGGAAACAAACGCACCTAACTGTGCGTTTTAAATTGTTGCAGAATCTTGATTATCCGAGCTCCTATTAACCGAGTGTCCGGGTTATTCGAGTCGAATTTTATAATTGGTTTCTCCTTAATTTATGAATTAAGAGATTCAGTTGCAGTAGTAGTAACACGTAGTAGTATACGTTTTTCTAGATTGTATAGTCCAGGGGTTCCCAAACTTATCCAAGTCGTGTTGTTGTTGTTGCACGCCCCCATTGGCCAGCAGTGCTAGACCAGGTCCATGACGTTATACACCCTCAAAAAATCCAACACCGTCAATGGATCGTCAGTCAAGTCCTGTTTGGAGAGCCCCAGGCACGAGAGGATGTGGTGAGGCGAAGCCTGCTCAGTGGAACAGTTGTTACAAAACTCAAAGATCTTGGATCCTTCGGAAAATTTCATTGATTTAAGGTGACCACTTCGAAAGCGGGCAAGAATACTATTCATGGATGTGGAAAAACTGCAGCCTCTGTTTGTCACAAGGACCAGAGCACCTAGGTATAGGTAGAGCACCTAAAAATAGGTAGAGGACCGACTTGGCTCTTGGCGGTATCCCATTTAGTCTGGCTCCTACCCTACGAGGACAAATATGATTTTATATATATATATATATATATATATCATATTTGGTACAACTTAGAAGAATAAACTAGAGAAGTAAGTGGTAAGATTTTAACATAATTAATACGACTCATATTTAAAATTCACACAAGTACTTTAATTGTACTTAAGAGAAAAACATGGGTAGGAGTGGAAATATAAATAAAACAAATAGAACTACTTTCAACTTGTTCTTGGTTGGGGATTAAACCGATTTTTGATGAGTGAACTTTTTCGGCCAATAATTATATACACTTTTTTCTGATTGCTTAGCAATGGTAATGGTAATTTTAGTTCACGTCGTACTAGAGCAACACAACGGGCTATTGACGACGGTCCGGGATCAGTCCCTTGAGGGAAAGATCCGAGGACAACACCTCGTAATTTTGAACCACGGTCAGATGACGAAGCAACACCTGAGCTGACACCCCACTCTCCAAACTTCCACGCCAACCCAACGTGAGGACTTTCGGCCACGACAGATTTAAGGTGCACCAGCCGCCTCTACACCATACGCTTACAAACATCCATTCCCGTACCCGGATTTGAACCAGGAACCTTCCGATCTAGAGGCTAACACCTTAACCACTATACCGGTCGGTCGGCCTGATTGCTTAGCAATAGCTTAGATTAGAGATCACGGGCGCTTCGAGTCACCCCTCATCTATCGACGTGGCACCCCATGGTGCCGCGGCACACACTTTGGGAACCCCTGGTAGAGACTGATTTGTGTAACTACGCCCTTATTAGTTGGTTAGATTGGTTGGGTTTTATGGCGCAATGGCCATACTGCGCCAAACACAAGACAGAACGTCAAATAATAGACATACACATAAAAGGAAATTTTTACTGACACAGAGGAAGTAGGCATATATTTTAACAATCGCAATGGGGCTATTGGCAACGGTCCGGGATCGAACTCGAAGGAAAAGAATCGAGGACACCACATAATTTTTAACCATGGTCAGATGTCACACCCAAGCTGCCACTCCACTCCCCAATCTCCCACACCTCACCAAAATGAGGACATTTGAGGCCACAAGGGTCATAAGTCTGCCCACTCGGGTATCAAGTCAGGTGCATGAAATTAGGTATGTATAGGTATAAAAATATGTACAATGAAGTCTAGCTGGCTAACACTGTGTTGCCCGGTTAAGTTTTTTTTCGTGTCCTTACTGATACAAAAAAAAAATTAAAAAACAATTTTAGGAATGAGTCCCACCTCCACCCGACATGACACGGGTTACAATTGAAAAATTATTAATTTTAAGAAAATCACTTCTAGATTATCGCGATCTGGTGTAAAATTTCCAGCAGATTTCAAATCTGATCAAGTTTTCCCTCTATCTTTAACGAACGCGAAAGCAGAAAACTTCAAATAGTCCTTGCCCGTGACTAAGAACGCTAGCAAGAAAATTATACTAATCAACAACGTAAATCAATGCACGCTAGAATCGGAAATCAAAAAGAAAAAGAAACAAAGGTGTTTTTCCCTCTCCAAATGTGACGTCATAATGTTCGTCTAAGTGCCTTGGCATTAGGACGAAAAACGCAGAATCTGTCATATCTTCAGTCGAGGAACTGTGATGCCAGCCCCGCGAAAGAATGAACGCAAGGGGGAAAATAATAAATTAATTGAATCAAAAAGTGTCCTAGATTAAATTTTTAAATTCAGGCTGGACATTAAATTAGGACCACTTGTGTGCCAAATTTTACTGTTATAAGTGCCATAGATTCGTGACATTGCATACATACATACACACAAACACTTCCTTTTATAAAAGTAAAGATAAGTATAAGCTTCCAATTGAAATTAAATTGACTAAAAAATAAGCACCTCGTGTACTTTGTTCTGGTGCTCACTCATATTTCAATACAGTGTATGAGACAAATTCACATCCCAGTTAGATTCGGAATGTTCATTTCAATTGCATCTCATTCCTTGTTCATAAAAAGGTAGCCCGATTGCAATAGTGTTGTTGTTGTTGTTGCTGATCCCTGTCGGCGGATAAAGCGGTACGCGGAGTAAGGGGCCGCGTGGGGCCCCGGAATACGAAGGGGCCCCGAGGTCTTAAAATGTCTTGTCATTAGTGTTCGAGGAAAGATGTGACAGCGTCTTTACAATGTGCTTCTTTAAGTGCAGTGAAAAGAGTTTCTAATTTACAAGATGATCAGCAAGAGGGCAGATACTGTATTAGCTATAAAACTTCGTTTCAACCATAGAAAAGAGGCTTTAACCGGAAGTTGGATAAAAATATATATAATTTATAAAAATGAGACAGTGATGTTTGTACTTTTGAAGATGAATTTGACAATTTTTTTAATGTTTCTAAAAGAAAACGAGGACACCATAAAATCCACACCAGACATCTATCGAGCCTTCGAAGAAATGTTTTGCACATTTACGAATGTTGAAACATTATTAACATTTTTTTTTGACAGTTCCCTTATCTGATGGGCGTCAGGAAAAAGATCGTTTATGGTTTGAAAGCGTGTAAAAAATTAATAAAGGAGTACTATGGGAAAAGAAAGATTAATTAATATGGCCATTCTGTATATAGAGCAAAAAATTTAAAACCGAATTTATAATGAATGCCAAAATAATTGACGAATTCGCAAAAAATAAACCAAGACAGAAATTCATGCAAAAAATATGTTTTTTTTAATAAATTTATTTAATGTGTTATGGTGTGGAATTTTTTCTTTTCTTTTTGCTAATAACTTAATGAGAGTTTTCTTGAAACTTTTTTCTTCCTTGAGTTTTAGGCCACCGAAAATTTTACCGCTTGGGGCCCCCCCACTTGACTTAATCCGCTACTGATAGTAACGGATTAGCAATCGGAAATATGTCCTCCGAATCTTTCGGTGTATTTCTCTCTTCTGTGTCAGTAAAACTTTCTTTGTGTGTGTGTAGCATTTGATATTGCATGTCTCATGTTTGGTGCAGCAAGGCCAAATAGGGCCCTTGCACCACATGAAAAAAAAAAAAAAAACGAGTAACTAACTACGGATCTCTTTCTTCGGGATTGGTCCAGGAACGTCACCAATAGCCCGTTGTTGTTGCTCCTATGTGACGTTAATTCAATTACCAACCAAGCAATCACATCAACACAACGGGCTATTGGCGACGGCCCCATTGTCCCGACCCCAAAGGGGAAGAACCAAGGACAACGCCTTGTAACTTCAAATCATCATTCCGGAAGGGATTGAAGACCCTTGGACACGAATGCGAATATCATTTTTTGATGATTACCTTTTGAGTATTCTAATCCAAAGAACAAGCTATTCATATTTGCAAGTATCTTTTCTTACAATTGTTTGCAGAGTGGGGTACAGGACGTCAATAGCCAGATGTGTGATCCCAGAGCCACGTTAATTGCAACTACCTACCTACCAATGAGAACTTTTTCAAAATAGGATGAGTCACCTGACCATGGTTCATTATTACGTGGTGTTATCCTCGGATTTTGGGATAGGAACGTTCCTGGTTCGAATCCGGGCATGGATGTTTGTAAGCGTATGGTGTAGAGGCGGCTGGTGCAGCTTAAATCTGTCGTGGGCGAAAGTCCTCACGTTGGGTTGGTGTGGAAGTTTGGAGAGTGGGGTGCTAGCTCAGGTGTTGCTTCGTCATCTGACTGTGGTTCAAAATTACGAAGTGTTGTCCTCGGGTTTTTCCCTTAAGGGACTGATCCCGGACCGTCATTAGTAGTCCGTTGTGTTGCTCTAGTACGACGTTAACTAAAATTACCATTACCATTGCCTCGGATTTTGGGGATGGATCCCGGATCGTCACCAATAGCCCGTTGTGTTGCTAAAGTGCGACGTTAATTAATTACCTACCAGCCTCAAAATCGGTGCTTCTGAGCTTCAATGAACGCTCTTCCACTGTTGTCAAGATTCGGCATTCTAAAACAACCCGGTTCACCAGTAATGTAGCATCAGTACTACACGGCCAGCTAGTTAAATCATCAGAGGGTTCGATGGATTAAATTTAAAAGAAACGGTGCATTGAAAACACCCAATACCTCCAAACATCGAGTCTATACAGAATGGTAAGAACTAATCTTCCTGTAGATGGGGAGACTTGCATCCCTTCTAAATAGGGCTCAGGGTCGTCGATCCTCATTTCCACACCAGGAGCTCTTCAAGTGGTGTGTGTGTGTGTGTGCACGAGGGCTATCTCTGTCGGGAGGGGAGATGTGAAGTAGAATCCCCGAGAGGTACTCCCCCTAAGTGCCTATAGATGGCCACTGATAAGGGATTTATTTTTAATTTCCATGCCCCGCTTGGGGGAGGGGGCTGCTAGGGGTTTCGCGGTGGCGGTTCGTTTGTAATATTGCTTTGTTTCAGTGATGTTCGTGTGAATCGCTTCGTTTGTTTTCTGAGTTTTCAATTTGTTTTTGTATCGTAGAAAGCACGGTGTTGGTAATAGGGAGGCAACGTCGACAGCAAAACATCGATGTTCAAAATTAAAACATCAATGTTTATAATACATCGCCCAAAAAACATCGATGTTTATAACACATCGCCCAAAATCCATCGATGTTTTTAAACATCGAGGTTCAAAATTAAAACAATTATGTTGATAATACATCGCCCAAAAACCATCGATGTTTTTAAACATCGAGGTTCAAAATTAAAACAATGATGTTGATAATACATCGAACAAAAAACACACATCGATGTTTTTAAACATCTTTTTTTATATACAAAAGTGAATCATCGACAACGTAAAAATATCAACGTTAAAACATCGATGTTAAACAAACATCGGCTCCAATAAATCGATATTAAATACATCAATGTTTTGTTAACATCGACATCGATGTCGCATCCCTACTTTTCAGACCCTTTAGGTCACTTTGTTCTATAAGTATGTTCAATTTACTGATTATGAAAATTATGCTATTTGGTTATTTTTTTAATTTTTAGAATGAAACTTTTTTCATTCAAAAATAAAACATCGACAACGTAAAAACATCGACAAGTATAAACATCGATGTTACAAAAACATATGTTCCAATACATCGATGTTTTTCATAAAACATCCCTAGTTAGTAGTAGATCAACATCGTACTGGAGCTACACAACTGGTTATTTAGAAAGCAAGGAGTTGTAAAAAGTAGTAGATAATCCATTAAAAGCACTGGTTTTAGGCACAGAGGACATATAAAAGTTGTCAGCAAAGGTGACCTTTTTGTAAACTCTGGATCATGAGACCAAACCAATTAGTAACGTGACCCGGTGACTTCATTCGTCTGTTGGATGGGAACGAACACTCATCCTCTGACTGGGCCACGGGACGCGGAAAACGCCTATCCATTGATTTGTCACCCGATTGGTCCACGGTACATATAGAGTTTGGTGATTTCATCATTTTTGTCGTTGCTTTTATAGTAATGATCTTTACGCGTCTATCTCGTCATGAATTGATTGTTATCATTGATGTTATGTGGCCAAACGAGTTGATAAGATGCCAAACCGGCCTGTCGTCAATTTTTCAAAGATCAGTCACGTAACTACTAATTGACATGTTGGTCACAAATTTTAAAGCTTCTCTCCATAGCAATACTTAGTCCACTTATATTTCACATATCGTCACTAAGTGCACAAGGTGTGATGTTTAAAAGCGGCATACTTCAGGAGAGCCAAAAAAAGCAATTTTTTCCTTCTGATTTGATTCTATATTACATACTTTGGGTTTTGCTCTTTTTTTATTGTATCCGTTGATGATACAAGAGATTTCCTCACCAGGCGGAAATCCCAAAATGCCACAAATTGCACCAATAATAAAAGAAAAATGGAATTTTTGATGTACGACCTTTAGCACTTTGAGTGACAATGTGTGATTTTGGGATATTTTAGATTATCATGTCTTCAATTCCGACCCCTTGAAGCGACATAAGAACTGTAAATTTTAGTGTTTTCAAAGTTAACGTTATAAAATTTCTAAGAACTTCGATAGGGAGATGTTTAGTTGAATCAAATACCCCTCTCTCTCGTACTTGACTAACACAACGGGCCATAGACGGGACATCACGAAGGGAAAAATCTGAGGTCACCTCGTAACTTTGATCCACGGTCAGATAAACACGAAATGACTCCACTATTTCAATGAAGAGAGTTGCCCGCGAACAATGATGAGATGTAACCAAATGTATCTCAACACAGAAGAAAAAAAACTCAAAATAAACAAGAACTACAACAAAGATTGCGCGGTGAGAAAAGATACTGAAATAGAATTGATAAAGGTTCAAAAGCAGATGCTGCATCTCGAACTTAACTGTAACTGGCTGCATTGGAAGGATGGTTCGACAAGTCTAAAGCTTGAAGAGGAGGAATGATGTGCCTGGCTAGCTCAGTCGGTAGAGCACGAGACTCTTAATCTCGGGGTCGCGGGTTCGAGCCCCGCGTCGGGCTTTGGTTTTTTTTAAAGCGTTGACTTATTCAGAGGATTATTTCTGGATACACATAATTACTGTGATTCCAATTAAGTTTCTATATATTTTTAAATATATTTTTTCGATGTTTTTTATTTATTTATTTTTTAAATTTCCTATCTGAAGGCTAATAGGGGAGAAAGGGGCTAGTGTGGACAACTTGAATAGTTTTGCTATTTGTCAGTTAAAATTTCTCTGCACGTTTTTGCAGAATAGCGACACTAATATAAACTTTCATGTGCAGTTGCATGACAACACACTTGATAGTTCAATAGCAATATATAAAACTAGGTTTTCATGGTGGAAAAGTAGTTCTTGATTTGTTTTTTAATTGCTAGATTAGACTATTTTTATTCAATATATTTTTTTTAATATGACAGTATGTTGTAAATGAACATATTCATTAGTTATTTTGATATTCAGTTTTACTCTAAATGGTTTAAATTAACCAGAAGTAGGCCTAAATAAACAAATGCCTCCATGGGGCTACTGTGGACATGTCCATACCAGCCCCATTTAGCTTTCAGTGGTGAAAATATATTTTAAATATTACATTTTAGTCAATTTATTTATTAAATAAGATTGTTTATGTGAAAAATTCGTTACAAATAATTCTATTTTTTTTAATTGTAAGACTTTTTAGTATTAAATTAAATTGATTATTGTGAAATAGTAAATTAAGTTCCAAGGAATTGTATCGTTTTTTCACACAATGCAGCTCTTCTAATAAAAAAAAATTAAGATTTCTTTTTCCCAGATGTGAAGGACATACCACAAATCTCAAGAAATGAAATTGTAACTAAATTACCATCCTCAGATGTTGCCGGTAGCACAATTCGCACTGCATCTCAGTTGACATTTAATGTTAATTAATCTAACTACATTGCAAAAAATAGAAGCATATATCCATTTTTACATTAAAATCATTTTTCCACTCAATAAAACTTAAAAATAGCTTTCTTATTGTGTTGATTTGTCTTTGAAGTACATCGATAATATAGTGCAGTTATTAATTAAAATTATATTGGGCTTAACATCAAATAATTATGCTTTATTAAGATTAACATTTATAAAGAGTTATACTGTTTACCTTAAAATTGATTTCATTACGGTTTTACACACTTTCATGAGTTGTATTACATTGTATAATCAGTTTTCTAATTTGTCCACACTAGCCCCATGACGTGGGGCTAGTGTGGACAAAAACTACTTTTTTTAAACAAAAGATTATTAGAAAACTATTTTGCCAAATACTTTAATATGTAAATCAAAATAAAGATAAAAGAGTACATTTGTAAAATAAATAGTTGATGTGTGAAAAATGATATTTAGAACACTTTTTGGACAAATTTATAAAAATTGTCCACACTAGCCCCCTTTTCCCCTACCTTAACCACTAGACCGGTTGGTCGGTGATTAACATCCCGCTTTACGGCGAGAAAATTACTGACATCGCCAAAGCTGAGCCAAACGCAGATGGCGACTCAGAAATCTGATTCATAAATGGGCCGCGGTAAAGTTGGAAAAGTAACTGATTAGCAATCGGAGATGGTTGTGAGTTCGAAACTAGATCTAACCAAAGACCGTCTTGTACACGAGGGCTGGTGCATGTTAAATGCGTCATGGCTTCAAATGTGTCCACGTTGGAGTAATGAGGAAATGGTGTTGTCTTCGAATCTTTCTCTTGGATAGTGATCCCGGACTAACCCGTTGTGTTGCTCCGGTGCGGCATTAATTATCTACCATTACTATTAGTCGACTCAGAA
Source organism: Metellina segmentata (assembly GCA_947359465.1). NCBI lineage: Eukaryota > Metazoa > Arthropoda > Arachnida > Araneae > Tetragnathidae > Metellina > Metellina segmentata. Next base: position 108,274,705 of record OX375880.1, read on the forward strand.
ATGAACAACGACGTCAAAAATAACTAAACGCAATGTTCACTGAACATTCGGGAAAAACAGGGAGATCCAAGACAGTGACTCTTATTTTGGTGAAGGGCCCCAGGTGCGAACGTATATTCAGTGATCTGCTACACAACTAAGCAATTGCATTTGTTCTGTAGGCATTTTGTCCGAATTTTCAAAATTGCAGTTAAATCAAAAACAGACGTCAAACACAACTATCGGCTAAATAGGTGTTACATATCTTTTCTTTCTATTATTTTAAAAAACTAGGGGGCTCCGCCCCCTGCTCGCTTACGCTCGCCAACCCCCGGGGATTGCTGCGCAATCCCATTTGGTTTGCTTCGCAAACCAACACTCCTGTCACAGATACCATTTGGTTTGCTTCGCAAACCAACATTACTTTCACAGAGTGAAACTATCTGAATAATTCGTATTATGCTGATTTCACTTTCCGGTTCATGACGTCACAGCGAGGGCTTCGCTGCGTCTCGCTTACGCTCGCCGACCCCGGGGATTGCTACGCAATCCGTTTGGTTTGCTTTCTCAAACCAATACTTCTTTCGCAAGTGATTTAACTTTTTTTTGCTTTAACACTTAATGCACCCTAAACTAATAGCCGCATCAGTAAAAAATCTTCTGCATCTTGTTCCCTGTACAATTTTAACTAAACATTGTTAATATCCAAACTTTACGATCTGTACTTTGTCGGTAAACTGTCTTGAAAACAGAGGGAAAAAAGCGAGCCTCTTTCCTCGCCAAATAAAAAGAAATCGTTTTTATGGCAATTGTTGCTACGATAAATTTGATATCTGGCAAACCCGATAGTCAAAAGTGTAACCCACTACTGCTTTCGGAAGCAGCTATGCGAACTGAAAAATACGAAATTTGTGTCACCAACTTTTGATTGCATCGAATTTATTTATGAACCAATTTTAAAAATAATTGTACCGTAAGAAAGAGTATATTCTGAGGTATACTGCAATATTTTTAAAATTAAAAATTAACAGTAATACTATACAGATATGACCATTTTAGTTTTGTATCGGAAGTTACGATCTGAAAGTTCCGAAAATTGTATGACCCACTTTTATTTGCATCGATTTTATTTATTAACCAATTTGAAAAATAATTGTACCATAAGAAAGAGTGTAATGTAATGTATTCAGTGATGTTTTCAAATTTAAAAAATAATGGCTTTTGCCGTAGACAAAACGGTTTTAACAATAAGTAGCGAAAATATCCAAAGATTCCGAATTTTGTATGACGAACTTTTGATCGCATCCAATTTAATTATTAACCGATTTCAAAAATAATAGTACCGTAAGAAAGAGTATATTCTGAGGTATACTGCTATATTTTAAAAATTAAAAACTAATAGTAATTAGATATAGATATGGCAGTTTTAAAAAAAAGTAACAAAAATGTCCCGATTTTTCCTGAATTTCAAAAAAATATTATCAAGAACCAAATTTAAATTTAAAAAAAAACTCGACGAGCTGCAAAAATTTACGTTGAGAGGTACTCTTAAAAAAAAACTCACGACTAAAGACTGAAATTTTGAATGTGTTTTGCTCACTCGCGGAAGAAATTTCACTTCTTCAACTTTAACACTTAATAAAACCTAAACTAATAGCCGCATCGGAAAAAAATCTTAATAATTATCCAGGGAATACGATGAAGAACAAAGCATGTTAATTTCATATTTTTCCGATCAGTACTTTCTCGGGAAACCGTCTAAGAATGGAGCTAAACAACAAAAATTTCAATTCTTCGGCGGCGGCGGCGGTAACTTTTTTTTAATATAGAGAGAAATTGTACTTTTTCAGGTTTATTCGCTTTGTGATAACGAGTCTTGCGGTTCAACGGGCTAATTAATTTGGAACACGCGCAGACGATAAACACAGTTATATTTTTTAATTAATTCTTTCATAAAATGTGAAAGTACGCGCTAGAAATTTTGCAATGTTTTCAGAAGAACGGTCGCCGTTTCCATAGCAACAGTCGAATATGAAAAATTTAAATAGTACTATTGCAACAAACACGGATCAGATAAAACATTTAAAATTATGAGATTTCCTCTGAATTTTAACAATATGTGTTATGCTAAAATATTTCCTTTTTTAGGTGGAAATAAAATGTTTACTTCTTGACATATTTTAAAACATTTTATTTTTATTTACACTATATTTACGTGTATCAGACGATAATTTTTGGAACGTTTTCTAAAGCTAATGTACTGGTGTCAGCTTATATACAGATCCGCTAATCTCGCAAAAAAGTAGGCAATATTCCGTTACTCGGGCGCATGCGATAAGTATCGCAACGGAAAGGGAACTTTCAATTAACGTTGTACTAGAGGTCTGGGATCTATCCAGCAGCGATCCAAATGGGGATGGATTGTGAACCAATTACCTCCACCTCATTGTTGAAGAGTATAATTCGCGAAGCGAACTAAATATGGTTGCGTAGCAATCATCGGGGGTTGACGAGAGTAACCGAGCAGAGGGCTGAGCCCCCTATTTTATAATAAAACATCAAAAGTTTTTAATTTACTTAGTTAAAACCAAGGCATACTTTCAGAATTTGCAATTCTGGCGATCACTTTTGAAGTTAAATATTTTGTCATTGACATAGAAAATATGTTATTTATAAAGTATTTGTATTAGTTTGGAGGTTGTTCCGTAGCTAGAGAAGAAAAAAAAAGTGTTGCAAGGACTGCACTGCAGAACATCGTAACTTACGGTTACAAAAAATCGGCCAAAATTTTGAGAATATTAAGGAAAAATTGTTCTGGAAAGACTGTTCTGCGACGTACGAGTAAATCGAGTGTTTTTGAGGAAAGGGACAGTCTGCTGAGGTTTGCATACGGGCAATTACCACCTCAGTTACTAACACCTCACCTGTGTTTTCACTCGTGAGAGAACTCGGCCTTAAAAATCAGTAGCAGCAATAACAAAGAGAAATATCCAATCTGAAGAAGTGTGCGGTACTCAATGACATGAGCCATGACTGCTTCCTACCCAGAGTGTTTAACTCTCGTATGGGATAAATTTAGGTGTTAGGGTGTCATTGGGAAGAAAGGGTGACATTTAGAACACGTTGACAAGATGGATGGATTCCTCATACCCTCTGTCGGCTGCGCTCGACGTTCTTTGTGTCTCCTCCCCTCCGCGGTCCGATGACTTCACGGGGAAAGACATCGTCTGCCAATTTCAATTTGGCAACTCGGCGCTCCGTTGCACGTGCAAACAAAAGATTCCAAGTTTTTGTATTCAGGAGCGAAGCTAGACTTTTTGGGAGCTGGAGCTAGTGTGACAAGTGCCGCCCTCTCACTCTGTTCAAAACAACATTTACGTAAAATGAAGACGAAGTATCTGAATCTTAGACGCAAACACAGTTCTAACTTTATTTTTGTCAATATTTATCTTCATTTTCTCTACTATTCAAAAAGGAAGTGTTTGCGTGTGCGCATTGTCCCGACGAATCTATGACACTTACAGTAATGAGATTTAGCACACAGGTAGTCCGAATATTTTGCAGTTTTTGTGCAAGCCCGAATTTTAAAATTCAATTTAGGCCATTTTTAAGGGTTATGTACCTTTTAAATGTCAAAATATGCAAAAAATAAATCACTACATTTCGAATCTTAATATCTCCATGAATAAATTATTTACATAAATGAAATTTTGTATGCAGATTTTAACTACCTTTATCTTTTGTAAACTATTTTTTTTTTTAATTTCTACCCCTTAAATATATTGTAAATTGGACCAAAATGAAATGCATTGTTTTTGGGCAAAATAATTATCATTCTGAGCTGAATTTTTTTATATACTTAAAAATATATCATATAATTACAATGACGAACTCTTGTATTTTTAAAAAAAAAATTTCTTACAAAAAGTTTTTTAATAAAAAAAATTGAATTTTTTTTTCTTTCAACACAAAATTAACCTTTTTCAAAAACTTTCAACAGGATAGACAAAAAAGTTGGTCATTTTAAACATATTTATGGTTTACATAATCAATTAAAATTTCATGTAATTCTAACCAACTATTCCAGAGAAATCTTGGGCGCAAGTGGTAAAATCACAGTTTTGAGATATCGTCGTTAAAAACAATTCGCTTGTGAAATTCTTTCGCATTACAGGAACGAAAAAAATTAAACTAAAAGTAGAAGTCAAAGTACATTGTTCCCAGATAAAAAATATAATTAATTAAACAATGTACATAGAGATGGCTTTAGCAATATAGAGCGTAGTCAAATTACATTTTTGTGATCACTGATATCGACAAAGTACAAAATGTAAACAAACCATTTGTCTCTAAATGTTTGATTAAGGGCTTCACTCTTTTAACCATAACTTCCTTTCTAAAGTGAAATTTTACACCAGGTTTGTTTTAAAACGTTGCTAAGAAACAGAACATTAAAATTAGATCATAATATTTTTTTTTGAAAATTTAAAAGGTACCTAACCCCTTAAAATTAATTTAATAGAATTTATTTATTATTGTTTTCCTTATAGAATGGCAACAGCATAAAGATATGACAGATTCTAAATCCATTTCTTCCTTATTTCAGTTTCATTTTCCGAGGAACGATTTTACAGCGGACGAAGAAAGATTTAACTGGAGTTATGAAGTTCTTTTTTCTATCTCCTAGATCGTTTTGGATATACTAAAAACTTCAACGGATTTGAAGTCTGCGGAAAATTTCCCATTAGATCGATACCAAAAAAATATGCTTTTCTTTAGAAAAATAATTTTTAAATTGTAACTTTATATATTTTTTCCCATACGAATTTGACCTTGGCAAAACAGATTCCATTTCCTGCGTTCAAACAATTCCAGCGAAGAAATGCAAAACAAATAAAAAAAAAATTAACTGTTATTGCTTAGTTCTTTTTTTGTAAAATCGAGATCGTTAAGGATAGATTGAAAATTTCAGCGGATTTGAAATCTACGGAAATTTTTACGTTTGATTTTTTCTAAAATAATAATTTTTCAATTACATGTTTATATCTTTGAAAGAGATTGTGACGCCGATTGGATCTCTTCGCAATTCCAATTTGTCCGCATTTGACAACGACGAGGCCACCACGGGCAACGCCGTGATGGCTGCAATCCAATAGGCTAAGAAATCTGATTTGATTTGCTTCGCAAATGGGAATTCGTAGCAATCTCCGGGGGTTAGCGAGCAGTGGTCACACCTGACCCCACGAAAAGAACTGTTACGAGCAACGCCGTGCTGGCCACGCATTGGCTAGTTATATAGAGAGATGAAGTACATATGCAGAGATAAAGTACATCATATGCGACTCCTTATAGTTTTTCCAAATTTCAAATTTTATTTTTAGGCAAGATCTTCAACGTCTTTTTGATACTTATTTAGCACATTTTGTGCTTTGGCCGATTCATTTTCTATATGAGCAACGAAAACTGCAAATTAATAATGTTTAAAAGTAGACTCTTGTGCTGGTTTTTTTAATTCTTGCTACTACCTCGATTCAAAACTCAGTCCAGCCAAAGACGGTAGTGTACGCGGGGGCTGGTGCATGTTGAATCTGTCGTGGCCTCTAATGTCCTCACGTTGACGTGGTGTTAAGGTTTGGAGAATGGGGTGCCAGCGTAGGTGTGTGCGCATCATTTGTCCGTGGTTCAAAATTACGTGTTGTCTCTTTGAGTTTGATTCCGGACTGTCGCCAATAGTTTGTTGTACCGTTCTAGTGAGATGTTAATTACCTTCCTATTTCCTATATATTCGTTTGATTCTCAGTCCGTTTTTTCTCAATGTCTTCAGCTATTAATGTACCCACCACGTGAGTAACACTATGTACGACTGTTTCCAAGGAAGCATGATTTTACTACTTAAAAAAAATTTATAGAGGGGTGTACCTAGTTTCATGACTATAAAACCCAACCTACCTCTGTGAAAGGCTTCGTGAAAGTTACGAACATTGGAAATAATTGGATTTATAAATCTCATTTCAAATGACGTGCGTGGAGATATTACACATCCATAAGCAAAGAAATTGAATAAACAACACATAATGTGTTTTCTGTAGAACTAACGTGCGACTTTTAGCGAATTAAACGGCAAGGATTCATGATTATCCCTCGGTGCTAAAGAGATTCGTATGCAAATGTTCCCTCTTTAAAACTACGCAAGAGCTATAAGTTGTTTACGGATGGTAGTAGGAACATGTTAACTAAATGGCTTTAAATTAGGCATCCATCTTTTTCATACGTCTCGAAGAAAAACAGCGTTTAATATTCATCGACTGCAGAGCAAGTGGTAAATGCCGCACCAATTGCGGAAGAACGTGACTTACAACAAGCAATCCCTTTAGGAAGCAGAAATCGAACTGCTACTTATTCTTTATGGGTACGCGAGAAGAGGTATTGGAATTATACTTTGTAATAGCATCATTGTGTGGAACAGTAACAGGAAAGTCTTCTTTGAATGGTATCTGATTTGATATTCCGTACGGGAAGCCGTTTTGCTGACTAAGTAGTCCAGGGTTAAATTCGAAATTAGTGCTTGAACGTGCAATTGATTTTAAGGTGGGGTATACGCCCGAAGACATGCAGGCGCTTATGTACGTACAATGAATGGCTTGGTTTCTTATGTTTGTATGCAATGCGGGAATACTGGTCTTATTTTGTTTTCGGTGACTGCGCTGATACTAGATTTCAAGCAATATGCCTGCAGGGCATGCTTTCAGTAGATCATTGGTATTGAAGAGCAGCATACAATGAAAACTACCCAAGCAACATTGGAAGAACGCTGTCACAATAGATGTGTAAAAACTGTCCTGTAGTGGCCAGTCTCTGGTGTAAAAGTCTGTACCAAACTGTCACCAATTCTAGGTATGGGACAATTTGTCTCTTCTACTTGGATCTTAATTTCTCCTTGGAGTGATACTACAGTTTTCTATCGACGAGATATCTTGTTCTTTGCAAAATTGACCAGGTTTTACAAGAGATACCTCATCGAAACACCTGAAGGGTTAATTGAATTTTGAATCGCGAACGAAAACTTTTTACTTTAGCAAGCCTGAATGAAACAGTGCAACTTTGTCTACCAAAACGTACTTCATGGTAGAGTTGGGTATACTGTTATATCAAACCAATTAACAAAGTATCAATGCAGCGCTGCTCTTCTGATATGAGAATAACATACACTCTAAGACAAAAAAAAAGTTGCACCTAGAAAGTATTGTCAGAATACAATGAAATTTTTACAAGGTTGGTAAAGTGCTTATAAATGAGTAAATTATTAAAATTTGAGACAGAAAAATGCAAACTTTTTCTGGAAAAATTCAAAAATGTGGTATCATTCAGTGTTAAATCTCTCATATATTGTAAAAGGCGCTGTGTTAGCGCGAGGAGTTTTGTCTCCCACATACTGTAGACGGCGCTGTGTGAGCGCGTGGGTGACATTCAGGTTTGAGACACGGAGGAGAGAGGTGCTCTCCTTGGACCTGATAAAACGCGGCTTCCTTAGCCCTAATTAGTACTAGGCTTCCTTAGCCTTAATGAGAGTGGTCCATCCACAACATTGTTAAGTTTGTTGTAAATAAAAGTTGTTTTTGTTACAACGATTTGCATTAATTAAAATTAATTAATTAAAATACTATGTCCACTATATATAGAGCTATCGGACCAGTTCATTCAGTATGGTGTATGACCGCCATTATTCCTAAAGCAGCATGCCAAGCGCCTTGGTAGTGAGTCATACAGGCTCTTTATAAAGTCCTACGACAGTCCATCCTATGCTGTTTGAACCCTGTCACGTAGTTCCAGCAGATTCCGCGGTACGGGTGGAGTGGTGACATCTCATCCAATGGCATCCCATACATTCTCGACGGGGGAAGGTCGGGTGAGTATGCTGGCCACTGTAAGATATCGTTGTGTCGTAGACAAGCTCTAGAGACGGTAGCAGTAGGGGGTCGAGCACTGTCTTGTTGAAAAGGCGGGTGAGAGTTCAAGAATGGGATGTTTGTTTGGGAGTTCAAGAATGGGAGCACAACTAGCTGTAAAATGTCTTGTACGTAACGCTGGTCTGTCAAAGAGCCCGTAACGAATACCAAAGGTGATTTGGCATCACACGCAATTGCACCCCACGCCATGACACCAGGTCTTTTGGACGTGTGACGCTGCACAACAAACCGTGAATCTTGACGCTGACCACGTTGTCTCCACACACACGGATTCGATTGTCGTCTCCACCCAGACAGAAGTGAGATTCGTCCGTGAAGACCACTCCATGCCATTCGCAGCCCCATGTCCGTCTGGCACGACACCATTCCAGTCTTTGACGGTGATGCAGTGCTCTTAATGGTAATAATCGTAACGGTCTACGTGAGTTTAGCCCCACGTCGTGAAGCCGTCGACACATGGTGCGGTCACTCAGTGGATGATCGAGAGAGGTTCCCACTGCCTGTTGGATGTCTGCAACAATGGCTGTTGGATCAGTACGCGCATGTCCTACAACACGTCGATCCTCTCTCTCGGTCTGGTTTCTCTAGGCCTTCATGAGCCTGGTAGATGCTGGAATGTGCCTTGTTGTATCCACCGCTACCAACAGCGTGCAACAGTAACATCACTACAACCAATATGTTGAGCAATCCGTCTATTACACCATCCACCTTCTCGGAGGCCATTGACTCGGCCCCTGTCAAACTCTCCCAGTTGCTTAAATTCCTTGCGAATTTTTTTCCGAGGCATAACTCAATAAGAAACGATGTAATCAACACAACAGCATGAGTCGAAATGAATTTACTGCGCTACTGGATGTCCTTTTATGCCCCGGTGTACAGCGTGTTTAGAGCTGCCCTGCGCGTGGCGCATGGTCAAACGATTCTGAAAATTTGATCACAATATTTGTATCTACAACGCGGATGTACCACTCCAATAAATTTCTTTTATATCGGTCCACTACTTCCAGGCACAACTTTTTTTATTGTCTTAGAGTGTAGGTTTACTTCTCAGTCCATTTATCTCAATGTCTTCCGCTATCAATCAATGTTCCCATCACGTGAGTAACGTTATGTACAGCTGATTGTCAAGAGAAGCGTGTTTTTTGCTACTAATTAAAAAACTTATATAAAGAAGGTAGTTTTATCTTTCTTCAAAAATCTCTAAAGCAGAATTTTTTAAATATTTCAATGACTACTAAAAATTAAAAAATAACATAAATACCTTTGAATGATTAGTGTTGAAAACTATTCAGACAAAATAAACAAACAGAATTATGAAAAAATACACAAGAAGATAACGATAAGAACCTGAATAAAAGTAGTAAAAAGCAGAAGGAACAAAGTACCATACGAGCATATATGATAAAAAAATATAGAAAACAAAACTTCCAGTGAAAAAAAATGAGATTTCTGAATCTTCCACAAAAGGCAATCCGAATAATTCAGGAAAACTCAATATCACGAATCGGTTCTTGAAGTGAACACTGTTCAACAAGCGAAATCCAATTAATTCCCCCAAAAAGAATTTTTCGCCTCACCGCCAACCAAGCATACCAAATCAGGAAACCGAAAGAAACAACTCCATTCTACCTTCCCACAAAAAAAGGAATCACCAGTAACTCCTACAACTCAAAAGAATTACTACGCTCGAATTTATAAGCAAAATTTTTCATAAACGTCACTTCAGGAAGTCAGGAAAGGAAAAGAAGTTATGAAAGAAAGCCTTCTTGATACTGGTTTTACATTTAAATCTGTACGGGGTTGTTTTTAATTACTTTTTTATCCCTCGGCTTTTGCGTTTTTTAATAAGGATGGCTGTTCCGGGGTTTTTGTGTTTTAAAGTTGTGACTAATTAGTCGTCTCTTGTAAAGTTTCGGAGAATAGTGGTGCTGAAGAGAGGATTAAGCCTAAGCCGGAAGATTATGTTCCACTTGGGTGGAATTTCTATTTAGTTCCCTCCGCTAAACGATTCTCCTACCGCTTCAGGCGATTCAAGGAATGATTGTGGGAAGCATGAAATTGAGAGGACGCTTTTTTATTATTGAAAGAGTTTCTGTGATATCTCTTTCAATCCTCGATATGTGGCTATGTCTTTTTGATGAACCCGAGGTACCCTTGTGATCTTATCCCGTGAGGTTTGCTGCCTCTGGTTAATACAATACAAATACAAATACAAATATTGACGACCAGCTACAGGCTCAAGCCCAACAAGGCTGGTCCTTTGTTTATGAATTCCCCAATTCCCACTGACTATCCAATTGTGTCTTAAATTCGTACACTCCCTTTGAATTAACTATATTTTCTGGCAACGCGTTCCAACTGTCTATTACCCTATTAAAGTAGTAGTTTTTCCTTAAATCCCGATTAAAATGTGTCTTATTCAATTTATACCCATGACCCCTTGTTCTGTTATCCCTATTGAAATTTAAGCCTTCTGTGTCCCCTTGTTTTACAAACTTGAAAAGCTGAATCAAATCCCCCCTCCTTCTTCTTCTTTCCAGTGTATACATGTTTAGCTTACTTAAACGTTCATTATAGTCGAAATTTGCTAGCCCCTTTATTATTTTTGTAGCTCTGTGCTGTACCCTTTCAATTGATTCTATGTCCTTTCTCATATATGGAGCCCAGAATTGTACAGCATATTCTAGATGTGGTCTTACTAAAACCTTATATAACGGCAAGATAATATTCTTATCCCTTGAAGTTACAGTCTTTTTGGATGGGGATTTGGACATGGGGATCGCGAACCCAAGATGCCAAAGCGATCTTTCTCTACTTTCTTCTCTATCCTATCTTTCCACAATTGCTTGGCATTGTCCTGTTTTGGACGCAGCTTGACGAAAACCCTTGCCTACTATCTTGAAATACTTGAAGACATACCCTTGGGCCATAAAATCCAAAAGCAACCGATCGTCTATTTGAAGAATCCTGTCATACGTTGTTTAGAGAGTCTTAGTCTAAACATACTTCAAGCTTTTGACTACGGCTATAGATATAGGGTAGGTGTTCCAAATATGACCTACCCTAACTATTTCTCTGTATCTCAGCCTCCTGGGTTGCGAAATCAAGCTCGAAACTAAATGAATATCGCTAGGAACTATTCGCCTTTGGTTTCCAGAAATCATATACCTTCTTCACTCATGTCAGTTTAAGTTGACGAGTAAAACTTCAAAAAGTTTCCTAAGAGAATTTTCAAGAGTGGGATTCTAATTTAGCTTACCCCTGTTCCTATTGCCACCCACCAGGCGATATTAGAAGGTACTATTAAAAACGAGATGCTAGTAGAGTATGCATACCTACCTATAGTATTGAATGTACTTTCAAGTCATGTAAACGAAATTATGATTTGGAAACACTTGCCTGGATATCCCCTGAATGGGGCCGACCAACCGGTATAGTAGTTAAGGTGTTAGCCTCTAGATCTGAAGGTTCCTGGTTCGAATCCGGGTCCGGGAATGGATGTTTGTAAACGTATGGTGTAGAGGCGGCTGGTGCACCTTAAATCTGTCGTGGCCGAATGTCCTCACGTTGGGTTGGCGTGAAAGTTTGGAGAGTGGGGTGCCAGCTCAGGTGTTGCTTCGTCATTTGACCGTGGTTCAAAATTACGAGGTGTTGTTCTCGGATCTTTCCCTTAAGGGACTGATCCCGGACCGTCGTCAATAGCCCGTTGTGTTGCTCTAGTACGACGTTAACTACAAATTACCAATTACCAATTACCCCTGAATGGGATTGGAGACAAAAACTACGCAGCCGACCAACCGGTATAGTGGTTAAGGTGTTAGCCTCTAGATCGGAGTATCCCTGGTTCGAATCCGGGTTCGGGCATGAATGTTTGTAAGCGTATGGTGTAGAGGCGGCTGGTGCACCTTAAATCTGTCATGGCCGAAAGTCCTCACGTTGGGTGGGTGTGGAAGTTTGGAGAGTGGAATGCCAGCTCAGGTGTTGCTTCGTCATCTCACCGTGGTCCAAAATTACGAGGTATTGTCCTCGGATCTTTCACTTAAAGGACTGATCCCGGACCGTCGTCAATAGCCCGTTGTGTTGCTCTAGTACGACGTTAACTAAAATTACCATTACCATTACAAAAAATACGCTGTGATCAGACTCAAAAATCCTAATAGAGTATTTCTCCAGCCATTCAATCGAATGGCGCTTTGATATACCCAAAGTTAAGGGTGACACGGAGGGGGTCTTCCTCCTCACGAGAAGAAGAAGATCAACCTCAAATACTTCACAGATGCAATAGTGTTGTTGATATAACTGATAGGAAACTTGACGGTGGCGCTACGTGTGGCAAAACCCTAGGCTGTCAAGGTAACTCCATAAATTCATAGATGTAGCGCATGGTAGCTTGCAAACACGAGTAGGAGATATTAAGCACAGGGGCGATATTTGGAACACCTACCCTAAGAAGCACGATTCTTCTAATTTTCGAGGTACGACTGGCTATAACGACCGCAGTCTAAATTATTTCTTGGCGCGATCATGGTACAACGGCTGTACTGGCCGTAGTATGTAGGTTAAATTAATTGCACAAAGCTGAACTGCTATGGTCATAGCACCTATGAAATAGTCGCTTTAGTAGCAAGAATATCAAAAGATAGTAGCAATAAAAGTGTCTTAACCCCTATTTTAGTTGTTACTTGATCAGATACAAAATAGTATTTTGGTAATTTTTTAGAATTAACGTCCTACTAGATACACAACGGGCTATTGACGACCATCCGGGTAATTGTAAGTTTAGTTAACGTCGTACTAGAGCAACACAACGGGCTATTGACGGCGGTCCGGGATCAGTCCCTTAAGGGAAAGTACCGAGGACAATACCTCGTAATTTTGAACCACGGTCAGATGACGAAGCAACACCTGAGCTGGCACCCCACTCTCCAAACTTCCATGCCAACCCAACGACGACGACGACGGTCCGGGATCAGTCCTTTAAGTGAAAGATCCGAGGACAATACCTGCCGACCAACCGGTATAGTGGTTAAGGTGTTAGCCTCTAGATCGGAAGGTTCCTGGTTCGAATCCGGGCTCGGGCGTGGATGTTTGTAAACGTATGGTGTAGAGGCGGCTGGTGCACCTTAAATCTGTCGTGGCCGAAAGTCCTCACGTTGGGTTGGCGTGGAAGTTAGGAGAGTGGGGTGCCAGCTCAGGTGTTGCTTCGTCATCTGACCGTGGTTCAAAATTACGAGGTGTTGTCCTTGGATCTTTCCCTTAAGGGACTGATCCCGGACCGTCGTCAATAGCCCGTTGTGTTGCTCTAGTACGACGTTAACTAAAAAATTACCAGTTACCGAGGACAATACCTCGTAATTTTGAACCACGGTCAGATGACGAAGCAACACCTGAGCTGGCACCCCACTCTCCAAACTTCCACACCCACCCAACTTGAGGACTTTCGGCCACGACAGATTTAAGGTGCACCAACCGCCTCTACACTATTCGCTTACAAACATCCATGCACTGACCCGGTTTCGAACCAGGAACCTTCCGATCCTGAGGCTAACACCTTAACCACGAGATCGGTCAGATACAAAATGAATCGCAATACGCAATAAAATATAATAACAACAATATAACCAACATACAAATATAGCAATAAAAATATATACAACCAAGTTCGTCTATATCTGAAAACTTAAAAAATAAAAACATAAACGTAATGCTCATTTAACCCTCCATCACGTTGGGTTGGTGTGATAGTTTGGAGAGTGGGGTGCCAGCTCAAGTGTTGCTTCGTCATCTGACCGTGGTTTAAAATTACGATCTTTCCCTTTAGGTACTGATACCGGACCGTCGTCAATAGCCCGTTGTGTTGCTTTAGTACGAAGTTAACTAAACTTACCATTACCCGGACCGTCGTCAATAGCCCGTTGTGTTGCTCTAGTACGAAGTTACTGAAATTACCATTACCATCCTTTCAGAATTGGTAGTCCGACTGTTCACCCATAACCTGGGTAATGGTAATGGTAATTTTTAGTTAACGTCGTACTAGAGCAACACAACGGGCTATTGACGACGGTCCGGGATCAGTCCCTTAAGGGAAAGATCCGAGGACACCTCGTAATTTTGAACCACGGTCAGATGACGGAGCAACACCTGAACTGGCACCCCACTCTCCAAACTTCCACGCCAACCCAACGTGACCCATAACCTGGGAGAGGAGTGTTGGTTTAATACTAATTTAATTAAAATACCTACCAGGTGAGGTAAATTTATTAAAAATGTGATTTGGCTTCATCATTTCCACGTCCCTTGCGGAAGGTTACATCTCCAATCCGTCAAGATCGCGTTTTGGAAATGACCTGGAAGCCATTTCTGCCCACTCATCCCCGCCACAAACATTCATTCCAGTTCATTCTTGTCTTCACGATCTGGATTACTTTCAACTGAAAACTCGACTCGCATTGCTTCGTCCAGCTCAAGAATGGCGGATAAAAGGGTCGGCGAACACCTGTTCGTGTGGCGAATCGAGAACTTCAGTGCATGCTACAATAGGCCAGACTTTTCCCTGATCAGTCCGGACATCAGAGCCGAGAACCTGGACAACACTCTCTTGAAGATCGAGCTGTTTCCTGTGTGCAAAGATGGCATCGACTGCCTCGTATATTTGCAAAGAGCATCGAAGGACGATGGGCCCAATTACGTGAACTTCGATTATAAGTTCTGTCTGATCGATGTTTTCGGTAAGAATCTCCTCATCAGGCAGTATGAGATTTGCAACTTTGCACATGAAAGCGAGATGGTTATAAAAGTGAATCGAGACTGGATGCATAGCTGCAAGAAACTTCTGCTACCGAATGACGCTCTCACACTGGAATGCCGTGTGTCGAAGCCCAGCGGCTGGTATCACAAGGCGTACAGAAGCGTCGTCCGGACCAGAATCGAAGTCGAACAGTTGACGTTTTTCTGGACGATTCGAGGTTCGACTCGAAAAGCGTCGGCGATCAAAAGAGTCGTTCACGTCGAATGCAAAATGCTTCCGAAAGGCTTCGAACTCACTTGCGAGTACGGCTACTCGTTCGAAGAAGAACAACAACAGCAGAAGACCCCAAAGGGTGGATGCGCGCTTCGTCTCGTCATCACGCCCAAGGAAGCGACCGAGGCCCGGACATTCATGTCCGTCATGATACGGGCCCTCGGCAGTCCTCAAGATAAAATAGAAGCCGATCACTTCTTCGAGGACGGATCGAACGACGCGTGGCACCTGCCGAGCTGGGACATCAGCGACAAGGTGGATGGCCTTCAAGATGGCAACCAGCTGGACTTGAAGTGCGAGTTCGCCATTTCGAATGGCGTCGATGATACTCAAACTGAGGAGACTTCGATGGTTTTCGCTGAGCCTAGTTGGGAAGGGAACACGCTGCAGCATCAAATCAGATCCCTCTACCAAACCCACATGAACTCCGATTTACTGGTGGAAACGGACGACAGATCGGAGAGTTTCTATGCACACAAAATGATCTTGAGCGCCAGGTCTCTCTTGTTAAAACGAGTCCTCGATGACTTCTATACCAGGAAGCATTGTTACAATAGGTATGACTCGGATTTTCTAGCTGGTTTCAATTCGAGATCATTCCAGGTCGTAAATCATGGATGTAGAATAATTATTTCTACGTGTCGCGGCGTGGACTCCGTGATGATCTCGGGCATGCGCGCCTGTGTCGTGGAGCAGATGCTCGAGTGCATGTACACGGACGATTTGGATCCCAGAGATGTGTCCAACGCTCAGGAACTCTGCGAGGCTGGAGTTGCGTTTCAATTCAAGCTTCTACAAGAGAAGAGCCTAAATTACCTGAAGTCCCACCTCAACATAAAGGAAATTTACTCGACACTGATCTTCGCCGACACCCATGGTTTTTTCCAACTGAAGAGCGATTGCGTCAATTTCATATTGAAGAACGGCGATTATCTTTTAGCTTCCAAAGAGTGGCTTAGATTTCTTGCGGACCACGAACGGTTGTCGAATCATGTTTTGGATGCTCTCCGGAGTGAAGGCAAAATCTCTCCGATGGGTCTTAACTTTTGAAGTGACAGCTGTTGATCCAATGTACAGCTTGAAATTTTAAACAAGTGGAAAGTAAATAAATGTAAGTCTAAATATTCGTAAAATCTCTTGTAATTGCAATACACCCTGCTGTATCATCAATTGCTCTATGAAGGTGCCTTTTTAGCCCCCCTAGTTATAGTCAAAGCGAAGTATCTTGCCATTTGCAAAACTCGGATGTTTATGGACGGGGTATCTCGTTATTAGAAAAACTGACCTGATATTGACCTCGTCATCAGAAAACGATATCTTCATTCGAAATTCAATCGGCAATACCTTGATGACGAGATACCTCATCATCTCAAAATTGGTCGGAATTTGTAGGACGAGATATCTCGTTAAAACTACTTGGTGGGTTGATTACGCCATGTTAGACAAGAAAGCAGTGTGCCCAAGTTTCGCATTTTCGAGTCGTTAGTTACGTTTGGCATAGTATACAGTGTGTAACTGTCCAGGATGTTTGTATGCAATGTTTATGTAGATCTTTAATGCCTAACTCTAATAAGGTTATCAATAAATTGATGGGTCTGAACGATTGAAAGCTATCTGATGTATCGGATATTTTTATGTGCAGCAAGTTAATCCTGGAGACCAAAGTTGGAGGTAATGATACTTGACTGACTAGCACTGCGAAATACTTGCACAATTTTGTGGAATCGAGGAAGTGGGAAACAAAAACGAACACAATTCGTTCCCTTTTTAGGAAATAAAATTATACTCAGAAAAATCCTGTCCTATTGGCTTTCCAGCTGGTTACCTCGACATGCTGCCTTGTCTAAGTAAAACTGACCAGATCTCGATGAACGAGATCCCTAGTTATTAGAAGAAAGCTGACCAGTTAGTTCCTCTTGTAGTTAACTAGTTAATATATATTCCTCATCAATAGGTCGAAAGTTTCATTTCCCCCTTTTTCAGCCAGTCGGATCATCTAAAATGAGCCGATTGCCCAATCGCAACCTCCACCGAGAATTCTATTCCAAAGGGAGGTGTGGTTCGAATCATTCTACTTAATACAGACAATAGACTGGAGACGTTTCTTCGATTGCGACAGTGGGCTGTTTGTTGTTGCGTACGCGTACGGTAAGAGGAAACTGATACCGAGGAAACGGCCCAAATAGGTCGATGGGAAGACTAAAATTCTAAACAGGGGGTCTGATAGAATTTCGTTCCACTGTCTTGCTGCGGTGTCGAACAAAGGCGAAGGGGAGGCGCTTCCGAAACCGCTTGCGCGTTAAATGCGAGTTGAATTTTGGGAGAAATTAAAGCTCGCCGATCGCGACTTGGACGCAGTGGCGAGGAAAATTATTAAAAATAAAAGCGAGTGCGGAAAAGTTGTCGGTCCCATCTTGTTTAGTTTCAAAGAAACCGCTTTTTTGCGTTTGCTATTTTCTCATGAGCGACAGAAATATTTACTTCGCTATTGTTCTACTGTCCTTCGTATTTCTGGTTGGGTTGGTGTGGAAGTTTGGAGAGTGGGGTGCCAGCTCAGGTGTTGCCTCGTCATCTGACCGTGGTTCAAAATTACGAGGTGTTGTCCTCGAAACTTTCCTTCCGGGGATTAATCCCGGACCGTAGTCAATAGCCCGTTGTCGTATTTCTTGTGCGTGGTAGTCAGACAGTTTAGGCCATAATCCGATACTTAGGGCCGACCAACCGGTCTGGCAGTTAAGGTGTTAGCCTCTAGATAGGAAGTTTCCTGGTTCGAATACACAGGCGCCTCAATCCCATGATAGTACTTTACGCAAGTCCAACTTGATTGGCTAATCGGATCACATGACCTAGATACGTATGTCATCAAGGTTTATAGTTGTTGGCGATTTATCTCTTCCTTTCTGCTTTCTTCTTTTCTTTTCAGATCCATGGCTATGGGTGGGTAGAGGTGGGAGCCGAAAATTGTATCCTTTTATTATATAAGTTAATAATTATATAAGTTAGTGGGATGGTATGTAGTATCCGATACGTTACAACTTTCGAGCGATGTATTGCCAATTGTGGTAACCTTCCCGTTTTCGGTTTTTTTTTTCTTAGTTTTAAGGCAACCCTAGATATTTTCTCCTGACGATAATAAACGGGTCTCATGATTGGTTAAGGAAGAAAATTCGCTTTTCCACTTTTATTTTTAATGTAGAACGGAATTAAAATTTAGACAGTCTTTGAAATTGTTGGGTGCATATGAATTTTGCTCTTGATTTATAAAATCGACTTGTTTTATTAATTTTCAAAATTGTTAGGATAAGTTTGGAAAGCAGATTGTAAGTTACAATTTTTTAAATTTGTCACTTTATTTAAATTTCAATTAAAATTTGGATTAAATTTGATTTTTGAAATTGCAGATTGGAATTTAGAATTTTTTTCCTCTTTTGGTTGCTCATTTCCCCTTAGTTGATTTGATATAGCAGTGGATAGTGTTATTGAACGTTAGAAAATGTTTTTTTTTGTTTTTTGCAAACATGTAGTAGCTTGATTGGGAAGAAGGTGAAATGTCTTTCATGTGAGAATGATATGATTTTAACATTGAGAAAGGATGCTGGTGATAGGTAGGAGTGGAAATGTTGAAAGATAGGACAAAAATTTGGCAAAAGAAAGTATAACAGGAGTAAGAAATTGGAGGGTAAATGGGTGTTTGGAGGACTTGAACGAGGGACGGATAAATGTTTTATGGTTGAGGTGAAAAATAGGAACCAGAAAGTTTTGGCTGAGGTAATTCAGAGCTGAATTTTGCAAGGAACTACAAAAATTTCTGACTATTGGAAGTCTTATGCTGGTATCAATACCCAAAGGACAAAGAGTTCAAGGGTTATCGATTCGAGCATATGACTGTTAACCATTGTCAGAATTTCAAGGACCCGGCTATGAGGGTAAGTTTGATTTTTGTTTAGCTTTTGGTTATATTACAAACACTGGACTATGCTTGGGTGGGCACCCAATACGGTGACTTATACGCATGGAAGCCAACGGTGAAAGGTCCTCGCCGGCCCCGGAGGGGCGGCGAGGTAGCCGGCAGGCGGGGATCACGCGTTATACGCTGTGACTTATCTACAAACAAATTTCTCCCGGTATACTGGTTTAAACGCATTGAAACCTTAAGCGCAATACGCTTTGACTTCTCTAAAAAACAATTTCCTCTTGTAAAGTCGTTACAATAAAAATATTTGTCTTGCTTTTCCATATATGGCTCTATAACCTGGAATATCCCCATTGAGTTGCTCACATAATGCTTATTGCTAGAAAAGTTGTGAAAAAATATTTTTTCACACTTATGGATAGCAGAAGAATTTTTAGATTTTTGGTTTCTCATCAAAAACCTTTGTGTGGATTATGATCACAGAAAAGAACTACCTTATTAAAAAAAGATTTCTTGTTTTGAATTTTCTATGCATTGCAAAGTTTCCAATTCAAAATTGATGAAAATCCGGACGTTTTAAAAAAATCACGGTCTTTTTATTATTATTATTATTATTTTTTTTAACAATTATAATTTTTTTATTTAATATATATTTTTTTTAAGTGACAAAACTAGGATGAAATTGACGCAAAATTGCGTACATGTTCGGAGAAAACCAGACTGAAATATTAGAAAATTTTCAAGTGAAATTTATATTGCTTTTTTCTTAATTTTTAAACAAATTATTATTATTTATGCACTGTATGCAAAGGTTCACGTTGTATATGGCGGCCATCTTGGAATTGCTTACATCGGCCGCCATCTTGATTTGGCGTAAACAATCGCTTTGGCGGCCTAACGTTGCGGATGCTACCACTCCACCTTTTAAAAATAATTTGGAGGATCTAAAAATTTTTCCGCCAGCTGGGTTCGAACTCGGGAAGTCATTCTCCGCTGCCGACGCTAATCTGAAGGTGGGTGACTTTAGCCATTAGGCCATCGTTACTTTACGAAGAGATGCTCTTTAAAGTATAAGTACCCTTAATATAAGTTGGCAAGAAATACTACTAACAACAACCATACAACATATATATATGAGGAGTATATCAGAGTCAACTTGTCGGACACTTACGCTGAGGCGCTAGTGTATGTATTGTATTTCTACGAAACAACGCGCATATTCAAAATCAAATGGTTACTGTAACAATCAGATTGGCGAGATATCCAAGTGAAGCCAATCCCGTGAAACTAGCCAATCAAGTTGGACTTGCGTAAGGTACTATCATGGGATTGAGCCGCTTCTTTCGAATACTGGCCAGTGCATGGATGTTTGTAAGCGTATGGTGTAGAGGTGTCTGGAGCACCTTAAATCTGCCGTGAATCCTCACGTTGAGTTGGTGCGGAAGTTTGGAGAGTGGGATGCCAGCTCGGGTTTTGCTTCGTCATCTGACCGTGGTTCAAAATTAGGTGGTGTCCGCGTATCTTTGCCTAAAGGGATTGATCTCGGACCGGCGTCAATAGCCCGCTGTGTTGCTCTAGTATGACGTTAATTAAAATTATCATTACCATTACCGAAACTTATGTTAAAACTTATTTGAATTTTTAATCCAGTATTTAGATCCTATGGGATGGACAATTATCCCAGTTGAAATTGTGTACTCCAAGCATTAGGAATGGAAGGACTCTTAATGAAACTATACATGTTAGCAAAATAGTGTTGGTGACCATCGAGTTGACCCTGTAACTCCAAATACAGTATACTGCAAGCTCCTGTCCGAGTTGCAATTGCTCCAGCATATAAATCCACTCCTTCGTTATTCTAGAGATGACAAAGCCAG
Organism: Metellina segmentata; assembly: GCA_947359465.1. NCBI lineage: Eukaryota > Metazoa > Arthropoda > Arachnida > Araneae > Tetragnathidae > Metellina > Metellina segmentata. The sequence goes on from OX375880.1 coordinate 108,295,462, forward strand.
TCAATAATCCATAAGAAAGTAAATCAGTGCTTTACCGCATCATCCTTTTATCTACAATGGCAGAATTGTAAAGAGTAACTGCGCAACCCAAAATAAAATATAATAAGAATACTTGTATAATTCTACTAAATTTTTCAATTTAGCTGTTTTCAAAATAACAGTAAGCTACTGTTTGCTACTTTATAAAATATTTATTTGGTAAGCTTGAGTATTTTCTAAGAATATCTGGTATCTGTGGGGCAGATGAAAACATGGAGGGCCGTATCTAGTCTCCTGGTCTGAGATCAATCCATTCGCAACAATTGGTTAATCTTACGCGTAGAGTCCATTGTCTTAAACGTACATTATTCTGGGCGTGTATGACTGGTTAAATCTCATCTCCACGAGAACAACTACTTCTCACCTAGCCCATAATACAAATAATGACAATAGAGTAGCTACAGAATCATTCTGTTTAAACCCCGCAGAAATACACCACTTATTTCTGTTTCCTTTGGTAACATTTGAAAATCCGGTGTGCATCCGAAAGGTGTGACGTCACAGGTGAGTACGTATGTCTACCCGGTGTCGAGTCCGACTTCGCTGTCTTTCTATGACGTCAGAGGTTTCTGCCATACACAAACGGCCGTATTCACAAGTGCGAGTTAACTCGAGAATCAACGATAATCCGCGAGTTATCGAAAAAACCGTATTCACAAGTCCTGATCCGTGGTTTAAACTGCCGGTTCGGTGTTACATTTTGATCCTCCGAAATCGGCGAGTTAACTCGCGAGTAAGAGTTACGCATGCGCAGTACTACCTTTTTGCGAAGGATATTCTGCAAAAACAAAATGGATGACACATTTCATTCTATGCTAAAGTGTAGTATTCTTGCGACGACTGGTCACTGGATTGGACGCATCATTATGGAGCACCTGCTCCATAGCAGCTCATGTCCTCATCATAATATTTCTTGAATGGAAAATTTAAAACATAATTTTATTGAAATTCAAAAGAAAAATGAAAATAAATGTAGCTGCGTAATCTTAACAAGCAGCTTAGCGAAAAGATAGATGGCGCCACCTCTGTCCTCTAAGCCGGAGAGAGCGAACGGTAGAAAACGACCATGACAGATACAAATTCGTCGTAGAATAAAAATTATTCTGTTGAATTATTACGAATGAAAGAAAATTGAAAATGCAAGTCACTTTTCACACCACCAACACACACCCATACTGACAAGTACAAAGATAATCGGATTACATATATCTGTCAAGACATTGTGTACAATTCTTTCTTGCAAAATTTAAGTTTCCATAAAAATCCAATTTGAAATTAAATACCTTTGCATTGCTTTTCCCAAAACCATATTAAAATGCTGTATGTCCTATTTATTCACAATTTGGAATCAATTCTACGGCGAAGTACGTGCTTGATCAGTATGAATGCAGATTCGGGCGTCGTAACCTATGTAAACAATACCACGTGATCGTGAGGTATCCAATCACAGCGAGCGTCTCATTTTAATCCCCGGATCACTTAACACGCTGTTTGAGAATACCGTTCTTGCTAATCCTCGAGTTAACTCTTACTCACGGATCAACTGATCCTCGAGTTAACTCGAGACTTGTGAATATGGCCGTTACTCTACTGTGTAACGATGTAAATCATGTAAATATCTTTAGTGCGTTAACTAAGTACTTATCAAATATTTAAATAGTCTTTCCCGCACTCCAACAAACCTAAAGGGTTCCTAACTTCCCAGTAGCGGTCAAAAAAAGAGATCTTAAGGCTAGACCTCCACTGGCGATTTTTACTTGCGATTTCTAGTCGCGTTGACCAAAAAATCGCTGCCGCAGAAAATCTTAAGTGCACACATTGAGATAGATAAATCGTTGAATTAGAATAGTTTCCCAATGAATGTCATTGAAACGTGTGGGATCGCTCTTTTGCTTCGGGCGAGAAGTAAACGGAGGAAGCATCGTTATTGGGTACATCGCTTAAAAAGTCAGATTATTGAAAGAGCAGTTTTACAATTTATTTGAAGATTGATTCTGTGAGCACCCTGCAAAGTTTTGCCAGCATTACCAAATGACAAAAAATTTTAATAATTTTAATTTTCACGATTTTGAAGTTCTATCTTATGGACTTTGATATACATCATCTTTAATTTCAGTTGTAAAAATCGATGCAACTCACTTGGCCAGGGAGATGTCAATATCGATGTCATAAACACCACAGTAGCTATTATTATCATCGTAAACAAAAAGAGAGAAAGAAAGCTTTTCGCATGTATCGCCCTTATATCAAACTTTACCGAACTTTTTTGGCCCAGCGCCCCTTTTTCAGAGACATTGTTTCCAGTGCTCTTTTTGGAAAACTAAAAACTAGATCAACTACTAATAAATTGCATGTATAGCTCTGCCTACATCTTTTGAAGTTCACCAAAACATTTCTGTATCTATGTATGTAATTTTAGAATGTCTAAAAGCTAGCTTGGGAAAAACTTCGAACCGAAATAAAACAGCTGTTTGGAGAAGCTAAAAAAAATGTGCAGAAACACATTCGATTGATCACTATAATTAGCAATTAATATTAATCAAATTAAAATTAGTCCCTAGTGAGAAGGATGAGTTTGGGGTGTTGTGTGCTACCAATATCTACATATGGAGCTCTATTTTCATCAGCAGCATCCTTTGTTGAGAATGCGATTATACCACGTGGGTGTTGTTGAGGGTGGAGCTTCTTGTTGTCACTCTCGACGAGACCACGTGATCATTCGAAAAGGAATGTGATTAAATATAATAACCTGACTTCCTGAATGGCAAGGCTTCGGGGAGTGAGCTTTCTTGATGAGCTCCCTTCTTGTTCTAGAAACTCGAATTTACGTATTTCAGCGTAATATTACTATTTGTTGTGTTGTACCGCGTTCGTACTGTTTGTTTGACGTCCCAAAATAAATCGCAAAAAGACATTTTTGGACTCGATGAATCTGTTCATCCTTAAATCTCCACAGTCTGTTTGCAGCCGGTTCCTCTGTTTAGTTAAAAGAAGCAACAACAATAATAGTGCTAGTGTGGTCAAATGGATAAGTGTTTCCTTAACACATTTTGAGGCGATACATTTTGAGTACCTTCTTATTCTGCCCATTTCTTGCTTCCACATTTGAAAATTCTAACTTAGACCTTGGATCCCGTTAACCCTCGTGAAGGTTATCTCGACGATGTTTCTCTGGTGATAAGCAAAATTAACTAGATCTTTATGGACGACACAACTCGCTATTGGAAGAAAACTGACCTGGATGAGACATCTCGCCATTTGATGAAGACTGACCAGACCTTGATGGCCGAGATATCTTGTCATCAGAATAAAACCGACCATACCTTGATCGCGTCATCATTAAAAAAAAAATCGCCAACCTTTTTGATGCCGAAATATCTTGTCATTAGCAAAATTCTACAGGAACATTATACAGATTGGTCATACTGGACGAGGTTTTTCGTCGAGACCACTTGGACGGTTACTGTCAACGACTCAAGTATGGGCCGGAGAAGATGTCCCAATAACAGATGTCTAAACAGACTGAGTTTCGCTCAATGCAATCCAAAACCCTTCTCATTAAGAAAACTTGCAAATCACGACAGAAGGGAGAAAGCAAAAAAACCAAACTTCCAATTTCCTCTCCAAAGACCATCAATCCGACTCCGTCCCCTTTGACCTGCCCGCGTGGGCCCCCATAATCGCCCCATTTGCCAAGGCTCGAAAGAAAACGCTCTCATTAATTAACCCTCGTATTAGCAACGGAAGGTTTTTTTTTTTTTGCCTGACACCGGTAGCAGACCCGCTCGCAAAGAGGATAATGTCCAGGCGTGGCCATCACACTTCCAGCCCGGGTAGGTGTGTATGAATAAGCACAATCACCTGCCATATTGAGGAGATCCGTGGGCCGGCCATTCTTTTTCAAGCGCGTAATGGAACCGTCTCTCCCACGCGAACTCGCTGTATCAAGTTGCTTTGCAACAATGGAAGGGGTATTGCATTTTAAATCATTCGGACGGTGGACCATAAGTCATATCGGAGTTGGTGGCGGGGTTCGGATTCAAAACTTTTCTGAATTGTTTGTCGTAGGAGAGGAGTAATGTGATAGGGTTCGTTTCTGATGGAGAAGTGCCTCGCCTTATCTGTTTATTTATGGCCATAATTCTGTAGAGCGAAATGAATATGGAATTATGCACGTAGTGACTTATATGGCCATTGCAGTTTCCCGAATATTGGTGTACATTTAATTATGAAATGGCGGATTCTATGAATTCTAGCGGATTCTAGGAAATGAGGGAATCTACCATTGCATAATTAAATGTACACCAACATTCGGGAAATTGCAATGGCCATATAACTCAATTCGTGCATAATTCCATATTCTTTACAAAATAATAGAGTGCGGAATGTTGTATTTTAAACTTTTATGAATCGGGTTGTTGGACGTAAGAGACGTAATATGATTCGTTTTTGATGGAGAAATGAATCGATTTATCTGTTTATTTATGGTGTGAATTCCATAGAGCAAAATGGATATGTAATTATATGCCTAGTGAGTTCTAGACATTATAGTTTTACAGTGTAAATTTAGTTATATGAAATGGGCGGTTTCTAAGGAGTTTTATAACGAGTGGGGGAAGAATATTGTATTTTAAAGTTAGTGAGACATATATGAAGATGGAGAGTAAGTCATTTGCACGGTGGACCATAAGTCATATCGGAGTTGGTGGTTGGACTGATTCCAAACTTTTCCTAATCGTGTTGTTGGATGTAGGAGAGTGGAGTAATGTGGCAATGGTTCGTTTCTGATGGATAAATGCTTTACCGTATCTGTTTATTTATGGTCTTAATTCTGTAGAGCGAAATGAATATTCCATTATGCACGTAGTGAGTGATATGACCATTTCATTTTCATGAATGTTGGTGCAGATTTAGTTACATGAAATGGCGGGTTCTTAATAGGTTTAGAACTAAGAGTGCAGTGGAGAATATTGTATTTTAACGTGCGTGAAAAATATATGAAGTTGGATAGCAAATCATAGGATGTATTGTTCAGTTAGTTCTCAAGTTAGTTTACAGAAACTCACTGTCGTATGTGGGAGTTATGAAATCGGTAAGCGAATTGTTTGTCTGACTGTGGTAAATTGGTATTTGAGCCACGTGGTGGTTGAACGAGGGTTCGAATTCGAACGAGTCGTTGAAATAGAAGAAAGTTTATCGCTCAGTTGTGGTCTCGATTGAAGTTCTCACTTTTTCATGCGGTTTGGTTTGCAAGCCATAATGTTCTGTCAATCACCACTTCAAGTAGTACATTGCAAAACTTGTTTTGGCTTCATTAATTTTCCTGCTTACGTATTTAAATCTCTGAATAATGTTCATTCGAACGAATAACAAAAATATTTCCCCTTCCTGGGGCATTTCAAAGCATGGATGGAGAATAATTTAATTTTTCCACGGAAAAATTAATCTCGCAGTGCTTTCTCAAAGGATCAATGTCTGTGCTAGATTAAAAGCGTTTTCATTTTCTCGTATTACGGAAAAGTAATGACCGAAACAAATGAAAAAAACCGCATCCTTATGTTTTCCTTCTGACCGGGACCAAATGGCAAACCTGCTGGGACTCTGAGACACTCCTTTCAAACTCCCTCCCGGGACGTGTGACCGACCAACCGGTATACCGGTATAGTGGTTAAGGTGTTAGCCTCTAGATCGGAAGGTTCCTGGTTCGAATTAGGGTCCGGGCATGGATGTTTGTAAGCGTATGGTATAGAGGCGGCTGGTGCACCTTAAATCTGTCGTGGCCAAAGTCCTCACGTTGGGTTGGCGTGGAAGTTTGGAGAGTGGGCTGCCAGTTAAGGTGTAGCTTCGTCATCTGACCGTGGTTCAAAATAACGAGGTGTTGTCCTCGGATCTTTCCCTCAAGGGACTGATCCCGGACCGTAGTCAAAAGCCCGTTGTGTTGCTCTAGTACGACGTTAACTAAAAATGACCATTACCCGGGACGTGTGGTTGGTGCTGACCTTGCTCTTACCATGTTTAAAAGCTACGAGGTGTTGTCCTCGGATCTTTCCTTTTGGGAAAGATCCCCGACCGTCGCCAATTGTTCGCCCAGTGCGACCTTAATTCAACTACCTCCCACCAGGTTTCTCATTGTCTTCTGTAATCAGACTGCTGAAAAATATTATTAGAGGCGAACTCTTGCGTGTAGTTCTAGTAAGCTATAGATCTAAAAGCAGGCATATTTAAATCTAAAAGCCAAAATTGGCGAGTGAACCTATATTTTAGTTTTTATTTTGTGTATTGTGTTTATTGCTTTCGCTAAAATACAAATGTAGATTTCCGAGACGTCTACGTTAGTGAAATACACTACCCTACAATAATAGACAGGACAGCAAGATGTAATGGTATAAAGGAGAGAATATATGCTTTAATAGGGGGATGGTCCCCACGTGTTGCAATTATACTAGCAACCCTTCTGGGCATACTTTCAACGAGGTTTTGATAAAAAGCTATGGGTATTTGGGCCCGTTCCTGCTGCAAGAATGTCGCCGGATCAGCTGTAGATTTCGGACGTGGTTCCCTGGTCCGTAAGCGTCGCGCTATCTCATATCACAAATGTTCTATGGGGTTTAGATCGGGACTCTGAGCAGGTCATGGAAGACGTTTTACATCCATATCTTGATACCACTGCTTGACACAGGCTGCAACATGACATGGAGCGTTGTCTTCCCAGAAGTAATATTCGTCCATTCCATAAAATTGCCAAAGCGTAGGAATAACCTGATGGTCCAAAATGTTCATATAGGCGTCGGTGTTCAATTGACCAGGAACAACATGCAATGGTCCCAGGCCATACCACGAAAAACACCCCCAAACAGGTAGTCGGATTTTATGCAAATCCGCTGGCGTCCGGTCCATTATTGTAGGGGTGGTGTATATTTTATCACTCCTGGTCGTTGTTTCTACGAGGTATTGACCATATCTCTTTTGATGGACGAAATATCGCGTCATTAAAAGAAACTAACCAGATCTTTTGATAGTGTCCTCATGAAAAGAATCGGCAATCTCAAAATGACGAGATATCTTGTTATTATCAAAATGGGTCGAATCTTGATGGTTTTAGGTTTTTAGGTCTTTTGTAATGAAAAAACATGAATATGGCTGAGTGTAAAAAGAAAAATTGCAAAATTTAACGGAAATCCATCATTGAATACTGTTATGGATTGAAATGAAAGCATTGAGGTCTCGTACGTTCCGGTTGCCAATCTGAATTCGCTACCTTCAGATAAATGACTCCGAGTTTGTCAGGATATTAAATAAAACCGCCCTCTTGAAACGAGACCGGTTAAGAACTTTTCTCCCCCAATGTTTCTTTATATCCCTTACTTCAATGTATGTTCGCATCCTTATGCAATCTGCGAAACGTTTCCGCCATTCTTTTAGCAATCTGGGGAATTCTTTCACTCTATCAGTTCCATGATCTGGGAAGATAAAGAATACTTTCGAGTATTTTTAAATATTTAAAAATGCTCTGCTATTATGTTTCTGATGTACAAAAGGAGCAAGATGGAATTTATTTGAAAATGGAACGAATACCTACATACAAAAGGAGCCTTGTTAACCGAGTTGGAAGGACTACGGATTAGCAACAAGGGAGTACCGAATTCAAAACTAGGTCCAAACAAAGGCCATCGCGTACGCGGGGACAGGTGCTCGTTAACACCACCGTGACTTCAAATTTCCTCAATTTGGCGCGAGGAAATTTGGAGTGCCAGCTCAGGTATTGACCTCATCATCTGACGGTGGTTCAAAATTATGAAGCATTGGCTTCAGATCTTTCTCTTCGAGAAGGATCCTAGATCGTCACCGCCGACCAACCGGTCAGGTGGTTAAGGTGTTAGCCTCTAGATCGGAAGGTTTCTGGTTCGAATCCGAGTCATTGCAGGGATGTTTGTAAGCGCATGGTATAGAGAATACTGGTGCACCTTAAATCTGTCGTAAGTCCTCACGTTGGGTTGGTGTGGAAGTTTGGAGAGTGGGGTGCCAACTCAGGTGTTGCCTCGTCATCTGACCATGGTTCAAAATGACGTGAGGTTGTCGTCGGATCTTTCCCTTAGGGGATTGATCCCGGACCGTCGTCAATAGCTCGTTGTATTGCTCTAGTACGACGTTAATTAAAATGACCTTACTTTACCGTAACTTCGGGTTTGATCTTGGGCCGTCGCGAATAGAGCATTGTGTTGTGCTAGTGCGACGTTGATCCAACTCTAGTTTGAATACTGTAACGATAGTTGTAGACAGCGCAGTTTTGATTCCTGTAACTTACCCTGAGTGTATTTATCACCTATGTGTCAGCAAAATTTTCTTTGTCTGCGTCTCGCCTAACCTTCTGCCTTTTTCAGTCTCTCTTTGGTGTCTTATGTTGGCCCTTGTGTCATAAAATCAAAAAACAACCAACCTTGTATGTCTATGTCCAACTACGTACTTAACGTTGTCTGTCTTGTGTTTGTCTCAGCTTGGTGGATTTTGTAGTGCCTTCTACTTAGTCACTCCAAAACTCTCGTAGCGCTGACGGCTATTCACTATTCGTAGTCACGTGCACGAACAAGACGTTCGTGATCCTATTACGTTTCGAATGAACTCGTGCTACTGTTCCGTCACAAATGAGAATGTACCATTTTTTACACAGAAAGGCTTGTAGTTGTAGAGAGATTAAAGAGAACTAGGGGCCCCCTTCTCGCTAACGCTCACCAACCTCCGGAGTATTGCTTCGCTGCGCGAACCTATACTCACTTCGCTCGCAACAATGGAGACATGTGTCCTAACAGAAGGGATTGTTTACAAAATTTGGAAAAATATTTTTTTGGAATATGAATCCAAATTTGCTGTGTTGCAGAAAAGAAAAATACAATACCTCTGAAATCAGAATTCAAATGAAAACTTTGAGCAAATTTTGACTCGAAATGTGAACGCTGTTTTGGAAATCGAATACCTAGCATGTTGTTTGTGTGTACATTTACCCCAGCACTCGAGCCAGCCACACTTTTTCCATTGATTTTGTTGTCGAAAGTTGTAGTGCAAGCGTCTTGTTGATCTATAATTATTGGCCCTGAAATGGACCGTTTTTTAAATGGCCCTGAAATGGACCGTTTTTTAAATGGCCCTGAAAAGATCCTCCGCTTTCTTTGATTTCTATTAACTGCAACATCTCGACTACAATTAAAATTTTTTAATAAAATTTCATCCGGATAACGCTATAAATTCAATTGAGGCGCGAGGATAAAGTAAACAAACAATCGTACAATGTTGCCAAAACGCGATAACAAATAACTTCTTTTTTGCGTGCCACGTAAGAGAATTATATGTATGGATAGTTTTGGTCCAAATGATTTCTATTAACTGAAACAGCTAGACAAAAATGAATTTTTTTAATACAATTTCATCCGTTAAATTCAATTGAGGCGCGAGGCTTTATGGTAAACAAACAATCGTTCAATGTTGCCAAAACGCTATAGCAAATAACGTCTTTTTTGCGTGCCACGTAAGAGAATTATATGTATGTATAGTTTTGGTCCAAATGGATTGATCTGGACCTGATTTACTTTATGTGTAAAATAACTATTGTGAGTGGATCGAACAGTGTTCAGCGCGGCCACAGCTTGACCAAATATGATCCTGGCGTCGTAAAACCCAACCAACACAGCATATACAACGGAGAATTACTGGCTACTTTTTTAATATTTACCGATCCACAGATCTAAAGGAGGTGTTTAATTGTAATTGTAATTGTAATACCAAGTTACAGATAGAAAATTTACAAGGGGATTTTGATAAGATATCCGAATGGGCTGTAAAATGGGGTATGTCATTTAATGTAGGGAAATGTCAAGTTCGAATATGGGTTACAGGAACAGTGGAGCCGAGTACTGTCTGCAGGGAGTAAAGGTAAAGGAGGGAGAAACAGTCAAGGATCTTGGGGTGATAATTCACAGGGATTTTAAAATGTGTCACCAGTGTTCAGTTGCGGGTAAAAAGGCTAATAGGTTATTGGGGTATAATAAAAAGACTGTAACTTCAAGGGATAAGAATATAATCTTGCCATTATATAAGGGTTTAGTAAGACCACATCTAGAATATGCTGTACAATTCTGGGCTCCATATATGAGAAAGGACATAGAATCAATTGAAAGGGTTCAGCACAGAGCTACAAAAATAATTAAGGGGCTAGCAAATTTCGACTCTAATGAACGTTTAAGTAAGCTAAACATGTATACACTGGAAAGAAGAAGAAGGAGGGGGGATTTGAGTCAGCTTTTCAAGTTTGTAAAACAAGGGGACACAGAGGGCTTAAATTTCAATAGGGATAACAGAACAAGGGGTCATGGGTATAAATTGAATAGGACACATTTTAATCGGGATTTAAGGAAAAACTACTACTTTAATAGGGTAATAGACAGTTGGAACGCGTTGCCAGAAAATATAGTTAATTCAAAGGGAGTGTACGAATTTAAGACACAATTGGATAGTCAGTGGGAATTGGGGAATTCATAAACAAAGGACCAGCCTTGTTGGGCTTGAGCCTGTAGCTGGTCGTCAATATTTGTATTTGTATTTGTATTTGTAAGAACTGACCTCTGACGATGCAATCACCTCCACCAAACATCTGCCTACCTTGCACAAGCCCAGTCAAAATGGTGATCCAGAGCCAGTAGCGGAACCTTTCTTCCCCTGGACCTAGTTACCAGCTGTAATTACTTGCCATCCCTCCCGGCTCTCCTATTCATGTCCCATCGATGCACACCCACCGAACGGTGTGGGCAGGCGAAGTCGTCGGTGCGATCAAAGGGTTCGGCCGACCCTCCCACAAATAAAGTGAACCCGGGGTCTCTCGGGGAAGTGAGTGACAGTCTCGTTTGCACACCTCCCCTTCCGTAATAGGCCCGACTAACGAGGTTTGAATTTAGGGACTGGTGCGATACTTTAATTGCGTGCGGCTGCACTCGTTGGGGCACTGGACCTGTGATCTGGATTGCGGTGATGGATTTCACTTGAACTGCTGGGGTAATCGCCGATTTTAATTCCCTTTCCCGTGACCTTGCTTTCTGCGACTGCTTGGTTCTACGCTGCAGTGGGAATCGTAAGGAACACTATTATTTTTGACCCTCCTCGTCTTGCGTCATCAGACCGTGGTTCAAAACTACGTGGTGTTGTCCTCGGGTCTTTTCCATGGTCGGACCATCGCCAATAGCCCGTCGTGCTGTGCTCCAGTACGAAGTTAATTAAAATACCTAGCTACATACCCTCCTGTTCTGGACAAGGTATCTCGTCATTGGTAAAACTGACCAGGTCTTGAAGGATGATATATCTCGTTATTAGGAAAAAATGAACCTGATCTTGATCTTCTCATCATCAACAAACGGCAACGTCTTCATCATTCTGAACCCAGTAGGAATTCTTGATGACGATACATCCTGGCATTCCGAAAATTAGTCGGATCATTGTGGACGAGATCAAAATCAATTGGAGGGGGTAAAGGTTAGAACCTCAAAAGTAAACGAAACAGTTTGTGATGATTTGCTTAATGGAGAATATCCAGTAGAAAACTGGTGCACATTCAAATTTTGGAATCAGCATCACACACTCTAACATAGGAATGAGTTCTGGTACTTTGAGAGCTCATCTACAACCTCGCCGACCAACCGGTATAGTGGTTAAGGTGTTAGCCTCTAGATCTGAAGGTTCCTGGTTCGAATCCGGGTCCGGGCATGGATGTTTGTAAACGTATGGTGTAGAGGCGGCTGGTACACCTTAAATCTGTCGTGGCCGAAAGTCCTCACGTTGGGTTGGCGTGGAAGTTTGGAGAGTGGGGTGCCAGCTCAGGTGTTGCTTCGTCATCTGACCGTGGTTCAAAATTACGAGGTGTTGTCCTCGGATCTTTCCCTTAAGGGACTGATCCCGGACCGTCGTCAATAGCCCGTTGTGTTGCTCTAGTACGACGTTAACTAAAAATTACCAAAATTACCATCTACAACCTCGTTTTTCTCTGCATGAAAATGCGGTGCAAAGCCTGCTTGAATGTCCTAGGTGGTCATACATCATACTTATTAGTGGCCGCATTGTCTCTCTACTATGACCAGGGACGTAAGACTTTTTTACCGTGTAGAAAATGCAGTTTGGCTCCGGCCTCCCCCAGTCACCTTCTTGCTTGTATGGGGATGGTCAAGACTGATTTGAAAGTGAATCCTGTCCAAGTTATGGACTTTTTGAGGGTGTACGATCTTTTGGACTTGATCTAGTTGATCTAGACCAAGGAGAATTAGTAACAACAACAACAACACATTATACAAAGGACCACTTCCCCAGGTTTCCACGGGTCAGAAAAAACATGGAATTGTCAAGGAATTAAATTTTGTCTAAAAAATCAGGGAAACAACAGGTAAAATTACGAATTTTCGTCTAAAACCTGGAAAGTTCGTACCCAGTTTCGCATCACTTTAAGTTTATGAATTGAATTCTTCGACCTATTTTAAAAGAAACAGCTAATATTTAACAAGTAAAGAATTTTGTTTCGTCCACTGGCTTAAATTGAAGAATTTCATGCTTATGGTACATTAAATCACGAATTGATTTAAGTCAAATATGTTGGATCATTTGAATAAGTTGTTGTAATGCAAAATTACTTGCTGTTTATTAATTTTTACAGTGTATAGTTCTTAAATATTGTTTTTTATTATTGGCTATTGAATGCTAGATTATTTCGTGGTATTTCACCTTAAAAATGGCGTGAATTGCTTAAGTCCTGAAATTTTGTAAAATATGCCTGGAAGAGTCAGGGAATTTTATTTCTGAAATAGAGTGGGAACCCTGTCAAAATCAACTGGAGGGGTAAAGGTCAGAACCTCAAAATTAAACGAAGCCTGTGAGGATTTGCATAATGGACAATATTCAGAAAAAAACTGGCGCGCATTCAAATTTTGGTATTAGCTTCACACGCTCAAACATATGAATGGGTTCTGGTACTGTGGTAACTCATCTGCAACCTCATTTTCTCTGTATGAAAACGCGATGCAAAGTCTGCATCAGTGTTCAGGGTTGTCATACATTCTACAAAGGACAACCTCCTCTCTCTTTTAAAAGTTTTTACTGTTACCCTTCTGTTTTATGGCCCTGTAGATGAACTTTGTATAGTGTGTCACCACATCCAGTTCGAAGAACTTTTTTTGCTGTTCACTCTTGTGGTTGTTATCGTTTCGTTAACACTCATCGGTTTGGTAACTCTCGCCGTACCTCTTGTATTATTTCCCCCCCGTCCAGATCACTTACTGCAAAGTAGCAGTTGAAATCCTCACTGCTCCTTATGTTTGGCAATATATAACAAATCGTCTATTTCATGTTATGCTATCGAACGTAAAATAATGCTTTTTCATATTTGCTACCTTACTGATCCATTGAACCAGATGCTATCAGTGACAAACCGTCGAATTTGTAACTGCCAAAGACGTTAGGAAATGGGTACGGAGAAATTCCAAAAGTATTTGGACACTGCATGTCTTTCGGAAAAGTGATTTATTCTTCTACTTAGTAACGGGTAGGCCCTCCTTTTGCTTGTATTACAGCTGCAACACGTCGAGGCATACTTTCCACATGTTCTCTGTAAGCCTGGGCAGGAATAGCTCGCCATACCTCTTGCAAGGCTGTGAGAAGAGATTGTTGTGAAGATGGGAGTGCGTGGCGGTGTCGTACTCGTCGCTCCGGTTTGCCCCACAAATGCTCGATCGGATTGTGATCGTGGCTCTGAACAGGCCAGTCAAGCAAATTCACCTCATTTTCAGGAAACCAATCTAGCACATGTTTTGCAGTATGACGATGGAGCTCGATTCTGTTGAAAGAAACAACCATCATCGCCGTAGTATATTACCATAGTGTAGGCAAGGCCGAATTATCCAAAACGTCGAGGTACACGCCATCGTTCATGGTACCAGGTAAATACAGCAATAGGCCCCGAGTCCTAAACAGGAAAACAAACCCCACACAAAGATGGATCCTCCTCCAAATTCATGCAGTGTCCAAATACTTTTGTCCATATGGTGTACATGTACACTTTTCAGCTCCCTATTGAAACTTTTTCTTTTCCTGAAAAGTTATTTTTATATATTCAATAGTTTAAACCTCCTGGTGGTTGTCTCGAAGATGGGTCTCTGACCAGATCTTGATCTAGTCATCATTAAAGTATCGGCAGGGCCGTATTTCTAAATAGGCTAAGTAGGCTGCAGCCTAGAGCGGCAAATTTTTCAGGGGCGGCAATTTGGCAATTTATTCAAAAGTTGAAATGAAGTATTTCAGACGTTAATAATATTTTCCGTACGAATTTAAGAATACATGTAACTTAAAAATATGTTTTAGTCCTTCTACATAGCCTACTTTCTAAAACCTTTACATAATACAAATTCACAGCACGTAATATTGTATTATAACTTTCTTATAGTGCACACCTGACAACACTGTAGCCGATCTGGCAACGCTGTTGGCGGTAGGCCCAGTGGCTCCGCTGTCAGTAGTGTCAGTCTAGACTAGCGCGTCTTTTTAGTAATGGCTCTTCGTTACGTGGACGATTCTATTTAGGACCGTAGGGAGGTCGGTAGATATTAAACTCGTGATAAGTGAATCGATTCTTCAGTTTGATTCTTTCGAAACTTGTTTTGATCATTTGATCTACAGTGAGCTATGATTATTTACTTGTCTGGTAGTCTTTTTTTGTGTGTCTTCTATGATTTTTTGAAGCAGATTGATGGAATGTATGATTGATGGAAGGGTACTTATACTTTAAAGAGCTTCTTTTCGTGAAGCAACGATGGCTAAATTCACCCACCTTCAGATTAGCGTCGGCAGCGGAGGATGACTTCCCGAGTTCGAACCCAGCTGGCGGAAAAATTTTTAGATCCTCCAAATTATTTTTAAAAAATTCCAATTTAATTCCTTTTCATTCAAATTTACTTTTCCTAATTTTTAATACCCTTTTGATATTTTTCCAAGCTTCCGTTGATTTTACATAAATAATCTAAGAACCACTCCTGAACTCACTACCAGCTGATATTTTTCCGCCCCTCTGCCGTCCCCTTTGCTTTAGGATGATGGTGTCGTATCCACCGCTGGCTTAGGACCATTCTGATGTAACAAAAAGCATACATAAAACACTAACTTATATAATTATTAACTTATATAATAAAAGGATACAATTTTCGGCTCCCACCTCTACCCACCCATAGCCATGGATCTGAAAAGAAAAGAAGAAAGCAGAAAGGAAGAGATAAATCGCCAACAACTATAAACCTTGATGACTTACGTATCTAGGTCATGTGATCCGATTAGCCGATCAAGTTGGACTTGGGTAAAGTACTATCATGGGATTGAGGCGCCTGTCCTCCCCACGGTCCTAAATAGAATCGTCCACGTAACGAAGAGCCATTACTAGAAAGACGCGCTAGTGTCAGTCTAGTCTGTCTGAGTCTGACGCTGTCATTCATATCTCTCGGTATGCACAACGGGATCGTTGATGATTGCGTAGAGCGAGGCGTGTTCGTGTTGTTTGTTACGATTTTGCATTATAGTTTAGAGTATTCCAATACATAAAGTACAGTTTTTAACAAGTCGGCTATTCCCTACTAGCTACTATGAGTGACGGTAGGAAGAAACTCAGCGGCGCTGACTACAAAAAACGAACAAAACTGAAACTTCAAGAACAAGAACGTGTTTTGTGAAACAAACAAAAAAAAACTTAATGTTAAAAAAGATAAAAACACCAATGAACTCTATCCTTTTATTGTATAAAACAAATGTATTAAGAAAATATGAACTATATAGAGAGGGCGGAAAATTTACTTTAGCCTATAGGCGGCATACTCTTAAATCCGGCCCTGAGTATCGGTAATATTGTTATGATGAGGTACCTTAACAAACATTAACAAACACAGACGATACATTAACAAAATCGGTCAGATCTTGATGGACGAGATATCTCGTCCAAACCACTCTGAGGGTTAAAGTTTTGAACCACAGAGGATGTGACCAAATACTATTGTTGTTCACTCTACCTTTTATTTTTTTTATTCTACCATTTAGAAATATTTTCATCCAGCAGGTTTTCCTTTTAAGGAGATTGATTCTCCGGCGCTTGAGCATTCGAATCAGATGAATTCAGAAAAGTGGTTTCACTACGTGAACATGACATTTGCTGTGAAAACGATTTTACAGAACTCTTTCGTTTGCTTTCACTTTCCCAAAAAAATATATATATTTTGTATTCGTTTAATAATTTTTACATATACAAATTCTTTACGTTTCCGAATTTTATTTCACTATGAAGTAGTATTCTGTCATTAATTTCCTTGTGTGAAAATTGTGTTTTGTCTGTAGGAATTCGACTTATTTGAACTACTTATCGTCATTCGCAACAGAAAAATATTAATTTTTTTTTTACTTTTTCCACCTGATCTATCCGCAGACTTTACAAAAATATCCTCTCTGTCAAGCCCCAGGCACTTCAAAAGGTGATCAAATATTAATTTAAAACTTATCGTTTGCAATATCACTTTTAGGCCCGGTGCACACATCCGGTTTTTCAACTTGCTGCCGCAACGCAAGTGCGGTCTGAGATACATTATATCCAATGGAGTAGTGCACACATGCCTCCGGCGCCGCTGCGGCGACGCACGTCCAACTTGCGTGCAATTTGTATCATAGTTCCCCACGGCACCGCAGCACGCCGCACACGCGTATATAAATAATAATTAATAAATGGTTGTATCCAGTAAA
Source organism: Metellina segmentata (assembly GCA_947359465.1). Taxonomy (NCBI): domain Eukaryota; kingdom Metazoa; phylum Arthropoda; class Arachnida; order Araneae; family Tetragnathidae; genus Metellina; species Metellina segmentata. The sequence goes on from OX375880.1 coordinate 108,312,292, forward strand.
ATCTATTTTGTTTTTAAAAAAATACTTTTTTTACATCAAGTAAGCGAAATAAATACGCTTTCTTCGATAGAATATTTATCGCAAATGGCGCAAAATTGAGTATTTCCGTCATTTCACGGTTATGTGTGCATAATTGGGCCTCGATGCCGCAGTGGCATCTCAAGTTGAAAAACCGGATGTGTGCACCGGGCTATAATGTTTTAGATGATAGCATTAGTCAATAAAATTGTGAAGCTTATTCACTATTAACCCCTTGAGTACATTTGACGACTGAGACTCGTCATGCACGTGTTTTGTCTAAGTTACAGATCACGAGTCTAATTCGTCATTCAAACTAGAGCCAAATTAAACCTGTACATTCTTGTTCGTGGCAAGAGTGATTGGTGTTACGAGACTCTCCTTGAATCAAATTAATCAATCGTACTCTACAAAAATACACTTTTTTTAATCTGACTCCATACTTAGAAGTATTGACACGGCTGCATTATCAGACATTCTTTTTTGGAAGCTGTGGGATCTCTCTCATACTGTTGCCATTCTTATCAAACGAAATTTTCGAAAATATAACAGTAACTAGTGTGCAAACGATAAAAAGAAAATATATCAGTAAAATGTATACAGACGATAATACGAAAATATAACAGGAACTTGTGTGCCAACGATAATCCAAACTACTTTTTTTCAAATAAATCTGTACCCAAGGGGTTAGTGAATTTCGATTCCTTTGTTGGATATAGTGGATTAATTTAAATATTACTGCTTACACACAACATGGATAACTTCTTCAACGTTCTTGTTAAAGAAACAAACTGAGGTACTTTATGGTTTGATATGTTCTTACGATTTATATACGTTTAAGTACTCTCTCTCTCTCTTTCGTTTGAACCACCTTTTAAAATATTCTAGTGTGACAGCAGCATCAGATAATTTATTCACATTCTAGGGACACAGAAATGTTCTTTTAAATGTTTTGGCTTCAAGCATGAGTTACTTTCTCAAATGTCAGACATTTGATAATTTGACATTGTTTTAAAAGAAATTTGACTGTTTGATGATTGAAGTTGGATGGATAGTACTTTAAATGTCACGGTAACCCACAGAAAATGAAATAATCAAAAATTCAAATTTTGATATTTTTAATTAAATAGTTTTAAGGGCTTTAAAATGATTGCTTTTCTTTGAAACTACTGGAAATACTTTTTGAGTATTTAAATTTGTAAACATTCCTATTTGGAATGCGCCGCTGCTTATGAATGCCATTTAAATTCTCAAAATATACTTTTCTGCCCCTATTTACCCCTTTGAAAAAACTATCACAAGTAAACACTTGACATTTTTATGACGTAATATTAGACTCCAATACACATTTTAATATTCATATTATTTTATTCATAAGTATGTATTATTTAAACAATCGTTGTGAATCTTAGTATCAAACTTTGAGATACTTCCCCGTTCACCAGCATGGCAGAATACCGGAATAGAATTTGTAAATGGCACCGCGATCCTTTAACCGATAATGAGAGGAATTGTCAGTGTAAACAAACAAAACAGGCGAAGCGTGAATATTTTACTTTCACTACCTAAATGCTCTCGCATCACACATTGACGTTACTTTAAAATATAGCTTATCGCCATTTTAGCGACGTTAGGTGTTTAAACTAATTAACATTGACCAATGAACTATCACACTGGAATTTCAAATTCATTCTTTGGAATTTTTATTGGCGTGCTGAAAAGCGTATTAAAAAAATTCGAAAACAAGCCAAGTGAGGTCATGTTCGGAATACTTACAAGAAATACGTTCCGTTCCAGGAACACTACCACCACGGTTCAGCTTAACAAAATATATCTATAGTGGTAATGGTAACGATAATTTTAGTTAACGTCGTACTAGAGCAACACAACGGGCTATTGACGACGTTCCGGGATCAGTCCCTTAAGGGAAAGATCCGAGGACAACACCTCGTAATTTTGAACCACAATCAGATGACGAAGCAACACTTGAGCTGGCACCCCACTCTCCAAACCTCCACACCAACCCAACGTAACGACTTTCGGCCCACGACAGATTTAAGGGGCACCAGCCTCCTCTACACCATACGCTTATAAACATCCATGCCGGACCCGGATTCGAAGAAGGAACCTTCCGATCCAGAGGCCTTAAAAAACTATACCGGTTGGTCGGCGATATCTATAGTGATAGGTAGTTAGTTAACATCGCACTCTGGAGTAACATAACGGGATATTGGTAATGCTCCGGGATCAATCCCGAAGGGAAGATCCTAGGACAACTGTAGGTTTGAACCATGGTCAGATTACGAGGTCTACATCTGAGCTGGCACCCTATTCACCAAACTGCCACACCATGCCAATGTGAGAGTTTCAAGCCAAGACATTTTAAACATGCACCAGCCCCAAGGTACACGACGGTCTTTGGTTGGATCTAGTTTTGAACTCGTTATACTTTTGTTCCTGATCTGATACTCTACCAACTGGGCTACCGTGGAACTGCTATCGCACGATACCTATCGGCGTTCCATAAAATGTAGATTATGGCCTTTGTCGTGACGTTTTTCGTTTAAGGGAATCCGGGACTCAAAATTCTAAAATCTTCTATTTTAAAGTTTTTGTTCTGAAATTTTTTTATTAGGTGTTGTGATTATAATAACTGTTTTATATTTTCAAAACTTTAATTTTTTTTTATTAAAATTAAAAAATATCAACATTTTGACGTTGGGCAAAATTGATGTATCTCAAAATATTTTATAACAAATCACTTCATTTTAGTATTAATTACTTTATACTATAAAGTCTTCGTTATTTTTGGCTAAAACAATTAGAATAAATTTAAAAAAAATATTTTGTTAAAAAACTACATGCAACACAAAGTTTGAAAAATTATAGAAAAATAAACTAATAATATATATATATACAATTGCTGAAGACAAATTAAAGAAATATATTTGAAAAGTAAACGTTGAAAATTTCGTTCATTTATAACAAGTAGTTCTTAAGTTAGTTTATTATTGAAATCCCATTCAGCACAGAAGGAGAAAAAGAGCATTTTAAATTATGAAGGCTCGTTGGATTTACTGCTGTCATGTTTATAAAAAGTTGAATATTTCCGGTTCTAATTATAGTAGAAAGAAAATTTAGGTGTCATTTTATTCAGAAATATCTATTATTTTTAAGATAATAAAACAAATTAGACTTTTTTCATATTTTGAGTCCTTGACCCCCTTAAGGGGACAGTAGAGTTTCAATTTTCAAGAGATTCTTTTGAAGTTTGTATATGTTACTAGTAATAAGCTCAAATAATTACCATAGACATTTGGTGTCAAAATAATAAAAACATTTTAAGTTATTAAAATTTTATTTTTTAAACTTTGCGAAAAAATTGCACCGTTCAAAATGCTCCATGCGTATTTATATGACTCGGAATACCAAAATACTTATTAACAATATACGTTACATACCCTAGAATAAAACATACCTGGTATCATAAACATATTCCTTATTTTTAAATAAATTATTTCCTAGCAAAACATAATTTTTCAATCCAAAATTCAAATATTTATTAAATTTCTAATCAAAATTCATATAAATAGTATAGATATAACATTCATTTTGGGTAACTTGTTTTTAACGTTACTAAGAATGGACATGCAGATTTTGAGTTGAATACGATGATTAGAATTGCGCGTAGAATATTTCAAATACCTAAAATACAAAAAAATTTCAAATGTGAGAAAATGCAATTTTTAGCAAACAAATCTCTTGAAAAAACAATATAATTGACCACGTCAAAAGTGAAAAATTATTTTTCATAGTTGTAGCTATTAATGTCCAGTTAAATAATATAGCAAATTCAAAAATTCGATATATTGGTCGAATTTGAGTGTTTTGAAAGTCTACTGTCCTTTTAAACTAATTGACATTGACCAATGAACTATCGCACATCAATGCCGAATTCTATCTATAGAAATGTATTGGTGGTGTGTTGAAATCGACTTCGAAAAGTGACGCCACATTCTAAATATGTACAGGAAACGCCTTCCACCCTCGAGACACTGCTGCCACCGTTTAGTTTAACCATTATGGTAGTTGTCTAGACAAGGTAAAACTGACCAGGTCTTTTTTTTTTTGATGGGCGAGATTTAGGTTGGCCCAACGGGTAATGTTTGAAACAAATCAAAATTTCAAAACACACAAGCGTGGTGAAAATATTTTAATGATATATATTGAAATTAAATAGTAGGCAATCAATGATAAAGTGGTTCGAAGTGACCACCTTCTTTGACAAGGACGGCAGAGAGGCGGTTCAGGAATCCATCCATTACGCGTGAGTACACTTCGATGTCAATCATGTAGACTGCAGTTGTAACGGCAGTTTGAAAACTTCAGGAAGTGTTAGGACTTGTCTGCCACACTTAGCTCTTTAAATAACCCAACAAGAGGAAATCGTAAGGGTTTAAGTCCGGGGAATAGAGCGGACATTCAATACCACCTTGGAAGCGCGATGGGTAATCCAACCCAGTGATTCGATCGTGAAAATGCTCATTGAGCACATCAAAAACTTCCGCGGTACGATGTGGTCTTGCACCATCCTGCATAAACCAATGACCATGGACCAGGTCATTACCGTGACATAAGGGATGAACTCCCCGTCCGGATACTGTCTGTATTTCGCAGCGTTTAATGAGCTGTCGATGAAAACTGGGCCATACACACGCCATGGGAGGATATTGCGCAACACACAAGAAATGGCATAATCTAATGATCATGCGCACCAAGTTTGGCCTCACTTGTTCGCAGCTATCATAAATTATGTATGTCGTCACTGGAATAAAAATGACCAAATCTTGATCTCGTCATCATTAAAAACCGACAGTATCTTGATGACGAGGCATCTCGTCCAAGCTACTTAGAGGACTGCCACTCCACCACAGAAATCCTTGTGGTGGAGTAGCAGTTCTGGATGAATTGCATTGGCCTCTTTCAATCGCCAATACGACGCGGAAAAAGTACCATTAAACTGTAATAAATTAGTTTGCCAACTTTCGTCCCGAACAAAAAGCAAACCGACGAAAACTATACAGCATTTGAAAAAGAAACATCTTCGCCACAATGAATCACAAGAAGAAATGAGAAATCATTGTTTGCCCACACTTTTTAATGCTCGATAAACTCCCTGCATTCTACGAGGCACTTTTTATGTTCTTATTATCGCAATCATTTCTGGCGACAGATGGAAAAAAAATCCCAAGTAACTCTTAAGTCTTTTAGGGGGCGCCAGAATTTTCCGTTCAAAATAAGCGGGTGGAGGAAGGAATTTCCACCCCCGTTTCAATCCACAAGGAGGGAGACACGAGTTATTTGTGAGTCGAAGGGCGATCTGTCTTCACCGCCATCTTGTCTTCCGAACCATTATGCCATTTGCTCGGGTTCCGGAATGCGCTGACGGCCGCCTTCACCTCAAGTTGAGATGTCGTGCTCCTCCTTCAACGTCAGGTTTTTTCCGCGCGTTTGGGTTACGGAATTTTCGGTGCGCGGCTAAAAATATTGTTTTCTGCAGTCCTGGGTTCAGGAGAGACGTTAGATCACGGGGCACAATTCGTTTAGGCAAAAAGATGCCATGATCTGTTTCCGAAAAGATGTCTAGAAATTGATCCCCGACCTTCGCCAATATCCCGTTGTGTTATTCAAGTGCGACCTTAATTAACTACCTACCTTCCGAACAAATTTACTCATTCAGTTCCCTATTTCACCCAACAAAACTTTTCCATTAGTCAAGTTAACTACCATTGATTACTAATTTTATATGTCCTCAAAAGAAAGTCTTACTGACACAAGATAGAACTATACCAGATGTAACATATAGAAATCGATCCAGTACCACTTAATACCCGAAGGTTTCTGGCTTTTCCATTTGAAAAGGAATGAGTAGAACACGTTTTAACGACAAATAAAACGGAAATGCACTTACTACAATTTTTGCATTTAACTCAAGATGTTTAAAAAATCAATTCAGAAACTGTTCCGCTGGTGAAATTGGCACAACTCTACACTCATTTGCTCCCTTTCAGCGTCATAGCATATGAGGACACCTGCCTGCCGATCACTAAGATGGTCGTGTGACTCAAGAAACATAGCAACGTCTAACAAGGGGTTACAGTTATTTGGATGGATAATTATTTGACGAGATAGATCAATGGAGTCCTCAAGATTTGATAATCCTAAAGTTCGATTTTAATATTCATGTTGTATTTAATACAGGTTGGTTGGGGTTTTATGGCTCAAAGTCCAGCATTGAGTAAGACAGGGTGGTTTGGAAGTATCTTCCTCTATATACAATTCTAGCGAAAATAATTTTCAACGAATTGGAATGAAACTTGATGGTTGGTTATGCGCTAGAATGTTGTGTTAATAACAAGAATTGATCACTCAGGGCTACGGACACAGTTAACAAAGATAGGAAAATTTTAATAACAACGCTCATTTTTTTTATTTATTAATTCTTTTTTTTGTCGCTTTGTGATCGGCACAACTAAAGACCGAAAACGTTGTTGAGATTTTATCGTTAGCTATAAAAAAAATAGCGCAAGATCACGGCCAAAGGTCAGTTCGAACAACAAAAGAGGAAGTAGAAAAGCAACAAGCAGCAGTGACAATGCCCGTAATTCTGGGTGGTACACTCTAATCATCCCAACCACACTCATTTAAACCGTTATGCCGTATTCACAAGTTCGAGTTAAACCGCGGATCAACGATAATTCCATGGTTATCGAAAAAACCGTATTCACAATGCCTGATCCTAGGTTTAAACCGCCGTGTGTTACATTTTGATCGTCGGATTAACTCTCGGTTGAGAGTTAATCAGTATAGTATAGTTAATCAGTATCAGTATAGTATAATTAACCAGTATCAGCGGATTAACTCTCGGTTGAGAGTATATGAACTGGAACAAAAACGTGATTACATTTTCTATAAAATAGATATGCCCATGCCCAGATGTGTTCTGGTTCGAACAATATTCTGGCTCGCCAGAGTAGAATCCAATGAGAGAGAGAGTGAACGGTAGAATATGACCATGGCAAATGTAAATTCGCCGTGGAATAAAAAAATATTATGTTGATTTAATGCGAATGAAAGAAAATTGACAATGCAAGTTACTTCACTAAACACCAACACACCTATACTGATAAGTACAAAGAAAATGGGATTACATTGATGTGTCAAGGCATTGTGTACAATTCCTTCTTGCTGATTGCCGACCAACCGGTATAGTGGTTAAGGTGTTAGCCTCTAGATCGGAAGGTTCCTGGTTCGAATCCGGGTCCGGGCATGGATGTTTGTAAGCGTATAGTGTAGAGTCGGCTGGTGCACCTTAAATCTGTCGTGGCCGAAAGTCCTCACGTTGGGTTGGCGTGGAAGTTTGGAGAGTGGGGTGCCAGCTCAGGTGTTGCTTCGTCATCTGACCGTGGTTCAAAATTACGAGGTGTTGTCCTCGGATCTTTCCCTCAAGGGACTGATCCCGGACCGTCGTCAATAGCCCGTTGTGTTGCTCTAGTACGACGTTAACTAAAAATTACCTTACCATTACCTTTACCTACTTGCTGAATTTAGGTTTCCATAAAATAACACGTTGTGTTGCTCCAGTACGATGTTAATTAAAACACCTACCTACTTACCTCTATTTTGTCAGTAAACATTTTTCTTTTGTGTGTAGATGGTAAATTGGTTGGTATTCTAATTAACGCCGTACTGGAGCAACACAACGAGCTATTGACGACATTCTGTGTGTGGAATGGTAATTTTAGTTAACGTCGTACTAGAGCAACACAACGGGCTTTTGACGACGGTCCGGGATCAGTCCCTTAAGGGAAAGATCCGAGGACAACACCTCGTAATTTTGAACCACGGTCAGATGACGAAGCAACACCTGAGCTGGCACCCCACTCTCCAAACTTCCACGCCAACCCAACGTGAGGACTTTCGGCCACGACAGATTTAAGGTGCACCAGCCGCCTCTACACCATACACTTACAAACATCCATGCCCGGACCCGGATTCGAACCAGGAACCTTCCGATCTAGAGGCTAACACCTTAACCACTATACCGGTTTTCTGTGTGTGGAAGTTAACTTCGAAGGAGAAAAGAGTTGCCGAGGTCAGATCTCAACCTCGTGCCATAAAGGAAACCAGCCATCCGTACCATTAGGTTCTCACACATTCACTTCACACTGCAAACTACCATTTTACTGTCTGTGCTAACTCTCTCAATCTTGCGAGTACTCCTAATAAAGATCTCCAATCGCACAAGGCATACCTGCTCCAATGATTTTACTATTCCAGAAATCGAAGTTCGGTCTAGTTTACGCCCGATGAACGAACCCACCAATCAGCGCATCGATATTTCAGCCAATCCAACAGTCCGGCTGCAGAAAGAAGACAAACAGCAGCGCACAGAATCATTGCCTAAGTGGTGGGAAATAAATTCCGGAGTATTGTGGTTTATGTGTTGCCTTGGAAGGAATTTAGTGCCGGATACTGACGTTGCTTGGCCGGAAAGCGAAATGAAGAAATACGCCGTCTAAGTGCCACTTTGGTGTGTAATTCCGTTTGATGTCCACTGTTTATTGGTTTCCTTTATTTGGTAGGTTTGTCTATAGAGTAGTGAAGATCGAGGGGAAAGCTTTTTAATGTTTGTTCCAAGGTAAATCGCAGGGACTAGTCGAAAAGTTAGACTTATCAGTTTACTGCTTATTGTATTTTATTATAATTAATTCGATTTTTATTTGTACATGTCTTAGTACCATTTGTTGTCAAATTAGAAAAAAAAACTACCTTAGGGTCACATATTTTTATTGTGTTTGATGAATTTAGAGAATTTTTGTAAAGCAATGTCTAAAAATACTTGAATGGTCGAGGTATTTTATCTAGTCAAGACCGAGCTAAATATAAGGCCCTGTTCACATGAGGCGTTTTCTAACACGCATTTTCGAGGCCAGCTTTCCATAGCATTAAATTATGTATTTATTCCTCTACTTCAATTCTAAACCTTAAATGTCATTTTCTTTAAATAAATAAGTAATTATATAATAGATTATCTAACGGTAAATAATTAAATAATAAATTTGTTTTTGGTGGTTGCGTTTAAGCGGACATAAGTGTTTCCGGTATGTATTCCGAACGTGACATCATTTGGTTCGTTTCTTTCCCAATAAAAATTCCCGGCAATAATACACCAAAGATCCTCGATAGGTTGGTCATTTGGTAATTTTTTAGTTAACGTCGTACTAGAGCAACACAACGAGCTATTGACGACGGTCCGGGATCAATCCCTTTTGGGAAAAATCCGAGGTAATAATTGATAATTATTATTTAACGTCGTACTAGTACAACACAACGGGCTATTGACGACGGTCCGGGATCAGTCCCTTAAGGGAAAGATCCGAGGACAACACCTCGTAATTTTGAACCACGGTCCGATGACGAAGCAACACCTGAGCTGGCACCCCACTGGGTCCGGGCATGGATGTTTGTAAGCGTAAGGTGTAGAGGCGGCTGGTGCACCTTAAATCTATCGTGGCCGAAAGTCCTCACGTTGGGTTGGTGTGGAAGTTTGGAGAGTGGGGTGCCAGCTCAGCTGTTGCTTCGTCATCTGACCGTGGTTCAAAATTACGAGGTGTTGTCCTCGGATCTTTCCCTTCAGGGACTGATCCCAGATTGTCGTCAATAGCCCGTTGTGTTGCTCTAGTACGACGTTAACAAAAAAAATTTACCAAAAAAAAATCATAAAACTTGAGAACCCGCGCTAGAAAGTTTGCAATGTTTTCAGAAGAACCGGCAAATTCGGTCACCGTTTCCATAGAAACAGTCGAATATGAAAATCTTAAGAAGTATTATTACAACAAACAACATGGATTAGCTAAAACATTTAAAATTATGATATTTCCTGTGAGTTCTAACAACATATGTTCTGCTAAAATATTTCTTTTTTTTAATGTGGATATGAGATGTTTTGTTCTTGACATTTTTTAAAAATTTTGGTTTTAGTTACACTATATTTCCTTGCATAAGCGGATAATTTTTGGAACGTTTTATAAAGCTAAAGTATTGGGGTAGGCTTACATACAAATCCGCTTATCTCGCAAAAAAAAAAAAAAAAAAGCAATTTTCCGTTTCTCGGGCGCATGCGTCGCAATGGGAAGGGAAACTTCATTTAACGTCGCACTAGAGGTCCGGGGTCAATCCAGCAGCGATCCAAATGGGGATGGATTTTGAAGCAATAACCTCCCCCTCATTGTTGTAAAAGATAGTCTCCGCAACCATCGGTTGTTGACGAACGTTAGCGATCAGGGTGTGGAGCTCCCCCCCCCCAGTTTGAAAAATAAAAAATTTGTAATTTGTAATTATTGGGCTGTGTTTCGTTCTGTTGACAGGCACACCACTCGGCCCACTACGTTACAGCGTATCACAGTAAGAGAAACGGAGAAAATATCGGACGTCAGTGTTACAAACCAAAAACCGCGTAACTCCGAGTTCGCGTAAGTCGGGGTAGCTTAAGTATTATTGTACATGATAGTTGATTGGTCAATGCATACTTTATTAAACGCCGAACGAAGTAAAAACTGACCCCGATAAGGTATGCTAAGGAAAGCCCGATATGTATCATGCTAGGTACGTATTTTAATTAACGTCGGACTGGAGCAACACATTCCGCCAGCGGAGCCCCCACCCCACCTATCCTTGTAAGGATTTACCGTTTTAGTGGTCTCCCTTGTGAGATTTTCAGTTTCCTATTTGCAGTTTCTGCTAGGTTTTCTTGATGGTATGAAATCCCATCCGCGTATTGTACTGTCAGAATATCACTGTTTTTACAAATGTTTTCTCTGCACTTCCTAGACTTTAGTGCTAGGTTTAGCCATCCTGCGGTGGTGTCCTGGTAGTGGGCAACGCAGATAAAGTGAGTTTGTGAGGGGACAATCCAAGGCATAATGCATCGGAGTTGCCTCTATTCCACAAGAGGTAATGGTAATTTTTATTTAACGTCGTACTAGAGCAACACAACGGGCTATTGACGACGGTCCGGGATCAGTCCCTTAAGGGAAAGATCCGACTATTCCACAAGAGCATTGGTTGCCTTGAGTTAACCCGAATCTGATGAGATAGCTGAGGAATGGGCCATGGTCCATTACAAACTGTAAAAGACGTTTATCTTTGATGGGGAATGGACTATTGGAAAAGGCCCGGGGTCAAACACCGAAGGAAAAGATCCGAGGAGGACACAATTTAATTTGAACCACGGTCAAAGTATGAGGTACCACCTGATGTATCTTTCTAAAGTATTCGGACAGCGGAAGAAAAAACCACCCAACCAGACTGGTGGCCAAGGCTGTAGTGGAGGGTATACGGCGGTATACGCCGTATACCCTCTGGTTTTTGCAGCAAATTCCGTATACCCTCTGCGTTTTCGTAAAAACTGCGTACACGCTTTGCTTTTCCTAGAAAACTAGGGGGCTCCGCCCCCTGCTCGCTTACGCTCGCCAAACGTTGATTAGCAAATAGTCAAGATTTTGGACAATTCGGGATTTCGGAATACGAATTTGGGACTTTGTACTGTATATGCTAAAAGAAATTACTTGGAAAAAACTAAATGTTTTGCTTCAGCTACAAATATATATTAAATACATTATATAATACTAGGGGGCCCGCCCCCTGCTCGCTAACGCTCGCCAACCCCCGGAGGATTGCTTTGCAATCCTCAATGGTTCGCTGCGCGAACCTATGCTCGCTTCGCTCGCATCCATGAAGACATATGTCCTAGCAAGAGGGACTGTTTACAAAATATCATATTCCAAAAAAATATTTTTCAAATCTAAATTTGCTATATTACAGAAAATATATATATACAGTACCCTGGAATCAGAATTCAAATGATAACTTTGATCAAATTTTGAGTCGAAATGCGAGCGCTGCTTTTGAAATTGAATACCCAGCATGGTGTTTGTGTGTACATTTTCACAAAGCACTCTCGAGCCACACATACTTTTTCATTAAGTTTGTTGTTGAAAGTTGTAGTGCAAGCGTCTTGTTGAACTATAATAGTTGGCATTGAAAAGGACCGTTTTTTAAATGGCCCTGAAAAAATCCTCCGCTTTCTTCGATTTCTAATTATAAACTGCAACAGCTCGACTAAAATTCATTTTTGTTTTCAATAAAATTTCAACCGCGATAACGCTATAAATTCAATTGAGGCGCGAGGCTAAGAAGTGAACAAACAACCGTACAATGTTGCCAAAATGCGATAACAAATAACGTCTTTTTTGCGTGCCACGTAAGAGAATTATATATATAGATATGTTTGTGTGACATATCCTAATATCCTCAAACAATAAATATGAAATAAAACAACTTTAAATGGTTTTTTTTTTTTTAAATCTTTGATCTTTTATGATGTTGCCATTTTATGGAAAACAATAATAATTATATGTGATTAAATTGATTTTTAAATGTTATAGATTGGATTTTAAAATTCGGGCCTCGTACAAAAATTGCAAAAAATTCGGACTACCAGTGTGCCAAATCCCATTACTGTAAGAGCCATAGATTCGTCAGTAACTTAAACATAACAACAAACAAACAGTCAAACACTTCCCTTTATAATAGTAGAGATGTATTTGCGTGCGTTTACATAACCCCCCCCCCCTTCCGTAGAAAGTGCAAGTAGTAAGTATATGTTTCACTATGGAAAAAATTCTGCGGGTGCTCGTGGTATACCCTCTGTTTTTTTTACGACTACAGCACTGCTGGTGGGCTCAGGTGTTAGTCACGAGATCGGAAGATTCCTGGTTCGAATCCGGGTCAGGGGATTGATCCCAGACCGTCGTTAATAACCCGTTGTGTTGCTCTAGTACGACGTTAATTAAAAATTACCTTACCTTACATTGGTTGGATTTGAAGTCTGAACCCTATGATTTATAATCCGTTACTCTTCAAACCGTGATATCGCTGCCTTAATTTCAGATCGGTGCATGACATGGTATCCGTGATTCTCAATCGTCATCTGACCGTGGTTCAAAATTACGAGGTGTTGTCCTCGAATCTTTCCCTTAAGGGATTGATCCCGAACCGTCGTCAATAGCCCGTTGTGTTGCTCTAGTACGACGTTAATTAAAAATTACCCTTACCTTACAATGGTTGGATTTGAAGTCTGAACCCTATGATTTATAATCCGTTACTCTTCAAACCGTGATATCGCTGCCTTAATTTCAGGTCGGTGCATGACATGGTATCCGTGATTCTCAATCGTCATCTGACCGTGGTTCAAAATTACGAGGCGTTGCCCTCGAATCTTTCCCTCGAGGGATTGATCCCGGACCGTCGTCAATAGCCCGTTGTGTTGCTCTAGTACGATGTTAACTAAAAAATTACCAATTACCGTGATTCTCAACGACATATTTCGTCGTAGTAGTTAGCACAACTCGTAACTTCTACACGATACCGACGAGTTTTGCTAATTAGCATGACGATTTGCTGCTTTTCTCAACGCTTAACTTGATATCGCACGCCCGTGGACAGATGTCTTCACACAACCCAATCAATCCTACAGAGCACCCCCCAATCTGTCAGACATCACCAACAAACCGCCACAATCAGTTCCCTTCCGATCCCGCTTTGTTCCAATATGCAACAACAAGAGCTGGAGTCTAATTAATTGCGCGTCGTGATCCACGGCCACCTGTACGAGGGGTGTCTGCTGCGAGCAGATTAGGCCGCCCGCGGAGGCACTACACATTTTACGGGCCTTTAATTTCCCGCAATACCCCGATAAAACTGCCGCAAGAAATTTACTCTACGCGGCCGCGCATAAATTAGTGGGCCGTCTAATGGTTCAGGAATTCGGCAGATAAAGCCCGGCGAATGTGTCTCGGATTTGAGCGGAGGAGATTCGGTGGCACTCCTGGTCCAACCAGATTCACCTGTGATTGTGGAGGTGGTAATCGTGGGTACGCATTAACTTACGTGTGCATTCTGTTATCGCATTCGACTGCTATAAATTAGTACAAGGTTTATGCTTGGATTTGGGAATATTTCGGTCTCGAGAACATAGTAACAACTCCCCTGGAAGTTGAGACGATCAACCGGTATAGTGGTTGAAGAGTTAGATTCTAGATAGGGGAAGGTTCCTGGTTCGGGTCCGGGCATGGATGTTTATAAGCGTATGATGTAGATGCGGCTGGTGAACCTTAAATCTGTCGGGGCCGAAAGTCCTCACGTTGGGTTGGGGTGGACGTTTGGAGAGTGGGGTACCAGCTCAGATATTGCTTCGTCATCTGATCGTGGTTCATAATTACGAGGTGTTGTTGTCGGATCTGTTCCTTAAGGGATTGATACCGGACCGTTGTTCATAGCCCGTTGTGTTGCTCTAGTACAACGTTAATTACAAATAACCAATTACCCCTAGTGGTTGTCTCGACGAAGTATCTCGTCACTACAAGACAATTGACCAAGTTTTGATGGGGACGGGCATTTCTCGTTACTAGACGAAAGCTAACTAGATCTTAGTTGGTCGGTTTGGAAAGCGGAAAGCTGCACCAAGGTAATTTTTTTGGAAACTAGCGTCGTACTAGAGCAACAAAACGGGGTAATGACGTCGGTCCGGGATCAAACCCCTAAGGTAAAGATTCAAGGACAACACCACGTAATTTTGAACCACACACGGTAAGATGAAGAAGCAACACCTGAGCTGGCATCCCACTCTCCAAACTTCCCCACCAACCCAACGTGGGGACTTTCGGCCACGACAAACTTAAGGTGCATCAGCCGCCTCTACACCATACGCTTATAAATATCTATGCACTGACCCGAATTCGATACAAGGAACCTTCGGATCTAGAGGCCAGCACCCTGACCACCATACCGGTTAGTCGGCTCGCAAATTTCGGAGAATTAAAACTTAGCACTGAGACGACGGTTTAAAGACCGGTTCATACATTGTGAATACGGTTTCATTAATAACCCTCACGTTGGGTTGGCGTGGAAGTTTGGAGACGACCAACCGGTATAGTGGTTAAAGAGTTAGCCTCTAGATAGGAAGGTTCCTAGTTCGGGTCCGGGCATGGATGTTTATAAGCGTATGATGCAGATGCGGCTGGTGAACCTTAAATCTGTCGAGGCCGAAAGTCCTCACATTGAGTTGGGGTGGATGTTGGAGAGTGGGGTGCCAGCTCAGGTGTTACTTCGACATTTGACAGTGGTTCAAAATTACGAGGTGTTGTCCTCGAATCTTTCCCTTAAGGGACTGATCCCGGACCGTCGTCAATAGCCCGTTGTGTTGCTCTAGTACGACGTTAACTAAAAATTACCAATTACCATTAATAACCCGGAAATTATCGTCGGATCTTTCCCTTAAGGGACTGATCCCGGACCGTCGTCAATAGCCCGTTGTGTTGCTCTAGTACGACGTAAACTAAAGATTACCATTAGATTACCTGGAAATTATCAATTGATTCGCGCGGCCTAGCTCGAGACTTGTAAACACAAGGCCGTAAAATAACACCTTTATTTTTGTCAACGAATACTTACAAAATTACACGTTGATAAACTGAAATTGCAAAAAAAAAAAAAATCCAAATTGTGTGTAGGGAGGTACTTTTATTAGCTTCGCACTGTTGCAACACAACGGGCTATTGATGACGATCCAGGATCTAACCCGAAGGAAAAGAATCGATGACAACACCACGTAATTTTGAACCACGGGCAGATAAAGAAGCAACACCTGAGCTGGCACCCCACTGTCCACACCAACTCAACGTGAAGACATTCGGTCACGATAGATTTAAGGCTCCCCAGCCGCTTCTAGACCATACGCTTATAAACAGCCATGCACTGATCCGGATTCGAACCCGGAACCTTCCGATCTAGAGATTAACCACCAGACTGGTCGGTCTTCTCTCAAAATTGAAGGAAACTACTAATATTCGAAGCAAAAATGTGCCAATACGACATTTATTTTGTAACAGGAGCACACTCGGCAATAGCTACGCGATCCCTCGGGGTCTCGTTCTATTGTTTGGAAAACATAAGCCCAAGACTACACCACAAAACCTTTCCACCATCAATTGACCGCAAGGCAAATGGGGCTCCATCTATAACCGCCGGAGTCAATATCTCGCCAATTCCAGCCGAACCGCCTGTAATTTGGTCCCCGCTCCATGGCAACCCTTGTGTCAACAGGTGAAAAACAATTTACAGGCGCCCATCGCCGTCGCTTGGATAAACAGCCAAATGGCCTCTCGTGGTGGTGTGGCATTTATTGGTGGGTGCCCGCCCGTCCAGGGAAAGGGGTAATTCATTAATCTATTGTGTCGCCTTTCCGAAGTTTACATCCCCCATTTGTTCTGGAAGGGCGAAATTTCGTTCGCCCATCGGACCGTCTTACTGTGGCTCTGAGAAGAGATAGATCACATCTCTGGGCTTGGGGGGGGTTTCGTCTTTCTTGGAGAATGCTGGCTACATCTGACGGTTGGATCGGTGAGATACGGCTTGAGTAAATTTAAGCGTTTATTGTTTGACGGGTTGGAATTTTTAGGGTGAAGTTTTCGTTATTTTCCTTACCAACATTAACATAAACATTACTGTAGTCAAAATATTCAAACCATAAATTAGAATAAAACAATATATAGAATTTACCTAGAAGTTTTGAAATTTTACATCGAAGTTAACTATATTTTCATTACCAACAATTAACATAAATATTACGGTAGTCAAAATATTCATACCAGAAATTAATTCATACCAGAACAATCTAGAATTTACCGAGAAGTTTTGAGCCGACCAACCGGTATAGTGTGGTTAAGGTGTTAGCCTCTAGATCGGAAGGTTCCTGGTTCGAATACGAGTCCGGGCATGGATGTTTGTGAACGTATGGTGTAGAGACGGTTGGTGCACCTTAAATCTGTCGTGGCCAAAAGTCCTCACGTTGGGTTGGTGTGGAAGTTTGGAGAGTGGTGTACCAGATCAGGTGTTGCTTCGTCATCTGACCGTGGTTCAAAATTACGAGGTGTTGTCCTTGGATCTTTCTTTTAAGGGACTGATCCCGGGCCGTCGTCAATAGCCCGTTGTGTTGCTCTAGTAAGACGTTAACTAAAAATTACCATTACCATCATCATCAATAACTCAAGCTAGAAAATTTTTATGAAAGGCGTGCCGTGTTTTTGTACACGTTAAATCTTTCGCGGCCGCAAATGCTCTTATGTTGGATGTGATGTGGAAGATTGAAGATGGAGTGACATCTCAGGAGTTGACCTCGTTATCTGATCATGGTTAAAATTGCGAAGTGTTGTCCTAGGATCTTTCATTTCGTGATTGATCCCGGACCTTCGCCAACTGCCAGTTATGTTGGGATGTAAATTTACCATTTTACAATATGTTTTTGTTCAAACCTTTACGGGCCGGTTGGAATAGTAGCGGATTAGCGACCAGAGGGTTGCGAGTTCGAATCCAACCAAAGACCATCGCGTACAAAGGGGCTGGTATAAAAGTCAACTAAACTCTCAGCACAAAAACATGGAGTCAAGGAACAAAGAGTCGAAACGGGATTAAAAAGAAATCAAAGTAAAGAATTAATAAATAAATATCATTTATTGCGTAGGATTTGAAATAGATCTGTTGTCTTTCCCAATATCTCTAAAAAATGCCTCCCGATAGTTTTGGGCAAATCCCAAGGTGGTTGGGGTCAATTGCGTCACAAACTCCACACAGGACACAATGTTGACTGTTGCAAATTTTGGTGATCAAAAGGGACAAACATCAAAATGGATGAAAAAATCTCGTAGTATCAATAAATAAATAAGCAGTTAATCAGTCTAGGCTTCGAAGTAGATCTGCTTTCTTGCCAATATCTCTGTAAAATGCTTCCCGATAGTTTTGGGCTACCCAAGGTGGTCCATTACGTCACTACCTTCACATAGTACACAATTTGAACTTGTAAATTTTAATCCATTCAGTTGTTTGGGTTTTTCAATCATATCTTCTGGACTCTTCAGCAGAAAATAAATAATGTAAAAACAGAATGTGAATATTCATAAGTATCTTTCATTACAATCGTAAAATGAACCTGTAAAGAGGTAGGTAATCGAATAAACTCGCACTGGAGGAACACAGCGAAATATTGGTGACAGTCCCGACTCAAACCCGAGGAGAAAGAGACGAGGACAACACCACATAATTTTCAACTGGTAAAAAATTCTTAGTTATATGCATCTATATATTTAAAATTCAAATACCACTCACTGACTGACTGACTGACTCATCACTGTATCTCAAGAACTACAAGTCCTAGGAAGTAGAAATTTTGCAGGTGATTCTTCTTATACCGTATGGATGCACTAAGAAAGGATTTTGAAAAATTCGACTCCTAAGAGGCCTAAAATTGACCTAAAGCCTAACCTAAAATCAATTTGAAATAGGCCATAGAAATAACATTGAGTATAAAACGATTGCTGCAAGCAGCTCAGATTGCTTTACCGGTGAAATAATATTGATAGAAAAACAATTTTTTTAAACAAATTAAATTATAATATTCATGGTTGAACTGACTTTTTACTTCTTCCCATGATGAAAATAATACTTATAAATATTTCATTGATGAAGAAAGAATATTTAAAACATTTAAATTTACAATTACTTAAATTTTGTAATGGAACACAAAAAGCCCAAGCGATAAACCAAATATTGAGTATAAAACGATTGCTGTACGCATCTCAGTTTGCTTTACCAGTGTTGATCGAAAAACAATTTTCTTAAAATAAATTAAATTATAATGTTCATGTTTGAACTGAATGTTTACTCCTTCCCATGATTGAAAATAATATTTATATATATTTGATTGACGAAGAAAGAATATTTAGAACATTTAATTTTATATTTACTTAAATTTTATAATGGAGAACGAAAAGCCCAAACGATAAACTCATTGATCATAAAAGCGTAATTTTGCTACTCGGTATCTGGCAACCTCAGAATTAATGTTTAATTTTTTAATTTGATTTATAATTCTTTTTTGGGTATTTGAGTTGAAAACGAGATGATTGCGGTCATATTTGGGGATTCCCAAGTATTATAAATATGTGTTCTTTTTGCGTATGAATCATTGTCTTTAATATTATTGTTCAAGTTTTTTGTCGGATTGTTTTACTTCAGAATATATTCAGGAAGTCGAATTTCAACACGCTACAACAGATTTTTTTTTCAGAATTCTGCCTTTTTTAGGATCCGAATTTTGTTTCTGTTTCCTTATGTGTTCTGGTATATTACCTATTCCAGAAATATTATTTAGGAGTTGGATTTTATTTATTTATTTCCTGCAAAATATCACTAGACATGGGTACTTTCGTGGTGGTATATGTATATTTCCACCAACTTTCTTTAAATCTTTGGTTGATCCATGGTTTGAATACGTAATAGTGTGTAGATAAAAAAAAATAAAATTGACAAATCAAAATATGTTTTAAGTGTGTAATTTATTATTTTAAATGACATGAAAAATTTCAAAAATAACTTTAAAATAAGATGGGTTACGTTAAATTAAAACTGGTAGTCATACTTTGTAGTTCAAAATATATTTCAAAATTTTGATATAGCTTTTCATTGAAAGACGATTAATATAAACTAAATTTCATTTGTTTTTCGTGTTTCATGGGTGTTATTGAAAGCTTACGCCATAGTAAAGTAACTACATCCATCATTCTAAATAGATACGTGCTTTCAATTTAGAAACCAAATTTCTGATCTTAAAAAGTACCATAAGGGTTCTCTTTAAAACTGTATGTGTGTTGGAGAAAAGGGAATTTTTAACAAGACTTTGTTGATCTTGGAATAATATCACAATAAGTAATTTTGAAAAATTGAAATTTTATGTCTTAAGAGACAGAAAGTCGAAGCTGTTCTTCCGCAACTTAGATGCATGTGAATCGTTCGTTGAAAATGATTTTCTTTTTGTAAAAGCGCTGTAAAATCAACCTTCTGTTTATTAAAAAATTGCTAACGATTGGGTTTAATTTGTCTGTTCTGATTACATGTATTTCTAACAAAAGCTCTGTTATTCCACATACCACTGAATAGAATTTTCTGGAAAAAAGTGCGTTTGCTTCAAATTAAATTATTCACGAATGCCGTAAATTTTTAGTCCCCTTGGACATATAGAACGCGGGTTAATATGTAGCCTAACATATCCACAGAGTTCTAAAATATAAATGTATCAAATGTGTGGATTGGTCAAAAGGTGGATTAGTGTAGAGAACAGACAAACGTCAACTCTGCTTTATATATCTAACAGAAATTCCGTTATTCCACCTGCCGCCGAATGGAAATTTTAAGAAAAATTGCGTTTGCTTCAAACTAAAATAGTAACGAATGCTGTATCAATACAATTTACCATCTTCTCATATTGATGATGAAATTCGAAAATATCGCATACTAGGTGAAAGAATGGCACAGTGAAAACATATTCATTGGAAAACTAAGTGCAAGACTATCCACCGAAAATTCGCCATTTTTACTGAAATTGAATGCACGGGAAAATTCGTAGTCACTCCAAAACTTAAAATCAACTTCAGCAGAAGTGTGACGAATATGAAATGGATTATATGGTTGGATACAACATATCTCTACACATTTGTGTCCGAAGTAAATTGTAGAGGCGATGGAGAAGTAAAATTGGTATTAAATTTTTTTTCCCGCACACTTAAATAATGTTAACATTCTTTTATGAAAAAGAATTGATGATGACTTTTCAATCAACATATTATTAATTCAACCCGAGCAAAGCAAGGTATTTCTGCTAGTACAGGGTGTCCTAAAAGTTCCCGTGCTCCAACTTAAAAAAAAAAAAAAAAAAAAAATCCTGTTTTTTTTTTAATTATTGAATTTTATTGTCTGCTTATAGTTTTATCGACTCTTAAATATTTATCGTTTGATTTTCTTCGCACTCAAGTTGTGCAATAATAAAGTTACACGTCATTTTGTTCTTCATTGCAATATGAATTTATCACGCATTCAGAGAATTGCGATGTTTGAGGCTTATTTTTTATGTAAATTATATGAAAGAATTTTGGAGGAATTAAAGAAATTAAGAATTAAAGAAAATAAATATCCAAATGATGATACTGAGCATCCCTGACTTTTTTTTTGTTGGGATATTTAAAGAACAAAGTTAATGAAGATAATCACCAAACAATAGGTGATCTGAAAATTGCCATTACTCGAAGGATACAAGAAGTCACTCCCAGTATCTTGAAACGCGTTTCTAAAAATATGCGCGAACGACTTCAGCTTTGCCTCCAAAAAAAGGACGGAAATTTTGAACATTTATTATAAATGTATGTTCAAAGTTTTTTACTACGTTAGGTTAAAAGTGCTTTTCACCATTGACATAAAAATAATTGTTTTAAAGTGTATTGCTTTTGTATAATAAATTCACGAATTGTCAAAACAGAAACTTTTAAGACACCCTGTATAATGTAGTTAGCATTCTTAGTAAACTAACTTCTTACTCATCATAAATACAAAAGTTTTAAAAAATTTAAGAAAAGAAAAAAAGCATCGAAAAAATATTTAAAAATAAAATTGGAATTCCAACAATAATACGGATCAATTAAAAAATATTGGAAAAAGTAAACGGCTTTAAAAAAAAGAAGCCCGACGCGGGGCTCGAACCCGCGACCCCGAGATTAAGAGTCTCGTGCTCTACCGACTGAGCTAGCCAGGCACATCACTTTTTCGCTTCAAGCTTAAGACTTTCCGAACCTTCCTTCCCAATGCAGCCAGTTACAGTTACAGAGAAGTTGGAAACGCAACATCTGGTTTTGAACTGTTATCAATTCTATTTTGAAGTGTCTTTTTCCCTCCACCGCGTAATCTCCATTGTAGTGTTTGTTTTGACTGCTTTTTTTTTGTCAAGTAGTATCATCTCGTAGTTTTTTTTAACTGGTAGCTCTCTTCATTTTAATTGCGGAGACATTACGAGTCAAATCTAAGCACTGATTACTTCATGACATCTCAGGTTTTGAAGAAACTTGATGTTTCTCGTGACCTAGACCAGTTATCAATGGAGGATATACTAATAATAATACAATAATAAATAATAATAATTATTATATAACATTAAATTATCAAAAATAATATTAATTATTTTTTATAATAAATCATGTAATACTAAATCAAATAAATAATAATAATAATTATGTAATAATAAATCCTGGAATAACAAATACATAACAAAAATAATTTTTAATAATAAATCATATAATAATAATCATATAATAATAAATCAAAAAAATAATAAATCAAATGTAATAATAAATCAAAAAAATAATAAATAATAATAATTATTATATTATAATAAATTGATATAAATAATAATTATTATATTATAATAAATTGATATAAATAATAATTATTATTATTATATTAAAATAATAAATAAATAAATAATAATTATTATTATATTATAATAATAAATAAATAAATAATAATTATTATTATATTATAATAATAAATAAATAAATAATAATTTTTATTATATTATAATAAAAAATAAATAAATAATAATTATTATTATATTATAATAAAAAATAAATAAATAATAATTATTATTACATTATAATAAAAAATAAATAAATAATAATTATTATTATATTATAATAAAAAATAAATAAATAATTATTATTAATATATTATAATAATAAATAAATAAATAATAATTTTTATTATATTATAATAAAAAATAAATAAATAATAATTATTATTATATTATAATAAAAAATAAATAAATAATAATATAATAAAATAAAATATAGATAAATAATAACATAATAATAATAAATTCTGAAATAAAATAATAAATTACATAAAAAAATAGTAAATTACATAAAATAAAATAATAATAATATAGAAACAAATTATAAAATTAAATAATTATAATAATAAATAATTATAATAATAAGTAATTATAATAATAAATAATTATAATAATAAATAATTATAATAATAAATAATTATAATAATAAATAATTATAATAATAAATAATTATAATAATTAATTAATTAAATAAATAAAATAATTAATTAATTGAATAATTATAATATAAATTATAAAATTTAATAATTATAATAATTAATTATAAAATTAAATAATTATAATAATAAATTATAAAATTAAATAATTATAATAATTAATTATAAAATTAAATAATTATAATAATTAATTATAAAATTAAATAATTATAATAATTAATTATAAAATTAATAATTATAATAATAAATTATTATATTAAATAATAATTTTTCACCTTCTTTTCATAAGTTATTAAACTTAAACTTCAAATTTTCGAATCTAGTATTCTAGTTAACACTCATTTTCTCAGGAACCTGAGAGGATAAATATGAGTGATGCTTTATTTTGAAGCTCTTTTCATTGGATTTAATTGAATGCAAATCGTGCAGTCATTTTCACATCTTCAAAATAAAAATAAGTTTTAAAATTTAAATATTTTTAATAGAGCAATTTCAAAATTCTGAATGAATGAGCAAAATTATTTTTATCATTCTTTCTCTTCCCAATGTTTTATGTTGATGTCTTAAGGGATCAGGTCATAGGTGACATACGTTTGACATGTATGGCGAGAGAATTTCAAGTTCTCGAATCCCCCTCATATTCTCTACTCCATTCCATTCTTCTTTAAGCGTTGTTACGATGCGTCTACTCTACACATCACTTAGTTAAGGGAAGGTTGAATTTTTGTCGCAATGGAGCACGACAACGGACTATTAGCTATTGTCCGGAATCAATCCCTAAGGTAAAGACCCGAAGAGAACACATCGTAATTTGTATCACTATCAGATGACGAGATCAATACCCTAGTTGGCACCCTATTCTCCATATTCCTGCACTACATCAACGTGAGGATAATTGAGGCGGCCACGATAGATTTAACGTACACGACGGATTTCTTCGGATCAAGTTTCAAACTTGCATCCCTCCAGTTGCTAATCCGTTAATATTCCAACCTGACAACGTAATGATAATGGTAATTTTTAATTAACGTCGTACTAGAGCAACACAATGGGTTATTAACTACGATCCTGGATCAATCCCCAAAAGGAAAGATCCGAGGACAGCACCACGTAATTTTAAACCACTGTCAGGTGACGAGGCAATACCTGAGCTGGCACCCCACTCTCCGAACTTCTACACCTACCCAACGTGAGGACTTTCGGCCACGACATATTTAAGGTGCCCACTAGCCGCTTCAACACAATACATTCACAAACATCCATGCACTGACCCGGATTCGAACCAGGAACCTTCCGATCTAGAGGCTAACACCTTGACCACCAGACCGCCAACCTGACTACAGTGGTCAACCGTAAACCTCCTCTCGCATGATACATATAGGCGTATCTAAAAATTCAATTTATCTCCGTTTTAGCGACGTTTAGTATTTACTCTAATTGACATTGAGCAATTAACTATCGCACGTCAATTCGTGATTCGTTCTTTGGCATTTGTATTGACAACGTGCTGAAATCTCATTCGAAAAACAAGCCAATTGACTTAATTTTAGTTATATGTACACGAAACTCGTTCTGTCGAAGAAACACAACTCCCCCACCTACATGTAGCTGATAGGTTGGTTGGTTTGGTTTTACGGCGCAGGGGGGGGGTACTTGGCCAATCCGCGCAAAACAGAAGGCAGACAACATCAAGTAAATGGACGTACACATACCGCAGAGGAACTAAAAGTCTGTGACCATTAGATTTTTTTTTTTTTCATTTGCTGGGGGGAAACGAACATTTATCCTATGATTGTCCACCGGATGAAAGACGCACATCCATTGAACCATCATCTCATGGGCACACGTCCCACAACAGTAGACATTAGTGAATTCAACACTATGCGTAACAAAGGCTCATTCATACTAGGAATGCGACATCGACCGTTGTTGATAATACATCGCCCGAAAAAACATCGATGTTTTTAAACATCAATGAATTTATACATCATTGTATTTAAACATCGATGTATTTAAACATCAGTGTATTTAAACATCGATGCTTTTAAACATCAGTGTATTTAAGCATCGATGTTTTTAAACATCAGTGTATTTAAACATCGATGTTTTTAAACATCAGTGTATTTAAACATCGATGTTTTTAAACATCAGTGTATTTAAACATCGATGTTTTTAAACATCAGTGTATTTAAGCATCGATGTTTTTAAACATCAGTGTATTTAAACATCAGTGTATTTAAACATCGATGTTTTTAAACATCAGTGTATTTAAGCATCGATGTTTTTAAACATCAGTGTATTTAAACTTTTTCACACATTTATTATAATTGGTTTAGCAACCTCAAACGTCAACGTTCGTCGGGGAAGGGAGATTTAATTTGTCATTTGCCGTGTTTATTCATTTATAACTAAAACTTTTTTTAAATGTCAAAACAAAGTCAAAAAACTAATAAGAAATATCAACAAATATTTTATTTTCAAATTGAATAGTACAAAATAAAGTTTTTAAACATCAGTGTATTTAAACATCGATGTTTTTAAACATCAGTGTATTTAAGCATCGATGTTTTTAAACATCAGTGTATTTAAGCATCGATGTTTTTAAACATCAGTGTATTTAAACTTTTTCACACATTTATTATAATTGGTTTAGCAACCTCAAACGTCAACGTTCGTCGGGGAAGGGAGATTTAATTTGTCATTTGCCGTGTTTATTCATTTATAACTAAAACTTTTTTTAAATGTCAAAACAAAGTCAAAAAACTAATAAGAAATATCAACAAATATTTTATTTTCAAATTGAATAGTACAAAATAAAGTAATATTTACAACAATTTGACATGGGTACTACTAACTATAAGTGTAATTAGTTAGGTACCTAACGATATTTATTGTTAGATAGTATTAATTATTTATCAACTTATTGGGGGGGGGACGCAACAAACTTATTTTTTACTTACTGTAAATAAAAAATATTAGGGCCTTTAATTATTTTGGCCTCAATATTTGTTATTTACAGTTCGCAAAAAAAAAAAGTTTGTTAATTTTCTCCACCTGAAGCCGACTTCTTTTTTCACCTGTTAGGGAAAAGGCTCTTTCTGATGGAACAGATGTCGCCATCACTAATAAATACTTAGTGGCACGGTTATTTTTCTTAATTTTTACTATGGTGTTTTTTTCATTCAAAAATAATACATCGAAAACGTAAAAACATCGATGTTAAACAAACATCGGCTCCAATAAATCGATGGTAAATACAACAATGTTTTATAAAACATCGACATCGAAGTGTCATCCCTACTTTTCACACCCTTTACCACTGGCCACTTATGTCTAAAAGTTCAATTTACTGACTATTGAAATTATTCTACTTGGTTGTTTTTTAATTGAAAGGCAACTAATACCATTTCTTCACGATGGCCCCGCTCTGAACTAGGGGTGCAACATCGATGTCGATGTTTTCAAAATATCGATGTTTTTTTATGTATTGGAGCCGATGTTTTTGTAACATCGATGTTTTTAAGTTGCCGATGTTTTATTTTTAAATGAAAAAAGTACCGCTATAAAAATTTTAAAAGTAACCAAGTATTATAATTTTCATAATTAGCTGATTGAACATACTTTCAAATCAAAGTGGCAAAGGGTGATGGGTCTGAAAAGTAGGGATGCGACATGGACGTCGATGTTTTGAAAACATTGATATTTTATAAGAAACATCGATGTATAAAAGCCAATATCGCATCACTAGTTGCTAAACCAGTTTAAAGAAATGGGGGAAAAGTAAATACACTGAATTTTAAAAACATCGATGGTTTGGGGGCGATGTATTATCAACATCGATTTTTTAAATTTTGAACATCAATGTTTTGCTGTTCACTCTACTCGCATCATGATGTCGCATCACTAGTTACTAAACCAGTTTTAAGAAATGGGGGGGGGAATTAAATACATTGAATGGGCGATGTATTATCAACATCGATGTTTTGCTGTTGATGTCGCATCACTACTCTGAACAGACTGGTATATATAGTATTGGGTTTGGATAGTAGTGGGGTAACGGACGTTCAATGGTTGGACACGGTCCTGTGCAATAGAAATAACTATTTTGGAGAGAAGGTGATATTGGGGTCGATAGCTTTCTCGGAAATTCCGGGGCAATTTGACATTTAACCGTGATTCTGGACAGCAACTTAAATTCCGGGACAATCCCGGTCAATCCGGTATGGCTGGCAACCCTACTCCTAGAACTCGCATATATCTTCACAAAAAATACCTGAAACGTTGTTCAGCAAATTTAAACACAGTGTAAAAAATCTTCTATTAAACGTGTCATCTTTTACGCTTCCCCGAAAAAGTGTTTTTGATCGGCGTCAGCTTAACTATTTCGTCCCTACCCAACGGAATCACTGGAGCGTAGAATTAAGCAGAAGACTCGCATTGTAATGAGCCGAGGTTTAATTACTTTCGAACGCATAACCACTAACATATCTTCCTGTGAAAGGAACCAGTAAATAATTTATGACAAAGACTTTCCTCTGAAAAGCGGCGAAAAAATAAGAAAATGGCAGAGAAATAAAAAAGAATTCTTCATTTAAAATAGAGCTTGACACTGTGTAGGCTCATTAAACTCTTAAAAGGTAGGAAGGGGGAAAAGAAGAGACGAAAAATCACTTCATTAACTTTAGATGCAAATTTTTGGCAACACCCCAAGATCGTCTGCCGGACTGGGGTGTTGGGAATGAAAGAGTTGTTTTTGTTCGAGGTTTCTTTTCAGCGCTGGGAACTCTTTTGCGGGGTGCTCTTTTAAATAAAAGAATCCATTAAAGTTCCAGATTAAAGCCACGGAATTCCAATCTGTTTTAATTGATGGGGATGCGGATAGTTGTTAAATGAAGATTGGTCTCTGTTCGATTTCAAATTTGAGTTACAATAAATACAGAAACTTGGAGAAGTTGACTTCGGGAAAGAATAAGAGCGCGCATAATTTCTTGGAATTTGGTGAAAGGAGGAACCAGAACTTTTTACGAGTAAAAAGTTGTTTCGAGACGGCGATGAAAAAAATCCTCGACGAACAGTTTTTTGACAAATCGGAACATTTTTTTAGCAGGTAATGAATGAGTTTCTGTGAAGTGACTAAACTAACGGACTGCCAGGAACGAATTCAGGAATGTAGATTCACGGAGTCAACCACATCGGAAATAGTTTTGGTTTCAAAAAAAATCTAATACAAGCGTTTTTTTCTTAAAAAACGTCAATTAAAATTTCATCAATCACACATGTAAAAAGGGTGCCACGACAAGGGTGTTTGAAGAGTAACGTATTAGTAATTGGAGGGTTGCGAGTCTGAATCTCGATCCAACCAAAGACAGCCAAGTAAATGGTAAGGTAATTTTAATTCATGTCGTACTAGAGCAACACAACAGGCTATTGACGACGGTCTGGGATTAATCCCCTAAGGGCAAGATCCGAGGTCAACACCACGTCATTTTGAACCACGGTCATATGACGAAGCAACACCTGAGCTGGCACCCCACTCTCCCTACCAACTCAACGTGAGGATATTAGGCCACGACAGATTTAAGGCTCACCAGCTGCTTCTACACCATACGCTTACAAACATCCATGCACTGATCCGGATTCGAACCCGGAACCTTCCGATCTAGAGATTAACCACCAGTAATGTAATGGTAATGGTAATTTTAGTTAACGTCGTACTAGAGCAACACAACAGGCTATTGACGACGGTCTGGGATCAATCCCCTAAGGGAAAGATCCGAGGTCAACACCACGTCATTTTGAACCACGGTCATATGACGAGGCAACTCCTGAGCCGGCACCCCACTCTCCAAATTCCACACCAACCCAACATGGGAATTTCGGCTAAGACAGATTTAAGGTGCACCAACCGCCTCTACACCCTACGTTTACTAACATCCATGCACTGACCCGTATTCAAAACAGGAACTTTCCGATCTAGAGGTTAACACCTTAACCACCAGACCGGTTGGTCGGCCCGAGTAAATGAGAGCTGGTGCACATTAAATCGATCGGGATCTCAAATGGCCCACATGTTGACATGGTGTGGAATTTTGGAGAATTGGTGCCAACTCAGGTGTTGTTCTCGTCTACAGACCATGGTTCAAAATTACGAGGTGATATCCTCGGATATTTAGCCGACCAATCTGTCTGGTGATTAAGATGTTAACCTCTAGATCGGAAAGTTCCTTGTTCGAATCAGGGTCAGTGCATGGATGTTTGTAAGCGTATGGTGTAGAGGTGGCTGGAGCACCTTAAATCTGTCGTAAGTTCTCACGTTGAGTTGGTGCGGAAGTTTGGAGAGTGGGATGCCAGCTCAGGTGTTGCCCCGTCATCTGACAGTAGTTCAAAATGTCGGCTGTTGTCCTCGGATCTTTCCCTTAAGGGACTGATCCCGGAACATCGTCAATAGCCCGTTGTGTTGCTCTAGTACGACGTTAATTAAAAATTACCAATTACCTCGGATATTTCACTTCGGAATTGATCCCGGACCATCGCCAATAACCAATTGTGCTGCTCCAGTGCGACGTTAATTCAAGGAATTACGTACTTGCGTTTCAAAATCGGGAGCGGAAACCTCGTTCTGACATCACAGTACGAGAAGTATCCTAGATACACGTCAACCCTGAGATACCCGAGTGGTCTTTCCTCCCTTTCCTTTTTATCCTTGTATACCCTTCTGCTGTTTTCATCTTCTTCCTCCCTCATTGTGTTGTCTGTCTTGTGTTTGGCGCAGTTGGACCAAATACGACGCTTGTGCCATTAAACCCGAAACCAACCAGGCAACCTAGATGTACCGCTGTGAGGGCAAAACAAAAACACACCATTTTATTAACGGACATTTCATAGTAGAGCCAAATTCAACCTCGACACATAAGTTACACTGCGGTTCTGAAAACAATCCGACAAGGCGGGTGAGGAAAAACCTGGAATTGTCAGAAAAATTAATTTTGACCAAAAAAGTCAAGGAAAATTACGCATTTCCGTCTCAAACCTGGAAAATAGCCTCAATGGCCTGGAAAATGATTGATCATGGCTTCACAGACGCTTTGGAGAAAAGTAGCCAATAAAATTCGTACCCAGTTTCGCATCACTTTATTTTATAAATAGAACTCTTCAACCTATTTTAAAAGAAACGGCTAATATTTAACAGGTAAAGAATTTTATTTCATCCACAGGCTTAAAATGAAGAATTTAATGCCTTGATACATTAAGTAACAAATTGATTCAAGTCAAATATGCTGAATCATTTGAATAAGTTATTTTAATGCGAAATTACTTGAGTTTTGTGTATTAATTTTTACAATGCATAATTCTTAAATTTGTTTTTAATTATTGGCTATTGAACGCTAAATTATTTCTTGGTTTTTAACCTTAAAAATGTTGTGATTTGCTTAAGTATGACCTGGAATTTTGTAAAAATTTGTCTGGAAAACCTGGAAAAGTCAGGGAATTTTATTTCTGAAATAGAGTTGGAACCCTGATCAGAAGTTTGATGAGCACTAATATTCGTTTTATTCGTTTCCAGCTTGTAACTGCAACCGCCACGCCCGTCGGTGCCGTTTCAACATGGAGCTGTACAAGCTGTCCGGCCGCACCAGTGGCGGGGTGTGCCTCAAGTGTCGCCACAACACTGCGGGACGCCACTGTCACTACTGCAAGGAAGGTTACTACAGGGACAACACCAAGCCCATATCGGACAGGAAAGCCTGCAAAGGTAACAGTTCACTCTTCTCGTCTATTCTCACAGGTCGATTTAACACTCAACTGTTTCGACGAGATATATCGTCCACCTAGATCTGAGCAGCTTTGTCCATGACGGGATACCTCGTTGGACAAAGAATTGCCGTATTATTCCAAGAGGGATGAAAATCCACAAAGGAAAATCAAACTTCCTTTGCCCAGAAATGATGAGTTTGGAACAGTTTCTTGCACCAGAGACTGGCCGATACAGGGAAGTTTTCGACGCGAAAATATATCGCCAAGAAGGTTGGACCCTAAAATACTGAAGTTAGATCAACCCTCCAAGGGGGTTTGATGAGATATCGCGTTCATCCATCAATATCCGACCATAATAACGAAATAACTCGTCATCAATGTATTGCCGATTTTTTTTAATGACTAGATCAAGATCTGGTCCGTTTTCTTCTAGAGACGATATATCTTGTTCATGATCTGCCTTCTTCTAACAACAAGATAGCTCGTCGAGAAAACCGCCAGGTGGGTAAAGCACTCAGCATAATTTACCCAGAAATCGGAGAATATTTTAACACGTGTAGGTCCATACATCTGCTATTTAGCCAAAAGATAAAAAAGGCTTGAATTACGAAATAAATAGAAAAAAAACAAAAGTAAACTTCTAATAGAGTACGGGTTATGTTAGAAAGTAAAAGATTATATCTGTCACCGACATACAGATAACGAGCGAGAGTGAAGACGTTTTGAAGTGATGTAGCTTAAAACATAAAAGATAAGAACATTTTTATAAGGAATACAAAATTAAAATTATAAAAATTCAAAAAGATCTGGAAAGGGGTTTACTCCATTCATACAAGTTTAAAATTGAAGCATTACAAAACTTTAGGAGTGATGATTAGAAACATGACAATCAATTAAAATAAGGCGAATGGTTAAAGGAACCACACACAGGCGTGCTCGCTCTTTTTTTTCTAAGTAAAATATGCCCGTGAGTAAACAGGGTATATCTGATGCGTAGTCGGGTTAAAATCATATAGTGAATACCATGGAACTTCTTGTGATGTTTGTATGTTACTATTCTTGAGCCTTTCGTTCCATACAATGTTTCAGACAGCTTTTCGGAGATCATTGTGAAAAGTGAGGACTCGTAGGTTTGAGATCATTCTTTGCTGTTTCATCAGCCCGCTCGTTGCCTGCGATCCCGATGTATATGTTACCGCTAAAGTGCAGTAATCAGTTATTCTACAGATTATCTAGGTAATGTTCAGATTAACTAGGGTAATCTGTTAAAGTGCCGAAAATTGTTTCCATTTTTCAAATTACCTAGATAATCTGCACATTACCTACTAGGCACTCGCTAAAGTGAAAATAAGATCTTTGCTGGAACAACAGGTACGTACAGTCAACACATCATACCTTTGAATTATTCGATAATCTCGAGATGATTCTTTTTTCTCGGAAACTTTTATTCGCTTTACATCTTCAATTATGGAACCAAACTTTCGTTTTGTCATTAGAACACTATTACATTTTAAATATTCGCTCAAGAGGTTTGCTAAGAATCTTTTCTTCATTTTACTCACCAATTCGGTGCTTGCTTGCATACTATGAGTTAATTTTTATCTGTTTAAAAAAAAATCGACACAAATTCACGTGCTAACAGGCAGAAACGAATTTGAAAACAGAATTAGCTATGCTACGCACTGGCAGCCGACGCAAACTATGAGAAATAAAAACAACCTGCGACAAGACGCTGGCGAAACCAAACTAAAACTAAAAGTGGAGGGAGAGGGGGAAGGTATAGAGAAAGGAAATGAGGGAAACAAACTTTTGAACTTTAACGATATGGAAGCCGTTAATGTGCACATTACCTAGGTTAAATGCTGAAAACTCTTGATTCCGCACGTTAACGGAGCAAATCACTTAATCTGCAGATCAGCCACGTAATGTGCACAGTAACGGCTTTCGAGCTTTAGCGGTAACATATATACACTGAAGCTGACATAATCAGAAGGTTTTTATTTTGCGAACATCATAGCACATACACGTTACAACGACAAAGCATAATACTAGTGTACAAAGAAGTAAACGTTACATACAAATGCGAACTGAAACTTACATGAGGACACAAAAGTATTTGGACACTGCAGAAATTCGGAGAAGGATCTATCTTAATGTGGGGTTGTTTTTCCTGTTTAGGACGTGATCCATTGCATTATGTACCTGGTACCATGAACGCTGGCGTGTACCTCGACGTTCTGGATAATTCGGCCTTGCTTACACAATGGCAATACTACGGCGATGATGGTTGCTTCATTCAACAGAATCGAGCTCCATGTCATACTGCAAAATTTCAGGAAACCAGTCAAGCACATCTTCACAACAATCTCTTCTCATAGCCTTGCAAGAGGCATGGCGAGCTATTCCTGTTCAAACCTACATAGAACGTGTTGAAAGTATACCTCGACGTGTTGCAGCTGTAAAAAAAAGCACAAGTAAAAGGAAGACCTGCCCGTTACTAAATAGAATAAAGCCCGTTACAGAAAAACACGCAGTGTCCAAATAGTTTTGTTCATATAGTGTATGTCGCAAAACAGCGAAAAATCATTAAACTTAATGCTCATTTGAAATTATTGTTATTTCACTCCTTTAATTTAGCACTCTTAATGTTGATTTTTATTGATATAAATGCATTTCAAACTTAGAAAACATACTGCGCATTATACAAAGAAAACTTGGATACCACTTGTGGTGCCACTTGTAACCATCGAGCCACTTCTGCTTGAGACTAGGGATGCGACATCGATGTCGATCTTTTCAAAACATCGATGTTTTAAAAAAAAACATCGATGTATTGGGGTCGATGTTTTTGTAACATCGATGTTTATACTTGTCGATGTTTTTACGTTATCGATGTTTTATTTTTAAATGAAAAAAGTACTGTTACCAAAATTTAAAAAATAACCGATCATAATCAGCAAATTGAACATACTTTTAGACCAAAGTGACCAAAGGTGAAGGGTCTGAAAAGTAGGGATGCGACATCGATGTCAATGTTTTCAAAACATTGATGGTTTATAAAAAAAAATCGATGTATTGGAGCTGATGTCACATCACTAGTTGCTAAACCAGTTATAAGAAATGGGGTAAAACGTTTAAATGCACTGAATTTTAAAAACATCGAAAGTTTGGGGGCGATGCATTATTAACATCGATGTTTCAATTTTGAGCATCGATGTTTTGCTGTCGATGTCGCATCACTAGGTGCTAAACCAGTTTTAAGAAATGGAGAAAAAAGTTTGAATTCACTGAATTTTAAAACCATCGATAGTTTTGGGGCGATGCATTATCAACATCGATGTTTTGCTGTCGATGTTGCATCCTTAGTTGCTAAACCAGTTTTAAGAAATGGAGAAAAAAAGTTTAAATGCACTGAATTTTAAAAACATCGATGTTTTTGGAACGATGTTTTATGAACATCGATGTTTTAATTTTGAACATCGATGTTTCAAAACATCGATGTTTTGATGTCGATGTCGCATCCCTACTTGAGACTCCCCAGCTTCAAGCCAGTCAACGGCTCTCTATCTCATTGAATCAACTAAACGATGATGAGAACTCATTCTCACTGCAAACAGTCAAACTTGTGGGCTTTAACGCAATATTCACAACATTACAAGAGAAAATCCCAGATATATTTAAACGTTCAAATTCTACGTTGTTCTACAAAACTAACGCCAAACACTATTTATTGCAAACTGGAGGCTAACATTGTGCTACCCGTTCTTCAAAATATATAATATATAAATTTTATTAAATTTTCTGGTAGGAATTTTGAATTATTTTGAAAAACGTGTTTGTGACCTTAATTTTGGACACCGGTGTATTAACACATCCTAACGTGACCGACAGCGAATGTGTTAATCTGTGTGTATTTCTCTTTTGCATCAGTAAAACTTTCTTTTGTGTGTATGTAAATTTACTTGAGATTATCTGTCTTGTGTCTGGTGTAGAGGGCCACTTATAGCTCTTGCGTTATGAAACCTAAACCATCGAACTTTTAACCCTTTGGGTACATATTACGACTGAGACTCGTCATGCACTTGTTTTGCCTAAGTTAGGGATGACGAGTCTTAATTCGTCATTCAAACTAGGACAAAATTAATCATGTACATTCCTGTTCATGGCAAGAGTGATTGGTGTTACGAGACTCCTTGAATCAAATTATTCAATCGTTCTCTACAAAAATGCACTTTATTGAATATGACTCAATTCATAGAAATATTTACACGGCTGCGTTATCAGACATTCTTTTTGGAATGAACTCTGAGGTCAGAAGCTGTGCGATCTCTCTCATACTGTTATCATTCTTATCAAACCAAATCAAAAGAAAATATAACAGTAAATAGTGTGCAAACGATAATACGAAAATATAACAGTAATTAATGTACAGACGATCATACGAAAAAACAGTAACTAATGTGCAAACGATAATACGAAAATATAACAGTAATTAATGTACAGACGATAATACGAAAAAACAGTAACTAATGTGCAAACGATAATACGAAAATATAACAGTAATTAATGTACAGACGATAATACGAAAAAACAGTAACTAATGTGCAAACGATAATACGAAAATATAACAGTAATTAATGTACAGACGATAATACGAAAAAACAGTAACTAATGTGCAAACGATAATACGAAAATATAACAGTAATTAATGTACAGACGATAATACGAAACAACAGTAACTAATGTGCAAACGATAATCCAAAAATATAACAGTAATTCATGTACAGACGATAATACGAAAAAACAGTAACTAATGTGCAAACGATAATACGAAAATATTACAATAATTAATGTACAGACGATAATACGAAAAAACAGTAACTAATGTGCAAACGATAATACAAAAATATAACAGTAATTAATGTACAGACGATAATACGAAAAAACAGTAACTAATGTGCAAGCAATAATCCGAACTACTCTTTTTTCAAATAATTCTGTAACCAAAAGTGTTAATGAAACAGACATAGCGTGTAGACGGAGACGCTGTTGTAAATTCTCAGAATTCTTGGTGACGTAGACTTGGAAATCGAATTGAACCTATTGGCTATCGAAGTGCAAACGAGAGTTACTCATCACGCTCACCTATTAATCTTACTTCTGCATTCTAACTTTCTTTTGATACCACGTGGAGGCGCGGTAGCACGGTTGGGAGAACATCGGATTAGTAACCGGAGGGTTGCGGGATCGAATCCAGCCAAAGATCGACGTGTGCACAGGGAATGGTACACGTTTAATCTGAAGTGGCGTCAAATATCCTCACGTTTGCGTAGTGTGAAGGTTCCGAGAGTGAAGTGTCAGATCAGGTTTTGATCTCATCATCTGACCGTGGTTTGAAATGACGAGACTTTGTCCTTGGATCTTTCCCTGTCGGAATGATCCTGGACAATCTCTAATAGACAATTGTGTTGCTCCAGTGAGACGGTTAATTAACTACCTGCCTACATACTTGGATCTTCATTCCCCTAGGAGCAGTAGATAGGTTTTGTGTCTACAAGAAATCTCGTCCTTTGGAAATTGGTCGACCAACCGGTTAAGGTGTTAACCTCTAGATCGGAAGGTTCCTGGTTCGAATTCGGGTCAGTGCATGGATGTTTGTAAGAGTATGGTGTAGAGGCCGGCTGGTGCACCTCACATCTGTCGTGGCCGAAAGTCCTCAGGTTGGGTTAGTGTGGAAGTTTAGAGAGTCGGGTGCCAGCTCAGATATTGCCTCGTCATCTGATCGTAGTTCAAAATTACGTGGTGTTGTCCTAGGATCTTTCCCTCAGGGGATTGATCCCGAACCGTCGTCAACATACCGTTCTGTTGCTCCAGTACGACGTTAATTAAGACACCAACCATCCTACCTTTGTAAAATTGACCAGATCTTCGACAAGAAATCTGGTAGATAGAGGGTTAATGCCGATCAGTGTGATCAAAAACTGTCGCTTTGGCCAACGCCACCAATTTGCACTGTCTCCGGAACCCACCATCCACCGCGATCCATCAAAGTCACTGAGATTTCACTTACGCCAAGAGAAACAAAAAAAAAAGTTCTGTTTGCAACGTATACGCGCTCACACGAATTCTCTGAAAGCCATAACCGCTTCTTGACGAACCCAAACCCGAGTAGCTGACGAAACTTCCGCCGCAAATCAACCGGGAAATATCCACTATCGATCAAAGTCAAGCCCGAAGAGTTTATATCGATAGAGATCCCTAACTACTGGACATTCCCGAGAAGAGCGTAATCCCGTTTTTCATCTTGATTATGAGCGATTACTTTTGGTTGAGGAACGAAAGGGATTTGGATAAGTCTCCAATCCCCTGGAGATAGTTGGTTCATAAGCTGTTCCCTAATTGGCCTGGAAGTATGTTTTTATTAACCTCCAATCACACACAGAACAGATTTAGGTACATATCAGTATGTCTCCAACTTTTCTGGGTGCCATGGATATAAAGTTCTGGTCCTTAATGATCCGTGTTGCTTTTTGTGAGTTTTATTAAGGACTGGCGAAAACAGGATCGCTCTGAAGATGCGGACGGGAAGTTTAATGATGAGGTAAAAAAAAAATGCCACTGTGGTGATTCTTGTTAGAATTCTTATTGCGGTACGCCCATTAATTTACAGCGTGTTTCATGCTGTAGATTACGGTTGGGTGCGCTTGTGGAAGCTGAGATTGATTTTGACTTTACAATGTTACAAGTTTATGGTTTTGGGTGGGGAAAACGTAGATGAACGTAACGTGCTATATTTAAATGGTGCATGCAACGAGAAAATAAGCACGAAAAACTAACTTTCCCTCTAGTTTTTTAAGCCCTACGATATATCGCGTTCATTGGGGACAAGAAAACTATATTTTATTAATCAAAAAAACCTTTTTGAACTATCTTCCCTTCACTGAAATGACAACCGCTATTGTAATAACTTCAAACTGTATTTAGTCATCCTGGTACTTCCGGTGGCTTAATGGGTTTGTTCTTTTATATAAAAGTAAAGTGTCCAACGGTAACCTTTTTATGTGACCAGGATGCGATATTCCACATTGACTAACTCCCGGGCACTCGCGTCGCCAAGCTTGCCAAACCAGTCGAATTTTTAAGCTGTCTGTCGTTCCGCGGTAATCCCTCCACCACAAATTGGCAACCCACGTCCTCATGTTAACGCGCCCGTCTCGTACCGCGAACTATTGTTTGTTTGTGTATTATCCAGAGGCTTGATTATCAATTATCATGGAAGATAGACACGTTTAAAGACAAATATTTAGGCGAGTTGAAGATGGAATTCTTTCTTACACTTACGAAAAAAATCGTTTTTGATGTGCAATCCAAACTGAGGAGGAAATAGAATTTTGGAAAGCTTCAGCTCACTAACCAACACGTGTTGGATAGAGTGCCTTCGTCGCAAGAATTTGAACAGGTGAGTTTTGTTTTGAAATTGATTTCGCGAAGTGGTGTCGCACAAAAACGGGTGCAAACAAAAAGTTATAGCAAAACATTAAATTCACCGTAAACAAACAGCGCGCGATCACTGCGGTTCACGAATAATCTCATGAAACACGAGAAAGCGCGAGGTTGGCAACTGGGATTGGCGTAGTTGCGAAATCCTTGGCGACGCGAGTGCCCGGGAGTTAGTCAATGTGGAATATCGCGAACAGGATCATGTGACCAAAATGAGTGGTAACGTGACTCTTAGTCTTCTTTCGTCTTCCGCGCGTAAAATCAACATTTGTCATCTGATTGGTCTACGAGACGGGAGAATTGATATATGATCTATTGATATCCCATCTATTGATACATGATCTGATTGGTCCACCTACACAGTAGCAGACTTTGGCACTTTCACCATTTTTGTCGCCACATCAGAAACATGTATTCTCACATCAACCCATCGTCATCTGATGGTAGTTCAAAATTACGTGGTGTTGTCCTCCGATCTTTTCCTTAGGGGATTGATCCCTGACCGTCGTCGAGAACCCGTTGTGATGATCTAGTACTAGGTTAATTAAAATTACCTAACCTCACCTTACCTCACATCAACCCTGTCATAAGATGTTATATCGCTAAACGAACGATAACATCTCAAATTGGCCAACCAAGTCAATTTTTCAGTCAAGTTTCAAGTCGACATGTTGGCCACAGTTCCCACTCAGTTGCAACGCTGTCTAATAAAACTTAACGTCTATGATTGGTCCACTTCATTAGCAACCTACGAGTTGTATGCGACACAGGTTCGAATCCTCCCTGGGTGTATCCCTCTATGTTCAATTAAAGCCTTAACCATGTATCTATCCATTTATTTGACATTGTTGGATCAAATGTGAACTTCCGCCATGAAAACCCATCCAACCTGGATTTTCTGACACGAGATTGAATATTTTTTAGCCTTAGATTTATGTTAAAAGCAAGGAGACTTAGCATTATTCTACGCGGAAATAAACGACCTTGTGACCAAGGGCAAACGTTGGCTAAAAGTATTTTAATAATGATTGTTAACTCTCTTCGGGGAGGAATATTTCTTAACTTTTAAGACTTGAGTCAGTCAAACTTTTAAAAATCTTATTATTGTTGACCGTTTATAGCAAGTAAAAAAAGAGCATGTGTTTGGGATTTTAAACTCAATTTTAGATTGTCTATAAACATATTTCACTAACGTACGTGATACAGTAGGCCAGTTCTGTTGCACTAACTAATTAACTAATCATATCTAATGAGCATCTAATGGGCAAGCGTAGGCTGAAAGTATTGTAATGATAACAGTTAACTCTCTTCGGGGAGGAATATTTCTTAACTTTTAAAGACTTGAGTCAGTCAAACTTTTAAAAATCTTTTTATTGTTGATCGTTTATAGCAAATAAAAAAAGAGCATGTGTTTGGGATTTAAAACTCCATTTCAGTATGTCTATAAACATATTTCCCTACGTACGTGATACAGTAAACCCGCTGTGTTGCACTAACTAATTACCTACATCTAATGACGATAGATCCCGCCGATGTAACCACCAGAAGGGTTAAAATCAGCATTCAAAATTTCTAGCAACAAAACCTGCGAGGTAGTAGTAAAAGTTTTGTTTTCGATTTTCTCTGTCACACACACCCCCAATCGATTTCCAACCGTTGATCTCCATAAATACCGCTCTCTGAGTTTAATCTGCGTGAACGGGAAAAGCAGTGATTTCGAGAGACATCAAACACCCCGATCGCCAAACAATCCGGTTCCTTAACTAGCCGTGTCTTTCCAACAGGTGGCTCAACGGCGAGAACCCCATCGACCCTCCTTCTGCCCGAAGACGAACCCACACCCACATTTGTCTGCGAGCACCGGGCGCGAACGTACAAACAAAACAAACCGAAGGGTTGGGCAGCCGCATTGTTCTGGGGAAGGGGGAGGGTCAATTAGAAGCGCTCGTCACCCGGTGGGGAGTTTTTCGGTGCGTGAAATGAAGAAAGTGGTCGTATGCCCGTGCGGGTAATTGGCCGGGCGCTTCGTGAGGTATGAGAAGACACCGCATTGGAGGGGGGTTGAGCCGGGAATCCATTGCCGATTTCGAGCCCTTCTAAGACGCAGGGCCGGGTCTCAGGCTCTACAAGTGGGTGTGATGAAATTGTTTCTGATGGTTTTTAAATTGTTTGGAAAGGCGTTCGCAAACACCGAGAAAAAAGCTGCTGGTAATGTTAAAAAGAGTAGCGAGGAAGTAGTTGAATTGACGTCGGAGGACCCGTCAGTTGACGACGTTAATACAACGGGTTATAGGCGAAGGTCGTCCGGAATCAGTCCTGGAGAGACAGATCCGAGGACAGCATCTAGTAATTTTGAGCCCCTGTAGGTAATTGGTAATTTGTAATTAACGTCGTACTAGAGCAACACAACGAGCTGTCCGGGCATTGAGGACGGTCCGGGTTCAATCCATTGAGCCGCAGTAGAGTAACACAACAGAATATTTGGAGAAGGTGCAGGATCAATCCCAAAGGCAAAGACCCGATAACGGTAATGGTAATTTTAATTAACGTCGTACTAGAGCAACACAACGAGCTGTCCGGGCATTGAGGACGGTCCGGGTTCAATCCATTGAGCCGCAGTAGAGTAACACAACAGAATATTTGGAGAAGGTGCAGGATCAATCCCAAAGGCAAAGACCCGATAACGGTAATGGTAATTTTAATTAACGTCGTACTAGAGCAACACAACGAGCTGTCCGGGCATTGAGGACGGTCCGGGTTCAATCCATTGAGCCGCAGTAGAGTAACACAACAGAATATTTGGAGAAGGTGCAGGATCAATCCCAAAGGCAAAGACCCGATAACGGTAATGGTAATTTTAATTAACGTCGTACTAGAGCAACACAACGAGTTGTCCGGGCATTGAGGACGGTCCGGGTTCAATCCATTGAGCCGCAGTAGAGTAACACAACAGAATATTTGGAGAAGGTGCAGGATCAATCCCAAAGGCAAAGACCCGATAACGGTAATGGTAATTTTAATTAACGTCGTACTAGAGCAACACAACGAACTGTCCGGGCATTGAGGACGGTCCGGGTTCAATCCATTGAGCCGCAGTAGAGTAACACAACAGAATATTTGGAGAAGGTGCAGGATCAATCCCAAAGGCAAAGACCCGATAACGGTAATGGTAATTTTAATTAACGTCGTACTAGAGCAACACAACGAGTTGTCCGGGCATTGAGGACGGTCCGGGTTCAATCCATTGAGCCGCAGTAGAGTAACACAACAGAATATTTGGAGAAGGTGCAGGATCAATCCCAAAGGCAAAGACCCGATAACGGTAATGGTAATTTTAATTAACGTCGTACTAGAGCAACACAACGAGCTGTCCGGGCATTGAGGACGGTCCGGGTTCAATCCATTGAGCCGCAGTAGAGTAACACAACAGAATATTTGGAGAAGGTGCAGGATCAATCCCAAAGGCAAAGACCCGATAACGGTAATGGTAATTTTAATTAACGTCGTACTAGAGCAACGCAACGGGCTCTTGACGACGGTCCGGGATCGAGCCCCAAAGGGATAGATCCGAGGACCCCACCACGTAATTTTGAACCATGGTCAGATGACGAAACAACATCTGAGCTGGCACCCCACTCTCCAAACTTCCACTCCAACCCAAGGTGAGGACTTTCGGCCACGACAGATTTAAGGTGCACCAGCCGCCTCTACACCATACGATTACAAACATCCATGCCCGGACCTGGATTCGAACCAAGAACCTTCCGATCTCCGAATCACTTGCGAATTATGCGAAAACACGTTTTACCACCTGTGAGTGAATATGAATATGTTTCAAGCCGAACTAGGTTGTGGGGAAGAAGTGGAATATTACAAATGGGGGCGTACTGAGTCAGTATACTGGAGAAAATTACTAAATCCGAAAATGCATAAATTGTTTGGAAGACAGTCTGGTATTGGTTCAGACTAATTAAAGTTGTGACTTCTTGAAACACCAAAAATATTTCTGGAAATGAAGAAAAAAAATGGTAGGTTGAGACCAGAACACACCTGCATATTAACTGATAAATGACCCACTCACGGGATATGCAACAACATATCTTCAGTCCTTATTCGCCGCCCAATCGGCTGGTGCACTTTAAATGTGTCGTGGCCTCAAATATCCTCACGTTATGTTGGTGTGGAAGTTTGGAGAGTGGGGTACCAGCTCAGGTATTACCTCGTCATCTGACTGTGGTTCAAAATTACATGGTGTTGTCCTTCGATCTTTCCCTTCGGGATTGGCCGACCAACCGGTATAGTGGTTTAGGTGTTAGCCTCTAGATCGGAAGGTTCCTGGTTCGAATCCGGGTCCGGGCATGGATGTTTGTAAGCGTATGGTGTAGAGGCGGCTGGTGACCTTAAATCTGTCGTGGCCGAAAGTCCTCACGTTGGGTTGGCGTGGAAGTTTGGAGAGTGGGGTGCCAGCTCAGGTGTTGCTTCGTCATCTGACCGTGGTTCAAAATTACGAGGTGTTGTCCTCGGTTCTTTCCCTTAAGGGACTGATCCCGGACCGTCGTCAATAGCCCGTTGTGTTGCTCTAGTACGACGTTAATTAAAAATTACCATTATTAGTCCCTTGTTCGTAGTTAAGTAATCCCTCGATACATAACGCATTTAAGGGGATAATAAGAGATTTGAACTTACGTAATAATAAAATTTGGGTAGGTCGGCATTTTTAATTAACGTCATACAGGAGCAACACGACGGGCTATTGACGACGGTCCGGGATCAATTTCCCAAAGGGAAGATTCGAGGACAACACAACGTAATTTTGTATCACTGTCAGATGACGAAGCAAAACCTGAGCTGGCACCCCATACCTTCAATCTTCCACACCACGCCAACGTAAGGACATTTGAAGCCACGACGGATTTAACGTGCACCAGCCCAAAGAAATTTAGGAACAATTACTTCAATAGTCTCTGGAGGAAAGGTTGTCAGCATGATACCGCTTAGACAACCAAGTAATAATTGTTTATCTGTAGCATCCGACTTGGGAGGGTCATGTACCCGATTCCGTGTTAATATTACATGTGGTCTTGCATTTGAAACTGATATCTAACTTTCTTAAACCGTGGTTCAAAATTACGTGGTGTTGTCCTTCGATCTTTCCCTTCGGGATTACTCCAGTGCGACGTTAGTTAACGACCCACCTACCTCGACTTTCTTTAAAGGAATAAATGAAATTTTAATTAACTTTCTAATGAAATTTTGTAGTGTGAAAAAATATTTGTTTCGTTTTCGTTCTTTGATTCAATAAATTCTGTTCAAGTACATTAAACGTACCTCGTATCATGCCTGCGGTTTTTGTTTTTTCCAAGAATTTATGAATGCGACAGTTTCAACGAAATGTATGACTAAGGACAATTATGTAACAGCGGAAAGCGTTCTTTAAACTATGGAGTCATCACTAGATTATTGCATCATTGACTAGCCTATTTTTGTGCGTGAATCGGGATCATAAGTGGTACTATTAATTTTTTTATTTTGACATAAGAATACCGTTGGTTTACGGAATATTTCAAATACATATTTTTATTTCGAGAGTGGTCCGTCATCTAACTGACGCCCGGAGTCCAGATGCGGCGATCTGGTGCGCTCTTTGGTAACAGGTGTTATGTATTACAGTACTATGTCTCAAATCCGGACGTTTTGCTAAACAGCGTTTTTTTTCTCTCACTTTTTTCCGTCTTTCCTACGATTTCTAAAGAACAAGGAGTAAAACCTGGACCTATTTGATGAAACAACGCAAAATAAAGGACATGTTCAAAGTAAATACCACACAGCAAAATTAGAAGATTTGCAAGTAAAATCTATATATATAATTCTCTTACGTGGCACGCAAAAAAGACGTTATTAGTTATCGCGTTTTGGCAACATTGTACAATTGTTTGTTTATCGCGAAGCCTCGCGCTTCAATTGAATTTATAGCGTTATCGGATGAAATTTTATTGGAAAAAAAAAGGAAATTTTAATGAGCTGTGCAGTTAATAATAGAAATCAAACAAAGCGGAGGATCTTTTCAGGGATATTTTTAAAAAAAGCTCCTTTTCAGGGTCAACAATTATAGTTCAACAAGACGCTTGCACTACAACTTTCGATTACAAACTCAATGAAAAAGCGTGGGTGGCTCAAGTGCAGGTGTAAATGTACATACAAACAACATGCTGGGTATTCAATTTCCAAATCAGCGCTCACATTTCGAGTCAAAATTTGCTCAAAGTTTTCATTTGAATTCTGATTTTAGAGGTACTGTATATATATTTTCTGAAAAACAGCAAAAAATTTAGATTTGAAAAATATTTTTTTCAAATATCATATATTGTAAACAATTCCTTCTGCTAGCACACATGTCTTCATTGATGCGAGCGAAGCGAGCTTTGGTTCGCGCAGCGATCCAATGCGGATTGCGAAGCAATCCTCCGGGGGTTGGCGAGCGTTAACGAGCAGGGGGCGGGCCCACTAGTGTGTTGTAT
This sequence comes from Metellina segmentata, assembly GCA_947359465.1. Lineage (NCBI taxonomy): Eukaryota > Metazoa > Arthropoda > Arachnida > Araneae > Tetragnathidae > Metellina > Metellina segmentata. The sequence goes on from OX375880.1 coordinate 108,357,150, forward strand.
TGTATTAAAAAGTTGTTTTCCTTTTTAAAATTATTCTTAATTATATATATGCTATTTTACTATTGCAAACGCAAAATTCGCGCGGGGAAGGGAGGGTAGATCAAGTTTTTCTTTGACAAAAAAAATGCAAATAATTCGAAATCCGGAAAAGTCCGAAATTAGGATAGGCCGAGGTCAGGAGGATTCCGGATTTTGGACTTTGTGCTATATAAATCTTTTTCAATAGGTTTTGTAGGGGATATTTAGGCCCGGTGCACACATCCGGTGTCTCAACGTGAGGCATCGAAGCCCAACTATGCACACATAACCGTGAAATGACGCAAATTCTCATTTCGCGCCATTTGCGATAAATATGCTATCGAAGAAAACGTGTTTATTTCGCTTAGTGTAAAAAAAGTATGTTTCGTAACAAAATAGACGTTACTGGATACAACCATTTATTAATTATTATTTATATTAAATTTATATATGAAAACAAGGTACTTCAGGACGGAGAAGCGTTTGCAGCGAGCTGCGGTGCCGTGGGGAACTGCGGTACAGATTGCACGAGTTGGACGTGCGTCGCAGCAGCGTGCGCTGAAAGCATGTGTGCACTACTCCATTGGATCTAATGTATCTCAGACTGCACTTGCGTTGCGGCAGCGGCGTCGCACGTTGAAAAACCGGATGTGTGCACCGTGCCTTAAATTGTTGGTTGCCGTGTTTATTCATTTATAACTAAGATATTTTTTACCTGTCAAATCAAAGTAAAAAAACTAGTAAGAAAATTAACAAATCTTTTGTTTTCAAATTGAACAAGAATCGTATACCTACTAATCGTGACGTCATGTAAGGTTTGCGTACCAGTCAGACGACTTTATAAATCTAGGAGGTAGTGGCGGTTTGTAATAGTGCTTTTTATAAACGTTTTTACACACCTTAATTAAACATGTTTTGATTTGTAAATTTTATTTATTGTTATGAAACATAATTCTACAAATCATTACGTATTCAATCAAATATTTAAGGAAAGTTGGTCGAAATATACTTTTCCCGCTACGAAATTACCCCTGTCTAATGATATTCGCAGGAAATAGACAAATCATTAAAATCTAAGTCCTAAATAATTTTTCTGCACTAGGTAATATACCGGAACACATAAATGCAAACAGAAACATAATTCCAATCCTTAAAAAAAATGCAGAATTCTGAAAAAAAAATATATGTATCTATTCAAACGTGTTGAATTTCGACTTCATGAATATATTGTGAAATATAATAATTCGATAAAAGACTTTTCAATGATATTTATAAAGACAGTACTGATTTATTCACAAAAAGAACACATATTTATAATACATTACATGGGAATCTTCAAATATGACCGCAACATCTCGCTGTCAACTCAAATACCTAAACACAGAATTCTAAATCAAATTAAAAAAGTGAACATTAATCCGGACGTGGCCAGATACCATGTAGCAAAATTACGCTTTTGTGATCTGAGTTTTTCTTTGGGCATATCATGTTCCATTACAAAATGTAAGTTATGTAAAATTAAATGTTTTAAATATTCTTTCTACAATCAAGTATTTATAAATTATCCAATATTTGTTATTTACAGTTTGTAAAAAAAAAAAAAAGTTTGTTTTGACATTCTTTTCCCTTAAGCCGAATCCTTTTTTCACTAACTGTCCTACCACTTAGGGGGAAAAAATCTTTGATTTGACGGATGTTTTTTAAATTTTTACAATGGTAATTTTCATTCAAAATAAATCATCGACAACGAATAAACATCGATGTTAAACAAACATCAGCTCCAATGAGTCGATTGTAAATAAATCGATGTTTTTTATAAAACATCTACATCGATGGCGCATCACAATGTGTCTGCCGACGGACTAGTAGGGACTAGTGCCTAGTAGGGACTCCGCCGTGATCTCAAATATTGTGGACGTTTGGAGAGTGGGGTACCACTTCAAGTGTCAACTCGTCATCAGATCATAGTTAAAAATTCTGCGTTGTCTTCGGACTTTTCCATTAGGAATTAATCCAGGACCGTCATCAATAGTCAACTGCGAAGATCATTTCTACTTGTCTCATGTCACATTATTTTTGTATTGAAAACCCTAACAAAAAACCTTCTAGTTAAAATGCATTCAGAGATGACTTATACAAAACCGAGAATCAAACACTTTTGATATTCTTGCATTCGAGCTCAGTAAACTTGCTTCGCGTTTCATAAATTGACATTAAATAGCGATCCTAACACCCATTTACTCACTCATGTGGGTTTCTTATTATTTCGAAGCCACTTTCTCCGCAAATTGCCGACTCTTTTTGCGAAGGCTGACATTTCCAAAGCGGAAATTGCTGAGTAGGCCCTAATCGTTTCGGAAAGACCTTCAGTCAGTTGTTCCCATTTGCAGAAACAACTGGCTCGATGAGATCGCGCAAACAAGACGGATAATGTATGCAATTACGTTTGAGGAGACAATGTCATTATTTAGTGTGATAGTCAGTAGCGCCATCTCTGATTTTTAAACGAGACTACATGCTACTGAAAATTAGAGTTAGGGGTGTCGCTCTAGGCTTATTGGGGGTCAATTAACGTGTGCAGGTGTCATAGCAGTGAGATTTTTTTTTTCAAATGGACATGAAAACATTACTTCTTGTCTAGAATAAACAAAAAAGAACTTAGAAATGTTTGGTAATGTTGGTGAATGACTGTTGTGGCATCAAATCAGTGGTCGTGTCTTCAAAAGTTTAATTCAAAAATATTATAATCAATTTTCTAAATAAATTTTTGCACCTTTATTTTCTGTTTTCAAAAGTAATAACATTCGCTCTATTTTTAGAGCATTCTACTTCACTGCGGTATTTTATCCATATAGTCTTTTCCGGATAAATAAGTTAAATCTGTCGTGTTTTTTCACGTTGACGTGTTATGGCAGTTTGGAGAGTTGGATGCCAGCTCATGTGTTTTTCTCGTCATCTAACCACATAGTTCAAAATTACGAGGCGTTGTCCGTTCTTTCCTTTCTGGATTGAACATGAACTGTCGCCAACAGCCCGTTATATTACGCCAGTGCGACGTTAATTAACTACCTACCAATAACTTTGGACTTTAAAAAAAAAAGGGCCTAATGAATACTTTTTCAAACAATCGCCCTTAAAGAGTACTTTTTGAATATTATAAAATCAAGTCCGCCATACCAGACCAATCTAGGACATAGTGAAAAGAAGATACATCCAGAAAAAAAAACACAATATTATTAAATATTTCTGAAATGTTGCCCCTCTAGCTATTGGTTCCTGGAAACGCTGACCAAGGCTGCTCCTGGAGTATTATAGCTGGCCACGTGCAAACACGAACAAACCATTCCTCCGCTCAAAAATATTTTATTTCAAACAATCAAGAGTACTTTTTGAATATTGCAATGTGTCAAGTCAGCCACATCTGTCCGCCAAACCAGACCAATCGAGGACAAACTGAACACATTTCGCACTCGAAGTTTCAATTAGAAAGCTTCAAAATAAACTCGACAAGATTCCAAGATTTGGACTGTATTCGTCTCAGGTAACACGGAAACTCAATTGATAGGAGCTCTGATAGTCAGGGATCTGCTGTAATATTCAAAACTCAACAATGTAGAATAATTTATTTATGACCTTTTTTAAGTTGGAGGTACACATCAAACGTCCCCCGTTTCCCCCAGGTATATCTGAGGACGTGTAAGTGAAAGCCCAGATCCTCCATCCCTCCCAGGAACGGCCCTGAACTTGGTCCTGTGGACCCTTTTGGGACGCCTCTAAATGAATTATTTTTCCTTCGGGAGTGATCCCTGATCACCGCCAATAGACCTACCTAACAACCTACCCCTTTCACAGCACTTTTAACTGTGTTTCACACAGCTCGGACTAAACCTTGCGCCACTAACTCCAAAACAGCCAACCTAAATTTTTCTGGGGACGGGTCAATGAAAGCGCTGAACACCCCTGCTGCTGATCCCAATGGACCCCTTCAGCGTCGCCCCTGTATGAGTAATAACTGTGTCTTTATGAGACACGCATTTTCCCGTCGTGTCTACCCTATATCACTATATCAATTAGAATCATCCTACCGTTCTCGTAGCTGTAGAATTATTTCCACCCATACTACAAAGGCCGTCGTAAGATGCGTGAGACATAATCGTCAAGATGCCACACAGAAGAAAGACGGATAACGCCGGCTAAATTGTTTCCTGTTCTTTCAAGTACGTCCATTTGGAACCCCCAGAAGAATGCGGACAGAATAAATACCACCCCCTTCCAAGCGAAAGTGAGACCCATATGCCCCAAATTCTTCTGCAAACACCTTAGTAAGTCCTTCGCAATGGCGGAATCGTATGTGCCGATGCTAAGCCTCCTTTTTTATGAAGAAGCACGTTTAGGGGGGAGGGCATCGGATTGTTCGGGAAAGAGATTTGTGCCCGTAAGTGGTATCGACGCGTGGAATTGCCGAGACCAGATGGTTAATATCGGGGACTATAGATCCGAGTTCTCCGTGGAAATGTATTCGGAAATGAGTTCTGATTAAGGTGATATATCTACCATATCAAGAAGTGTTGAATTATTTACAGTCAAAAGTAAATTTACGTTTCAATCCGTGATTTCCTTGTCGGCTTACCTGGATATGAGTAGGTCTGTAAGATTGCTAATTGAATTTTTGTCGCTCTGGAGCAATATAACGGGCTATTGCCGATGACATCTGTAATTTTGAGCCGCGGTCAGATGACGAGGTCAACACCTGAGTACCCCACTCTCCCAAGTTCCACACCACGCCAACGTCAGGACATTTGTAGCAAGCGTTTATTTATTATGCCCCACGGTACACGACGGTCTGTTACTGGATTGAGTTTCGAACCCTGTGGTTGTTGATCCGCTACTCTACCAACTGCGCTACCCTGGCACCCTTTAAAATGTAATGCTATGGGAGGGGTTATGAGCCCCGTAATTCATTCACTACGCCACTGATATCAAATGTCCCCCTCGAGCGACAAATGTTGATCACATTGGTAAAATCTACGAACAGCATCTAACTTGATGGATGAGCTTTCTCTGTGCTAGCAATTTAAGACCCGGTGCACACATCCGGATTTTCAACGTGCGGCGCCGCTACCGCAACGCAAGTGCAGTCTGAGATACATTAGATCCAATGGAGCAGTGCACACATGCCTCCAGTACTGCTGGTGCGACACACGTCCAACTTGCATACAATTTGTACTGCAGTTCCCCACGGCGCCGCACATGAGTTTCCGTTCTGAAGTACCTTGTTTTCATAAACGAATAGAATATAGATAATAGTTAATAAATGGTTGTATCCAATAACGTCTATTTTGTTTCAAAATGTACTTTTTTTACACCAAGTAAGCGAAATAAACACGTTTTCTTCGATAGAATATTTATCGCAAATGGCGCGAAATGAGTTCCTGCTTCATGTCACGGTTATGTGTGCATAGTTGGGCTTCGGTGCCGCAGTGGCGCCGCACGTTGAAAAACCGGATGTGTTCATCGGGCCTTAGACCGATTTCGTAAATTGCAAGTGTTATTAGTATTATTTTTACAGTAACTCTTCTATATACCGCGCTTATTGGAGGCAAAGGGAGTGTGACAGAGAAAACGTGTTAGTCAGAAGTACAGAAGCACACGTTTTACATTGAGATGTTTATTTAAAACTAGCCTGTGTGGCCAGCACGGCGTCGCCCATGACAGTTTTTTTCGTGGGGTCAGGTGTGACCACTGCTCGCTAACCCCTGTTGACTGCTACGAATTCCCATTTGGATTGTGAAGCAATAGGCTACGAAATCCAAATGAGAATTCGTAGCTCATTGTATAGTAGCCATCACGGCGTTGCCGCAAACCAACACCACGGGCAACGCTCACTGTCAAATGAGACCAAATTCGATTTGCGAAGAGATCCAATCGTCGTGACGTCACAATCTCTTGCGAAAATATAAATATTTAATTGAAAAATTATTTATTAAAAGAAAATCAAATGTGTATAGTGTATCTGTGACCGTTCTTTCTTTTGGTCTGATTTACTAATCCTCTGCCTTGTCGTCCCCCAAGCAGTAACGCTAGTCCATGAGCATATTTCAACCTTTATTAACACTACATCTTGATTACTTGCAATACGAATAATACATACAGGATCATTCAGTCTATCATACACGGTCGGGAATAATCCCCATCGATCTCCAGTGCAAAACAGCGAGTCTCGCTTCCTCGCTGGCCTTCGTGCAAGTCCTCTTTTTTCACCCTTCTCCAAACGGGTTTCCTTTTTTCCCATACCAGAGGGGGGACCCCCGTGGAGTCCGACTCCGTGTCCATAGGTCCTGCCCATACCTGGTGAGGCTACGGGGAACTTTACAGTATCGATCTCTGGTGTAAAATTTTCCGAAGATTTCAAATCCGTTGAAATTTTCAAACTATCTTTAACGATCCCGATTTTACAAAAAAGAACTAAACAATGCCAGTCCAAATTTATTTGTTTTGCTGTCCTTCAATTCAAACGTTTGAGCGCAGGAAATGGAATCTGATTTCTCGATCGCAAAGGAAGGGAAAAAATATAAAAGTTACAATTAAAAAAATATTTATTTAAAGAAAATCCTATTCTTAGGTATCGATCAAATGTGAAAATTTTCGCAGATTTCAAATCCGTTTAAATGTTTACTCTATCTTTAACGATCTAGGAGATAGAAAAAAGAACTACATAACTCCATTTAAAACTTTAGTTGTTTTTTTCGTCTGTTTAAAAATCGTTCCTCTCAAAATGAAACTCTCAAATGAACGTTCGCAAAATTCGTTTGGGCCATGTAAAAGAGTGATATAACTTAACCCACGTTTTATCGAAACGCGACGGAATGAGGATAACCCCTTTCTTATCTTATGTCCTTTCTAATGTAACTTTTCGTTTACCTACTTGAAAATTTTATTATAAGCTTTAAACATCAGATTTTTTTTTAAATTTATCAAATTTTTTAAATATTTGAAGTGAGAGATATCTTGTCTATCAAGATCTGACCAATTTCGCTAAAGACGAGATATCTCGGCAACACTTATTTCATATTTGTTTTGATGACGAGATCCAAATCTTGTTAGTTTTCTTATAATGACGGGATATCTCATTCATCAAGATTTGGTCAATTTTGCTAATGATCAGATATCCCTTCGAGACAATCACCAGTAGTAAGATTAGGAATCAATAAGCTAGAATATTATCAACTTAAGTATATGTGATTGCATACCCAATAGCTTTTGAAAAGGAAAGGAAAATCAAAATATTTGTCGTAAAATAATTCTGCATAAAAAAGACGCATTGATACAATATTAGAACAAAGAAATGAAAGATGTTTGGTCTGGTCCGGGAGCGGGAACAACCATAGTAATAATATTGTGAGGGCTACATTTGTATTGTAAGCTTTTCATATTAGAAAGTAGTTATTTCAAGCCGTTAAACCGCCTAGCTGGTTTTTAAATAAAAACAATTTTAATGCCATAGAGTACGAGGAGACTAGTTTTAAAGCCGTTAAACCGCCTAGCTGGTTTTTAAATAAAAACAATTTTAATGCCATAGAGTACGAGGAGACTAGTTTTAAAGTGACAACTCCAAGACATAAAAGCTGTAAGTATTAAACTTTAAAAAAAAAAAAAAAAAGCGAACCCAACTTCTTTTAATAAAAGAAAAACATTTTCAAAAGAAATTATTTTGTCTAGTAAATTAAGTTTCATTACATAGTCACATAGTCTTTTATTTTAAACTGTTTTGTAAAATTTCTGTAAATAGGTTATGATGTTTCTGATAAAATAATGTTATAACTAACTATAAATGCAACTAATGGACGCATATTGGTTGATTGGAGGAAGATGTCAAAAACATAAAAGCTGTATTAAAGTCAAGAGGCACCCAAACTCTAATTGACTAAAAATAAAAACGCGTTCAAAGGAAATTAATTTGTCAAGGAAATTAAGTTTCATGATTTAGTCTTTTATTTTAAACTATTTTGTTTAATTTCTGTAAATAAATTATGAGGTTTCTGGTAAGATAAATGTTACAAGATACAACTAACGGACACATATTGGTTGAGTGGAGGAAGATGTCAGATACATCACATATATATATATATATATATATATATATATATATATATATATATATATATATATATATATAATTTTTAAAGAACATATATCAATTAGTTAAATAAGATTTTTTATGTTTTTGTATTATGTTACCGCTAAAGTGCAGTAATCAGTTACTCTACAGATTGTCTAGGTAATTGTGCAGATTAACTATGGAGATCCGGAAAAGTGCCGAAAATTGTTTGATTTCTCAAATTACCTAGGTAATCTACAAATTACCGAGATAACCTGCACATTACCTACTAAGCACTCGTTAAAGTGAAAATAAGATATTTGCTGGAACAACAGCAACGTTTCTGTATGCTTAAATTAACATAATGTTATTTATTTATTTTTTCGATATCTAAAGAATCAAGTTAATACAATCACACAATCAACAAATTAGTTGATAGAATCAATCATCAATTTAAAAAAAAGAAAGAAAGAATCAAACGGTTTAAAATATTATTACAATTAGGGAAATTAACATAATGTTATTTATATATTTTTCGATACCTAAAGAATCAAGTTAATACAATCAAACAATCAACAAATTAGTTGATATAAAATCAATCATCAATCAATTAAAAAAACTATGATAGAAAGAATCAAACGGTTATAACAGGCGAAACCAAACTCAAAATGGAGGGAGAGAGGGAAGGTGTAGGGAAAGGAAATGAGAGAAACAAACTTTTGAACTTTAACGATACGGAAGCCGTTAATCTGTACATTACCTAGTTTAAATGCGGAAAACTCTTGATTCCGCACGTTAACGGAGCAGATCAGTTAATCTAAAGATTAGCTATGTAATGTGTACATTAACGGCTTTCGAGCTTTAGCGGTAACATATATACAAATTAAATATTTTATATCGCTTAGGTTTAGAAAGCTGTTGAAATCAATAAAGAGTTTCAAATGAAACAACTACGAGGTGTATGAGGCTTAGTTTAACAAAAAAGGTTCGCTTAAAATAAACAAAAAGTATTGTATATAGAAGATTGCGCCGTGGGAAAGATTCTTTAAATAGATAGATAAAAGATTCAAAACCAGATGTCGCACCTCTAACTTCTCTGTAACTGTAACCGGCTGCATCACAGTAGATTCGATTTCTTAATATTCCAGCGTAGAACTGACATGCCTGGCTAGCTCAGTCGGTAGAGCACGAGACTCTTAATCTCGGGGTCGTGGGTTCGAGCCCCACGTCGGGCTATAATATTTTTGTTGCTTCCTCCCTTGTTGCTTTGGAAAAGTGAAAAATTTTTGTGATCCGCCTAGACGTGAAAAATTTATTTTAACGAATAAAAATTTCGTGAAACCGTTCCATAAGTAGAAAAATGGCTTAGTGAGTTCTCTTTTTAAAAATATTGTGTTATCGAACTTGGTACAGTCGGTTAAAAAAGTACCCGAACAACTATTATTGATCCTATTTTCCGGTGTCGCATATACAAACCAAAAGTATCATTCGACTTGGAATAATGTCTATTATAAATAAATAATATGCAATTCATTTTCATAGGGATCGAAGTCTATATTAAATTTTTTATCAACTTTATTTTTTTAAAGGATAACTTTTATTTTCTTATTCTAGTGTCTGATTCTCTTAATCAATATAGATTTTGAATTCTTAATACAGAGCACAAAAAATACCATTCAAATGTTTTGATCTTTCTATTTTTTGACAGGAGAATCTTGACACTTTTCTATTTAACTTTCTTTACCTTCAAGTGGTTTGCTGACAAAACCTAAAATAGGAGCGAATTCGGGCTTTTGCCCATTTTTTTCCATGGGGATACAGATTATGGGTTAGTTGTGTGGTTAAAGTTCGGACCTCTTAATATTAAATAAGTGTTTCAGTCAATCGTAATGCCTTCCAAAATTATCCCATCTCTAATCAAAGCAATTTTTATATTACATTAAACTATCAAATAACTCGAAACAAAATATATGTCCTTTTTCTTTTCAGAACAATATTTTCAAATTATTCATTAATTAATTCCTAATTGGGCAACTTATGAATTGAAACGTGTATGAATTTCAAGTGCAATAAATGCATTAGCGTTTCATATCTAGACATGCAACATTTTTATTTATTCCTTTCCGAAATATGCGAGATAGTCCTTTATTCAAAACTGAATCGTTTTGATATGGGTCATCCTAAACTGGCATGTTGACATATGACACATTCAAAGAAACAATGTGTTCGAATTTTAAGCTGCAAACATTAACACTTCTATCTGTTTATCGAGGTCAAATGTTCCATAAAATGCCAATTCTCATCTGCTATGTCGTTAATGCAGTGCGAATGCGACAATACGCTGAAAGGCCAAATTATTTCTATGGAACATAAGGGGAATAAACACTAAACTATACAAATGTAATTTTGTGGCAGATGAGAACGCTGGTTTGTGAGTTGGATCTTCGTCGCTGTCGGTTTGCGTTGGTTTCATGAAGCTTTCCTATGTTTCGTATAGAGCGTTACCGTATGGTCATTATATGGCCTGTAAAATATTTTTGCATTTTTATTTCTTTTACCCTCCCAAATGGTGCTTTTTAGATTTAAAAAAAAAAAAAAGCACATGAAATTTAAGCAACAAATATTAATTTTTAGAGGTAGCTCAAGGCCATTTTGTTAATTTTTTTCTTTGAAACTGCCCAGCACATAAAATAAGATAAATAAAATCTCGTATCATGAAATTTATTAAAATATGATATTTGGATTATTAGACTGTCATAGCAAAAGCCTTTATAAATATTAAACATTAATGGTTGCAAAGGATGTCCATGCTAAATTAGCTTTTTCGTAATCTGTATATTTGCCTTTTCATGAGTCTTGATTATCTGCAGTTAGAATCATAATTGGGTTCATATCGCGATTATATTCCACTAAAAGTTAGAATAAATAACCTTTCAGCATGATTATTAAATACTTAAATGCTTAGGATTTAATTTCTAATACTTATATTAACCATTCCCCATGTTTCCCTTAATCAATCACCCCAAACTTCTGAGTAGACATAAATATGATTTCGAAAGCTCAATCCTTCATATAAATAGACAAATTTTTTTGTTCAAGTCCTTAAATTTTTTTTCGTATAAAATAATAAAGATCTATATAATGTATTCTTTAATCAATTATCGCGTGCTTTTTTTTTTCGGCATAGAATTTACAGCTGCAATCAGCTATGTGTGAGTATGTGGATGTTATATTAAGCAAGGCATTAGAAATATTTGAAATTTCGAAAAATTGAAAAGATTTGGGTAGTATAATAAAAGGCCACTTTTCTAATTTTTCAGGAAAACAATTTTCAAGTTTAAAACAAATCCAAAATTACGATGGTTTATCTACTTTTCAAGTGGTTATATTATCATAAACTTTTGAGTTATTAGCACTCATTCAAAACAATAAGAAACTGTTTTTATCCCCCTTGACTCTTTTGTTTTTAATTTTTCCAGTAAGGTACATTATTCATGACTGTGTTGCCATCAACAATATTAATTCTCTTAACACTTGAACTCAAAACGTTTTTTCAAACTGAAAAAGTAATATCTTACTAAACTGCAGTTGAATTGTAACATTAATCACAACAGTGGAATCCTAGTTAACGGTGCGGCCTTGGCATGATTTCAACTTTTTTTGCCGCCAAGCCAAATGGTAATGGCTTATCGAAAAGAAAGTCTTTCATTACAGCGAACCGAAATTATAATTAATTTCAAAGGGGGTTAGTGCCTTTTAGGAGGTATAGTGAACTAAAATTGGGCTGATTTTCTATCACAATACATCAATTTTGAATAATTTGTAATAAATTTTACTAGCTCTTTAATTTAAATATTTTATAATCCTAATACACTTTTTTATGATAAAAAAGGTATTATCGAATTTAATATTTTTTTATAAATAATTAAACCCTTTAACCTCAAGTGTGGTCTGAGTTTGATGCATTTTGTTTTAAAATTAAATGACTTCAGGCAACATAATGATAATCTTCTTTTGAAATTATCCACAGGAAAAAAAAAAAAAGCAATTTTTAAGTTAAAAAAAAAAATCCAAAATTACAATGGTTTATCCTCTATTTAAGAGGTCCGTGTTAACATCAACCTTCCAAGTATTAAGTGCTCAATTAAATAATTTAAAAATCTTGTGATAATATTTTGTTTAATATTTTGTAAATGTTTCATTTTAAAAATGCAGACATATCGGTCGGCTCAAAGAAGAGACTCATTAACTGAAGAAAATAATTTTTATTGTATGGCTGTATAGTGACCCCGGGAGCAGAAAGTGCTCAAACTACGACGTACGTCGCAGTACAAAGTCTTTGCAGAACAATTTTTCCTTAATTTTATCAAAATTTTGGCCGATTTTTTTTATCCTAAGTTACGATGTTCTGCAGTGCAAAGCTCGCTCCTTGCCACACCTTTTTTTTCTTTTCTACAGCTACGGAAAAACCTCCTTACACTGCCCAAAATACCACAAACACTTTATATAAATAACACATCTTCTATGTCAATGACAAAATATTTAACTTCAAAAATTAACGACAGAATTAAAAATTCTGAAAGTATGCCTTGGTTTTAAATAAAGTAAGTTAATTAATTTTTTGATGTTTTATTACAAATATGTAATACATATTTAGCCGATAATTGTGTCTTACGTCTGTTTTTGATTTTACTGCAGTTTTCAAAGTTCCGTCAAAATGCCTGCAGAACAATTTATTACAATTACTTGGAGTTGTGTTGCATAACACTGAATATAAGGACTAAAGAAATTGAAAGTTATAAAATGCTTATAATTATTTTAGGAAAAATTATAAGCAGTTTTATGTGATATATCTCTTAAACAGATTACAATGTGACTAAGATTTTCTCATCATTATGAAAATAACCATTTAGTTACTCCGAAAAATGTCAGGTAATGAGTTTCTGATAAAATCCAACGATATTTCCGTGGCTTATAAAATTACCCAGTGTTTCACTTCTACTTTCTGTTTCCAGCACAAAGATATTCCCTTTCTCGATCCAACACATTTTGTAGTTGAAAAACGCGACACAAACATCCCCACAAACCCCCGACACCCTTCCAGGGGACAGCCACAAACAATATCCCCCAACGAACCACTCAATACCAGACGCCCTCTTCTTCAATAGCGCGTCCATATCCAGGGCAACAGAATGCGCATTGTTGTGCAAGGGGTGCCTTTAATCCTGCCGGACACTGGAATGCCCATCACGTGTGACGCGGGGTGAAACACTTCTGTCAACACTTCGTTGCCGGACCTCCCTCCTTTGATTTTGGCCTGACAAAGGGGAATCCGTCTGGAATTCTTTCCTGTCTGGCTCTGAAGAGGTGGATGAGGAGATTTCTCTCTCTTCAATGGGGGCTATCGGCTGTTGATTTAGCCTTAGAGGGATCCGAATGCCGTTGGAATGTGACATGTATTATTCGGTCTTCGAGACGGGGCTCTTCTGGGACCGCGGTTGTTGGGCTCTGTGCTTAATTAGGGCTGATGGAGAGAGTCCATTGTCCGAGGGAGGAGTCGGCGGAGTGAATGCTGATTGCGTCTATGGGCGGTTCTTCAACTTGTCGATTTCGTTAAGAGTAAACTGAAAAAACGATAAATGTGGAAACGGACAGTAACTATTACGCGATTCTAGTTATTTTGGTTGGGATTTTGCGCAGTGGAACGCGTACCTCATTTAACTCTTCAAGTGGTTTCGACATCTCGTTCATCAAGATCTGAGAAATTTTGCCGATGACACTCGATATCGTCCCCAAGATAATATCGAATTTTTGGCTGAAAACTGACCAGATCTTGATCTCTCCATCACCAAAAAATCGACACTGTCTTGGTGACGGCGAGATCAAGATCTGATCAGCTTTTTTTTCTTATAACGAGCTATATCGTCCATCAAGATCTGGTCAGCTTTTTTTTTCTTATAACGAGCTATATCGTCCATCAAGATCTAGCCCGTTTTTTTTCTTATAACGAGCTATATCGTCCATCAAGATCTGGTCAGCTTTTTTTTTCTTATAACGAGCTATATCGTCCATCAAGATCTGGTCAGCTTTTTTTTTTCTTATAACGAGCTATATCGTCCATCAAGATCTGGTCAGCTTTTTTTTTCTTATAACGAGCTATATCGTCCATCAAGATCTGGTCAGCTTTTTTTTTCTTATAACGAGCTATATCGTCCATCAAGATCTGGTCAGCTTTTTTTTTCTTATAACGAGCTATATCGTCCATCAAGATCTGGTCAGCTTTTTTTCTTCTTACATAACGAGCTATATCGTTCATCAATATCTGGTCAGTTTTCCAATATCAATGTAGATATCTCGTCGAGTGAACCACCAGGAAGGTTAACGTCCCGGGAGCAGAAAAAGCTTAAAACTAAGAAGTACGTCGCAGAACAAAGTCTTTGCAGAACAATTTTTCCTTAATTTTATCAAAATTTTGGCCGATTTTTTTTTTTAAATCATAAGTTACGATGTTCTGCAATGCAAAGCGCGTTCCTTGCCACACCTTTTTTTCTTCTCTAGCTACGGAATAACCTCCATACACTGCTCCAAATACACAAAAATTTTATAACTAACACATCTACTATGTCAATGACAGAATATTTAACTTCAAAAGTTATCGACAGAATTGCAAATTCTGAAAGTATGCCTTGGTTTTTAAATGAAGTTAGTTAGTTTCTATGTTTTATTGCAAATATGTAATACGTATTTAGTCGATAATTGTGGTTTACGTCTGTTTTTGATTTGACTGCAGTTTTCAAAAAATTCGAACAAAATGAATGCAGAACAATTAAAACTGCTTGGAGTTGTGTCGCAGAAAACGGAATATAATTCTGCATCTTGGGTTAACGTTATCATGAAATTCCGAATTAGTGGGAAATTATACTCCGATAAATGCTTATTCGATCTTGAAAGGTTCCTATTTGCGATTGCGATAACAGATGTCTATAAATCCGATTTGTTCTTTGGATTCGAATCAGTTTTCAAAATTCGGATAAAATGCCTGCAGAACAATTAAAACTGGTTTGGAATTGTGTTGCAGAACACTGCATATAATTATACACCTAGGGTTTACGTTATCATGAAATTCCGAATTAGTGGGAAATTATACTCGGATTAATGATTATTTGATTTTGAAAGGTTCCTATTGCGATTGCGATAACAGATGCCTATAAATCCGATTTGCTCTTTCGATTAGAATATTCAAAAAGTAATGAAGGGCTGAGTTGTATTCAGGAAGAGAGCAAACGACCCTCATATACTTCCGAAATTATTTTGGAATATTTTTGTGTACTACTTCACCGCCAACTTAACCTTCCGTATGGTTTCGACGAGATATGTAGTCTATCTAGATCTGACCAATTTTGCTAATATTTGACGAGCTATCTCGTCATCAAGATTCTACGAGTTTTTGCTGATGACGAGAACAGGATTGTGTCAGTTTTCTTCCACTGGACGAGATATCTCGTTCATAAAGATATGGCCAGTTTTGCTTAGGACATGATACCTCGATGAGACAAGGAGGATTAAGCAAATCATTATTGTATTACAAGATTTATGAACCACTTAGCATTTACATAGTACAACTAGGGTTGCCAACCGTCCCAGATTGTCCCGGAATTTATGATGCTGTCCTAAATACCGGTTAAATGTCAAATTGCCCCGGAATTTCCGAGAAAGCTATCAACCTTCAACCCTCTATTTCACCTACACTCTAAAATAGTTATTTCTATTGCACTTCTATTTGTGTCCATCCACTGAACGTCCGTTGCCCCACTACTATCCAAAGCCAATACTATGTATGACAGTCTGTTCAGAGCTGGACCATCGTGAAGAAACGGTAACAGTTGCCTTTCAATTATATTATACTGAATTTGAATTTTATTTTTTTAATTGTTCTGGAAACGAACACACATTTTCATATTCGACTTTCTTAAAATAGAATTCGGAACACTCTCGGTTCGGTATAAATAAATAAACACGAACAATATTTCTATTTGTATCGAACATTACCATTTTTATTTTTTAACAGTTTGAATGTCACAAGACGTTAGGTTTAGATTAATTATTAAAAACATAAAAATAACTGTTAATATTTTTTACATATATTTTGTACATGTAAACAATTTCCTTGGAAAACTAGTTATGTTATGTTAAGTGATTGCTCAGTGGAGAAAAAATACTGCCAAATTATATACACTACGTGTCTAAAAAAGTGTAGCAGCTGAAATTTAAGCGTTAAGTTTTCGGACGATGATAATTCGATGAGTATTGCAGATATTTGCATAAATGTTTGAGCAATGCAAGATCGAAATTTCGTCGTTACGCCATGCGATTGTTTAGTTCGAAGTAAGCATAGCTGAAAGCGATAGCTGTGGTATTGGTCTGCACGAAATTGGGAAAAAAAATGTAAAGACGTAGTTGCAATTTGTGGCGAACTGTTCAACGCATAATTAAATCTTGGAAAGATGGCGGTGAACCATCCAGTTCGCGAAATATTTGCGGTCGAAAATCATCCTGAACGAACGTGATCGGCTATCGCTCTGAAGTGATTAGTGAAAACAAATCGCTAGAAATCAACTGTACAACTCACTGCACTCTTCAATAATGGAAACAAGACAATTTACAGACGCACAATGCGACGAGAACTTAGAAAAGCAGGACTAAGAAGCTGTGTTGCAGTAAGGAAGCCCCTTGTGAGTACCATTAATCGGAAGAAGAGACTGCAATTAGCAAAGTAGCATGAAAATTGGACTGCTCAGCAATGGAGAAAGGTAATGTGGTCCGATGAGTCACGATTTACGCTTTTTCAAAACGATGGACGCATCAGGGTTCGAAGAGAGACACATGAAGCATTGGACCCTACATGTATCGTTACCACTGTGCACTCGTCAGGAAGCAGTGTAATGGTATGGGGCTGTTTCTGTTCGGCTGGACTGGGCCCAGAACATTGTGCATCAACAAAATGAAGTTTGCACAGTACCTCAACATCTTGGATGATCAGGTTTTGCCAGCAATGGACTTTTTCTTACCTGACGACAGTGGTGTATTTCAAGACGATAACGCCAAGGTACACCGAGCTGGAACTGTGAAATCTTGAATCAGTGAGCACGATACATCGTTTACACACATGATTTGGCCACCGCAAAGTCCAAGACTCAATCCCATCGAGAATCTGTGGGACATACTCGAAGAAGATTTAAGGGCGCACATTCCACTCTTCCTTCAACCATCGAGGTTTTGAGAGACCTCTTGTTGCAACTGTGGCCAAAAATACAAATGGACACTGTGCGGAAGCTCATTGCAACAATGCCACGACGAATGAAAGCCGCTATTCGTGCTTAAGGTGGTACAACGAAATATTAAGGTATGGGACTTTTTTTAGACACGTAGTGTATACAGGGTGGTCCCGAATTCATGGTACAAACTTTAATGGTAGGTACAGGACATTGTAACAATGATTTATTGTATAGGAATGTATAGTCGCAAGTGACGCGGTGAGGCGAAAACAGGGGAAATAACGGCCGAAAGGAAAAACAAAGATTTTATTGAAAGCGTTGTTGACAAGTGTCATGTTTACAGTAATTGTTCAAAATTGCGTCCACCAGTATCGATACATGCTTGACAGCGTCGGTGGAGCGATTGGCGTACACGTTCAAAGATGCCTGGTATTTCACGCACACCTGCAGCAGCTACAGATAAGCGAGCGACGAGATCCTCATCTGAGTCAACTGGAGTCTCATAAACAAGATGCTTTAGATGTCCCCATAAAAAGTAATCGAGGCTCGATAAATCGGGAGATCGGGGTGGCCAAGGGACTGGTCCACCACGCCCAATCCATCGAGTACCAAACGTGGCATTCAGGTAATTCCGTACATCAATGCTGAAGTGTGCTGGCGCCCCATCGTGCTGAAACCACGTGCGGTTACGAATGGCGATCGGAACATCATGCAGCAGTTGTGGTAACACTTCTTTCAGAAAAATAAGATAGCTTCCGCCAGTGAGCCGCGTGGGTAGTAAGTATGGGCCAATCAAAAAGTCGATGTTCAACAGCGGCTAGACATCTACTGCCCTCTACCGGCAATGATACCAACCGATCACTCCATTTCTCTTTCCTTTTATTTCCCCTGTTTACGCCTCACCGCGTCACTTGCGACTATACATTCCTATACAATAAATCATTGTTACAATGTCCTGTACCTACCATTAAAGTTTGTACCATGAATTCGGGACCACCCTGTATATATATTTCAGTTTGGGGCAATATATCCCGGGATTGTTTAAGAAAAAATTGGCAACCCTAAGTGCAACATGGTGTGGGGGGCTTCACGATACACCTCTCATACATCGACATACTGTAGGCAAAAACCGTTTATAAAGAGAACAGTTAACTTCGGAGTCGAACCAAAAACCTTTCGATCCAGAAGCCTGCATCGATTGGTCAGCCAATTTCGGAATTAAAAAAGTATAAAAAACACGCTGGAGTAAGTTATGATGGAAAATGAGGAAAGTTTCGTAAATAATCAGATAAGAATTTACAATTCTGTTGATAACTTTTGAAGTTAAATATTTTATCATTGGACACAGAAGATGTGTTATTTATAAAGTGTTGTTGGGGATAATTTCGGCGGTGTAGGGAAGTTGTTCCATAGGTATAGAAAATAAAAAAAGGTGTGTCAAGGAGCGAGCTTTGCACTGCAGAACATCGTAACTTATGATAACGTATTTTTTTATATAAAAAAACGGCCAAAATTTTGATAAAATTAAGGAAAAATTGTTCTGCAAAGACTTTGTTAGTTCTGTGACATACGACACAGTTTTAAGCACGTTCTACTTTCTTTCCACACCCGGGTGTTTGATGATGGTGAGTTGGCTGAAATTTTTATGGCCTAAAGGTCACGCACACACATATTTGGGCAAACAACGTCAAACAATTGGGCATACACGTAGATCAGTAAATCTTTGCTGACTCAGAAGAGAAAAACTAATCCCCAGGGAGGATCCCAACGACGTGCTTCATGAAGGGCGCTCTTTTAGAAAATTAAATGTTTTCAAGAAGAGAGAGCGACTTGCTGAGATTTGCTCGTGTGCAGCTCAGGAACTTGCAATTTCAAGATCTTAATCCCATCAACACTTAAATACGCTACGTGGTTTTCCATGCCCTCATTCTCCGCCACCCGATGAAAACGCAGCAATCCTCACCCACGGATTTTTCATCCCCGTCTCCCGCTAATCCCGTAATCCAGACCCTTCCTTCCCCCTGGAGAGCATCTCCCGCCTGTTGCTCGCAATAGCTTCGTTAGCCGCTGACCAGTGTCCACTTCTCCCTCCCTCCCCGGTCAATTAAGGTCCTATTACTCTGTCAAACGTCCCCGCAACACATGAGTCAACCGTGACTCACGAGAAAGTGACGGATGGTTGGCCCCCCGACCGATTCAGTGGGATTGTGCGCAATGAATAATGCATACAGGACGGTATGAAGTGATTTGATTTGTATAGGTCCCCCTCTGGGGTCAAGTCTATGAAGACTGACGAGGCGTATCTCTTATTGCATTTACCTGTGGGGGTCGGCCCGTGTTTGTGCTGGGAATTAAAGAGTTCCTATTTTAATAACTGCGATAGCTTCCGCGGATTTCGGAGTGCCGTGGTCGATGGTTTCTGTGGGATGGGAGAGGTGAGTGATCTCATCTGAAAGTTGAATACGTGGACAGGACCGTTCCCGAAGGGTGCACTGGGCGTGCACTTGCAGACTGGGAAAATGAGGGTGGCCGAAAGACAGTCACCGCAGAGGTGAAGCCAGACTTTTGACACCTCGCGCATATAAGGCTGATGCAACCTGGGCTCGAAATAGGATTTTGTAGCTGGCAGCAAATATGATCAGCTTTCTTCTAATGAAGAGATCTCTCGTCCATTTTGACGAGATACTTCGCTGAGACAACGAACAGGAAGGTTAATTTATAAATATTCTTAGTATGAATTTGGCAATTAATTGTTGGCTATACATAGATTAACAAGACAGACCTTTGTTAATGGATCTCCAGGATAAAGTCAAACAATCGTGTACTGGACTCTCCCAACAAAGCCCAGTTTTTGAGAGGGGACACCTTAAATATACTCTCTTCTAAATAACTATAGGATGGCCGGTAGATGGAATGGAGAATCGACTGAAACATTGTACTCTTAAAATACAGTTCAAGGTAGATATTGACTTCAAGCTTAATTGCACTGTAAAATATTTTTTTGACAAAAATTTAAAACTTTTCCACCAAACCTCTAGTTTAATAAATATTTCTGAAATACCACTTCTTAAGATACTGGCTCTCCGGGCTTCCACTCATGTCACCCTCATAGCTATGCCGCTGCAGTAACAGCATACCTTCAATTTTTGTACAAAAATTTCACAGTAAAAAATGTTTTGAGTTTTCGCATTTTATTTGTCTTAAGGCCCGCCAGTGGTCGAACGGCTAAAAGTGCCGCTCTTGAAAAACTGGTAGATTTACAATGTTTGAATCGCGTATGTCACAAAGTCAGGTTGGCTAGCTGATCTTGGTTTCTCCAAAATGACACATGAATGCACTCCAGCTTCTACAAAGTCCTCTTGTAAGGCCCTCACAGTTCACGTGGAAAGTAATAAATCGCCAATTATTTTCTTAAAATATAGCGAAAATAACTGGCGAATTATTTTCGTAACATTTTAAGAAAACAAAAATTATTGCTTATTCTCGAAATAATTTATAGAAAACGAAAATAATTGGAACATTGGCAAGTGTTGAATACAACTTACTAATGGAAAAAACCTTTATTAATCTATATTTATTTAAGGTGCCTGCCTACGTTCGGAGACCTTTTTTTTAAATATTTCAAAAATTGACTTGTTATGTGCATTATACTATCAAATACATCTAAAAACTATGAATAATATGTAAAATAGCTATATATGTTTTTGTAATTTATATTATTTGCTAAAAATAAACAAAAAATCTCAATAAATTAACAATTAAGCAAAACAACAAAACTCAAATTCAAATTAAGATATTCTATTTTTGTAAATTGTATTGTGTTATCAAAACCCTCTTCTGGGATATTTACCCATTTTATAACTGAAACTTTGTATTAAAAATATTTATGCAATTAAACCTTTCGACATAGAAAAAAAATCTTAAAAAATGATTACAACTCTATACTTATGTAATCAAAAAGCTAAAACATAATGCATAAACAATTAAAATAAAGGTAGGTTACCTGAATTGAACCCTTTACAATATTCTACCAAAGTTTAAAATTATTTGAAGCATAATGTTATGAGTTATAATGTTGTGCGGAAGAGCAAAATGTAAAAAATCTGATTTTGAGAAAAAGCATAAAATAAAAAAAACCTCTACACTTACACATTGGTTGAAAAACCTGACATTAAATAGCTCCTGATTTGTAAAGGTCACCTTTTTGGTCATTGAAAACTGATGTTTTTTTCTTCCGAATGGCTTTTAAAAGTTTCCTGCGCTTCCTTGCAACAAGGGTGGAATGATTCTTCGAATCTCGAATCCGCAAGCCGTCCAAGTGTCTATAGCCTTCTACTGTAAAACACCCAGGATTTGTCAAATTAAGCCTATTGAAAACATTTAGGCAACCTTTAAAACCATCGTTAAATTGAATTATGGCATCATAGGCTCCTAACTTGACAGTTTTGAGGCTGACAAACACCTCTTTTGGCACTCGTTGCCAAATTACGCCATTGAAACACTCGTTGACGTTTTGCCGTGGAGACATTTCTCTGACAAATCTTACTAAAAAAACTTAATTAAACAATTATTTAACCTTTTTTTTTAAATATTCAATGTGATCGAACAAATTTTAATATTCTATGACGGTTTTTCATCCCACTTCCATTAGCAGAACACTACTTACGGTTTGAAAATCTGTCAACATACTTATATTAAAAGTTCTGAAACTAGAGTTCTAAGTAATATAGAAACAAAATTTAAACTGATTTGGAAAGCTAAGAAACTATACTTTCAAAGTTAGGCAAAATTAAAAAATCGTATTTTTCTCCGCAAATGCGGTTTTATAGGTAGGCAGGCTTAAGTTCTTTTGCGCTTGTAATAATATGCACCAACTTTAACTTATGTATCTACTATTATAAAAGGAAGAGTTTCTCTGTGTTCTGCGAGCAGTGTCCTCACGAATCTATGGCACTTACAATAACGAAATTTGGCACACAGGTAATCCTAATTTTTTGCGATTTTTGTGTCGAGCCCGAATTTTAAAATTTAATCTAGAACATTTTAAAATTAATTTATTAGTTTTTTCACCTTTCTTTCTTCTCTCGGAAAAGGCTACCTTGATTGAAGAAAGGAGAAGATTCTGCGTTTTTCGTCCAAATGCCTTTGGAACCATGACTAATTTTCCGACTCTAGCGTGTTTTGATTTACGTTGTTGATTAGTATTACTTTCTTGCTAGCGATTTCAACTTTGTCGCGGGCAAAGACTATTTGAGATTTATAATCTTCGCGATCGTTAAAGATAGAGTGAAAATTTTTCAATGGATTTAAAATCTGCGGAAAAAATTTATACCGGATCTATACCTTAAATGTGATTTTCTTTAGCTAAATAATTTTTCAATTGTAACCCGTGTAATGAGTCATGTCGGGTAAAACTGGGCCTCACTCTTGAAATTATTGATTTTTTCTTGGTTTTTTCCAGCGCTTTCACTATCAATAAGATTTCAATGTGTCCAGCCCGAATTTTTAATTTTAATCTAAAATAGTTTTACTTAATTTGTTCGCATTTATTTATTATTAGCCCCCTTCGAGGCCATCACTGCGTTGCCTGTAGTGTCAGTTTACGAAGCGGAACAAATGGGAATACGTAGCAATCACCGGGAGTTGACGAGCGTAGACGAGCAGTGGTCACCACCTGACCCCACGAAAAGAGCTGTCACGGGCAACGCCGTGCTGGCCACGCAGCGGCTACTTTAAACTATTTCAAAAATGCTCCCATCAGGGACGATATTTTATGAAATAAAGTTGTAGTGAATAGCTTTGAGATTTTCTCGTGGGCGGTTTATGCCGCACGAACCATCCTGCATGTGGAGAGAATTGGGTACACTGATTTAGATAGGACTTAATTTATGAGACAGCAAAGTAGTCACGGCAAATGTCTTATGTCTTGTTCAGACATATTTTGGGTAATTTTTATCGTTACGCTGACTAAAACTAATGTTCACTTAATATTTGTTTTAGTTGCTCAAGAGAGGTAAGTACACAAAAAGTTATTTTCGTGCCTGTAGTATATTTAACGAGAAATCACCGGAGGGATTCAGTTTCAATCTATACACACACGCCACCATTGCTCTGGAATTATTTTCCCGATATAATGAAAGTATCAAGTGTTCTCTGCAGTTTCAAACCCTGCGTCATTGCGATTTCCTGGAAGAATAGTGGCACAAGTGTAATTAATCAAGTGTAATCGAAGACTGTCGTGTGTGCCGGGGCTGTTGCACGTCAAATCTGTATTAGCCTCAATAGTTCTCACGGTGACGTGGTGTGGAAGTCTGGAAAGTGCTAGCTCAGGTGTTGTCCTCGATTCCTTCCCTTTGGGGTTGATTGCGGACTATCGCCAATAGCCTTGTGTGTTGTTCCTTCTCGACGTTAATTCAACTACCTACCTCCAAATTTGAACTGAAACATTTGACACACAAAAAATTTCACTAACCATACAAAACATTTATATTAAATTTATTAATACTCCTAGGCTCGGTGCGCACATCCGGTTTTTCAACGTGCGGCGCCACTGCGGCATCGAAGCCCAACTATGCACACATAACCGTGAAATGACGCACGAACTCATTTCGCGCCATTTGCGATAAATATTCTATCGAAGAAAACGTGTTTATTTCGCTTACTTGGTGTAAAAAAAGTATATTTTGAAACACAAAATAGACGCTATTGGATACAACCATTTATTAATTATTATTTATATTCCATTTGTTTATGAAAACAAGATACTTTAGTACGGAGACTCATGTGCGGCGCCGTGGGGAACTGCGGTACAAATTGCACGCAAGTTGGACGTACGTCGCCCAGCGGCGCTGGAGGCATGTGTGCACTGCTCCATTGGATCTAATTTATCTCAGACCGCACTTGCGTTGCGTCAGCGGCGCCGCACGTTGAAAAACGGATGTGTGCACCGGGCCTTATTGTTATGACATATTTAGTGATATTTTTATTCATTCAGTTATTTACAACATGAAACGGATAGATTAGTTTAAAAATTACATAATATACACTTAGGTAGCTGTCCAGTCAAAAATCCCCCCCCCCCTCACACACACTTCTCATACAATCGTCCCAAACAGCATTTGCGTTGTTGTTGAACCGAAGATTAATTACACAAATTCAAATGTGAGTCACGACTAGCACTTGCGTCCTTCTAAAGGATGATAAGAAACAGTTGAATTTTGCATTTGTATGTTGTCTATTAGTATGTATTTAGTGATATTTGCAATTCTGGATGTTGTAAATTTAGTTTCTAGTAATATAGTGATGCTGAAATGTTGTAAATTTAGTTTCTAGTAATATAGTGATGCTATAATGTATGCAACTAAACTGCATGGTTTTTTAATTATTTCTGGATTTCTTTCACTGATCTATAGTTTTCATTATAATTAAATGTAGAACTTGTCGGGATATCGAATGATTATACCGTTGTTGTCACCATTTATGTCGGGAGATAGCACGGCTATTCGTTTCGGCTTCTAATTCAACAGCAGATGAAGATTCTGGTCACATTTCGTGTGATCGGAGTATCAGTAAGCTTGAAACAAACAGGTGTAGATTGGCTTTTCGGTCGCACCCATAGAGACGATTACTTGTTAACAAAATTTCGATACTTTAAAAGCTAAAGACGACACTAAACTACAAAGAAAGAAAGTCTGCCATCCAACAAATCGTGTCCGGCAATCGCCATAGGGGACTGCTCATTTCGTCTACTTATATAGTCAGTATCGGTTATATGATCAGCTCAGCGGTCCAGAAAAATCCGACCATATATATGCGGGGTGACCATATATGGTGAACAATACTACACTGTTTAATTATGGCAGGATTATATTCACCTATCAGAATATAGTGCTCATAAACAAATACTTAAACTTTTAAGAACATTCTAAAAATTAATTCTATTAAACGGGTTCTCTGGAGCGACGCATCAAGGTTCACCCTCTACCGTTCGGATGGCAGGGTCTGGCGTCTGCCTGGAGAACGCCTCCTGCCAGAATGCATTGTGCCCACAGTAAAGTTCAGCGGAGGTGGAATTATGGTCTGGGGGTGTTTCTCCTGGAGTGGACTGGGACCTTGGTCCAAATTCATGGTAAGCTCCACGCCAAGGCCTACCGCACTACACGCTTAAGCGTTCCTTATTTTTCTTTCCCCCTATACATTTTAACCTTTGAAACAAAGAGTTCTGTTTGGCAAGATCCGATAAAAAAGTCCACATTTATCAACGTTGAAGACGCGTTGGCAGATTCATATCTTTCTAGAATTTTTTTTCTTCTGATCATTCCCTGTGTTGTTCCCCGCCTCAAGAAACGTTACAATTACTATTTTTTAACAACAAAAAAAAACCCGATAACCTCACTGAAAAGATGAAAAACCGACCCTATAACCAATAACCAGAAAAATAAAATGACTCTATAAGCGGTGCGCTTTAACACATGTTTCCCTATTAAGTTAGACGGGACTTTAGAAAACTGACCCTATAAGCGGGGTGACCTTATAACAGGGTGACCATCTAGCCGGTACTGACTGTATAAGTACGATTGGTTACATAAACAATGCTGTTGCTTAAATCATCGAACGATAAACTCGGAGCCAGAATCTGCGCTAAAGACGACAGCTGTGGAAGCGCATTACTTAACGTTTAACCTGCCTTCTAATAAAACGAGTCGACTCACTCAAAATCACGTGACTCAAATGCTAACATCTATTTAGCCTTGTTGGGCTTGAGCCTGTAGCTGGTCGTCAATATTTGTATTTGTTTTAAATGTGTGGCAAACATATCAAATAATAGTCATGTGACTGCTCCGTGAAAATTAGACTATCTGCGTCGATTTGGTACTCTATCGACTCGTTTGGCGATGTAACCTCTTGCGTGTGACTGCGTATCTTTGTACAGTGGCGACAAAAGTGATGAAATCGCCAAAGTCTATTAGATGATGGGTCAGTGAGCCAATCAAATGATGTATCAATGAGCCAATCAAATGATGTATCAATGTGGGTGGGAGTACTAGCGCGTCTTTCTAGTAATGGCTCTTCGTTACGTGGACGATTCTATTTAGGACCGTGGGGAGGACAGGCGCCTCAATCCCATGTTAGTACTTTACGCAAGTCCAACTTGATCGGCTAATCGGATCACATGACCTAGATACGTATGTCATCAAGGTTTATAGTTGTTGGCGATTTATCTCTTCCTTTCTGCTTTCTTCTTTTCTTTTCAGATCCATGGCTATGGGTGGGTAGAGGTGGGAGCCGAAAATTGTATCCGTTTATTATATAAGTTAATAATTATATAAGTTAGTGTTTTATGTATGCTTTTTGTTACATCAGAATGGTCCTAAGCCAGCGGTGGATACGACACCATCATCCTAAAGCAAAGGGGACGGCAGAGGGGCGGAAAAATATCAGCTGGTAGTGAGTTCAGGAGTGGTTCTTAGATTATTTATGTAAAATCAACGGAAGCTTGGAAAAATATGAAAAGGGTATTAAAAATTAGGAAAAGTAAATTTGAATAAAAAGGAATTAAATTGGAATTTTTTAAAAATAATTTGGAGGATCTAAAAATTTTTCCGCCAGCTGGGTTCGAACTCGGGAAGTCATCCTCCGCTGCCGACGCTAATCTGAAGGTGGGTGACTTTAGCCATTAGGCCAACGTTGCTTCACGAAAAGAAGCTCTTTAAAGTATAAGTACCCTTCCATCAATCTGCTTTAAAAAATCATAGAAGACACACAAAAAAAGACTACCAGACAAGTAAATAATCATAGCTCACTGTAGATCAAATGATCAAAACAAGTTACGAAAGAATCAAACTGAAGAATCGATTCATTTATCACGAGTTTAATATCTACCGACCTCCCTACGGTCCTAAATAGAATCGCCCACGTAACGAAGAGCCATTACTAAAAAGACGCGCTAGTGGGTGGGAGTATTCTCCCGTCAAGTGAACCTACCAGATGATGAATGTTAGTCTCCTCCCAGCAGATGAAAGCAGTCTGAAGCCGCGTTTTCACCGGGGTTGTATATACATCTATCTCCCTTTTTAAGGCGAGGACGTTTTACTTTCCCCTACGCTGACCCCTTTTCGTCCCTTTTTTCGACCGGTGTAAACGCTTTGTGGACTTTATAGGCAACCATCCGAGCGCACTCTTCTCACCCCATCGTAGAGAAGAGTGATCACTTTTCATCAAGATGTCGAGTTCCTCACCCATTTCACTCCATACATTGTTCTTTTTGTCTCTGTACTCGGGTGTAGTTTGGTACCAAAGGACAGGCCTCTCTTTAAATAATTCTATTAGTGTTATTACCAGCTCTTTCGTCCACGCCATTTGAATCGAATAGGTCACTCACTAGCAGTTGGGTGGGAGATGTGGTCAAGGCAAGCGATGAGGGCAAAATATCACAGAGAGCAAACAAAAGACGGCGTGAGCAACCACGGGGGGCGAAGGGCAGAGGTTATTGTCAAGCAATCGTCTCGGAGAAATCTTCCCCAAAAGTGGCAACCCTTTGATTACCGACTCATGGTGGAAAACAAATTTGGCTCTGCAAACTCTCCAAATCGCCACCCCGACTCGAGAGCTTGACGATAAAATGAATGCCGTTTCTCGGAATAGCTTCGATGTTTGAAGGGAGAGAAGTGGTGCAAATCCGATGTAAACGCGGCTTAAGGTTCACCTTACAACAAGTTTAGGTCGCACGATCCTTGGCATATAAAATGTTACCATTTCTCTCTCTCCACTTTAATATTTCATCTATGATCTAGCTATGCAATGGTCAAGAGTCCAATCGTACGATATGACTAGCAGTCTATTTCATCATTGACTAATTCAATAATTGTGTCGAGCTTTTCTCTAACTGCAACCGCCACTAACCGCATCCCTCCCCTGTTCCAGCATGCGACTGTCATCCCGTGGGGGCGTCTGGCCGCACATGCAACCAAACGACCGGCCAATGTCCGTGCAAGGATGGTGTGACTGGCATCACCTGCAACCGATGCGCCAAGGGATACCAGCAGAGCAGGTCGCCCATCGCCCCGTGCATAAGTAGGTGAAACATTTCAATGAAGTGAAACCCTTCTTCCTACATGAAACTTTTACACAGAGCATGAAAAATGTTTGATTCTGTGCATGTTGTGTGAATGCATGAGATTGCTTATAATGACGTGTATTACAAATAGAAGGAATGACTGAATTTGAGTGAAATTGTATTAATTAAGAATTTGATTCATACCAACGTATGGATGGTGGTAATTGACCTTGTTAGGAGTAACGGCGTCTTACTCACTGGGGGCTTCTTCAGAAATAGCCTTCATTTCGCCCATTGTAGTGCTGAAAGGAAAAAGAAGTCAGTGGTCAGGTAATAGAAATAAAAAAAATGCGTAAGAAGTAACCAAACCAATGTTAGGTTAACCAAGCTAACCGAGCAGAGCAATCGGGAAAAGGACAAAAACAAGCAGGTGAAGGAGACAAGGCTCAAAAAGGTTGTGATAGCGTGAGATATTCCGATCGGAAAAAGAAAACAATCGTCGTAATTTTGGAATGCCGAATGTATTCTGATTGAATGTATTTTGGCGCCAGCTGATGTTCTTGTGTCGCGCGCTTTGAGACTTGAGAAGAGCAGGTGAAAATAGAAGCGTTCTCTCCAGGTGGTGTTCTTCCAGAACGATCTCTAATTGGTCTTTGACTTTTGCCGTTGGGCGATTTTAAAAACAACGGCAGAAGCCGGTTGGGGGGTGGACAGAAGAGAGCCAGAAGCAACGGGTGAGGTTGTTCTTCTACCCCCCCCCTGCGTGATATACATATTTTGATGTATGGGAATATGTTGAAACGATAATGTAAATAGTGTATATATTCTTGTTCTCGGAATAATAAGAATGTAATTATCTTAGCTGTTGGTTAACTTCTCCTTGTGTACGATTCGTTCAGTTTTCATGCTACCGTTTTTGGGTCAACGATGCAAGGAAACTTCTGACCAAACACAGACTGGACTAAAAACACTATATATCTAAGCCGGATAGTAAAATGAGTAATTTGTGAAACAAGACACGGTTATTTTTTCGGAAACAATACTTGTATTTGGAAGTTAACACTGTGTTAGAAATCCTCAAGACTACCCTACAATTTCCATTTGCTAAAATAAGCCCGCAATTTGTCGCTATTTTGACACAAATTTAATTCCAAACACGCTTAACATTTTCTGGACAGTAGCTATCAGATTTCTAAACACACCATTTCCTGGGCCTTTGTATAAATCAATTAGGCAAAATTTGTAAAAGTTGACTTGTATATGGTGAACATTGAAAGTAAATTATCTTCAGTTGGATGTCGATCTGATCCGAGAAATGCTGCATTCTAAGCCATCTACGAAAAAACTTGACTTTCTCAGATTAAAAATAAAACCATCAGTGCTTTTTAACCCGTGTTCAAAGCGACACGCGCTGACCAATCAGAGGAGTCGGCGCGAAAACGTTTTGATAGGTCTACACTTTTTTTTTTGTGCTTACTATTTGACCACTATTAGAATGATCTATATTGTTTTCTTATTTCACTGACAATATTTTATATCCGGCATTAAAAAGTTTAGCCCGTTAAGTTTTTTAAAAGCCATTAAAGGAATTAATTTTATACTGTCCAGATTAATGTTGATAGATATAAGATCTTCCCCGCTGCATTTAGTGTACCCCAAGTATAAAGTGAAACATATTCCCTGATACTTGGTTCACTTTGTCGACAGAGGTGAGATTTGTGTGAAACGAAATAATAGTTTTATTGACTTATGAATGTCAAATGTTATTCATAAAATATGTAGCACATGACAGAAACTGCCTTTTTTTTTTGTTTCAGAAATTCCCAGAATGGTAGATGTTCCAAAACGTGTTGTGGGACGACAAGGTAATGTGACAGATCTTTCATTTTCACTTCCGAAATTGGGAATAATTCTAATCAAACAAATAAGAATTTTTCCTCTTGTCACCGCTCTGGATAACAGTAGCACACCTCATTGCGTTATTTTCCTCTAGTAAATTACTCAGTATAAAATTTTGAGAATTCAAATCCCCCCACACATAAATGGTTTTTCTTTTAGCAAAAACCCAAACATTTAATTATTAAAATCATAAACCAAGTTATTTTCGATTTAAATAAAATTAATTTCTCAATCTCTTTTAAATATCCACTTAATGAAACTCGTAGATCCATTTTCTATTGTAAAAAAAAATTATTTTGAACGGCATTCTTTTTTTAATTGGTAACAAGTCTGAATTTTTTTTATGAAACTTTTACTCAGTTTATGGTGAACATTGAAAGTAAATTATCTTCAGTTGGATGTCGATCTGATCCGAGAAATCAGTTACAAACTTTCATAATAAATTATTGGACACAAACGTCATGCAAAAACATTTTCCTTTCTATTCTGTTTAAGTTCCCTTCGTTATTCTACCTCTTTTTGCCTTTCATCTTCTATCCCATTTTAGCTCTCAACATTTGAATATTAATCTCTCTCTCTGCCTGCGATAATCTTCACTTCTTCATTACCAAATAAGACCAAAATGAGGCCTTTGCATATAAAATACCCTGTACATTCACCCAAACGATGCTTAAAGCATTCCTATTTGTCACACATTAATTTTCAACTCCGAAATTGCAATGCATTTCACAGCTACGCTAATTTTGTACTTTAATATAGTAAAAGTGAAATATTTTCTCAAGACAAAGAAAAGCCACCCAAACATTGGTGTCCTACAGTTTAATCTTTTTACTCCGAATGGGCCTTAAACACAAAAGAACGAAGAGTTACTCGAATGTTCATTTTGTTTTCCAGACAAGTGCGGCGTCTGCCCGTCGGCCAAGAAGAGGGTCAATCTCAATAAATTTTGCAAGCGAGACTACGGTGAGTCGTTATGCTTTTTCTGATTCTTCTCCCTGTCCTATAAAATCGGCTTTTGTGTTTTAGTTTTGCAGACAATGTTTCGTTTTCTGTAACTATTCCTATTGATTTTGCGTCGACACACGGAAAATATGTGGACGTGTAGCCTTGAGATGTGAATGTACGAACAGTTCTTTTTGAAGAAAGCGATCGCTAGAGGTACACTGACGGACAACATACCGGAAAATCGCGAAATTCCAGAGAGGCTGGTGTTTTTCAGAGGCTTTCAATATAAAAGTAATGTAGCATTAGACTAGGAAGAGATCATTTCAAAAAGTAAGTTAAATGTTTTTCCAATAAGGATGACTAAACAGTCACAGGCAAACAGAGAAATCCTCTCGGTGTACCAATGATGCGACTATAGTATTAGTTTTCTCTTGTACTTAAAAACAAGGTTGATAGGGGCCAAGTTTACACTCTTGGTGATTATCTCGACGAGGTATCTCGTCATTATCAAAACTGACCAGATCTAATAACGAGATATCGCGTCATTTGAAGAGAACTGAACAGATCTAATAGACGAGATATCGCGTCATTTGAAAAGAACTGCCCAGATCTTGATCGACGAGACGTCGCGGCATTAGAAGAGAACTGGCCAGATCTTGCTCGACGAGACATTGCGTCATTATAAGAGAACTGGCCAGATCTTATCGACGAGATATTGCGTCATTATAAGAGAACTGGCCAGATCTTGATCTACGAGATATTGCGTCTTTAGAAGAGAACTGGCCAGATCTTGATAGATTAGAATTGCGTCTTTAGAAGAGAACTGGCCAGATCTTGATAGATTAGAATTGCGTCATTAGTAGAGAACTGGCCAGATCTTGATCGATGAGACGTCGCGGCATTAGAAGAGAACTGGCCAGATCTTGCTCGACGAGACATTGCGTCATTAGAAGAGAACTGGCCAGATCTTGATCGACGAGATATTGCGTCTTTAGAAGAGAACTGGCCAGATCTTGATAGATTAGAATTGCGTCATTTGTAGAAAACTGGCCAGATCTTGATAGATTAGAATTGCGTCATTAGTAGAGAACTGGCCAGATCTTGATCGATGAGACGTCGCGGCATTAGAAGAGAACTGTCCAGATCTTGCTCGAAGAGACATTGCGTCATTAGAAGAGAACTGGCCAGATCTTGATCGACGAGATATTGCGTCTTTAGAAGAGAACTGGCCTGATCTTGATAGACGTGATGCCACGTCATTAGAAGATAAATTACGAGATCTTGATGACGAGATGTCTATTCATTGGCAAAATTGGTCGGATTTTGATGGATGATATATCTTGTTGGAACCACTTGGAGGGTTAAACGGTCAAACAACGCTAGAATAGGCATCGGTCTAAAATAACATCGTAGTGATACGAGAAATCCTTACCATGTTGATAGAGGTATTGGTATTTTTAATTAACGTCGTACTAGAGCAACCCAACGGGATAGATAAACAGAGGTGTAAATATGCAACCCCTGTAATTCAAAAAATATTGAACAAGGTAGCTTCTTTGAAGAAATGATTTTTTTTAAATCAAATTTTTATTAATACTGTCAGAGTGACTGAGCGATGTCTAATTTGATAGACAGTGTGTGTAGTAGTGGCCAAGAACAGAGGGACACTGCACACCTAAATTGGACATGGACTTTTATTTAGAATACAATATAAAGTTCCAAAATACACGCCACACCGTCCGGTGCAAAAACACGTCTGACTCTCGAATTGTAAAACAGTTCTATCTTTTTTCGTGTTCTTTTTCAGAATAGCGCCCAATATTTCATGTTCCCAATCGTATCAGAACTTAGGCATTGTCATCCATGGATGATATTCCACTAGAACAAGTAGCTACTAGAATACAAGACCAATTGTTCTTGTAACTTATCTGTGTTCGTAACCAACGTGATGAAAGACAGGGAATCGTGACACTAAACCAACATATCTGACATTTTTTTAAATATTGGCAATAGAAAAGGCGCCATGTTCTTTAATTGATGTTGCTAAAATCATTGTATAATTATTATGTGACCGTCTTTCTTGACTGCACGCCAAAGTAATATTTGTTCTTTGCCTTCACAGAGGCAAAGCTAGATTTCTGAATAGAACCCAGAGCAGATGTGGCAGATGCCCACCACTGAAAATTAAACGCACATACATTTAAAATGACGATAAGGCATGCTTATTAAACGATTATGATAAAACTAGGGGGCGCGCCCCCTGCTCGCTAACTCTCGCCAACCCCGGAGGATTGCTTTGCAATCCTCATTGGTTCGCAGCCCGAACATGCTCGCTACGTTCGCATCAGTGAAGACATGTGCCCTATCAGAAGGAATTGCTTACAAAATATTATATTGCAGAAAATATTTTTCAAATATAACTTTTTGTATTACCGAAAAGTTATAACAGTACCTCTAAAATCAGAATTCAAATGAAAACTTTGAGCAAATTTTGACTCGAAATGTGGGCGATGCTTTGAAAATTGAATACCTAGCATGTTTTTTGTGCATACATTTCCCCAGCACTAGAGCCACCTACACTTTTTCATCGAGTTTGTTGTCGAAAGTTGTAGTGCAAGCGTCTTGTTGAACTATAATTGTTGGCCCTGAAAAGGGTTGGATCCTCTGCTTTCTTCGATTTCTATTATAAGCTGCCACAGCTAGACTAAAATTTTCAATGAATCGACTTTTTCAATGAACTTTCATCCGATAACGCTAAAACAATCAACAAACAATCAAACAAACAATCGTACAATGTTGCCAAAACGCTGTAACAAATAACGTCTTTTTTGCGTGCCACGTAAAAGAATTATATGTATAGATAGATTAACGAAGTAGGTCATACATATATTAATTTTGCTAATGGTGGTCTAATTTTACAAATGAATTTTGTTAATAAATTACTGCTGCCATTTTTAATTTTTGAGTGCACTTATTGATGGAACACGTATGCAAAGTAGCGAAAAGCCTTACTTTGTTCCTCTTTTGCTAATTGGCCCTGGATGAAGTAAGGGAAGGTGATCTGCTTCGTTCTGTGTACCTTCCTTTTCTTCAAGGGACCGCGGTAGCCTGGTCGGAAGAGTAACGGATTAGCAATCGGAGGTTGCGAATTCGAATCCAATCAAAGACTCGTGCACAAAGGGGCTCGAGCTCGTTTAACATGTCGTGGCCTCATATATCGTCACGTTGGCGTGATATGGAAGCTTGGAGTGTGGGGTGCCAGCCCAGGTATTATCTCGTCAACTGACCGTGGTTCAAAATTACATGTTGTCCTAGGATCTTTCCCTTGAAGATGGATTCCGGACCGTCGCCAATAGCCCTTTGCGCAACTCCAGTGCGACGTTAATTAAATGCCTACCTAACTTTTCTTCCAATTACCACCACTGAGCATTCATGAAACAAAAACTTTGTTTAAACCAACGACCAGGGTTTTGTCAAACCCATCTCCCTCCCTTCCACATTCCATGCCTAACAGAAAAGCAATCACGCCTCAGCTCGATGACCCGTATAACCCGAGAAATTACCCGTGCGTCGTCCGCGTTTACACTGTCCATTCAACACCAGTCCACCCATCCCATAAGATGCCCCAGCCTAACCATAAGCAGAACGCTGTCATATAACACCCATTCCCTGCCTTAAGATACATTCTTTCGGAAGTAGTTTTTCACGCCTTCGATTCGGATGACTGGGCCCCAAAACGGCGTGCCTAATCCATGTCCGAAACATTAGAGCGACAACACGGGGCATAAAATAATCTCCAATCCGTTAATCCCACGGAATTTCTCCTGATCGCCGTTCTCGCACTCCAGCGGTTTCCTTCCCTGCAAGATAGATGTTGCCAAATCGCATTCCTTAATACAATACTTCTCCTGGGGGAAAAAGAGATTTCTGTTGCGTTGCCACTGGTTGCCCGTTAATGTCCGATGGTTTCGGATTTCTTCGGGAAATAACGGCAGGTGAAACGATAGGCTTTTCTACTTTGGAATATAGTTGGCAATATTCGTAAGAAATTGTTTGAAAATTCTATTAAAAATTCTAAAAGTAACAATAAACGCTGGATCGTATAAAAATAAAAGTTTTGTCTACACCAGAGCTCGAGGTAGCATGGTCGAAACAGAAGCGGATTAGCAACACGAGAGTTTCGAATTCAAAATATCCAACCACACTGTATGTGGGGGCTGGTGCACGTTAAATCTGTCATGTCCTCACGATTTGAGTGGTTTGGAAGTTTGGCGAGTGAGGTGTGGACTCGGATGTTAACTCGCCATCTGACAGTGATTCAACATTACAATCTGGTTTCGTCCAATCCTGACTTTCGCCAATAGCCAGTTGTGTTGCTCCAGTGCGACGTTAATTCAACTACCTACCTACCTTTGTCTACTCACCAAAATCAAAGTTACACCTATTACCTTTACCTATTCGCAAAGCTCGGACACAAACTGATTTGGACTGGATGCTATATGCTGAGATAGTAGCTTACCTTTAGAGTTCCCGTTACCTCGAAATACATAAGCAGTTTTAAGTGAAAAAAGCAAATTCAAAGTCAAATTTTTTAATTCGCTGCATATTGACAGATTCAAAGCTTAAATTTCACTGGTGTAATCAGGGAAATTAAATACTTAAAAGAAAGAAGTCGAAATTTAAATTTAGGGTCACATTTAACTGTTTACAGATAACGCCCAAAGAGAAAAGTGAAGTGTCGAAAATAATTACGATACTGTTTTTATACCCATTCAGCAACAACTGTGCACCTTACATAAATTCATCTTAAAATTATCTTTCCATACAAAACGTCAATGTATGTAACATGATTACTAAGAAATAGGCAAAAATTATACCTTCAAATGATTTATTACCTTCAATTTTACCTATACCTTTTGTCATTTTGTTTACAAATCACAAAAACTGCATGAGCTTAAACGTTTAAATCAGCTACGAAAGTTTTCGTATGAAACTTTTCTACTCACTCGAATAATGTTTTTTGTCATACAAAAATCATCAAAATATCTTAGCTCTACTCATTAAGTCCACCTACTTGAATCATTAGGTTGTATTCTGGACTACCAATTTGCATTTTCGGCGAAATGACGAATCTTGAAAGAAATCAATACATACCAAACTTCACTTGCAACCAGTCATTGATTTAAATCCGATATGAAGAATTTTCTTAGAATAACTACTATAGTGCTTTAAATAATTGTAAAGATTTAGTTACACGGAGCACCTGAAACATGGAATATAAAACACAACCCTCGCTAATATTACTTTATAAATGAACTAACAAATAAAGTATTGAAACTTTAATTATTTTTACTGTCGTCATTGAATGGTTAGAACGTATTGTTTTACAAAGTTCTATTTTTACTGTTAAACTACTTGTATATTTCACAAGGAAATGTTCTTAAAATTCTAACACAAAGTAGGAAAATCAATATAAAATTCAAAATGAATAAAAGTACATTTTTTACAAGGTTTTTTCCAAGAACAATAACTGATTTATCTAGAATGCTCTTTACATTTTTTTAACATATTAATTTTCAGTAGTAATAAAATAAATAAGCTAAGCTAAAAAATTTGTAAAGAAACATTTTCTTAGAATGTTACTGCGACCATCTCTGAAGCTCCAAAACGGCTCCAATAGGATAAATAACAAAAGTATGGCATCCGAATAATCACTCACCGGCATCTTGGCTTTGAGCAGAAGTGTAAAAACCAAAAAGAATATTGCTTTCCTCTGTGCTTATTTTTCTTTTTGGTTTAGGTGATTTATGAAATGATTAGTTTTATAAACGAAGACAATAAGTTACGGAATACCAGATTAGCATAACTCATTAAAAAATTAGTAACGAAAGTTTTCAAGATTAAAAACTATTTGATTGGATTTTATGCTTCAAACGATTTTTTCCTGTTAAATTAGTTCTTTAAAAAGATAAATTTAAAAAATATATCAGCTTTTTTTGGATTAATTATTGGAAATTTAGTTAAGATGACTTATAAAATGACTAACGAACCTATGAAATGACTAATGCAAAAACCAAAAAGAAAATTGCTTTCCTCTGTGCTTCTTTTTATCATTAAAACAATATCAGCTTTTTTTGGACTAATTATCGGAAATTTAGTTAAGATGACTTATAAAATGACTAATGATGACTAATATGATGACTTATAAATGACACTGTATGTGGGGGCTGGTGCACGTTAAATCTGTCATGTCCTCACGATTTGAGTGGTTTGGAAGTTTGGCGAGTGAGGTGTGGACTCGGATGTTAACTCGCCATCTGACAGTGATTCAACATTACAATCTGGTTTCGTCCAATCCTGACTTTCGCCAATAGCCAGTTGTGTTGCTCCAGTGCGACGTTAATTCAACTACCTACCTACCTTTGTCTACTCACCAAAATCAAAGTTACACCTATTACCTTTACCTATTCGCAAAGCTCGGACACAAACTGATTTGGACTGGATGCTATATGCTGAGATAGTAGCTTACCTTTAGAGTTCCCGTTACCTCGAAATACATAAGCAGTTTTAAGTGAAAAAAGCAAATTCAAAGTCAAATTTTTTAATTCGCTGCATATTGACAGATTCAAAGCTTAAATTTCACTGGTGTAAACAGGGAAATTAAATACTTAAAAGAAAGAAGTCGAAATTTAAATTTAGGGTCACATTTAACTGTTTACAGATAACGCCCAAAGAGAAAAGTGAAGTGTCGAAAATAATTACGATACTGTTTTTATACCCATTCAGCAACAACTGTGCACCTTACATAAATTCATCTTAAAATTATCTTTCCATACAAAACGTCAATGTATGTAACATGATTACTAAGAAATAGGCAAAAATTATACCTTCAAATGATTTATTACCTTCAATTTTACCTATACCTTTTGTCATTTTGTTTACAAATCACAAAAACTGCATGAGCTTAAACGTTTAAATCAGCTACGAAAGTTTTCGTATGAAACTTTTCTACTCACTCGAATAATGTTTTTTGTCATACAAAAATCATCAAAATATCTTAGCTCTACTCATTAAGTCCACCTACTTGAATCATTAGGTTGTATTCTGGACTACCAATTTGCATTTTCGGCGAAATGACGAATCTTGAAAGAAATCAATACATACCAAACTTCACTTGCAACCAGTCATTGATTTAAATCCGATATGAAGAATTTTCTTAGAATAACTACTATAGTGCTTTAAATAATTGTAAAGATTTAGTTACACGGAGCACCTGAAACATGGAATATAAAACACAACCCTCGCTAATATTACTTTATAAATGAACTAACAAATAAAGTATTGAAACTTTAATTATTTTTACTGTCGTCATTGAATGGTTAGAACGTATTGTTTTACAAAGTTCTATTTTTACTGTTAAACTACTTGTATATTTCACAAGGAAATGTTCTTA
This sequence comes from Metellina segmentata, assembly GCA_947359465.1. Taxonomy (NCBI): domain Eukaryota; kingdom Metazoa; phylum Arthropoda; class Arachnida; order Araneae; family Tetragnathidae; genus Metellina; species Metellina segmentata. The sequence goes on from OX375880.1 coordinate 108,395,894, forward strand.
AAATTCTAACACAAAGTAGGAAAATCAATATAAAATTCAAAATGAATAAAAGTACATTTTTTACAAGGTTTTTTCCAAGAACAATAACTGATTTATCTAGAATGCTCTTTACATTTTTTTAACATATTAATTTTCAGTAGTAATAAAATAAATAAGCTAAGCTAAAAAATTTGTAAAGAAACATTTTCTTAGAATGTTACTGCGACCATCTCTGAAGCTCCAAAACGGCTCCAATAGGATAAATAACAAAAGTATGGCATCCGAATAATCACTCACCGGCATCTTGGCTTTGAGCAGAAGTGTAAAAACCAAAAAGAATATTGCTTTCCTCTGTGCTTATTTTTCTTTTTGGTTTAGGTGATTTATGAAATGATTAGTTTTATAAACGAAGACAATAAGTTACGGAATACCAGATTAGCATAACTCATTAAAAAATTAGTAACGAAAGTTTTCAAGATTAAAAACTATTTGATTGGATTTTATGCTTCAAACGATTTTTTCCTGTTAAATTAGTTCTTTAAAAAGATAAATTTAAAAAATATATCAGCTTTTTTTGGATTAATTATTGGAAATTTAGTTAAGATGACTTATAAAATGACTAACGAACCTATGAAATGACTAATGCAAAAACCAAAAAGAAAATTGCTTTCCTCTGTGCTTCTTTTTATCATTAAAAAAATATCAGCTTTTTTTGGACTAATTATCGGAAATTTAGTTAAGATGACTTATAAAATGACTAATGATGACTAATATGATGACTTATAAATGACACTGTATGTGGGGGCTGGTGCACGTTAAATCTGTCATGTCCTCACGATTTGAGTGGTTTGGAAGTTTGGCGAGTGAGGTGTGGACTCGGATGTTAACTCGCCATCTGACAGTGATTCAACATTACAATCTGGTTTCGTCCAATCCTGACTTTCGCCAATAGCCAGTTGTGTTGCTCCAGTGCGACGTTAATTCAACTACCTACCTACCTTTGTCTACTCACCAAAATCAAAGTTACACCTATTACCTTTACCTATTCGCAAAGCTCGGACACAAACTGATTTGGACTGGATGCTATATGCTGAGATAGTAGCTTACCTTTAGAGTTCCCGTTACCTCGAAATACATAAGCAGTTTTAAGTGAAAAAAGCAAATTCAAAGTCAAATTTTTTAATTCGCTGCATATTGACAGATTCAAAGCTTAAATTTCACTGGTGTAATCAGGGAAATTAAATACTTAAAAGAAAGAAGTCGAAATTTAAATTTAGGGTCACATTTAACTGTTTACAGATAACGCCCAAAGAGAAAAGTGAAGTGTCGAAAATAATTACGATACTGTTTTTATACCCATTCAGCAACAACTGTGCACCTTACATAAATTCATCTTAAAATTATCTTTCCATACAAAACGTCAATGTATGTAACATGATTACTAAGAAATAGGCAAAAATTATACCTTCAAATGATTTATTACCTTCAATTTTACCTATACCTTTTGTCATTTTGTTTACAAATCACAAAAACTGCATGAGCTTAAACGTTTAAATCAGCTACGAAAGTTTTCGTATGAAACTTTTCTACTCACTCGAATAATGTTTTTTGTCATACAAAAATCATCAAAATATCTTAGCTCTACTCATTAAGTCCACCTACTTGAATCATTAGGTTGTATTCTGGACTACCAATTTGCATTTTCGGCGAAATGACGAATCTTGAAAGAAATCAATACATACCAAACTTCACTTGCAACCAGTCATTGATTTAAATCCGATATGAAGAATTTTCTTAGAATAACTACTATAGTGCTTTAAATAATTGTAAAGATTTAGTTACACGGAGCACCTGAAACATGGAATATAAAACACAACCCTCGCTAATATTACTTTATAAATGAACTAACAAATAAAGTATTGAAACTTTAATTATTTTTACTGTCGTCATTGAATGGTTAGAACGTATTGTTTTACAAAGTTCTATTTTTACTGTTAAACTACTTGTATATTTCACAAGGAAATGTTCTTAAAATTCTAACACAAAGTAGGAAAATCAATATAAAATTCAAAATGAATAAAAGTACATTTTTTACAAGGTTTTTTCCAAGAACAATAACTGATTTATCTAGAATGCTCTTTACATTTTTTTAACATATTAATTTTCAGTAGTAATAAAATAAATAAGCTAAGCTAAAAAATTTGTAAAGAAACATTTTCTTAGAATGTTACTGCGACCATCTCTGAAGCTCCAAAACGGCTCCAATAGGATAAATAACAAAAGTATGGCATCCGAATAATCACTCACCGGCATCTTGGCTTTGAGCAGAAGTGTAAAAACCAAAAAGAATATTGCTTTCCTCTGTGCTTATTTTTCTTTTTGGTTTAGGTGATTTATGAAATGATTAGTTTTATAAACGAAGACAATAAGTTACGGAATACCAGATTAGCATAACTCATTAAAAAATTAGTAACGAAAGTTTTCAAGATTAAAAACTATTTGATTGGATTTTATGCTTCAAACGATTTTTTCCTGTTAAATTAGTTCTTTAAAAAGATAAATTTAAAAAATATATCAGCTTTTTTTGGATTAATTATTGGAAATTTAGTTAAGATGACTTATAAAATGACTAACGAACCTATGAAATGACTAATGCAAAAACCAAAAAGAAAATTGCTTTCCTCTGTGCTTCTTTTTATCATTAAAAAAATATCAGCTTTTTTTGGACTAATTATCGGAAATTTAGTTAAGATGACTTATAAAATGACTAACGAACCTATGAAATGACTAATGTAAAAACCAAAAAGAAAATTGCTTTCATCTGTGCTTATTTTTATTTTTGGTTTAGGTGATTTTTCAATGATTAGTTTTATAAACGAGGACAATGAGTTATGGAATACCAGATAAGCATAACTCATTTAAAAATTAGTTACGAACGCATTCAAAATTCAAAACTATTTGATTGGATGTTATGCTTCAAACGACTTTTTCCTGTTTAATTAGTTTTTGAAAAGATAAAAATTTAATAATAATTGAATAATAAGAATTTTGATAACTGCAGTAAAATCAGAAACATACGTAAAACACAATTATCGGCGAAATATATACTACATAGTTATAGTAAAACATCAAAATTAATTAACTTACTTTATATAAAACCAAGGCACACTTTTAGAATGAGCAATTCTGTCGATAACTTTTGAAGTTAAATATTTTGTCATTGACAGAAGATGTGTTATTTATAAAGGGTTTGTGGTAATTTGGGAGGTTGTTTCGTAGCTAGAAAAGAAAAAAAAAGGAGTGTCAAAGTAGCGCGCTTTGCGCTGCAGAACATCGTAATTTATGAATAAAAAACAAAATCGGCCAACATTTTGATAAAATTAAGGGAAAATTGTTTTGCGACGTACGTCGCAGTTTTAAGTATTTTCTACCCCAGGTCCTTTCAAAGGAAGAATTTAGTTGCTGAATGGTATGACAGTATATGCGAGCACACTTATTTTATTGTAAGATTGTTGACTCTCTTGACTGTATTTTATGTAACTAGGGGGCCTGCCCCCTGCTCGCCAACCCCCGGAGGATTGCTTCGCAATCCTCATTGGTTCGCTGCGCGAACCTATGCTCGCTTCGCTCGCCTTAATGAAGACATGTGTCCTAGCACAAGGGATTGTTTACAAAATATGTTACCAAAAAAATGTTTTTCAAATCTAAATTTGCTGTATTACAGAAAAAATATATACAGTATCTCTAAAATCAGAATTCAAATGAAAACTTTGTGCAAATTTTGACTCGAAATGTGAGCGTTGCTTTGGAAATTGAATACCCAGCATGTTGTTTGTGTGTACATTTTCCCAGCACTCAAACGACCCACACTTTTTCATTGAGTTTGTTGCCGAAAGTTGTAGTGCAAGCGTCTTGTTGAACTACAGGGTGGTCCCGAATTCATGGTACAAACTTTAATGGTAGGTACAGGACATTGTAACAATGATTTATTGTATAGGAATGTATAGTCGCAAGTGACGCGGTGAGGCGTAAACAGGGGAAATAAAAGGAAAGAGAAATGGAGTGATCGGTTGGTATCATTGCCGGTAGAGGGCAGTAGATGTCTAGCCGCTGTTGAACATGATGCATCGCAGTAGGGAAAAGCGCCATTCACAATTGTGCTGCCGTAGACGATGGGTGACTTTACGTATGCAGAAAAAGCAGACATGCATTACATGTACGGCCGTGCAAATGGTAACGGCAGAGCTGCGTTACGAATGTATCGCGCGGAGTATCCTGATCGACGAATGCCGGATGATAGAATTTTTCAACGGTTACATCGTCAACTTTGTGAAACAGGTGCGTTCGACGTCAACAGACATGGCGCTGGTCGAGTAAGAGCTGTACGCACTCCAAGGCTGGAAGAAAGCATCTTGAACATTGTGGCTGATAGACCCGAGTCAAGCACAAGTACTGTTGCGCGTGACGTAGGTGTGAGTCATCAGACTGTATGCAGAGTGTTAAACGAAAATCGCTTACACCCCTTCCATTTTCAGAAAGTACAAGCATTGAATCCGGCAGATTATCCTCGCCGCGTGAACTTCTGCCTGTGGCTGATGCAGCAATGTGCGTTGCAGCCGGATTTCGTAGATTATGTGCTATTTACAGATGAAGCGACATTTTCACGCGAGGGTGTCTTAATTGCGCACAATTCCCATGTGTGGGCAACCGATAATCCACATGCAACGCGTCGACATGCGTTTCAACAACGTTTCAGTATTAATGTGTGGGCTGGTATTGTGAACGACTTTTTGATTGGCCCATACTTACTACCCACGCGGCTCACTGGCGGAAGTTATCTTATTTTTCTGAAAGAAGTGTTACCACAACTGCTGCATGATGTTCCGATCGCCATTCGTAACCGCATGTGGTTTCAGCACGATGGGGCGCCAGCACACTTCAGCATTGATGTACGGAATTACCTGAATGCCACGTTTGGTACTCGATGGATTGGGCGTGGTGGACCAGTCCCTTGGCCACCCCGATCTCCCGATTTATCGAGCCTCGATTACTTTTTATGGGGACATCTAAAGCATCTTGTTTATGAGACTCCAGTTGACTCAGATGAGGATCTCGTCGCTCGCTTATCTGTAGCTGCTGCAGGTGTGCGTGAAATACCAGGCATCTTTGAACGTGTACGCCAATCGCTCCACCGACGCTGTTAAGCATGTATCGATACTGGTGGACGCAATTTTGAACAATTACTGTAAACATGACACTTGTCAACAACGCTTTCAATAAAATCTTTGTTTTTCCTTTCGGCCGTTATTTCCCCTGTTTTCGCCTCACCGCGTCACTTGCGACTATACATTCCTATACAATAAATCATTGTTACTATGTCCTGTACCTACCATTAAAGTTTGTACCATGAATTCGGGACCACCCTGTATAATTGTTGGCCCTAAAAAGGACCGTTTTTTAAATGGCCCTGAAAAGATCCTCCGCTTTCTTTGATTTCTATTATAAACTAACTGCAACAGCTCATTAAAATTTCCTTTTTTTTTTCAATACTAGAGGGCTCCGCCCCCTGCTCGCTTACGCTCGCCAACCCCCGGGGATTGCTGCGCAATCCCATTTGGTTTGCTTCGCAAACCAACACTCCTTTCACAGATGTCATTTGGTTTGCTTCGCAAACCAACATTCCTTTCACAGAGTGAAACTATCTGAATAATTCGTATTATGCTGATTTCACTTTCCGGTACATGACGTCACAGCGAGGGCTTCGCGCCCTGCTCGCTTACGCTCGCCGACCCCGGGGATTGCTAGGCAATCCCGTTTGGTTTGCTTTCTCAAACCAATACTTTCGCAATTGATTTCACTTTTTTTTGCTTTAACACTTAATGCATCCTAAACAAATAGCCGCATCAGTAAAAAATCTTCTGTATCTTGTTCCCTGTACAATTTTAAGTAAACAGCGTTAATATCAAAACTTTACGATTGTACTTTGTCGGTAAACTGTCTTGAGAACAGAGGGAAAAAAGCGAGCCTTTTTCCTCGCCAAATAAAAAGAAATCGTTTTTATGGCAATTGTTGCTACGATAAATTTGATATCTGGCAAACCCGATAGTAGAAAATGCAACCCACTGCTGTTTGCGGAACCAGCTATGCGAACTGAAAAATACGAAATTTGTGTCACCAACTTTTGATTGCATCGAATTTATTTATGAACCAATTTTAAAAATAATTATACCGTAAGAAAGAGTACATTGTGAGGTATACTGCAATATTTTTAAAATTAAAAACTAACAGTAATACTATATAGATATGACCATTTTAGTTTTGTATCGGAAGTTACGATCTGAAAGTTCCGAAAATTGTATGACCTACTTTTAATTGCATCGATTTTGTTTATTAACCAATTTGAAAAATAATTGTACCATAAGAAAGAGTGTAATGTAGTGTATTCAGTGATGTTCTCAAATTTAAAAAATAATGGTTTTTGCCGTAGACATAACGGTTTTAACAAAACGTAGCGAAAATATCCGAAGATTCCGAATTTTGTATCACGAACTTTTGATCGCATCCAATTTAATTATTAACCGATTTCAAAAATAATAGTACCGTAAGAAAGAGTATATTCTGAGGTATACTGCGATATTTTAAAAATTAAAAACTAATAGTAATTAGATATAGATACGGCAGTTTTAAAAAAAAGTAACAAAAATGTCCCGATTTTTCCCGAATTTCAAAAAAATATTACCAAGAACCACATTTAAATTTCAAAAAAAACTCGACGAGCTGCAAAAATTTACGTTGAGAGGTACTCTTAAAAAAAAACTCACGACTAAAGACTGAAATTTTGAATGTGTTTTGCTCACTCGCGGAAGAAATTTCACTTCTTCAACTTTAACACTTAATAAAACCTAAACTAATAGTCGCATCGGAAAAAAATCCTAATAATTATCCAGGGAATACGATGAAGAACAAAGCATGTTAATTTCATATTTTTCCGATCAGTACTTTCTCGGGAAACCGTCTAAGAATGGAGCTAAACAACAAAAATTTCAATTCTTCGGCGGCGGCGGTAACTTTTTTTTAATATAGAGAGAAAATTTCATCCGATAACGCTATAAATTCAATCGATGCGCGAGACTTCGCGATAAACAAACAATCGTACAGTGTTGTCAAAACGCGATTACAAATAACGTCTTTTTCGTGAGCCACGTAAGAGAATTATATATATGGATGATAGACAACTCATGACTGTTCAACAATTAGACACGTGCCACTGTACTTAATAACTTTAGTAACTCAGTACAGAAATATTGGGAAGTCAGATGGCGAATGACGTAAAGTCAAGTGTGCCTGGGGCTTCTAATAACTCTGCCTGTGGCTTTCCATTGACATTCCAATGACATCCATTCATTTGCATGCTACATGCAACAAGGCATGCAAACTGAATTCAAAGGACATGTTATTAAATTTTTTTTTATTTGTATGTATTTTAGTGATCCAGGCGAGCGTCTTAAACCGGGAGGCCACGGGTAGCTGGATCAAATTCACCATTCACGTGATGCAGGTCTTCAAGCAGGGTCCTTCGAAAGTGCATCGGGGGACGCAGTTCCTGTGGGTGAGCGTCAACGACCTGGCCTGCAAGTGTCCCAAGATCAAAGTCAAGCAGACCTATCTCATACTCAGTAAGCTTATAAAACACATCAATTTGAGCAAAATAAATCTGGTCTCCAGAAAATTAGAGCTTAACCGAATTGCCTTGAATGAATGAGACAAAGTTTAATACTATGTTAAAAATTATTGGTACAGTTTGATTCACAATCTACAAGTTCTTATTTTCCCATGATGTTAATGTGAATTTCGCATTAGATTTGAAGTTTACTATTCCATAGACCTTCTAATGAAATAGATAGAGACACGCGAGTCATTGTCTAAGACCAAACGAGTGCTTTTCATTGCACTTGTAATTTAGTTCTACATTAATGGGTCGCGGTAGCGCAGTTGTGGAATCGAGGTTTATCAACTGGAAGGTTGCGAGTTTGAGACCCGATACAACCTAGGACAGTCGTGCACGTTAAGCATGGCGTGGCCTCAAATGTCCTCACGTTGGGGGTGGTATGGAAGTGTGGAGACTGGGGTGTAGGGTTACCAACTTTTTCTGAGACTGATCCGGGACATAGTGTGCAAAACTGATAGATTCATATCGTCATTCAAAGAACTGCAGGTCGTTTGTCTAAAAGCTGCATTTTTCAGGAAAGCAAAAAAAAAAAAAAAAAAATCCTTGTGATTTGATTCTATTATTATGTACTTTGTCACCAGGTGGAAATCACAAAATGACACACATGTAGCAATAATAAAAAGGGGGAAAAAATAGAATTTTAACATACGATCTTTTGAACAATGAGTGATGATATATACACAGTCCAGTCACATTAATCTGACCACCTGTCAAAAGTCAGAATAACCACCTTTGGCAGAGCGGACCGCTGCGAGACGTGCAGGAAGAGAGTCAATTATGTTTCTGATGATGAGTGCACCCAGTGAATGCCAGTAAAACATTCCCCAAACCATAATGCTCCCTCCTCCAGCCTGGATCCTTCCGGCAATTGTTGCAGGGTGTTTGCTTTCAGACGTTTCACGCCGTATACGCCAACGTCCATCTGTCCGATGGAGCATAAAACGTGATTCATCGGAAAAAGCCACTCTGTGGACGTCCAGTTGCGGTACTGGCGTGCAAATTCCAGCCTTCGTCGCCGATGAACAGCAGTCAGCATAGGTGCATTAATCAGGCGTCTGCTGCGGAGGCCCATGCGCAGCACGTTCGCTGAACCGTTGTTGAGGATACACTCTTGGTAGCCCCTTGGTTCATCTAAGCGGTCAGTTGCTCAACAGTTGCACGTCTATTCGCCCGAACGCATCTCCGTTGCCTTCGGTCGCCTCTGTCATCTATAGCCCGTGGTGCACCACATGTTCCAAGCCGCTGATTTTGGATAGTGCCATTTTGCCATGCACGCTATACTTTTACCACGGCGGCACGCGGACAGTTCTCAAAATTAGTCGTTTCCGAAATGCTTCCATCCTTGGCCCGAAAGCCAATAATCATGCCCTTTTGGACCTCGGATAAATCGCTACGTTTCTGCATTACGCCAACGATTGATATGCTTTCCGATGCCCTAGGACATCCTTTATATACACTCCACTGCAATGTGCTGCCTTTTGTGATTGGTTATTTCACGTTGACGTTGAAAGTAGGTGGTGGTCACATTAATGTGACTGGACTGTGTAGTATTGGCTTGGGATAGTTGTGGGAACGAACGTTTGATGGATACGCAGTCATGTGACATAGTGGCTTTCTCTGAAATTCTGGGATAATTTGACATTTAACCGAGATTCTTGACAGCAACTTCAATTCCGGACCAATCCGGAACGGGATTGCCAGCTCACTTTGAAATCAGTGATTTTAATAGTGCGACTCAATTTTGTGTTCAATTCAGAACAGGAAACTAGAGAAACGCCTAAACCTTTTAGCATGCGAGTTATGAATAATATAAGAACCACTAGTTAAAATTTTGTTTTGAAACTTTCACTACAAAGCCCTTGTTTTGCAGGTAAAGATATTCAACAACCAGACCCCGAAATGACAGGTCTGACGGCAGATGGCAGGAGTATCGTCATCGAGTGGAAAGACGACTGGGCAAGACGCATGCGCAGATATCAGCGCAGACAAAGAAAAGGCAAATGCAAAAACTGATAAAAAAAAACAGCGTTGCTACTGACAGCTGAAGAGCAAAATGAAAACATCATTTTCACGCATAGTCTCCTGTCCCCTGAATTGTTTGTTGGATTATCCTCCAGAGATAGTTGGTTTGTAAATTGTGCTTAGTTATGTCACACAATTGTCTTAATTCCAAAACGAATCCCGAAGTTAGATAGCTGATGCTTCCAGAGGTCTCGGTAGCATAGTTTGTGTTGTGAATTTTTACTAACCTGCATTTTTAAAGTCAACACTGCTGAATTCAAACACACAGCTAGTTAGAACACTGGAATCAAGTTCAGTTTTGTCACACGCACAGAGGCGACATCAGTGTCAAGTTATGGAACTAGCTTTTCATGGTTGCCATAGTTTAAATATTATAATTTGAATAAGTTTTCAATTTTTGAAAATTAATGTTGCGAATATTTTTGATTTTTGTAGATACTTTAAATTTTGAACTGATTGTTTTGAGTTATTCAATAATTAAATGTTAAACTATGAATTATTGGACACAAGTATACAAGTTTGTGTTCCAATGCAGTCTTGTGTAGTATGTTTATAAAAATTGCATTCTTTGTGACAATGATTTGACCGCTATTTTTCAGGGTATAAAACAAATACTAAAATTGACTTTCAAAACTAATGTTAAACAATCATCAGGCAATATAGGTTTTGATTTTAAACTTAAGTCTACTTTTTACTCTCAACCATTTGTAAAATTCTTAGGAAGAATCTTATGAAGGTCGACTTTTATGCGCTAGTTTAACTAAAGAAATATTTAATTTCCAAGTGAAAATTATTCCATCAGTAACTGTAAAAGTAGGCAATATTCAAACCCCCCAGATTATCAGATTTGTCAGCGAAATCAACTAGTATAGCTCTCAGTTTTTGTCAACAGAGTCATTACTTTCGAATTTTTCGTAACTTAACTCATAATTATAATTCAAGTTTCAAAACAGCTAAAAACAAATTCAAATTAAATAGAACCTGAATTAAATGATGCAGAAACTCATCGATTTCATTTATCATCATTCACCTGCAACTCAGTTCTATTGTTAGTTGCACGTTAAAAGCTGATGAGTTTTAAATGCTCGTGGAATGCCCTTATCTAGTGAGTGATGAGTGGCAAGCATTTTAGTGAAGAATTCATGCAAGATAATTGGAATCCTGAGACTATCTTCTTTTATCAATTAATCCTGAAAGACTATCTGATATTTTATTTATTGAGAAACTCTTATTTTCCAACCGTTGGAGCAATGAAATCTATTTTGTAATAGTAATCCATTTGAAAAGCGAAGAGAAAAATTAGAAGGCATTTCACTTATATTCCTCAAGAGAAAGTTTATAGTATATTTCCACATGGATATATAATTTTATAAAATGTATAGTTTTTACTTTTCTGATATATAGCAAATTTTTTTTATAATAATCCATTTTACCAGAATCCTGACATTTGCAAGAAACATTCTTGCACAAGTCCCTAAATGATGGAAACATCAACCAGAAAAAACAAAAGTTTTGTTGTTTAGTATATTCAACATTATTAAACTTGTAAATCTTTCTCATATGAGTGAAACTAAAAGCTGCCTAATAAATCAATCAAAAGGAAGACAACAAAGTGTATTCAACACACCAACACATAGACATTGGACAAGTACATGCATATCTTGTCAGTGTACATAAACATGATCTTATGTGCGCACATGTTTATACAGAATCATTTATAGTTTGTAAGTTCAAGTGGCTAAACCTGAAGGAAAATTCTAATATTTTAAGACAGTAATCTTGCATGTTAATATTTTGTAAAGTTGTTACATTTGTGAGTTGTTTGCCATTCAAGCTCCCATCCATTACCACTAATTCCCTGTATTTAGAGACACACTACACAAACAATCTAAATGCAATTTAAAATTTGACTCATGGTTCTGTAACAAAAATGCTTGTAACATATGAATAGTTTATTTCACTTCAGTTATTAAATCTCATGGTTCAAATTCTGAGTGAGGTATCATACTTTATCCCTTATAATTTGCAAGAATGATTTTCTCACACTATTAAACATTTAAGCTGCCAAAAATCCACCTTGATGTGACCTCTGTAAAGCACTTATCAGGAAATACACTTCTTGAAAATGGGTATTGCTATTTATAACAATCGAAAACACTATTATCTTTAAACAGAGAATACCCAATCCCTTTAGAATCAGACGTAGAATGTTTTGTATCACTAATACAGAGATGTATTGGATTGAAAAAGAAACAAAGAAAAATCATTACGAGGTATGGAGAAACCTCAATTGTTTTGAGATGTTAGATGTAAGGAGTTATTACATGTATATAGATTTATGTAAAATGTACTTCGATGTTTGTAACCACAAGCTGTTTTTTTTAAAAGATATGGTTGTCTTTAGAATAGCTGATGTGTCAGAATAATTTTATGCTTGAATTTCATTAAGAAAACTATATTTAATATTTGTGTATATTTTGTATGATTTTTTAAAGACAAAGACGAATATTTTGTTTTGTATAAAACTGTTTATAGGATTATGTTAAAATATGTTTTCTTAGAACATTGTACGGAAAGACATAAGTACCAAATGCAGATGCATTGTCATTTATGTTAGTGCTACACAAAAGCATTCCCTATTATTGCTTGAAATATTTAGTTCCAAGGAGATGGAAAGATTTAACAAATTACTCAATTGAGATGTTGGAAAACCAAAATCAATTGTTAAACATTAATATTAAATAAATCAAGCTTTTATTTTTAACATAATATGTAGCCATGAATTTATTAAGAGAATACTGAATTGCATGTGCCAATTGAACATCAGGAAAATCCATCTTTTTACAGTCAAAAGTTTTATGTAATCGCTAATAGAAAATGAAATTATTTAACACTAATGTGATTATTTTCTAACTACAATCTATTATTTAGATTTTCATTTAAAATGTTGTCTTTGAATGTATTACATTACTTTAAGAACTGTGACTGAATATTTAGTGTGCTAAAGTAAGTGTCATTTTAATACTCTTAATTCAAAATTAGCTATTGATTGTTTTAGATAGTACTTAACATATCAAAATGTCACTGTGTAATGGCAAAATATTTGACCTCGTGCCATAAAATTAGTCTAAGAATTCTTTCAACTAAATGTTATGTAAATGTTTGTCATCTATAACATGTACTTAATTGATTTTGACTGTTCTTTGGAAACAGGTTGCAAATAAAAAAATTCTATCAAAGACCATGAATTGTTTCATTTTCATTCCACATTTACTGTGTTTTTATAGTGTTCAAAACTTAATATGTATATTTAAATGTATAGTAGATGTACTGCAATAGATAATATATATATAATTTAAAGCATTAACCTTAATTAAACTAGTGTGAGATGCAAAAACTTTTAAATGCATTTCTCAGGAAATAATCTAAATTACAAACTAGCATAAGAACTTTTCCCTTCTAACGCACCTCAATGTTATACTACATATGTATCTCTAAAATTAAAAAAGGAAGTGTTGGTCTGTTTGTTTATTTCGTGCATGCAAAGTCCTGACAAATCTATGGCACTTACAGTAATGAGATTTGGCACACAGGAAGTCCAAACTTTTTGCAATTTTAGGATTGCAGCGAATTTTAAAATTAAATCTAGAAAATTTAAAAATGAATTTGATGAAATTTAATTATTATTGTTTTCTTTGGAATATGACAACAGCATAAATATATGACAGATTCTAAATTTATTTTTTCCGTTTTCATTTTGCTCAGAGGAATGATTTTCGAGCAGACGATAAAAAACAAAGTTTTAACTTTAGTTTTGAGTTTTTTTTCTATCTTCTAGACCATTAAAGATAGAGCAAAAATTTCAAGGGATTTTAAATCTTCAAAAAATTTCAAATTAAATCGATACCTAAAAATAAAATTTTTAAATTCAATTTCTTTTATATTTTTGCAAGAGAATGTGACGTCACAGTAACATTCATGTTCCAAAAATAAACAGATTACATTTCCTGCCCTCTATGATTTCAGCAAAGGAAAGCAATAAAATAAAAAACATTTTTGATGGCATTATTCAGTTCTTTTTTGTAAAATCATGATCGTTAAAGATAGATTAAAAATTTCAACGGATTTGAAATCTGTGAAAATTTGACACCAGAAAGATACATTATACGATTGATTTTCTTCTAACAAATAATTTTTCAACTAAAGATTTATATTTTCGCAGGAGATTGTGATGCCGAATTCCTATTTGGTTTGCGAAGCAAACCAACAACATGGGCAACTCCGTTAGGGCTGTTATCCAATTTGCGAAACATACCATAGGTTATGATATTCATAGTTTGTTTTGCAAGGCAAACCAAATCGGAATTCGCATGGAATTCATTCCAATAGGCTACGAATTTCCATTTGGTTTGCGAAGATTCAAACACCACGGGCAATACCATTATGGCTGTTATCCAATAGGCTACGAATTCATATGGGAATTCGTAGCAATCACTGGGGGTTAGCGAGCAGTGGTCCACCTGACTTCACGAAAAGATCAGTCACTGACAACACCGTGCTGTCCAAGCAGTGGCTAGTATATATATATGTACTATGACATAGGGGTACATATGTAGTTATACTACATATATATATATATAGATTTGGTTTGCAAAGCAAACCAAATGGGATAGCGTAGCAAACACCGCAAATTAGCGAACAGGGGGTGGAGCCCCCTAGTATTCTAAAAAACTATATCAAGAAAGATTGTCAAGGTATTGTGATCCTGAGTTAGTTCTTAGTTCACCTAAAGGTGAAGACTCTGTTCTCTCATTCCTGTGATAAAAGTATCTATAAGATTGCACTCAATAGATATAAGTTAGTTTTTTGCTTGCTCACCACAAAAATTTGTTAGAAAAAAATTTAGACATTTATTAATAAACTAAGGCAGATACTAAACTACAACGAATGTGAATCAACTCTATTTTAGTACCCTTCTCCAATTCTTCCAAATTATAAATTTTTCATCGCATTCCATGTCCGGGTTACAGTTTACATGTGTATAACTAAAAATACATTTACTAATATCATAGTTTGCATGTGATTAATAAATAGAAATACCAAAGACACAATACCATTTACAAAGTACACTGTAGCAGCTGCATGCACATGAATTCACCGAGTGCTTGCATGCACTCATGAAGATTAGTTTCTGTTTCTCAAAACAATTAATTTGACTTTTATTAATATATTATTTTTAACTGTGAACCACTTTGAAAGCACACAAAAATAAATGGTGTTAAACCCATGTGTAAAAGTGAAATAAACACACCTGATATATGAAATATTTAATAGATATAAAAAAGAATGTACATCAAAATATATTGAATTCCACAACAGTCACTATTTGGTGCATAATCACTATCTCTCAGAGAATCAATCAGATCTCAGTTGATTCACATGTTCAAGAAAACCTGCACACACCCAAAAGTGTCTATGAAACAAACAAAAATATACTTTAGTTTTAAGTTATATTTATATTCAGTATGATACAATTTTTTTAGTTAAGTGTTTGGTGAACATTATTATAGTAACTAAAACATCTTGACAACCTTTTGTCTGATCAAAAGGTTTGAATTTGACAAAATAACGCTGGTTGCCACTCATACCAATCTCAAACTACTATAAAAATCCATTTGTTAAACAAGACATAAATATTTGTTACAACACAATAAAACTTTTTTTGTGTTAGCAACAACAATGTTTAAGAAATAAAAATCTACATATAATTTTGTTATTTTAGTATAGCAGTCCAAGATGAAATAGCAAATATGGCACAGTGTTCTAAATACCGTACTCTCTAACGGCACATTCATAGTAAAATTAAGAAGCTATATTAGCATTCACTATGGGAACATAAATACATTTGATAATTATTTCACAAGTATTAAGGATATCGATGATCTTGAACTTTTCAATGAGCTTATAACATAGAACTCTGAGCAATGAAAATTAAGCAACTCAACATGCATCACAGAAAATAATTTGATGTCATCATCTCGTAATATGTTTATTATTTTGAGAATTTATCTGATATTGACAACTAGTGTAGCATAATACAGAAGTTTTTAAAACTCACTTATAAAACATCTAGAGAGCATCAATGACTAAAGAAAAGTTTTGCAACTATCAGTTGTAGGAAAGGAACTGTTGTGAAAGCTTAAAAGCCTTAGATGTTATTCGGGGAGGGGGGGGGGGACCAAGAAGCCCAGGTGCAGAATTGTATTCAGTGATCAGCAACACAACTCCAAGCAATTGCAATTGTTCTGTAGGCATTTTGTCCAAATTTTGAAAACTGCAGTCAAATCAAAAACAGACGTAACACACAATTATCGGCTAAATATGTATTACATATTTATAATAAAACATAAAAATTAATTAACTTACTTTAATTAGAACCAAGGCATACTTTTAGAATTTGCAATTCTGTCGATAACTTTTGAAGTTAAATATTTTGTCATTGACATAAAAGATGAGTTATTTATAAAGTGTTTGTGGTAATTTGGGGCAGTGTAGGGAGATTGTTCCATAGTTAGAAAAGAAAAAAAGGCGCAACAAGGAGTGCGCTTTGCACTGCAGAACATTGTAACTTATAATTGAAAAAAAATCTGCCAAAATTTTGATAAAATTAAAGAAAAATTGTTCTGTGACATACGTCACAATTATAAGCACTTTCTGCTCCCGGGGCAAGAAGATGAAACTTCTAACTTGATGTGCACATCTTACTTTCTGTTTGACATCTGTTAAAATTTTTGTGAATAAAATTAAAATAAATGTATGAAATATTATTATGGATTTTTCAACCTCTGTCCAAAATCTGAAAAACATGTTTGTATACTCTAATGGGTTGGATTAAGTTATGAATCTGATAAGAACAACTTAATGTTCCAGGTTAGTGGTGGTAAAACAACCAAACTGGCCCTGCCCGGGTTTGTCAATGGATGAAGTATTTCCTTCAATCAGATTCATAATATTAAACACAACAGGACTGCTATAGGCAAAGCACACATGAAATAGTAGCATTGGTAGTATAGGTTCTTAAAAGTAGTAGTATAAAAAAGAATTTGGTACAGCTGCAGTCTACGTTTATAGCGGTGGCATCGGTCTTGGCGATTTTTTTGGTGCACTTCTAGTAGCGAGTTATGGTAGGTTAAGGCAACCCATCTGTATTTTCATGGCAAACTGAAAGTTTCAATTTTCAATTTGATTATTCTAGAAAGTTCTTTCAAAATCCGTTAAAATCGTTTGATTTCTTTGGTTCGTTTGAATTTTTTTTTTATTCCATTTATTATTTCAATTTTAAAATACATTTTGATTGGTTGGTCCTTTAAATTCTTTTTCTTTGATTTCATCTAATGGTTTTTCGGCAGTTGTGGAATTTTCTTTTATTATAATTTTTTTCAGAGTACAATTCTGACGTATCAGGTTGTATTTTTTCTTGCATTCCGTTAAAACTAATGACTTTATTTTGAAAAAAAATTTTTAGTTTAAGTTTATCATTTTTGTAAGTTTGAAAAAAACTTTTTTCAAACATTCTCAAGTGTTTTAAAGCTTTCATTTTCTATTGTAAAAAGAAATATATTTGTGAAAGAAAAAGATTTTTGAAATAATTATTTCCTTGGCAACTTTAGAAGTGTGCCAAAAAAATCACAAAGCCTGTTGCTACCGCTATAAACCTAGACTGCAGCTGTGCCAAAAGTTTCTCTTAAATCCTACTTTAGAATAATTTTAGTTGTTCAGATACAAAATGAATTGGCTAAAACACAAAATGTGCCAATTAAGTATGAAATACATTAAAAATCTCACTAAGAATTTTAAAATAAAAATTTTTTCTTAAGTTTTTTTTTGGCAATAATAGCAACTATATATTCCGATGTTTTTCTTCCATGGTTGCCATAACCTGGTGCCAAAACTTTACAACTGGCGTCTATTTTTTCTTAAGCAAAATTCGAATTTGTTTTTAAAATGGACTAGTGTAGCAATGATGTATACTGACACGGCTAGCTAACACTTAAATTGAATTTATTTACACACACATACACTACAGAAATTACAAGACTTTCACGCACATAAAATATTCGGGACAGGGACATTTTTACTATCACATACTACAGCTTAGCTGCTGCTTGCTCCAGGGTTGGAGTTACACTGTGTAAGTTTTTGTCAGTCCGCTAGGGGGCGTTGTTGGTTCCGTTACACTAGTATTTTGTTGTCCTAAGTAAATTTTCAAAAATTCAACAAAATTTTCAAATTAGCAGCATATTTTCATAATTTGCTTAAAAGATACTCCTAGTCAGGAAGATCGAAAAATAGTAGTAAAAGTCACCTTTTAGTTGCCTGTGGCAGCACTGTGCATAATCATATATCAATCAGCATCACAAAGCAATCCGGTATAAATAAAACGATACAATTTTGAGCAATTAAACAGTAATATACTCACTTTCCTTTGGAACTGTCATCATCAGCGGCCAGGAACCGAAACAACAACTATTATAGCTACCATTAACAGTAGTATCACAATCCAATAGCCTGAAAAATGCAATGTTTAGTTTAGAACATTTTATCCAATTGTTCAAATTTCCATGAAAAACTACTTTTAATTGCTTAAAGGTTTCAGTCATGGTATGAAATAACACATACACTACTAAAACAATCAAATAATGTAGTACTCACCACATGTTCCTGATTTACGATCAACAATGGCTACATGCCTAGTCTCCTTTATCAGGCGCTCTCTTGTATTATCAGCATGGTCAACAATGTCCTCAATAATTTCTAAATAAAAATGTTAACTGGAACTTAAATAAAAATATATAATAAATTGCGTAAACATTGAAAGAATTTTTTGAGTTTATGCATTACAGCATCCACTGTTTATTAAAAATCTCTTCCATTCCAATAAATTTGATTTTATTAAGTGGCTGTATTAAGTGATCATTGACAATTTAAAATTTAGACATTTTATGAAATCAAATAGTGCTTTCCATCACATCAATTCAAAGTTATGAAGGATAAATATAAAGTAAATTCAAAGTGTGATTAGGGCTGCTTCGTTTCCAAACACTGCAACCCTTAGGTTACACTGCACCTTTATATCTGCAAATTTGGCTGCACCGTTTTTTTTATTATTTGAAGCAGATGAATTTTCAGATCAGTGTCTTTCTATGAAAGTGGCAGTCACTTACTTCAAGTAGTTAAACTTTTCTCTGCAAGAAATACCCCCATCTTGGTTGTTTCTGTGTTTTATGGTGAAAGGGCAATACCTTTTTTGCAGACCCATATTTGGCCAAATGCTTCAATTACAGACAAATTACGTCACATGGAAGTTATGAACTCAGTTATAAGATGAAGCAATTCCAAGCTTCAGACAGTCGGATGATAAAGCAGTTTTTATCTACCCACATAACATCTAAGAATCTGCTGTTGAAACAAAGTAGAATAAAAAATACAGTGGAAGATAAAGTACTAACCATTCTGTAAGTCTAACTCTTGCCCAATATTTGAAGCCATCTGCTTCTGTCTGACTATAACATCATACAATACATCCAGTCCTTTATCTTGCTCTAGAAAAAATTATTAATTGATTGTGTCAATGAAAGTATTTTACAAGAACAAGCATGAACAGAAAATTATAAAATACAATGTTTTACAAAATTGGAAGAGCACGCCGAATAAGATGTGTGAATTGGCACTAACTAAAATGCCATAAGTTATTTTTTTCTCAACCGTTAGAAACAGATTATCGATAGTATATTAAATGTACTATCTACTTGAAAAAACGAAAAATTGACTAGACAGATAAAGATGATTTTACTGCACATGTTTACGTACCAATCTATAGTAAAATTTTTTTATCTGCATGGTTTCACAATTTTGCTGACATTTTATGTCAGAAAATAAATTAAAGTCATAGGTAGTAACTATCCAGCAAAAGGTGAGAATGCATGGATTAGAGGTATGGCTTCATCAAAGCAACTGATAATTTTCTTTTCCAGTGTACCCATTTTAAAATACAAAAAGAAGATTGAATAGTTGCTCAAATAAATTTAAGAGTTAACTGTGGCATTACATATTACATCCACGAATAATACTTATTTCTGTAGAAAAACTATAAATGGGGGATTATGTATTACATGTGTGTTAATTGAGACATTACAATACAAGAATATAATAAAATACATTTCTAGCATATAAGACATCTTGCCTAATTTTCTATACTAGACACAGGTACTGATAGTAAAGCATATTTTATACTTTAATTTGCCCATACATGAAGTGCTTTTCAATATGATTTTGGCTGAATTCAACAACAGAAAATTTTGTCATGAAATTGAAAATGGCTGGAGATAAGTGTCAATATTCATATTCAACTACCACCAATTGAGTTATTCACATTTATGGGATCAAATAGACAACTGCAAGTTAAGACAAGGATACTTTATTATTTAAAAGGGACATGGGACAAAATAATAACAGTTAAAACAATAAGGGAGAAACATCGACGTCTATAAACCATTCAATAGAGCTCGTCATAGCTCAATTAGTTGTAGCGCGAAGCTCTTGCTTTCACGGCTTACACTCAACGTCTGATTAGTTACAATGTGATGCTGCACATCACCTATAATGTATACATCCGTGCGTGGGAAGGGAACCGATAGGACTATTTTCCCACACATTGAATACTTTTTAAAAATGAATAGCTTTTTAAATTCTCATAATTTGTGAAAGCATATTAGAAGGACAATACAATTTTTGCTTACATTTTCTCGATCAACAGATTAGGTGTACTGTTTTGGTTGACAAATTCGACAAACAGCAATATTTTTGTCTGACAGATTAATTTTTTTATTTATTACAATTGCATTATTTTATTTTTTATGCAAGTGAAAGTTGAGTTATTCAATGCAAGAGTTAGTAAAAATTATTAAATTTCACAATTCACAAAATTCCTAAAAGCATATTAGAACAATGCAATTCTTCCAGGTATTCTCTCTCAATTAACTGATTAGGTCAGTTTTCTTTTAGACAAATTTGACAATCAGCAATATCTTTGGTTGATGGATTAATTTTTTTAATTATTACAATTGCATTATTTTCATACTAGCAAGCAAGCTTCATGTATTCATATGCACACATTTAGACTACTTGTCCACTTTTTCTCCTCATACACCCTCATTTTTTTTTTTCCTGTCCCACAAGCATTTATCCTGAGAGTTACCTCTTTTAAGCATTCCCTTGGACATAAAATACAGGATTACCACTCTATTTCACAAATAAAATTCCCTGACTTTTCCAAACAAATTTTTACAAAATTTCAGGTCATAGTCAAGCAATTCACAATACTTTAAAGGAATACTTTAGCATTCAATCGAAAAGAAATAATTTAGCCATTCAATAGCCAATAATAAAAACCTTTTTAAGAATTATACACTAAAAATTAATACACAAAGCACAAGTAATTTTGTATTAAAATAACTTATTCAAATAATCCAACATATTTGAATTAAAAATTAATTTGTGATTTAATGTATCACAAGCATAAATTCTTCAATTTAAGACAGTGGACGAAAGAAAATTCTTTACCTGTTAAATATTAGCCATTTTTTTAAAAAATCAGTTGAAAGTTCAATTAATTAAATAAAGTAATACAAAAGTGTGTACGAGTCGTATTGGCTACTTTTCTCCAAAGCGTCTGAGAAGCCAAGATCAATCATTTTCCAGGATGTTGAGGCAATTTTCAGGGTTTTAGACAAAAATTTGTAATTTCCCCTGATCTTCGATTTTTTGGACAAAATTAAATTCCCTGACAATTCTAGGTTTTTCAAGTTTTCCCTGACCCGTGGGAACACTGAAAATACAAAACAAACATGCTTTTCTTGATTCTAGCTAACTATATAATCTGGTTTCTAATTGGTTGAATCTCAATTATGGAATATTACAACAAAGTGAGCTATCATCTGAATATTGTGGTAACCCCAAGTATTTTGAACAGCTCAAAGGGAGTAGATGAATAATATGAGCCGCGGTAGCTCAGTCAGTAGAGCGTCAGGCTCGCATCAGAAGGATTGTGGGTTTTGTCCTCGGCGGAGCCTGCAATTCTGATGATTGCGAGATCGGCGATTCGACCTGGCTAAAGACTGTCGTGTTCACTAATGGTGACTGGGGCACGTTAAATAGGTCGTGGTTACAAAGTCCCCCATGTTCCCATACCAAATCAATACCTCTGGGGGTACCTGATCAGGGGGTTATCGGCCTCTGATTGGCATCTAAATTACAATATGTGTGAGTGAATGGATGTATGAAAGGGACCATCCTGTAAAATGGATGTGTCATGTATGTCGAGCAAAGTTGGACTTCCTCCCAATGGGGCTCAATAACATGGAAGGCGCACCCCCCTCGCCGGGCCTGGCACTCCTTCGGTCTGCCAGTGTAGGCATAAGGAACAACAACAGATGAATAATTGAAAGCAGAAACCAAATAGTTCAAGTAGGATTTCCAAATTTGAGCAAAGTGGATTGAAGGAAGTTGTGATTAGGTTGGGTTTCTTGGCACAAGAGTCATATTTGGCCACACTGCTCATAAAAATAGCTAATTTCAAGCAATGGACATACACACCCAAGGAAAGTTTTACGGGCACAAAAGAGATAAATGCACCCAGGGAGGAATTGAACCTGACAAGAATCAAACCTTTGCTGTACAATTTGCAGGTAGCTAGAACAGTGGGCATACCCACTGAATTCAGACCTTAGTTAACATTTCAGATAACAGATGGAGGTAGCTGCTTACTAATAGCAAATCAATAGCAGTCTCTTGCCCCTGTCTGATGTTATTTCTATTTTGCATTCTAAAAATGCACCATGCACCAAGAATTAACACTTTTGTATACAATTAGGGGACTCCGCCCCTGCTAGTCAACCCCCCATGATTGTGTACACTTCTTTTCACAAAGTTTCCAATCTTCTGGGACGGTGAAACTATCTTAATAATTTGTATATTCTTGATTGGACTGTCCTGGCCATGATGTCACAGCGAGGGCTCTGCCCCCTGCTTCCCAACAATAAGTGATTGCAACACAATCCCACTTGATCTGTTTTACAAACCAATACTCCTTTCACAAGTGATTTCGCTTAAAAAATTTGTTTTAACACTTAATGCACTCTAAACTAGTAGCCGCATCAGCTAAACTAGTAGAGCAAAAAATCTTCTCCATCTTGTTCTATTAACTATTTTGAATAAACCATGTTAATCTCGTAATTTTTTTTATCTGTACTTTCTCGGGAAACCTTCTGAGAATCGAGCGAAAAAAGCGAATTGAGCCTTATGCATTTTCCGGGCCATGATGTCACAGCGAGTTTCAACGACCAAATACAAAAAATCTTTGCTATGGTAATTGTTGCAACGATAAATGTTATATCTGGCAAACTTGTTTGTTAGAAATGAAACCTTTCATTTCCATGAAAAAAAAATGTACATTATCGCAAAAGTTTTAAATTATAAATTATACTTTTCATTGCATTAAATTTATTTATAAACCAATTTTACAAAAAATTATAGCATAAGAAAGAGTACATTCTAAGCTTTCACATGGTATTTTCAAATGCTAAAACTAAGAGTATTAAGCTAGAGATATGACAGTTTTAGTTTTGTATCGGAAATTACGATCTAAATAATACGAGATTTGTATGACCAACTTTTAATACAATACAAGTTGATTTGATTTTCTATTCTGTGGCCAACTTTTACTACAGGACAAATTAGACCAAGATCTACAGCTATAAGTGGATACCAAACCAGTACAAACATCAATGCCCAGATCAGGATTTGAACCTACAGCTTGTCAAACACATCAACATAATACATAAAATAATGGATTGGTCAAATAGGTTAACCTGAATTCTTAAAATGAAATGGAATTCATCAAAATTAAATGAAAAGTTACGTTTAATAGCCATTTGTTGTTGTTCTCGAATTTCATGGGCACTTAGGTCCCTTGTCCTTTCATCTTCTTCAACATCCCAAACACTGGAGGAAGGACCACCAAAACTAGCACCCAGCAATGCTTGCCTTTACAAAGGAAAAGAAAATAAATACAATTAAAGCAAAACAACATTTTAGAAACAGAGTACAAGCTCCTGAAATTTGATATTAATTGTTCTAATCAAGAATCTTTCATTTCAAGAACATAATTTCTTGCTTGCTTTAATCTGCTATTCAATTCCTGATTTATGTAGGTAGCTGGCATTGCAAAAATAAAGCATTCATACCATGTTTTCTCTTTTTTTGAAAAAAAAAAAAAAAAAAAAAAAAAAAACCAGAAGGGTATTGATGTTTTAGACGCTATTTTTATTATATGGGATTTGAAAAAGTTATTCAACTACTGTTCACAAAATTAAGAATCTAATGTAGAAAAGTTTAAAAAGTATTGACTCAGCATTGGAATGTGTTCTATTTATTGCAAGAATGGATTTTTTCTCCATTTAAAAATAACATCCAAATTAATTAAGTGTTAATAAGCATGGTCAACTGATGTAGCCCAGATCTGGCAAATTTTTATTTGAATCATGTGGTTTTCAAGGAGTGTGTTAAATTTGTGAAAAGGCTATACATAAACAAAGTGCTCCCATGGTTGAAGTCTTTATCATGAATTCTGGTTGTGAATTTTTTGGTCAGTGCTGATAGATAATTAGCAATGCCAATCATCATACACCAGCAATTTTCAACCTTTCTGATTTCACGACACACAAAAATTAAAAATTGATCAGTGTCATGATGGACTTGTACTTAACTTGGGAAATGGTATTTACTTTCCTATGAAACGAGTTCCTTGTTGCTAGAAACAACACATTTCCTCTAGCTGCTAGAAAATTAAAACCTTCTATTGATAACAAGATGCTCATATAAAACCATGCTCCGACCAGTAATCAGCTGTCAGTCATGTCTGGGGATACATAGCAAAAACGCATATTAACAAACTTGAATCTCTTCAAAATACCACTCAGAATAATTTGAAATAGCCCCTGGTTTTATATAAACATCAAAATTTGAGGGTGGTATAACTTAGACAATACTTCAATAAACTAGCCCTTGGATTCTACCAAAAATTGGAAAGCATTGATATTGAAGCAATACAACAAAACCCCAGATGACATTTGTGAAACAGTTACCAGCAAAAGCTATACAAAATTTTAAAATTTTTTCTTAAGTACTTATGAATAATTTATTGATTTACAATAGCTTTTCAGAAGAGTCTTTCCCATCCAGTAAAATGTACATTCCTGACTATTCTTGGCAAATTAGAAATGTACACCGAATGAAAAGGCCTTTCCATCTGCTGACTAATGATAAAAACAATAAAGTCTGCATTCTCACTGGTGTCCCACACCCTTATGCCTCATCTCATTTCCTGTATTTCCAAGTCCCTGTTGATTCATTCAAAACTGACCAACTCACTGCTGTTCAACTTTTCAGTGTTCAATATTGAAAATAGATTTCAACTTCCTACTCTGACATAAACTAGCTACTAAAACTCAGTGGCACACTCAAACATGTATTAACCATGTTTAATATAATGCCTTATTGCCTGGAAATAAAAACAATAAACAACTTTTACTGGTCAAAAGAAAATACAGGGCTTCGAAATTATCTGGGAACACATGTTCAAAACTAAACTGTTGAAAATGAAAGAAATTTTACAGTTCAAACAGTTTAACCATCTGACAAGTACATCAGTGGCATTCTTGCGACACACTGGTTGAAAATTGTTGCCATATGCGATTCTAAACATAGCAGACCTTTTCCCTGCCAACTTCACCATCTTTGTAGAAATAGTCTCCCCGACGTTACACTTGTTTAAATGCAAATTTGACATGGACAATATGCAGTTGTTTTCAAGTTCACTCAACGGGTGAGTATTTAGAAAATCCTCAACCATTCAGTTTTATGTTCGTATTGCATAACAATATGCAGAAAAAAAGGGGGTATTTCTTGATTGTCATATCTCTAGAGTCTGTGGCAGCAGCACTATCAGTAATACAAGAAAAATATAATAAAGACTAATATAATGCCAAATAATCTCTATAAAACAGTGCTTATGTATATAGTGAATGATCTATAAAACATGCTCTATAGCATAATTTCTTATATAAATTGCAAATCCCAGGAAAATGATATTTTAAATAAAAAATTCTTGAATAATCTCCAAATTTTAATGCTGTGAAAATATTCTCTTTCCCAAATACATATACATTGAAGCTATCTGTGACTGGTAAGGTAATTGGTAATTTTTTTGTTGTTAACGTCGTACTAGAGCAACACAACGGGCTATTGACGACGGTCTGGGATCAGTCCCTTAAGGGAAAGGCTCTGGTAAGGTATGGAAAGCAAATGAAACTGAGAAAGTTATTAGCAGAAAGGTGGTACAGCTACAGTCTATGTTTATAATGGTGGCAACACCTTGATGTTATTTTTGGTGCACTTGTAGTAGAGAATTATGGCAGGTTAAGGCAACCATTTGTATTATGATTATTGAGGTTTTTATAGCAATCTCGGCAAGTGGAATGTTTAAATTTTCATTTTTTATACTCTAGTGTTTTATACATTAGTTCATTGGAAATAATTATTTCCTTGGCGACTTTAAAAGTGCGCAAAGGCTGTTGCCACCGCAATAAACGTAGACTGCAGCTCTACCCAGAGTTAGTAAGTCTCTCAGAGGAAAGGGCTATCACATGCATGCAGAGATAATACTTTACCATTGTAGAGAGATATACTTTAATAACATTTTACTAATAATGATACATTTGATTTTTTAAAATAATTTAATTTGCGTTAACATACTCCTTAATTTAATGAATACTCGTTCGAAACCATGAGACAGAAATGCCTTGCTAGCACAGCCATACAACATCAGATTTGTGTGAAGAATACTGGTAAAACAGATGCATTGTTACATTAATCAATAAATAACAGGTACTGAAGGGTGATATCAAGTACACACCTGGTACCACCCTCTTCTTTTCCCTTAAAGGCATCATTAATTTGAGCATTTCTGCCTTTCAATGCATCAACTAGTCGGAGTCGCCTTTCAAACTCTCCATCAGTTCTAGATCAGTTAAGGAAGTAGAAATGCAAGGGTAGAATGCCCATAAATATAATAGTGCATGCATGGATGTACCAATAGACCAACATAACCAATAGATAAACATATATACCAGAATGTCTGAATCTTTAAAATAAATTCAGTTAAAGACAATTACTTGAAACAGGTGACATTTGGACATCTAGTTTTAAAGAAAGCAATTGAAATTTCAAATTCAACAAGGGACAATTAAAGAGCAGTATAGCTAAATGCAAGATATACCAAAGTGCAGCTATTTGATTAAATAAGGGGTTATTATATACATAAAAACAAAGTATCAAGTTTACTTATCTATTAAAATTTGCAAATAAAAACAACTAGAAAATTTAATGGCCTCCAGAAAAGGCAATAAAACAATAAATAACCCTCACAAAGGATACAAGAGACTTTTGGATGCCATCAAAGTCTGGTTTATGGACACTAATCCATCATCAAATTTTTTAATCAGTCTCCTTGCATGAGCACTAGCCTGAAAATATTTACAACACTACAGTTGAGATGCAGCAATAATCAATGGTAAAATCTCAGTTAATGGTGTGGCTTTGGTATCATTTCAATTTTTTGTCACCAATGGAATTGGGCAATGGCAGATTGAAAGGAATGCCTTTCATAATGGTGAACTAGGTTAAAAATAATTTTAAAGGGCGTTAGTACCTTTTTAGGAGGAATGGTGAACAAAAATTGAGCTGATTTTCTTATACAAAAATTAATTTTGAATACTTTGATCACATTTTTCTTTCTTTTTAATCTAAGTATTTTATATTCATGCATAAATTTTGTATGAAAATAAGTGATTACCTAATTAAATTTTAATTTATAAAGAAAGAGAACAATTAAATTTTAATTTTGATACAGTTTGTTTTAAAAGTACCTTCAGGGCAATTTCTCAAAAGCAAAATGTACTATATTCCATCCATCAAAGCATTGCCGAGAATATGCCAACTTGGTGAGATAGCTAGTTTCCATCATTAACTAGGATTTTAACTAAATCAACAGTTTGCTCCTGTAAACCCTAATGGGATATAATAAAGACCATAGGGACGCTTCATAAGTTGATCCTAGGAAAGTAACATTTCTTTTGATAGTTACACCTTCCTAAAGGACATACAGATGA
This sequence comes from Metellina segmentata, assembly GCA_947359465.1. Lineage (NCBI taxonomy): Eukaryota > Metazoa > Arthropoda > Arachnida > Araneae > Tetragnathidae > Metellina > Metellina segmentata. The sequence goes on from OX375880.1 coordinate 108,423,911, forward strand.
CTGAATATTGAAGTTTTATACAGTATTTTTTAACTGGGGTGCATAGATCACACTAAGGGACTATTGTGGCTTTCAGGAGATACAAAATACTGCAAATCTGCTTATTACAAAAGTATTAGAAGTATGATAAATGAAAGAAAAATATAGATGCTACTTAATTTTAAGATTACATACATATGTCATATTAGAACTAAGCAGTTAGAGGGTCTTGTGACTAATCAATCTATAATTCCTGCAAACATTTTCTAATTTAATTCAAGGAAATTAGTCTCATAATAAAGATTTTTTTTTAATATCTATTTTTATGAAAAAATTCCCAAGTATAAACTTTTTTCTGAATTTTTGGATCCTTACTTCCTTTACGGGCTAATTTTCATGGCTTTATGATAGTAATTACAAGAATAGAAAGAAAATAAAAAAGGTTTCTGCTCAGTTAAGCTTTACACTGTTGTTGACATAGCAGTTGCACCATCACAGTACAACTGCTATGCAATAGTAATAGTATGCTGTAGTGTAGAGGTTAATAAAAATTTAGTACAATGAAACCTCATTAAAATGAACTCGCTCAATACGAATTACTGATAATATGAACTAAATTTCAATCCTAAATGTCAAATAATGTTAACTCATTCATTTAAGAATTCTCGTTAGATTAATCTTCGGAGAAATTTTTTTTTTCGAAACTTAAGGGCAAATGGATTTTTTTTTATTTTAAAAATTAAGTGACTCTGATATTGTAGAAGATTTATTCATGGAAGAGTGAAGGAGAAAGAATAAATGAAGATTCCGAAGATGATGGAATAAGGGAGCCTTCTTTAAAAGAAACTATTACTGGCTTAGAAAGTGTTAACTGCTATTTGTTAGGCAGTGAAAATTCATCTGCTGAATTAAACAGAGTTGGCCAAATCAAAGATTTTCTTAAAGAACGTCACAATAAAAACACAAAAATCACTAACAGAACTATTTTCAGAAAAAAATTGCACAGTCAGGAAATATCTGTGCAATTATGAATTATCTGTATAATCAAGAATTATTTTCATCAGTATAATCTTTGTGATGAAGTGTACCATTTATCTGTGAACCAAGAATTGTACCATAAGCATTATTGTTGAAATATTTTTTTTCTGAATTTGGATCTAGCACAAACTAAGGTCAATACAAAATTTTATGGTACTGTGAAATTTGTCAAAACAGGGTTTGACTAATTCAATTTAGAATGACGATTAGTTCATTATGGTGCAAGATACATATTTAGCCAAGAAATATCTTTCATGGCAAACAAATGAATACATACACACAATTAAAAGAATGATGGTGTAACTTGAGTACTAAAAAATATTTGTCTGATATGGGACTAAAGTCCATTAGGATAACACCACCCTAGACAGTACTGAATTAGGATATCAGGGTACAATTATAACCTTAAAATACACAAATGCATGGAAAGTAAAAATTTATTTTAAAAACAATTATAAACTGAATAAAATGTAACTGACGTTGAAGGTACAAAAGCTGTGCAGGTATTTACGAATTAGGCACTACATACCTTGCTACCAGCCACACTGTTTTTCGGCTGCTGGTTTCGGAAAGATATTTTTTCCATGATCTCGGGAACAAGAGCTTCACACCTATCATATGATGCCATCCTAGAATAAAAATATTGGTTACTAAACAATAACAATAGTTGCCTCTAAACATGCATAACATACCTCAATTAGACACACAAATAAAAAGTTTATCAAGATTGCAACAAAAGTATGAAAATGAATTTAAACCCAATGACTTAAATTGAAAACTTAACCCTAGAATACTAACTAAAATTAAAATAGCATGCTTATAACAAGGATGAGAGTGGGAATTGGACAAAAAGTATGAAAATATGCGTTAATTTAAATTTAGCAAATATGAAAAGGGCCGCATGAAACCGTATTTCGTACAAAAAGAACAAATATATTGGAACTCTGTAAATAGTATTAATTGCATGAAGTTGAAAATGTTATTTTTATGCATATTTTTTTAACATCTCACCAATGGTGTGATTATTTTTAACAGTTGAAATTTTTCAAAAACGAAACTAAATACAAAAATGAAATTAACAGAAAATAAAAACGCTATGTAAAACAAAAGAAAAAATAAATAAATCTGAATTTTATTAAATAGCACAAATGTTATATGAAAAAAATAAGTCGACACCAACAATAAAAATTAGCATACTACTAGCTTTACACCGATTTTACCTTAATAAATCACTTAAAAATATACTTAATTTTAAAAAAATCTAAACCCGTTTTGGTATAGCTTGTCTACGTTTATAGCAGTGGTAACGGTATTGGCGCACTTTTAGTAGCGAGTAATGACAGGTTAAGGTAACCCATCTGTATTACGGATTTTAAGACAACCTCGGCAAGCAGAAAGTTTATAACTTTCATTTTGAATAGTCTAGAAAGTTTTTTCAAAATCCATTAATTTGTCCTTTGATTTCATTGGTTCATTTGAAATAATTCTTTCCTTGGCGATTTAAGAAGTGTGCCCAAAAAAAAGCACCAAGGCCATTGCCACCACTATAAATGCAGACTGAAGCTGTACCTGTTTTAAATCAAATCTAACATAATTGAGTTTAAATTACAACCTATTTTCAAATACAAAATGCCTTTTTTCAAAATCTCTAATCAATTTCCGTCTGCTTATATTTTTCCGTAAATATTCTTATTTTCTAATTAAATCAACTTTAAATTAAATAAAACTTAAAATTAATAACTCATATTATCCAAGAAATAATTTAGGTTATTAAAACAATCATAAATATTGCCCTTAAAAGAAGCATCACTTTGTTGCAAAAAATAGCTGCAGTCTATGTTTAAAGTGGTGTCCACAGCCTTGGCACACATATAAAGTCGCTAGAGGAATTTGCAAAACTTATTAGCTTGGCAAAATTTAAGAGTGCAGTGTTGGCGAGATATGTCTCATTTGGCACATTTTATGTTGAAGACAAAAAGTTCAAAAATCGGAATTATTTCTTAAAAAATGATAAAAATTGGTCATTTTTTAAAAAATTTAAGAAAAGTCGGAAATACCGGCTACAGTTGGAAGAATCTCATCCTTGTAGTATATATGTCTCATAGACGTACATGCCAATGAAACCATTTATACTTCCTGAAATTATTGTTGTTGAAACTGTTGCATTAATTATTCAGGCTAAAGGGTTACTGAACCCTAGAATACTAACTAAAATAAAAACTTATAGTACAGAAATGATACAGAGCTCACTGTGAGTGAACCAAACGATGACTGGAGACAGACTGATTGAAAGAAGACGAGCCACATAAAGTATAGCTGGAGGGAAGGGGGCTCACTTCATAATGGTGAACTGTTCGTTTGAACTTACCACTACGTTTCTACGAGGTTTAGTTAGTATTCAAGGATTAATAAACTTGGTGATAATCTAATCTTTGAGTAATATCTAACAGCACAGCAAATGCACATGCAGCGTTCGAAATCATTGGTGATCCGCTGGTCTGAGGCCACTAAAAGTGTGATCGGACCAGGAGATTAAAAATCTGGGTGGTCTGCGGGACCAGTAGCTACAATGAGAAATTTAGTGGTATGTGTTTTCTTTTAAAATAAGTTTCAAACTTCCAAACCTTACTTTTAACAAACTGTCAAAATTTATTTTGGACACATGATCGAGAATTTGGAAATTCGTATCAGCGTATACTGCAGTCGTTTCTGCCTCCAAATTGCAAGCACAATAATCGGCGCCTTTTTAATCATTGGCCGTTGACGATCGGCAGGTCCTAACAGAAAGTATGCTGCGAAGCATTTCTTGTTAAGACTTCCTTAGAGACTTAAAGCTAATAAAAAATATATCTACAATTTCACCGATTATTTATTCACCAATTGGAACGAAACTATTTTCTTGACATGGAAATACAAATTTCATTACGTTTCTCAACGCAAAATTAGTGACCAATTTAAAATACGAATTCACAAAAATAAATGAATTTTAGACATTTTCTGTTGCACACAAGAAAGGAAGAAATAACAGATGAAAATTTTGTAGTCGAATAACTAAAAAAATCAAACAACGTTCATTAAACTGTATACATGTTTATTTCTCGCAAATACAAATTACATACGATTTTTAATCCATTTAAACATGACATTTATACGAAACATATATTTTACCAAGAGTCCTGTTTAAACGCCATTGTTCCGGAAAGTGTTCACAAAATTGCGAGAAGAAAAGCAGAGACAAAATATTTCAATTATTAAAGGAAAGGGAGCGAAGTTTATTTCAAAAATTTAATGTCACATGATGACAGAAAATAATAACTAATTTCTGTACAATTGTCAACAAATATAACATAATGTTGCCATACACATAAAACTAAGTGTGCGTAAGAATTCAGTTAATTTTCGGTAGATCGAAAGCAAGGACATTTGAAAAAACAGATCGTCTGATATAAAACGCTTTTAAAATCTTTATTTTACTCTTTAAAATTACATTGATTTTTATATCATTATCATTCTAGCTTCAATTTACAGGAAATAAATGTCTGAAAACTCTAGTGAAAACAAGGTGTCACAATTGTAATGTTTACATCAACTTTACTCCAGTTAGAGCAACAAACCTCTATAATACTAGATTGTTTTCTTTTTCGTCTTGAGTAAAATTAAAATACATTTCCTGCTTGCCGACACTTGTTTCTTCCAAAATGTTTTCATTCCACCAAAGCGTGTTTAGAAAATGATCATAAGATACCGAAGTAAGTGCTGTTTATGGTTTCAAAAAATGTTTAAAAAGAACTTTTACATTTTATAAACTGAAACAATTTTGATCTTGAAAATTGTTGTCAGATACGCTGAAACCACGAGATTTTGAACATTGTGTTGCTACAATATCGTGTCTGATTCTTTGCCATCCTCTCTGTGATAATTCCTTCCGAATCTGCTTAACTATGTCTTCCTCTCTAAATTAGTGTATGTTTAGTTCTCATACAATTGTTTAAGATGTATTGCATCAAAACTTTCAACATTTCAGATGTATAAAATGTGTTTGAAAGATAAGAGGATAACTTTTTATGGTAATAGGTACTAATCTTTTGGGGATGTTGGTAAATCTCTTGTTGACAGAAGGCTTTGAAAGAGGAATTATCTTTCGACGCCAAAGCGGAAAGGTGGTCGCCAATTAGTGTAATTTCATAAAAATTTAGCTTGTGTTGGATAGTTATATGGAAAACTGCACATGATTAAGTTTTTAATTTTTTGTTACCTTAAATATGTGATGGGTACTTTTTGTTGAACGTGTGTTAACTTACATTTAGTGAAGAACTTCAAAGTGTTGGCTGTGAGATGTTACAATATTTTTGTCATTAATAGCTACTCAGTGTTTGTTTTGAAATGTCTACTCAATTTTCCCCCTTTAACTTAAGTTAAATGATGATAAAGCATTTCAGAATTACTTTTCCTCATTGTGTAAGTATAGGAAACTGCAAGTAATTTTCTCAACGCAACAGAAATTGACAAATCTAGAAGAATATTCAAAAGCTATTTTTAAAATTAAATGTTACATTTAAAAAATAAGAACACTGCATTTGAGAATTATTGGTTTGCACATCTGCCTGCTTAAAGTTGATGTTTATTTTTATCTTTAATGTTGTATGCTTTCAAGTAATAGTGACTTTATTATAATGCAGGCTGTGAGAAGACAGATGACCACTGGAAAGGGCATTTGTAGAGAGGCAGTACTGTGTTTACATGAGGTCCAATCACTTAACCTGGGTAACGGGTCACACAAGGAACATGGCATGTTCATTTTAAATCGAAATTACCCTGATGTTTTAATTTTGTTTTGTTGTGTCCCAGTTTCAATGCAGAAAGGAAGTTTCTGGTATCAATCTTGTCGATAGCTAATAAGGGTGGTATGTAGTATTCGAGGCAACAGCGATTTGTCACCAAACATGATAACCCTGACACTACATCTAGATTTGTAGCAACCCTATGACAAGGGAGGAAAGTTTGTTTAGCATGGAGAGTATATTTGGATTTTTTGCGTTCAGTGATTGGTTAGCACCACTTAGAAAAAATTAATTTCAATCGGTTACCGAGCAAAAGTCAATTTTTAGCAGCTTTTTATAGACAAACACTATTTTGCTGGTTTTTCTTGCTCTGTGTTTGTTGTGTTCTGTTGGATTTACGAAAATTTCCCACTACATTTTTGAGTAAATTGCACATTTTAATTGATATTTATTTGGAGTTTCTATTTGTTTTTTAATTTCAAATTCATTTAATTAATTATCGTTTGTGATTATTGAGTAAATTGCACATTTTAATTGATATTTATTTGGGGTTTCTATTTGTTTTTAATTTCAAATTCATTTAATTAATTATCGTTTGTGATTATTTATACAAACTAATGGAGATACTTAAAAGGCAACAGTGAAGAGTGTCTTCTTGTCTGCCCCAGAGAATTGTCTGAAGGAAAAAATAAAAAATTTAATTTTGAAATATTTGTTTCAGCTTTGGTACCCCATGTTCTCACATACACAGCATAGGAGTATGCTCTTATAGCATAGTCCCATGAGTATTGCATAGAAACTTCAGTTCCTTTTTGTTTATTTGTGCAATTTTTATTTCATATATCCAAAGGTTCACAGTATGTACTTTGCTTATTTAAGAACAGAAAATTTTCACTTCGATATATAACTATTGGATTCGCCAAGATGGCCGTTCTCATTTGTCGAGAAACATGCCCCGTATACTACATATTTACTGCTCATAAAATCATCTGCTGTTTTTCTGTTGACTTGTCTTTCTGATTGGGTAATGAGAGTGCAACATTGTAACAAACTGAGTTTATTTTGTCAAGCATGTTCTATAAAAAATAGAATGAAACTCATTTTTATGGCAACAGATTGTTGCTGACTTGAGAACAAGAGTAGTTTTCGTGATAGACAAACATCATACTTGTGTATACCTTACCAACTCCTTGATTTAAAAAGTATCTTGTTCAAAATCACATGATTCAATACCAACTTTTTATTAACGACAAAATTTTTATGTTGAGTTTGATTCTTATAGTCCTGTTTTGTACTAGAGCCATTCATTTAAATTTTGTTTTCTTTTGTAGAAAAACCAAAAATCATGTGGAACCCACTGCTTTGGCTTACAGTTGAAGAGCGAAATGCTGTTTTTTTTCATGTAAGTGATGAAACTTTGCAATTTATGTTTTTATGTCCCAAATTATTTATGATGGGGGATAAAATTTTTTGGTTTTCATTACAAAGTTTTTTAATTAAACATTTGTGTTGACATAAATGCAGCATAAAGCAGAAAAGATATGACCATTAATGGTGACCATTAATTTTCACCTTTACTGTGCTGATTACATTAACTCTTTGTGGTAAGAGTAATGAAATATGCAAGTAACCAAAAAATTGCATTCCATAAAAACCGTCATTCATTAATATCCAGTATGTCCAATGCAAAAGACCAATATGTTAACTCTGTTGATTTATCTTCACCAGCATCTGATACAAAAACCTGTTCCCAATTGATATGAAGTGAACAAGATGTTTTTATTGGCATGGATATTCATTTCCCCATGGAGTTCACAATGCACAAACAATAGTGGATCACAAACCTATTCCTTTCCGTCCCCAGCTGCTTTAAAGTTCCATGATGTGTGCTCTCCTCTATGCCTCAGGCTCAGAGTGGACAGGAATATATGAGGTTATCTTTGTTAAGTTATGAATTTAACGGCTGTATTCACAAGTCCGAGTTAACTTGAGAATCAACGATAATCTGCGAGTTATCGAAAAAACCGTATTCACAAGTCCTGATCCGTGGTTTAAACTGCTGGTTCGGTGTTACATTTTGATCCTCCGAAATCAGCGAGTTAACTCGCGAGTAAGAGTTACGCATGCGCAGTACTACCTTTTTGCGAAGGATATTCTGTAAAACAAAATGGATGACACATTTCATTTTATGCTAAAGTATAGTATTCTTGTGACGACTGGTCACTGGATTCAACGTATCATTACGTCTGCTGCATAACAGCTCATGTCCTCATCATAATATTGCTTAAATGGAAAATTTAAAGCATAATTGTATTGAAATTCAAAAGAAAAATGAAAATAAAGGTAGCTGCGTAAATCTTAAACAAGCAGCTTAGCGAAAAGATAGATGGCGTCACCTCTGTCCTATAAGCCGGAGAGAGCGAACGGTAGAAAACGACCATGGCAGATACAAATACGTCGTAGAATAAAAGTTATTCTGTTGATTTATTACGAATGAAAGAAAATTGACAATGCAAGTCACTTTTCACACCACCAACACACACCCATACTGACAAGTACAAAGATAATCGGATTAAATACATCTGTCAAGACATTGTGTACAATTCTTTCTTGCAAAATTTAGGTTTCCATAAAAATCCAATTTGAAATTAAATACCTTTGCATTTCTTTTCCCAAACCCATATTAAAATGCTGTATGAGTCCTATTTATTCACAATTTGGAAACAATTCTACGGCGAAGTACGTGCTTGATCAGTATGAATGCAGATTCGGGCGTCGTAACCAATGTTTTTTTTTTAAATATAATTACGGCGGGCGCTCGATTGCTAATCATAGGCCACTGCAAGGCCGGGAAGCGATGGTCATTTGTGAAGGGGCACCCAATGGGCGACCATCACTACCCCTAACTAAGGACAGCACAATTACATCCATGCCCTGACCCCGGATTCGAACCAGGAACCTTCTGATCCAGAGGCCAACACCTTAACCACTAGACCGGTTGGTCGGCTAAGTAACCAATGTAAACAATTGTGAGGTAGCCAATAACAGCGAGCGTCTCATTTTAATCCCCGGATAACTTAACATGCTGTTTGTGAATACCGTTCTTGCTAATCCTCGAGTTAACTCTTACTCGCGGATCAACTGATCCTCGAGTTAACTCGAAACTTGTGAATATGACCGTTAGTGTTGATTCTAATTTCAAGAAAGTCGCTTTACAGAGGCCTCTTTATTTATTCAATTGATTGAAAGGTGTTTACCTGTTGGATGGTTTTGGGAAATCTAAGATACAACATTCTTTGTGTGCCTTATTTTCAGATTTTCAATAGAAAACGTCACTGTTGAAACACATGATAACCACCACATGCAAAAATACTTCGAAGTGTAAAATGTCATGGCAAAGCTGTTTCTAAAACTCTTTCAAAGTAATTTCCATGCCTGCTCAATGAAACGAAAATCACTTGTCAATCAATTGTTTAACCCTAGAATATTTACTTTACATATCAGAAATGTGGTAGGAAGTTTAAATGAACAGTACACTGTTTGACCTTGAAGTGAGCCCCCTTTCCTGCAGCTATTCTTCATGGGGCTCACCTTCTTTTGATCAGTCCATTTCCAGTCTTGCCAATTGGTTCTCACAGTGAGTACTGTACCATTTCTGGAACACGCAGTTTTTATTTTGTTAGTATTTAAGGTTCAGTAACCCCTTAGGCTTAATAATGAATACAATAATTTCAGAAAGCAAAACTGGTTTGAATAGCATGTACGTCTAAGTGATGTATAGTTTGCAACATGCAGTTTTTATTTTAGTTAGTGTTCAAGGGTTAAGGAAAGGGCTCTCGCAAAATTAATTGGCTTCTCATGTTTGTGATCTTTTTCAAACAGGGATATTGAATAGCCAAGCAGTGAAACCTGCAGGTTATCGCTCCATGGGCTTGTCTTTAGCAAAGTAGGGCAAATTTAATCTCGGCAAAGTTCCTTGTGATCAGCAAAATTGGCCAAATCGAGTTGGACGAAGTTTCTCAGGGCAACTACTTTGATGGTTACCCAGAGATTGATCCCACCTTCATTTTGACATACTCGTCTAACTTCCTACCATCTTTTGTTGAGAAAGATTTCTCCTTTATATGAAGCATGCTCAACTCTCTTTACGTAAAATTCTAACTGTCTGTCCTCTTTTCAGTCCTCTTCTGTCTCATTTTTCAAGAGTACTATTCTAAAAATACAAGTTTTGATTGAGCAAAATTCTGTAGTAAAATGTGAAGGTAAGATCTTTCTGATAAGCCACAGCTGAATTAGGATTTCTGAAGTAGTATAATTTTTGCTTTATTCTTCACGTGAATCAATAATAGTTTGAGGAACCATCAATCTTTGAGAACTGCTGGTTTTCAGTACTCATTTTTGAGAACCTGAAACTTTAATTAATTTCAAAACACATGTATGAATAATTCCTTTTCTGGCCTAACTTTGAAAACTACATTAGTTTTATAAGATCAGCTGTAGTTACAATGGAGATATTACTGTAGCTATTTAATATGTTAATTCAACCAATCGTCTTCTGAAAATTGACATATCTCGCTGCAATACCTACTATTTTTACATAAATTTGTAGAAATATTGATGTTTTTTAAAATTTTGCATTCTATTAAAGCAATCATGTTACCAAATTAATTTATTTCAATCCGAAACACTAAAACGGTTAGTCAATTAAAAACACATAAGAAATTTCTTTATTCTGGTTTCTTAATTAGAACATAGCAGAACAGTCTCATTGATCTGCATTCAGTTATTTATTTTTCTTCTTATCTTTTGCTCTCAGGGAGGAGTCCTCTTTACCTTTTTTGTTCTGTCAGTCATGGCTGCTTGGAAGGTGTTTAAAAAAGTGAAACATTTCGAGCTTCCTGCCAGAGACGTGAGTAAAGGGCACCATTGGTGTCCCATCGATGCCTTTTCCAACACAGCCTACTGCAGTGTCTGCTTGTCACTCATCATAGATGGTTACTTCTGTGACTCGTGTGGTGTGTGTGCCGATCACTCGTGTTACAAGAAGGCAGACAAGACTCTGAAATGCAAAGCATTATCCACCTCTGATAGTTCGATGAAACATCATTGGGTTAAAGGTAAAGTTTTTAAACAATGATCTTTTATTTTATGTATAACAATACAGTGATTTTCAAAGTGCAATCCGCAAACTCCTTTGGTCCATAACAATACAGTGATTTTCAAAGTGCAATCCGCAAACTCCTTTGGTCCATGGCAAACATGCAATATTTCATTAGCCAGATCAAAGAACTTTCAAGAAAAAATAAAATCCTCAATCATTTTCTCTGATTCTTTATGATCTAAAATCTAAATTTTTGAGTAAAACAACCGTAGGTGGCTCCATTATTTATTGATTTGAAATTGACTCATGAAGTTGAGAAAGAGTAATAAAATTACTGTGCAATGTCCAAAATCCAATATCCTCAAGACCTGATTATTTGCATTTTTTGTAAAACTAGGGGGCTCCGCCCCTGCTCGCTTATGCTTGCGCCCCCCCCCCCCAAAAAAAAAACAACAACAACAACCTTACTCTAACTTCCCCACACGAATTTTGCGTTTGAAATAGTAAAATAGCAGCTATATAAATGGAATAATTTTTAAAAAAGGAAAAAATGAACTTTAATACCGTGCAAGAATTTTTACTCAAATCTTTCTGTGTGGCATTTACTATGAACAAGTCCATTATTTTGTGTTGTTTTATCAATTAGGTACAGGTTTACCTCCTTGTCCTTTAAAAAAATGTTGGAAAAAATAAACGAAAAACCAAAATACGCCAGTTAGCAAAATGTCCAGATTTTAGACAATTTGGGACTTTGTACTGTTAGACATTACTCAAAACATTTCTGAGCTAATTACTAAAAAGTAGTTCCATTGTTCACATCTAGATTAAAGTATATATTTTGATATTTATATTATATTTTTCAAGTAAAGAGCCTTTTAATTTTAGTATATTTTAATTAATAAATAAGAGTTTGTGTAGTATTAAATGTTTATTTTATTCCAGTTTTCTGCAAGAAAGTGCTTTCAAAATCCGTTAAAACTTCTTTCTTTGGCGACTTTAGAAGCGCGCCAAGGCAGTGACCACTGTTTTAAAAATAGACTGCAGCTATTTTTTGCAACGGAAATTTTCAAAATGATGCTTTTTTTGAGGGCAATATTTATGATTGTTTTAATAAGTTAAATTATTTCTTGGATAATTTGAATTATTAGTTTTAAGTTTTATTTGATTTAATTAGAAAATAAGAATATTTACGGAAAAATATAGAGATATTAGAGATTTAAAAAAAGTTATTTTATATTCGAAAATAGGTTGTAAATTTAAACTGAATTGAGTTATATTTTTTTTACTAGTGGTACAGCTTCAATCTACGTTTATAGCGGTGGCAACGGCCTGCCTTTGGCGCACTTAAGTCGCCAAGGAAAGAATTATTTCAAATGAACTAATGAAATCAAACAACAGTTTAACGGAATTTGAAAGAACTTTCTAGAATATTCGAAATAAAATTTTTAAACTTTCCACTTTGTCCTGTTTGTATTAAAATCCGCAATAACCGTTATGCAGATGGATTACCTTAACCTGTCATTACTCGCTACTAAAAGTGCGCCAAAAAAGCGCCAAGTCCGTTGCCACTGCTATAAACGTAGACTTAAGCTGCACCATTTTTATTTTTGGTGTCTACTTATTTTTTTTCATATAGCATTTATGCTATTTAATAAAAATAGTATTTATTTGATTTGTTCTTTTGTAACATAGCATTTTTATTTCTTGTTAATTTCATTTTTGTACCAAGGTTTAGGAAAAATTGCAACTCTTAAAAAAAAAATCTCACCATTGGTGAGATGTTCAAAAATATTCATAAAAATAACATTTTCAACTTCATGCAGCTTATTTATACTGTTTACAGAATTGCCAAGATATTTTTTCTCTTTTACAAAATTTGAGTTTAGGCGTAAGGTGTCCCCTCTCCCTTTTCCCAAGACAAATTTCATTGTTCATAGTGGACTTTGTAGAGCTTTTGGGCTAAATAATAGGCAAAAATACATGCATATCATAAACACATATTCTGTACTAGTGGCGCAGCCATGGGAGGTTATGGGTTAACCTCCCTACTTCCAAAGACAAATTTTATTTTTTTAGTAGACACTATAGGGTTTTATCAGACTAAAAATTTGCCTACCCCCTTCAGAAAACATTTCTTGCTGCACCAATGTTCTGTACATACATTAGTACACAAATAGAGTATTCTTATTCAGCTATTTTTGTAGTTCAAAATAACGCTGCATATATTTTCTTCTTTTACACATTTTGACTGTTTTTACCCCTGAACATAAAAAGCATGCCAATTTAAAGGAAAGTAATTGTTCTTTACCAGGAAATCTTCCCCATATCTGCTCATGTGATGTGTGTCAAGCTGACTGTGGGACAGAAGCTGGCCTCACAGATTTTCGATGCTGCTGGTGCCAGCGGACAGTTCATAAAAACTGTTTAAGTAACATGACCGAAAACTGCGACTTTGGACGATACCGGTCATATGTCGTTCCTCCTTTTTGTGTGAGCCTGAAGAAAGTGGGCTTGAAAGGCCGTCGTCACCTTGTGTTGGATCAGGTATTATCCCCTCCATACAGACCATGGAGTCCCTTGATTGTCATTGGGAACTGCAAAAGTGGTGGCAACGAAGGAGAGCGTGTTCTAAGGGCTTTTCAATCTTTCCTCAACCCTGCACAGGTACCTGTGCTTTGTTATGTTTATTCAAATTCTTCCATTTGTTTTGTGTTAGTCAAGCTGTCACATGTTCAAAATAGTACCAGATCTGTAAATATGAAACCGAAGTCGGCTATAGATGGCGCTAGCTGTCAATGTAGTTACCATCAAGTCGCGTCATTTGCGCATTTTGCTTTGTTAACATCTGACAAAGATTTTTAACTCACAATAATACAAGTTTCATACCCCAACATAGTTTGTTATAGTTGTACATATCGAAGTTTGTGCCTGGCACTAACTGAGCAGTTACATAGTGTTGAACATATCGAATTTTGTGCCTGGAAATTAAGATTAGCAGACAGTATTGATTTTCTGTTATCATTTGAAGAAAACTGCTGCAGAATCCCATTGAATGCTTGTCGAAGCTTATGGTGAGCATGCTCTTAATAAATCACAGTGCTTTGAGTGGTTTAAAAAATTCGAAAGTGGCAATTTTGACCTACGAAAGAAAAAATGTGGGAGGCCACCGAAAACGTTTGAAGACAGCGAATTGCAAGCATTGTTAGATGAGGATGACACGCAAACTGTAAATACTGAACGCTACCGACAACAAATGTTCTATTTGAATCGAGCTTTGCATGAAAAATGACCAGAATATCATAAAAGGCAACACAAAGTGATTTTGCTACATGTTAATCACACACAGCAAAAATGGCCAAGGACATGATTGAGGCGTTTAGTTGGGAAATATTTTCACATGCGGCTTACTCAACAGACTTGGTTCTGTCTGATTACCATTTATTTGCATCGATGCAACACACACTAGCTGAGCAGTGCTTCACTTATGAAAATGTACAAAAATGGCTTAATAACTGGTTTGCCTCAAAAGAGCAACAGTTTTTTTGGCGTGGCATCCACGATTTGCCAGACAGGTGGGAAAATGTATAGCTAGCAATAGACAATGCTTCGAAAAAAATATTTTTCATCATTTTCATACGATAAACGTGCATTATGTATACGAAAATTCCAGTTTCATATTTACATACCTGGTAAACTAAATTTTGTTAACTTTTGATGTATGGGTGTTTATAATTTTGAATAAGACAAGTGTATGTTTTACCTGTGTTTTAGTTTTGTTTGCTTCAACCTTTAATTTTCAAAAAAATTACAGGTTATTGATTTAAATAACATTCCACCCGAGAAAGGACTCCAGTGGTGTAAACTCATCACGGACCATGTCTGCCGCATCTTGGTGGCAGGTGGTGACGGCACTGTTGGATGGGTCCTTAATGCCATTGACAAATTAAACATAGAGGTACCTTTTTCTAATATCGCCCATTTCATTTTTTATTTTCAGGGTTAATTAATTTTAAAAGTTCCTAAAAAGTCCCAAAATGGACCTACAGAAATTTAGTAGACACCCTGTTTCTGCCATGTTTTGCCAATGGAAGAGACAGAAGTTTGAAAAATATCTACTTCTCAGCTGTATTTCAGGCTTTCAAGGACTGCAGCGACATCTATTAGCCAAAATTGTAACTATTTTTTAAACCAGTCTTTCAAATTCCAGACCTGCCCATTAACTTTACCACTTCTTTCATATTTCTTTCCATCATGGTTTCATAGTTATGTCATTTTAAAGTCAGGCAGTCCTTTCTGAAATACTGTATACTGAAATACTGCAAAAAATAAGTATTCTGATTTGGAAAAAAAAACTAATTAATTATCTGTTGATTTTAGTTTTAAAAATAATATATAGTTGAAAAAAATTAAAAAAAAAAAAAGAAAAATTTTTTTTAGTTGAAATAATATTTTTGAAACAATTTATTCATACTTTGTACTCAAAAGTCAATACTCAAAATTATGTACATTAGTATCTATATATAAAAAAGGATGTGTGTGTGTTCTCTACAAATCTACACTGTTGGACCAATCCAAACCAAATTTGGTACACTTAAACTTTAAAATACCGTGGAAAACGTAGGCTATTACTTTTCTTATCTTCAGTCCAATCTGTAGCACTTACGACCATGAAAATTGGCTCACAGGTAGTCCTAAAAGTTTCCCTCGAACCCCCAATTTTAAATTCTAAAGTTTGTTTTCTTGCTAGAAAACACGTTCTACAGCAAACTTAACACAAGGAAATGTTGCTGTTATATTTGAGCATTACTAAATTTCATAAATCATTTTTGTCCTTTATCAATATTTTTCTAATGTCTTTAACCATTTCAACCCAAGCAATGCTGGGTTATTCAGCTAGTTAAATATACAGGCATCACTTGAATTCATTTGTGAATCCTCTTGTCATAAGTTCAAAACTGAAAGATTTCTCTCATTTGTGTCATTTAATTGTAAACTTTTCACCATCTCTAAGGGACATTAGTGCCAGTTTTTCTGTGCACGGGTGGAAAATCGCTGCTGAGTGTGATTGATTTTTAAAAAGCAGTAGTCTTCCCCTTGTTTTGTACTTAAAATACTTTATTCTTATTATGATTGTGTGCATTCTTGCAATATTTAGTATCTGATATGTGTTTCATGATGCTGTTTCTTATTTCAGCCTATTCCAGAAGTGTGCATTTTACCTCTGGGAACAGGCAACGACTTGTCACGTGTTTTAGGTTGGGGCTACAGCTACTCTGGAGAAGTGGAAGTGCGGACAATTTTGGACCAAATATCATCTGCGAGAGTGGCAAGATTAGATAGGTAACACTGTCATGGCTTTTCCATGCACTTCAAAAATTAATATACAGTTAACTTGTGATGTGCAATAATTTCAGAATTATATAATTTGTATTAAGAATCAAAATTATTGCAGGAATCATCCAATTATTTTCTCATTTTAACGTCATGACTTTGTGTTTAGTTACAATGAAATCCCAAAATATGCCCCTTGTTTTTTTTTAAATCCCATTATATTCTCTTTTTTTACATTCCATGTATTGCTTTTTCCGGTAAATACAGAAATTCTGCTGTGTAGTGAAACTTCTTTTACCTCTACCCAATGATCAATTTTAAACGGAAAAATTATGCTAGAAAAATTTGTAAATGGTGGTTGTCAAGTGGAAAAATTCGATTGAGTCTAGTTGATGCCATTTGGCAGAAATGTATAGTAAAAAGACCAAAATCCGGAATCCTCCGGACCTTTGCCATTTCGGATTATTTGCATTTTTTGTCAAAAAAACTTTAATCTAACCCCTATCACGTGAATTTTTGGATTGCAACAGTAAAATAGCACAGCTATATAAATAGAAATAATTTTAAAAAAAAGGAAAAACCTCTTTAGTACAATGCAACAAATTTTACTTGCAAATCTAATTTTTCTGCGTGGTATTTACTGTGAACATGTTCGTTATTTTGCGTTGTTTCATCAATTAAGTCCAGGTTTAATTCCTTGTTTTTTAAAAATTGTGGAAAAGATTTAAAAGTTTTTTTCCCAATGGCGGGCACTTTTGATTAATAATCATTAGGAGGTCACTACAAGGCTGGAAGTAATGGCCACTTGTGAAGGAGCACCCAATGGGCAACCATCATTACCCCTAACACACAATTTTATGACCATGACTTAATCAGGATTCGAACCCAGACCCCTCAGCGTGGCAGCCAAATGCACTAACCACTATACTGACCGGGTGCCGTGAGAGGTGTAAAAATGTTAGAAAACCAAAACCCGCCTGTTAGCAAAATGTCCGGATTTTGGATGTCTGGATTTGGTACTTTGTACTGTATTGTCAAATCAGGACCAACTGCATCAAGTAGTTGATAGAAGGGTTACTTTTTCGAACCTCTTTGGCACCTTATTGTTCATTTGGCAGGTCAAGTTCATAATAGCTCAGTATAGTTAATTTTTCAGTAAAATTCATGAATTTAAGGGTTTTTAGAAAATAATTAAAATTAAAACTGTATGTTGCTTTTAATCCCTAATCCTATTATTTACCGGTGACAACCTTTTCTTAGTCTGAACTTAATTTTTGGATATTTAAAATATTTCCAACTTTTGGAAAGAAATCTTGGCTCAGCAGCTTGTGGATTGTTGGCAGTGCAGGTTCAATTCTTTCCTGGGTTTATTTCTATCTTCTGTGTCAGTAAAATGTTCCTTGTGTGTATGTCTTTACTTAATGTTATCTGTCTTGTGTTTTGCACAGCATGCCCAAATATGGCCTTCACACCATAAGAACTCAGCCCGACCTAATTATAACAGCTATGAAATTTTCCAGTTTTTCTACCGACCAACCGGTCTGGTGGTTAAGGTGTTAGCCTTATAGAAGGTTCCTGGTTCTAATCCGGGTCAGTGCATGGATGTTAGTAAGTGTATGGTGTAGAGGCGGCTAGTGCACCTTGAATCTGTCGTGGCCGAAAGTCCTCATGGTGGGTTGGTGTGGAAATTCGGAGAGTGGGGTGCCAGCTCAGATGTTGCCTCGTCATCTGACTGTGGTTTGAAATTATGTGGTGTTGTTCTCGGGTTTTTCCTTAGGGGATTGATCCCAGACAGTCGTCAATAGCCCGATATGTTGCTCTAGTACGACGTTAATTATCAAATGCCCATCCAGTTTTTCCCAAAGTCAAGCATCCCATAGTTTGAAAACCACTAATGAAAAGTATTGAAAAAACTACGATTTTAACATGAAAAATCAAAAGCAGTTTTACCATAGATTTCTAACCTGCAGTCATCAGCTCTTATACACTTTTCATTGGCATTTTCACCAATTAGATTTCGTCATAGTAAAAAGTGAAAATCTAATTATTCCAGATATGGGTGGATGTCACTCATAACTCCATGTTCATTCAGATGTATAAAGAAAAATATAAAACAATGAAGCCAAGTGGTAAATATATAAATCCTTTTATTAATTTCAAATGCCAGACCCGCTGACTGTTTTTCACCACTACCGAAGGATTATTTGTTTAGGAACCCTCAATGGATAAGAGCCACCGTTATCTTTAATAAAGACAATCGCCAACATTCATGCATTTAAAACCCGGGATCCAAACCCAGGAACTAATGGGTGACAGACAAACACTATGACAACTATACCAATTTGGCAGCATGAAGCCTGATGTAATGTATATTTTTGTAGTCCACTACTTTAAAATGTCAAGATCTCACTCATATTATGGTGGCATCCACTGGTCAAATGCCGAGATCACTTTTCTACTTTGTTTCCAATCCTTTTATATCAATAAATTCCACCTTTATCTCGGCAAATGAATCAACATATAAACTGAAGGGCTCAAGCATAGCATGTTGATTATGATAACCATTAGAGTCGGGTAAGATGCGAAAGAGCTGTGATGTGGAAATTTAAGATGGAATAAAAATTGTCAAAAGAAAGAAAATGGTTTATCAGTCGGAATTTTTGTTTCATACAAATGAAGAAATTGAGAAATTCAAGCATAAAAAAATAGCGACTGGGTATAAAGACTTGATAATCAAAATGACACTTAAAGATGCAAAATACAACCAATGACCAATAGTTTAAAACCCTGGTAGAACAATCGTCATGTTAATGCAAAGAATTGTTAACCATAGAAAAAGTTTTTACTCTAATTTTCTGAAATTTGCTAAAGAACTTTTTGACTACAAGAATTAAAATCATAAAATGTTACTGAGTTTAATGAGAGTAATCATAAAAATCATGAACGTATGTGTAGTATTTTTAAGAATCAAAATATACAAGATAGAAAAGGCCATGTCTTCAAAAATTGTATATTTAATTTTCGGATTTATTTTCATTTCATAAATAGTAAATTTGTTTCATAGGTGGAAAATCAAGATTACTCCTACCAGACACTTGCCTATTACACATCCGACAAAAGTAAGGAAAGTAGTTATACTTTTGATATCAATAAATGCATTTTTGTGATCAAATCTACTATGTATTTATAAATTTACTCTAATGCAGTGATTTTATACATTTTCCATAGCATTCATAAATTTAAAAAAATTGCTAAAATTCTGCAGTACACCAAAATATATGTACTGTCAATATGACGAAGAGAGAAATATAATATTGATTGATTTACAAAAGTAATAGTAATTGCCTATCTTTTTTCTCCCTAGCAGAATTTAAGGAAAGTTTTTTTTTTTAAGAATTTATTTAATACATTGTTTTAAAAACTAAAAATTATGGGCCAGACCATGTGCACTTAAAATTAACATGCTTTTTGAATATTTGTTATGAGTTGCGTGTGCATGACATGGTATTATTATATTGAAACACAATGTTTTTTATCTTGCACATATTAAGAATGAAATGTCTGCTGTGCTTAAAATTTTGCATTGTATATAGGTATGCGGTTCAAGAAAAAATACTTTTAAATACCTTCAAAAGTTTACTATTATCAGTAGCTTGTAAGTTTAGCTTTATAGTAATCAGTAGCTTGTTAGCTAATAAGTTCATTCATTTGTACTTGATTGTGTGTCAGCTTTTAATTTTTGTAAAATTTGTATTTGCATCATTTCAATACAAATGTCATTTTGTTTTTGTTTAAATGTCTTCATCTGAAAAAAGAAATTAAACTGTTATTTTTGTCTTAATTTTTTATCGTTTCATTTTAGGAGTATTTTATGAATAATTATGCATCTGTTGGTGTTGATGCTCTGGTAGCCCTGAACTTCCACAAGACTAGAGAATCAAAGTTTTATTTATTTGGTGGAAGAATTATGAACAGGGTAATGAACCTTTTTTAAATTCATTATGAAGACATATGTGCAACCATTAATATGTTAATTTTTTTTTTTTTTAAACAATTTTTTAAGTATGTTATAACAGGGTGGTAACAGAACCGGGAAATCAGGGAATTCTCAGGGAACTTTTAATTCTGAAAATATCAGTGACATCTCAGGGAAAATTTCCAAATTTCACAAAAAATGAGGGAATTTTTAAAGTTTTTATGATATAAGTAACTATTGTCGTTTGTGGCCTATTTAGAGATGCACGATTACAAGTACTTTTGAGAATCGAATAAATCGTTTTCGCCGAAATTGTAATTCGAATGCGAATAAAGAACACTGGCGTCGTAATTTTCGAACCCAGCAAAATCCGACGCCGTTGTTTTTGCTGCCGGAGCGTCTTGTCGCCGTGAGGCCAGCAAAACAACTTGTAGTATACAATTTTAAATTTGTGTAACTAATAATGTTTTTCTTGTGCATTAAATTAATATTTTTTGCTTGCAATTACATTTCTAGAATTTTTTGATAAAGCTTCAGTCTACGTTTATAGCGATGTAACGGCATTGGCGCTTTTTTTGGCGCACTACTAAATTTGCCAAGGAAGGAATTATTTCAAATGAATTAATGAAATCAACCGACAGTTCGACGAATTTTGAAAGAACTTTAAAGAATACTAGCCATTGCGTGGCCAGCACGACGTTGCCCGTGACAGTTCTTTTCTTGGGGTCAGGTGCTAAGTAATTAGTAATTAGATGCTGCTCGCTAACTTCCGGGGATTGCTACGAATACGGTTTGAGAAACAAACGAAATGAGAATTCGTAGCTTATTGGATAACAGCCATCATGACGTTGCCCATGGTGTTGGTTTGCTTCGCAAACCAAATGGAAATTCGTAGCCTATTGGAATGAATTTCCTGGGAATTTCCATTTGGATTGAGAAGCAAACCAAATTATGAATATTGTGAACTATGATTTGTTTCGCAAATTGGATAACAGCCTTAACGGAGTTGCCCGTGGTGTTTGTTGGTTTGCTTCGCAAACCAAATGGGAATTTGGCGTGACGTCTCATTCTCTTGTGAAAATACAAATATTTAGTTCAAAAATTATTTATTAAAAGAAAATCAAACGTATAAGGTATCTATCTGGACTGGTACGGACTGGTAAAATCAAATTTCAAATCGACTGAAATTTTCAATCTATCTTTAACGATTGTGTTTTTACAAAAAAGAAATAAACAATGCCAGCCAAAATGTTTTTCTTTTTTTCTTTTCCTCTTTCGCTGAAAATCTCTCTAAACGTCACAATCTCTTGCAAAATTTTTAAATACATTCAATTAAAAAATTTTATTTAATAAAAAAAAAACAACTTATTTTTAGTTATTGATCTGATGTAAAATTTTCCGCAGATTTCAAATCTGTTGAATTTTTTACTGTTTCTTTAATGGTCTAGTAGATTGAAAAAAGAACTAAATAACTCCAGTTAAAAGTTTATTTGTTTTTTATCGTCTGCTGGAAAATCATTCCTCTGCCAAAATGATAACGGAAACGAAAAACATAAATTTTGAAACTGTGATCTTTTATTCTGTTGCATTCAATAATAATTACATTTCATCAAATTCATTTAAAAATGTTCTAGATTTCCGCGACACAAAAATTGCAGAACATTCGGACTACGTGTGATGTAAGTGCTGTAGATTCGTCAGGACTTTGCGTGCAGGAAACAGACAGACTGACAAACACTTCCGGTTATAATATTAGAGATTCAAAATGAAAATTTAACCTTTAGACTACGACTATCGATATAACAAGCACGATTCTTCCTTGGCGCGATTTTTATAACTTTCAATGCACAACTGCTGTAACGGCCGTATTCTAAATTATTTCTTGGCGCAATTCTTATAACTTTTAAGGTATAACTGATGTACTGGCCGTTGTATAAATCCTTCCTTGACGCGATCATGGTACAACTGATGTACCGGCCATAGTCTAAGGCCCGGTGCACACATCCGATTTTTCAACGTGCGGCGGTACTGAAGCCCAACTATGCACACATAACCGTGAAAGGACGCAAGTTCTCATTTTGAGACCATTTGTGATAAATATTCTATCGAAAATTTGTTTATTTCACTAACATAGTGTAAAAAAAGTATTTTTTGAAACACAACATAGATGTTACTGGATCAACCATTTATTAACTACTTCAGGACGGAGAAGCGTGTGCAATGAGCTGCTGCACCATGGGGAACTGCGGTACAAATTGCATGCGCGGTGGATATACATCGCCGAAGCGGTGCCGGATGAATGTGTGCACTACTCTATTGGATCTAACGTATCTCATACCGCACTTGCTTTGCGGCAGGTGCCCTGTACATTGAAAAACCGGATGTGTGAACCGGGCTTAACTTTTCGCTTTCCAAGGTTGCCATGGAAATCATAATAATCGTAATGCAGGTGGGTTGCCTTAACCTGCCCTAACTCGCTACTAGAAGTGCGCCTAAAAAAAGCGCCAAGATCGTTGCCACCGTTTTAAACGTAGACTGAAGCTGTACCAATTTTTTATGTATATTTGGATAATGTAGGGAACAGGTGTAAAAAGTTCATAATCAAAATGTTTTATTTTTTCCCTAGTTTTTTCAATTGCTATTGTTAGAGTTCCATTAAGGGTTCCAACCCTTACAATAACAATTAAAATAACTGCTGAGTAAAATACAAAATATTTGTGGAGAATGTGTGTGTGTGTGATCCTTTTACCCCATCTGACCCTAAATATTTAAAAATATTGTCGTGTGGGTACTGTATATCGATACCAATTACGGATACCGACAATTCTTAAGGGATTTGTAAAATCAGGGAATTTTTGTCACATTATCATGGAAATCAGGGAACTTTTATTTGTGGATTTTGTTGCCACCTTGTATAAGTTTATAATTCTATAATCTCTGTTAGAACATTTAGGGCAATCAGTACGGATCGTGAGTCTGTTATGATCTGTGTTCCTTCCAGTTTGTTTGTTCTTATTAGGGCTACTGACATTTCTATAACCTTCAATTCTTAATTCAATAGGGAATAACATACTCTACAAATTCATATGCCAAAAATTACATAAGGGACCCTCTTCCTACCTAAATTTATGTAAACGACAAATCTCCAATGGCAGCAACATGTTTTGATGCCTGTAACAGATTCTATATCATCACGTTAGTCTAACTATGCAATTTCATGCATTTACTATTGTTATATCACTGACAAACTGCTGAAATTTACATTTAGATAATAGAAGCCTTGGACCTAAAATGCTTGTAAAAAGTTGACTACTTTTCTCATGGCAAGAATTGGTAGCATTTCCGTGTTCACTAACTATTCAAATCCATTTCAGTTTTACTATCTGTTTTATGGAGCAAAAGACATAATCGACCGAGGCTGCGAGAATCTGCATGAAAAAATCGAACTGTTCCTGGACGACAAGCCCATTCAACTGCCTGCATTAGAAGCTGTGGTCATATTGAACATTCCGAGCTGGGGCGGAGGTGTACGACCTTGGAATATGGGCAGCCCAGAAAAGAAATTTTCAGATCAAAGGTTATTTATCTGTTTAGTACTGGATTTCAGTAATAGATCTACCAATTTTTCCGGACGTCTGAAAAAACACTTGGTTTCATGGTCCTCTAGAGAAGCGGTTCCCAACCTTTTTTCTTTCCTGAGCCCATTGATTAGACTTTTCATTTACAATATCGTGCTCTTCATTACACCCAGCCAGTGTCGTGCTGTGGGTAAGAAGTGCCTTTGTGCAATAATTTTTTGGAACCCCTCTGCAATCTGCAACGCAATAATAGCCATGGGGGTCTTTTGGAAGAGCCACATCGAGTAATATATAATAATGGGTTATAGTAAAAAATCAAACAAATCAAATTAACTTAATGACATTTATAGGCTTTTATATTTGATTTTAACTTTTACAACTTATTTCAATTTTAGCGCTACTAAAACTTTCCATCCCCCTTCATTTTCAATTTATTTTCATACATAAAATTTTTTTTAAACAAAAAAAATAGAATTTTTAAGTAAAAAAAAAAAAAAAAAAAAAATCGAAATTTTTTATTGCCTAAAATGAATTTGATAATCAAAGGATTAAAGAAGCTCAATCCAAACAGCAATGATAGTCTTTATCAGAAATGAAGTGCTGTTTCATTTCTAAGGAAAAATAATATTTTAGTTAGTGAGCAGATCTGTAGCCGTTGCGAACATGAAATGAGGAAAATCAAGTTATCAACATCGTTTTGGTTAGACCTATCTTTTAAATAAAAAGGATAACAGTCCTCTCGTAGCAACCAATTTGCTTAACCTTTCCAAGTGGTTTCGATGGGATATCTCGTCTGTCAAGATAAGATCAATTTTGCAAATGACAAGATCGAGGTCTGGTCAGTTTTTTCTAATGATGAGATATCTTGTCCATGAAGATTTGCTAATGATGAGATACATTGTCGAGACAACCAATTGAAGGGTTAATAACCTAGTCATGGAAATGAAACTCAGTCGTCAAATGAGCAGACTTTTTAAACATGAGTCAATTCTTGAGCAACAATAAAGAATCAAAAAGTTGTTCAAATGAAAGTTTTTATTTATAATCATTCAATTTGATTTTTTCCTATTTTTAGGTATGATGATGGGAAGTTGGAAGTAATGGGTGTGTATTCATCTTTCCATATTGCGCAACTTCAAATCGGCATGTCGGAGCCTGTGCGCCTGGGACAAGGCAGAAGTGTCAGAGTAAGATATATTGTTTCTGACCCTATCTCTTTTGATGTCATGAAATTCTCCTTTCTGTCACAAGAGTTCTGTTTTATTTATACTTTTTAAAAATATCTCATGTTCAGACCTTTGTGTGACTAAAAATGTGTAATCATTTTTACTGGTTCTATGATTTTTCTTTGCTTTGTACTGTAACTAGAGATCCTGATTTCATGTGTACTTAATAGATGAATTTCTAATCTAGTATTTAGTATCCATGAAGTGCAGCTCCGATGCAAAAAATGTTGACCTTGGGTCTGTCGATTTTTGAATAGGTATGAAAGGTCATTAGAAAAGGGGTGCCAGATGCAAAACATAAATGGCTATCACCTTGGGTGCTTCCCTCGACAACTTATCATCACTGCCATTGCTTACGACATTGAATGACAAACACAGAACCAGAATCCATGCTAAGGATGCCATTTGTGGAAACGCATTGTTTTTTCCCCCAACCAATACCCTTTCAACCATGCATGCCATTCAGGCTGGCTCCTCCCCACAAGGTTCAATCTTAGGACCCAAACTATTCAATCTGTATGTGAACAACATAACGAAAAATCAATCATCGATGCTTTGCATGTTTGCAGATGATACAGCTGTGTTAGCCAGACACCATGACCTTACAGATGTCATGACCACGCTCAATAACTATGCATGGCCATGTGGGTATATCAGGAAATGAAGCAGCTAATATCATGATAGGACCACTCATTCTCTGCAAGGACATGGATAATTTTACTTAACTATACATAAAAAATTCACGATAGAGTACATGGGATACACAAATTTAAAATAAATTATATTCTATACAATCATCTGTATAAAGCTTTTCCATAGTTTTAGCAGAAGCTTTAATGTGAAACTTGTGAATAGAGGTCACACATATTTAACCCACAGACATTTGCTATATTCAGAACCAGCTCTGACATGTCACATGTGTGATACAATTTATCTGTCAGAAACAGTTTGAGCGAATGCCCAAATTTTAATACTATTGACTCAATTGTTTCACTGTTACTAATTAATTGAGTGATCCTGCATGCAAATCTGTTCGTATTTGTATCAGATACAAGTTTTTATTATTTATTTAAAATTTTATTTGAATTTATAATGCATTTATGTACAATTTTGTACCATTGTTAAACTGTTAATTGATTTGTTTTAAACTTACTAATGGACTTTTAAGATCAATTTCAGTGTCCATATGCAGTGAATTAAAATAAACCATCACTTTACTAGGCTGATATGAACTTAAGTTAATAAAATATACATGACGAAGTCTTTAAAAATCCAAACTAGAATTTATTCAAAAGATAACAAATGAATTTAAGTTAGAATTAAAATATTACAATCGACGAAAGTAACTAATAACATTTTAAAGTATATCTAATAGCTTGATCAAGTAAGCGGGTACGTGACCAAACAAGCGGGAGTGAGAATTCTGATGCAACAGATTGCAACCACTTTTATAATAGTATGAAAGATTATGTGAAAATATTTGCATAAGTGACAAGATTTACATATGAATTATCAAATATATCGGCTCAGTAAAATTCAGAAAATGTAAAGTTTTTCCTTACACTTACAAATAAATCCTTATATAGTTAATATGTCATCAAGCTTCCCTGATTTTGACAATCGAATGGAAAGAGTCCTTGTTAAATTAGGGACTGGTGATAACATAAGCATATTGTTTCTCAGGGTTCCCACGGTCCTTGAAAAGTCCTTAAAGGTCCTTGAATTTATTTTTCCTAACTAGGGGCCCTTGAAAGTCCTTGAAAATTACAGAACTTGGTGAAAAGTCCTTGAAAGTACTTGATTTTTTTTAACAAGTACATAATTGTGTAATTTCGTCTTGCATTGGAAATTGTCCAGACTAGTTTCCTCCACAGCATGTGTGCCATTTGAGCCTCATTCTGAATGAAACCGGTGTTTCACGCTTTGACACTATGTGATATACTTATAATACTAGGTCTAGATCTCCACAGTATGGCTATCCGTCTAAGTTGACACTTCTGGTCTCCATTAAGACGGCCGCTTCTCATACTCTTCTTCGTGCCACCAAAAGAATTTATCGTACCATATTTTATCGCACGACGGAAATCGATATGTGTGCAAGTAGCCTGAAAGTTAGCATTGAAACAAGAAGCACACTCTGCAAAAAAAAATCAGGTTCTGTGAGAAAAGAAAATCCAAATTGTTCCCAAAATTGACAATAACCTTTCCCTTTTTTGACTAACAGTTGAAAAAAAATTATTATTATTTTTTTATGTTTTTCTTTTTAATTGACAACTTTTGTGTATGCCTTGTTTTAGGTCGTTATAAAAAATTTTAGGTCCTTGAAAAATATTTTTTTGGTTTTGAAAAGTCCTTAAAAGTCCTTGAATTTTTTTTGGATAAAGGTGTGGGAACCATGTTTCTGCAGTTCTCATCATTTGCATTGATTCAAATTCCAAGTTGATCGTTCAGTGCTGAAAGTGATGGCATTCATCTGCCCTGGCACAGAAAAAAATACTTGGTCATCATTTATTCTTTCTCTTATGGCAGTCTTCTCATAACAAGCTTTCAAATGTTATTCCCACTTTTTCAAAAATCGACTGACACATGGACGACATTAGCAAAAGAGGCAACAACAACGGAATACATAGATGAAGGGGTGAAATGGCCCAGGAGTCATTGCAAAAGGGAAACCACTAGCTGGCTACTTAATGAGTGGCATAATGGATGGGACGAAGTTGAAACAGGCGGAACAGTGCATGATGTGTTACCAAGAGTGTCACTAAAGTCTTCAAGTTGAACCAAGGAAGAGACAATATTTTTCACTGGGCATGGCACATTCCCATCCTACATAACGAGGTTTAAGAAAATCAAGTCTGGCGAAATTGGCACTCCTTTACATTACATCACATTTTGACCCCTAACAGTGTCATGGCATATGAGAACGCCTGCCGACCACCTTAAAATCGCATGGCTCAGGAACATTACATGTAACAAGGGCTCAAGGGTTAAAATTATTAACATGGTGAAATTCATTGAAAATCATCATGACTTGATTATCCTAAGAGACTCAGAAGAAAAAGCACACCTTTTCCCCCTTGCATCTCTAATCTCTCTATATTAAAAAAAAGTTACCGCCGCCGCAGGATTGAAAACTGTGCTGTTTAGCTCGATTCTTAATTCTCGAGCGTAAGCGAGCAGGGGGCGGAGCCCCCTAGTATTATAAAATGAAGTGTGTGTGTGGACTGTCCTGACGAATCTATTGCAAGAACAATAATGGGATTCGGCACACAGGTTGTCCGAATGTTTTGCAATGTTTCTATCATGCCCAAGATTTAAAATTTTTCTATCATGTCCGAATTTTAAAATTTTATCTAGAACATTTTAAAATTAATTTAATGGCATTTAATATTATTATTGTTTTCTTTTGAATGGCAATACCATAAAGAAATGACAGATTCTAAATTTATTTTTTCCGCTTCCGTTTGATTCTCATAGGAACTATTTGTCAGCAGGCTACAAAACACAAAAGTTTTAACTGAGTTATTTTTCCTTTCTCATAAGTCGTAACATGTATAGTAAAAATTTCAAATCTGCGGAAAATTTCACATTAGATCGATACCTAAAAATATGATTTTCTTTGAATAAATAATTTTTAAATTGTCAGTTTTTATATTTTTTCCAATACGAATGCCGTTGCGCAGAATGACCTTCGTTGGATTCGAGATTTGAGATTTCATTTCCTGAACTCAGCAAAACAAATAAAAATTTTTTTTGACTGGCATTGTTTTGTTCTTTTCTGTAAAATCGGGACTGTTAAAGATAAATAGAAAATTTCAATGAATTTGAATTTGGAAAATTTTACACCAGATCAATACCTTGAATTTGATTTTCTTTTAATAAATAATTTTCAATTAAATGTTTATATTTTCGCAAGAGATTGTGACGTCATGCAGATTATATATCTTCGCAATTGGAATTTGGCCGAATTTGACAATAACAAGGCCATCACGGCGTTGCCCATGCTGTTGGCTGTTCATAATATTCATAATTTGGTTCGTGAAGCAAACCAGATAGGAATTTGCAGGGAATTCATTCCAATAGTCTATGAATTTCTAACACCACTGGCAGCCACCATGGTGGCTACTATTGGGCTACGAACTTCCATGTGGTTTGCTTTGTCCACAAAGCCTGCCTCCCTTCGCAAACCAAAGGAGAATTCGTAGCAATCACCTGGGGTTAGCGAGCAGTGGTCACACCTGACCCCACGAAAAGGACTGTCACAAGCAACGCCGTGCTGGCCACACAGTGGCTACTGTTGTATCTATATATTTATAATGTAACCTAGTATAATGATTTAATGTAATTACTGTATAGATGTATGCATATATTTAATGTACTCTTACATTCTGGGTAGACATGTCACCTCGGTGGCATGCTCTACTCATCCAACCACACTTATTTAAACTGGTACAGTGTCTCACAACACTAGGCAAAGGAGTTTGTGTTAGTGTTAGTTAGTACCGACAGTTTGACCTGACCCCATAAAAAGTCAATCATTTATGTGAAAGAAGGTTTGCCTATTGGCATTTTTCAATTTGTCTCTTTTATTTATTCCTTCAATGTTGTCAAATCATGAATTTTCTTCCTTTGAATGATGTTTTGCTTTGCATTCTAGATACGACTTCTCGGACGTGTACCTGTTCAAATTGATGGGGAACCCTGGGAACAACCCCCTGGAGAAATTGACATAACTTACCATAATCAAGCAACAGTATTGTGCAACAGCCGTTAGTCACTTGTCTTAAAAGCCTGCTCGCATTTGCAAGACTAGAACATGAACCTTTTTCCAATGTACATAGCATGTGTTTGTAAACAGGTATCAAAATGCTTGATGAAGATTTCCTCTCTATTAATGGGGGAACTTTTGGAATCTGTTTGTTTTGTGACTTTAAAATGTGTGTAGTTCTCACAAATATCTTGTAGAGATGCCAACTACTACTGATTCCCGTAGTTTCTACAAAAGTGAATCGGGTACTACAAATTGCGGAATCAATAATTTTTTCTACGAAAAAATTCAATTTTAATTGTTTTTCAGAGCACATCAATCTGTTTATACCTATTTCTGTATTTTTTTTTCATTATTATAATATATTTTTTTTTGTTAAATGGGAGAGAATGCTTAAATTTAGATATTTTTTATGAACAAAATTTTCAATTTTTAGCAATGTGATATAATTTTTTCATACACAATTGGTTCTATATATGAGTTTTCATATATGATATACCTTACCGTAATTATAAATAATATAATGTTTTGCATATATTAATGATATATGCGTGTTATTAAAGTCGATTTGTTAAATTTTTACTTGACTACTGAAAAATTCTTAAAACTACTGATTTTTTTTCCTTTAGTACTATTGGAAACTTTCATCACAGGTTGGCGTCTCTGATCTTGGGAAAATTTTTCCAGAAAATTGCCATACAATCCATACGTACTTGTTATTTTCCCATCTATTTACTGATACTGACGTACAAGTACGGTATCATAGTATTTCTTAAACAGTGGAAATTGACATTTTTATGCTTGGTTTGCTATAGAGATATATACTTATGTTTTATTTGAATGTTTTTGTAATTTTGCTTTATCATTTGTATATTTTAAGTTTTAATGTTTTGTCATTTTACCGTTTTACTTTGTTTGAGCAAGTCCTGATTTAACTTAGCCTTTTGAGTTTCTCATTTTCAATTTTTTTCTTATTTAATAGCCCTCTGAGTGTTAGAGATTCATTATTCTACAAATCAAGCTACAGTTATATGCTTGATTTTCAACGAGATTAAGTTGCTAGTTAAATTTCAAAACTAAGAAAACTGGTAATGATATTTTGATACTGGTAATTCTCACCAAATTTGCAAAAACAATAATTCATTGTAGGTTTTTAAACCCTACTCTCAAAACTCAGGGTTGAAGAAATTTCTTCATACTAAACATTTGGTTGCTTAAATCTATGTTCACTTGTAGCAAAGCAGATATTTTGTAATAAGCAATGCTACTAATAAAGGTATGGCAAATATTGGTAGGTATAATACTAGATTTTACCCTCACTGTAACATAGCCATGTGTATTAAATCTTGGGATAAAAATATTATTAAAGGAAAATAATCGAAAAATTAAAAAATATATATAAGGAAAAAAATTGAAGAAAAAGTTGAAGAGTTGCAAATCATTCCAGATAAAATTCTTCAATTGTAAATCAAAATTTTATCAACCTTAATATAAAAAAAGTACATTTTGCTGGGATTTTTTTTATTGACAATATGTGTTGGTTTTTATTTCTGCAATATACTTTTAAAATACCACTTATGTGTGTGAATACCTACTCAGAAATTAAAATTATTTTTATAGACATGATATATTGGATTCATGTCATGGACACACTGCTCTTATCATGTTATATATTGTTGTGGGTAGATTAAAGTGACTTTAAAGGTCATACCTTTGGTTTACAAGTGAACCACTAAATCAAAACACATAGTTCTGAGAAACAAAGGGAAGCAGGTTATATCTAGACCTACTAATGAAGTGTGTTTCTTAAGAAACGATCTAACCTTCATGCAAAGAAAAAGACTTAGAGGACGTCACCAAATATAGGAATCATCATATTCTGGTCTAGAATAAAATTTTATCTTGGAAAAATTTGACTGGATGTGTTTGTCTTGTAAGCCAGTGATTCATAACAGAAATGCAGCCATTTTTTACCTTGCTATTTCACGAAGAAATATGACGATTTTTACTAATCGTTGTGGTACGTTTCCAAAAGAATTTCCTTATTAAGCATTTGCCTGATCGTCTGTACTGGATTAAATGGAACTTCAGTTACTTTCTTTGGGATTTCTGTTGTATGTTAAAAACCACCTAGGTTCTTTTATCGATTGATCATTCCACTATTATGATTATTATTAAATATTTTGTACTAAGAGAGTCAGGCCACAAGACTTTGTGCTGTTGGAGTTGATTTACTTTGCTTGTTCTTTAAACTCTCATGGAATTTAATACTTCCAAAGCAACAAAAATAGAGTTGGACAGATTTTGAAAAGAGTCACACGAACTTCAAGTTTTGTATATGAAACAGCGTGGAAGGAGTTAAACATCCAAATTTAGTTCTTCCCAAAACCTTCATTGTCCTTACGTCCTTGACACAGGACAATCCATTAAGCTTCTTTCCTACACAAATCATATGTTATACTTTTTAAATTGATTAAAAACTTATCTAAGTTTTATTAACAATGGCAAAAGTTGATGGCATTTATTATGAATCAATAAATCCAGCCTATCATTGTTAAAAAAATCTAATGATTTGGGATAAATAAATTTTTTAAATTTCGCAAATTGTCTTCCATGCTATTAATAAATGTTCTGTTTGATTAGATGCAATGAAAAATTTGATGATTTAAACGTAATTGTGTTCAATATTTCTAAAGAAATAGATTTTTAACAAATTATTGAAGAAATTTTTAAGTTCTGAGTTAAAAATCTTTATAATTTATGGTCTAGTGGGACTATTTGTGACTTAAAGTATTGTGTTTTAAATATAAAATATCAACTACATGATTATTACCTAAGTGGTTAGCTACACAATAGGTGGGGACAAAATTATTAAGTTGTAAAATAGCAGCCAATTTAATTCATTGGTAAGGGATGGCAAAGAGTGAGGACTGTACATGAGGCCCCCTTCCGTCACCAGAATCGGCAGATGACCTATGTAAATAACATTCATGAGCTCATTCGCTGTTTCAGAGGAATGGTGCAAAAATAAGCTGACCATATGAACCATTTTAGGCCTGGTGCACACATCCGGTTTTTCAACATACAGGGCCACTGCTGCGACGCAAGTGCGGTGTGAAATCCATTAGATCCAATGGAGACCTTAGATACATTAGATCCAATGGCACACATACCTCCGGCGATGCTGCGGCAATGCACATCTAACTTGCATGTAATTTGTACCGCAGTTCCCCATGGCAAGTATTATCTTATGAAGAGGGCCGCATTATTGCTAGCCCACGGACGCCATACATCTTCGGACAGCCCTGAATATGTATGCATATGTTTTATGTTTAGTCGTATGTTCCCCAGTGTGTGGCCGAACTAAGACAAAACTTGGACTGAGAAATGTATTAAGGTGTTGAGACAAAAATTTGCTGAGCATGACTACTTTATCAGAGAAACATTCATGGTACTATCGTGGTGAAGTACAGTTCCCCTCTACATCTACTTAAGTTTTATATGGGTTCAGTCACTGAAGAATAGTATACTCAATATGTTTATGAAAAATGTTTTTTTACCATCTTTCTTTTTAATGAATATGGAATATTACGCATAACACTTGTCCTGTTTTGGCCGTTCTGATTTCGCCTCACGGAAGTATGGGCAGCCTATGCAATAGTTTTGCAGAAAATGAGTTTCCATTATTTACTTGTGAAAATGACTGGGGTAGTATAATTAGAAAAATCAAATTTATGAGCTGTCCAAGTTTGACTTACTTAATTTGTAATTTTGAGGTACAGTTTTAAAGGACTTTCTCTTCCCATTTTTGGCTAAACAACTAGGCTCTAGTAATCTAAGAGTTTTCTTTCAAGGTTAAACTCATGTTAAAATTCTTGTGAAATCTCATTAGTGAGAATTCATGTATACTTTGTACATAGTGCAATGAAAATTTCGTTTTAGCCCTTATTTTTTTTGACTTACCAATTTTTTAGACATTTATATCCATTTTTATATCCTAATTTATCTTTTTTGATAAAAATTTGTAAATAAATTAGATATTCTAGTGATAGTCCTTTTGAAATTGTGTTCTTAAAACGGTTTTTAAAAATTGTTAATCAATGTATTATACACTCAATCTTAAAAGTTTCTGCAATTACATATTTGTGAATTTTTTCCATGTTATGAGAAATGGCGTGTATTTTGAAAAAGTATTTTCCAATTTTAATGTGAGCCGTGGTTTCTGATATTGTGGTTGTTTCTATTAATATTCTGTATACTTGTGCAAACGGTTTTCTGTCACTTTTTACGGAGACATTTACAAGCTGTGAGCAACTACTTAATGAATTGATGTTTATTAAATTGTATATTGTAAATAGAATCATTTTTACATATGATTCGAATATTTGTGAATAGTGAGTAGTGGCAAAGATTGAAATCCTTTGAAGTATTTCTGTTGTATGACTTGTATTATTTCTGTTGTATATAATTTGTTTAAAAAGATGATAAAATGAAAGCAAGGGCTGTGATCAAACAATGCATTCCATCAAGATCATGTACTCTTTTAAAATTAGACTGACATTCTCTAAGCTTAATCCCTCAACTCTCAGATAGTATGTTGCATACAAACATGATCATTTTCTTTATAAATAATTTTATTTCTAATTTTTCATTAAGTGCACCAGTGTAACAAATTGAATTCCTTTCCTCAAGTACCTCTTATTGAAAATGGCATGAGGTTTTGTTTCTATAAAAACAGTCGAACGCCAACTTTGTGGCTGGAAGCAACTCTTGTGGTTGATAGTACATGCAACTCGGTATTGGTCTGCGAGTTGTTACTTTGAGTTTAACCAAAATTCCTATGCAATAAAATTAAAAAGTTTTGTGCTTTTATTTTTTTGATTTCATCTTTGAAAAATTTCGAAAAATTTTATTAAGAATGATTTATATAAAATTACCAGTGACAAATATACTAGTTCATAAATTTGTGATAACTAATTGCAAGATATTATTTACGGAAGCTATATTGATGTACGTCGAAAAAGTAGAAAAGAAACTGCAAAATTAACTAGAGTTAACATTAATATGCATAAAATGATATATTTATGATAAATTTGGTGACAGAAAATTTGGACCATTGTTAGCAATGACAGCATGGTATAGACAAGACTTCCATGTAACTATCTGTAAGTCGAGGGATTAAGTGGAAAGATGTACTAACCGTGATTTTGTTTTTCCAAGTTTGTAAAGAGGTACTGTATTAAAATCTCTTTATAGTTGTGAAATGATTGTATCTACAAAAATGATTCCTGATTATCAAAACCTTGTTTTTTTTCTTGCATCTTACAATTCCATTCATATCTGACACTCATTTAGAGCTTTCTTTTTATGTTCCTGCATAATGTTTTACATTCTATGTTATATGTTATTTTAAGTGCTTATAATTTACTATCCTTGCTTTTAAAGGGTAAATAGTCCCAATTCTTGTGCTTTCTTAAGCTGTGGTCAGCCTGGTATCTGCATATAGCCCTCTGACTCGGTTGAGGAGGATCTTGGTTCGAATCTAGGTGTAAATTTTCGTGGTGGTTCAAAATCTAGTTATAGTCATAGATCTCATTCTAATCAGCTCTCATGCAACATAAAATTACTGTGAAGTGGCAAACCAAACCTAAAGTGGATATAAGCAATGTTGGGTATTGTTTCACTTAATGGTAATCAAAATTACTATATATGAGTTTTGTTATTGAGAAAGTAAAATATGAATAACATTTACAAAAATACTAAAGGGATGATTGTTATCATTTCTTTAAGAAATTCAAATTATCACTCCAGAAGTTATGAAGAAAAGTCTTGTTGCTGAGCTAGTATATACAAGACTTTTTTTTAAATGTTATATTCAGGTGAAGAAGTAATGGGTGTTCTACTGTAAAAATATTGACTAATTGGCTGTAAACATAAATTGCATTGCAAGCAATGCACTGAGATAATAAAAATGTTAAGCCATTCAGATGTCAAAGTAACATTTTCAACAATGAGGAAACATATCGTACACAAATTTGAAGACGTGTGTTTAGTTTTCAAAATGTATTTACAAAATATTTGTATGAAAAAGTTGAGGATTCATGTACTTCCTAAAGTTTTTCTAGTTTTGTAAATTTGTGCCAGTAAATATGCTTGAGTAAAATCTCTGAAATAGAATATTGTAATAAATGAATGGCAAAAAACATGTAAGCTCAATAGGACTCAAGCTGCATTATCAGGGTTCCCACGGTCCTTGAAAAGTCCTTAAAAGTCCTTGAATTTATTTTTCCTAACTAGGGGCCCTTGAAAGTCCTTGAAAATTACAAAACTTGGTGAAAAGTCCTTGAAAGTACTTGATTTTTTTAACTAGTACATAGTTGTGTAATTTCGTCTTGCATTGGAACTTGTCCAGACTAGTTTCCTCCACAGCAGGTGCGCCATTTGAGCGTCATACTGAATGAAACCATTATTTCGCGCCTTAACACTACTTGATATATTAATAATGCTACGTCTAGATTGTCCATTTTCCCACAGTATTCTGTCGGTCTAATTTGACACCTATAGTCTCTGTAAAGACGGACGCCTTGTTATGCCCGCCATATCAGGACGTATCACGGCCGTTAGATAACAGCATCGCTTTATTAGGAAACCGTAGTTTTTGCAGTTAGTACATCATTGTAAACCTGGCGCGCATCCAAAGAAATTAAGCTAAATTCTTATTACAAAAATGTAAAAGTTACAATTTAAAAAAAAATTAAAGAAAATCACATTTAAAATATCTTTTTGTTGTAAAATTTTCTGCAGATTTCAAATCCGTTGAAATTTTTATTCTATCTGTAACGATCGCAAAGATAGAAACCTAGACTAGAGAATAAAAAAGCCCTAACACTAGTCAAAACTTTTGATTTGTTTTGTTTCTCAAACAAAATAAACCATGACAGCTGCCTGTTGTAGGCAGTGGATTACAGCAAAATGGAGATTGTGTCTTGTAGATCGAACCGTATGCAAGCTTCCATACTCTTCTTCATGCCACCAAAAGAATTTATCGTACAATATTTTATCGTTTGACCGAAATCAATATGTGTGCAAGTAGTACGATATTAGCAATTGAAACAGGAAGCCCACTTTGCAACAAAAAAAAAATCACAGGTTCTGCGAGAAGAAAATCCAAATTTCTCCAAAATATATAACCTTACTTTTTTTTTTACTATTAGTAGTTTTAAAAATTTTGTCTTTTTTTTTATATTTTTCACATTTTTTCTTTTAATTAACAATGTATGCCTTGTTTTAGGTCGTTATAAAAAATTTTAGGTCCTTGAAAAATATTTTTTTGGTTTTGAAAAGTCCTTAAAAGTCCTTGAATTTTTTTTGTATAAAGGTGTGGGAACCATGATTATGTGCTCTTATCATTGCATTGTCCAGATACAAGAAGTTTTGTGCTCTTATGTTTGTGTGTGTGATACTTGCATTTGTAAAGTCAATTCTTTATTACTTCCTTTTCATGAATTTTCTTTTGTTTGGAGTTTAGTGTAGATATTCTGTACATTTTCACTGGTTTTTATATGGTGTTAGATATATTTTTCTCAAAGTTATTGAGATTATTGCACAGCTCTTTTTATGTGATACAGATGTATTTATTATTTTTATTTTATGTATTACTCTCCTGTAGAGGGAAGCTTTTTATACTTTTTTATTTAATTTGTTTACACACTATATATATGCATACCTGCCAACTTTCCTAAAATGTTTAATGTCACAACTGTCCTGATTGGCAGCTGGTTGAATAGTGCCATGGCTCTATTCAAATCTCAATTTGGCAAACTCCGATTTCTATGATTAATCAGAACCTGGAGTTCTTGTTCAAATCGTAGGTCCTGATTACAACCTAGCCCCTATGTTGCAAAACGCGAGTTGCCCTGGCTGTGACTTGGAGGGAACACCAATAGCATATTTGCAGGGGCTAAGAAAAGTGTATTGAAACACAAGCTCTCCTTAATGGTACTCCAGGCCCTAGTACTAAATTCAATGGGCGACCTCTTAATGAAATACAAATATGTATCCCAAGTGCTTAATGCTGAACTTGAACAATTACATAACTTTTTGACTTTATTGACGACTAGCAGATCTGTGTATAACATCTGTACTAAACCTTCATAATTGCTTATATCTATTGATGACAAAATGTCTTTACTCACATTTCATCTTATTTCAATCCATTTACAGGGAATATAGCATCCATACTCACATAAATTGATTTCTTAATCAATAAAATAAATTGATCAAAAAGTATGTCTAATAGCATTTCGTTAACTTTTACTGTTGTTAATTTTTATTTCCAATAAAATGCATCGCAAAAATCACCCCTCAGTCATGTTACCCCATAGTTAGATTCTTGGAATGTACTTCAATTTCGTCCCATTCAATTGTTCAAAGGCGATTCTGTAGTTTTTGACACTAAACTTATTTTTGCTAATCTTCTATTCTAAACCTGATTTCTCAGCATTCTGTAATCAGGATGCTGAAGAATTCCATTAGAATGGTGAGCTCTTTCGTGTCTTTTTAGCAATGTTATGCAGCTCCATAGTTCAAATCGCCGACCAATCAGTCTGGTGGTTAAGGTGTAAGCCTCCAGATCGGAAGGTTCCTGGTTCTAATCCGGGTCGGTGCATGGATCTTTGTAAGCGTATGGTGCACCTTAAATCTGTCGTGGCCGAAAGTCTTCACGGGTTGTTGTGGAAGTTTGGAGAGTGGGTTGCCAGCTCAGGTGTTGCCTTGTCATCTCACCGTGGTTTAAAATGACATGGTTTTGTTTTCAGGCCCTTGTGTTGCTCTAGTACTATGAGCCCCTTGTGTTGCTCTACTACGACGTTACCTAAAAATTACCAATTACCATAGCTCAAATCAATCGTATTTAAACTATGACAAATTAACCCTATAGATGTTGATTCTTTAGCATTTATATCCATTTGTTGAAATTCGTCAATATAGAAATATTGCTAATTTCTATGCCACATATATTCATGAAATATATATATAAATGTGTGCAATTCAAAGATTTTAAGCTTAGAATACATGTTGTATATTGTTACACCCATTTCCTGGGTTACATAGCCCTTAGGCCATGATACCAGGGTAGTCCCTGGTGAGTACCATTAGGGGTACTCCCCCTCCCTTGTGGGGACCTTAGTAGGTCCATATTCTGAAAATAATTTCCCGGGTAGCTCAGTTTTCTCTTCGAGTTCTCTGCTCCGATCAATATTCTGTAATTTAAAAGAGCATTTTAGGATTTTTGACTGCTTTCAGGCTATGCTTTTAAAACTATCTTGAACATGCTAGTGCTTTCATTCTTTATCAGCACTAAAAGTAAAATAAGTATGGCTTGCGACCTATGGCCCTTGGTGAAACATGTTTTCTGTAATGGTTTTTGGGAATGGTTCTCCAAATCTTTGTTTTGCAAATGCCAAAGTCCTTGTCTACAAAGTCAATCCATCTAAGCTTTGGTCTTCCATAGTTAAACTCCAATTGGCCTGGCCAAAAATATTTCTTTTGTACTCATTTCTTCCAGCTCTAGCTCTTATGTCTAGCTCATCTCATTCTCTGTATTTTAAAAATCTAACAATATCTGTTTTTGTGTGCATACAGTATAACTCAAAATTAATACATTTGTTATACTTCATTTGTTCTATCCCTCTAAATATGCTTCTTAAAGTCTTTCTCTCGAAGGTCTGCAGTGTATTTTCAACACTCAAGATTTCCTGTTTCTATTAAATTATCCTGAATTCAAAAGTGCATTTGATAATTTTGGGCTGTTTTCTGGCCCCAAACCAGATTCAACATGCTAGCTTTTTATCGTTTTTCATCTAAAAAGGGGGCACCGTAGCTAGTTGAAAGAGTAACTGATTAGCAACAAGAGGTCAAATCCAAAGACAAAGGTGTACAAAGGCTAGTGCATGTTAAATCCGTTGAGACCTCAAATGTCCTTATGTTACCATGTTGGTAGTTTGGAGAATGAGGTGCCAGCTCAGGTGTCCCCTCATCATCTGACCATTATTAAAAATTTCATGGTATTATCCTTGGATCTTCTCCAATAACCTGTTGTGTGGCTCCAGTGCAACATTAATTAAAATACCTACTTACCTTTAAAAAGTATTTCAGGGAGGGCTCGAATTCTATAGAACGCCTCCCAGAATATGACAATGGGCCTTGATGAAACATTTTATGTTCAGTAAATTGCAGTCTGTTTGTAATTTATAAATATTTTCATTGTATTTTTTAATAGTTTTCATATATTCAAATCAAATACTAAAATTCACACATGTGGAACAAGTTACAAATGAGCATTTGGAATACATAAGAGCCCTAATCTAACTTGATAACTGGTCTGGAGTATAGATGTGATAGGCCTGCTTTACAAGAAACTAAATCAAATGTGGAACTGTAGAAAGTATGGGTGAAGTTATGGACATTTCATAGTTTGACTTAGTGAGCAATTTATTTATTAATCAATAACTTTTAACTTTACCTTTTCTTTAATTAAAAATTTTACTTAGAAAAAGAAAAATTATAAAATACAAATGTATTTTTATAGTTTAAAGGGATTGGATATTGTGATACTATGACCCAAGCAATGTTAATGTTGGCAGATATGGATAGATTTTCTGGACAGAAAATACTTTAAATTGCTTTTTTTTGTGATACTCTAGGAACATTTTATCTGTTTGTTATTTCAATTTGGTAACTGTTGAGAAGATTTTGTCCAATCATATTTCATGTTTTATAAATCCATATTTGTAAATATTGTAAAATAGGATATAAAAAATTAATAACGTTTAATTGAAGATCTTTTTGAAAAAAACTTCTTGATGAAAAACTAAAATTGGAGCATAAAAACACATAGTTTTAAATTTAGTCTATCAAATTTATTTAATGTATTTTAAATTTATTTATTTCATCTTCATTTTTTAAATTGTCCAAATGGGTAATTGTACAACTGCTGCCTCATTAAGTTATTGCAGTTGACTTTACATAGAGATCAAGCTCTAGTTACAAAATCACAACTTTTAAAAACTTGGAAAGAAGAACTTGGTTTTAAAAACTGGTTTTGAGAATAATATGTTTATACCAAGAAATGCACTTAAATTGTATTAGAAATAATTGCAGCCCAAACTTTTGAACTATTTCTTTTATAATGCTCATATACTTAAATTATGTATTGTATAAAAAAGTGTTTTGTGAAATGTTGAAGTAGCCTTTGTAATTTATAAAATAAAGGATATTGAGCTCAGAGTGCCATTTCTTATTTTTTTGTTTAGCAAACTTTTTAATTTACGAAAATCCAAACATTTGAATCCTTTTAATTTGCATTGATTTTTTTATCCTGTATTTTGAAGTCCAAATTTTTTATTAATGTGTGAATTGATTTTATAATAAAATTAATAATTACATAAAATAAAATGCAATAATATTTATTTTTGGTAAATACTTTATATTAATTTATAAAAAAACAAAATCTATTTTTGATTTTCTTTAAATTATTAGGCAACTACCCACACACATACACATTTTTAGGTTTTTTATCTGTTTCTCTGAATTTAATATTTTCTCAACGTATTTTTGTTGAAAATTTTAAAATAAGTATTGTCCTTATCAACTCAACCTGTAAAATCTTAACCCAGAATTAAACGCAAATTTGCTGGCATATATTTATGACTTTGTGTTTTTATAATAATGATGAACTATAAAATGCTTTTAGGAACTTGCATAGAAAAAAAAAGTGTTGGATCAAAATTTGGTGAAAACTAATGTAAAACAGAAGTCACTGCTAAGAGACATTAAAATTTTTTTTTTTAAATTCAAATCTGATATAATTAAGCAATTTCTAACATTTTTAAAGGTTAATTTCTTGCAATATTGGTCAACTTGGAATGAAGAGAAGGAAATTTAACTTTTGTATTTCTTTCGTATTTTTTCTTTCCCCCTGATTTTTGCTTTTCTGTTTTCCCGTGTTAGCCACACCGTCTCGTCCGGGTCACCATCTGAAGTGTTTGACGAAAGTTTGTTTTTCACAAATTCCGTCAAGATTAGCAATGATAAGAAACGGGTTTTTCAAATTTCTTTCAAAACATCAAAGACATTTCCTACAGTGATAAAACACATTCCCCAGAACTAGAACTACAAACTAGGCAGGAACGAATTGTTTTTTTTTTCTATGTCCGAATAGAACTTCATCCAATGATACGCTCTGAAGCAACTGATCAGCTGACAACGGCAACCCTTTGAACCGAGCACCTGGATTGGACAAGAGCCAACTCCTTTACTTCACTGTTTTGTCGATTTGTGTTGTGTACTATGGATGTCTAGTCTTTCGCTACGGCCGGCGGGAGTAAGCTAGTGGTGGAGTGGTGGAAGAGTTAGCCAGGGAGAGAGAATTTCAGGTTGAATTTAATAACAAATTATACCATTTTTCTTGTTTCTTATTAATAATATGGCATGCACTTTCATGGTTAATTTTGGTCTTTGGAAAATGCACGATCATGCATCGCTCGAAACCGACCTTCAAAATCTAAGCTTGCAGATTCCTTCCTACATTTCTGTGTATTGATATCTAACTAGTAATGTTTTGTTGCAACGTTTGGCATTTTTTTTTTGCAACAATTCTACCTTTTTGACATTTTAATTTTTGCATTTGGAATGCAATCGAAATGTTTTCTGAACAAACAAATAAAATGTTATGAAAAACAACGTTTCGAAGGAAGTAACTACATTTTATTCTCATGGTCAAACCACCTGATTTCCTATACTGGCATGATTACTGAAAAAATCGGAATTGTTAAAATCAATGCATGAAGAAAATCGCCTGGTTTTACAAATGTTCTAATAACCTAATGGCCTTGTCCGACAGATTATGCAAAAGAAAAATATCAAAGTCGACATTTTTGTTTACCGTTTGTATTCATTTGCTTTTTATAATTTTTAAACATAAGCGTTACAAATCGGAATCAAATTACAAAAAATGTCATTTTAAGCATGGATATTTAATTAATTACTCTTGGTGCTCCATCATCTCTGTCCATGGGATGTCAGATGACCCAGAGTAAAATTCCGATGCTCGTCTACCCAAACTATTTCTCAATTTTCGTAGAACTTATAAAGATTTGTTTGAAAATAAATATTCAGTAAAGAACTTCAAATGTTTTTATTTTTCTTGTACTAAAATTTTTAACATTGTGAAAGAAAAAATTAAATTTCAAATCTGGATTATACCCAACAATTTTCTTATGGTCTTCATTTATATTTTTTATTTCACTTTTGAAGAACATTTCATTTCAAGTGCAATGCATGTGAATTTCAGTGTTTTAAATTTGTTCTTCATCTATTTTTAAAATTTAATGCATTGACTTGATATTTTGTAAAAAAAAATTCAATTTCTTTACTTTTCAAAATAACAGTTGATTCTGTTTTACAATTATTAAAAAGCTACAGTTATTCAATTGAAATACTAACTTTTTTCCTTCAAAATGAAAATGTTAATATTTTATTGCACAATTGATAAGAATAAATGCATTAATCTTGTGCAAAGCACTTTGATAGTGTTGGTTGTTTCAGCTAGTTGGAATTATTCTATTCTGATTTTTCAAAATTTTTTATTATCTTTTCAATTGCATTGGAAAATTCAAATTACACACATGCACTAAATTCTATAAATTTGAATGGTTCAGATTGAAAATTGCATTTTTTTGTGTTATAAAGTATTTAATCTTGATTGTGATGAATCAATTCAATAACATTTCCAAAAAAATGCAGAAATGTTTGTTTCATTACATTGAAAAGAACATTTTTGTAATAAAATAAAGCATTTCATAAATGAAAGGTGCTTTTTATTTTATGTATTCTAGGCACTAATCTTCTCAGGATATGAAATATTTTAAGTTTTTGAAGTTACAGCCACTATTTTCTTGATTATTCATTTTCCTAACTTAATCATAACTTGGATTATGAATAGAACAAGCCTAGTATTTTTTAAACATTAATTTTAATTGGTAAAATTATTGTGGAAGTCTAGAAAGCTCTTATTCATTTGTGGGTTCATCCTAAGCTTTTAAAACTGTTAAATCACTACTGTTTTTTTTACCAGTTTTGAAGATTGGTGATGGTTTTCAAAATACATATAAAATTAAAAATATTGCTTCTTATTGCCTTCACCCCAACAGCAATTGCTGTCATTTCGGGAATATTGTTGAAAACTTGCTTTGGAAAATACAACAAAAAATTGCGATTGAGAATTTCCAATCTCCATCAGTAGTTTAACAGCAACACAAGAAGAATGGAAATTAAAAAACCCTGGTTTGTAGGTACTCTTATCTTTCACATTTGGACAAGATTCAGAGCCTTAAGCCTTGTGTCTCATGCATCTGAACTAGTTATAACATTGCAAAATGGATATTTGTAATGTAAGATCTCCTATACCAAGTGGTCCTAAGATT
This sequence comes from Metellina segmentata, assembly GCA_947359465.1. Lineage (NCBI taxonomy): Eukaryota > Metazoa > Arthropoda > Arachnida > Araneae > Tetragnathidae > Metellina > Metellina segmentata. The sequence goes on from OX375880.1 coordinate 108,468,172, forward strand.
TAAAAATAATCATTTTATATTGTTTTGATGAATTTAGAATTGGTTTTTGTAGCTGCTGTACCAAGAAAGTGAACTGCAACTTAGTTGAGCAAAATATATAAAAAAGACCTGTCTTGCTTTTTGAAAATGTTTATCAAAATCTCATTTGTGTATATATCAGAACATCCTAAATTAGAACTTCTAACACTTCATTTTTTTGCATAATTTGGATCCATGGGATTCAGCTTTGTATATCTAATAGCTGCTATCATGATTTTGCTTAAGAAAAATATTCTAAAGTAGTGTGAACCAGTCCCTCTGATCTACCAGTAGTTGACTATTCCTCATTTGAACAAGCAAATGATTAGTCTATCAATAAGTTTTGGTATTACAGGTAATGAACAACTATAATAACCAACCAAATTTGTTGGAACTGGCACTAAATGTGCGTTGGTCAATTATAACTTATGAAGTTGGTCAAAAAATATATTGAGCTATCAAGCATTAAAAATTATTTTGCAAATTTTTATCATTTTCCCTACCAGTCTCCAAGTAAAAATATATTTTAAGCTCAATTGCAGATTAGCAACCTGGTAATATTTTCATAACATTGTGCACTAATTGATCAACTAGTGAGTAACATAGTATTTTTTGCAGACAGTTTCGTGCTTGAAAGATCCTGCAAAGTGAAAATCATGTTTAGTTTCCATAAACCCAAAATTTATCGATCCATCAATGGCTGCTGCATTTGCAAGGCCAAATCATCCAGTTCAAGGTTTACTGACAGCAAGAAATATGAGCCCGAATTTGAAAGATGTTTTCGAATGAACGAGAAACGATCTGGTGAAATCTGCAACGCTTGTGTTCTTTTGGTGAAGAGATGGAAAAAGTTACCCATTGGAACAAATCGAGACTGGCACCACGTAAGATTTATCTAACAAACATTCAAATATTATGTAGTTTTAAAATTGTGTTCATTGAAAAAATTACAAGCTGTAAGTGTGTTTAAAACTAACATCGAATTAATAAAGCTTTAACTTAAAGTTGAAATTATATTTTTATTCCTAAAATGCTTGCAAAATTGTAATACCTTAATTGAATGCATTATTTTTGATAAAATATTTTGAGTCCCATTCTCACTATCTTAAACACAAATTCAGGAGAAAAACAGATTGCTGTTGTATTTAATTAAATTGTGAAGAGCTGATTGTAATTCAGAATTGTGATGTTGGAGTATTAAGCTTTTTTCACACTTGTTTTCATCTATTGGAAAACCATCTATTTTTCCTGTTGTAACACACAATGCTTTTTTCCATTGAAGCTTACCTTATTTGAATTCTGGCTTCAAAGTAGATTGCAATAAACTATTACTGCTATGCTATTATTAAACTTCATGTACAAACTCTTAAGGATCCAAACCCTTTACTCTTCCCCAAAAATGGAGAGCATTTATGCTCTCCATTTATATTATTATTTATATTAATATTTATAAATAATAAAGTGCAGATAATATAAGTAGGTCTCATACACTAATCATAATACAGTAACTTCCAAAATCGCCAAGGAAAAAATTATTTAAAAAATCTTTTTCTTTCAAAAAAATTTTCTTTTTACAACGGAAAATGAAATTTTGTAAACACATTTGTGAACATTTTGAAAATCTGCTTATCCAGACATAAACAAACAATTAGACACTCCTTCACTTCCAAACGATTGCCTTCCTGCAGAAAATATAAGCTGCAAATGTTAGAAGGGGGGGGGTAAGAATACCCGGAAACTTGTCAATCTATATATATAATTCTCTTACGTGGCACGCAAAAAAAAGACGTTATTTGTTATCGCGTGTTGGCAACATTGTACGATTGTTTGTTTATCACGAAGCCTCGCGCTTCAATTGAATTTATAGCGTTTTCGGATGAAATTTTATTGAAAAAAAAAAGAATTTTAGTTGAGCTGTTGCAGTTATTAATAAAAATAAAAGAAAGCGGAGGACTTTTTCAGGGCCATTTAAAAAAAGGTATTTTTCAAGGCCAAAAATTATAGTTCAACAAGACGCTTGAACTACAACTGTCGACAACAAACTCCATGAAAAAGCGTGGGTGGCTCGAGTGCAGGGTAAATGTACACACAAACAACATGCTGGGTATTAAATTTCCAAATCAGCGCTCACATTTCGAGTCAAAATGTGCTCAAAGTTTTCATTTGAATTCTGATTCCATAGGTACTGTATATATCTTTCCTGAAAAACAGCAAAAAAAAAAATTTAGATTTGAAAAATATTTTTTTAGAATATCATATTTTGTAAACAATTCCTTCTGCTAGGACACAAGTCTTCATTGATGCGAGCGAAGCGAGCATAAGTTCGCACAGCGAACCAATGAGGATTGCAAAGCAATCCTCCTGGGGTTGGCGAGCGTTAGCGATCAGGGGGCGGGCCCCCTAGTTAAACTAAATACAGTTGGCACGTTGAAAAATAAAAAGATTTTTAAAAGAAAAAAAAACAATAAATAATACAACCTGATAGGTCAGAACTCTTTTGGGGAAAAAATGATTATAAAAGAAAATTGCACTACTGTCAGAACTCTACCATGAAAAACATTAAAATCAAATCAAATTCCACAAATTGAGAAAAACATTACATGAACCAATGAAATCAAAGAAAAAAGTTTTTAAGTAACCAATGCAATCAAAAGATATTTTAAAATTAAAATAACCAATGATATTAAAGAAAAAATTTAAAACAAACCAATGAAATCAAACGACTTAAAAGGATTTTGAAAGAACTTTCTAGAATAATCAAAATAAAAATTTAAAGTTTCCGTTTGCCGAGGTTGTCATGAAAACCACAATACTGTAAATACAGATAATTTGCCTGAACCTACCGTAACTCGCTACTAAAAATCGCCAAGGCCATTGCCACCGCTAATAAACGTAGCCTGTAGCTGTACCAAATTTACATTCCAAATAGTCAATATTTGTTTATTTTACACAAGGGCAGTCTGATATGAAGGTATTCCTCCTCATTGATTTTCTTTGTGTCATGATTCTTGTGAGTTTGACTGATAAAGTGCTCTTGAGTTGTGCCACCATCACAGAGTGCAATATATATTGAATATCTCGAACTTAATACTCAGAGAGGCTGACATGCATAATTCCAATTTGCAACTGGTTCCCTACAATAATGCTAACCAGTTTTGAACTAGATTAATAGAGTATTTCATAGGATTCTTTCAAGCAATTGATGTGGTTAGTTAATCATTTTATTTTGCAACAGTACCCAACTTAGAAATCTTAGTGTTCACACACAGAGGGTTTAGAAATTAACAGAATCAACCAAATTTGACTAATACACTAAATAAAAATTCTTTCCAGAGAAAACATCAAGGAGATAACTGGATACTATTAATAACTTGTCCTTCTAATCAATAAGGCTTTATTGGCATGTTTGTTCTTTAAGGTTAATAATTGTTAAAATGCTACTCATTGTCAGCTTAGAAGTGAGACACTTCTTCAAGATGTCATTAATTCAAGATGTAAGATGTAAATTTATTAGCTTTTTTTTAGACCAGTATGTGGTCATTTTTAGACCTGTTAAGTCCACTGAGTTCTTTCTTTTCATGAAGGTAAGATTTCTTAAGAAGCACACTTGGTAAGTTTTGCTAGCAAGTATGATATTTTTCTCTTCATTTTCTGAGAACTGTTTTCAGACTTGGTGTGTTTCACTTCAAGCAGACTAAGATGATCCCTAATAATAATGCTGAAAAATTGATTAAACACATTCAACCAACATTTGATGGAATGATCATGCTGTTATCCAGTATTTAGAACTTGGTATTTCTGCACATGTTGTGTAACAATTTTCAATTCAAAAAGTGTAAACTGATTCTGTCTTCTAGACGAGCACTGCGGTCCAGCTTGCTAAAGCCTTTTAATTATTTTGTTGACAAAAGCAAGCTGGAAATATTTGAAACTTATATTCACCAATGCAAATTCTTTATTCAAAGAAGAAAGTTTGAAGAAATATTTTGGCAATACTCTTTCAGGTTGTTGATGCACGAGCTGGACCTGGAACCAAGTGCATGACCAAAAACAAACCGAAAGATGAAAGAAAACCAGCCAAAAAACTCAGGCTAAGACTCTGCAGAAATAAACACACTACCCCTGAAGTTTTGTCTGATGGTATTGCTGGTAAGTTATCAGTTTTTATTCTTCCATCAAGTTACTGTAAGCACAAGACTAGTTTTTGTACCAAATAGTTGTTTAGGTTCTTAGTCCAGCATTATTAAATTTTAATGCCCTTGTTCTAAGTGAAAGCTGGTGATTATTTGAAAGGATATTTTTTGTTTTACCAGTGTTATACTATATACTGGGTTCCCACAGGTCAGGGAAAACCTGGGATTGTCAGTGAATTTAATTTTGTTCAAAAGAATCGGGTAAAAGTCGGGGAAAATTACAAATTTTCATCTAAAACCTGGAAAATCACCTAAATGACCTGGAAAATAATTGACTATGGCTTCTCAGATGGACAGGAGAAGAGAGTAGCCCTATAAGATTCCTACATAGTTCCGTATCACTTTATTTTATGAATTGAATTTTTCAACCAATTTTAAAATAAACAGGTAAAGAATTTTGTTTCGTCCACTGGCTTAAATTGAAGAATTTTATGCTTATGATACATTAAATCACAAATTGATTTCAGTAAAATATGTTAAATTATTTTAATAAATTATTTTCTGCATAATTACTTGTGCTTTGTACATTAATTTTTACAGTGCATAATTCTTAAATTGGTTTTATGATTGTTTTTGCATGCTAAATTCTTTCTTGGTTTTCCACCTTAAAAATGTTCTGAAATGCTTAAGTATGACCTGGAATTTTGTAAAAATTTGTCTGGAAAAGTTGGGGAATTTTACTTCTGAAATAGAATGGAGACCCTGTATATATTTTTTTCTTATCTAAAACACTGTAAAAATTCTTGGAAGTATGGTCATACATGGGTTTGTTCAATTTAAAATTTCTATACTTAAAGTAATTGTTTTAATGTTTAAATTAAAAAAGTAATTTTTAATGTGCAATTGTTGGGGGTGCTGAGTTTTTTTTTACTATAGATCACAGTTGCTAGAATGTCAGTCTAGAGTAAAGGTCACAATTTCATGTGTACTTATTTGATGCAGGCTGTTGTATATAATGTGTGTTAATCTGTATCTTAATCCATGTAAACCTGGAGACAAGTGTTTAAAAAACTTGTTTGAATATTCTACTTTAATTCTGAAATATTTTAAAATTAAGTTTTGTTTAAATAAAGTTCAGTGGCAATAGGGCTAGATAATTAGGTTTTCTGTTTGAAGGGCTTAAGTGCTGTGGTTCTTTAAATAAAAATTTTCTATTATCTTATTTAAATACTTTTATTAGAATTTTGATCCTGAATTTCAAGTATTATGGGATTTGTACTGTAACATAGAATTTAAACAAAGGAATGGGAAAAATAACAAGCCCCTAGATTGAATTTAGTTTAATCTTTTAAAACTTCTAACCACAGTGGAGAATTGATTACCGAACATAATCTGGATCAAGCCAGCAGAAGCTCGGATAATACCAACATAGTAACAAAAAAATGCCTGTCTGAAATACAGAAAAAAAAATTGTACTGCATGTTATTACTGAAAAAGATTCATAAAGCAAAGAACTTGGTATCAAATTTGCTCAGATAACACATACACTCGATTAATCAGAGCTCAGATAATCAAGGTTCTACTGTCATATTTATAAATTTTTGATAATTCCATACTTTTTTTTATGTGAAAATATTGAAAACAAATATTTTTCTAGATTTATTGCCCAACTTCTTACCTCATGTATTAATGTTTAATATTATTTAATTTCAGAAACTGCACTATAGGTTGCATATTTTACATCGCATAAGGAGAAAACATCAGTATAAATTAAATAAGTAATTTAAATTGCAAGGTTGCCACAGGCAACTTTTGCTACTATTTTTCAACCTTGGTGACTGGAGGTATCTTTTTAAGCACAGTAACTATTTAAAAAAATTTGCCGACTTAAAAATTTTTGTTTTTGTTAAAGGTTGGAAAATTTTAGTACTTTTTTAACTATTAGTGGGCAAAAGAAAATATTTTTCAAATTTTTTTCAAACAATTTCTTAATTTCTAAGTTTTGACACCAAACCGTGGCAACCATAAATGAAAAGCACCAGAATCTGGTTTCTTGATTGTTATGAAACCTTAAAAAGAAAATATTCAGTTTTTAATTTTAAAATTTAAATTTCTTAGCAACATCTGTTGTTTTATTGCTTAGAGCACATTTTGTGTTTCAACCGCGGTCATGTGGTATCTGAGCTACTAATGTAGGGTTTAAGAGGAGACTTTGTACCAGGGTGTCAAGATTTAAATCACAACTAATCTTGCATTTTTTTATAACTAAGTAAATGCACCCTAGAAAAATCACAGAACTCGTCAAATCCTTTAAACTTTCTGCACTCATGGCGATTTCAGCACTAATGGCTACACCCAGTACTGATAAGCTTTTAAAAAAATGTTTTCCACTGGACACTTGCAAATAATCTTAGGTGTTTATGGACTAAGTAATCTGTTGAGTGTTAAATCAGGGATTCTGCCAAACAGTAAAATAAAAAACAAGTTGACAATGTTCAGGCATAATTTTATAATATGTTACGAACAATAAAGCATTTAAGTGTGAAGTAGGGGAAAATATAGTACATTAATGTTTTCTTAAAAAGTCTTTTAGCTATTTATATTGTCCATGACCAGTAAGCCTATTTCTAAATGTCAAGACAGCCAATAAAAAACCCCACTAGTAGGCCAAACTGCTTGTTATCCCTTTAATTGACTGTGGCCAATGGCTTAGCTATAGTGATTTTTCAACAACTTTTTTTAATTGAGACATAAATACAAAATAACACAATTAATGTGTTTAATAATTTATTAAGTACAAAATGCAGCTGAGCTTTCTATTTGAAAAGATGGTACTATGGACATCTTTCATTTTGAAACTTTCATGCCAACTTGTGTTTTAAAGTTAAACAAATGTTTTACCTTTTGCTTTTATTTTGAAAATTCATTTTTTAAATATACTACCATGTAACAAACTATGATTTTTAGTAAAATAAATATTGATTTACCATATCACAAATTCTGTTTGTTTACTTAAAGTAAATAGTGGTTTACACATGTCGTATCAAAAACTCAATTTTTTATTTAACAAATTTTTATGTAAAGAGGAACTTGCATGTTTTTTGTTTATATTTTTATAATATAGAAAATGAAAAAATATGATGGAAAGTATCTTTCTTTTTTACTTTTATAGCCCAAAAAGGTAAAATAAAAAAAAAATTCATGTTTGCATGAATTACTTTGTCTTAAAAACGCTAGTTTTCCTATGCCACTTTTTGAGACATCACTGTGCCCCATGATGGTCTGTTTACTTTGATAGCGACATTGAAATAGCAAGCGGTCGTTGATCCTTTCACAAATCCAGGCATTGGAGCCATTGTAAACAAGATAGAAAAAAAAAAGTCAAGTTAAAATTAAGAGATAGTTAATGTATACAAAATTAAATGGAATAAACAACAAAAACAAACAGCAACATAAAATAGCAAGAAAAATAATTTAAATTGATTGTTTAAAAATTAATGCATGAAATTTCAACACGCTAGACAAACATAAACATTACATCGTGAAGCATAATGATGTCAAACCAATCACGTAGCGTTTTGAGGTCATGTGCTTTTGCCATACTTTTCAAAAATTTAAAACTTGAAATTTTAATTCCATAATTTTAAATTCATTTTATGGGTTTTAATTATGGTTTTTGAACATTTTGATGATCAATCTATTAATACAACACAGAAATGAGCATTTTCCTCACAGGTGCAAGTTTCTCATTATTATAAAAACACAAGGTATAGGGCCTACAGAAATTTAAATTAAAAAATTTAGATTTAAGTAAAAAAATATGTAATTATTGTTATTTTTAATCATGATTTTTTGCAACCCACTTTATACTATTTTTTTTAATTTATGCTACTAATGCTCTCTTTTACAAGTGCTTTGGTTGTGGCAGCTCAGAAATTGAATAATTTCGATTGTAGAAAAAGTATTTCTTTATTTGAAAATAAATTGTGTATCCTGCTTTTAGGGAATGAAGACAGTTTAAGTGAATCCTCAAGCCTCTCAGTGCCACATAGTCGAGTGCCAAGTCCTTTTCCCAGTAACTCCTCAGATGACTCTACTATACTAGAAGAGCCAGACGAAGACATTGACCAAGTTTTTATAGAGAAGAAACAAAGGAGCAAAGATATTTTACGTAAAATTGCTAAGCATCACAAGACTCCTTACAACGTTCATAAGATTTCATCATTTTTGGACATGACATTTTGGAGAGAGTGAGTATTTATTTCATTTATTTCCAGGAATGTTATCTTTTTACAGTTACACTGCTTCAGCACTCGGAAGTCCACACTTATAAATGCAATTCAGTTTCTTTATAATCAATTTTGGTTTTTCCTGGTACCGACTATCTTCTAACATGTATGCAATGCTTCATATATACAGCTGACAAATTTCCATAAAATTTGTGAATATTCATTTAAAATAGTTTTAATTTTCTGCATGCAAAGCAAGAATTGTACTTATCCTTTTTCTGAAGTCTGAGTTTGTCAGGAACGCTTCTGCATATTAGGTATCATATTTACATGTCCTTTAGATTTTAAGCAGTAAATCCTGGTCATTTGATCTACCAAACCATCTTCACATATCTGTTTTTGAACTGTAATTTTATGATCTTTATTCTGCTACATATATTCCATAAACAACCCCAAAATTAAAAACTGGCATTTTTTTTCCAAGTGAAAAAAAAACCCAACAACCTTGGAACAACTATTAAGATCTCATATACATTTATTTATAGCCCTTAATTATGCCACATGACTAGTGTCATATGACTAATTATGAAAGGAATCAAGAAAGGATGATTATGAAGGGAATTAACTGTTGGAAACTGCAAATTGCACGAAATGTGAAATTACTGTTGATAGATGTAGTTAATGTTTTACTTATTTCTTAATTGTGTAATATTCCAATATCTATGTTTGAATGCCTTAAACAATTTCTAAAGAACAGATTTAGAAGAGTGCAAAAGGTAATTGTGTGTATATAGGGGAAGACGGGGTACAGTGAAACAAGGGGTACAATGAAACATTACTTCTAAAATCAGTAAAATTTGTCACAGAAAGTAGCAATTTATATATATGTTATGCAACTATATGTTCCAATTACTGATGTGATTTGGATACATTCGCACATTTACAACATTAGCAATAGAAGATTATTGGTTTTTCACCATTGAAAGTAAGTTTCTTTACTAAAAGTAATTTTGTTTCTTTTTCCTCGTTGTTATATGTAATAATTATTTTTTCTATACATTTTGTTATATTTGTGTTGTTGTTTCATGCCTCCAAAACCAAAATTAAAAAATAATTAATATTAGAAGTTTGGAATTTTTTTTAATTTAGTAACCTCAGTACGGGGTACAATGAAACATGTTTCATTGTGCCCCGGGTGAATGCATTTACTTGAAGTAATATATCAATGGTAAATATAATATCACTGATATAAAATAACATATTACTGGTTGTCACTAATATAAATAAAACACTTTTACTAAGGAAATGGCAACACCTAACATTAATACGAAAAGGCAACACCAAATCAAAACAGTAATTTTGAAAGCATGCAAAATTAAACTTTTTTTTTCTTAAAAAAAAACTAAAAGATTTCAATGGTAAGTTAGTTTTTTTATATTCAAAAACATAGTTTATTTATTTCATAGGCCTAAACTGCACTTACTACAGTTCAGAATCCTCCTAACGTTCTCAGTCAAAGGGTCCAAAAACAAATAGGTCAATTAACTTCTGGTGAAAGGGGTGTTCTTGTTACTATGTGTGGATTTATTAATGCTTCTGGAAATTCTCTACCCCATTCTTTAGTATTTCCTAGAGTAAATTTCAAGATTTGCATGTTGAATGGAGCGCTACGTGGGGCTGCGGGTGATGCAACAAAATCGGGATGGATGAATGGAGATATTTTTGTTAATGTTCTAACATATTTCCAGGCACATGCACATTGTTCGAAAGAAAATCTAGCTGTACTAATAATGGACAATCATGAATCACATAGTATGATTTCCAGTCTAAATTTTACGAAAGATAACGGAATTGTTGCAATCCTGCCCCCACATACCAGTAGCAAATTGCAGCCTTTAGACAAAACTGTGTTGAAGTCACTTAAAAATTTCTTCAATCTAACTGCAAATGACTGGATGCTGTGTAATCCAGGTCGTACAATCTCTATCTATGAGATATCTTCTTTGCTTGGCACTGCTTATTGTAAGTCTTTCACTCCACAAAATATTACAAAAGGTTTTTCATCGACTGAAATATGGCCTTTCAATAGAGAAATGTTTTGCCAAGAAGATTATTTGTGTTCGTACGTGTCGGATTGAAGAGCTGACTAATGAAACTGAAGACCAGACAGACAAAACCCAAGAATCAGAAGTGGTGGATATTGCCATTAGTAGATCAGAATCACCTACTGCAGGTTGTTCAGCAACTGTTCATACACCATGCACTAGCTCTAAACCTGTGAGGAAATACATTTCTCCTCAAGAGATAAAACCTTACCCCAAGGCTGATCCAAGAAAAGAAGTAAGAGTAGGAAAACAGAAAAATAAGTTTTATTCTAACCACGCCAGTACAAAATGCTCTTGTTAAGCAATTAGAAAGTAAAAAGAGGAAAAAAACTATGAAGGTATTGTTTTAAAAACAAACTACCTCCTACAGACTTTGAAGATGACGATAATCCAGATTATTTTCCATCTAAAGCTGATCACCAAAGTACTAAGAATGAGATATCCACACATAACATATGTGACACAAGCAGTATCTGTATAAATGATTATGTTGAATGAAATATATAAAATGAAACTGTAGAAATCATAAATTTATAAATGAAGTTGAATGTGACTAATATAAACTTTATAGGGTGAAAATTGCTTGCATCATTTGGAGTGTTTCATTGTACCTTTACTTTTTATTATTTTTCAAGCATAAAGATATTGTTTAGAACCTAATAAAAATTTATTTAGATGGGGAAAATACAAGATTAAAAGTATGCATTAATTATATTTTTGTGCATGCAAAATTGTGGATAGGAAAAAATAATTAGTAAATTTTGTTTCATTGTCCCCCGTCTTCCCCTATATATCTATAGACACACACATATATATATATATATATATATTTTCACGCAAAACATCCAATAGGCAAAGAATTAAACAGCAGTGGTGTATTCAACCAGAAAACGAAAGTCAAAACTAACCATACAAGCATGCGCTGCAGGCATAGCAATTAGCATTAAAATTTCAAGAACAAGAGGAAATTTATTTAAAATACAAAAAGAAAATTTAAAAAAGTAGTAAAATAATTTCAAGATATTCCCAAAAATGAAGTGTGTAGATCAAAGCATCACCAGGAACCTAACCCAGACAGCACAAAATGGTGTTTTCTACATATGAGCAGCAGTATGTTAAAAATGGCTCATCCCCCCCCCTCCTTTGCTGCTGCTGATGTTACAATATTGTAAAACAGTAATGAAACCACTTACGTGTATTTCAACCCGTTAATATCTGTTTATTGAGAATATTGTCGTGGAGTGAAATACATCGACTGATAGTAAATGTCTACTAAAAACGCAATTATTAAATTACCTTTTACAGGTGTCCAGTGTATCTGTGTTCACTTAGAGCATATTCAAAACCATGCCTTTACTACAACAAATGACTGATCAGTACAGCTTGGCTCCATTGTATTTATCAGTCACTAGCCACTGCGCAGCCAGAACAGCGTTGCACATAACAGTTCTTTATGTGGGGTCAGGTGTGACCACTTCTGGCTAACCCCCAGTAATTGCTACAAATACAGCCATCACGGTATTGTCAAATGCGACCAAATTCGAATTTCAAAGAGAACCCTGATGTGCATGACGTCGCAATCTCTTGCGAAAATATAAATATTTAATTGAAAAACTATTTATTAAGAGAAAGTCAAACATTTAAGATATCTATCTAGTGTAAAATTTTCCGCAGATTTCAAATCTGTTGAAATTTTTAATCTATATTTTTAACGATCTAGGAGATAGAAAAAAGAACTACATAACTCCAGCTAAGACTATTTTTTCATCGGCTGCAAAATAAAATTTCCTCCGCAAAATCAAACGGAAACGAAAAAAATAAATTTAGAATCTGTTGTTTCTTTATGCTGTTGCCACTCTAAGGAAAACAATAACTGAATTCCAATAAATTAATTTTAAAATGTTTTAGATTAAATTTTAAAATTCGGGCTTAGCACAAAAATTGCAAAAGATTCGGACTACCTGTGTGACAAATCTTGTACTGTAAGTGGCATAGATTTTGTCAGGGCATTGCACACACATACATAATAGTAGAGATTTGAGTGATACTATGGGATTTGGGTGTATCATTTGAATAAGTGTGAGAAAACAGGTGACTAAAAATGTTTCCCTTATTATACTTTAAAAAAAAATGATGCTACTACTTCACAAGTGCTTTGACTGTGGCAGCTCAGTATTGTACTTGTGTATTATTGATTCCTAATGAGAATCTGTTTTCAGAGAGAGGATTTGCTGCGGAGTTATTTTCCGGGGTCCCCATGGAGAGGCACTGATATATCCTAAGCTCCTCCGTCCATGTGATTGCAGGAGAAATGGCCACTCTGCCAACCGCTTTTTGTCAGAGGGAGCTGCTACACCATTTCTACCTAAAGTAACCAACACTGCCACACACGTTGCCTGCTCATCGGGGCAAAACCACTTTCCCAACGGAATAAGTGCTTAACAACTATCCAGCATAGTTTGAATTTCCCTGTTCATCGCCTTGTTTTGTATTTATAGTTTATTATTTTTCTAGAGCATGCTGTTTTGGATGAGTTGTCTTTCGAATATGGTGATTTCCCATTGCAAGGAGGTTGAGTGTTGAAAATATCTTGTCTCGACTGTTTGTCGTCTTGTTTTCGTGAGCAAGTGTTGATCACTGTGCTAGCTAGGGAGATGTACTGCATTGAATTATGAATTAGTTGTCTCTCGTAGAACTGATAGTTGAATCTGAACAGTTTGAGCTTTTGAAGGAATGCTGGTTCATGTCTATGTAAGCTTTTATTCATTTTCAAGTTGTTTTAAGGATACTAGTTTGAAAAGAGGGTAGCTGCACTTTGTTTCAAAACAAAAAGTTACATAAAAATTGGACATTTCTAGAGTTCATTAGTAAAGAAATTTTACCTTGCAAATCTTCTAATTTTTCTGTGTGGTATTTATTCTGAACATGTCCGTTATTTTGCGTTGTTTCATCAATTAGGTCCGTTTACCTCCTTTAAAAATTGTCGGAAAAAAGCGAAAAAAAACCCGCCGGTTAGCAAAATGTTTGGATATTGGACAATTTTGGATTTGGGACTTTGTACTGTTCCAAACCAGTGTCTCCTTCATCTTTCTTCAATTAATTCTGTATACCAAGATATTTTCAACAATCTTTTAGTGAATCTATTATGAAATCTACAGTTTTGAAAATTCAAAAATTTCTAGAATTTTAAGTTAAAACCATTGGACTGGATTGAGAATGCAGGTGACTAGGCTTTCAAAATTATTCTTAAGCCTAAAATTCAGAATTTGTTTTGAAGCTTTATTTATTTTTCTAGTCTTTTGAAAAACTGGTGAAATGAAAAAGATAAAAATTACAATGCTCTTGTGACATCCTTGTAACTGGAAATCACTAAATAATTATATTTTGTTTCCAAGTGCAACAACCTGTGCTTCCATTTTTTATAAATGGGAATTTTAAAAAAGGTTTTTAATACTCATTTCACCCATCTTTAAGTTTATGTTTTTAAATTTGGTCAAATTTGTGTTCCTAGTGTTTAATTTTCCAACACCTCAATGATTCTTGGAATCAGCAGCAATTTTTCAACTAAGTGTATTTGTAAGTGTCTTCTACTTTTATAATGTAAGTTCTAGTCAGAATTGACTAGTGGTGCATTTATAACTTTTTTCTGCAGCGGTGCGTTTGGAAGTCGCACTGTAGTGCAAGTGTTGCTAAAGCTTTTGTCAGCTAAAGTTTCAAGATACAACTTGTAATTGAACAATTTCTTACTATGTGGATGTTTATGAATTTTTATGTATATTTTACTTTTAAGTGATGTTCTTAGAAGTTCAAACGGCCAAATTCATACCTGCCAACTTTTGCATGTTTTCTGGGAAAACATTTCTTTTTCCAATCTGTATCAAAAAATTTTTTTTTTTTAAATACCTGGGGTGGGGGGGTGGCAGGAGAGAAAATTTTCAGATGAGATGCCAACTTTGAAGTTTTTGCACCAAGTCAAGCAGTCATTAAAAAAACTCATTGGAATCGGAGATTGCTCGATTGTTGTAAAAACCTTCTTTGGCACTAATTTTTAAGAAAATCTATGGATATATCTCCAAAACTAAAAAAAGGCTCATTTTTCATATATTTGTTGCAGTTTTGTGTGAAACACATAGCCAAATAGATGGCACCAAGTTCAAACTGCTGCCAAGTACATAACAATATCAGTGAACTGGGTTACTTTTTGTTTTGCTAAAATTGTTTTCTTAAACTTAATTTGGCACAGTTGTCATTTTTTATTTTAATTATTTTTCGGCATTTTTCTTTCTGACTGTTGGGTTTTCATTGCTCTCTTCATGTCGGCTATTTTTCTTCAAGATTGGCAGGTATGTAAATTTGATCAAGTGTTATAGTCCTAGCATTGTTGTGATTTTTATAAATATCCAATTTAACAGTATTTGTTTGGTGTTTTAAATATTTATTTAAAAGTTGAATTTAATCTATTGAATACTTTTATTGTTTGATTTCTATTTGTGTAATGAATTTTATATGTGATATATCTATATAAGAATATTTGAGGAAAAGTTATTTTTTGTTACCCTAACTTTTGCTCAGCCTTTATTTTCATATTTATTTTAAAATATCCATAGAAATATATTTACACTTATATGTTTGCATATTTTATACTAGAGTATTTATATCCCATAGATATCAGTAATATTATTTTTTGGCCTTTCAAATTTTGTAGCTAGTCTATCTAAAAAGAAAAGTAGAGATACTGTACTACTCTACTGAAACTCATGCTCACATACTGTTCAACTGATGAGCTCAAATATTTCATGATTTTATGTTTGACTTGTACCATTTTTGCTAAAAAAAAAATGTAATTTGGAATGTTATGTGTAAATGATCAAGCAATATTTACAATTTCAGAGTCTATTGCTATGTGGATTAACTTTTATAGTTTCCTATTCTATGTTGGATTCTCAATGTTTCAAAGAGCATTTTATTGAGTTTTAAATACACATATATTTTAAAATTAGTAATGAGCTACACTGGACATAAGTATTTATTTTGAAAACTGCATTTATGACTCTGGTTATCAGATGATAGTTTTTGGATGTTGGCAGTCACATCGGTAAAAGACGTGTCTAGTATGTATTTATCTGTTGTTTCTCATCGTGTTCGATGTGCGTGCCAGACTCTCATACACAATCATGACTGTGCACTGGACTGCTGCATGTATATTGTTGTAAATAGTCCCGTTTCATTTCAATACAGAAAATGTATATTTTAGAGACTCATACTGATGCTATAAATTCTGTGATGTGTGTTCTTTTTAGTAAATTATAGTTTCTGTGTTACCCAATGTGTTCAGTATATGTGATACTTCTGTGTTCAAGAACAGAATCTGCAAAGAAAGTGGTCTTCATCACAGCATTGCTATTCGGAGGAATTGGATCTTTTTGTTTGGAAAAATTAATCAAAATGGTATTTTCGTGCACTGCTTTTAGGCAGTATGCTATGTATCAGTGGAAATATATCAAAATTTTATTTCATGTGCGATACTTTATCGTGTGCATCTTTCATCAAACATGTTTAAAAATATGTTTATATAAATGTTTGTTATGTGCGCCAAATCTCAAAATGCAGGCTTAAACCCATTGCCCCCTCAAAAGAATTTGTTGGTACCAGCTACATCCTCTAAAACAGGGGATGTAAATTGACATTGACTTAAATCTTTCACTACTGAAATGACTAAGACAGATGAAATATTTTAGTCTTCTTTTTATGGGTGTAAACAGCTGAACTCAAATTGTAGACAGGGTTAGAAATTAGATGAAACTTAGCCATCAACAACTCTTGAGCATTTTTGTGCGCATCATGATATGTATAATCACATCATAGGACCTTTTATTACTTTTCAATATTTGGACCTTGTTTTAAGAGCAATATTTTGCTTGTGGTCATTTGTTGAAAAGCTCCGCAAGTTTAATTTAAACTTGGCTTGTCAGTTGGAGTAAGCATTACCAGGGTTTCCGGGTATAGTGAACGAGTGTGTGACTTTGATGCATGTATTTAAAAGTAAGGTTATAGATTTTTAGAAAGAATGAACAGAATGTGTGTCATACGAAGGAAAGAAATGACTGGGTCAAAATGCTCGGGTCATCGAAATGAAATTTATGACGGTGAAATGTTGCTAATGACCACTAATTTCAAACCCTGAATGCAGAATTTCCTTGTGGAAACTTAGTTTCTTTGATGCACTTCAAGCCACCATGGCTAGCTGGCTAGGTTCTTTCAGTTCAAGGAAACGCAATAGAAAAAGTTTCACAAAATGTTGAACTTGCACAGAAACGGTAGTAATTTTTAAATATTGAAATAAATTTATTTTAAATCATTCATTTGAAAATGATTTTTCTCTTGAATTGTGCATTGTAATAAGGACACCAAAATGTTTTACTCTGGATGTGAAAGCAAATATAAGTAGTCAAAAGGTACTGTCCCCATAAGTTTTTTAATACACTGAAATAAGGTAATTTATTCACTAACTCTCAAATACACACAAGTTTGACATGACAAGGCATATTTGAAAGTACTTGATTTTGAATTTGGCCATAACATCTATATATAGATATGAAGAAATTATTCTTGAAATGTTGCATCATGGTATTACAGTTACCTATATGTTAAAACTGATCGATTTTATCCTTAAGATACAATTCGCATGAAGTGAATGGGAAATGTATTGAGCTCTTAAGATGTATTGAACTGGTTGTAAACTGTATATTTAGATATTCATCCTGATATTATAGTCCTGTAGTAAAGTTGCAAATCTTTTTTTCCTTCTATGCTAGCCAGTGTTTTAAATGTTTAATTGCCTATAACAAGGCAATGCGCTTTGAATGTATTCGGATATTGTATTCTCATTGTGTCATTCGTTCTTCATACAGATTCGAAATTGGTGATTTGAGATATAAACAAACTATATTTAATTGTATGTAAATACAGCATTTTAAATTTAAGGTTTATGAAACAAATTTCATGTATAAATATCATATTTATCTATGTTGATAAGCTATTTATTTTTGTCTCTGTCTTCTAAATTGTTAGCACAGCTTTTATTGAGCATGTTACTGCTGTCACAGACTGTGAAGATACTGATATTTATATTAAAAATGAGCTTATGATGTTAATGCTGCAAAAAAAAAAAAAGTTTCTTCGCGAAAAGCCAAAACTCTATTTTTAATTATTGGCTATTTTATTTTCCATTGCATGTAGTAACCATATTGTAGAATTGTTGAGGATTAGCTTAAATGTTTTGACTTATGTAATTCGATTTTAAATTGTATTGTATTTTTGAATATTTGATCAAAATTAATTGGTTAATATCATTTGCTTCCAAACTGCATTATGAGCGATCAAATGTTTAAGCTAACAAACAGAATAATATATGTGCTAAATAATGTGTATTTGCGTCATTCAATTTTGCATCAGGCTATATAAACTCGTATCTTAAGCTGTTGAAGTAATTGGTTGATAGACTCAGTTGCTTGTTTCTAGACACAAAGTGTAAATTGATTGTATTCGAATTAATGTTCTTGTACTTCTACAGTAGGCTGTATCAGAAATCAATGAATATTGAATTTGATTTAATTTTTAGCATTTATCAAAATCTAGAATTCTTTAAAAGCATCAAATCCAGTTTTTGCTGGCAACATTTTTGGTAGTTTTTTTATAAGTTATTAATTACATGGCCTTGCCCTTACATTTTTTTATGAATTAATATATACTTGGAATTGGTGGAAAATTGCTTGTAATTATGTTTAAAATTATTTATCTTTTCAATCTCAAAACCTTATCTCCATTTTATTTAGGGGCCACTTTATCTCAGTGGGTTTTGCCATCTGCGCTAGCAACCTGTAAGTTACTGCCAGCGTAGATTTGATTCCTCTCTTGGTATTTCTCTCTTCTGTGTCAATAAAGTTCTTTGTGTGCACCATTTTCTTGTCCAAATGTGGACCGTGCACCATAAAACCCAACCTAACGATATAATTTTCATCTCTAAAATAAATTTCATTGTAAAAAGTAATCTTCCTTTTCTATTTTTACGAGTTCTAAAATTCCAGAACAATACTTTTCTAATTTTGTTTTGTTAGTATGAATACCCATTTTAACATAATTGAAAGTTCATTTGATAGGTTTTAAAATATTTATTCTTTTAAGCAATTAGTAAAGCAAAATTTTACTGTTTCTCGTATTTTACTTGCATGTATATTCAGAGATGCCAACCTGCAATGGAAGTTTTCAGTAGTACCAAAGTAAAAAATCAGTAGTTTTAAGGATTTTTCAGTAGTCAAGTAAGAATTTAACAAATTGACTTTAATAACACGCATATATCATTCATTAAAATATTTAATTTTGAATTTGAAAGATATGCAGCATGTTATATTATTTATAATCAGTAAGGCATAGCATACATGAAAACATGAAACCAATAATTGCATATGAAAAAATTATATATTACTAAAAATTGAAAATTTTGTTCATAAAAAGCATTTAATAATTAAATTTAAACACTCTCTCCCATTTACCAAAAAAAAAATAATAATAATAACAATGAAAAATGCAGAAATAAGTAAACTAATCGATGTGTTGTGAAAAAATAAGTAAAATTGAATTTATTCCATAGAAATAATCATTTATTCTGTAATCTGTAGTACCCGATTGGCATCTGTAGAAACTACGGAGAATCCATAGTATTTGGCATCTCTGCATATTAAGAGTTGTATGGCAGTAAAATTTGCTTATATTTATGAGCTTAAAAATTTGGTAAAATTCTAATGTCTTAGAAGGAGCAACCCTAAAGGGGTATGTTTCATCTAGTGGAACCTGATTTATAGGATGGTAGAACATTAAGCTCGTGTGTAGAAAAATTACAGTGACAAATTAAGTTGTTATTTATTATTGTTTCTTGAGCATTGAACTTTTTAGTGCATTTTGCAACTTGTATGTTTTAATGGTCAGTGGCACATTTTATTTGTTAGGAATAACTGCTGAATAGGGTAAACCTAGAGTTGCATATGTTTTTAACTCTCGAAAAAGTCTTCAACATTCTTCTGTTTTACAATACTTTCTCATCTCTTTTGGAAAAGTTTTAAAAACTCAGTTAATCAGAGCTAGGATAATCAGAGTTCTACTATATATTTAGAAAAATTATAAGTTGTGGTGTCATATACTCCGCCATACTCTAGAAGTACAAGACCTTGTAAATGTTTGCAACTCTGCTACTAGTGTTTGTATGTGATTGCATTATTTGTCTGCTTGCCCCACATTCTATGAGACATCAGCTGTAATATAATGTTACCTAATAGTGTTTGTTATTTCCTCTTAATTTGTGTTCCATTTAACTATGACACTGTTTGCATGTGTAATCCTTGTAGTGTTTCCAACACAAATGCTCTTTTAGTATTACGAATTTTGCTAGTAGACTATCCCGCGTTGTGTTTTTCGGGTTCAGAATTTAATAGACGGATTTATCTGGTTACGGTGCTGGAATTCATAGAGTGAAACAGCATACCTGCCAACTCTTCAGGATTTTCCAAGTCTTCTGGAAAATTAATTTTCCCTCTCTTCCAGACGGGGAAAAATATTTTCTGGATTTTCGTTTAGGGAGAAAATTTGCAAGCGACACCAATTGTGAAGTCTTTGTGGCAATCGTGAAAGGAAAACATCAGATTCAGGAGTTGCTTGATTGTCATAAAGACCTTCTTTGGCGCTATTTGTCAAAAACACCTTCCATATTCTGCCGCTTTAAAAAGTTTGCTTTTTCATTTTTGTATATATCTGGCACAATTTTGTTTAAAATATCGCCAAATCGGTTATGCCATGTTCAAATGCCCACAAAGCAGTACTAGAGTAGAGAGCAGGGTTAATTTTTCTGATTCAAATTACTTTCATGAAGCTCAATTTGATGCAATAGTTTCTGATGTAGTCGGCACTTTGAATTGCTTTTTATTTTAATAATTATTTGTTGGCAGTTTTTAATTTCTGACAGTAGTGTTGGTATTTTTGTTGTAAAAGTAGATGTTTAAGTTTTTTTGTTGGAGGTTGGCAGGTATGAAATATAGGCATTCATAAGTCGAAGATGTCATCATTTGCATTTGATTGGGAGTTGTGGTAAATGCTGTGATTCCATTGGAACAATGTTAAAGCACACTCAATTTGTGAAAGATGTATTGAATTGTGAGAAGTTATTTGAAGGAGAGAGAGAGAGAGTATATATATATATGAATATATTTAAATATCTATATATTATCTGACGTATTTTCTTGCAACTGTGCAGAAGTCGAAATCATAGTCTAGATTCCTTTTTTCCAGAGATTTTACTGATATTAACCTGCAGTGACGAGGTTTTTCTTGTTGCAAAGTTTCGAAATTTTATTGTCATTTAATGTGCAAGTGAAAGGGCTTTTGTCCCTATTTAAAAGTGAATGTGTTGTGTTATTTACATAGGTACAACACTATAGATCACGTATTTAGGTATATTGTAGGCTAGCTAGTCCTAACACTGCCACTTATAAGAGTTTTTTGTATCCTAGTCTATGTGGAACAGGTGTAATGTGATATCAGATTTATTTAAACAAGCGTAATTATATTTGTTTTAATCATATTGCTGGGATGGATCATCGATATGTTAAGGTATCGATGAGTGGAAAGTCTTGAGTATTGGAACTGGACAACTGATTTTTATTTTTTATAAGGTAAAAAGTGCTTCGTTTTTGTAATTTTAATTTTCATTTTGAATGAGATAACTTTACAATGGTCATATCTTTGAAGTGATGCATTCAACTATCAGACTTTCACTTAATTGATAGACAATTTTTGGTTGCATTGGGCATTTTTCCTGGCTGCTTTTAACTAGAATTTCTATTCAATTCACAAAAGTCTGAAATTTGCTATGTAACTCAAAGTTAACTTTTATCTGTATGGATTTTGGAAATTTTCAGGTAGCAAAATAAAAATTCTTGTGATCAAGGGAAGCTCCTTCAACTATTGTTCTGGCATCCAAGTGGTTAATGTTTTGATTCTGGGTTTGAATTTCATCCTGGGCATAGATGTTTATAATTGTTTAAAATCCTCATTTATCCATGTTTCTGGTCTAGTAAGCTCCCATTAAGCAAAATATGACAAGAGCAACTGATCAAACCCTTAAACTATGGAGAAAAAAAAATTATCTCACTTGTATTCGTAAAAACATCTTCCATGCTTCAAAATTGCATAACGTTTTAAATGGATGCTACAAAAAATATATGTCTGAATCCCAAATTAAGGCCATGCATAGCATTTTGTCCCTTGGAAAAGAGTTAATCATTCAAGTGTGCCGTTGATAAGGTTATTTCTGAATTCCTCAATATTGTGTGAAACATTTGGATGCTTTCATTAAATTGTGGTCATTTAGTTATTTTATAGTGTTTTTTTTTTGTCATTAAATCCTTACTTAGATCAGTGTGGCTCAATTGATAATAGCTGAGGATCCAATCACCAAAATATAACAGTTGCAGCAAGCTACACACCAAAATAAAATAAAAGTATAACATCTTTCAGTGATTTTCAAATAGTTTCGAGACAAGCATAAAACAAAGCCTAGAAAATGTGAGCAATTTTGTTTTCTTTAGGCAACTATTCATCCTCATTGATCACCCTCATACAAAGCCCAGATGAAGTGTATGCCTAACCTATTAATTGCCTCAATTTGGCATTAACTAAATCCAATACCTGTTACCAGGATGGCCTATCCAAGAGGGTTTTTGTTCTAAGTTTGATTAATCTCCTGAACACAGGGTCCAAATACCTTCCTGGAGGTCTGAGGAAGGTGGCACATTTATTTTAACTTGAACAAACTCTAAGCAATCATCCTGACATTGTTACATGCTGAGATCAAATTCACAACCAAGTACTTCAATGCACTATGAATGAGTATTCTCACCACTCAACCTCTGTGCAAACGAGACCTATGAACTAACTAACTAACTAGCTCCTGTAGCTGGTCCCTATTGGAATTTACTCGTTTTACTGGGTGGCTGCTACACATTTTAACTAACCCTCTACCTCATGTCATTATCCCTATTGAGCACCAACCAAATCCTATTATTTTGGTTAAATCTAACTAGCATTTATGTGTTGACTCAAATATACCAGAAAACTCCAAGCAGCCAGCCTGATGTTATCACATGCTGGAATCAAATTTGCAACCAAGTATCTGAATGGACAGATCTTTAAATATGACTGCTCTATTAGGTCGTGCTTCTGAGTCCTATGAACAAACTAGCTTATGCTTGTGGTACGTATTGTAATATACTCATTTTACTGAATGGCCACAATGTTCTTAAACCAACCCTCTACCTCAAATTATTATCTCTATTGAGCACCAACCAAACCCTATTTTACTCGCACCTAACCTACAATGCTGACTCTAATATACCAGAAAACTCCAAAGCAGCCAGCCTGATGATATATCTCATGCTAGGATCAAATTTGAAACCAAGTATCTCAATGTAAAGGTCTTAAAATAAATGCTTTAATTTGTACGTGAATGAGACCTTTGAACAAACTAGCTCATCCGCATGTTCTTGGTCCCTATTGGAATTTACTCATTTCACTGGGTGGCTTCAATGCACTTAAACTAATCCTCTACCTCAATTTTTCCCCTCTTGAGAACATCGATTAAATCCTGTTTGTGTCGGACACAAAGGACCTCCATTTGGTCTAATTGTTAAAAGAAATCAAATAGGAAATTGAGGTATTCAAGGAAGTTGGTCCGCATCAACGGCCATGCAACTACTCTTAGATACAATCCTGTTATGTGTTCAGCTCAAAAGAGTTTTAAAACCACATTATAATATGTATAATGGGGATTCATGCTCAATGAGAGCCACACTGGTCTGGAATGTAAAATATTATTTTATAGTCATAAGCTGCATATTTTTTTGCAATAAACTGAGACTCCATTGATAATTTTTTGTTTTAAAAGTTTAGCAAATTTTTTTTGATAAAGATTTGTTGTAAGGAACATTTTGTTGTGGAGAAAAGATTTATCTCCATTTCTAATGGGTTGTCACAAAGAAAGCTATGAAATAGAAAGGACAATTACCAAAATTAACTCTAAATTGTTTACAAGTTTGAATGTCAACCTACAATAATACTTCTCTGTATTTGTTTAAATTGAAAACAAATTATTATAACTTTGATTGAATAATAAATAGTGTTCATGGTCCAATACTGAATGAGAGTGCCTTATGGCTTAAAAAATCCATATAGCCAATAGGTGTGTTTGAGCTTAGGGAAAGCAGCAAAGCTTCTTGTCCCAATTACGTTTGTGAAATCATTTTTAAGAGACTATTTATGATCATTTTGCATTGTTTTGTCATTCTTTTACCTCATCAATGGGTTGTTTTATTAATCAGTGTTATTTTTCACATAATCCATGCATATTTGAATGTGTTTTATTAATGTTATGTAGTTGCTATTTGTGGAATACGGTGTATATCCATAGATAATATTTTTTAGGTTATATGTTCATTACAGAAAGTTATACAAAGACAGAAAGTGGTCAGTATTTTTTAATATGGAAGTGTACTATGCATTTTGTGGTACAATATTGAAAGGTGGTTGTATTTCATTATTCATGTTCTTCAATATAAAATCTGGAGAATAGAACTTTATAATAATGAAAGAAGATATCTTTTTGAATCATTTGATAAAAATAAAAGAAAATGACACAAGATCTTTGCTTCATTACATTTTGGTGTGATTTTATTTACATTTAAATAGATGATAATGAAAAGTTTACAATACAACTCCTCTTATTCAGATCAGTTCAGCTTAAACAAAGATTTGACTGCTGGAAAATGTGTACACTAAAATTAACTACTTTTTTGAAATTTTTCCTCTGAAGTTGGAAGATTTTATGTGAATAGAAAATAATTTCGATATTAGTGCATAATTTACTTGAATTAAAGGCAATTAGAAAAATAGAGTTTATTGATTCACATACAAAATAACAAACTTAAAATTTCGCCATTACTGCCAAGAATCTAAGGATCTATATTTGGATACTCAAGGAAGCAAACTGGATTTGCAAGCCATATGTTGCCAACCCTTGCATTATTATTTCATAAGAGAATCCAAAGTTATCGAATATATTTAACATTGATTTTTAGTCCAAATATGCGAAGTTGTACTGTACTGTATATGACTGCATGTGTTCCAATTTTTCTGAGAAAAGAGAATTAATGATCTTTTCATATATATTTTATAACAGAATGTTAGTCTTGCATTGTAGTTTTTAATATAACGTTCTTGTAAACTCTTCTAAATGACATTTTTATTAAATATTTCTATGTGTAAAAGACTTTTTTGAGAGTCTAGTTTGTTTATTAAAAGTATTGATAAAGGAATCTTCAAACTATTAATTAGAGACTAATAATTAAAAGTGTTTAATGTCTAGTATCTTCTAGATGATATTTTAAATCCTCTACTATATTGTATTGAAGACTAAATAAGACTCTTTAGTTACTTATGCTGTTATACATTTATGGCATTATTTGTAGCTATGACTATTAAAAATAGAAATTATGAAATAATTTATGCAAATGCTTTCTAGGCTTCATTCTGTGTATTTAAATATTGAACAACTGTTTAGTACTTGCTTTCAGAGAATAGAAATTTATGCATTGGAAAAATTTTGTTTTAAATCGTTACCTAAAATGAAATACCTAATACTATTGTGTAATGTGTGCATTTATAAAATATTTTGTTACTTGTCATTGTAAATGTGACAGAGTTTGAGAAGTTTTTTGCTTTGATTTATAAGAGAGTAAGTGCTTTATTTTTACTAGAAATACCAAATTTTATTTTACATGAAATCTTACATTGTTTGAATTTTTTATGTATGAAATTGGCATTAATATGCCATTTAATTTGTTCATCTGTTCAAAATAAGAGAATCTCAAAATAATTCATCTCTGCATTTTAATCCATAATTTATCTAAATAAGTATTATTACCATTTGTGCTTATTTGCACAGAAATACATATCTGCCTAGTCTGAAGTCAGTTTTGCAATGTTGTTTTATCAATACCTCTACTTTTTTTTGCAAGTAATGTTTACTGCTTGTGTAGTATTTTTTTCTTTGTGTAATTTTAATTTTTTTATTATTAACACACTCAGTGTACTTTGCATCTCCATTAAAAATTAGCCATCCTAATTACAATGCCATACAGATAAATAAAATTCATTTCAATATCAATATATTTAATACTCTATCCCTTCTCTTCTGGAGTTTGTTTTAGTATAGATACTTTTAAAGGTTTCTGGTTAATTCAAAAGTAACTTTATTCTAAGGTGACAACGAATATTTAATATCCTTATTTCATGGAATTCAGAATTTGTCAAAATTTGTCCTTTCCTATAATTTATAACATTATTTTGTAGTGTTGTAGCAGCTTTTTTTCTTCTATTTTCTGTGTAAAAACTCAGGGAGAATATTCAAACAAAATCTCAGGGAAAATAGATATTTTAACTGGTTTTCACTGTCGGTTATGTTACATTTGGGTAGAGGACATAAGCACTCACAGTTTTAGTCTTTATAACTTCTTTATGTGGTGGGTAAAGCTGATGTGACAATTCTGCTCTTGGAAAACTAAATTATGAACAAGATACGCTCATGACTGTTTGATGAGTTTTCAGGGTTTTAAAAGTACAAATCTGGTTAATCAGGGCTCCATTTTATATAAATCTTTACATGATTCTAATTCATCTATCACGTGTTATTTCATTTGTAAGTCAACCCTATGCTTTGGTTTTACAAATTAGATGCTTGGTTTTGCTATTTTAAGTAAAGTTTTACAATCATTCGTTTGATATACTTTTGCTAAATCAGTGATTTATTGTAACTTATATCATGAAGTAATGGCCTGTATGCATTTGGAAAAGTTATGAAAGTTAAGGGGGCTTTTGAATTTCAGATTAATTTACTTTGGTGATGACTTTACAGAAAGCTAATGAGCTAAACTAAGCAGTAATAAGAAACCTTATCAAGTACATTACTAAGGAACTTATGTTTGCATATAATTTGTGAAGTTTATTGTATTTTGTTTACATACTACCACACCTTAAAAACGTGTTGTTGGATCACACACAAAACGATTAAATTCACAAGCATAATCCAAGGTTGTGTTTAAAAGTTGAAGTTTCCTAATATAATTTTTTGAACACATTAAAATAATTTTTTTATGAAAAATTAAAAAAAGACTTAATAACATTGTGAACTTTATTTTTAAGCTACTGATTAAGATTTTGTTAAAAAGTAATTTTAATGTCTTTTTCTAGGGTAATTTTAGTATATAAGAAAATCAAAAATTTTTGTTATTCACTGTTCTCTCATTAGTTACATTTACATTTATACAAATTGTTCTCTTTGTCAAACAATTTTACTATGGCCTCTTGATTTTTATTCATCAATAGTTAGAGTTAAACTCTAATATAAAGACAGTATCCATAAAAATATGGAAGTCACCATTGTTAAAAAAATGCATTAATAAAACTAAAAATAATCAAAATTTGTTTGGCGCATTAAAAAAAAATTGAATATCCGTCACAGAAATTGTTGTCAGTAGAAATATTTATAATACTTTGCAAACAGTTTGACTTTGTCTTAAGTATTTTCACGTTATATTTATTCAAATTTCTATGATTGACTAATCAAACTCTGTTAAATATTTGCCCATGGATGTATATAGTGTCTCATTCTATTCTCATGAATTATCTAATATGAAATAATTTATTAAGAATGTTTCAAAGGTCATATGAAATATATTTATTTCTTGTAACAACCCTTGTTCAAAATTATGCTGTGTCATGACAAATTAAATTATTCAAATAAGAGTAATTAATTTTTTGCTACTTGAAGATGTGTAATTACTTGTGGTTAAGATAAATTTTGAAGATGTCTATAACATTAAATTCTCTTGAGTACATTTAAATATAGTACTTAAGTAGTTCCTTAAAAATTTACTTTTTGGGAAATGATGAGATGGTGTTACCTTTTGATAGGTTATACACTGAAATTTATGGTTTAATAGAAAATCATAATGTTGAAAATGTGGCATTCATTTAAAGTTTTCTTTGTATGTAAATACAAGATCAATATCGTGAAAGAAATAAGTTATTTAAAAAGTATTGACCACGTAGTGCTTGTATTATCTTCAACATTTATCAAAGCATCTCTTATGTGTGTTCAACATATGCTTTTCATCTCTACCTTGGCCACAGATTTGCTTTTAGAAAATGTTTAATCTAGTATTACAATGTGGTGACTAGCTTTTGTCATACTTTTTTATTACAAATGCATGCATGAAATCAGTCATCTGAATATGTGCAGACTTTTACTGGTATTACTGAATGCTGAGTTTGTTGCTCATTTCATTCATTTTCTATATGTACAATACCTCCATTAAGGACAACAGTCATCATGTTGCCGTGGTTGAATTTTGTAAAAATCTGTTTTATTTGAATTTTCCATGTTGTGTCATGTACTTGTAGGTTCTCGGTGTGTTTGTAACTGTTTACCTGCTCCATGTAGTTTTATAGCACATTAAAATAAAGCTAATGAGACGGCCTTTCACGTGTTTGGCGTTTAATACTTGCTCTTTCAGTTACTTTTAACTTGTGCTTTTATTTCTTAGGGGCCAAAAATTGAATTGCTGTTTTTAAAGCGAAATGAAATGCTTATTTTTTAATTCAAGCAAAGTTATTATTTAGGGACACATCCTTTTCCATGGTTGATATGAGCATGACTGCCACAGGCGAATATTCGATACTACAGAGCGTCCTAAAAGTTCCCGTACTCCGACTGTAAAAAAAAAAAATTTGCCCGTGTTTTATTTTTCGAATTGTTGAATTTTATCGTCTGATTATAGTTTTATCGAGTCTAATATTTATCGTTTGGTTTTCTTCACACTCAAGTTGTGCGATAATAAAACTCCACGTCATTTTGCTCTTCATTGTAAGATGAGTTTCTCACGCATTCATAGAATGCGTTGTTTGAGGCTTATTTTTAATATAAATCATATGAAAGATGTAAAGAATTTGGGCGACATAACTATCCAACTGATGCAATACCGAGTAATGATACGCTATATCAACTCGTTCGTCGATTTCGTTCGGGTTCGGTGGAACATAAAACACAGGAATGGAAGACCGAAAGTCGTTACACCAGACTTTGTGCAATAAACTCATCATTCCACGAGGCGTTTGTTGCAACAATTAAGCACATCACGGGGATCGATAATAAGGCTTTAAGGGCTTTGCATTTTCGTGCTTATCGTGTAAAAATGATACAAGAGCTAAAGCCACCGGACAATGAGAAGCGGCCTAATTATTGCCGATGGTATTGCGATCGACTCATCTCAAGAAACCTCTGGCCACGTTATCCTGATCTGAGCATCCCTGACTTTTTTCTGTGGGAATATTTAAAGAACAAAGTTTATGAAAATAATCAATTAATCATCTGAAAATTGCTATTACTCTAAAGATACAAGAAGTCATCCACAGCATCTTGGAAACGCGTTTCTAAAAATATGCGCAAACGACTTCAGCTTTGCCTCCAAGAAAAGGGAGGAAATTTTGAATATTTATTATAAATGTAAATTCAAATTTTTATCCTTCGTTAGGTTAAAAGTGATTTTCACCATTGGCATAAAAATAATTGTTTCAAAGTTTGTTGTTTTTGTATGATAAATTCATGAATCATCAGTACAGGAACTTTCAGGAGAACCTGTATTTACAACTTGGCGACGAAGGTTATCTTTCACAGCTACAAATCGTCTCAAAAACTCCCATCTTCAAAATTTTGGCGACATTTTTTTAAAAGGTCAACGAAAATTTAGTCGGTTTTTTTTTAAACTAGTAGCGGAGGAAGAAACTTTTTGAGATATTTCTTTTGAGGTAAATTTTTCAAGGGACACTATTTTCGAGGTATTAGCGCCAAGCTTTGGCGATCATGATCGAAAAACATTGGTATCTGGTTGCTAATTGTAATTAAAACCATGTTATATATGGTTTTAATTGCAAAATATTTGCTTTTTAAACTGTAAAATTTAAATTTGTTTGCGATATCTTTCAACATCTGTTTCAGAGAGTACCCACGGGTCAAGAAAAACCTGGAATTTTCATGGAATTTAATTTTGTTAAAAAAAATCGGGGAAAGTCGGTGAAATTTACACATTTTCGTCCAAAACCTAGAAAATCGAATGGAAAATAATTGAGCAAGGCTTCTCAGACGCTTTGGAGAAAAGTACCCAATAAGATTCGTAGTTTCTATGATCACTTTATTTATGAACAGAATTTTTCAACCGATTTTAAAAGAAACGTCTAATATTTAACAGGTAAAGAATTTTATTTCGTCCACTGGCTTAAATTGAAGAATTTCATGCTTATGGTACATTAAATCCCAAATTGATTTGTCAAATAAGCTGGATTATTTGAATAAGTTATTTTAATGCAAAATTACTTGGGCTTTGTGTATTAATTTTTACAGTGTATGTTTCCTAAATTGGCTTTTACTGACTATTGAATGCTAAATTATGTCTTGGATTTTCACCTTAAAAATGTGAATTGCTGAAGTATGACCTGGAATTTTGTAAAAATTTGTCTGGAAAAAAGCCAGGGAATTTTATTTCTGAAGTAGAGTGGGAACCCTGGTTCATACTTAATTGACGCATTTTGTACTAAAGCTAAATCATTTTATATCTCAGCTACTAAAATAGAGTTAAGGACTTTTTTGATGTTTAAAAAAGTATGCAATTTTACAAGTGCTTTGAATGTAGAAGCCCTGAATGAATATTCACAACTATTATAAACCTCAGTAGATAAGCAATGGTAACAATTTTTTGTAAATTCACATTTCCTTACTCTTTTCGAAGTGCTGGCGATAAATCAATACGCGAAATTCGGTAGGTAGTGAATTAAGCGTTGCAATGGAACAACACAACGGGCTATTTGTCTAGATCCGGGACCAATCCCGAAGGGAAAGATCGAGGACCACATGTCCAAATATATGGCCCTTGAGCCATAAAACCCAACCGAGGACAACATGTAATTTTGACCAAGGTCAGATGAGGTAACATTTGAGTTGGCATTCCACGTCCAAACTTCCACGCCAACGTGAGGTCATGACAGATTTCAGCGTGCACCAGCCCCCGTGTACACGACTGTCTTTGGACTTAGTTTCGAACTCGCAACCTTCCGTTTGTTAATCTGTTGCTCTTCCAACACGGCTACTACTGTCATCTGACCGTGATTCAAAATTACTTGTTGTCCTCGAATCTTTCCCTTAAGGGACTGATCTCGGACCGTCGTCAATAGCCCGTTGTGTTGCTCTAGTACGACGTTAACTAAAATTACCATCCAACACGGCTACAGCAGCCCATGCGAAAATCATCAATTAAAAGAGGAAAAGAAACAATTTCCATACTTTACTTCCATATTCGTCGAAAATACTCCATTACAATTTAATACATAATTGTTGGTAATTTGTAATTACGTCGTACTAGAGCAACACAATGGCTATTGACGACGGTCCGGGATCAGTCCCTTAAGGGAAAGATCCGAGGACAATAAGTAATTTTGAACCACGGTCAGATGACGAGCAACACCTGAGCTGGCACCCCACTCTCCAAACTTCCACAGCAACCCAACGCGAGGACTTTCGGCCACGACAGATTTAAGGTGCACCTGCCGCCTCTACACCATACGTTTACAAACATCCATGCCCGGACCCGGATTCGAACCAGGAACCTTCCGCTCTAGAGGCTAACACCTTAACCACTAAACCGGTTCATAATTGTTGGATTTTATCAATAAATATTTTGTACATTGATAGTATTTTATGTGTTTTAGAGATACTTATGTTGAGGGCTCCCTAGACGATCAATTTTATTGTCAATGTGATTGACGTTTTTAATTGATAGGTGCTTCAACAGAACTTCAATCAACCCGTCAATCTCATTCGTCAATGTTTTTGGAAAGGGCGTGACATGTTTCATTTTTTAGTTTTAAAATGGTTTCAAATTCAGATTTGGGCTTTCTTGCCTTGATTTTGGTTGTTTGCAATCGAAAAAGAAAAAAATAGGAAAAGACTAAAAAGCCGCTAAATACACTAACATTTACTACACACTTCACTTTCTGCGAGATACTGAATCGTACTCATAATATTAATTTTCTGTTTTTATTTTACCTCAGTATAGTCTGATTTATTTTGTTTTAACACATCGATAATTTTTTGCAAAGCAACACCTTTTTTTACATATTCACTTAACTTTCCATAACTCAGGATAATCACGATACAATGTAATTAAAAGCTTCACAAACTTCTCTTGAGGTTCGCCTAATTTACAATTAGGTTGCGTTTATTTTACAAAAATAGCTTTTTTACGTTTTATTACAATAGAGATTTGAATCCCAGATGTGTCGACAGATTTTCAGGGAATCAGTTAAAAATCACCTGCACCCAAAACCAACGAGCCGTCTACTGAAGACCATCTGCGCGGCCCGGGCAGATCATAGAAGGGGTCTCATATAGTTGAATTAGAAAACATAGAATCTAACAAAGAACGCGTTATAGATACAAAGCAAGGAATAAAAAAAATTATTATCTTGCTGCGAAGAAATTCTGCTTTAAAAAAAGAAGGCACTGTGTCCGTCGTCAGACGAATTTGTTAGATTTTAAGAAGCCATCGACATCAAAATAATTTTTAGTAACTCATTAATTTTTTTACATTTTGTATTAATATAAATAAAAAGCACTGCAATTTTATTAAATACTTTTCTTCTAAACTAGTATATTTGTTAGTCTTTGGTCCCGATTAAATAAAATTTATATAGATTTATATACAGAGTTGTGCCGACCAACCGGTATAGTGGTTAAGGTGTTAGCCTCTAGATCGGAAGGTCCCCGGTTCGAATCCGGGTTCGGGCATGGATGTTTGTAAGCGTATACCAGTTCAGGTGTTGCTTCGTCATCTGAACATGGTGCAAAATTACGAAGTAATTGTTAGGAGCAATGATGGTCCTCCCACTGGGTGCTCCTTCACAAGTGGCCAATGACTTCGGTCAAATGTGCCCGCCATTAGAAAAATATATATATACAGAGTTGTACTTTGACATATTCGCATTACTTGAATTCGTACTTAGAAAATATAAAAGTTTCAACTGAAAACTTATTTATTAACAGAAATTTTCATTTAAGGTATCTATCTGGTGTCAAATTTTCCGCAGATTTCAAATCCGTTGAAATTTTTACTCTATCTTTAACGATCTTGAAGACATAAACTTGAATTCAGAGAATAAAATAAGCCCTACTGCCTGGACGATTGACAATTGCGTATTTTAAACGATCAATTGGCGCCGTCAATGGCGCCCATCAATCAAAATTTCTTTCAATGTGCATCAATCGATTGACAATCGCCTCCTACACGATCAATTGGTTGCTTCAATGAGCCTCATTGACTATCACATTGACAATAATATTGATCGTTTAGGGACCCACTAATACATTTTATCGACTTTGAGCAGAAACTCATTAATTGACAAATCGAATTGTTCATTGTACCGCTGTCCAAAGACTAATTAAAAAATATGAATTATAAGCATTTTGCTCATGTTAATTTCTCTTAGGCCAGGTGCACACATCTGGTTTTTCAAGGTTTCGGCAACGCAAGTGCGGTCTGATACATTAGATCCAATGGAATTGTATACATTAGATCCAATGCAGTTGTGCACATAGGCCTTTGGCGCAGCTGCAGCGACGCACGTCCAACTTGCGTGCTATTTGAACCGCAGTTCCCCACGTTGCCGCAGCTCGCCGTACACGCGTCTCCGTTCTGAAGTACCTTGTTTTCATAAATAAATGGAATATAAATAATAATTAATAAATGGTTGTATCGAGTAACGTTTATTTTGTTTAAAAAAATACTTTTTTTTTACACCAATTAAGCGAAATAAACACGTTTTCTTCGTTAGAATATGTATCGCAAATGGCGCGAAATGAGTTCGTGCGTCATTTCAAGGTTTTGTGTGCATAGTTGGGCTTCGGTGCCGCAGTGGCGCTGCACGTTGAAAAACCGGATGTGTGCACCGGGCCTTAAACAGAAGAGATGAATATTAAAATGTAACCAATGATAGGAAGGTAATTGAAACAACGTACTGGAGCAACACAACGGACTATTGGCGACTATCTGGAATCAATCCAGAAGGGAAAGATCCGAGGACAACACCTCGATATATTGAAGCACGGTCAAATGACGAGGTTAATATTTGAAACGGCATCCCATACTTCCACGCCAATGTGAGGACGTTTGAGTCCACGACAGATTGTAAAATGCACCAGCCCTCACGTGCACGACCGTTTTAGGTTGGATCGAGTCTTGAACTCACAACCCTCCGGTTGCTCATCCGCGGCTCTACCAAGTTACGACCAATAAGTACCTACTTTTTTAAAACTTGCACACAATAGGGGCAATAGTCTTACATTTCTGCAGTTCTCGGTTGATCTACTGGCCGTTCAAACGCTCAATCTGGCGATTTGGCACTTGCCTGTTGGGGTACAAAGTTTGAGTAATTCTTCCGTTTTCATTAGCAGCCCTGCCTGTCATCAATCTCAGAATTCGTGTATTGTTACATCGCGAGCGTGATCCCCCGTTACGATTCCTTTATCAATAGAATCTTTCCAGACGATTCTATTCTAAAAAATGTTACAATCGAATCATTCAAAAAAGTATTATATTATAAGGAAAATACAATAGAATTTTCCTAAAGGACTCAATTTTAAGGAATGGAGAGCTATTAAATTTTTCCAAGGGATTCTATTCCAAGGAAAGGAACAATATTATCATTTTAAATGATTGTTTTCTAATTTATGAATCTGTTCAAATTCTATTCTAAATAAAGTAGTAACATAATCATTCTAAAAGATTCTATTCTAAGGAAAGGAACAAATCTTTCTTTTCTATTGAAAATTGTGCAATCTAATCTTTTCAAAGGATTCTATTATAAAAGGGCTAATAGAATTTTTCCAAATGATTCTATTTTAAGGAAAGGAGCAATCGAATCTCTCCAGAAGAATATATTTTAAGGGGAAGAGCAACAGTATCTTTCCAAATGATCCTTGTATAATTAAAGAACCAACAGAATCTATCCAAAGAATTATATCCTAAAACAATGACCAGTAGAGTCTTTCAGAAGGATTCTTATCTAATTTAGGTATCAGCAGAATCCGTCCAAGGAATTCTATTCTTAGGAAAGTAGCAACAGAATCATTGCAAAATATTCTAATTTGAGAAAAGGACCAAATGTTTCTTTTCGACAAAAATTGAGCAACACGAATCTTTTCAAAAGATTCTATTCTAAAGAAAGGGACAGTAGAATTTTTCCAAGTGATTCCATTTTAAGGAAAGGAGCAGTTGAATCTTTCCAAGAGAATCTAATCGAAGGGGGAGGAGCAATAATATCTTTCCAAAATATTCTTTTCCAATAAAAGAATTAACCGAATCTGTCCAAAGAATTCCATTCTAAGGAAACGACCAACAGAAATCCAGAGGTCGAAAGAATCCGTTGATTCTTTCAACCAATAGTTGTGGTTATTTAATCAAGTCGATTTTGTGGTAAAAGCAGTTATACACTATTCATAAATCTAGAGGAAATCACAGGATTAAAAGCAATGGAATACCTATCAAAACTGTAGACCTTTTTAAGGAACATATATTTTATTACAAATTAACAGTTTATAACACGGTTAGAAACATACATTCCTCTATAGTCAGTCCACTTAGGAGTGTTCGAAATAACAAATATACAGATCTGTACATACACCGAGAAAGAAACAGAGAAATCACAGTTGCGGGTGAAAACCTCCTTTGGGTAGATGGACGCTGCCACAAGAGAGAGCGAGCGTGTGAGCAAGTTTTCCATTCACTCCAAGCCAAACCCTTCTGCGTTCGAAATGGCTATGGTGAGCTTTTCCCTCAGGATATCTCGATTCTTGTACCTAGGCAGCACAAGCTGGTTGAAGCACGTGTGTGAGATAGGCAACCTGGAAAAAGGGCAAATGCATTACAAATTTTAGAAAAATTAGTCCAATCTAGATGGGGAACATCGGGGATAGCTGAAATTTACTTATTGAGAACACCACATCTCTTATCTGTTAGAGCTTAGACGAACGCAAGCCATCTGCTTTTACACCTCCTGGTGGTTATCTGGACGATGCATCGCGTCATTAGAAGAAAACTAATCAGATCTCGAGGGATAAACTATCTCGTTATTAGAAAAAACCAAAAAACCGATGAGACTTCAATCTCGTCATCATAAAAAAAAATCGGAAATATCTTGTTGACGAAATATCTCGTCGTTAGCAAATTTTGTCACATCTTGATGGACGACATATCACGTCTAAATCACTAAGAGAGTTAAAAGTAATTGAGTTTCATCGGTTTTATTTACCCTCTTCATGGTCGACGACTTACATTGTCATTAACAAAATTGACTCAGATCTTGATAGGCGAGATAACTTGTCCGAAACAGGAATGCTGTCTGTCTTCCAGAATGCATTCATACAAGAAGTTAAGGTACTGTCGGTTACTATAGAAACATTTTTTACACATTTCCAATCGCTGAAGCACACTCATAAAACGAAAAAAATATTAAGTAAAACACACAAAGACAGTAAAAATATACAAATATATTCAGTTTGCCGGCTGTTGGCGTTGTGGGCAAACTCATTGAGCCTAGCATCTCCGATAACAGTAGAGATACATGGACTGTTGATTAAGGATTTGTTATCTTGCGTCATAAAGTAAAAAATATTTACATATGGAGTATGTAACGACCGTCAACCTAAATCATCCAGTTCCTTTTCTGACCCTTTGGTGAGGAATAGGAATTGCATACTTACATGTCTGTGTTGTGGTTGAGAGCTGAAATTTTGAAGGCCATTTCCCCCATGCCACCAACAGGTACTCTGTCACTTCCGGTGGTGAATCTTAAGAACTGCTTTTGGAGATCAGAGCTGTAGCTTTTGAGTATCTCCCAGAACTCCCTTCAACAGAAAACGCATTGTTTAATGGGACGCTCTTGGTAACAAAGTACGTACCAACCACCAACAAAACCAGATGTTCATTGTGCTCTCATAAAAGTAGTTCAATTGTATAAAATTGAATGGAAACCGTATACTTACTTTATGATTGGTTCCTCTTCGTGGAAACCATCGTACACCGTCACTTTGCGCAACTCGTCCATGTCTAGAGTTGGACACCCACAGACTAACATTTCAACTTCTTCAGGCCTCAGCATCTGTTGAGCACACATTCATTTAATGAATTTGAGAAGTCAGTCTCAAAAATTCATAAGAATTCATTCTATTTTTTCAAAAGTATAATTTTTTAGGTTGATTTAGATACATTTTTTTAGAAAATATAGATGATACTTTGATAAATGATACTACAACTAGACCAATAAGTCCCTAAACTTCAGGATGATACATTAGATTCCAGATCTTTCAAAAGAAAGAATGAGATCTTATAAGACAAACGAAAAATAAAAAAGTATAGTGATTTGAAATATTTAAGTCATTAGTTAGGAAACTCATAACAGATTATCATGTAAATTACAAGCACAAATCTAAACACTCCTCTTTATATCACAATATAGTGGAACAAAAACTTGTTCTGCAAATTCTAACATCAATAAAGAAAGATGATTTTAGGAAAAGTTCTTATTTTAAAAAGTCTTTATTATACTAGGTGACTTTAGCACCTGTTTGCTACCATTCGCTAAAAATCGAAGAGTGCTAAGCAATCTTCATTGGTTCGTTGCGGAAACCACACTCGTTTTGTTCTCTTCTTATCATCAAAACATTTGACAAATATTCTGTTCAATTAAGACATACCAATTAAACCCTTTTGGTGGTTGTCTCGACGAGGTATCTGGTCATTATCAAAACTGGCTAGATCTTGATGGACGAAATAATTTGTCATTGAGAAAACTTACAAGATCTTGATGTAGTCTAAAAACAAATGGCCAATATCTTCTAGGACGCGATATCCTGCGGTTGTCTCGACGAGGTATCTCATCATTAGCAGATCTTGACAGACGAGATATCTCATCAATAGAAAAACTGACCAGGCTTTGATCTCATCATCATCAAAAATCTATAATATCTTGATGATCTTGTCATTTGCAAAATTGGTCAGATCTTGATGAACGATATATCTCGTCGAAACCACGTGGATGATTAAAAAATTTACTATCTAATCGATTACAGAAATTGTGTGACAACTAAGTACACACTTGGCTTCAAACATTTTTTGATGTCAGAATAAATGACGCAAAAGCCTGGGTAAACTCTACCCATGCAATGTCACGTAAAATGTTGCTAACCCTAACAGCCAGGCAAGGAAGAAAAATCACTCTAGGAGAAAATATTTGGCTGCAGATTCCTAGTCTTTCTAGGAAAAGGAAGGTCTGGAATGTAATACCCTGTATCTTTTAAATGCAAGATCTTCATGTGCCGTATGTTGTGAACCCCGATAAGGAGGAAGGGAATTAATATGAAGTTAACATTTCTTAATTATAATCTGTACTGACAAAAGTTACCGGACATATCTGGAGTAGACATACAACACAGTATTTATTTTGGGGTCTGACAGTAAATTTAAATTTCAGAATCCACATGAGTAACTAGAGCTAACTACCATTGAGGATAGACTGAAATTTTAGGAAGGAATGTAGAATAGAAATGTGCGCAATGTTTTACATCGAAATTGTCAGAATGACCGAGCGATGTCTAATTTGATTAACAGTGTGTGTAGTAGTGGCCAAGAACAGAGGGACACTGTACACCCGAATTGGACATGGGCATTTATTTGCAATACAATATAAGGTTTCGAAATACACGTCGCACTGCCCGGAGCAAAAACACGCCTCACTCCTCTGAATTGTAAAACAATTCTATATTTATTCGTGTTCTTTTTCAGAATAACACACAATATTTCATGTTCTTAATCGTATCAGAACTAAGGCACTGTCATCCATCGATGTCCGTCCACTAAAACAATAGCAACTAGAACGACTGTGCTTGTAACCTATCTGTATTCGTAATTATCTGTTGGGTGTATCTGTTTCGTTACGAACGTGGGGAAAGACAGGGAATCGTGACAAAAATCTAAACACTGAGAAATTAGCAGTAACTTTATCTTTCTATTATAAAAAAAAATTGCAATCTTTTTCTGGTTTATTCGTTTTGTGATTGGTAATAGCGAGTCTTGTGGTTCAACGGGCTAGTGAATTTGGAGCACGAGCAGACGACAAACACAGTTATATCTTTAAATTAATTCATGCATAAAATTTGAGAGCACGTGCTAGAGAGTTTGAAATGTTTTCAGAAGAACCGACCAATTCGGTCGCCGTTTCCATAGCAACAGTCGAATATGAAAATATTACGAAGTACTATTGCAACAAACAACACGGATTAGCTAAAACATTTAAAATTATGATGAGATTTCCTCTGAATTCTAACACTATGTTATGCTAAAATATTTCCTTTTTTATGTGGAAATGAGATGTTTTGTTCTTGACATTTTTTAAAACATTTTGTTTTTGCTTACACTATATTTCCGTGTACGAGCCGAGAATTTTTGGAACGTTTTCTAAAGCTGAAGTACTGGGGTCGGCTTACATACAAATCCGCTAATCTCCCAAAAAAGCAGGCCCAAAATTGCTAAAAACCATCAATTAACGTCGTATTAGAGGTCCGGGATCAATCCAGCAGCGATCCAAATGGGGATGGATTGTGAAGCAATAACCTCCCCTCATTGTTGAAAAGTATAGTTCGAGAAGCGAATTATATATGAATTAGGGGGCCTGCCCCCTGCTCGCTAACGCTCGCCAACCCCCGGAGGATTGCTTCACAATCCTCATTGGTTCGCTGCGCGAACCTATGCTCGCTTCGCTCGCCTCAATGAAGACATGTGTCCTAACAGAAGGAATTGTTTACAAAATATGATGTACGAAAAACATATTTTTCAAATCTAAATATGTTGCTGTTTTTCAGAAAAGATAGTACCTCTGGAATCAGAATTCAAATGAAAACGTTGAGCAAATTTTGACTCGAAATGTGAGCGCTGATTTGGAAATTGAATACCCAGCATGTTGTTTGTGTGTACATTTTCCCAGCACTCAAACGACCCACACTTTTTCATTGAGTTTGTTGCCGAAAGTTGTAGTGCAAGTGTCTTGTTGAACTATAATTGTAGGCCCTGAAAAGGACAGTTTTTTAAATGTACCTGAAAAGATCTTCCGTTTTCTATTATAAACTAACTGCAACAGCTCATTAAAATTTCCTTTTTTATTTCAATAAAAT
Source organism: Metellina segmentata (assembly GCA_947359465.1). Lineage (NCBI taxonomy): Eukaryota > Metazoa > Arthropoda > Arachnida > Araneae > Tetragnathidae > Metellina > Metellina segmentata. The sequence goes on from OX375880.1 coordinate 108,508,088, forward strand.
TTCATCCGATAACGCTATAAATTCAATCGATGCGCGAGACTTCGCGATAAACTAACAATCGTACAGTGTTGCCAAACGCGATTACAAATAACGTCTTTTTTGCGTGCCACGTAAGAGAATTATATATATAGATACGTAGCAATCATGGGAGGTTGACGAGCGATAGCGAGCAGTGGGCGGAGCCCCCTAGTCTATATAAATAAAAATGGAGTGTTTGCAGATTAAATATTTTAGACCCGTCAAGACCCGTCGTTTCAAGTTTTCAATCAGTTTGGGGCCCTTCCGATACAAAATCCTTCTCTTTCGCGCTTGGTGTCTGTCTGTGTGTACCCGTACTATGTCCAAACGGTTGAATATATTTTCATGAAACTTTGCATACTGTGAGTACTTACATTCATTTAGTGATTGAAATTGATTGCGGAACTCTGTTTGTCCGTCTTCTCGTTCTATTTTCAATTTTGTGTCCATGAGTTTGCAAAAGTATAACATAAAATTAATTCATTATATTTTAATGAAATGTTCTATACTTGATACATCATACTTTAATTTAGTGAATATATCATTTACAATTTTTTTTTGCTTAAATATTTAGGCAAGTTTCATTTTAAAACATCTGAGTAACTATTCTTAAATTAACCATAATTTGGTAATTTGGAAGTAGCTGGAAGGTATATTGGGCATTGCAATTACTTGAAATGCTTTAGCAGTGCTGCTGGCATCTAAATTCCAATATTTTTTAAATACGTAATATAGCTATTTATTTATTTTTGTTCCGAAATATTAAAAAATTCTGAATATTTGGGACAGACGATAAAGAGAATAAAATATTATAATTAAAACGTACAGAACAAGACTTTTAAACATGATTGGTAGCTAATATGGCAACCTAAGTATTTCTTTAATTGTTTGAATATTTATTAAAAATTTGTGACCGTTATATTCCAAGAATCTATTTTGCACTGAAAAAACAGATACATTCATTACTTTTCGTTCGAAGCTTTTTAAAATCTGTTTTACGATATATTTCTGGATTTTTCAATTTTATGTTTTTTGTCCAATAACTGTAATTAATCTAAGTAATGGCCTAATTAGCTTTTAAAACATTTTTAATCGTTGTATGAAAATTTTAGGAAATGCTTTTGTTTTCAAATGAAATACTAGGCATTTATATGCACACTCTGAACTATTCTATGCTTTCTGGGTAACATAGGCACCATAGAGGAGATATAAAATTAGTATTATATTTCAAGTCTATGATTGGCTCATTCTAGAAACCTTTTATTTCTTTCTAAAAATTAAAATTTTACAACAATCTAAAATGTTAAACATGACATTTACATATCATGTTTAACATGAACGTTAAGTATACATCTGTGAAATTGTGTGTATTTAACAATTGTGTACCTTTATTATAGTGAGGTAGTTGTTACATGTGTGATGAATAGGAATTATAATTTATTAACGTAGGAAGTTAGTTAACCAATTTATCTTAATAACGCCGGCCAATGGACAATATGCATGATTTTCAAATTCATTTTAAAATGAAAGAGCAAGAAAAACTACGTAGAAAAATGCCACTTAAATTGCAATCTGACGACATTAATTATATTTAAAACGCTTTTCAAATTGCTGTGACGTCACTTTTAACGAAAAACTGCAGTCGCTGACGATTTTTGCCTGTGACGTCATAGTACATGATTTTCCCATCAAGCGTTCCTTGAACTGTGTTATCTCTATGGGTATCTTTTTAGTAGTCTTATATTTACAGATTTTTGATTAATTCAGCAATGGAAGGTTCGAAAATAGTTAGAAAGAAGAATTAGAAATATTGTATTGTTCCGTTTCTGTCATAATTCAACGATTAAAACACCAAAAAAGTATTTTTTGCTGTACCAAAATATGAACAAGTTCGTAGAAGATGGTGCAGCGTTATGAAAAGAGATTAAAAGAAAAACAAAAAGCTGTGTTCTACTTCTTGCTTGCATTGCTGTGAAGATCATTTTTGTTAAGTTTAAAATACCAAAAATTATTTGAATTTTTGATTGTTTTTAATTAAGAATTTTGTGATTTAATATTGTGGATAACTACTAGTGTTTTTGCTAAACGAAAAAACATTCTTTCGGTATCAAGTCACTCATAATGCAGAATTTCTTATTTCATGAAAAAGAATTTAATAAATAAATATAGGAATACTATATATTTATAAATCAAAACTGGTTAAAAAAATATACAGAGAGTTAACATCAATAAACATTGAATTATTATACTCATGATAATTAATTTGCAGTTGGTAAAACTGTGTCATATTTCTTCTTTAAACTGAATGATAAGTATTATAGAATTCAAATTCTTGCAATTTTAATCAAATAATCACACTACCTTCTTCATGGTTTAAAATATTGAACTACCAAATGTTGTGTTCAATATTTAATACAGTTGCAATTCTCGCAATAAGTTTCTCTACACATGTTATTTTTGGATCATCTTTTAGTACATTACGTTTTATCGCTTAAATATATTTAAAAAATTATTGTTCACTAACTAACAAAAATAATGTTGCTAAAATTACTATTAAATTACTGCACTATTTTAATACCGCAACAATTTTAATCTACTTTGAAATTATTTTCCTAATATAAAGCTCTTATTTGATATACTATTCTAATTATCTATACAAAAAAAAATCTGTTTCAGAATGAATTGTGTTACTTATTAACGAAAAGAGAACAACTATTAATATTCTATTTTCTGAAGTACAACTTTTTAATAATAGCACTACTCTTTAAAAGCAAAATAAAAATACATGTTTTTTAAAAATAAATATGGTGTACAAAATATTATCATACTCTTCGCTTTTACGTCTTTCATTTCTACTCCCATAAAATTTGGATGGTTTCGCAGAAAAGAAAACATGGATATAGCATCCAATTTAGGTAGATTATCCGACTGACCTTTTACAAAGCCTTGTTCTACAGTCGTCATTTTTAAAGAAGAAATCTGTATATTAATAATAATGCAAAGACTATAATTCAACACAATTATTTAAAAAATAAAATTAGCGTAAAATCAATGAAAGCAACCTGGAATAACATGCAGCAGGCGAATGTAGCGAGAGATTTCATGTACTATGACGTCACACCAAGCTCCACCCCGTTTTCAGTCACGTGACTTCAACGCGTTTTTTAATCGCTTATTACGCTTAAATTAAACTTTTTTTGTGATTTTTAAAGTTAATTTTCGGATTGTTCATGATCGAATTTGCAAAAAAAGTACCATTTTAGGACGTTTTGTGACATAGTGCATATTCCCTATTCTGCTAGTTATTCCTAAATATCCGTGTTTAGAATGTTAAATGTGTACCATCGTGAGAAAAAGTCCTAGAGGACTACTGTACTGGAGCCCATCCATAAAATTATTGACTTGTCAAAATGGTTCGGTCCCCTAGAACTTTATTCTAAACATGAATATTTAGGGATAATAAAGTGACTGCTACTTCAGTGTTTAGAGATTTTGTTATAAAACCTTAGCACATTTCCCATAGGACATTCACTCTTTAAATTTCAGTCTATACTGACTAGAAGTTAGCTCTGTAGCACATGAAAAACCATGTGGATGTGGACTGAAATTACAAATTTAAATTTATAGTCAGATTCCAAAATAAATACTGTTTTGTTTCTTCTCCAGGTGTCCTGTGACTTTTGTCAGAACAGTGCGCATTTATATTTTTCAAATTTCAACACACAAAAGCATGGAATAATAACTTATTCAAAAAACTAAAATCAATCTTATATTTGTGACGAATACATTTTGTATGAATCAGTTAAAATATTAATAAGAAGCAATTCACTTTTTCTATAAGAAACTATTCACTAATTTTTTTAATTATTAATTATTTTAGAACGTAAATTATCAAAAATACTTACTATTAAGGCATTTGAGGCACATACACTATGGAAGCCGAGATAGAAAGCCTTGAAAGGTTGATATATGGCTTTGTTCAGTATAAGCTCTGTGTATAAATTTACATATTCTGGAAGAAGGAAGAAATGCTATTTAATTATATTTATAACAATCAAAACAACTTACTGAAAGAATTAAATAGTTTTATTTGTTCTGAGTATTAATTCAAATAGGAACCCCTATAGCATCGTAAAACATTTTAGATTCTTTTATCTATTCCATCTATAAAAATCCAATATATAAATATTAGATTTCCTCACCATGGGGTAAAATGGGGCTATCAAAACATGCTCTTTTAAATGAATCACTGTGAGAAAACAATCTAACAAAATTGAATGGTTATGCTTCATGCTTAATCTGCATGAATCCAATATATATAAAATGCATCAAAAGTTTCATTAAAATAAATTTAATAGTTTGGTTTTAGGGGCTTCTTTGAAAAAAGTTTGATTTACCTCCACCTGACCCTTCAATGTTTATAAGCTCCGTATTATATAAGTTTTAACACTAATTTTTATATCGAATCAATCATTTAAAATGCGGGAAGCCGATTACAGCGATTAAAATGCAGATGAATGTGTAAACTGCAATTCTGAAATGCGAAGCGCAGGAGCACTGGATATTTATCGGCTCGGTTTAGCGGACCATCCGACCATAGAAAATGTCGGATAGCGCGAATCCGATAACATTTTAAAGAGTTTTTGTACACTAAATTTTCAGAATTTAGAATCTTATTGTTAGCCTACATCTAATTATCCTTTCTATTTTTTCTACAAAACACTTTTTTATTATCTTATTGTCGATTTTATTCGTGGATCATTTACTTCGTGATGCAATGCAGCACATTCTTTTCAAAACGAAAAAAAGGTAGCTACGACGAAAATGGCTCAAAGTTTATACATTTCGAAACAATTGAACATTTACAGCTGAATGTAATGGGCCCAAGAAAACTAGCTTTATAAAGTGAGACTTCGATGCGAAGGCAAGATGACTTTGGGTAATCCATTTGTTTTAAGTAGGAAGCACGAATAGCGAAAAGATTGCCATACTCAAAATCATGATGGCGATCGCCAAAGACAGCTATTGGCTTCGCCAATTCGTAATCACCGTTATCATTTCTGACACGAATGATAAAAAAATTCGGATTCGGAATTCACTCTAATGAACCTATTCTGGGAACCTAATGTTTGCTCCTAATTCAACGAGTAGACTCGTTCCAAACCACGTGAGACTACAATTCTGGCTGTTTATCGAATGGCTTCTTAGGGGACAAGAGGGAAGTACGATAGATCGAGAGTCGAGATTAACTTATGGTTAATCAAACTTAGATAAAAGAGGCCCAAATCATATATTTCTTAAACTAAAATATTCGTGCTACAAAACACAATATCGATTGTATAACTTTTTAAAAGTGTTCTAAATCGTGAAGGAAATAAATATAAAAGTATAGTGAGCAATGGCCACCTCTTTGAGCAAAGAAACATGTAGCCAAAACTAGCAGTAACGTGTAACCATTAGACTAATTTCGTTTGCTGGGCGGGACCAAACATTCATCATCTGATTGTTCCCCTGGATGGGAGAAGATGACCATAGATTGATTGATCATCTGATTGATTCGTGCGACGTAGTAGACTCTGGCGATTCTATCACTTCATAGAAATTATACAAATGAGCACACACATACCCACGTTGTACCGGATGAAATGATGTGATGACAAAAATGGTAGCGAAAAGAACAAGATATTTGGGTTTCACCACTACAACATTTATTCTAACATCCTACAGCTTTACAAATATGTACAACAAAATTACAGATGTTTTGGGACAAGAAGAGTTCGGGCGTGTCCTCGCTCTTTCAGTTCTCAATGGTCTCTCTGACAATTTTCAGCGTCTTTCAGGCCCCTTTCGGCTGAAAACCACCTGTCGGTGGAATTTTGAGTCTTCTCAAGGGGCGTGAGATTTAGGAGAACGTAATGTCAGTGACTTTATGATCGATGTAATGCCATATGGAGTGTTGTAATAGTACTTATAGTGTTAGCTATGGACAGTTGATCACTTGTAGAGAGTTTTATGATCTCCAATTCAAGAATTCTTCAATATGTCTGCTTTACGTCGACTTGATCAGAGAAGCCGCCTTTAGAGAGTTACACCATCATTAGATATTATATCACCACACGAGTCGATAAGATACCGAATCGTCCAACTAAGTCAATTTTACACCGAGCAGTCATATGACACTAGTCAATATGCTGATCACAGTTTTTGAAGCTCCTTTCAATAGCAATGCTTAGTCAAGTTACAATCCACGCCGTAGAATATTTTTTTAAACAGAAATTTCTTCTCGCTCACACTTTCGGCTGGTTGGGTTTAATGGTGAAAGGGTCATATTTGGTCATGTTGCACTGGGTATGCATTAGACAAACATCATCAAGTAATGAAAACGCACACTGTCACAGTAAAGAGAAATACACCCAGGGAGAAGCAAACTTGACAAGAATCGAAATTGCGCTGTCCACGATTTCAAGACACCCAAATTGTTTTTCTGATTCTACTGAAGGGGGGTACTGAACAAATTTCCTTTCTATTCCCACTTCCAAAGAAACAGATTGAAGCCTTCTCTGCAGTTGGCAAACTGCGTGTCGGAGAATTGAACGGGAACAAGTAAAATAAAGCGATATAACCGAGTGCGCGATTTTTCAAAGGGTATCGACATTAATCTCACATCAACATATGCAATCAGGAAGACTCATGCATCGGCCATGTGGAACTCTTAAATACGCAACCAGAGCTTATATTACATCATCAAGACCCTAACAACATCGTGATTCCTGACATCAAGCCAGTCATTGGATAAAATCAACCAATGATGATCTAACCAGCTTTTGAGACGAAAAGACACACTCAGGAGAAATATGATGATGGCGAAGATGTAGTTAGCGGAAACTGGCAATTACCTAATTGTTTTAATTTCATTGTTTTTAATAACTCTTAAGGGGGTCCGGGACACAAAAATCGTCAAATTTTCGAATTTTTTTTTAATGATTTTAAGAAATTCTCTATGTTTTTTTGCTTAAAATGACGTCTAAATCATGTTTTTATCTTAATTAGAACTAGAGATATAATAATTTTTGTAGAGCGTTGTTTTGAAAATCTAACACTCCTGACAGTTGTTGTCATGGCAACGACATCTGTCTTTAAAACTTTAAATGCGTTTTTCTCCATGATACTTTTTTCAAGATTTCCTGTATTCAAATTGCTATAAGTCGAAAACCAATAAAGTTTAAGGGTTGAAATTTGGAATACATATTTTTCAAACATTATACTTTAATTTTGATTCAGCAAATTTGAAACAAATATTTGCTTTTAAAAATATGACTTTTTTAAAAAAAAGTACCTTAAAATTTTCAAAAATTTTCATTCAAATATTTTTTAATTTTTGTTAAATTAATACTTTTTTAATTGCTGAATCAAAATTAAAGTTTATAAATTTATGAATAATTTGCTGCAAGAATTTTGAAAATGGATCAAGAATATTTTGAGCCTTAGCAATTCAAAATGACCCCTCTTTTTTTTCAAAAAATTTTAATTTAAAATTTTTTAAAAACTTTTGGAAAAATTTTGTGTTGTGATTTTGTTTATTAGTTAGATGGGTAATCAGTACAAAAAAATTCAAAATTCTAAAATAATTAATAAAATTTTTTTTCTGATGTGTCCCGGACCCCCTTAATTGTTAAATCTCAATTAAAATTCTTTAAAACTATAAGAATTCTCGCCTCCAATCCATCAAAACTAAAAGGACAGGGCAACTCGTCCGTAATACATAATTACTCGATAATATCACCGGTATGAGATATTTTTTTGTATCATATGGAGATGGCCCCCAAGTGTTTTTTCCCAGTATTTACGGAACTTGCGCAGCTTGCCACTTTAATTTTCTTTGTAACTTTTTGTAGCTTGCATTTTAACTTTGGTTGTAACTTTAGAATGTCACAGCATATCGCGTTTTGGCCTGATAGAAACCTTCCACTGAAACCTAAATAAAAAAAATTTCGTTTCAAATAAATTAGTTGCGAACTATTTACGAATCTATATATATAAAACACTAACGTACGTGGACCCGAAATCGACGTTATTTGTGTATCGTCGAATGGCAACAATCAACGTAAATAAAATAACCCAGATATTTTTAATTCTTGCTGTTTTCAAATAGCCGAGGTCAATTTCTATGCAAAATAAGGAATTAAATAGTAATATTTATGTTTGAACTGACTTTTTATTTCTTCCTTTGATGTAAAAGTAATTTAAACGTAATTTTGCTACCCGGTATCTAGCCACATCAGAATTAATGTTTACTTTTTTAATTTGATTTAGAGTTTAGAGTTTTTGATTTAGAATTCGTTTGGGTATTTGAGTTGACTGCGAGATGTTGCGGACATATTTGAGGATTCCCAAGTAGTATAAATATGAGTTCTTTTTGTTAATAAATCATTATTGTCTTTGTCAATATCATTGAAAGTCTTTTGTCGCATTATTCTATTTCACAATATATTCAGGAAGTCGAATTTCAACACGTTTGAAAAGATACGTACTTATTTTTTTTTTCAGAATTTTGCCTTTTTTCAAGGTTTGGAATTTTATTTTTGTTTGCATTATGTGTTCCGATACATTACCTATTGCAGAAATATTATTTAGGAGTTAGATTTTAATGATATGTCTATTTCCTGCAAAATATCACTAGACATGTATAATTTTATGGCGGTATATGTATATTTCGACCAACTTTACTTAAATATTTGATTGAATACGCAATGATTTGAAGAATTGTTTCATAAAAATAAATAAAATATACAAATCAAAACATGTTTAATTACGGTGTGTAAAAATTAAAAAGAAAAGCACTATTACACACCGCCGAGCGCTAGCCGGCGCAGCCCGGCTAGTTTATACTAATATTCTTCAAACTGTTCTAAATCAAATTAGCTCCAAATGTGTTTCTTTCTCCAAATGTTGGTGTGAATGTTCAAAATCCCTACATTCCCTATATATTTAAGATATCTTAATATGTACTGATTAAAAAATATGTCAAATCTTAAATGGGGAAGTATTAATTGACCTATTTTTTTAAGCAACACATAGTTAAATTATTTAAAATTCAAAAATATTAAGGGATATTTTCGATGAACAAATTGTTTTTCTATTTTTTCATTAAAGCTATTATTCTTTTAAGCTACTTACTGAATTGCCATCAAAGTAGGAAATGCTCCACTGAACACTTACCATGCCTGTTCTCGTTTGTGACGGGAATATTTTCACCGTCCGGTCGAAGAACATGCGTTTTGACCTCATTGAATTCTTCCACCGAAACCTAAATTAAAAAAAAAAATGTTCGTTTGAAACATCAAAGTCCCAAAGCATTTACGAATTGTAAGAGACTGAAAATTGCTTTTAAGTTTGCAGAATCAAATACATTTGAGGTGAATTAACTGAAAACACTAGAGTATATAAAATTTATGTAAGTTTACCATGAACACAATAACAATGCTTGTGTTCTTGGATTAATAGAATGTGAATTGATAGATCTTTTTCAAAATGCTTTTTCATAAAACGCTGGTATAGCTTAAAAGATGAAAACACATGGTTTCGAAGGAGAGAAAATTAAATCGTTTTTAAAAAATGCGTTGATACTATTTCTGCTGTACTATTTCGACTACAAATTCTGGCCGGACTGTACAACCCATACTCCATTGTTCCAGTTTTTTAAATAATGTTTCTTATGTCTATAAATTGTTTCATGTTTATAGAACATCGTGATGTCAGTGCCAATGTATCAGACTCATGTACCAAAATGTAATGTAATAAGTGAAAAAATTTACATGAAAAAATTCAGTAAATTATATATATTTCGATTGATGTGAATAAGGACTTTGAAATCGGAACATGCAAGAAAAATAAACCGTTGAAATTGTTTTGCCTAGGGATTTCAGGTCTAAAAGATACATCCAGAAGATAAATTGAATGGGTCATGTAGGAAGTACACACATGACATCACCTACGGACTGAGTGTACACATGCACTGAGCGTGGAGTGGGGGTCCCCAATGTGTCAAAATTATACGGAGCTTGGCCAGTTTAACTTTAAATTGCTTGGAGTGAAGTGGTGTCATTCGTAAGCTACTGAACTCTGCTACAATTAATATCTGGACAACAACAATTGTGCTCGAGAACTTGGTGATAATTGAGCAGAATTTAATGAAATATAAAATTTCAATGACTTCAGAAGAAACATTCAGAAGATAAATATAGCTACGTGTAGATAAAAGATGTCCGAACCACTGAAAATGGGGATGAGATTTGCTATATGTCGAAGTTCTACGGTACAGGGCGAGCTTTGGGCCAGTGTAACTTTTGATTACATGCAGAGAGCTTAAGTGGTGCCATTCGAAAGCTACTAAAGTACGCTACAATTGACTTTTGGCTGCACCAGTTACATCAAACTTTACTTTAATCCTTAAAACTGTAAGTAATTATTGAATATTCCCACATTAAACAATCGTCCAAACTTCCTATGTCTGATTCATTCCACAATCCAACATCAGGCCCGAGTATTCACGTCCAAATACAATTTTGTCTTCGGCACAAACTAAACATTTTCTAAAAGTTGTTTTTGCTGTTAATTAATTTGTTATGTCTCGGCTTCAGATGGATTTTCTATACATTTGTTTCGTGCCATTTCCTCTGTAAATAAAGGTCGCTCGATGCCAGCAATGAAGTGGACAAGTAACATATCGCACCCCGGCAAAAAAAGTGACACAACTCAAAATTGCAAAATTTGAGAAACATCAACTTAAGGGATACTATAAAATTTATATTGAAATAGTATAAGCTGCTTTTAAAGTTTAGGTAAGTATTTATGGTGGTAACGTCTATTATATTCTATAGAATAGTAATATAACACGCTAAGGCATAACAATGACATAACATCATAATTTTTTTTTGACCTGTGTCACTTTTCTTGCCGGGGCGCGATATATTGGATGCTTCTTAATTGCATGGTCTGAGAGTAAATTTGAGAATAATCGGGATTATTTGTCACAAAATTACTTGACCTCAGGGCCGTGAAGTCTTGATTCGTCACTGATTATTACTGTTTATTGTAAAATCTCTCGAAAATTTTCTATTAAATAAGAAAGAGTCAACTAATTTCTTTACCTGAAAATTCATGCAGAAATCCTCTTCCACATTTCCTTCATAAGAAAGAAGCTGTCGCAATCCAATAGCGACATCCTGAAAGATTATTTCATATATTTTAAAATTTTCTTTTCATGTATAACATTTTCAAATTAAGACGTATTATGAAAGTATTTTTTGAGACTGTTGATGTGATTATACAGAACAAAATAGTCTGAGTTCCTATTTCACTTAGATGCCTTAAATTATGTTAATGAGAAATTACCATCAGGATACACTATTCCAAACACTCTGTGTTACATTGTTCCTTTCTCGAGATACTTAACCCTCCAAGTGGCTTCGACGAGATATTTCGCCATCAAGATCATATCAATTTTGTTATTGATGAAATGCCTCGTAAGCAAGATTTAAACAATTTTGATAATGACAAGACACCTAGCAAACTGTGACATCTCGTCATCTAGATTTTTAAAGATGACGAGATCAAGATCTGCTCCATTTTCTTCTAATGACGAGATACGTCGTTCATAAAAATCTGGTTAGTTTTGTTAGTGACGAGATATCTCGTAGAGACAATCTTCAGGAGGGTTCAACTATCGAAGCTGAAGGAAATAACAGTGTACATAGTAACGTCGTAGTACTGTGGCGTTTTTGGCACCACAGTAATACAGTGGAGTCATATTCGGCCTGTTTCATTTACAAGTTTTTTATTACCACTTCAAAAGTCTGGTTTTACAATTGAAAGATTGTCTACATTTTTTTGCATTGAACAATCAATGGTAATGGTAATGGTAATTTTAGTTAACGTCGTACTAGAGCAACACAACGGGCTATTGACGACGGTCCGGGATCAGTCCCTTAAGGGAAAGATCCGAGGGCAACACCTCGTAATTTTGAACCAAGGTCAGATGACGAAGCAACACCTGAGCTGCCACCCCACTCTACAAACTTCCACGCCAACCCAACGTGAGGACTTTCTTCCACGACAGATTTAAGGTGCACCAGCCGCCTCTACGCCATACGCTTACAAACATCCATGCCCGGATCCGGATTCGAACCAGGAACCTTTCGATCTAGAGGCTAACACCTTAACCACTATACCGGTTGGTCGGCCGAACAATCAATGAATGAATGTTCATAAAGAAACAGCAAGTTATAAACTACTGTCAAGTTATAAACTAACTTTTTTGTAATTGGTGTTTAACTTCACCGTATAGCTGTCTAAACGAGAGCTCTTCTTTCCGACACTTTCTCCAATGGTCTCTCGTCTCCCTTTACGTTTTTTTGGGGAGTCTGCCTCCCTCTTGGAGTGATCCACAGCTATCCTTGGAATCGTTAGAAAATGACGAGTGTGACAGGCAGGTGTAAAAAGTCGGATTAACATGCCGACTCTCCGACAGATTTAATGCCCTTCTGGCCTGAGTTATTACAGAACTGTAAGACACGTGGCCGTCTGCTCCCCTCTCTAGGAAGACCCGCCACGATAATCCAGGTGTTGAAATCGTCTTTTTTACAGAACCCCTTTTCGAGGACCTAAAATTTCTCCCTAATATGAACTGACTGTCGATGTATGAATCCTCCCGAGTCGATATGTCTCGAGAGCTAACAACTTGATGAAATTAGGGATGTCCAGCAGCCTCTTTTTTAGGTAATTGTCCCCGTTCGTAAAGTTTCGGTTTCCTAAGAAAGCGTGGCTGTGATCTAGCAGCCGTGATGCAGCTGTGGGTGACGTCACTAAAACGTTGTTTATACTGTAACGTTTTGAGAGCATCCAGAATCATTATCGAGAATCGTGGGAGCTCACAACGGGAATCGTTCCCGAAGTCCACCCCCTGGTCCGACTGCGGAAGTGACGACTGGAGGAAGTGGGCTGAGAAGAGACTTTGGAACAGAGGCTTTTGCTAGCCCCAGACGATTTGGAGAACTTGATCTTTTAGGAGGCTTTATTGTATCGGTGATGGACATCGTCTTTAATTATAAAACTGCAGCTGTACAATTATGTAAATATTAACTCTCAATATAAGTATTTTAACCAGGAAGTGGTACAATACAAACAGATGGCGTTGGTTTCCTAGAGAGCGTTGTTTGTGAGCGTAACAAAAATTAGCGGAGCCGCCATTTCCATGACTGTCGTCATAGCGGTCTCAAACAGTTGGGGAACGTTTTTCCTCTTGTAGCGGAAACATTTCATTTCCTGCGCGAAATGACTCGAGCGGAGGGAAGCAAAACAAACAAAAACTTGTGACCGGCATTGATTAGTTCGTTATTTTAAAATCGGGACCGTTAAACAGAGAGTGAAAATTTCAACGGATTTGAAATCGGCGGAAAATTTTGCACCAAAACGATACCTTAAATGTGATTTTCTCTACATAAATAATTAATTAGTAAATAAATAATTAAATAATGAAATGGTAAATAATTGGATAATAAATCTGTTTTTGGTATCAATGTGGCGTAGAATTTTACGCTGATTTGAAATCCGTTGAGTTTTTCACTCTATCTTCAGCGATCCCGAAGTTAGAAACTTTGGACTAGAGAATAAAAAAGTCGCTTTGTTTTGTTTCTCGAATAAAATAAACCACGACAGCCGTCTGTGTTGCCCATTCTCCAACGTATTCTGTCCGTCTAAGTTGACACCTCTGGACTCTGTTTAGACGACCGCCCAGTTATGCCCGCGGCATCATGACGTATCACGGCTGTTATTTAAAGGCTCCACTTTCTTAGGAAACCGAAGATTTAGTGAGTGACTGGAGGAGCTGTGACCTTCATTCCTGACCCTTCAACAGAGGGATCCTTTGAAGATTTGAAAGTGATCGATCGAAGAACTTTCAAGTCCTTGCGAAATCTATTGTTATGATCTTCTGATTAGCTTATCTCTGTGCAGTCCAGACACAAGCTTCACAAGAGATAGAGGGCCTTCTAAAAGGGAGGCTCTCCCACCATTCCATTGCCCACCACGGCGTCGCAGAAATTGTCTGCTCCAATAGAACCACGGGACTGAAACCATTTGGTCTTAATTTTAATTTAGCTTCGAAATCCGTCTTAAACTGTTTGATCATTGTAAATACTGTAACTTTAATTTATTTAAATGTTTGTTTTAAAAAGCTGTTTCTTTCCATAAGGACCCCTAAATCCTTTTCACGGCATTTTACATAAACGTATCAAGTATGCAAAAGAAACTCACGGGCATGACTTCCGCCAAGTCGTCGATTCCGAACTTCCAAATCCCCACGTTCGGATGCTGTAGGCTCTGTGGAACAACCGCAGGACTCAGTAGCTTCTTGTAACACGATGTTGGGAAATGGAGATCGAGGATGATGGAATTGTACACTGCGAGGCCCATGAGCTTGGAGAGAATGTAAAGGACTCATGAACTCAGACAGATTACCGTTACCAGGAACAACCTCTCACCCTTTTTGGATTTTAGTCGAAAGAGCCCTTTTGCAATAATATCTATCATGAATTTGATGAAAAAGATTTCATGATACGAAATGGTATTTTTGTTTAACTCTATATGAGGGGTTTGCACGTTCTACAACCAGCAGGCTTACCTGCATAGCTTTTAACCAGGTTTGACTTGTCCAATAAAACTTCTCCTAGTTCGCATCTTTTTTAATAGGAAAATAGTTGCATGTTTGGTTGAAAACCTTGTGGGAAGCTGAGAGTCACTACTTCAAAAATTATACCGGGAAACCTTTCTCGAAGGGACGTATTTGGCCGGTTAAATGATTCCGAAGGGTCATATCTGCCAGGTGGGCCGGGGAAAACCTTTTAGGAGGGCCATATTTGACGGACGGGTGTGATACAAATATTTGGATGGCAGTAATTGAATTGTTGGTCGGGTGAACCAAGCTGGACCGAATAATGTCCGTGAGCCGGTTAACCTATTCAGAGGGCCAAACTTCTTTTTAGGGTTTGATAAAAAAAATATTTGGGAGGTCGCATCTAGTCTGAGGGACGAGGGGGGGGGAGGAGGACTGAGGGTCGCATCTAGTCTGTAGGCTTTACTAAACAATCTTTTCTCTATAAATTATTTATCTTACAAGTACGGTTTTGTGAAAGGGCTGGTTAAACCCAACCCAGACGAGAACATCTATTTCTCATATTGAAAATAATTCAACCAATTAGTCATATATAGTTTAAAAGCTCTCTTTTTTTTATTTCCAATGAAAAATCTGCGATTTTGTAAAAAGGATACAACACCAATGAGATTATACTCTCGCAAGTTTCCCGTTTGCGAAGTACTGAACCAGTAGCATCGGGATTTATTGTGATACACGAACATACCTGGAAAGAATTTGTACATAAGAAATCATACTCTGAAGTTCAAAGTGCTTGGATAGCTTGAAATTCAAAACCTATGAAAATACTTAAGTACTGTATCTTTCTAACTTAGAAATGACATCTAACAGTTTTGGAGCATTCAGTTTTTACCATAGTCTGGGTCAAAAATCTGCTTGATGAGGAGCAGGAACCATTCTTTTGTAAGTCCACCCATGTCCAGTCCAGGCTCTCCAACAAAAGTCACCTTGAGCTTCTTTTTCAAGTCCGACTGCTTCCTTGCAATCTGTCAGAACGAAATGGAAAATTGTAATAATAACCATGCAAACTGCATTATATTCAACACTGGCGAACTTAGTCGTCATTGCAAGAGCTGTCTTACTATTTAAATGTGCAACCAATCTGTATCATGAGGTACTTTTTGATGGGTTGAAGTTGTCTTTGCTACGTTGATAACTGACATAAGTAAATATAAACATGAGCGTATCACACGAGTCGAATGGCGCAAACTTCGATCTGTGGCTTACAATGAGCAATTGAATTAATCATTAGAGCAACGTCTTCCAGCAACTGTCTGAAGCTCAGTGATATCGAACTCTGCTTCTCTTCAAATCACAGCTTCCATCTTCGTTGCCACTTAGCACTATTTCAAAACTGCCTGCCTGCACTCATACTCGCCTTCTAAAGGCAATCAGACAATCAAATAGTCACAATCCTCCTATGCACGTTCGTGGTGCTAGATATGTTGCACATCATGAGATTATTTGGCTATTGAAATCGATACAACAGGATGTGATACGAAGACTGACTCTTTTTACACTTGGTTTACTGTGGAAAAGACTTGGTATTATCAAGAAAGGTAGGTGGCAATTGTGTTTCTGCAACAGGCGTTTACTGTACGTATTCCAAAAGTGCTTAGTCACTTAGCTTATTTTTCCAACACAATTTCAGCACATCGCCAATAAAAATTCCAAACAATGAATTCCGTATTGATATAAATGATAGTGGGTTGGGGTCAACGCGCCAATTAGATTAACACCAAGCATTACCGGAAACTAAGATAAACAATCTTTTAAGGCAACCCTGATATATATCATGCGAGAACATTTGGGTGGCGGACATAAAGTCTCCGCATTCCGTTTGGTTCATTCGTTTACACAAAATTTCCTCTCGTAAATTAAATTGGGGTACAGCTACACTCTACGTTTATGAGCGATGGCAACTGCCTTGACGATTTTTTTGGCGCTCTTCTTGTAGCGAGTTACGGTAGATTAAGGCAACCCATCTGTCTTTACGGTTATTGTGGTTTTCATGGTAACCTCGGCAAACGATAACTTTCAATTTTCATTTTGAATATTCTAGAAAGTTCTTCCAAAATCCGTTAAAGTCGTTTGATTTCATTGGTTCGTTTGAAATTTTTTCCTTGCTTTCATTGGTTATTTTGATTTTAAAACATCCTTTGATTGCATAGGTCCTTTTAAATTTTTTTTCTTTGATACCATTGGTTAATTTTTTGTATTTCTACAGTTGTGGAATTTTATTTTATTTTAACATTTTTCACGAAATGTTTAAAAGATTTTTTTTTTTTTTGCCATTTGTGGAATCTTTGTTTTTTTATTTTTTCCCGGAACAGTTTTGAGATATCGGGTTGTATTATTTCTTGCTTTTTTCTTTTAAAAATCCTTTTCTTTTCAAACAGCCTACTGTATTTAGTATAATTGATAAGTTTCAGGGTATTCTTACTCAACTTTCTCAGCTTAGTTTTTCTACTGGTTCACAAATGTGTTTTGAAAGGTGTTTAAGCTTACTACTTTTAGGGAAAGCTTTTTAAAAATATACTTTTTAAAACGTTCTCAAACGTGTTTTCAAGCTTTCATTTTCCGTTGTAAAAAGGAAAATATTTTTGAAAGAAAACGAGTTTGGAAATAATTATTTCCTTGGCGACCTTTGAAGTTCGACAAAAAAAATCGCCAATGCCGTTGCCACCGTTCATAAACGTAGATTGTAGCTGTACCTAAATTGGTTTATTTTGGATATGAGTCAAAGCGAGCTAAACATATACGAACATTACATGAAATTTCTTAGACTCACGAAGGCAATAAACTACGAGGGAATTGTATAATTCAATTTCACGACAAACTACAACAAAACATCAAACGTACTTCATTCAAGGAATCTGAAACAAGATGCGATCTTCTCACATTTAGGTTCAGAAAGAAGACATCAATGTCCGGAGCTTGTTGGTGTAGAGCCCTGCTCATCAAGCTCCTCTGAAAAATACGAAGCAATATATTATATTATGAGGATATTGATTAGGTTCGAAGACTTATTCTGATGGATATTAGCAGTGTTGTCTGCATTCACGAATCTTTGTTAATTTTATATCAGAACGATACAGGAACTTGGTAAAAATTTAACAGCTTTATAACAAGTCCGAGTTAACCAACGTCGATTATTCACACTGGAAGTTTGGAGAGAGGGTGCCAGATAAGGTGTGACCTCGTCATCTGGCCAAGATCAAAATGACGATGCGTTATCCTCGCATCTTTCCCTTGGATATTGAATCCCGACCGTCACCAATAGCCCGTTGTGTTGCTACAGGGCGACGATAATTATATATCATTACCATACCTAAATTGTCAAATAAGGCAATACTATTTTGTAACAAGTCAGCACCAAACACTGTGTGTATGTGGTCTCAGCTCTCTTCAATCACTCTCACAACCTACCGTGTTACCTTTCCTGGTGTTTGCCTCGTGATATCACGTCATCATTCAAAATTAGGCAGTATTTAGATGACGAGATATCTCGTCATTAGAAAAATTGTTCAGATCTGGATGGACGAGGTATCTCATGATTATCAAAATTGGTCAGATCTTGATGGGCGATATATCTCGTCATTAGAAAAATTGTTCAGATATGGATGGACGATATATCTCGTCATAAGAAAAATTGTTCAGATCTGGATGGACGAGGTATCTTGTGATTATCAAAATTGGTCAGATCTTGATGGGCGAGATATCTCGTCATTAGAAAAATTGTTCAGATCTGGATGGACGATATATCTCGTCATTAGAAAAATTGTTCAGATCTGGATGGACGAGGTATTTCGTGATTATCAAAATTGGTCAGATCTTGATGGGCGAGATATCTCGTCATTAGAAAAATTGTTCAGATCTGGATGGACGAGGTATCTCGTGATTATCAAAATTGGTCAGATCTTGATGGGCGAGATATCTTGTCATTAGAAAAATTGTTCAGATCTGGATGGACGAGGTATCTCGTGATTATCAAAATTGGTCAGATCTTGATGGGCGAGATATCTCGTCATTAGAAAAATTGTTCAGATCTGGATGGACGAGGTATTTCGTGATTATCAAAATTGGTCAGATCTTGATGGGCGAGATATCTCGTCGAAATCAAATGGAGTGTTCAAATATACTCTTTCTGGTCATGATCACTATCATATGAGGAGCTCAGAGACGAACTGTTTGTTGCAACGCCGCAGGGGTACACCATCATTATAATGTTCCATCCTTCATGCAGTTAAAGATACAAGCATTTATGGGGTTTGCATTAAACAAAATTTCAACTTAAATTGATTCTTTTTTGGTCATTTTTTAAAGTACCTTTTATGTATAATTTTCACATTACCCAAGCAAAAGCGTTTTAAAACTTTCAAATTTTGCCCTGTGTTTTACCGAAGCGTTTGGAGAGTTATTGAATCAGAATATCGATTGTGACGTTTGAGGAATAGACTTCTCCAAAATGATTATGAGAAACATTTTATTATCCCCTCACACCATATCATTTTGGAGCCACGGTAGCCTAGTTGGAACAGCAACGAATTTGCAACAGTAGGGTTGCGAGTTTGAAACTAGGTCTTGCCAAAAGACCATCGTGTATATGTTGGATGGTGTTCTTTAAATCTCTCGTGGACTTAAATGTCCTCACGTTGGCGTGGTGTGGAAGTTTGGAGAATGGGTTGCCAACTCAGGTGTTGCTTCGCATATCACCGTGGTTCGAAATTACGTGGTGTTGTCCTCGAATCTTTCCCTTGAGTTTAAACCCAAACCGTTGCCAACAGTCCACTTAGTTGCTCCAGTGTGATTAGTTAAATACGTACTTAATCAAAAAAATTTGTATTCACGTCAGGTCTTGATTATGTCTCTTTCTGCGTCTAAACATTATGAGTTGAGATCTGGAAAACTCCAATCTAGGTATTTGAACTAACATCGCACCGGAACAACACAACGGATCATTGGCCACGATGTGCCATAAATTCCTAAGGGAAAGATCTAGGACTAAACTTCGTAACTTTGAACCACGGTAAGATGATGACGTCAACAACTGAATTGGCACTCCACTCTCCAAAGAAAAAATTTCAAGATACCAATTCTTTATCAAGCATCAAGCTCTTTCGATTAGTTAGAAAAAAGTCTGAATTGAAATATATATATATATATATATATATTTTTTTTTTCAAGAACACAAGAATTTCCAAAAAAAAATGTAACAAAAGTCATAAAAAATAATAATAAATGAAGAAATGTTGGTGGATCAGGGCGTCATCAGGGAGGAGCCTGACCCAAACAACATAAATGCACCCCGCTGCAATGGTTAATGCACCCCGGCTGTTTGGTTATTTTAAAATGCGAAGGAGTGTGCAACTCATCTCGGCTGTTCAGAAAAAGTAATTCCTTACTTACCCTCGCGTTCAGGATCATTTGTTGTTCGGAATCTCTCTGTAAGATCATCTTTTTGGCCACAATGCTCAAGATAAAGGGATACTGACAGTAAGAAAACCTGAAACAATAAGAGAGATCCTTGTTAAAACTGAAATGTATTTCATTGGTCTTTTCAGGATATAACCTGATGAAATCTTCTTTCACCTTTAGAGCATCAACAAATTTGTATTCCGTGAAATCCTGCCACTGGGACTTAAAATGTCCTGAATAATTTTTATTCGAATTGGCTAGAGCAGGGATGTTTAATTGGTGAGTCGTATAGATGGTGAAACGGTTTAAATTATGTAAAATATAATTTAGCTTTAGACTAGTGCGTTAAAATAATTTCAAATCATACCCGATTAATAATTTTGAATATACTTCACTACAAAGTATCAAATAAATTGTCTCAAAAAGAAACTTTTTTATAAGAAAAACGCTCGCCAACCCCCGGGGATTGCTAAGCAATCCCATTTGGTTTGCTTCGCAAACCAACACTCCTTTTACATATGCCATTTGGTTTGCTTCGCAAACCAAATGCAGTTCCTTTCATTCATGCAATCACATTCCTTTCGCAGAGTGAAACTATCTGAATAATTCGTATTATCCTAATTTCACTTTCCGGTCCATGACGTCACAGCGAGGGCTTCGCAACCTGCTCGCTTAAGCTCGCCAACCCCTCGGAAATTGCTACGCAATCCCGTTTGGTTTGCTTCGCAAACCAATACCTCTTTGGCAAGTGATTTCACTTTTTTTTACTTTAACACTTAATGCACCCTAAACTAATAGCCGCATCAGTAAAAAATCTTCTGCATCTTGTTCCCTGTACAATTTTAAGTAAACGATGTTAATCTCCAAACTTTACGATCTGTACTTTGTACTTTCTCGTTAAACCGTCTGAGAACAGAGAGAAAAAGGCGAGCCTTTTTCCTCGCCAAATAAAAAGAAATCGTTTTCATGGCAATTGTTGCTACGATAAATTTGATATCTGGCCTTACCCGATAGTAAGAAATACAACCCTCATCAGTTTTAGTTTTGTATCGGAAATTACGATCTGAAAGTTCCGAAAATTGTATGACCCACTTTTAATTGCATCGATTGTATTTATTAACCAATTTTAAAAATAATTGTACCATAAGAAAGAGTGTAATGTAATGTATTCAGTGATGTTCTCAAACTTAAAAAATAATGTTTTTTGCTGTAGATATAACGATTTTAGCAGAAAGTAGCGAAAATATCCAAAGATTCTGAATTTTGTATGACCAACTTTTGATCGCATCCAATTTAATTATTAACCGATTTCAAAAATAATAATACCGTAAGACAAAGTACATTCTGAGGTATACTGCAATATTTTAAAAATTAAAAACTAATAGTAATAAGATATATATACGGCAGTTTAAAAAAAAGTAACAAAAATGTCCCGATTTTTCCCGAATTTCAAAAAAATATTATCAAGAACCAAATTGAAATTTCCAAAAAAACTCGACGAGCTGCAAAAATTTACGTTGAGAGGTACTCTTAAAAAAGACTCAAAACTGAAAATTTGTATGTGTTTTGCTCACTCGCGGAAGAAATTTCGCTTCTTCAATTTTGACACTGAATAAACCCTAAACTAATAGCCATATCGGAAAAAAATCTTAATAATTGTCCAGGGAATACGATGAAGAACAAACCATGTTAATTTTGTTTTTTCCCGATCAGTACTTTCTCGGGAAACCGTCTAAGAATCGAGCTAAACAACACAGTTTTCAATCCTGCGGCGGCGGCGGTAACATTTTTTTTAATATAGAGAGAAACTGAAGCCATACTTGTGATTTTTGGTTGGATTTTGCCACCTGTAATATTCTGCCATCAGATTTATATGATCCAAAGCACTATTGTAAAACTCTGTATAAGAAAGAAGATTAGGATTGTTTCTACCATTTGCTGTGTCTGAAATAAGAGGAAAACACAATTTATAAATAAAAAAAATAAGGTTCAAAGTTAACGAACAAAAAAGTTTTTTATTAAAAATTAAACACCAAAACGTTTTTAGTTCAAAATTTACAAAAAATAAGTTTATAGTTCAAAGTTTGCAAAAAAAGGTTTCTCATTTAAAATTTACAAACAAAACTTTTTTTTGTTCTAAATTTTCCAAAAATGTTTTTTTTTTTTTTCAAAATTTATAACAAAACGTTTTTACTTGAAAATTTATTAAAAGTTTCTAGTTCAAAATTTATAAACATAAGAATTTTCAATTCTAATTTTACTGAACGTGTATAGTTAACACTTAACAAACACAAAAGTTTTCATTTCGATCACTTGAAATTGGAACGAACAGCAAAAAGCCGCGAGTGTCATAAACAGGTATTGAATTCCGAACTCAAGAATCTCCTATATCAAAGATCGATAGAAGTTCAAGAATATTTAGTAGATACAGCGAATCTCACTTGAGAGACTGATTTCATTAAAGCAGAAGAACACGATCCATTCATTTGCATCCATTCACACAGAACTAGACAATTGAAAATTAGTTGAATCTCAATTCTTTTTTGAATTATAGGGCAATATTTTCTTAGATAGGGTAGGTATTCCAAATATCGCCCCTGTGCTTAATATCGCCTACTCGTGTTTGCAAACTACCATGCGTGAACTACAATGCTACCATCTATGAATTTATGTAGGTACCTTGACAATCTAGGGCAGTGATTCTCAAGCTTTTTTTTACCCATGGTCAAATGGGTTTTGTTCTCGGAGAGGGTTTTCAAGTCGTCCGGTGTAAGAAAAAATATATATAAAGATGTAGGAATACTAAACAACGGTAGTTGTCTACTAGTCTAGAAAGAACTCATTATAAGAGCAACGAGACTGGTAGGAGTCAGTTGCATTGTAGTAGGAATGCAAGGCAAGACTGTCACGAGCCAGTCACATTCCGGTATTCAGTTACGAGTACAGCCGTAACCATCGATAGTAGCGGCCGATACAGTCATTTCAAATCTGGTCGTGACGTCACTCAACTGAGATCCAACAGTTGTAACGGTTGTATCCACGGCGTCTGTGTGAGAAGTGTATGTTGTGTGATCAAATTTCTTTTTTTGTGCGTTAATTAGGCAATTAAAGCTAGGAAACCATGCCAGCCCCCTGTGTTGTACCTTAGTGCAACTCTAATAATAGAAATGGGCCCAAATATAGAGTTTATTCTTTTCCCCAAAGTGAAGAAGTCCGCCAAAAATGGATTAACGGCCATACATCGTGACCATTTTGAACCGACCAAGTACAATAAGGTAAGGAAATGTTTTATTAATTATTCTTATTGTTATCTCATTGCAAGGTGAATTAAATTATTTTAATTTTGTTTTAGTATGGTAAATTATCAGTTAAATTCTAGCTATGTATAATAATAATACTTTCAAAAAAGTACAGTCAAGAATTGTTTTGTTATTATATTCTGCGTAGTATTTATGTATTCTATTAGTTATATTTGTGTGCAAACAATAGAAAAAATGGCGTTAAATTATTGATTATTGTCCTAAGGTTTGTGAACTGCATTTTAAAGACAGACTATCTCATTACAAATCGAAATCGAATGAACTTATTTTAAATTTCGTTTCAGTATGGTAAATTAGCTATTTGATCAAACAGAAAATATAATAATATCCAAAAGTCAAGACTTACGTTTTGTTATTCTATATTCTGCATAGATAATTTCGATATTATATTAGTTATGTTTGTAAACAGTGGGAAATATAGAGTTTAATGATTTTGACTATCGTTTTCAGGTCTGTGAACTGCATTTTAAAGAAACAGACTTCATAACAAGTGCAAAAGCTATCAATGAAAAAACTGGAAGAGTTATAGAAGCAGCTTTAAAATTTAGAAGGTGAGTAAAATTTTAATTTGTGTTTATGTGTAACTTGTGTGTGTTTATGCGTAACTTATGTGTGTTTATACATGTATACAACTTCATTGTTTTAATGAGAGAATGTTTCTTATAGGTTACATCCGAATGCTGTGTCCACGCAGTTTCCAAATCTCCCATCTTATTTATCTTCGAATACATCTTGTAGAGACAGTCCAGAAAGCAAGAAAAGTAAAATGGATATCGACTTCTTGAATATGATGAGCTACGAACATTTTCCTCTTTGAAAGAACTTCAAGCGCGTTTGAATTTTATCGATAAAGAATATTGGACTGTAGTAAACTGTACCGCTCGCATGATGTAAATGCAGTGTTATATAATTATGTTGTCGTAAATAAGCTATGTACGAATTTTAAATCTGAATTTTTAAAGTTAAAAGATCAGCGTAAAATTGTTTTGTCAATTACTATGGCTATACTAGATGATAATGATATGTTGCTATCTGAAGAAACGTGTGAGAAATTTCATAACATAGGCACTATTCTTAAAAATGTTTTATGGGCATCTTCAAACATCCTTCTTAATAATTTTTGCAAGAAATGTATTGATGATGTAGTAGCATCTAATTATT
Source organism: Metellina segmentata (assembly GCA_947359465.1). Taxonomy (NCBI): domain Eukaryota; kingdom Metazoa; phylum Arthropoda; class Arachnida; order Araneae; family Tetragnathidae; genus Metellina; species Metellina segmentata. The sequence goes on from OX375880.1 coordinate 108,532,715, forward strand.
TAAAAAAGAGTAGCGATAAGAAAGGTAAGAAGAAAACTGAAGTTAATGAAGCAAATTGTTCCAACCAAAGAAAGTTGGGCAAATTTATATGATCTTTTATTTATTTATTTTTTTTTCATAAATTTAAATGCACCAAATATTTAAAAAATTCATTCTTTCCTGATGTTTATAAGTCTATTATTCTAAGTTTTAGCCATGTTGATGTTTCTTAGTTAAATGTATCAATATCTAATGCTGTGTTGATTTCATTTAAATTTTTAATAATTTGTGCTTAGTTTAAATTTTAGTTGTACCGAAATATTGCTGTTTGGTTTGATAATAAAAATGTTTTTCTGATTTGGTTTTGTTCTTTTCTTATACTTTATTTCATAAACAGTGTATTTGTGTAACTTTTTTACCTTAAATAAGTCCTTAAATTTTAAAAATTTACATTTTGTATCTCAATTAGGTATTTATGGTCATTATTTAAAACAAGATAAATGTATAGTGTAATTTAAACTATAGCAAGCCTAGAAGTTTTTAAAAGGTTAACTTAAGTAAGCAGTTAGATTTATTCGAACACAACCAAAGTAAAAATGAAGTTATTTTCCTTAGAAAGAAAATATCAGCAGGTACGCTAGTTGTAATAAAGTAGAAAAATAAAACGCATAAGCTCCGGCGAAACACAGCGCGGAGGGATACGACGGACTGGGATCTCAGTTGTATGACGTCAGAAACTAGTTGTGCGGCCATGATATCGAGGGTTACGGTACAGCTATCAGTTCATGTATCACAACGTCCAATCCCTCCAAGCGCATCATGAAGACATTGCCTGTGATCATAGTTTCATGCATAGCGATTTTCTATTGTTGGCCGAAACGTGGACGATTCCAACCGATCGCTTCAAGTTTCAAGACTTTAAATTGTGCATCGAGATTCATTCGAGCCAAAGTCGCACGAGAAAGCACAGCGGTGTTGCCATTTACGCCAAGAATAATATTGAAACACAGGAAGCTCTACAGTTCCCAAATTATGACACGGGAGTTCACATTGTTGTCGTCTATTTAAAAAACAATGTTCGTTTGGCCGTACTATATGCCAAGCCAGGTTCGAGTACAGATGACATTTTAGAAGCGATCTCAGAAGCATTGGGCACAGATTGTGACGAGTATAAATCAGTCTTGGCTGGAGACTTTAATATCAACATGAGCACTGAAGATGGGAAAGAATTCTGCGAAGTGTTGAGAGAAGTCTATTGGTTGGATCTAAAGACAAATCCTAAATATTGGACAACGAGAGGTAGAACTTCGATTGATGCAATCTTTTCCACGCACGATTTGAAATGTTGTGGAGTTTACGAGAGTACGTTTAGCTATCATGTTCCGCTTTACGGAAGACTAACATAAAAATTTAAGCAACTAGTTATATATCTATTATAAAAAATAAAAAATAAAAACATTTGACCATGGGTAACTTGTAATTGGCTTTCAAGACAATTACAGATAAAGTTTTTTTTTAATTTTTTTTTTTTTGTCGCGGCACACTTTTAACAATTTCAAAATTTGGCGGCACACAAAGAAAAAGATAAGTTTAAAAGTTGTTTATGATAGTTTAAATAGATAGATAGATAAAATAGTTTATGATAATAATTCTGAATGCAAAATAAAATAATATAATATGTACTACAAAAACAACAGTACGTTTATGAAGGGATTAATTACAAGGTAATAATAAGAATACTTTTAATGAGAAATTTAAGCTTGATGTTTTTTGATAATTTCATTTATATTGGGTCGTAAAAATGACAATGCTGCTCTCATATCGTCTTCTACATTTAACAGTCTCGATCTTTTTTTCGTTTTTATGTTGGTTAATACTGAAAATCCGAATTCACACAAATAAGATGTAGAAAATTGTAATAATATTTTTAAAGGTTTTTTTGGCTATCATGGGATAATCGCATCTAATGTTAATCCAAAATGAATTAATTGATTCTTTCGAAAATTTAAAATTAAATCTCGATTATTAGATCTTAAAATTAAATCTCGAAGATAAAAACAGTTAAAAATATGGTATTTAACTGTAAAAACAACAGTTTTCTTTTACAGTGTACTTTTCATTAATTTGAACAAACTTTACTCGTTATAAATAAAAGCATTATATTTTTTACTATATACATTTCTAATATTTGGCGGCACACAAAAGTGCCGCGGCACAGTGGTCGAGAATCACTAGTCTAGGGTTTTGCCCCACATACTGCCATCGGCAAATTTCCTATCAGTTATATTAACAATACTATTACAACTGAGGTATTTGAGGCTGTGATCGCAGTTTTTTGTCTCCAATCCATTCAAGGAATATCCAGGTAAGTGTTTCCAAATCACAATATAGGACTTGAAAGTATATTAAATAGATATACTAAAGGTAGGTATGTATGCTCTACTAGCAACTCGTTTTTAATAGCAGCTCCTCATTTCGTCTGATGGATGGCAATAGAAACAGGGGTAGGCGATATTAGGAACCCACTCTTGAAAATTCTTTTGGGAAAAATTTTAAGTTTTATTAGTTAAGGGGGTCCGGGACACATTGAAAAAAAATTTTTAATAGTTAATTTAGAATTTTTAATTTTTTTGTACTGATTGCCCATCTACCTAATAAGGGAAATCACTACACAAAATTTTTCTAAATGTTATTAAAAATCTTTAATTAAAATTTTTTGGAAAAAAAAGAGGGGTCATTTTAAATTGCTAAGGCTCAAAATATTCTTGATCCATTTTCAAAATTCTTGCAGTAAATTATTCACAAAGTTATAAACTTTAATTTTGATTCAGCAATTTAAAAAATATTAATTTAATAAAAAATAAAATATTTGAATGAAACTTTTTAAAAATTTTAAGGTATTTTTTTTAAAGTCATATTTTTAAAAGTAAATATTTGTTTCAAATTTGCTGAATCAAAATTAAAGTATAATGTTTGAAAAAGATATATTCCAAATTTCAACCCTTAAACTTTATCGGTTTACGACTTATAGCAATTTGAATACAGGAAATCTTGAAAAAATGTATCATGGAGAAAAACGCATTTAAAGTTTTAAGGAGAGATTTTGTTGCCATGACAACAACTGTCAAGAGTGTTAGATTTTCAAAACAACGCTCCATAAAAATTAATATATCTCTAGTTCTAATTAAGATAGAAACATGATTTAGACGTCATTTTAAGCAGAAAAACACAGAGAATTTCTTAAAATAATTTAAAAAAAATTCGAAAATGTGACGATTTTTGTGTCCCGGACCCCCTTAACTTAAACTGACATGAGAAAAGACGGTATATGATCACTGGAAACCAAAGGAGAATAGTTTTTAGTGATATTCATTTAGTTTCCAGCTTGATTTCCCAACCCAAGAGGCTGAGATACAGAGAAATAGTTAGAGTAGGCGATATTTGGAACAACTACTCTATTCAACAAAGTTTTCATTGAATATGCGGTATCTCGTCATTATCAAAACTGACCAGAGTTAGATGAACTACATGTCTCGTCATTAGAAGAAAACTGACCAGATTTTGATCTCGTGATCATAACAAATGGGTAGTATCTTGATGGCGAGATATCTCGTCATTAGCAAAATTGGTCCGATCTTGATGGACGAGATATCTCGTAAAAATCACTAGAAAGGGTATCAACCTTAACCGTATCAATACAACTTGGAAATACTGCGTTCTTTAATAGAATGCCAATATTTGCTATCCGGTCGAGCTGACTAATCCAACAAACTATCTAGTGTCATACGTGGCACAGAAATCGACGTTATTTGTTTTTTTGTCGAAGGGCAGCAGATATAAACAAAAAAATCGACCTTACTGCATCCATCAGCCAATTTTCTCGCCTAGTTATGAGCTGTGTAGCTGCATAATATTGGGTACAGCTTCAGTCTACGTTTATAGCGGTGGCAACGGCTTTGGCTCTTTTTTTTAGCGCTCTTTTAAAGTCGACAAGGAAAGAATTATTTCAAATGAACCAATGAAATCAAACGACAGTTTAACGGATTTTGAAAGAACTTTCTAGAATATTCAAAATGAACATTTGAACTTTACGCTTGCCAGTGTTTCCATGAAAACCGCAATAAACGTAAAACAGATGGGTTGCCTTAACCTACCATAACTCGCTACTAGAAGTGCGCCAAAGAAAAGCTCCAAGTCCGTTGGCACAGCTATAAAAGTAGACTGAAGCTGTACCTAATATTGATACTTTACTTAAGAGCTCACTGCTGTAACAAGATCTGAAAACAGTGAGCATGGATATTATGCGCGTGTCTGCAAACAAAAGGAAAATTTGATTTCCATTTCAATATGAGTGAAGAATAAGAGATGTTCTTACTTATTAGAGCCAATACCCGCGTTGCAAACGGTATCCACCATCTGCTCTTGCTGATGGAGGGCAGCTTGTGACCATTCGCCGGTGGGAACTCTCGAATGGTGATAAACTGAAGAATCCTCTTGACGAGCTGACGCAGTTTGTCCGGCTCTGTTCTGCAAGAGATGCATGCATTTTGTGGCTGTACGTTTTGAAACATCTACAACAGCTAGAGATGTAGAAAAACCGTAAGGCACTAGCGTCACTAAGATAGAGTAACCTTGGTGCGGTAACTCATGGCGTCTACTCTACGGACAATCCTGATTTAAAACACATAATGTTAGTTGCTAATTCTTATACCACTTGGTTAAGACAAGCTAGACTAAGACCGGGAATTCGAGCATATTCAGCAAGTCCAAAATAGGTTTGTAGGTAATCGAATTCACGTCGCAATGGAGTAACTATACAGGGAGATTCAAAATTCAACGAACAAACTTTTAGGGGAAGTAAAAAACACAAAAACAAAACCGAATCACATGGGATTGTGTGACTGGAAGCCCAAACCTGATCAGCTGGAGGATAAACGAAGATGCAGACAGAAATTGCGTGCCAATAATGGGTAAAAAAAAACTCTTTATCTAGCGATACTTTACACAACGACAGTATGTATACACGTTACGTTTCACAACAAGTGCTCGAAGTTCTTACCATCCATAGTTATGCACGCTTGAGGACGTTGTTCACCAGCGCTGTAGTGGGGCACACGACTGTTTGGTTAGCATTCTGCATAAACCCGTGCCGCAGCTCTTCCATTACCGCCAACTGCACCACACACAAGGTGCATGTGCGCCATTTCTGCGTTCGTAAATTGCTGCATGCTATCCGTACGCAATCGGAACTTTAAATGACTAGCGCTGCATTCCGACCACAGTGCTGGCAAACAGGGCCCATCGGCGGATAACAACGGCCTCAAGCGGGCATAACTGTGGATGGTAAGAACTAGAGCACTTGTTGTGAAACTAAACGTGTACACGTACTGTCCTAGCGCAAAGTATCGCTAAATATAAAGTTTTTCCACCCATTATTGCCTTGTCATTTCTGCATCTTGGTTTATCCTCCAGCTAATCAAATTGAGGTTTCCGGTCACACATTCTAATGTCATTCTGTTTTGTTTTTGTGTTTTCTACCTCCTCTAAAAGTTTGTACGTTGAGTTTTGAATCACCCTGTAGAGGAAGTACAAAAGTATAGTGAGCAATTTTAACTTTTTGATGTGCCCAGAATCATGCGACCCAAACTAATCCGTGGCCCTTTGACTACTTTCGTCTGCTGCGTGGAAACAAACATTCATAATATGATTGGTCCACGGAAAAAGAGAAGATTTCCATTCATCGATTGATTATCTGGTTCATTGATGATCATCTGATAGTAGCAAACTGACCATTTTGCTTTTTTCCCCACTGTATGGAAATGCTCATTTACACTGCTACCCTATCATAACATGTTGAATCGCCAAACGAAGTGATAAGATACCGAATCGACCCAACTAGTCAATTTTTCACAGAGCAGTCATGTGACTACAGTCGAGATATTAGAAGTACTTTTCTAAGTCCCTCGCAATAACAATGTTCCGTCCAACGTATCCTTCCACTTTTTATGAGAGCAACACACCGGGCTGTTAGCGACGGTCAGGGATCAATCTCTAAGAGACATATCTAAGGACAACGCCTCGTAATTTTGAACCACAGTCAAATGTGATTAACAACTGAGCTGGCAACCCACTCTCCAAACTTCCACACCATGCAAACCTGAGGAAAAGTTAGACCGTGACAGATTTAACGTAAACCAGCCCCCTCGAACACAACGGTCTTTGGTTGGACCAAGTTTCGAATTAGTAGCCTTCTAGTTGCTTATTTTTTACACTTCCAACTAGGCTAGCGCGGCCCTAAAGAATAATAACGGATCTAGCCATTTTCAATACGATCTATTCTTAATAGATCCGTACGTGACCTTGAATTGCCCACATTTATTTCAGACTAGCCGAGCAAAAGAGGAATAACCCACAAAATTAAAAAAATTTATTATTACCTTTTACTTTTTTTTTAAATACGAAGGTTCTAGTTTTCTTAAATTACACAATAGCTTATTATTGATCACTCATAGATAAATTTTCTGAATCTCCAATCATAATGTAGATAAATAAAAATATGTAAAAAATGCAATCAAGAAAATCTCGTTTTTGTCCATTGTGTTGTTGGTGGATTAGGACACTCTTGCTCTGATAGCCTCATTTATAAAGAATATATACTATATTGACAAAAGTATTTGGGCACAGCAGAAATTCGGAAGAGTATCCATCTTAGCGTGGGGTTGTTTTTTATGGTTAGGGCTATGATTGTGTGTATTGTGTTAAAAGCTACAAGTGGGGTCTTTACCTCGTGAACCAGTTGATCAGGAGTTGGTGGTCGCCGCTACTCAGGCTGATTACTCTTCGTAGCAGATGAGCGAAAACGGTGTATGAGCTTTGGTTACTGAACAGTGGGTTCTGGAAGAATAAGATGCAATTTAAATATTGTACATCAAAATATCTATTTGATAAATATAATCCTGTAAAAAATGCAAATATTGTTTTCCGTTTAGACGGAGAATTTAGGGTTGCCGAATTGAAAACTTTTACTGCAGAAGTGCTGAAAATGTATTGAAAAACAAGCCCACTGACGTCATGGTCGGAATGCGTACAGATTGGTTGGTTGAGTTCTATGACGCAAGGATCACTGTTGGCCATGCTGCGTCAAACTTAAGACAGACAATATAAAGTAATGAACATACAAATACACAAAAAGTCGAAAAGAGAAATACACCTGGGGCGAATCGAACCGAATACGTACAGGAATCACGTTCCGCCGCAGGAACACTACCACCATCTAGATTAAGATGCGGCTCTGGACAGAAAAAAATGGAGGATGAAACTAAAAACTCCAAGGTCTACTCGGCGTGAAGCCAATGACGATAATTTTAGTTACCATAAGCCCTGATGAGACACTTTAGATTCTATCCCGTATATATGAATCAGACAACTATCGAGAAAAGCCTACTTCTATCACTTTACATTTTTTTCCAAGGCCGGAAGTGATGTCCACTTGTAAAGGAGCACCCAGTGGGAAGACCGTCATTGCCCTTTACAAAGGACAGCACGATTTACATCCATGCCCTGACCCCGGAATTAAACCAGGAACCTTCCGATCCAGTGTCCAACACCTTAACCACTAGACCGGTTGGTCATCTCACTTTAAAATATTTGTTTTGAGAAATCACTTTATTTTAACCCTCCAAAGAGGTTTCGACGACACACCTCGTCCATCAAGATCTGTCAAGTTTGTCCATGACCAGATACCTAGTCCATCAAGATCTGGTCGTTTGTCCATGACCTGATACCTCGTCCATCAAGATCTGGAAAAGTTAGTCCATGACCAGATACCTCGTCCCTCAAGATCTGGAAAAGTTTGTCCATGACCAGATACCTCGTTCCGTCAAGATCTGGTCGTTTGTCCATGATCAGATACCTTGTCCATCAAGATCTGGAAAAGTTAGTCCATGACCAGATACCTCGTCCCTCAAGATCTGGAAAAGTTTGTCCATGACCAGATACCTAGTCCATCAAGATCTGGTCGTTTGTCCATGACCTGATACCTCGTCCATCAAGATCTGGAAAAGTTAGTCCATGACCAGATACCTCGTCCCTCAAGATCTGGAAAAGTTTGTCCATGACCAGATACCTCGTTCCGTCAAGATCTGGTCGTTTGTCCATGATCAAATACCTTGTCCATCAAGATCTGGTCATGTTTATCCATAAAGATTTGGTCAGTTTTGGTAATGACGAGAGAGATTGTCAAGACTAAACTGCCCTATCACTCCAAGGGGAAATGAATGTCCAAATTGGAAAAGATATATAGAGCTCGCCTCGACAGGGCAGTTTTCGACACGAAGATAAACCACTAGGAGGGTTAAAAAGAGCTTTGGGTGTTGATTATTCAGAAAGGAATAGGATGAGATAACATTATCAAAAATCAGCAGACAATAGGCAATAGTCACCTTCAAGCAAAGGAATAAGTGAGTAAGGGAAATGAAAAATGGTATTATTCCTACCAGAGGGTAAGAAAAAGTTGAAAGGGAAAACAGAAAATGTTTTACTTTTTGTAGCATTATTAGAGGTTTTTAATTGAGGAGCTCAAACCACATAAATCAAATTTGCAGCCTGCAGTCTCCCCTGCATGACTTCCAGCAAATTTTAGTCTTATTTTCATTATTAAAATATTTCGAAACGATTCTATTCTAAAGAAATGATTAATGGAATATTTCAAACCTTTAGATTCTAAGTAAAATACCAATAGAATCCTTCCAAATGATTCTATTCTAAATTAAGAACCGATGAATAGTTCCAAAGAATTTTATCATATGGGAAGAATCAAGAGAATATTTCCAATTGATTCTATTCTAAAAAGATGACCAATAGAATCTTTCAAAACCATTGGATGCTAAGTACAATACAAATATAAATTTTCCAAATGCTTCTATTCTAAAGAAAGAACCAATGAGTAATTCCAAAGAATTATATTCTATGGGAGGAATCAAGGGAATCTTTCCGAACAATTCTATTTTAAAGAAATGACCAATAGAATTTGTCAAAACCATTATATTCTAAGTAAAAGACCAATAGAATTTTCCAAATGATTCCATTCTAAAGAAAGAACTAACGAATAATTCCAAAAGATTTTATTCTAAAGGAAGAATTAAGGGAATCTTTCCAAAAGATTGTACTCTAAAAAAATTACCAATAGAAGCTTTCTTAAGGTTGAAAGAATCCATAGATTTTCCCAAACAATAGATGTGGCTATTTAACCATTGTGTGTGTTGAGGAGTATGGGCAATTTTACACTACTCGGAAAACTAGTAACTCTCAGAGGGTTAAAAGGTAAAACCAATTCCTACATTGCATGCATTTATAGTAAATGATGTAAACCTTAGTTCAGTCAAAATCGAAAAGTTTAAAAAAATGACCGATAAAAATCAAAACAAGATTCTACAACTTCTAAGCAATTTCGATGGAACTACGTTCACCATCGCCGGGACCAAAGTAAAAAAGAGAAGAAACCCGAGTTTAAATACTCTTTTTTTATCTTTAATAATGTTGTCAACACTCGTTGTTGGGTGTGACAACGCTGACAAATTCGAGTGGTGGCAAAACTTTTCAAAGATAAGGCATTTAAACTCGAGATTCGGTTCTGATGATAGAGGATTTTTTTTTGCTTGTAAAATGCTAATGGAGCCTTTTAGGTATTTGTATATTTTTCTACTCATGTATGAAATTAATCCCAGTAGAGTTAAATGTCTTAATTGTTGAATCACAGTTTTCATGCTTTATCAGACTCACAACGATCCTACAAATACAAAGAATTATTAAGATAAGTTTCTACTTACATATAATAGTATATACAGAGATTTTGTTTCGTCTTTAGGTTTCAATCTGAAATTGAAGAAACATTTGAGTTATAAGGCGTTTTCAAGGAACAAGTTTGTAAGATTGTTTATCTATATAAATAAGAATGGAGTGTTTGTTTTATATATATATATATATATATATATATATATATATATATATATATATATATATATATATATATATATATATATACCGTTTGGTGTCTATCTGTTTGTCTGTATTGTGTGCCTTATACCCGTCCACATGGTTTAATATATTTTCATGAAACTTTGCATACTGTAAGTAATTATCTTCATTTAGTGACTGAACTTTGTTGCGTAAGTCTGTCTGTCCGTCTTTCTGTTCTATGTTCGATTTTGTGTTTGTGTGTTTGTACAGGCATCACGTGAATTTCATTCCAGATATTTGATTACAATTGTTATGTTACGATTTCCGATGGCCCTCACTTCCTCCTATGTATGTGCGGAACTTGGGGATTCCCGCTGGATTGGCGAGAGTCGAGGTGAAACGAAGCTCTTGTCCTAACGAGAAGGGGGTGCTTCGAACCCTTTCTGGCTTGCCTAAGAAGGAGGAGAAGACGAAGGGGAGCGGAGCGGACTGAGCTGTTCCTGAAAGGCAAGGGCGACCCGAACGACATCTCCGGACGCTATACACCAACGATGCCCAGCTCTTACGAATGATGTCCATAGGTTCTCGGCGAATCCATTCCCTCTTCATCTGACGGAAAGTCTCTGTCTCTTGTCATGTTCCAGCGGTTCCCCAGGTAAAGCTGATTTTGCCTATTTAACTGGACACTAATAAAGAAAAGTTTCCCAGGAACTTCTAGTTGCATTCATTTAAACTGAAAAGCAACTTAACACAATGTACTTTATTTTATACATCATATATTAGTTTAGTGAATGTAATGTTAATCTTTTCTCTGTTTCTATACTTAGATTAGAGACTTTCATGCTAAAATACCTAAGTAAGTATTCTTAAACCAACCATAAGTTGCTAGTTTTGAAAAAACTGGAATGTACAAAGGTTTGCACCTTGAAGGAGTAGACTGGTATAAATGAAATTTGGAGGAGTGGTAAATCTGCATTGGAAATGCAAATGATCAAATTTTCAGAATCTTTTGAGCATGCGTCACGCGAAGGCCAGCTCTCAAGCACACTGCATACCGGGGCATAAAAGCCATCCAGTACCAGCAACAAATTCGTTTCGACTCATGCTATTGTATTGGTTGCATCGTTTCTCATTGAGTTATGCCTCGGAAAAAAGTTCTCAAGCAATTAAAGCAACTGGGAGAGTTTGACAGAGGCCGAGAAATTGACCTCTGAGAAGGTGGATGGTAATCGGCGGATCGCGCAACATATTGGTTGTCGTGATGTTGCTGTTGCACGCTGTTGGCAGCGGTGGATACAACTAGGCCCGTACCAGCGTCAATCATGCTCAGGAAAGCCTAGAGAAACCGGACCGAGAAAGGATCGACATGTTGTAAGACATGCGCGCACTGATCCAACAGCCTGTTGCAGACATTTAACGGTCAGTGGGAACCTCTCTCGATCATCCAATAGGTAATCGAACCATTTGTCGATGGCTTCACGACGTGGGACTGAACTACGACTGAGACCGTTACGACGACTGCCTTCTACAGCATTGCATCGCCGTCAAAGACTGGAATGGTGTCGTGTGATAAAGAGTAAAATGTGCAAGAAAATCTTATTTTGATTAATGAATTACATCAGGTTTATGAACTTTGAACGTTTTAAAGACCTGAATACCGAGTTTGGAAGACTTATTTTTTGCGATATATGACCAAAAGATAATCATGCGCATTCTGACTCACTCTATAACATACAAGAATTTACTTTCTATACCACGACTGTTCTTTTTTTTTTTTACAAATTAATTCAAAAGTTATTGATTTAGCAGAACACCAGTGTGTTTATTCTTTCCTCCTTAATCGGAAAGAGAAACTGTGTATCCCCAGTTTCTAAGGACAAATGTTCATGCTCTTTTATGCGCATGTGCCCCGTTTGAAAGTGTTAGCGTCTGTTCTGTTAAAAAGCGAGAGTGCAATCTTCCTGTTGTCGGTTTTGCAGATGTGTACTGTTTCATTTCTTGCCTGCAAATAAATATCTCGTCCAAATATTTTATTTGATTTATATAGCTGATCCGATAAATTGCTATGATAATTAATGTGACGATAAAATATATGACGATGAAATAAAATATAAAAAAATTATCTTAAAATTAGTGCTTAAATTTTTTTAATATGTATAAAAGAATTTAAAACTATTTTTTTTATGTAGAATTACGCCTACCATTTCGTTTTAGAACTGGGTTCATCTATACAAATTCGTCGTGTACACCAGACTTCCTTCAATAATTTGAAAACAATAAAAACTAGCAAAAATATAATAACTGAGCTGAAGAGAGGAAGGTCCCAAGAGTTTACCGAAAGTGTTTTAGTGGATCCTAACCGTTTGAGATGTGCGCGTGGCCAAATTTAGTCAACTGCGCATGCGTTTGGATTCTGAGTTGCTATTCGCCAGCTTTAAGTTTAGCACCCATTAAGATTAAACAAAATAGACCTTTTCAGGCCTGCAAAAGTTTGTCTCTTTCATCCTCGGATTATTTTTTAACTATCAACTGGTCTCAAGTTCAACCCATAATAAAATATGGAGGATTCTCTAGACTTATATTTACCCAAAAATTGCACCTATTCTGATTTGAAGAATGACGAAGAGCAAGTGGTGTTTCGGGTCAAAGAGCTGATTGATAGATCTACACTGCTAAAGGACTCTTTATAACTGAGCAGGAAATCATGATTTCTTTTAAGTCATAAGATAAGACTTAAAAGAAATCATGACCTCCCCTTTTTGTTCTGTCATACTGGTACTGTATATAGATTGTATATATATTGCTTTTATATGAACTTTCAGTCTATGATATCAGTCAGCCTTCAAAGACAATTATAAAAAACATTGAAATTTTAAACTGAAGATCATTCAAAGTAGACCTGGTGCTTTAGGAAACAAATTGTTAGCTAATGTACCTGAAGATAGCTCATGAAATCTCCAGAGTACTTATCGGTGTCCTATTAAAATTTCAGTAGTTTCTCAGTTTTTGCATTTAAACATTTAATTTCCTGTTAAAACCACCCAACATTTCTCAGACATCTCTGCTTTTTACCCAATTAAAAATAGCTTTTAAAAATATATAAAGAAAGCCTCCATCCAGAAATAAACCATATTAAATTACCGAGTAGCATCAAAAACACAGTAAGATCTCAGTAATATGCCGACCAACCGGTCTAGTGGTTAAGGTGTTGGCCTCTGGATGGGATGGTCCCTGGTTCGAATCCGGGGTCAGGGCATGGATCTAAATTGTACTGTTCTTTGTTAGGGGTAATGATGGTCGCCTATTGGGAGCTCCATCACTTTTGGCCTTGTAGTGGCAAAATGATTACAAATCAACAATGCCCGCCATTGGATTAAAAAAAAAAGTAATATCCGCACCAGCCACCAAATGTAATACTATTATAAAATTGTGTAACGCCAAGAGTACGAGAACTTGAAAACTATAGTAACCCTGATTGCTTTCTCACCACGCTCAGAAACAAGTCCCCACGCATGCTCATTTGGCACAGTTAGCTCAAACGATTGGGATCTAGGGATGCGACATCGATGGCAATGTTTTTAAAACATCGATGTATTGGAGTCGATGTTTCTGTAGCAACGATGTTTATACTTGTCGATGTTTTATTTTTAAATGAAAACAGTATCGTTATAAAAATTTAAAAAATAACCAAGTAGCATAATTTTTATAATCAACAAATTGAGCATACTGTTAGACCAAAGTGGCCAAGGGTGAAGGGTCTGTAAAGTAGGGTTGCGACATCGATGTCGATGTTTTCAAAACATTGATGTTTTATAAAAACATCGATGTATTCGAGCCGATGTCGCATCACTAGTTGCTAAACCAGTTTTAAGAAATGGTGGGAAAAGTTTAAATACACTGAATTTTAAAAACCTCGATGGTTTGAGGGCGATGTATTATCAACATCGATATTTTAATTTTGAACATAAAAGTTTTAAAACATCGATGGTTTAATTTTGAACATCGATGTTTTAATTTTGAACATCGATGTTTTAATTTTGAACATAGATGTTTTGCTGTCGATGTCGCATCAATAGTTGCTAAACCAGTTATAAGAAATGGGGAAAAAAGTTTAATTGCACTGAATTTTAAAAACCTCGATGGTTTGAGGGCGATGTATTATCAACATCGATGTTTTAATTTTGAACATCGATGTTTTAATTTTGAACATCGATGTTTTGCTGTCGATGTCGCATCTCTATTGGGATCCGCAAAAATGACTACCGCAATAACGTTCTTGATCAGATTATGCAATAGCGAGGTGGCGCGTCCACAATTTTGTGGTAATATCTGTCATCGGCACGCGTGGTAAAATTAGTATAACTCGGGCATAAGGCGATAACATGCAACGAAAAGTGTCATTCTTTTCGTCTTCGCGAGGTCAATTGATATCTACTATTATTTGTGAGAAACTTGATCAGGTATATGAAATTGTTGAGAACTTTGTGAAATTCTATGAAATGTCTTAATGTTCCAATTTAACCCTCCTGGTGGTTATCGTGACGAAGTGTCTCGTTATTAGCAAAACCATTAACAGATTTTGATGGATAAGATATCTCATCATTAGAAGGAAACAAGGCAGATCTTGATCTTGTCACCACTAAAAATTCGGCAATATTTTGATGACAGTATCGCCACTAGCAAAATTAGTCAGACCTTGATGGACGATATATCGTCGGAGCCGCTTGGAGAGTAAAATAAGGTTCTAGCCTACCGCTGACGCAAGCAGAAGAAAGAATGAATCGAAAGGAATGGAAGATTCCCAAACTATCTTAGGTACAGCGTAAAGCCGAGTTTACAACGGAGTTGGAAACTTCTCCCCCACTAAACCTCGAGGCTATTCTGAGAAACGGAACTAAATTTATCGTCAAGATCTCGTGTCGAGTTTGCAACTCGAATTTTGTTTTCCACCAGGAGTACGGTAAAGATCAAAGGATTGCCACTTTTGGGGGAGATTTCTCCGAGACGAAATTTGGGATACAAATGCCCCTTATTTCTTCCCCTTTCGGTATTGTTTGATAATCACCACTCCCTTCTGCCCTTCGGTATTCCGTTATCACTCAAGACGTCTTTGTTTGCTCTATGTGACATTTTGCCCCCGGTGATTGTCATGTCACATTTACCTCTGTGACATTTTGCATTGACAACATCTCTCGACAAACTTGTCAGCTATCTATTCAATTAAAATGGCGTGCTGAATGGTGATCACTTTTCTCTACAAAGGGGTGAGAAGAGGGCTCACCCCTTGGCGTTGCCGATAAAGTCACTAAAGAGTTTACACTGGAGTGGGTCGAAAAAAGAGTGGACAAAGGGGTCAGTATAGGGGAACGTAAAATGTCCTCGCCACAAAAAGGGGGAGAAAAATATTTACTACTCCGGGGTAAACGCGGTCTTTCTCTCAAGACACGCACAAGATTTCCGTAAACAGCAAAAAAAAAGTAAACAAACATCTCTAAACCTTAACTCCACCGAATTTACACATTTCTAATCTTGAACATTGAATTAAAAGTACACAGAAATCTATTCACTAACGCCACTCAGATATAGCTTGAAATCGCGTTCGGTCTGTGGAGAGTACGTAATTTAAACCTTGGCTCCTTGCCAAGAGCAGACGATGTGTGATCTCTCTTTCTTGCTCAAGTATGTAGTGCGCATGCGCGAAGTATAACAAACATAATTTTCGTTAGTTGTTCGTCTTTGTACCAAAAATATGTTACAATACGGGGAGTCCTAATTGCATGACACGAACACAAGTCAATATATTTTTAGTGTATAACTTACTTGACATTTACTGCGAGGACGGCTCCAACGGTTACTTTGGCCGCAGCGTTGTTCACAAATGAAGGCTAGAAATCACCAGAAAACATATCGCAATTAGAAATTTGTGTAATTTAGTTTTACAAAACTATGTCAAAAGCTTTTATGCACTGTAATATCACAAATATATACTGTCTCGCGAAGAGACACGAGAGAGAGAGAGAGAGTGAATTTTCCCATTGGGAGCCTGGCCCGAAGGTCCACTGTCTGCAGAAAACAAAGTCCTTGAGTTCCGAATACGTTGAGGATATCAGAAATTTTCAACGGTGTAGCTAAGTCTGGGGTGTCTTAGGAGAAGGCATAACAATGAACGGTAGGCAAGCCTATCACTCCAATGAGATCTCAGAAAATATCACAGTTCAGAATGTCTGGGGCTACTGCGGTTAAAAGTACTTTAAGGCCCGGTTCACACATCCGGTTTTTCAACGTGCGGCGCTGCTGCCGCAATGATCCAATGATCCAATGGAGTAGTGCACACGTGACTCCGGCGCCGCTGCTGCGACGCACGTCCAACTTGCTTGCAATTTATACCACAGTTGCCCACGGCGCCGCAGCTCACAGCACACGCGTCTCCGTTCTGAAGTACCTTGTTTTTTGGTATGGGAATTTGGAGCCTATTGGATAACAGCCATCACGGAGATACCCGTGGTCTAATGCGGCCAATTTCGAATTAAGAAGAAATCCAATCGGTGTGACGTCACAATCTCTTATGAAAATATAAAAGATGTATTCAATTTAAAAATTATTTATTTGAAGAAAATCATATTTTTAGGTATCGATCTAATGTGAAATTTTCCGCAGATCTCAAATCCGTTGAAATTTTTATTCTGTCTTTAAAAGTGTAGGGGATAGAAAAAAGAACTAAATAACTCCAGTTAAAAGTTTATTTGTCATCTATCGTTTGCTGGAAAATCATTTCTCCGCGTAAAATGAAAACGGAAAAGAAAATAATAAATTTGAATATGTGATCTTCTATGCTGTTGCATTCAATTCTAATTAAATTTCATTAAATTCATTTAAAAATGTTCTAGATTTAATTTTAAAATTCACCGCGATTCAAAAATTTCAAAACATTTGTGCTACTTGTGTGCCAAATACCATTTCTGTAAGTGTCATGGATTCTTCAGGACAGGTGCAGAAGGAAAACAAACACTCTCTTTTATATTAGTAGAGATAAGTCAACCGTCCACCTCTTTAAAACTTTTGGTGATTCATCTTCGTGTCGCAACTGTGGTGGCCAATCTCTGGTGCTAAAATCTTTTCCAAATTTTCACCAGTTCTGGGTAAGGGAAATTTTGTTTTTCCAACTCAGATCTTCATTCCCCTTGGGGTATTAAGCCAGTTTTGTCTTGACAAGATATCTCGTTCATAGCAAAATTGACCACACCTTGGACGAGATGCCCATTGAAACAGTTTGAGATGGGAAGGGGGTACATAAAATTAACGGAACGTAATTCATTTTTGTTGTGACTGCTACATTTTCTCGCTTCAAAGGTGTGAAAAAGGTGTCGCATCCGGCTAAAATTTGGTCTGAGCTAATTCAAAGGGTGACACCTGTTATCCCATAACCGATTTAATTGTGTCGCCATCTCATACAAATTTACCAAACTACCCTCTGACCTAGCTGATTTTATATACATAGAATATTCAACTAATTTAGCAGATTAAACATATCTAGCATATTTATGCGTGTATCTCTACTACTAATAAAAGGAAGTGTTTGTCCCTCGCTACGCAGTGTCCTCTGACGAATCTATAGTATTTACAATAATGAAATCTGACACACAGGTCGATTTCCTAATTCTAGTTTCTATCTTTGCGATCGTTGAAGATAGAGTGAAAATTTCAACGGATTTGCAATCTGCGGAAAATTATACACCACATCGGTACCTTAATCTGTGATTTTCTTTAAATAAATAATTAATTATTTAATAAATAATTAAATAATCAACTGGTAAATAATTAAATAATAAATCGATTTTTGGTATCGATCTGGCGTCGAATTTTACGCTGATTTGAAATCCATCCGTTGAAATGTTCACTCTGTCTTCAACGATCGCAAAGATAGAAACTTGAATTAGGGGAATAAAAAAACATAATTTACTGTACATGAATAGCTCGCCTCGAAGCGAAAGAGCGATAACACAAGTAGTTTCAGTGACAATATTGGAAAACTGTTCTAATTCAGCGATTTATCTATCGCAATGTGTTTATGTGCCGCGTAGATTTTCTGCGACCGCGATTTTTCTATCACCGCGGCTAGAAATCGCAAGTGTAGGCCTAGCGTTAATGCTTAACAACATTTAAACCACAACCAAATAACACAATGTTTTCACGAGTACTCGCTGAATTTCCTTCTTTCAAACAACCTTAGAACTTTACACATGTGAAGTAGATAACACTTTGGTTTTGCGATGCAACGTCATCTAGCACCACAAACGAGACGAACTTTTGCATCAAAACCCAATGGTTTCCCCATTTCCATCGTAATTAGACATTTAATAGCAAAGAACATCTCTTCTCATCTCTTTCTTCCAAATAAGAGTTCTACACTATATTTATATACCTAGTCACATCCATTCTGAGAATATAGGACACCAGATATCTCATTGGTTTAGCAAAGGGTTAAAAATGCCGACACAAACAATCGTTTTCCTGATATTGGATATCGTAAGAAGTGATTTTCTTGGATTAAGATTAAATGATAATCGTGTTGAAAGTTTACAAGTATTGTGTAGCCCTGTCGATTTCTTTAGACAATAAACTTACCACGTCTTCTAGGGAATCGTATGCGAGGAATACGAAGTCCATGTCTAACTCAGGATCATCTGCTTTTGCTCCCTCCGAATCCGGATTGTTCTGCAAACATGGAAAGAAAAAAAGACACATAAAACTATTTTAAGTTTCCCAGTTGCACTGCAGTAAACCTCATACACCTCCGCAATAGTTTTGTATTGAAAATGGAAGCAATTATACACAGTCCAGTCACATTAATATGACCACCACCTACTTTCGACGTCAACGTGAAATAACCAATCACAAAAGGCAGGTGGCAGCACATTGCAGTGGAGTGTATATAAAGGATGTCCTAGGGCATCGGAAAGCATTTCAATCGTTGGCGTAATGCAGAAACGTAGCGATTTATCCGATGTGTAAAAGGGCATGATTATTGGCTTTCAGGCCAAGGGTGGAAGCATTTCGGAAACGGCTAATTTTGTGAACTGTTCGCGTGCCGCCGTGGTAAAACTATACCGTGCATGGCAAAATGGCACTATCCAAAATCAGCGGCGTGGCACATGTGGTGCACCACGGTCTATCGATGACAGAGGCGAACGAAGGCTACGGAGATGCGTTCGGGCGAATAGACGTGCAACTGTTGAGCACCTGACCGCCCAGATGAACCAAGGGGCTACCAAGATTGTATCCTCAACAACGGTTCAG
Organism: Metellina segmentata; assembly: GCA_947359465.1. Lineage (NCBI taxonomy): Eukaryota > Metazoa > Arthropoda > Arachnida > Araneae > Tetragnathidae > Metellina > Metellina segmentata. The sequence goes on from OX375880.1 coordinate 108,551,948, forward strand.
CGAACGTTGCTGCGCATGGGCCTCCGCAGCAGACGTCTGGTTAATTCACCTATACTGACTGCTGTTCATCGGCGACGAAGGCTGGAATTTGCGCACCAGTGCCGCTACTGGACGTCCACAGAGTGGCGACAGGTGGCTTTTTCCGATGAATCACGTTTTATGCTCCATCGGTCAGATGGACGTTGGCGTATACGGCGTGAAACGCCTGAAAGCAAACATCCTGCAACAATTGCCGGAAGGATCCAGGCTGGAGGAGGGAGCATTATGGTTTGGGGAATGTTTTCCTGGCACTCTCACTGGGTGTGGAAATTGCGGAAGGCATTACATCATTGTGGAAGGCACGATGGATCAGCACAAGTACGCATCTGTCCTTGCGGACCATGTCCACACCTACATGCGAATTATTTTTCCGCAGAATGATGACATCTACCAGCAGGACAATGCGAGATATCATACAGCTCGCAATGTATGTGCGTGAAACCCTCCGGTCGGCAGTCTCATACTCAAATCCTTGACAAGGGCACTTTCTAGTGCTGAAGAAAGTTGGAAGTGGCCTGAATATTAACGCAATTATTATATTGTTCCTTATCAACTATGTGAGAGGGATTCTCAGTGTTTTCAAACAAGCGTTATGGAAAACGGTAATTTTACTTTCTGTCTACCAAATACTCTCGCATGATACATATCGAGGTTACCTTAAAATGTAGTTTATCGCCATTTCGGTAACTTCTGACGTCGATCCGCTCAACTATCACACATCGATTCGGAAATCATTCTTTGGAATTTTTATGGGTCGACGTACTGAAATTGTGCTTGAAAAATAAGCCAAGATCAAGTTACTTAGAGTAAGCAAGTTCTACCACTAAACCCCTTCCGCCACCTACATTTAGCTTGACAGAAAAGGTGTCTCGGCAACAGGATTGGACCGAGAATGGGATATTATGTCTATTTATTGGTAAATAGAAAAATCAAATGGTTTTTCAGTTATATTTTATCTGTGTCAACATTGTATCACCGAAAACACTACGTAATATTAAACCACGGTCGGATGACGAGACAACATCTGAGCTGGCACCCCACTCTCCAAATTTCTACATCAACCCAACGTGATGACTTTCGGCTACGATAGATTTAAGATGCAGCAGCCGGCTCTTCACCACACGCTTACAAACATGCATACAGAAACCAGGATTCGAACCAGGAACCTTTCGATCTCCTTAACCTTCGGCTAACTCCTTAACCACCAGACCTGTTGGTTGGCTTGAAAAATTAAATAAAACACAAATTTGATAACAAAACGTATTTAAAACAATACTAAAGTTGGTTTCGTCTTGTGTACGAGAAGCTTTATAACCGTTCAAGTGGTATCGAAGAGATTTCTCAGTTGATTTTAGTGAGTCTCAAAGGTCCCAGCGAGGGTACCGACTAAGTCCCATCACTGGCATTTATGATCTGACCCCTTCACGAATGTAAATATTGTAAAAAAGTTTCTTCTTTATTAACTGCTCCACAAAACAGCACAGACGTTGTAGTTTTGTTTTGCATTTTCCCACCACACATCTGTGAAGTCACAGGGCATAGTATTTATTTGAGTGTAATAAATAAAGAATAGACAAATTCAGTCGTCAATTCAGTGTTTGTCGAAAGCTGATGAGTTACTTTTCCGCGTAGACTACGTTCGATGCATTTCTGCTTGGTTTCTCGGCGCGTATACGACGACAGTGGGAAATTTTTTTAAATTTCTTCTTCCGTTTCAAAGTTTCACAACTAACTCTGTATCTCACCTAGCTTACGTTTCAGACCCATTTCGCTTCGTAGTACCGATTTATTCTTATTTGAAGTCCCTCAAACGTCGCCTCCTCCCCACTTATCGCAGTTTGGAGCGTGGGGTGCCAGCTCGGATGTGACCTCGTCATATGAGCATGGTATCTCAGCTTACGTTTCAGACCCATTTCGCTTCGTAGTACCGATTTATTCTTATTTGAAGTCCCTCAAACGTCGCCTCTTCCCCGCTTATCGCAGTTTGGAGCGTGGGGTGCCAGCTCGGATGTGACCTCGTCATCTGGGCATGGTACATACACCAATAGTCCACTATGTTGCTCGCTACGGTCAAACTGTACGAGGTTTAAAATTTCGGATACAAAAGCACATAGAGCCCCAAATACGCTGTAGAGTGGCGTAAAAAATGATGAAATCGCCAGTCTTCTATTACGTCGCGCGGACCAATCTGATGAATCAATGGATGTACGTCTTCTACCGCCCCTTGAGCCAATCAGATGATAAATGTTTGCATACGAAAAAGAAGTCTCAGGGTTACGTTACTAATAGTTTTGGTCACGTGATCCCATGGGAAAAGGTTGCCATTATTCACTCTACTTTATATATCCCCTAAGACCACCACCTGCAGTTAGCTTACCATAAAAAACCTCTTGTACTACGTTCCTTTGGAATCCTAGAATACTTTGGAAATATTCTATGGTTACTTTCCTCAGAATAACATCTTTTGAAAAAATGGTATTAGTTCTCTTAGAATAGAATCCCTTGTAAAACGTTTACAAGAGGGTTGTAGAAGATTTACAAGAGAAGTAATTGCTTCCATTTTCAATACACATGATCCTGACTGCTAAAAAGACTAAAATTGCTCAATCTACTTTTATATTTTCGCTATGGTCAAACTATACGAGGTTTAAGATTTCGGATACAGGGGCACACAAAGTAAGTTTATTTTGGAAATTTTTAAAGATACACATTACAATAATTGGACACACACAGAGAGTTGTCAATAAAGAAATAAACATATATAAAAATAACAACCAAAATAACTAATAATAACTAAAAATAACTACTGAACTCCAGTCACTGTCTCTTTTTTTTTAAGTCGTTATCATTTGTGGATGATGGTCGTTTAATCCAGTCATACTTCTTTGATGAGACCAGTGCTTTAAACAGGTCTTGTTCCTCGATTATTTTTTATTCATCAGTTACGAACAATTCGGGGCATTTATTTCATTAGTCGGGACGCCGGGATGCAATCCTTGCAATCGGGACTGTCTGGATTTATTCGGTGACATAGGGTCACCGTATCTATAGCTAAAGGACTGGTCAGAATTCATGCATAGTACAAAAAAATGAAAGGGAATCTTACCTTAAAAGTGGCACATATGTCGAGGAGTGATACGAAAGTTGATTCGTAAAATTCTTGAACTCTTCTATAGTCGCCTGTGACTTTCGCTTCCTCCAAGTCTTCCCTGCGTAAAGAGAATACACCTTCATCTTTATGGAAATGGTAAGGTAAGGTAAGAGAATTTTAATTAACGTCCTACTAGACACACAGCGGCTATTGACGAATGTCCGGTATCAATCCTCTAAGGGAAAGAACCGAGGACAACGCCACGTAATATGGAATCATGGTCAGATGACGATTTTTCTATGGAAATGAAAAAAAAAATGGAGGATTTTCTGGTCTAAGAATTCATACCTCTCAACCTGGCAATATTAACTGATGTCAATGTAGAGATGTTGATCTGTAGTTAGAGGATTAGGTTATGTGCATTCTTGCCATGTCTATTCAAACGGGTATTTCCCAATAGGTGTTCACTCAGAACTGTTCTTTAGAAAGGTTAAGACAAATATATAATCATGGGACTGCCACAGCCAATGCACTTGTGAAATAGCAGCACAAATTTCTAAAAGGCACCATGTGAAGATACGGATGAAGAGTGAAGCCGTTTTAAGAAAAGAAGCACCACAGGGCTTCAGTTGTTAGAAGCGATTGGCATCAATGGCAATTTAACGTTTCATATAAGTGTTTTCCAATTATCAGGTACTTATTTGTCTCTCTCAGATGTGCTATCAGGTTTGTCGTTTTAAAAAATAGGGCGTTCAAAAGTACGTCCGCAAGTCACCAATTTAGAAGAAATTACAAAAAACAGTAAAACTTTGTCTACTTTATAGTGGAGAGAGATTAAACCGTTATATATTATGCTACTAATTAAATAATTGATGTTGTAGTAGATAGTTTCTTATGCCACCAACAGATGGCACTGCGCTCCTTGTCCAGTGACGTCAGGACGAGCGGAGCGTCGTTTAAAAGCTAATTTTTGGTTCAGTGATTGTCACGTGAAGAGGTTGACTTTTTATTTTCTGTAACATAGGCCGGCGTACTCTTCGAAATTCCCCGTGGCCTTGTAATACTTAACGTAACATGTAATAGCACTTATTTATACAAGAATAAAAGATAATTATTTTACCTAACCAGGCTTCTTTCATACGTCGAGATACCTTTATTTCAGATATCTCTCTAGAAGGTAAGTATCGTCGTCTCGTCTCCATGAATTCCCGAAAGGTAAATATGACAATTTTCCTCACGCCGATATCAATGGCGACGGTTTACATGAGAGCGTTCATGCTATAATGTTAATTATTATTTTTTACATCGGTTACCGAGTTCGTCACATTCCTCACAGTTCACAATTGATTCCTCACCCTGATTTAATACTTATCCTGTTTAGGACAAGAAATTAAGTGGTTTGGTAAAAATTTTAAATAAAACTATCTGACTATGTGCTCCTGAAATACACAGTCCAGTCACATTAATGTTACTACCTGTCAAAAGCCAGAAAAACCACCTTCGGCAGAGCGAACCGCTGCGAGACGTGCAGGAAGAGAGTCAATTAGGTTTTTGATGATGAGTGCACCCAGTGAATGTCAGGAAAACATTCCCCAAACCATAATGCTCCCTCCTCCAGCCTGGATCCTTCCGGCAATTGTTGCAGGGTGTTTGCTTTCAGACGTTTCACGCCGTATACGCCAACGTCCATCTGTCCGATTTAGCATAAAACGTGATTCATCGGGAAAAGCCACCTGTCGCCACTCAGTGGACGTCCAGTTGCGGTACTGGCGTGCAAATTCCAGCCTTCGTCGCCGATGAACAGCAGTCAGCATAGGTGCATTAACCAGGCGTCTGCTACGGAGGCCCATGCGCAGCAACGTTCGCTGAACCGTTGTTGAGGATACACTCTTGGTAGCTCCTTGGTTCATCTGGGCGGCCAGTTGCTCAACAGTTGCACGTCTATTCGCACGAACGCACCTCCGTAGCCTTCGTTCGCCTCTGTCATCGAAAGCCAATAATCATGCCCTTTTGGACGTCCGATCAATCGTTACGTTTCTGCATTACGCCAACGATTGAAATGCTTTCCGATGCCCTAGGACATCCTTTATATACACTCCACTGCAATGTGCTGCCATCTGCCTTTTGTGATTTTTTATTTCACGATGACGTCGAAAGTAGGTGGTGGTTACATTATATGTGACTGGACTGTGTACTTTCTCCTTTTAGGTTTGCGAGCTCCTGTCTTAAATTACTGTGCTCCAGTTCGACGTCAATTAAATACCTACTGCCTATTTACATTACCGTTTCTGGTATTCATGTTCTTATCAGTTCATTTGGATGCTGCAATCCTCTTCATAATACGCAGTGAGTTAGTTGCCTCCGAGTCTTTAGGCTGTTGGTATCGTTCTGTATGCTTGTCTGTTGCGATGTGTCTTTATAATTACTAAACGTTTTTATGGATTTGGAGTCCTTTTAGAATTACAAGACATAACACCAATCTATGGTTTTCTTTAGCTGGTGTGACTTAGTAAATGTAAATCAAAATTGATTTTTCTCTTTACAACGAATCTCCGTAGCCTTCGTTCGCCTCTGTCATCTATAGCCCGTGGTGCACCACATGTTCCATTTTGCCATGCACGGTATACTTTTACCACGGCGGCACGCGAACAGTTCACAAAATTAGCCGTTTCCGAAATGCTGCCACCTTTGGCCCGAAAACCAATAATCATGCCCTTTTGGACGTCGGATAAATCGCTGCGTTTATATACACTCCACTGCAATGTGCTGCCACCTGCCTTTTGTGATTGGTTATTTCACGTTGACGTCGAAAGTAGGTGGTGGTCACATTAATGTGACTGGACTGTGTATATACATATTTAATGATGATGTAGAACATTGAACATTTGTTATGGAATATTAAGAGACTGTCGTGGCCTATCTGTCTAACCTTTCTGATGGTTGGCACGACGAGGTATCGCATCATTAGCAAAATCTGACCCGATCTTGAAGGACGAGATATTTCGTCCCAAGATACCCTAATTATGTTTTGATCTCTTCATCATAAATAATTGGCAATATCTTTAAGACGAAAAAAATGGACGATATATCTCGTCGAAACCACCTGGAGGGTTAAGAGTGAGGACGTTTACTCGTGTTATTAACTACGAGGGTTGTTCGGAAAGTAATGCCTGTTTGAGCATGCGCACCACTATGACAGTGGCAGGTGTACCGTTCAAGATCTACCAGTTTTTGGGACTCGCCTGCCAGTTGTATACTGAATTTCATCGTATTATAACGGTTGTTGTTGTTTTGGTAAGCGAACAAAATGTCCCAGAATATCGAGCGGGTCGCCAAATGTGAAGTGAGATCTGTGATCCGATTTCTAAACATAAAAAAAATGAACGACCAAGCGAAATTTATAGTGAAATCAAAGCAGTGTATGGGGATGTGATGATTGAATCATGTGTGCGTCGTCGGTGAGGATATTTTAATGAGGGAAGAGAGAACGTCCATGACGAGGAGCGATGTGGCCGCCCAAGTGTCATTACGGATGAGCTTGTCATGTCTGTCCACAAATTCATCAGATCGGCGTGTGACATCGGATAAAATGCATGATAAATTTTCACGTCTGTCTCGCGCCATCATTTGCGAAGTGCAAACACATCACCTCAAATTCAGAAAAAAATAGTTCAAGGTGGGTGCTACGCATGCTCAATGACGACCGCAGCAGCATAAAGACGTTACTGCTTATCTCTATGGACTTGCGGCAGAGGAGTATGACACTGGTATTCAAAAAGTCGCCACAAGGTGCGACAAATGTTTAAATTTGCAAGGGAACTATGTAGAAAAGTAATTTAAGGTATGAAAATGTAAAATCAAAAGTGTGGTTGAAAATTTTTCATTCAGCGGTATTTTATTTAAAAATGGGTATTATTTTCCGAACGACCCTCGTATATCGCTCTCCTTATTTTCGGCAGCATGTAGTCCGACTCCCTCGATTTGGCAGTCGAGTCACGTTGTCTTAAATGAGTCCATTCTATAAATTGGGGGACAGGTGGGTATGTAAACAAAGCATTTCCACAATTGCTTTTGAGTATAGCAACCTTTTCCTACCCAGCTCATATGGTCCCAAAAATCGGAGGCGAAAGTTTGGAATTAGGTACCAGCTCAGGTCCTTTGATCGTGGTTCAAAATTACGTGGTTTTGTTTACGGATCTCTTCGTTCGGGTTTGATCCCGGACCATCGTCAATAGCCAATTGTGTTGCCCCTGCGCGACGTTAATTAAAATACTTACCTACCAATAACAACGTAATCATACTCTGGAGTTATTTTTTGGTACTCGAGAGTCAATAAGACTTATTAGATAATTTTGAACCACTGACAACATTTCTACCCAGGCTGGGATTCAAAATAGACTACGACTAGAAGAGAGTGATGACAGGAATATCCCGAATACTGTCAGGTTCTATTTCCAACTGTGTGTTTCTTCGGCATCATAAAATTGTGTGCATGGGCTTTCAATGTGTTCATGTCTATTTACGTGGGGTTGCTTGCCACAACTTAATTAAATATGACCCTTGCGCCATGAAACCTAATCCAACCAACCCCAAAATAATTTTTCGGTGCATGCATCGCACCTCATCGAGATATTTACTGGCTAAAATCAGTTTTACACGAGTTCATCTACGCGCCAAACACGATTCCATTTCGGGTTTTTTCCATTGCAGAGAATGAAGACAGCATTCAAAGGTCACGATATTAGAAGGCAGGAAATCAAGACAGGGAATGCGATAAAGCACTTGATAGTCATTACTTTATAGACTTGATAGACTTTACGTTTCCGGCAGCAATAGAACCATCCAAATCTTGTCTGTTACCGTTAAAACTCGAAAGTCGTTAATGTGCACACTACCCAGGTAATCGGCAGATTAGCTAATTTCTTCAGTTAAAGTGCGGAATCCTCTACAAAATAAAAATTTCCCCACTTTACCTAGGCAATCTGTAGATAAGCTAATTTGTTCCGTTAAAGTGAGGAATCCTTTACACAATAAAAAAAGTTTTCCCCCATTTAACCTAGGTAATGTGCACATTAACGGCTTTCGAATCGTTAAAGTACAAATTTGGTTTCTTTAATATCCTTTCCCTCTTCCTTCCGCCTCCGCTTTCAAAAGTATGCTTCTATTCTATTCGGTGTTTATTCTATTTCCGTACTTTAGCGGTAACATGATCGACTCACAAAGAGCCGAGCTGATTCAAACAATGTCAAGTAAATTCACGACACACACAAGGAAAATTTCACTGACGCAGAAGAGAGAAGTTCAACTCGCAGGTTTCTGGCACAGTGTGCAAACACATTGAGCCACGTGCACTCTCTGGAAATTGTGTCGATTATTTCAGAAGGCGTTACCTGAGCTGCCTGGCCGAAGTGTCCTTGGTGGGGTAGACGATGAAGTCGTCGAGATCGTCCAGCAGCGTCTTCTTGGAGGAGGCGATGGACCGGGCGGAGCGCCCCAGCAATGGGGTCCTGCCGCCCCCCGAGGGCGCGTAGGCCTGCTGGCGCGTCTCGCTCCTCAGCGTCACCAGCTGGCCTTCGCCGCCCTGGCTGATGGGCGGTAGGCTGAGGTAGAGGGGCGTCGTGGCAGACTCCGCAGAGGTGGGGGGAAGCAGGAGGCCCGTGATGTAGGTGTGGATGACCCCCAAGGTGTCCGTGATAAGCGGCCCGAAGCCCGTCACCTGCACGATCTGCTGCCGGCCCTCCTCCTGGAATAAGGAGATGGTCTACATTCAACAATAGGTTTAATGTCTAAAATGAAATACAATGGTAGTTCACATTCTACAGTTATTGGAATGAGGAGATGGTCTATACTTCATAATAGGTTAATGTCTACTATGAAATACAATGGTAGTTCACATTCTACAGTTATTGGTCGCGCTGACCTCTGTTCGATTGACGCACAATAGTAAATTTATACACGCAAATAAATTCAGTTCGACATACTCCATTGTGACCAAACTTTAATATCTCTTGAACTGAATTTACAAAGCTTTTATGTACAAAAATGGTTATATTGCTAATTTTAACGAAAAACAGGAATACGAACTCATTCTTTAAGGAACAGTAGCACGAACGTCTTGACTGTGCTCATGAGAAAGAAAAAGGAAATATGGAAAAGTAGAAAAGTTGAGGTTCGTAACGTAGTTCGCAAATGGTACTAGTGATATAAGGAGTGGAATACCAAAATTGCCTTCAGCGCTACGAGAGTTTGGTAGTGACTAATAGAAAGCAACTACAAAATCCATCAGTTATATTTTCACTCGGTACTTCATTCTACGGGACAGCTCATTTTGTGTTTGAGTGATGTTCTTTGGTGTTGAAGGGTCCCGGCCCGGGAGCTGGAAGTGCTTAAAACTATGACGTACGTCACAGAACAAACAAAGTCTTTACAGATCAATTTTTCCTTAATTTTATCAAATTTTTGGCCATTTTGTTTTTAATTATGTTACGATGTTCTGCAGTGCAAAGCGCTCTTCTTGCCACACCGTTTTATCTCTTCTATAGCTACGGAACAACCTCCGTACACCGCCCCAAATTACCAGAAACACTTTATAAATAACACATGTTCTATGTGAAAGACAAAATATTTAACTTCAAAAGTGATCGACAGAATTGCAAATTCTGAAAGTATGCCTTGGTTTTAAATAAAGTAAGATAATTAGTTTTGATGTTTTATTACAAATATGTGATACATGTTTAGCCAATGATTGTGTTTCGGGTCTGTTTCTGATTTGACTGCAGTTTTCAAAAGTCAGAAAAAATGCCTACAGAACAATTGTAATTGCTTGGAGTTGTATTGCAGAACACTGAATATAATTCTTGCATCAGGGGTCCAGTTGTACCAGTTGGAAAAAGAAACGGATTAGCAACAGAAGGGTTGTGAGTTCGACACTCGATCCAGCCAAAGATTGTCGTATTCTCGGTGCTGATGCATGTTAAATCTGTCGTGGCCTCAAATGCCCTCACATTGGTGTGGTGTGGAGGTTTCGAGAATGGGGTTCTAGCTCAGGTGTTAAACTCGCCTCTTGGCCGTGGTTCAAAATTACGTGGCGTTGTTCTTGGTAATGGTAATGGTAATTTTAGTTAATGTCGTACTAGAGCAACACAACGGGCTATTGACGACGGTCCGGGATCAGTCCCTTAAGGGAAAGACCCGAGGACAACACCTCGTAATTTTGAACCACGGTCAGATGACGAAGCAACACTTGAGCTGGCACCCCACTCTCCAAACTTCCACGCCAACCCAACGTGAGGACTTTCGTCCACGACAGATTTAAGGTGCACCAGCCGCCTCTACACCATACGTTTTACAAACATCCATGCCCGTACCCGGATTCTAACCAGGAACCTTCCGATCTAGAGGCTAACACCTTAACCACTATACCGGTTGGTCGGCGGCGTTGTTCTTGGATCCTTCCATTAAGGAATGATCGCAGAACCTCACCAATAGCCCGTTGCGTTGGTTCAGTACTACGTTAATTAACTACCTACATACCTATCTAGTGTTGGAAAACACCCAATATTTATGAACCCAGAGTGGAACTTTCGTTTACTGTCAAGAACCAAACTAGGAGATACAGGAAGGCTGTATTAAAGAGTGAGAGTTGTATTCCGTGAACATAAAAGTGATATTGAAGATGTTAATTGTATGATACAGTTTAATTGGCAATGTAGAGTAGGAATTGTGTGGTGTGATATTGTGTGTGTGTGTATAGTTTGAGAGTGAATTGTATTGTGTGTTATTGAATAGTTTCAGAGTGTGAATTGTATGGTAGTACTTTTGTATACAATGTGTGCTATAACAATCAGTGGTGTAATTCACACTCAATGCAATTTTCATTAAATTATGTAATGACAACCTACTATACAGAAACACTCTACCGTATAATTCATGCTCCACAGTACAACAATAGAATGCAATACATACGTTTTGCTATTCACACTACCAAATAACATCAATCTAAAATACTTCAATGACATTCAACATTTACAACTCACACGTAGTAATCAATAAGTATCTAAGGTGAAATTCACTCTACTATCTAATAACAATCTACTCTAACGATAACATTCAACTCTGCAACACTACAATAAAAAAACACTAGAACACTTGCTGCTAGCAAAAGAGATAAATAACAGTGGCTACAATTTCCCATAATGGAATTCACACTCTTCCTTCAAACTTCAGATTGTGATTCAAATTCCCCCCGGATTCTGTTGGTGCGAAGGTGTCCTAACAAAGTTAGATTATACCTGCATATCGATTGTTGATCAAATGCTTTTAATGTATGATCTTTTGTTTGTTTAAGTCTGTCAACGGTCAAACATCTTAAGGAGGAAAAACGAAACCGCTAGACACTGAAAGTAATGAAGTATAGCTTAAGGGCCGCTTCACACAACAGAATCGTGGGATGTACGAATAAATCTGATCACAGTAAATGATTGTTAGGTTGGATTTTATGGAGTCAGGGCCATATTTTACCAAACTGGGGCAAACAAAGTCAAGTAAATGGAGATTCACACAAGTAAAGTTTTGCTAACACAGAACCAGATTAACAAAAGGAATCGAACCTGTGCCGCTTATAAATTGAAGGTTGCTAGCGTAATGGGCAAAATGGTGACCCCTGAATTCAGAAGGAACTGACTCAAGTACTTAATATGAGTAACTTCATACGTAAATACGTAACTTTAATGCGAGTACATTGAAGCAGAACGCTCAGGATTCAGGCAGGATGAATAATTTTTACACGAACTAGATATTTCTTTTATAATAATGTAGGGTCAATCTGAATCCAGTAGAAATTGACTAGCAAAGATTCGTGAAACGGCTTTCCAGATATTCGTTATTCAGTTTCACTGGGATTCAGATTGATCCGGATTTGAAGTGTTATACGCCCTGAGTTGACTTTACATCCATGAATTGAACTTTTCATTACATGGGTTGAAAATGTGTAGTAAAAAGCTACGAAATTTGTATTGAACATGTTCATTCAAAATGATGTTATGTATCACAAAATGTTGTCATCTAGTATATAATTTTGATGTTGCTTTGTAAGTGGCAGAAGTCCATCAGCCTTCTTCTTAGAGCCGATTTACGTCAACAGCATCCGGATCAATCCAAGAGAATTTGAATCCAGTAGATAAACTGACTACGAAGATTCAGTGAAACTACTTCCAAAATAAATAGTTTCTTCCCCGCCTCAGAATCTTTTGCACTGCTTGAATCCGTGGCGTTCAGCTTCAGAAATGTACCAGAATCTCTATTAGTCAGTTCCTACTGGATTAAGATTGTTTCGTAATGACCCGAATCTGTTGTACGAAATGCCACGAAATGAATTTGTCATCCATGAATTCAGTTTTTTAATCAGATTGGTGTAAAATATGTAATACAAATCTGCGAAATTTAAATTGAAGATGCTATTAAATAGACGAACATGTACTTTTTTCGTTAATTAGTGAGAGACAGAAGTTCATCAGCCAAGCTCCGCTTCACACCAACAGAATATTGGTCAATACGAATCAATCGGAATCCTGTAGTAAGGCTGAGACAAACGAAGATTCTGGAAAGCTGCTCCCATCAAAAATAGCTTGTTCGTCCATGAACCTTTCACACTGAATGAATCCGGAGAATTCAACTCTAATGCACCCGAATCTACATTATTCAGTTTCTACTGGATTCGGATTGACCTCGTAAAGGGGCCCTTAGGTATACGCCAATTGAATGAAAAACCGTCGGAAATTACCATTATACCTTACCATGATACAATTTACTCTGTGCAAATATACTTTTGTTGAAAAACAAGGTCGCAAATGCTTCGTTAAAAAAGCCCACTTCCAATCCTCTTAATTTAAACGACCTTTTATACAATTGTGTTTCCAATAGTTATAATTAGTTTTCCATGCAAAGACGGAACAAGTCAATATTTATCAACCACTTGTCTAAAAATAAAAAAGCCGTCGACGCGCGAACCAATTCCAGGAGCGTTTGTTGCGGCGTTTTCCTATGGCAACGTATAGATTATATGAACCCTTTCCCCCCAGTTGCTTGTTATCTTTTGTCGACGCTAATGTCTTGTTGGGGAGGACGAAGGAGACAGTGTCGGTGGTTGGCGGTGTCTCTTTTCATGTCGTTCCCACGCATAGAACGTGAAAGGAGATTGTATTAGGGATCGATTATTCTCTGCTATAAATGTCACAGTAGCATATCTGCTGATGTTTCCTTTCAATCGAATTCGTCACTTTCATGAAAGACCCCGCAGAACAATTCGACAGGTTTAACCAGGTCTTGGTCTTGACATCATAAAAGAATTGGGCAACATATTGATGACGCGGTATTCCGTCACTAGCGAAGTTGGTCATACCTTGGTGGACGAGATATCTCGTTATTATTAAAATTGATCAGATCTTGTACGAAATATCTATTCGAAATATCACAGTCATGTATCTGCTGATGCTTCCTTTCAAACGGATTCGTCACTTTCATGGAAGACCCCGCAGGACAATTCGACAGGTTTAACCAGGTCTTCGTCTTGACATCATAAAGAATTGGGCAACATATTGATGACGCGGTATTCCGTCGCTAGCGAAGTTGGTCATACCTTGGTGGACGAGATATCTCGTTATTATTAAAATTGATCAGATCTTGTACGAAATATCTATTCGAAATATCACAGTCATGTATCTGCTGATGCTTCCTTTCAAACGGATTCGTCACTTTCATGGAAGACCCCGCAGGACAATTCGACAGGTTTAACCAGGTCTTCGTCTTGACATCATAAAGAATTGGGCAACATATTGATGACGCGGTATTCCGTCGCTAGCGAAGTTGGTCATACCTTGGTGGACGAGATATCTCGTTATTATTAAAATTGGTCAGATCTTGTAGGAAATATCTATTCGAAATATCACAGTCATGTATCTGCTGATGCTTCCTTTCAAACGGATTCGTCACTTTCATGGAAGACCCCGCAGGACAATTCGACAGGTTTAACCAGGTCTTGGTCTTGACATCATAAAAGAATTGGGCAACATATTGATGACGCGGTATTCCGTCACTAACGAAGTTGGTGACATCTTTATGGACGAAATATCTCATCATTAGTAAAATTGGTCAGATCTTGTACGAAATGTCACAGTCGCATATCTTCTGATGTTTCCTTTCAAACGGATCCGTCGTTTAGATGGAAGTCCCCGCAGGACAATTCGACAGGTATAACCCTCCTGGCGGTACTCTTCCGTCCTTAGAAAAGCAGACCAGATCTTGATGGACGAGATCTTTCTTCTTTAGAAGTAAACTGACCAGACCTCTATATAGATCAAAATTCCCCATTATTGCAAAAGACATGAATGCTGACACAGGTTGTTGTGCAACACACCAAAATTGTTGAGCTAGGGTTCATGATATTCCTGTACGATTCGTAAAAGCCATGCGCACGAGATGTCTCTCTCATACGGTGATGTGACTTGCGAGTTCGAATCCAAACAAATGCCATCGTGTACAAACGGGGCTGGTGCACGTTGAATCTGTGGTGGCCTCAAAAGTCCTCACGGTGGCGTGGTGTTGAAATTTGGAGAGTGGGGCACCAAAAAATTTAACTTCAACAATCAGGCGCACATACTCACACCATCACCAGATCGGAAGGTTCCTGGTTCGAATCCGGGTCCGGGCACGGATGTTTGTAAGCGTATGGTGTAGAGGCGGCTGGTGCACCTTAAATCTGTCGTGGCCGAAAGTCCTCACGTTGGGTTAGTGTGGAAGTTTAGAGAGTGGGATTCCAGCTCAGGTGTTGCCTCGTCATCTGATCGTGGTTCAAAATTACGAGGTGTTGTCCTCGGATCTTTCCCTTAAGGGACTGATCCCGGACCGTAGTCAATAGCCCGTTGTGTTGCTCTAGTACGACGTTAACTAAAATTACCATTACCATTACCATTACCATTACCACACCATCACCTTTGAATAGAATGTGTGAAGAATGTACAAGTATTTTCCAATAAGAGCAGGCGTAGATTTTATCTTTCGTAAGTATAAAATTAGTAGTTAATCTCGTCTTTGCTACGTCATTCTTTAACTTTCATTTTTCACCACACTGCCATAAGTACACGGAGCCGCGGTGATACGGTTAGAGGTAATGGTAATGTTAATTTTAGTTAACGTCGTACTAGAGCAACACAACGGGCTATTGACGACGGTCAATCCCTTAAGGGAAAGAACCGAGGACAACACCTCGTCATTTTGAACCACAGGCAGATGACGAAGCAACACCTGCGCTGGCACCCCACTCTCCAAACTTCCACGCCAACCCAACGTGAGGACTTTCGGCCACGACAGATTTAAGGTGCACCAGCCGCCTCTACACCATGCGTTTACAAACATCCATGCCCGGACCCGGATTCGAACCAGGAACCTTCCGATCTAGAGGCTAACACCTTAACCACTATACCGGTTGGTCGGCTGTAAGTTTGGAGAGTGGGGTGTTAGCTCAGGTGTGACCTCGTCATCTGACCGTGGTTCAAAATTACGTGGTGTTATTCTCGTATGTTTCCACTCGGGGGTTGATCCCGGTAGTCAGTAATAGCCCCGTTGTGTTGCTTCAGTGTGGCGTTAATTATCAATACCAAATACCTACTTTCGTTACATTATTCTACTATGGGCTATTGACAACTAGCTAGTTCGAAACTAGATCCGACGTAAGACCGTCGTGCACGTTTGAGTGGGTCGTGGCCTCAAATGTGCTCAACTTGGATTGGGAGTATGTAGAATGGGGTGCCAGCTCAGGTGTTGAACTATTCATCGGATCGAGATTAAAAATTACTATGCCTTATCCTCAGATTTTTTCCTTCCGGATTGCTGCCGACCAACCGGTATAGTGGTTAAGGTATTAGCCTCTAGATCGGAAGGTTCCTGGTTCGAATCCGGGTCCGGGCATGGATATTTGTAAACGTATGGTGTAGAGGCGGCTGGTGCACCTTAAATCTGTCGTGGCATAAAGTCCTCACGTTGGGTGAGTGTGGAAGTTTGGAGAGTGGGGTGTCAGCTCAGGTGTTGCTTTGTCATCTGACCGTGGTTCAAAATTACGAGGTGTTGTCCTCGGATCTTTCCCTTAAGGGACTGATCCCGGACCGTCGTCAATAGCTCGTTTTGTCGCTCTAGTACGACGTTAACTAAAAATTACCAATTAAACCGGTAATTTGGTAATTTTTAGTTAACGTCGTACTAGAGCAACACAACGGGCTATTGACGACGGTCCGGGATCAGTCCCTTAAGGGAAAGATCCGAGGACAACACCTCGTAATTTTGAACCACGGTCAGATGACGAAGCAACACCTGAGCTGTCCAACCAATTAAACCGGATCGTCGTCAATAGCCAATACCTCCTAGAGATAAGAAAGCCGAACCACTACGTCACTAGAGAGTAGTGACGTCACAAAAATTAGGCGATGATAGGAACGCACTGGTTACGAAAAAGCCTGAAATAGGGATGTTACTAACAGTGATTTGACAGTAACAGTTCTAACTGTGACTGCTACTGACGAATATCTGTGATTCAAAACTGTGATTGTGATTTAAACTGTGAATGAATCCGATTGGTTGACTGTAAAGTATCTCTAGTCACTCGTAGCAACGGAATGCTTTTATTTGTGTGTTGACTATTTTCAATAATACGATTTCGTCGAAGGAATACATAGCTAAGTCGGTAACGTCGTGGCCTTACAGTGCTCTAGTTTACAGTTCGAACCCCAGTATTTTTTTCATCCAGATCAACTGGAATATATTTAATAAAACGCACAACTGCCACTCAATAAACCTTCAATTATAAAATGAATTTTTCATTTTTATTCTGCCACTATGAGCCGTTTTTTATTTTTAGCCCGTAATTTATTTTTTATAGGTACTTTTTCTCCTCAATAAATTAATATTGGTGACTAAGATGGTTTCAACTACATATATCGAAATTTTCATATAAATTAAACTTTATAATTAATTAAACATTAAAATCAAGAGATATACATTAGAATGCGTGATCATTTTACTTCTAATTGAATTCATATTATGGATTTTTAATCTTTAAATAAATATATATAATTGACAAACCTATTTTTTATCTTTAAATCCGTTTCACTAAATAACCTTTATCCAAAATATTTGTTTGTTGAAGAAAAATGTTTTCATCGTAGTATGTGTAGCAAGACAATTTCCTTACATTTGATAATCTGACAATTTCAAAACATTAAGTAATTTTTCTAAATCTCTAGTAACATTCGAATTAATTTGTATTGTTGTATTCGTGGTGGTGCAAAGACACAACAATTTTATTTGAGACGAAGAAAACACAAAACAAACAGCAGAAAAGTCAAACCTTACTGTGAAAAATCTGTAGCTTTTGACTTGATTCAACAATTTCTGTCCAATACTTTAGTTTATAAATCATACAATTTTTACAAAATATTAACTAAAATGTGGAGTAGTTCAGTTTCCACACAACACTGGAGTAACCACGTATTATTGTCAACGGTCCGGGATCCACCCCGAAGACAAAAGATGAAGATATTCTCTTTAGTAGCACTTTAAAATTGATAAGCTGAGTGAAAGTATATAATTCATCTCTAAGGCAAACAGGGAATATTCTAACGAGTAACATTCTTATTTGTTTTGAAAACAGTCTGACAAGGAATTCCAGAGAATCAGTGTTTACAAACAACAAATTATACGCTTTAAAAATTAAACATTCAGTCATCAAAATCTTTTGTACTTGCATTACGATATTTCAGAATGCATTCTTTACAGCTGTAAACATTGTTGTGTTGATCCTCCCTCTGAAACGGTTTCATCTTAAGAGACAAACTTTAAAGAAGGCAGAAACTCGTAAAACGTATTCTAATCACTAGCGAAATTAAATAAATATCTCCCCCCCCCCCTCCCCCTCCTGTGATTTCTACTCATTCAAGTTATACTTTCAGAAGCACATAATTCATTTTTTAGAATTAATAACAATTTACAAGAGGTTATAAACAGAACAATTTTAATTATAAACAAACCAAAAATAAATAAAAACAAGTTCTAGTCATGTTACTCAAAAAAAATAAATTAATAATAAATAAATAATCAGTGATAGTTTAAGAGCGAACAAAAAATTATTTAAAACAGAGAATTTAAAATGTTTTTATATAAACTCTCCTTAAAACTGTCGAGATTCTTTTTTTCTTTAGAAAAAGGCGCGGGAATCTGGTGAGTCATAAAGCAACATATTACCCTCTTAAACATCCGGTTAAAAATCCTCCAGAGAAATCCCAATCCGTCACAGACCAACTGGCACCACTACCAAATAACCAAAACTCAGTCACAGCTTTCACTGCTACCGAATCACCGATCCAGGTCGCAATCACCGATCGCAGTAACAGTATCAATATCAGCCAAGGTATCAGCCAAGGTATCAGCTTAGCGATATCAGTTTAGTAACTGTTACCGAATCACTGATACCAAATCACTGATACTGAATCACTGATACCGAATCACTGATACCGAATCACTGTTACCCAATCACTGTTACCCAATCACTGATATTTTGATATTTGAGTAACAGGTATGAACTGTGATTCACAAGTATCTGTGATTGAGTAGCAGTTCTGTGATTTGCTTAACATCCCTAGCCTGAAATAACTGCGTAACGTTATGCGGTGAAAATTGATGAATGTGTTGGTTTTTAACTTTTGTAAAGTTATACTTTTGTTGAAGCATATTTTTTTTTTGTACTCAAAGCAGTATTAAGATTCCCTTTGAGTGTTCAGTTCCTCATTGTAGAGGATTGTAGAACTACGATGCAAATTCAATAGTTAGTCTTCAGCTTTCCATCTGACCCAGAGCTCAGAAGAAAATGGATATCGGCAATTCCGAGGAAGGATTATGTCTTAACAATTTTAAAGTAAGTGAAGATATTTTTTTATGTTGGCATTATATTCTGTAGTTTTATGATGATCGAAGCATATAAAAAACTTCATGAATTGAAAAAATATAAAGATACTTTTGTATGGTGACTTTTGTTTTTGAGTAAAAATATAACGTAATTAGTTAAAAGCCGGCAAGAACCCGGATAGGATATGTGCAGTAAAAAGACTTCGTTGAAACTTATACATGACTTATAAATGATAAAGATATGGTAAATGATAAATAATTGAGTATATATAAAGTTACGGTTTAAAATGTATAAATCAATAATAGTGATAACAATACAGCAAAACATCTTAATTGACTTTAATTATGATTAAAAAACAATTCGAACAAATAATGAATAAGCCTATTACAGTATTATTTTGTTTATATATCCTAAACCTCTCCCATGTCATAATATCAACATGGAAAGTTTGCTGTTGAGTGACATGAATTTAATATCCATAGACAGTATTGAGATAAGAGTTGAAAAATAATAATTTTCATTGAGAAAAATGCATGTTTTGATCATTTGTAAGGCATTAATTTTGTAAAATACTCCATGTTTATAACAGTAGCCAATCAACAAAAATAGTAATAATGCAATTTTACTTTAAAAAAAATAAAAGCATTATAGAAGAAGAGAAAATTTTGTCGAGTAATAATTCATAATTATCCTTCTGCGTCCTACTGAAACTGACTGGGGGAGCTCTGCATTTCTGTATAGACATATCGCACCCTGGCAATAAAAGTGACGCAGCTCAAAATTGCAGAATTTGAGAAACATCACTTAAAGGATACTATAAAACATTGAAATAGTATAAGCTTTCTTTAAATTTTAGGTAAGTATTTATGGTGGTTACTTCTATTATATTCTACAGGGTGTCCTAAAAGATCCTGTACTCCAACTTTAAAAAAATTTATTGCCAGTGTTTTTTTTTAATTATTGAATTTTATCGTCTGCATATTGTTTTATCGACTCTTAAATTTTTATCGTTTGATTTTCTTTGCACTCAAGTTGTGCGATAAAAGAGTTCCATGTCATTTTGTTCTTCATTGCAAGATAAATTTATCATGCATTCAGAGAATTGTCCTGTTTGAGGCTTATTTAGAATATAAATCGCATGAAAGATGTAAAGATTTTTGGCGACAGAAATATCCAAAGGATGCAATACTAAGTAAAGATACCCTGTATCAACTTATTCACCAATTTGTTGCATTATTAGAAGTGAATGGTTCCAACAAGACGTTGCAACTTGCCATTCAAAATGTTTTGAAACAACCATGAGCATGATTCAAGATTTTTTGGCGATCACCTCGTCTCAATAAACCTTTGGCCATTTCGTTCCCTAATCTGCACATTCCTTATTTTTTTCCTGTGGGGATATTTAAAGAACAAAGTTTATGAAGATAATCACCAAACAATAGGAAATCTGAAAATTGTCATTACTCAGCATCTTGAAACGTGTTTCTAAAAATATGAGCAAACTTCAGTCTTGCCTCCAAGCAAAAGATGGAAATTTTGAACATTTATTGTAAACGTAAGTTCAAATTGTTTTTTTCTACGTTAGGTTAAAAGTGCTTTTTACCATTAGCATAAAAATTATTGTTTTGAAGTCTGTTGTTTTTGTATAGTAAATTTACGAATTGTCAGTACAGGAACTTTTAGGACACCCTGTATTTAATAGTAATATAGGGCACCTCATACATATTTTTCTATAACATAACATCAAAATTTTAATTTTTTGACTTCACTTTTCTAGCCGGGGTGCGATTTGTGTGTGTTTGTGCGTTAGAAATTTAAATAAGAACTCTATTTTAAAATTATTACATAATTTTAGGTTTCTGAACTTCACTTTGTCAAGTGACATCAGGTACGTCGCAGAAGAGTTCGACGAAAAAAATGGAAGGAAAATTTATGTTAGCCTTTGTAAGCCTCGGCTTCAAAAGGCAGCGATCCCCAGAATTTGGAAGGTGTTGAAATTATCAATGTGCCAACTTGCTATTCTGTATTAAAAAAAGAAAAGGGCATTTTATTTCTTATCATCTCAACGTCAGCACTAGTGATATCCTTGTCTGTAGTTGTTGATTCAGATTGTTTTATAAAAGCCTATAAAGAGAATGTTATGATCTCTGAAATTGGAAATTACAAACTTCCCTTTCATATTAATAACATCAATACTTTAGATTCCATTCTTTTGGAAACATCAAACCTGAATGCTCCAAATGGAGACGGTAATGTTAAAAATATGTTTAGTTTAACGCAGAATGTACTGAAAGACTTATTAAAGTGTGTAGCAAGTGAAAGTCAAAGCTTATTATTGGGTTTGTTGCTGAACAACTATCACTTGCTGAAAAATCACAAGAATCGAAATCGGTACAGTTCTGATTTCTTAATTTTAAACAGTTTGATCTTTACCATATCCCCTCACGCGTATCTATTTTTAAGAATTTGTGGATTTGTAATTATACCCCATCCTTCGACAGTAAAGAGACTGTTCAAAATTTAATGTTGATCCCTAAACTGAAGGACTTGATAATAATTTTTTATTATATGCTTAGGAAAAGATTTTACACTTAAATGATGCTGACAAATATGTATCATTACTTATTGATGAAATTCATTTGAAAGCCTTTCTTGATTATAAGGGTGGTGATATTATTGGGGTATCCTATAATTGTGAGAAGGCAACTAATTCTGCTTATGTATTTATGCTGCAAAGTATAAAATCTAGTTATAAAGATGTTATACACATTTTACCCGCTAAGACAATTATTTTGAACATTCTTTATTTCTTGTTTAAAATTGTTATAGGTCTTGAACATCTTGGTTTTAAAGTTGGGTACATCATCAGTGACAATAATGCTATTAATCGCAAAGCTGTTTCTTTTTTTGCTTCCCCACCCAAATTGAGTATTTGTTATAATCATCCTGCTGACCCTTCAAAACCATTGTTTTCCATTATTGAACCTGTCCACATACTGAAATGTATTAGAAATAATTGGCTAAACCAAAAAAAATTGTGGACAATGTATGTTTTATCCAATGTACCAATTGGACAATAATTTATCTAATGCGGAACAAATCACAGAAAGATTAAAATCTGCCTCTCTTAACACTAAAACAGCTTCATGAAATTGAATCAAATGCTATTGTAAAATATGCTGATACACAAACAGCATTGTATCACACAACGCGTGCAATATTAGAACTAACAACTTATTGTATAGAAGAGTTAAATTTTTAGTATATATTAACTGCAAACTGATTAATTAGAAGACTGTTTTGGCAGTTATCGCCAGCTAGCAGGTGCCCAGTATAATATAAATTTGACAGAATTCTTTAAAACTGAAAAAAAAAAATTAGAATTATATCTCTTCTTCCATTATGGTTAAGCTAAAAAAAAATGGTGAAATTGATATTGGTATTTCAGATGTGAAAGATGTAGTTGAAGTTGAAAATTTGGGGGAATAAATTCAATTTTTGGGTAAAATTAATGTTTGTAACTGATATTTCTGACTTGAATGACACTATTCTTGCTATTGTGATTGTAGCTGGCTATTGTGTTCATTCTCTTTCAAAAACCATCAACTGTTTATCTTGTAAAGCTCAATTATCTGTTGATAGAGAACTTGAATTAAGTTCATGTTATGCTTTGATCAAAAATCTAGATCGAGGTGGATTGAAGTATCCAATTAATGATGTAATTACCAAAGTATATACAATTACATAATTGTATCTAAGTTATTATCCACAGACTTTGAAAATTGTTGACTTTCAAAATAAGAGAAATGTTGTATGTAATATCACGTCAAATGTTTTGAACTCGTCAGAAATTTTCCTGCCAGTTGAAACTTGCGACAAAAGTCAATTCTGAAAAAATCAACAAACATATTTTTGAAGAACTGATGCAAAAGAATAAATGATTTGTGCTAGTTTTGTCTGCTAAAGATAAAAAAAGGCCTAAAAATCCCAAAATGACAAATTTCCTAAAGATAGAAAAATTCAAACTCTAACAAATTTTAAAATTTAATTATTTAAAGGTAACTGTGGATGTTTTTTATTGCAATGTGGTGTTGGCAGATATGCTATGTAAATTCATTAAAATGAATAATTTATTGTATTGATTTTTATGCTATTTATTTATGCTATGATAATTTTATGTTTAATAAAGATAATTAAATTTGTTTTTCTAGTGTCCTATTATTTTTTTGCTTTCAGTGAGTGAACTTTAGAAATTCCAAAATAAATTTCTTACCATAGTATTCAATATGTTATCAATAGGGTACATTGGAAATGACTGGTTGATATAATTGTATATTAATTTGTTAGCTCAATGATTTCATGTATGATAATAATGTACTAATCACTATATGCTTAAAGTTAATCCATTATTGGAATTGAATTTTCATGTCAAGTTATATGTATATAGGGCAATTCCACGGTAACTTACATTTAGACAAATATACTGATCTTGAAGTGTAAATATATTAGCAAAAAATAATAGAAAACAAAATATTTACTTGAATTGTTCAACAAACTAGTAAAAAGCTAAACTTTGATAAGAATGTTATTAATTTGCTGATATTTTTAAGTCCACAGAATTAAATTTACTGTAATAACTTGCGTTACAGTAAAGAGGAATAACAGAAAAGGTTCATGAACATTTGAATAAAATTCTGTTTTGTTCAACATGATATAGCTTGAAAAGTATATACATTAATTCTAAAGCCTTTCATAATTGTAGTCATGCAAATTTTTTAAAACTGTCATTCATCAATTAAATTTAATTTAAAAAAATTTAAGTAACATACGTAACATTTCATTTTTCCAAAATTTTATTCTAATAGCTAAATTTTCATTACAATAAATCAAATACAATCACGATGAATCAAAACCAAAGAACTCCAGTCTTTTTTAAGCCCAAAATTATGTAAAATATATCTTATTTTATTTTTTCAAGTTTTTACTTTTCAGCATGGAATTACCCTAATATATCATGGGTGTTCACTAATTCTTGCATACAGGATTTACTTCTCCAGCCTCCTTTTTCAAAAGTTAAGGCAAAATATTTTTTAAATAGTTGACACAATATAAAAGGGACTATATGGATATATTGGTCAAAAAATATTATGCAATTGACATTGGAGATACCTGATATATGCATCCATCCTCCATAAATATAAATAGTTAAATATAAATAGTTTTCAAATGCTTCTAATTGAAAAAAAATTATCTGATCAACTTCTATAGTTATGTTCTTTAATTACCTAAAAAAAAGCATTAATACTAAACTCGTCATTTTTTAAATTCCATTAACAAGGAAATTATTTTTTTAGCAAACTCATTTGAATAATGGATTTACTAAATGTTACTATCATAATTTAGCTTTTCTTTGTGTAAAATGTATCATATTGTCGCTATACACGTAGATACAATAATTTATCAACAGGTCCTAGAACCCAACAAAAATAGCCCTGGAAAATTTTAACCTTTCTTATGAATAACCGAAAATTAATCTAAATTAAAAATATATTTATATGGCTGCATTTATCAAGGATGATGGGTATTCTTCAAAATTTATTTTTCCCACAGATGTCTCAGAATTTTTTAATCATTGCCTATTAAATATAATTTAAACTGTCAATTTGATTTTGTATCCATAATTAATTTAAACTCTTAATTTCACTGGGTCGCATTTATTTCCTCCCGTAACTTTCCAGATATTCAATGAAGCATCGCAAACATTACTATTTATATTTTAACCTTCTGAACGTTGCTTTGTCATATTTTATTGTTTCCCACAATTATAAATTGTATATCTATATATTTCTTCCCCTGCTTTCAATTTCATTTCATTATGCTACTTTAAGCTGACAAATTCCAATAACTAAATAATTCGTTGAATGAAGTCGGAACTCGCTGATAAACAAACGCTCAACAATGATGTTTAGCATCGCCTAATTTTTCTGACGTCACAAAACAGTGGTTTGGCTTTCTTATCTCTAGGAGGTATTGCAATAGCCCGGTATGTTGCTCTAGTACGACGTTAATTAAAAATTTCCAAATTAACATTTTAGATTAAAGGTAAATTGTTATTAATTTAACAGTTGTACCGAACATTGCAAAACAAAATATCAGGTGTCGCGGTAACCTAGTTGGAGAGTAAAGAACTAGAAACCGGTGAGTTGGGAGTTCAAATCCAACCAAAGACCGTCGTGTACAGAGGGGTTTGGTGCACATTAAATCCGTTGTGACCTCAAATATTCTCATGTTGGCGTGGTGTGGTAGTTTGGAGAGTAAAGTACCAGCTCAGGTGTGATCATCATTTGACTGAGGTTCAAAATTACGTGGCGTTAATTAAAAAGTACCAATTCCAATTCAAAATAACAGTTTGCATCTGCTATCGAAAATATTGTTAGTAAAATTCATTAATTTTGAAAGAATAAGTAAGATTGAACTGCTTAATTTTGACGTTAACGTCAATTTTTAATACTCAACAGTAATTTCCGAACCTATTTAGGTCATCTGACCGTGGTTCAAAATTACGAGGCGTTGTCCTCGGATCTTTCCCTCAAGGGACTGATCCCGGACCGTCGTCAATAGCCCGTTGTGTTGCTCTAGTACGACGTTAACTAAAAATTACCAATTACCAATTACCGAACCTATTTAGTAACTGTTAGTTTTAGTAGTTAACTGCTAATGAATCTGTTACTATTAGAAGTCAATATTAGCTATTATCGCCAGTTAGCAATTACCGTTTACAAAGCTATCGGAAAACATCAATTCTGTAAATCTTAATAGGTTGATTATTGTTTTTTGAGTTCAAAACTGTACCACGCATAACTGAAGTAAAGCAAAGTTCGTTGGGTAACATAAATGATATTTATGGAGAGTTTCAAATGATACTAATTTCTTAGGTTTGTCATAATTATTTTCAACTTTTGGATGGCCACGAAAATCACTTAAGTGACAAAAATTTAACTGTAGCAACAAATGTATTGAAGGAATGAGCTGAATTTTGCATGGTCACATTAAAAGTCCTCAATCGATTTCCATAAAAATCTATCAAAATTACTATTCTTCGAATGGTAATTTGGTAATTAATTTTGTAAATTAAAACAATTAAAAATAAAAGTACAAAAGAAAGCGCTATGAAAATGTTTATTTCGAAAGACATGACATAAAGCCTGAGAAATAGGTTTAATATTACAAGCTCCAAGCTTTCTATGAACATAATTTCGAAAAGGTTCGACTAAATGACAAGAAACCTGGTATCTGAAGTTAAATTTTGATGTAAATTCGAAACTTCGTGTAGAAATAGGTGATTGCTATTGGAAATTTAGAAGTGTGTGCTCAATTTCATACAAAGACGGGCCCGTTGTTAAGCACATTGTATGCACATGAGTTCAAAGACACTCGAATGCCATCTTTGAAGATACACTTTTAAAAATGCTCAAAAGATTCGGCTGTTTTCTCTCCTGGGTATGCATACAATAAACCAGCACTAATAAGAAGAAAATTTACATAGGAGTCCGCACTAAATATCCTTTTCGTACCGTAGTCTGAATGTGGATTCAAATCCCACATTCAGTAGAACCTGCAAAAGAGTCAATCTCTCATATTAAAAAAAAAGGTACCGCAAATGCCGCCGCAGGATTGAACACTCGCTTTTTTCTTTTTGAACGAATCTTGGACGGTTTCTCGAGAAAGTACGGATCAGAAAATTATGAAAACGACATAGCTTGTTCAAAATTGTACAGGAAACAAGACGAATAAGTTTTTTCCTATGCGGCTATTAGTTTAGGGTTTATTAAGTGTCAAAGTTAAAAGAGCGAAATTTCTAATTTTAGTGAGCAAAACATGTTTCTGTCTGCAGCCGTGATTTTTTTAGAGTACCTCTAAATGTAAATTTTTGCACGACGCCGAGTTTTTTTAGAAATTTCAATTTGGTTCCCGATAATATTTTTTTAATTCGTGAAAAATACGGACATTTTCGTAATTTTTTTTAAACTGTCACATTTATATTTTAATACTATTAGTTTTAAAATTTGAAAACATCGCAGGGAACTTTAGAATGTTCTCTTTCTTACGGTACAAATTGGTTAGCAAATAAATTCGATGCGATCAAAAGTTGGTCATACAAATTTCCTATTTTTTAGATCGCTGATCTATAGCGTGCATTTCCTTCACGGAAATAAAAGTTAAATTTTCTGACTAACGGGATGCCCTTGAAACTCGCTGTGACGTCATGCTCGTTTTTTCGCTCGATTCTCAGGCGGGTTGCCGATTAAGTGCAGATAAGAATATCAGGATTATACGAATTATTCAGATAGTTTCGCCGTCGCAGGAGATTCAATCTGCGAAAGAAGTGTTGGTTTGCGAAGCAAACCAAATGGGATTGCATAGCAATCACCGGGGGTGGGTGAGCAGGGGTCGGAGCCCCATAGTATTTTAAAAATGTAGTTGTTTCAAGATTCATATATCCTACATTATAGAACCTCTAAAACAATTTAAACTAAATTTTAAAAAAAAAAGAGTAAAATATGGATTTTTTGCGCATTTATATCTTTAATACAGAAAACCCTTTACAAACGGCAAAACGTACAGTTTTTTTAAAAGAACGGCAGTATATTAGCCCATCTCTACTATTGTACAAGTGAGTGTGTGTCTGTGTGTGTACTTTCGCGACGATTCTATGGTATTTACAATAATGAAATTTGGCACACAGGTAGTCCGATTGTTTTGAGATTTTTGTGTCCATCCCTTATTTTAAAATTTAATCTAGAACATTTGAAAATTATTTTTTTATTTTTTTCACCGTTCTTTCTTTCTTCCGAATGTGACGTCACCCGAATCTCGAATGAAGAATTAACTGATTTTGCTATTTTTGACCGCTGACGTCAGCCTTTGAAGCCATGCAAAGTTTTCCGATTCTAGCGTGTTTTGATTTAAGTTGTTGATAATAGCCGTTTCGAGGCCATCATGTCGTTGCATGTGAAGTTCGTTTGCTTCGAAAAGCAAATAGGAATACGTAGCAATCACCGGGAGGAGGGGGGGGGGATTGGCGAGCGTCAGTGGTCACACCTGACCCCACGAAAAGAACTGTCACGGGCAACGCCGTGCTTGCCAAGCATTGGCTAGTTCTAAATATAGCAGGTTTAAGTTCGTTTTCCCCCCAAGATTTTATGTGTCGTACTTGATGAAAACACTCTACACATACAGTTGAATCGTCATCGAAACATGCGAAAAGCAACAAGTTTGAAACAATATTCTCCCAAATGTTTTTCAAACTTTCAGGAAAATAGAAGCAATTGCTCTGCGTTTTGTGAATAAACGGTCTCGTAATAAAGTTTTACTGTGTTTACGGTGTAGGAGGGGTTGGTATGTGTTTACGGGAAAAACTCAACACGTGGTACCGCCATCTTTGCCGAATCTATGTAAATAAGAATGGAGTGTTTGTTTGTATACATTGAATATATTCGACCCATTCCGAGTTTCTTATCCGTTTTGGGTGCTTCTGATTCAAAATTCGTCTCGCGTGTTTGATGACTGCCTCTTAGTACGTTCATTTGTTTGTCTCTGTGTATGTCATTCCAGCGGCTGAATATATCTTCATAAAACTTTGCGTACTGTGAGTACTTACACTCATTTAGTGACTAATCTTGGTTGCGTAAGTCTGTCCGTCCATCTTCCGGTTCTATGCTCGATTTTGTATTCGTGTGTTTGAAGTATCACATAAAGTGTTTTTAGTATATTATAATGCAATGCTCTAAATTTGAGCCGTTTAAAAACAAAGCATTGTTTTGAGGTATGACACATTTAGTAGAATAGTACAAAGAAAGCTTCACTGACTGCATAATCTTGTGCTGCCATCTGTGTGGTTATTAGGAGGAAATTTGGAGTTCACCACCTTTCCTATAAGTACAATAGTTTTCCATATTCCGAATTTTTTACCAGCATTAACTCAGATTTTTCAGAAACTGGAATTACACCACTTTGGCTTTAAAAGGCTCATTTGATACACCATATTTCAGTTCATTTTACCCCAATATTCATGTGTCGTTAATGTCAAATAATCCAGGATAAATACCACAGTACTTTAAATTTCGTTGCTTACATATTTAGGCCAATTTCACGATAAAACCATCTGAATAATCATAATTAAATCAACTATGAATTGGTAATTTTGTAATAGCTGGAAGAGAGGTATATTGAGCATTGCAATTATTCGATTGTTTCAGAAAGGCTGCTGAGAAAGCAATTATTTTTCCAAAAACTATTTTTACGGAATTTAAATTATAATACTTCAATTCGAGCCTTATTTTTCTTTACGAAATATTAAAAATTCTGAATGTTTGGGAAACGATAAGAAGAATAGAACATTATAAATAAAATATACAGAACACAAAATACATTTTAAAATAGGATTGGTAGCAAATATGGCAACATTGGTATTTTTCAATCGTTTGCTTTTTTAAATATTTGCGTCCATTATTATTCCAAAAATCTATTTTGTAGTGAAAAAAGACAGATCTTTATTTTTCGTTTGCATGCAACATCAAGCGATTTCATAACTTCGGTATAAAATTTTCAGTCCTTAAAACGCTTGAAACTTCCAAAAAATTTAATTTTGAGCTAAACTAATTTGGATATTGTTATTTGTGTTTTAACATAACCCTCTGTGGCAAATTTTTCATGAAAATCCGTTACCCTACGGCTACAGATTTTTTTTCTGATTTTAGCACGTAGAAATGACCTAACATTGAAAAGCTTGTTTCCACTTTTAATAACTGTTATACGTCATTGCGTAGCAAATAGCTCATTAAGGTTATGCATCTATTTTGTGTGATTCCAACCAGTTCTCATTTGTTGTAGTGACTAGTCAACCTTGATTAATTTTAACGCGCAGTTTTCAATCATGGTATGGTTATTGATTTGTAAACTTATTAAATAGTAAGAATCGATTTAATTTCTAAAATTGCTTAGAATTTTAGGCAAATTTAATATTGAAGGCTTAACAAAAGACAACGGAAGCCACGCAAACATTTTAAAAGTAGAAATGTTTCTATTGATTTTCAATAAAGTTGAACAGTGAAAACCTTTCCATTTTGTCAGCTGTTATTCTTCATACGTGTCTATTGTGCTTCTACACAGTTCATTTGTTGTGAAGGACTGGTATAGTGGTTAAGGCGCTAGGCTCTAGATCGGAAGGTTCCTGGTTCGAATCCGGGTCAGGACATGGATGTTTGTAAGCGTATGGTGTAGAGGCGGCTGGTACACCTTAAATCTGTCATGGCCGAAAGTCCTCACGTTGGGTTGATGTTGAAGTTTGGAGAGTGGGGTGCCAGCTCAGGTGTTGCTTCGTCATCTGACCGTGGTTAAAAATTACGTATTGTTGTCCTAGGTTTTTTTTCCCTTAAGCGATTGATCCCGGACTGTCGTCAATACCCCATTGTGTTGCTCTAGTATGACATTAATTAAAAATTACCAATTACCAATTGTTGTAAAAGTCTGACCAATTCAGGGCCGCGTTGTAACAGTTGTATCTACGTTGCTATTACAAAATATCAGACATTCGTGTAAAAAAGGAGATGGTGCGTGTTAAATCCGTCGTGGCCACAAATGTCCTCACGTTGGCGTGGCGTGGAAGTTTGGAGTGTAGGGTGCCAGCTCAGGTTTTGCCTCGTCATCTGACCATGGTTCAAAAGTACATGGTGTTGTCCTCGAGTCTTTCCCGTTCGGATTGATCCCGGACCGTCGACACTAGCCCGTTGTGTTCCTCTAGAACGACTTTGATTAAAATTATCTTACTTTACTATAGGAGGTACGTATTTTAATTAACATTGGACTTGAGCAACACAGCGGGCTACTGGCGACGTCTAAGACCAACCCCCGTAGAGAAAGATCCAAGGATAATACCTCGTAAATTTGAACAACTGTCAGATGACGAGGTCACATCTTAGTTGGCACCCCACTCTCGAAACTTCCAAACCACTCCAACGTGAGGACATTTGGGGCCATGAAAGACTTAACGTGCTCCAGCCGTCCTTGTGCACCACGGCCTTTGGTTAGATTCGAATTCGCAATCCTCCGGCTACTAATACGTTACTCTTCCAACCGGAATACCAAGGATTATGGAAGTGTGATAAGACAAAAAAGTTGAAGAATGACGTATGAAAGACGAGTTTAACTACCACTTTTATACTCAAGTAAAAGAAAGCATAAGTAAAATTTACACCCGTTCTTATTAGAAAATACTCTTCATGCACTTTTCACACGTTGTATTCAAAGGTGCTGGTGTGAGTATGAGCACCTGGTTGTTGAAGTTAGAGTTTTGGAACATTTGAAAACACGTTTTCTTCTTTGTCTGGTGACAAGGAAGTGCGACAAAATAACTCCATTCAATTCGAAACGACTTGCGTGTTTTTAGCTGTTCATTCTGTTTTCTATGAGTTCTTTTTTTTTCGTATCGATCCCGTACTGTCGTCAATAGCCCGTTGTGTTCCAGTAAAACGTAAATTACAATACCTACCTACTGTCAACTTAAAATTAAAAAGCGCAAGTTGTCAACATGGTTTGGTTATTGAA
Organism: Metellina segmentata; assembly: GCA_947359465.1. Lineage (NCBI taxonomy): Eukaryota > Metazoa > Arthropoda > Arachnida > Araneae > Tetragnathidae > Metellina > Metellina segmentata. The sequence goes on from OX375880.1 coordinate 108,583,633, forward strand.
CTGCATCCTCCTGGTATGTTTGCTACATAGTAAGGTATTCGATATATTTTTTTTTAGTCATCTGACCGTGGTTCAAAATTACGCGGTGTTGTCCTCGGATCTTTCCCTTAAGGGACTGATTCCGGACAGTCGTCAATAGCCCGTTGTGTTGCTCTAGTAGGACGTTAATTAAAAATTACCATTTACTTTTTTATCGATATTTTTTAAATAATGTCACTGTGGAAGGGAAGGAACAAAACGGGCTATTGGAGACGTTCCGGGATCAACCACTAAACGTCATTTTGAACCACGGTCAGAAGACGAGGCAACACCTGAGCTGGCAACCTACTCTTCGAACTTCCACACCAACCCAACGTGAGGACTTTCGGCCACGACTGATTTAAGGTGCACCAGCCGCCTCTACACCATACGTTTACAAACATCCATGCCCGAACCCGGATTCGAACCAGGAACCTTCCGATCTAGAGGCTAACACCTTAACCACTATACCGGTTGTTCGGCGGATAAAATCAGAGGACAACAGCACGTAATTGGTAATTTTAGTTAACGTCGTACTAGAGCAACGCAACGGTCTATTGACGACGGTCCGGGATCAGTCCCTTAAGGGAAAGATCCGAGGACAACACTTCGTCATTTTGAACCACGGTCAGATGACGAAGCAGCACCTGAGCTGGCACCCCACTCTCCAAACTTCCACACCAACCCAACGTGAGGACTTTCGGCCACGACAGATTTAAGGTGCACCAGCCGCCTCTACACCATACTTTTACAAACATCCATGGATTTACAACATCGGATACGAACCATGAACCTTTCGATCTAGAGGCTAACACCGTAACCACTATACCGGTAACCACTATACCGAGATTGAGCCTGAGATTTGACGTGCACCAGGCCACTTTGTCCATGACGGTCTTTGATTAGATTCGAACTCGCAACCGTCTTGTTGCTGGTCACTTTTAGTCATCTGAGCTTGTTAACAAACAGCATCGATCCCAAGTAACGAAGTACAGGAGAATACAAATCAATCGCCATAACGTAATTGAAGACGGTATGCATAATGTATCGAGTTTGGCAGACCGCTGCATCCGAACGTACCCGAAACAAATCAGGCTCAGAAACCTAATGGGGCGTTTGCCTATACGCGACATCATGACGTGCGGCGTGCGACACAGAACATCGATCAAAAGAGCTCTTTTTTCGAGAAATCTGTTTCGTGCAAGATACGCTCCGCTTGCAGAGTGATGTCATTAGCCAGGAATTCATTTCGCCGAAACCCGATCGAAATCTGAGCCAGGGAATTAATGAACAGCGCTTAGGACACGCTGGCCATTAAAGAAGCAAAAACGACCGCAGAAGATCCCGGTTGAGGACATGACGTTTTACTGAAATGAATTCGATTCGTGCTACTGACATCAATTCTAGCACAATCTCTGCCCTCTTCATCATGGGGTTCGTATCGATCCGCAGAAGATCGATTCTTTTCGCTCGGATGGCACATGACGTGATGGGAACTGGACGTTACATTAACCTTTATTGAGAATTGGGCGTTTGGGGTGTTTTCATCCGTGTTTTGTCTAATTGTGTGCGTCCTCGTGTCGGACGTTTGCGTTGACTTTTGCCATTTCCCAGGTGGCATCAGGGTAGGACGTACTGTTTTGATTGCTCTATAACTCGCTTTTATTTCCAATATGATCGCAGGACGAGTTCATCTGTTAAAGTACCCATTGTGTTTTGTCATCTGACCGTGGTCTGGGCCGGTCAGAGGCCCATACGACACTAGGGATGCGACATCGATGTCGATGTTTTCAAAACACCGATGTTTTTTAAAAAACATCGATGTTTTTTACATCGATGAATTGGAGTCTATGTTTTTGTAACATCAATGTTTATACATGTGGATGTTTTTACGTTGTCGATGTTTTATTTTTAAATGGAAAAAGTACCGATATAAAAATTTTAAAAATAACCAAGTAGCATAATTTTTATAATCAGCGAATTGAACATACTTTTAGAACAAAGTGGCCAAGCGTGAAGGGTCTAAAAAGTAGGGATGCGACATCGATGTCAATGTTTTCAAAACACCGATGTTTTTTTAAAAACATCGATGTATTGGAGTCGATGTTTTTGTAACATCGATGTTTATACTTGTAGATGTATTTCCTTTGTCGATGTTTTATTATTAAATGAAAAAAGTACCGTTATAAAAATTTTAAAAATAACCAAGTATCATAATTTTCATAATCAACAAATTGAACATACTTTTAGACCCAAGTGGCCAAGCTTGAAGGGTCTGAAAAGTAGGGATGAGACATCGATGTGATGTATTGGAGCCGATGTCGTATCACTAGTTGCTAAACCAGTTTTAAGAAATGGGGGGTGGGGGGAGTTTAAATTCACTGAATTTTAAAAACATCGATGGTTCGGGGGCGATGCATTATCAACATCGATGTTTTAATTTTGGACATTGATGTTTCAAAACATCGATGTTTTGCTGTCAATGTTGCATCACTAGGTGCTAAACCAATTTTAAGAAATGGGCAAAAAAGTTTAAATACACTGAATTTTAAAAACATCGATGGTTTGGGGGGTAAAATGGTTTTATCAACATTTTTTTCTTATTTTGAACATCAAATTTTAAAACATCGATGTTTGAATTTTGAACATCGATGTTTCAATTTTGAACATCGATGTTTCAAAACATCGATGTTTTGCTGTCGATGTCGCATGCCTATACGACACATGCGGTCGCATCGGGTGCCAATATGGTGGGGGTGCCGGCCAGTGCCGTATATAGAGCTTGGCGGGGTTGGACACCGCCAAGGGCACCCGTAATAAAGGGGTATCAGTTGGCGCAGTAAAACTTCGCAGTAAAAAACGCCGTCCACACAGAGGTGGCAGAATATCTGCTTTTTCCTTTTCCAACGAAGATATAAAGACAATGACAAAAGAATCAAGTATTCTAGTAGGAGGGGGGATGATTATGGGCCGAAGAATATTAATGTCGAAGACTTTGTTAGTGAAATTCAATGTTTCAAAACTTTAGTTTGTGGAACTCATTGAGTATATAGAGTCAGCTACCCAACTTGACTTGTTAAACGGTGTATGCAAATATTCACTTGAAGATCCATATCCGAATATAGAAATTACACTCTGGATTTTTTTGGGGGCTTTCCGTGTTGCAGTGATGTCCTGCGACCTCAGTTTTAGTAAGTTGAAACATATTAAAAACTACCTCCCGTCTAGCATGAGGCGAGAACGTTTGACAAACCTTGCTATTCCATCCATTTTACAAAAGGTGGCAGAATATATGGATTTGTACGATATGATCACACAGAATTTGCAAGAATTCAAGAAGTGATGGTGAAGAACACTGTTTTGGATTCGTTGAAGTAACAGATGCAACTGGTGAGGAATTGACAGATTGTTTGTTGATTGAACTTGAATATATATACGTGGCCAGGGATACGACAATGATTCAAATATGAAGTAGAAAAATGTGCGTGTCCAAAAAAGAATCATTGATCTCAACCCACGACCATTTTACGTCCCAAGTGAAAGCCACTCCATTAAATCTCGTGGTAAAAGATGCGTCTCTAGCATGCTCAAAGGCTGTGAATTTTTAGCAAATGTACAAGATATCTATAATTTTTTTATCAGCTTCCATTCATAGGTGGAGCACTTTGACTAACAAAGTAACAACATCTCAGAGAAATGGAAAGAAATTGGAGATAAGTCGCGAGTTCTCAGTTGAAACCCACAACAGGTCAAGGAAACAAAAGAAACAATTTTCTTATGAAGATGGAAAATATCAACCTCTTGGGTCAGGGAAAGACTTCTTTAAATTAAACTTCTATGTGGTTTTAAATCAAGCAATCAGTTCTTTGTCAGAGGTTCGATCAAATGTAGAAGCAAAGTGATAACTGTTTTTCCCATTGCCTTCAGCAATGGGAAAAAATGAATTGAGAGAGTACTATTTTTTTAAATCTAGACAGTTATGAGATTGACAAAACCTAATGTGATTTAGATTCGCGGCTGTGGCAGTCCGTATTAGCAACCAGTAATATAATTGGAATATAACCATGGAATATAATTATTTTGTTGTTGTTGTTGATTCTAATCCCCTAGGTCTAGCCAGAGGCTAGACCAAGTCCATGAGTCCGGGGATATGCAGAAGGTCACGAACCAGGAGGGGATCCACTCTAGACACCCCGATGAAGATAATTTAATATAATTATGAACACGAGTGCAAATGACTACAAACATGCAAATACGTAATTTTTTCCGTATTTTACCCTGCATATCGCACACAACGTAAATTAATTGCTTGGTTCCAAACTATTCTAAGATTATATTGAAGATCGAAACCGGCTGGAGCTCATACAAAGAAAACTGAATGAACAGCTAGAAACACGCAAATCCTTTGAAGTAAATTGAGTTCTTTTGTCGCTCTTCCTTGTCCGCGGACAACAAAGATATGTGTTTTCAAATACTCGAAAAATCTAACTTCAACAATCAGATGCCCATACTCACACCAGCACCTTTGAATAGAACGTGTGAAGAATGTAAAGAAAATATTTTCTAACAACAGCGGGCGTAAATTTTAATTATGTTTTCCTTTACTTAAGTATAAAAGTGGTATTTAAACACGTCTTTGCTACGTCGTTCTTTTTTTTTTAGTCTTAACGCACTACCATAAAATCACAGGTCCGCAGTGGCCCGGTTGGATGGCTAACGAATTAGCAAACGAATTGAATCCAACCCAAGGAAACCGTTATTTTGACGAACGGATAGATATGCAACTGTTTCCACTGACGTCACAGAATCGATAACCAATGAGAAGAGAATGGGAACAGTTGTTGGCTAATCGGATCACATGAGCTAGATACGTATGTCATCAGAATTTTTCTGTTGGCAATTTATTTCTTCCTTTGGCGTACTTCGAAATTTATGTGAGGATAATTTTCTTTGCTGCTGTTTAGTTATATATTTTAGTTGACTCGGTAACTTTAAGTTCAGATCTGCTGTATAATCAAGAGGCTATAGAAAAAAGGAAATAAGGTGTGTAACATGATTTTCATTGATCTAGCATCATCATCGAAAATTGTATCCTTTTATTATATAAGTTAATAATTATATAAGTTAGTGTTTTATGTATGCTTTTTGTTACATCAGAATGGTCCTAAGCCAGGCGTGGATACGACACCATCATCCTAAAGCAAAGGGGACGGATGAGGGGTGGTAAAATAACAGCTGGTAGTGAGTTCAGGAGTGGTTCTTAGATTATTTATGTAAAATCAACGGAAGCTTGGAAAAATATAAAAATGGTATTAAAAATTAGGAAAAGTAATTTAGAAACAAAAGGAATTAAATTGGAATTAAAAAAAAATAATTTGGAGGATCTAAAAACTTCTCCGCCAGACGGGTTCGTATTCGGGAAGTAATCCTCCGCTGCAGATGTCAATCTGAAGGTAGGTGACTTTAGCCATTAGGCCATCGTTGCTTTCCGAATAGTAGCTCTTTAAAAGTATAAGTACCCTTAGATAAGTTGGCGAGATCAAAATCAAAATGGTTACTGCAACAATCAGATTGGCGAGATATCCAAGTGAAGCCAAGCCCGTGAAACTAGCCAATCAAGTTGGACTTGCGTAAAGTACTATCATGGTTCTCTTCTCATTGGTTATAGATTCTGTGACGTCAGGGGAAACCGTTGCATATCTATCCGCTCGTGTTATTTTGAACCACGATCAGATGACCCCTGAACAGGCATCCCACTTTGAAAATTTTCCAACTTTCCCAGTGGCACTTCAAAGCGCTATTTAAGGCTTGGAGATTTCAACGATTTTAAATACGGCAATTGTGTTTTTTTTTTCAAAAAAACGATCAATTATGCCTTGTTGAACACAGCGATCATCTTTTGATCAATTATCCGAGTTCGACAGATGAAGGATAGTGGCCTACCGAGATTGTGGATTATCTTTCAGGGAAATCGGTAGTCGTGTTGGACGAAACCGAACATCTGTAATGTTGATATGTGATCGGTGGATACAGGAAGGTACGACGGACCGACGTGTTCGATCGCATCCACCTCAGTGCACCACTTCACGTGAGGACAGGCATATTGTGCGTACGGCAGTGACGGATCGCTCAGCTACATCATGAACCATAGCACAGCACATTCAGTCTGTAACGCATCATCCAGTGTCTGCGCTTACCATTCGACGCCGTTTACAGCAGAGTGGTCTGTTCGCAAGACGTCCATTGCTTCGTCTATTCTTGACGCAGAACCACAGACGTCTCCGCCGCCAATGGTGCGATGAAAGAAGGATGTGGACGGCAGAATGGAATGAAATTGTCTTTACTGACGAGTCACGCTTCTGTCTGCAACACCACGATGGTCGGATTCGAATCTGGAGACACCGTGGAGAGAGGATGCTGAACAGCTGCGTCCTGCACCGCAACACTGGTCTTGCACCTGGTATTATGGTATGGGGCGGTATTGGATATCACTCTCACATTCCTCTAGTACGCATTACCGGTACTTTAAACAGCCAGCGCTACATATCCGAGGTGTTGAAGCCGGTTGTCCTTCCTTACCTTCAGGGCTTGCCCACAACCATATTTCAACAGGATAATGCGCGACCACACGTGGCACGCATTGTCCAAGGGTTCTTCGTCAATCGCCAGATTGAATTTCTTCTCTGGCAAGCTCGTTCTCCGGACCTTTCGTCGATAGAAAACATGTGGTCCATGGTTGCTCAACGATTGACCCATATTGCATCCTCAGCTGCCACACCAGATCAACTTTGGCAACATGTGGAAGCTGCTTTTTCTGCTGTACCCCAAGAACACATCCAAAGTCTCTTTGAATCAATGCCGAGGCGTGTGGCAGCGGTGATCTCCAACAATGGCGGCTACACTGGCCACTGATTTTGGCAGGAACCACATTTCACAGAAGTCTATAAATTTAATCATTTGATACTTGGTCAATATGTTATCTACAAAATAAATGTTGTTGTGATATCTCTTGTCTTTCTTGGTGTTGCAATTTGGGTGGCCAGCAGTGTACTTCACGTCTGTTGGATATTTCCTTAGAGCTTTCAGACTAATGAGTGGTAAACCACCGGTTTTTAATATTGCATATTTCATGGCTTTAGGTTTGCGAGCTCCTTTCTTTACATCACTGTTCCAGAGCGACGTTAATTCAATACATACTGCCTATCTATGTTACTCTTTCTGGTATGCATGTTCTTATCAGTTCATTTGGATGATGCAATCAAATAATACCCATTAAGTTAGTTGCCTGCTAGTCTTTAGACTGTTGGTATAGATAGTTCTGTATGCTTGTCTTTTGCGATGTGTCTTTATAATTATTAAACGTTATTACGGATTTAAAGTTACTCTTACTCTAGTATTAGAAGACATAACACCAATCTATGGTTTTGTTAAGCAAGAGTGACTTAGTAAATATATAAATCAAAATAGATTTTTCTCTTTAAAAGGAACCCGACTGATCAGCTCAGGAAACGCCCCATGTATCCACAATCCTGAAAGGCAACATGTGCTTGCAATAATTTCTCACATTTAACAACTAACTTCAACAATCAGATCCACTTACTCATACCCGAATCTTTCTGTTATAATGCAAAGACGAAAACAAGATTTTGTAAGTTAGACAGGAAATTTTCAATCAAGTTATTCTTCACTAGAAAAAAAAAGTGGTAAGTAAACGTCTTTGTTGTTTCTTATGCCGACATTGGCAGACTGGAGGAGTGCCAGGCCCGTCGAAGACGGCAAGAGGCGAGGGAGGGGGGGTGCGCCTTCCATGTTATTGAGCCCCATTGGGAGGAAGTCCGTCTTTGCTCGACATACATGACACATCCGTCTTACAGGATGATCCCTTTCATACATTCATTCACTCAAACATATTGTAATTTAGATCCCAATCAGAGGCCGATAACCCCCTGATCAGGTACCCCCAGAGGTATTGATTTGGTATGGGAACATGGGGGACTTTGTGACCACGACCTATTTAACGTGCCCCAGTCGCCATTAGTGAACACGACGGTCTTTAGCCAGGTAAACGTCTTTGCTACATCGTTTTTAAACTTTTTCTGTGTCATACCACACTTCCAAGGGGACAATACTTAACAAAGGAAGCGACGTGGGATGGTAGATGATTTCATTCATGACACAATGGAGAAACATGATGGGCCATTGGCGACATTTCGGAACAATCCTACAAGGCAAACATCCGGAGACAGCACCGCGTAATTTTATATCCGATGATATTCTTAGTAGGTGACAGAAGAATGTCAATGGAAGCGCAATATAGGTTAGCTTTTTCTGTTTGCATGATAACCAACTAAACAGCTCATTTGACACCACTTATATCCAACACTCAGAAAACTGCATGCGTGCTTGCAACTTGCAAAACAGTATACCTATTCAATCTTAAAAGCTAACTTTAAGTATCAGGTGCAGATACTCACATCCGCACCTTTTTGTTATAACCCGTTTTATGAATTTTCGAAGTCCTAAATTAAGTAGAGGTAAATTTAAATTATGATTATCTTCACTAGAAATAAAGTGGTAGTTAAACGTCGTTGCTTAACTTTTTCTGAGTCATACCACACTTCCATAGGGGACACTACTCTACCTAATGAGGCGAATTGGGATGGTAGATGATTGCTTCGATGTCACACTTGAGCAACACAATGGGCCATTTTAAATCACCGGGATTCAATTCCGAAGTGAAAGTTCAGAGGAGAGCACCACGCATTTTTAAACCGTCTGATGGTAAGATTGTAACACGAGCTGTCACCCCACTTTCCAAACTTCCATACCAACCCAATCCACACCAACATGTGTACATTTTAGGCCACGACCGATTAGGAACTGGCAACTCTCCAGTTTCAATTCTGAGCTCTTCCAACTTTGAAATCACGACGCTAAAAAATTTTGAGAGAAGTAGATAGTCTAATTAATGTCGCACTGGATCAACACAATAGTCCCGGGATCAATTCCGAAAGGAACTATTCAAGGGCTCCTCGTAATTTCGAGCAACGATGAAAAGACAAAACCTGAACCGGCACCCATTGTCGAAATTAATCTATGGGAGATTTAACGCGAACCAGATATCTGCACCGTGGTCATGGGTTGGATCTAGTTTCGAATCTGCAATATTTCATTCCGGATCCGCGATTGAACAATCTGGGCTACCACCGCTCCTAGGAATGTAGGTTGGTATTTCAATTAGAGTCACACATTCGCAACACAATGGGCACAATTTGAACCAGGGATAGATGACAAAGCAAGACTTGAGTTGGCCACCAACTCTCTAAACCTCCACGCCAACATGAAGCACATTTGAGGACACGACGAATTTAACGTGCCAGTCCCCCTTTGTACACGACAGTCTTGAGTTGGATTTGAACTTCCAGCCCTCTGGTTGCTAATTCGATGCTCTTCTGACAGGGGTACCGAAAGATCCGAGGACAACACCACGTAATTTTGAACCATGGTCGGATGTCGAGATCAACAACTGAGTTACACTCGACATCAATAATGTAACTGGAGTCAATAAACTTTAATTAGAGTTCATGTTATATCCAATTGCATGTCGGAACTAATTGTTTATGTAGGGAGCCAAGCTTCGGAGGGATCTAATATCTATCATGTACAAAGAGGATTGATGGAAGTTGACCATGTCGTAGCTTCTAATGTTCTCAAGTTGGCGTGGTGTGGAAGTCTGTAGAGTAGGGTGCCAACTCAGGTATGACCTCGTCATCTGATTGTGGTTCGAAATTACGTTGTGTCGTTCTCGGCTCTTTCATTTGGAGTTGAGCCCGGATCGAAGCCAAAAACCAGTTGCACTGCTCCAGTGCAACGCTAATTAAAATGCATACATAACATTAGGTGTAATAACGTGCTATGACAGATCACTTAAAGTAGCTGTAGTCAATAGACTAGGAATCAGGTACATCTTCCCAATACCTTGAGCAAAGAGAGCTGGTTGTTTCACTGGTATCCCCAATAACGATTATCGATATCAAAAGGGTAGCTAGGTATGTTCAATTAACGTCGTAGTAGAGCAACAAAATAGACCATTGACGACGGTCGAGGTAATGGTAATGGTAATTTTAATTAACGTCGTACTATAGCAACACAACGGGCTATTGACGACGGTCCGGGATCCATCCCCTCAAGGAAAGATCAGAGGACAACACCACGTAATTTTGAAATAAGGTCAGATGACGAGGCAACATCTCAACTGGCACCCCACTCTCCAAACTTAAACACCAATAAAACGTGAGGAACAACCAAGGAACTTTTCGATCCGGAGACTAACACCTTACCACCAGACCGATTAGTCGGCGATATAAAAAGAATTTAGCTATTAAAATTTGATACAAATTAGAAAACATAATGAGTGTTTACTGTATATGCGCACCTGATTGGTAAAGTTAGTATTGGAAACAAAATTACAGCTTCATCCACCACGACTCTCTACTAAAGACGTGGTTTCAAAGGACAAGGCAATTGCGGTAGTAAACTGTCTCGATACTCCACGTCAGGATTGGAAACAAAATTACAGCTTCATCCACCGAAACTCTCTACTAAAGACGTGGTTTCAAAGGACAAGGCAATTGCGGTATTAAACTGTCTCGATACTCCACGTCAGGATTGGAAACAAAATTACAGCTTCAACCACCACGACTCTCTACTAAAGACGTGGTTTCAAAGGACAAGGCAATTGCGGTAGTAAACTGTCTCGATACTCCACGTCAGGATTGGAAACAAAATTACAGCTTCATCCACCGAAACTCTCTACTAAAGACGTGGTTTCAAAGGACAAGGCAATTGCGGTATTAAACTGTCTCGATACTCCACGTCAGGATTGGAAACAAAATTACAGCTTCAACCACCACGACTCTCTACTAAAGACGTGATTTCAAAGGACAAGGCAATTGCGGTATTAAACTGTCTCGATACTCCACGTCAGGATTGGAAACAAAATTACAGCTTCAACCACCACGACTCTCTACTAAAGACGTGGTTTCAAAGGACAAGGCAATTGCGGTATTAAACTGTCTCGATACTCCACGTCAGGATTGGAAACAAAATTACAGCTTCAACCACCACGACTCTCTACTAAAGACGTGATTTCAAAGGACAAGGCAATTGCGGTATTAAACTGTCTCGATACTCCACGTCAGGATTGGAAACAAAATTACAGCTTCAACCACCACGACTCTCTACTAAAGACGTGGTTTCAAAGGACAAGGCAATTGCGGTATTAAACTGTCTCGATACTCCACGTCAGGATTGGAAACAAAATTACAGCTTCAACCACCACGACTCTCTACTAAAGACGTGGTTTCAAAGGACAAGGCAATTGCGGTATTAAACTGTCTCGATAATCCACATCAGGATTGGAAACAAAATTACAGCTTCATCCACAACGACTCTCTACTAAAGACGTGGTTTCAAAGAACAAGGCAATTGCGGTATTAAACTGTCTCGATAATCCACGTCAGGATTGGAAACAAAATTACAACTTCAAACAACACGACTGTCTACTAAAGACGTGGTTTCAAAGGACAAGGCAATTGCGGTATTAAACTGTCTCGATACTCCAGTCGATCTGAACATGAACGAGTGGCGTGGTTCAATATGACGTGGTGTTGTCCTCGGGTCTTACCGTCAGGAAATTTTTCCCTTGGGACATCAATGCAAGTATCTACTATCCCAAGTCGCTTCGTTTGTTGCAATAGTGTCCCCAATGCTAGTGTGGTATGGCGCAGAAGTTAAACAACAACGAAGCAAAGACGTGTAACTACCACTTTATTTTTCTAGTGAAGAAAAACATGATTGGAAATTTACCTGCACTTTATTTGTAAAAATACTTTTATACTTGTCGAATTAAAAAAAGGTGCGGGCATGAGCATTCGCACCTGATTGTCGAAAATTAGCTTTTTTTTTATAAGTGGTTGTGTATTGCTAGCAGATAGTCTTTCAGGTTGTTAGATGCATGAAGCGTCTCCTAACTATTAAGTCGGTTTTCTTATAAACAGGAAGCTAACCAGAGTCGCGCTTCCCAAGTCAACCCGTGTGTCACCTGCAGATCACCGGTTAGGAAGTAGCTCCACTTTTTTAAAGTGTAACCCTCAAAAAAACGAAAATGGTCGAACGTTGCACGCGATTTGGTCCACAACACTAACCAGTGTAACAGTCGAAGGTACAGTCAAAGACCTTAGTCCACTGGGGATTGTGCACTTTAAATCTGTCGTCGCTTCGAACGTCGTCACATTGACGTGGTACGGAAGTTTTCAGAGTGGGATACCTGCTCAGGATTCATCTGATCGTGGTTCAAAATTGCGTGGTGTTGTCCTCTGTTCTTTAACTTTTTATTGAGTCCTGGCCTTCGCCAATAGCCATTGTGTTGTTCTAGCGCAACATTAATGCAAATATCTGCTATCTCAAGTCTTAAATATAAAATTATGTCAGAATTTAGTCTAAACTTTTAAATTCTGAAATAAAAAAGTACTGCATTGTACTATTATAAACTATATATAATCTTAAATACGTATCTTACGTAATTGCAAAAGCTTTAGGCATATGAATGCTAGAAGACAAACCGGTATAGTGGTGAAGGTGTTAGCCTCTAGATCGGAAGGTTCCTGGTTCGAATCCGGGTCCGGGCATGGATGTTTATAAGCGTGTGGTGTAGAGGCGGCTGGTGCACCTTAAATCTGTCGTGTCCGAATGTCCTCACGTTGGGTTGGTGTGGAAGTTTGGAGAGTGGGGTGCCAGCTCAGGTGTTGCTTCGTCATCTGACCGTGGTTCAAAATTACGAGGTGTTGTCCTCGGATCTTTCCCTTATGGGACCTATCCCGGACCGTCGTCAATAGCCCGTTGTGTTGCTCTAGTACGACGTTAACTAAAATTACCATTACCGCCAATTTTTCGTAAATAAGTATTTGATTCGGTAGGCGAATTAATATTTTTCATAGCCAGCTCATAATATTTCAGATGGACAAAACTTATTTTACGTTAGTAGAGTGAACTGTCATTGCAAATTTACCATAACAGATATTATTAGCTGTTAGCATTGAGAGTTTTGTTTACAGTAAGTGGCAGAAATGTTTATTAACTAAACTTTAAAGTTGTAATTGAATTAAAAATTGATATAAACAGTTACTAACTGTTTAAATACAATGCTCGTTAGATGTTAATATTTTTGATAATGCTATTAATTACGAACAATTGAGTTTGATAAGTTCCTAACTTATTTTGTGAAAACACTAATTGGCACGGGTGTTTGGATAACAGCAAGTCTCTGATTTTTTTTATGTTTGAAAAGAAATATTTCAAGAACATCCAGTCATAACAGCACACATCCCCTTTGTACAGTTCCCACGAACACATTTTTAATGTTCTTTGTAGACTTCCATTCGTAAAGCATAAAGCAACAAATGAATGGTTGCTTGATTACTTACAAATAATATCGATCGTAGAATAGAGACACTTTCAATGAGTGGTTGGAAGTGGTATGGAAGTTTGGAAAATGGGGTGCCAGCTCATGTGTTGCCTTTTCATCTGACCCTGGTTCAAACTTACGTGGTGTTGTCCTCGGTAATTGGTAATTATTAGTTAACGTCGTACTAGAGCGATACAACGAGCTATTGACGACGGTCCGGGATCAATCCTTTAAGGAAAAGATCCGAGGACAACCCAACGTGAGGACTTTCGGCCACGATAGATTTAAGGTGCACAAGCCGCCTCTACACCATACACTTACATACATCCATGCCCGGAGCCGGATTCGAACCAGGAACCTTCATATCTAGAGGCTAACACCTTAAACACTCGTTGTGTTGCTCTAGTACGACGTTAACTAAAATTACCATTACCTTAACCACTATACCGGATGGTCGGCTGTGTTGTCCTCGGATTTTCACCGTTGGTATTTATCCCGAACCGTCGTCAATATCCCGTTGTGTTGTTCCAGTACGATTAATCAAAATATATATCCAACCTAATGGAAATGAAAGACTGCAAGTTTTAGATAGGTATTTTTAATTAACTTCTCACTATAGCAACACAACGGGCTATTGACGATGGTCCGGTATTAAACCCGATTGGGTAATTGGTAATTTTTTAGTTAACGTCGTACTAGAGCAACACAACGGGCTATTGACGACGGTCCGGGATCAGTCCCTTAAGGGAAAGATCCGAGGTAATTGGTAATTTTTTTTAGTTAACGTCGTACTAGAGCAACACAACGGGCTATTGACGACGGTCCGGGATCAGTCCCTTAAGGGAAAGATGGTAATGGTAATTTTTAGTTAACGTCGTACTAGAGCAACACAGCGGGCTATTGACGACGGTCCGGGATCAGTCCCTTAAGGGAAAGATCCGAGGACAACACCTCGTCATTTTGAACCACGGTCAGATGACGAAGCAACACCTGAGCTGGCACCCCACTCTCCAAACTTCCACGCCAACCCAACGTGAGGACTTTCGGCCACGACAGATTTAAGGTGCACCAGCCGCCTCTACACCATACGTTTACAAACATCCACGCCCGAGCCCGGATTCGAACCAGGAACCTTCCGATCTAGAGGCTAACACCTTAACCACTATACCGGTTGGTCGGCTAAACCCGATTGGGATGATACGAGGCCATCACTAAGTACTTTGAACCACAGTCAGATGACGAGGCAACACCTGAGTTGAATCCCCACTCTCCAAACCATGCCAACGTTAGGAAATTTGAGGCCATGACAGACTTAACGTGCACTAGCCCTCTTCGTACACGATGGCCTTTTGTTGGATTCGAACTCGCAACCCACCTGCTGCTAATCCGCTACTCTTACAACTGGGCAAACGTGGCCTCGTACACTTATAGTAGTGTGGTAAAATGAGAAAAGTTGAAGAACAACGTAGCAAAGACGAGTTTAACTACCACTTTTATACATAAGTCAAGGAAAACATAATAAAAATTTCCGCCCGCTTTTAAAGAGAAATACCGTTTACATTCTTCACACATTCTATTGAGAGGTGCTGGTGTGAGTATGGGCACCTGATAGTTGAAGTTTGAGTTTTCGAATAGTTGAAAACACGTTTTCTTCTTTATCTGGTGACAAGGAAACGACAAAAGATCTCCTTTTACTTCAAAACGATTTGCGTGTTTCTAGTTGCTCATTAAGTTTTCTTTGAATAAATTACGCCCCGTTTCGATCTTCAGAATAATTTTAGGATTGTTTTGAACAAGACAATTAATTTACGTTGCTTGTAATATGCAGGGTAAAATACGGAAAAAAAATTTACGAATATGAGCATGAAAGATGCATGAGAGACATATTACAATACAGAACAAAACTTTCAAATTTTCATGTTTGTAGTCATCTACGCTCATATCCAACACATTACCTTCACATACCCAAAAATAATTATATTCCATGAAATACCCAATCGATGAATCCATTTTTGCAGGGAATGTGTGAAAGATAAGCCGAATTAGAATTATCCAATTAAAAGTGTTCAAAGGGTTCTGATATGCAAATCAGTGTTACATCATTCGACGGTGAATCAAGCGTTTATAAACAAAGTGAATATCTTAGCAAATTTCTGCAATACAGCGTTTGATTACAGTGTGTAAGGACTCGAAACGGTTTGTTATGGCTCCGAAGTATCATTTAGAAGAATCTGTGAAGTGGTGCATTATCGGCCTATTGAAAACATAGCAGACAATCATGGAAGCAGAGAGATGTGTGAATATTTCAATACAGATAGTCTCTGCGCTATGGAAAGAATTTAAGAGCTCTGGAACTGTTGTAAGGAGGCCTGGACTAGGTCGTAAACGTATAACAACTGCATCTCAAGATCAATTTCTGGCTATAACTGCACGTCGTAATAGGAATTATACTGCTAAACAGTTAAGTTCAGAGCCTGCAGCCGCCAGGGAAACTATTGTATCACGGCAAACTGTATACAGAGGGCTCAATGAAAAATCAGGGCCTTATCCATACTCTAATATTATGGGGGAAAACACACTTGAATCCGTTTTGTAGACACCAATCTTCTCTATATGAATTCTATGCAATTCTTACCTTCACCAATGTAATCTCGGGATTATTTCCATAGTAAGAGCTGTTTGGTTACATACTCAAATAAGTCATGTACGTAAACAAATTTTTGGAACAAGTATCCAGAACGTAATCCGTCACGTGACATCTGTTTCATCAGTTGTGGTTGCTTTCACATATTACAACATAAACTCAAGAAACACAGAGCAATCTTGGTTCATTTCAATCCCTTTTTTCTCGTTCCCAGTGTCTCATGAAACAACTCGTCTTCAAACAAGAAAAAACTGAAAGAATTTCCGAACGATGAGTTCGAATAACTCGTACAACTGGTTCGATTTACTCGCGTTTACGAACGTGACCGTTCAGTGTTGTGGGGAATTTCGGTAATTGTTTAATTAACGCCGTACTAGAGAAACACAGAACGTCCTATTGACAACGGTCCAGGATCAATCCTCTAAGGCAGCGATTCACAAAATTTTCTCTCTCGTACCCCTTGACTAGACATTCCATTTACGAGTAACCCCTCTCTGCATTACACCCATCCAGTACCGCGGGTAAAAAGCGGCCTTGAGCAATAATTTTTGCTCCACCCGTTCCTGTTGTGTGTTAGATAAGCTTAAAACATTAGAATAAAGTTTTATTATTTATGAGGGGGATGAAAATTTTAAGCAGCGCGCTTCAATTTTTATAATATGGAAGATCAAAACAATAATAAAAATTGATTTAAAATAATATTTACTAATTTTAACTGCAACTCTCTGAAGAGTTCCAGTATTCAACCGCTTACCGCTTTTGCGACACAAAACACTCTAAATATATCGTCACTTAAATCACTAAATGCTTCAAATTAATCTGTATGAAACTGCAACACACGAATGATACAATCAAACACATGAGAAACAAAACACGATTCTACATGGTCGATGCACAGTTCAACACGGACTAAATTGTTGATGACTCGAGTCTTTCGCTCGGTTTTCCATACCGGAAGTACCGTCATCAAACAGTACTCGTGTACGCAAAAGAATCATCATAATAATTTTGTTTTGGAAGAAATATCCAAACTTCACATAAATCGAAACTCTATAACCTATTTTTTGTTTTTATTTAAACTCCTTTTTATGATGTTTTCGTCATCACCAATATTATTTTCGCGTACCCCTAAACGGACCACCACGAACTTCCAGGGTTATGCGTACGATAGATTGGGAATGGCTGCTCTAAGGGAAAAATGTGATAGCCAACACCACAAGATTTTGAACCACTTGTTGTGGGGAAAGAGCAACTCTAGACTACCCAAAAATTTTGTATTCTCATGGGGTTTAAATGTCAGGGTGGGGATTATGTAGCATAAAAAGCTAAGAACGAGGAATACCACTTTTAATACGTAATAAAAAGGAAAACAGATAACACAAATTCCGTCCTTTTAGAAGAATTATAGGTACATCGAAAGTAGTTATTAACATAGCACTGGTGCTAAAAAATTGGCCATTCCCGACTGTCAGGGATCAATCCTGCTCCAAACACAATCAGATGACAAGGTCCCAAATGAGCTGAGGCCCCACTCTCCAAACATCTACTCCATGCAAACGTAAATACATATAGCCACGACGAATTTAAAGTGCACCAGCCCCTGTGTACAAGCTGGTGTTCGGCTTATTGGAGTATCGATTTCGCAACCCTATGCTTGGTAATGCGTTGTACTTTCAACAAGATTACCGCAACCAAGAAAGCTATAGAGTACGATATTACATCGGACTACCGTCAAAAGTCTACTGGGTTTCTCCAGTACGACATAAATACAATAATCTACCATACTCCAAATCGAGTCGTCTGTTACCGTTGGATATCCCCTATGAAAGTGTGGTATGACGCGGATGTTAAAACGACGCAGAAAAGACGAGTTTAATCACCACTTCTTCTAACTATTTAAGGAAAACATAGTTGAAATTTACCTGGTCTCTTGATTGAATTTTTTTTGTTCGTTCTCGTTCGCCTTATTTTAAAAGGAGCAGGTGTGAGCAATTGTACTTTATAATCGTGTATTTTTTAGACGTTTACGTGCTGCAAGCACATGCCCTATCTCGGGACTGTGGATACATAAGGCGCCTCCTGAGCAGTTAGGTCGCTTCCGCATAAAGAGAAAAAGCTAAAATTGATTTAGATACTAATAAGGGCCGGGTGACCTGGTCGGTAGAGCGTCGATCTCGTGACTGACTGATCATGAGTTTGAGCCCGACCGACTGAAAACTCCTGTGTACGCTAAAGGTGACTGATGCACGAAAATTCTGTCGTGGTCACAAAGTCCTCCAAGTTCCCATAATAAATCAATACCTCTGGGGGTGCCGAACCAGGGGTTAGTTGGTCTCTGGTTTGGATCAAAATTACAACCGTGTGCCTGAGGATGATTGAATGTCGTGAAAATGTGACCTCTCCGGAAAAAAGAGACGTGTCGATGTGCTGCCATCTGTTGGCTAAAAATTCTAGCCTAGTCGGACTTCCTCCCAATGGGGCTCACTTGCATGGCAGCCGCATCCCCCTCGCCTTTTGCCGTCTACGACGGGCCTGGCACTCCGATGGTCTGCCAGTGTAGGCATAAGAAACAACAACAACAGATACTAATTCACACTTGCTTAAGAAAACCATAGGTTGGAGTCATGTTTTGTAAAACTAAAATAAGAGTAACTCCAAATCCAAATAAAAAACATTTAATAATTATAAAGACTCATCGCAACAGACAAGCATAGAGAACGATACCAACAGCCTAAAGACTAAGAGGAAACTAACTCACTGCGTATTATAAAAATGATTGCAGCATCCAAATGAACTGATAAGAACATGCATACAAGAAACAGTAGACAGTAGGTATGCGACATCGATTCAATGTTTTGAAAACATCGATGTTTTATAAAAAAACATCCATGTATTTACCATCAATGTAATAGAGCTGATGTTTTTTAACATCCATGTGTATACTTGTCGTTGTTTTATTTTTAAATGAAAAAAGTACCATTATAAAAATTTAAAAAAATGACCAAGTAGCATAATTTTTATAATTAGTAAATTGAACATACTTTTAGACCAAAGTGGCCAAGCGTGAAGGGTCTGAAAAGCAGGGATGTGACATCGATGTCGATGTTTTCAAAACACCGATGTTTTATAACAACATTGAAGTATTTACCATCGATTTACTGGAGCCGATGTTTGTTTAACATCGATGTTTTTACGTTGTCGAGATATTTTACTTTTGAATGAAAAAAGCACCATTGTAAAAATTAAGAAAAATAACCGTGCAACTAAGTATTTGTCACTGATGGCGACATATCAGAAAGAGCTTTTTCCCTAAGGTGTGGGATAGTTAGTGAAAAAGAAGTCGGTTATTTACGGATTTGTTATTTACAGTATGTTAAAAAAGAAGTTAACAAACTTCTTTTTTAACAAACTGTAAATAACAAATATTGGGGCATATAATAATCATAGGCCCCAATATTTTTATTTACAGTAAATAAAAAATAAGTTTGTTGTGTTTCCCCTCCCCCATAAGTTGATAAATAATTAATAAATAACAATAATTATTGTTATGTACCTACCTAATTATACTTATAGTTATTAGTACCTATGTCAAATTGTTTTAAATATTATTATTTTTTATATTATTCAATTTGAAAATAAATTATTTGTTGATTGTTCTTATTAATTGTTTTAACAGTTAAAAAAAGTCTTAGTTATAAATTAATATAACACGGCAAATGACAAATTAAATCTTCCCCACCCCCGGCAAACATTAATGTCTGAGGTTGTTACTAAACCAGTTTTAAGAAACGGGAAAAAAATTTTAAATACATAGATGCTTAAAAACATCGATGTTTTTGGGCGATGCGTTATCAACATCGATGTTTTAATTTTTAATATCGATCTTTCAAAACATCGATGTTTTGCCGTCAATGTCGCATCCCTAGTAGATAGGCAGATTTAATTAACCTCGCACTGGAGCACAGTAATGTAAAGACAGGGGCTCGCAAATCTAAAAGCAGGAGAGAGTGCAATATTAAACAATAGTGATTTATGACTCATTATCTAAACAATCGAAGGAATAACTCAACAGATGTGAAGCAGCTCCACTTCTATATCATGGTCGATGGACTGTCCTGTGCGTTTTGGTGAGCAATGCTACCCAAAATAACAGTAGCAGCCCGGAAGTGGATCTCGTCATCAGACCATGGTTCGAAATAACGAGAATTTGTCCTTGGATCTAACCTTTGTGGATTGATCCTGGAACTACTACGCCAATGACAGAAGTGTTGCTTCAGTCCAACTTAAATTAAAATTGAATTTATACCTATCATAGAATAGCCCGTTGTGTTACTCTAGTGTGACGTTAACTAAATTAAAATTGAATTTATACCTATCTTAGAATAGCCCGTTGTGTTACTCTAGTACGACGTTAACTAAATTAAAATTGAATTTATACCTATCTTAGAATAGCCCGTTGTGTTACTCTAGTACGACGTTAACTAAATTAAAATTGAATTTATACCTATCTTAGAATAGCCCGTTGTGTTACTCTAGTACGACGTTAACTAAATTAAAATTGAATTTATACCTATCTTAGAATAGCCCGTTGTGTTATTCTAGTACGACGTTAACTAAGTTAAAATTGAATTTACGCCTATCTTAGAATAGCCCGTTGTGTTACTCTAGTACGACGTTAGCTAAATTAAAATTGAATTTATACCTATCTTAGAATAGCCCGTTGTGTTACTCTAGTACGACGTTAACTAAATTAAAATTGAATTTATACCTATCTTAGAATAGCCCGTTGTGTTACTCTAGTACGACGTTAACTAAATTAAAATTGAATTTATACCTATCTTAGAATAGCCCGTTGTGTTACTCTAGTACGACGTTAACTAAATTAAAATTGAATTTATACCTATCTTAGAATAGCCCGTTGTGTTATTCTAGTACGACGTTAACTAAGTTAAAATTGAATTTACGCCTATCTTAGAATAGCCCGTTGTGTTACTCTAGTACGACGTTAGCTAAATTAAAATTGAATTTATACCTATCTTAGAATAGCCCGTTGTGTTACTCTAGTACGACGTTAACTAAATTAAAATTGAATTTATACCTATCTTAGAATAGCCCGTTGTGTTACTCTAGTACGACGTTAACTAAGTTAAAATTGAATTTATGCCTATCTTAGAATAGCCCGTTGTGTTACTCTAGTACGACGTTAGCTAAATTAAAATTGAATTTATACCTATCTTAGAATAGCCCGTTCTGTTACTCTAACACGACGTTAACTAAATTAAAATTGAATTTATGCCTATCTTAGAATAGCCCGTTGTGTTACTCTAGTACGACGTTAACTAAAAACATTACCTATCTTAGAAAGTGGAGCGGTGTTAGCGCAGTTGGTTCAATCACAGATAAGAAATGAAATGTTGCATATTCGAAACTATGTAGATCCAATCCAGGACCACGGTGCAAGGATGGGGTTCAAGTTAAATCTTACATAGATCAATTTCGAGAATGGGTGCCGGTTTTGTCTTTTCGTCGTGGTTCGAAATTACGAGGTGTCCTTGGATTGTTCCTTTCCGAATTGATACCGGACCGTCTCATTGTGTTGTTACTGTGCAACCATTAATTAAACTATCTACTTACCTCAAAATTTTCTAGCGTCGCGATTTCAAAGTTGGAAGAGCGCAGGATTGCAACTGCAGAGTTGCCAGTTCGAAACCTGTGCCTCATTTTACAACCTCACCATCACACGGTTAAAAAATACGTGGTGTTTCTTTAACTTTCCCTTCGAGATTGACCCATCGTGTTGTTCCAGAGTGACATGAATGAAATTATCTACCATCCCAAGTCGCCTTATTTGTTAGAGTAATATCCCCTATGGAAGTGTGGTATGATACAGAAAAAGTTAAGCAACGACGTAGAAAAGACGCTTAACTACCACTTTATTTCTAGTGAAGAAAATCATGATTGAAATTTATCTTTCCTTTCTTCAGAAAAATCTCTGTTACAAATTTTGCATTCTGAAAAAAAGGTGCGGCTGTGAGTATGCGCACCTGTTGGCTAAAGTTAGTTTTTATAAATGTATATAGGTATGCCGTGTTTCGCAAGTTGTATGTGTTGCAAGAACACTTGCAGTCTTTTCGATTGATGGATACATGAGGTGTCTAACGAACTGTTTAGTTGGTTTTCATGTAAACAGATAAATCTAATCTATGTTGCGCTTCCAAAGTCCCCCCGTCTGTCATCTACTTAAGAATACTATCGGATAATATTACGTGGTGCTGTCTCCGGATCGTTGCATTGGAGGATTGTTAAGGAATGTCACCAACGGCCCATTATGTTGCTCCAGTGTGTCATGAATGAAATCATCTACCATTCCAAGTCGCTTCCTTTGTTAAAGTAGCGTCCCCTTGGAAGTGAGTGGTATGACGCAGAAAAAGTTAAGCAACGATGTGTAACTACCACTTTTGTTGTAGTGAAGAAAAACATAATTGAAATTTTCCTGTCCATGAATTAGAAAATCTCTTTTGCATTTTTTGCATTCTGACAAAAAGGTGCGTGTGTGAGTATGTGCACCTGATGGTTAAAGTTAGCTGCTTAAGGATTATTGGTATTGCAAGAAGTCTTTCATGGTTGTTGATGCGTGGTGTGTCTCCTAGCTGTTCAGTCGGTTTTCTTTTCACCAGGAAAAGCGAACCAGAGTCGCGCTTCTCAAGTCAACCGGTGTGTCACCTGCTGAAGAAAATCATCGGTTTGCAAGTACCTACGTGCGGCCATCTGCGTTTTTTTAGTGCAACCCTCCAAGCAAACGATCCGGAGACAGCACCACGTAATTTTATTCGATGATATTCTTAAGAAGATGAAAGATGGAGGGACTTAGAAAAAGCAACATAGGTTAGCTTTTTCTGTTTAGATGAAAACCAACTAAAATGCTCATCAAGAAACTCCATGCACCCCCAACACCCTAAAAGACAACATGTGTGCTTGCAACACATGCAACTTTCAAAACGGCATACCTATTCACTTAAAAAAAATTGATTTTAACCATCAGGCGCACATACTCACACCCGCACCTTTTCGTTATAATGCAAAGAATGTAATAAAGAATTTCTAAATTAATATGAGGTAAATTTCAATTATGATTTTCATCACTAGAAATAAAGTGGTAGTTAAACGGCTTCGCTACGTCGTTGCTTAACTTTTTCTGAGTTATACCACACTTCCATAGGATTGCATCGATGGCACACTTAAGCAACACAATTAGGTAATTGGCGACGGTCCTCACGGCGTTGCCCGTGGTGTTGGTATGCTTCGCAAACCAAATGTGAATTCGCAGCCTATTGGATAGCAGCCACATTTACGCTGTTGCCATTCTAAGTAAAACAATAATAATTAAATTTTATTAAATTCATTTTAAAATGCAGCCGACCAACCAGTATAGTGGTTAAGGTGTTAGCCTCTAGATCGGAAGGTTCCTGGTTCGAACCCGGTTCTGGTCATGGATGTTTGTAAGCGTATGGTGTAGAGGCGGCTGGTGCACCTTAAATCTGTCGTGGCCGAAAGTCCTCGCGTTGGGTTGGCGTGGAAGTTTGGAGAGTGGGGTGCCAGCTCAGGTGTTGCTTCGTCATCTGACCGTGGTTCAAAATTACGAGGTGTTGTCCTCGGATCTTTCCCTTAAGGGACTGATCCCGGACCGTCGTCAATAGCCCCTTGTGTTGCTCTAGTACGACGTTAACTAAAAATTACCATTACCATTACCATCTAGATCGGAAGGTTCCTGGTTCGAATCCGGTTCTGGGCATGGATGTTTGTAAGCGTATGGTGTAGAGGCGGCTGGTGCACCTTAAATCTGTCGTGGCCGAAAGTCCTCGCGTTGGGTTGGCGTGGAAGTTTGGAGAGTGGGGTGCCAGCTCAGGTGTTGCTTCGTCATCTGACCGTGGTTCAAAATTACGAGGTGTTGTCCTCGGATCTTTCCCTTAAGGGACTGATCCCAGACCGTCGTCAATAGCCCGTTGTGTTGCTCCAGTACGACGTTAACTAAAATTGCCAATTTATTTTATCATTTTAAAATGCACAAGTATTGCAAAAAATTTGGACTTCTGGTGTGTCAAGTCTCTATTGATGGAAATAATCACGAGATTACATTGGTGAATGTCAGAACTGGATTGAACTCATATAGGGAAGATTGGTGGTTACAAAACGGATTCACGCGTTTTTAGTAAACCAGATTATTAGAGTATGGATGAGACACCTATGTTTCATTAAGCCTTCTGTATACAGTTTGTAGGGATACAACATTTTCCATGGCGGCTGCAAGCTCTGACCTTAAATGGCGAGCTGTAGACTTCCTGTTACGACGGGCAGTTATTGCCAAATATCGATCTTGAGCATAAAATGTTATACGTTTACGACCGTGTCCAGGCCTCCTTACGACAGTTACAGATCACTTAACTTGTTTCCATTGCGCGGAGACTGCCTGTCTTGAAATATTCACATATATCGCTGCTTCCATGATTGTCTGCTCTGCATCTAAATGGCCGATAATGCGCCAATTGACAGATTCTTCCAAATGATACTTCGAAGTTATAACAAACGGTTTCGAGTCCTTACACACTGAATTCAAAACTTTATGTAGGAATTCATTCACGCCTATATTTGCATATCAGAAACCGTTTGGAAATTTTTGATTGGATAGCTCTAATTAGGGTTTGTTTTTCACACGTTCCCTGCAAAAATGGATAGTTCGATCGAGTATTTCACGTAATATAATTATTTTTGTGTATATAAATATAATTTTGAACACGAGTGTAGATGACTACAGAAATGTAAATTCTCTTTCCGTATATTACCCTGAATATTACACACAACGTAAATTGATTGTTTTGTTCAAAACTATCCTAAGATTATATCGAAGATCGAAACTGGCTTGAACTCGTACAAAGAAAACTGAATGAACTAGAAACGCGCAAATCCTTTCGAATTTAAAGGAGATCTTTTGTCTCACTTTCTCGTCCGCGGACAAAGAAGAAACATGTTTTCAATTATTTGAAAACTCTAACTTTAACAATCAGGTGCCCATACTAACATTAACACCTTTGTTGAATGTGTGAATCATGGAAAAAACTATTTTGGGTTTAAATTTTAATTAGTGTTTCCTTTACTTAAATATTTAAGTGGTAGTTAAACTCCTCTTATCTACGTCGTTCTTCAACTTTTTTGGTCTTGCCACACAATCACAAGTGCACAGTGATGCGGTGGCCCGGTTGGATGACTAACGGATTAGCAACCGGAAAGTTGAGAGTTTGAATCCAACAAAAGGCTGTCATGTGCAAAGGGGACTGGAGTATGTTAAGTCTGTCATGGCCTCAAATGTCATCACGTTGGTGTGGTTTGGAAGTTTAGAGAGTGGAGTGCCATCTCAGATGGGACCTCTTTATCTGACCGTAGTTCAAAATAGTATGTATTGTAAAGACGTACATACAAAGAAAACTTAATGAACAGCTTGAAACACGCAAATCCATTCGAATTTAAAGGAGATCTGTTGTCGCACTTTCTTGTCACCGTACATAGAAGAAACATGTTTTCAATTATTCGAAAAATCTAACTTTAACAATCAGGTGTCCATACTAATATTAACACCTTTGTTGAATGTGTGTATCATGGAAAACAAATATTTTCTAATAAGAACGGGTTTAAATTTTATTATGTTTTCCTTTACTTAAGTTTAAAAGTGGTAGTTAAAGTTGTCTTAGTTACGTCGGTCCTCAACCATTTTTGGTCTTTCCACACCACCATAAGTCCATAGAGCCGCAGTGATCGGGTTAAAAGAATAGCGTCAGAGGGTTGCGAGTTCAAATCCAACCGAATTCCGTCGTGTACAAAGTGGGCTGGCGCCGACCAACCGGTATAGTGGTTAAGGTGTTAGCCTCTAGATCGGAAGGTCCCCGGTTCGAATCCGTGTTCGGGCATGGATGTTTGTAAGCGTATAACAGCTCAGGTGTTGCTTCGTCATCTGAACATGGTTCAAAATTACGAAGTAATTGTTAGAGGCAATGATGGCCCTCCCACTGGGTGCTCCTTCACAAGTGGCCATCACTGCCGGCCTTGTAGTGGCCAATGACTTCGGTCAAATGTGCCCGCCATTAGAAAAAAAAAAGTGGGCTGGAGCACAGAGGCCAGTCATAGCCTCAAATGTCCTCACTTCGGGGTGGTTTGGCAGTCTGAAGAGTGTGGTGCCAATTTAGGTGTGATCTCGTATTGTCACCCGAATAGTTCCCTTGGGGAGTTGGCCCTGGGCCGTCGCCAGTAGCCTGCTGTGTTGCTCAGGCAAGATGTTAATCAAAATAACTATCTGCCATAGTAAGGTAAGTGAATTTCAAACAACGTCGTACTAGAGCAACACTACGGGCAATTGCCGACGGTCCGGGATCAATCACAAAGGAACGTAATGGTAATTATTAGTTAACGTCGTACTAGAGCAACACAACGGGCTATTGACGACGGTCCGGGATCAATCCCGTAAGGGAGATATCCGAGGACAACACCACGTAATTTTGAACCATGGTGATGGTCCGGTATGAATCCCAAAGGTAAAGATTCGAGGATGGTACCACGTAATTTTGAACCATGGTCGTATGACGAGGTCAACTCCTGAGCTGGTACTCCACACTCCAATTTCACATGCTAACCCATGGTGAGTATATTTGAGTCAAGGATATATTTAATGTCCACCGTCCCCATGTGTACACGACGGTTTTTGTCTAGACCTAGATTCGAACTCTCTTCCCTCCGGTTTGTGCCGACCAACCGGTATAGTGGTTAAGGTGTTAGCCTCTAGATAGGAAGGTTCCTGGTTCGAATCCGGGTCCGGGCATGGATGTTTGTAAACGTATGGTGTACAGGCGGCTGGTGCACCTTAAATCTGTCGTGGCCGAAAGTCCTCACGTTGGGTTGGCTTGGAAGTTTGGAGAGTGGGGTGCCAGCTCAGGTGTTGCTTCGTCATCTGACCGTGGTTCAAAATTACGAGGTGTTGTCCTCGAATCTTTCTCTTAAGGGACTGATTCCGGACCGTCGTCAATAGCCCGTTGTGTTGCTCTAGTACGACGGTAACTAAAAATTACCATTACCCATACGTGCATGTTGTTTTTACTAGTTATTCACAGACTAGAGGCAGCTAGACAGCATCCATGAGTCCCCCAAACCCTCAAAAAGTCAAGGGCCCTCAAAGGATCCGTCTCAAAAAACTGGAGAGCAGGAGACAAGAGAGGATGTTCTGGGGATGCACCTTGCCACATTTGGAGCATACCGGAAACTCCTTAATACCGAGGTTATAAAAACATCCCCGCAAGTGACCACTAGCAAATCTAGACAATGCCGTCTGGTTGTCTCTATCACAAGAGAGGCCAATTGATCCACCTGAACTGTAACGCCGATCCCATCCATAGGGTAGGAGGGAATCTCCACAGCTTTAAGTCCTTAATATTTCATAAGGGAGAAACCTAAAGTACATAAGCCGACCAACCGGTATAGTGGTTAAGGTGTTAGCTTCTGGATCGGAAGGTTCCTGGTTCGAATCCGGGTCCGGGCATGGATGTTTGTAAACGTATGATATAGAGGCGGCTGGTGCACCTTAAATCTGTCGTGACCGAAAGTCCTCACGTTGGGTTGGCGTGGAAGTTTGGAGAGTGGGGTGCCAGTTCAGGTGTTGCTTCGTCATCTGACCGTGGTTCAAAATTACGAGGTGTTGTCCTCGGTAATGGTAATGGTAATTTTAGTTAACGTCGTACTAGAGCAACACAACGGGCTATTGACGACGGTCCGGGATCAGTCCCTTAAGGGAAAGATCCGAGGACAACACCTCGTAATTTTGAACCACGGTCAGATGACGAAGCAACACCTGAGCTGGCACCCCACTCTCCAAACTTCCACGCCAACCCAACGTGAGGACTTTCGGCCACGACAGATTTAAGGTGCACCAGCCGCCTCTACACCATACGTTTACAAACATCCATGCCCGGACCCGGATTCGAACCAGGAACCTTCCGATCTAAAGGCTAACACCTTAACCACTATACCGGTTGGGTGTTGTCCTCGGATCTTTCCCTTAAGGGACTGATCCCGGACCGTCATCAATAGCCCGTTGTGTTGCTCTAGTACGACGTTAACTAAAATTGCCATTACCATTTACCTAATGGAGAAACCTTACGAACATAAAAGAGGTTATGTGTATGGTATCAATTGCGCACATGCTTTCAGAAGTCTTACCTCTTCCGAAGATCGGACGTTTCCTCTCAAGAAGAACTCTGGTTGCGATCTTGAGGCAACATTTCCCTGCAACGAAAAACGAATTTAATGGATGGCACGAATCAGTACGTTGATAGAGAACTCAAGTTTAAGCTTACGAGTTGAATGCAATTTTTTAGATCCAAATCGGATCGTAAACAATCAGTTACTGTCTCACAGTGCGGAGCCGTAGTGAATCAGTGGGTATGCACACTGCTCTAGCAACCTATGAGTTATTTGATTGCATTTATCTCTTCTGTGCAAGTAAAAGTGTGGATGTATACAGGGTGATTCAAAACTCAACGTACAAAATTTTAAGGGAGGTAGGAAATACAAAAACTAAACAGAATCACATAGGAATATGTGACCGGGAACTCAAAACTGATTAGCTGGAGGATAAACGAAGATACAGAAATGACAAGTCAATAATGGGTGGATCTATTTAGCGATACTTTACACTAGGTGTGCACATTAAGTTTTACAACAGAATTGCCAAAGTTCTTACCATCCAGTTACGCTTACAAACATCTATGCACTGACCCGGATTCAAAACAGGAACCTTCCGATCAAGAGGCTAACACCTTAACTACCAGATCGGTTGGTCGGCCTAAATATATTTAAGTTACTACATTGAACATTTTTTTTTAATGGCGGGCACATTTGACCGAAGTCATTGGCCACTACAAGGCCGGAACTGATGGCCACTTGTGAAGGAGCACCCAGTGGGAGGGCCATCATTGCTCCTAACAATTACTTCGTAATTTTGAACCATGTTCAGATGACGAAGCAACACCTGAGCTGGTATACGCTTACAAACATCCATGCCCGAACACGGATTCGAACCGGGGACCTTCCGATCTAGAGGCTAACACCTTAACCACTATACCGGTTGGTCGGCACTACATTGAACATAAAACCTCCCGAGTCAAAAATCTCCATCTCTTTTCTCTGCCGACCAACCGGTATAATGGTTCCTGGTTCGAATCCGGGTCCGGGCATGGATGTTTGTAAACGTATGGTGTTGAGGCGGCTGGAGCACCTTAAATCTGACGTGGCAGAATGTCCTCACGTTGGGTTGGCGTGGAAGTTTGGAGAGTGGGGTGCCAGCTCAGGTGTTGCTTCGTCATCTGACCGTGGTTCAAAATGACGAGGTGTTGACCTCGGATCTTTCCCTTAAGGGACTGATCCCGGACCGTCGTCAATAGCCTGTTGTGTTGCTCTAGTACGACGTTAACTAAAATTACCAAATTACCATCTCTTTTCTATTGCTACAGGATTGATCCCTGATCATCACTAATATCCCGTTGTTTTGCTACACTGTGACGTTAATTCAACTACCATCCAGCCTACCTCTTTTTCAATTGAAAAGCCCGACCGGTCACTGGAGAATTTCTCGATTACCCCGTTATTCGATCCGTCACTATTTTTTAAACCACTACATCAGCTGTCACAGGCAAGAAAACTAAATTTACCACAGGGGTACTCACGTTCATATTGTCCGCCTGCTGGGCAAAACTGAGGTAGTATAGACGTATTTTCGCACCCTTTTACCTTTGAAAGCATTGGGGTGAATAACGTTTTGTTACATTTCACTAATTTTACTGGAGCAAAAGACCAGTAACTCAAATGAATTCTTACGGCCATTTTCACAAGTCTCAAGTTAATACGATGATCAGTTCATACACGGTTCAGAGTTAAACCGCAGCTTATCAAGAACCGTATTTTCTCAAACGGCGAGTTAAGTGATCCACGGATTAAAATGATACTGTGATTGGCTACTACCGTCTCCACACGATCGCGTGATATTGTTTACATTTCTTACGACGCCCGGATTTGTATATTGCCGACCAACCGGTATAGTGGTTAAGGTGTTAGCCTCTAGATCGGAAGGTTCCTGGTTCGAATCCGGGTCCGGGCATGGATGTTTGTAAACGTATGGTGTAGAGGCGGCTGGTGCACCTTAAATCTGTCTTGGCCGAAAGTCCTCACGTTGGGTTGGTGTGGAAGTTTGGAGAATGGGGTGCCAGCTCAGGTGTTGCTTCGTCATCTGACCGTGGTTCAAAATTACGAGGTGCTGTCCTCGGATTACTCCCTTAAGGGACTGATACCGGACCGTCGGCATTAGCCCGTTGTGTTGCTCTAGTACGACGTTAACTAAATCTACCAATACCGATTATCTATGTACTTGTCAGTATGGGTGTGTTGGTGTAAAGTGAAGTAACTCGCATTGTCAATTTTCTTTCATTCGTAATAAATCAACAAAATAATTTTTATTTCACGGCGAATTACGTCTGCCGTGGTAATATTCTACCATTCGCTCTCATTGGGCTCTACTCTAACGAGCCAGAATATAGTTCGAACCAGAACACATCTTGGCATATTCAATTTCATAGAAAATGTAATCACGTTCTTGTTACGATTCATATTAAAAGAGATCAGTTGAATGCGCATCGTCGCAAGAATACAGTACAGCACAGAATGATGTGTGTCGTCCATTTTGTTTTGTTTACAGCATATCTAGCTTACTTTGCAAAACGATAGTATTACGCATGCGTAACGCTAAACCGAGAGTTAATCCGCCGATTTCGGAGGATCAAAATGTAACACCGAAACGATGGTTTAAACCTCGAATCAGGCATTGTGAATACGGTTTTTTCGATAACCCGGGGATTATCGTTAATCCGAGGTTTCACTCGGACTTGTGAATACGGCCGTTAATGTACTGAAAATAAACTCTTAAGCTTTGGTTTCCTAAGAAAGTGGAGCCGTTATCTAACAGCCGTGATACGTCATGATTCCGCGGGCATAACTAGACGGCCGTCTAAACAAAAATCCCAACGTGTCAACTTAGACGGACAGAATACGTTGGAGAATGGGCAACACAGACGGCTGTCGTGGTTTGTTTTATTCGAGAAACAAAACAAAGTGTTTTTTTTATTCTCTAGTTTAAAGATTCTAACTTCGGGATCGTTGAAGGTAGAGTGAAAATTTCAACAGATTTCAAATCAGCGTAAATTTCTACGCCAGATCGATATCAAAAACAGTTTTATTATTCAATTATTTACCATTTGATTATTTAATTATTTATTAAATAATTAAATTATTTATTTAAAGAAAATCACATTTAAGGTATCGATTTGGGGTCAAATTTTCCGCAGCTTTCAAATCCGTTGAAATTTTCATTCTGTGTTTAACGATCCCGATTTTACAAAACCGAATTGATCAATGGCAGTCAAAAATGTTTATTTATTTCGCTCCTCTCCGTTCGAATCGTTTGGAGCAGGAAATGAAATCTGGCCGCTACAAGAGAAAAAACGTTCCCCATCTGTTTGAGACCGCTATGACGCCAGTCATGGAAATGGCGGCTCCGATCATTTTTGTTACGCTCACAAACAACGCTCTCTAGGAAACCAACACCATGTGTCAGTATAAGCAACGTTTTAGTGACGTCCCCCACCGATACATCACGGCCGCTAGATCACGGCTACCGTTTCTTAGGAAACCGAAGCTTTACAGTCAAATGTGACGTTTCGTGTATTCTTTATTGCTAATCGAGCAGCGTTATCACGGTTGGAAAAATAATGGTTTAGCAGTCGGAGGGTTGCGAGTTCGAAGCACGGTCCAGCCGAAGAGCGACGTGCACACGGTGTACGGTTCACCGTCAGGCATGAGAATGCAAAATTTCAAAAAAGAGGAAAACCAAAATGTGAAATTAAATACACGGGAGTTAGGTCTGTGTGCACAGGATTTCGCAACAGTAAAAATTAAAATTAACAACTCGCGCACGCTCGAGGAACAATTTGTACACTATGGAGTTGGTGAGCAGTGGGCGGACCCCCTAGTAGACCTGGGCGATATTCAAACTTTTGCATCGCGATACGTCGGCATTCTAACATCACAATATCGTGATGTTAACCATGCATTTTATCCATAGTAAAAGCAAAACCTTGTTCCTATATCACCATATATATAATTATTATTAAGTTATTTTTTCTCTTGGTTATTAAAAATCGTG
The DNA here is from genome assembly GCA_947359465.1 of Metellina segmentata. NCBI lineage: Eukaryota > Metazoa > Arthropoda > Arachnida > Araneae > Tetragnathidae > Metellina > Metellina segmentata. Next base: position 108,616,048 of record OX375880.1, read on the forward strand.
GTAGGAAAAAAAAACAAGCATAGATCTACGTTGCACATTTAAGTAGCACGTATGATTAAAAACAAGATTTTACATATCTATCGGTTAGGGTGTGTGCATCAAACGCCCCATCTTTTTAAAAATTTCATGGAAATGGTCTGTCATTGTGTTATTTTTGTTCGAAATGCAGAAAAAATATTATACGTAATAGTTTTGAAAAAGTGAATAACATATATGTGGTCCACCGGTCTCGGGAATGTACAATAAAAGTGGAAATTCTGATAAACAAAGCATCATGAGTAAAACAAATTTTTTCAACATATATTCTCTTGAAATAATGCAATTAAGATTGTTTTGTGATATAATAAAATAATATATTATCCTATGCTATTAATTTTCTAATTTCAATTTAAATTCACACAAGTACACTCAATTTAAGATTCAGACAATTTTGGTCGTTTTCGCAGATTTCTCCGTTTTTATCGATCTTGTTCGACAACCTGCAGAACATTTTGGGAATGATTTTCACATTTTGCTGACTGCATGAAATCAGTACTTTGCTTGATCCCTCTTTCTGCAGTCATTGACAACATTCAGTGCTTGTAACTTTGTGAATGATGTGGTATAGGATGCAGAACTTGACCGTTCTGAAACATCTTCTATTTAAAAATGCGAGTCTAGTTCAAGCAGATAAAACAAAAACCAATAATCTGCTCCAAGTAAATCAGAAAGAGTTGTATTTAGAGTGATATTTTTTGGAAATTTATGCCATATCTACCTTGCAATTTAAAAGAAGTATTGGTGGAATTTGGTTTTGTAGCTAGCATAGCATTAGCGATGGCTTTTTGTTCTTGTGGTGGAACTTTGTTGTTCCAAAGGGCAAGTAGCATCATCTCTTCTGTAAGATACCAGTAGTGGTTTTCAAAGGCACTGATTGCACTTTTAGATATAATGGGATGGACAGCCTTGTACATTAAGAGAATGGAGCATTTGTAGGTCGTTACAAGGGGCATTTATGGCAGAATCACAGGTTATCCACCAGGTGCAGTAGATGAGAGTCACAAAGTTAGCAAAGCCACACAGTTTGGCAACCTGTTGTTTAACAGTTATTGTACCAGCAGGTAGTTGATGTATTTGCTTCTCAAGAAGACAAATTTTAACTGTGTATAACAATTTGACCATCCAACATGCTTTGTGCAAGGCTCCTGTACTATTGGGAAAGTCTAGGTACAATGGGCAAAGCTTTATGAACTCCACATAGTCATCTCTGTTTTTTCCTGAACCGATAGCAGATGTTGCTGTCTGGATTGCATTGTCTCCAAGACCATCAACTATGCTTCTCGCTTGTACATTCACTGACTTTGAGTCAAAAGGTTCCAATTCACTATCAAAATATTCAAGATGATCAAAATTGTCACGAAATCAAACAATGTTATATCTGGTGACTTGGAAGCCTCGATCTTTAAGTCATCAAACATGTGGGATAAAATGACTTCTCCAACATTATGGCGGCAAGCTGACCAAAGAAGCGCACGTCCCAATTTCTTTAGCACACTGACGCAGGCAGCAGTAACATGACCTGTGTTGGAAGAAGTTGTGTCAAATGTCATGTTCACAATTGTATGTGTGCATTGCCAAGAGGTGAGCTACTCATATATTAAATCAGCAATGATTGGGCAACATTTACGATCAGTTCCTTGGGAATATACTGGCGTATCAAGAATCTTTTGCTTTTGAACGTTTCCAACGACAATGGTGAGATATTCTTCAGTTTTGTACTTATTGGACAGTGATGTTGAAAGTTTTGAATTAAAATGCAGTTGTATATTTATGAAAGCACCACTGTTCCTCACAGGTAGTTGAAATCTTCATTGCAACTTGCCTTCTTGATCTATCTGCTGTTGCGTAAGATGCTGCAATTGTAGATGTCTTTCCTCCTATAAAGTCATTAATGCTTTTGTATATGCTGCTTGTTGTGCTGGACTCGTGTTTAAATGTGTTGCTAGTGAAACAAGATAAGCTTTCATCACATAATGTCGATCCTGTTCTTTTATTGTGATGATGACTTTGAGTACTTGTTGATCGTCCTTCAAAAGGGAAATTTTCCACATCATTTGTATCACTTTGTTCATCACAATCATCGATAGAGCTGAGAATATCACGTAATATTAAGTTGGAACTCATTTCTCTATTCACTTTTTCCCTTCTTATTTGTTGTAGCTGTAGACGCTGTTCTTTTCGTTTGAGTTTTTCCGCAAGACATTTGTCATGTGATCCAAATGTTGCCAAATGGTCACTTTGCATTGACTGAAGGAAGGCAAGGTCTTCTTTGTTCTGTATTTGCTTTTTTACATTCACAGGCCATTAGGAAAATGTTAATGCTAATTTATATTCCATCTGTTTTAACTTGTCTATAGTATTTGGTGCAGATCTTTGATTAAGGGGTATCCCTCTTAATTTTGCACTGTCATCACGAAGTTTTATAAGTTTTTCACAAGTTTTTCGTTCACTGATTATTTGGATATTTGCTTTTTCATGAAACAGCTTTGCTTGGGAAAGGACTAGTTTTGCAGACTCCCATTTAGTCCTATTTTCTTGGACACCTTCTTCAATATGATACATTATACGCCTCAAAACTTGAAAATTAGTTGGAAGTTTGGAGCCATTTATTTGTGAATCATCACAAGTTATCATCCAAGACCAAAAATATTTGAAGTCAGTCTGGTTTCCATAGGGAAATCAGAACAAAAAGTTCAGTTAAAGTTAAGCCAATGTACACTGTCTAAATCAGAATCAAACTAGCAATAAAAAAAAGTTGAAAAACAGTTCATAATGAAAACCACAAGTTGAAATAAACAGGAAATGTATTGCAAACAAAGTTAAAGCTGCAGTCACTAGTCTAGTCAGTGTTACCACATGGTTTTGGCAACAACTTTATCTTGATTGTAATTGATGCTGATACAAAAAATCTAAAATTTCAAAATTGTCGTGGACCCCCTAAAACTGTTTGAAAGACAAACAGAATTGGTATGGTAACTTTTTATGGGAAATGGAACATTTTGAGATTGGGGACAAACTGATTTGCTTCTAGAGGGGCGTTTGATGCACCCTAATATCTGTGTGTGTGCATGTGTGTCCCCCACACACCATATATGCTCAAGTAGAGATTCAAAATTAGCTTTAAAAAAAAACTTCAGCATAAATAGAAATAAAGGGGAATTTTATTCCTCTAAGTAATGATGACGGCATATATGACCTAAATTGCCACAGAAGTTCGCAACAAAAAAGGATTGATTGTAACATCAAGAAACAATAATGGGTTTTTGGAATTCAACTTAAAATGTGCAAAATAATTTTTGTTTAAATTATACTGAATTTCAATTTTGCTAAAAAAATAATTTTGAATCGAAAGTCATCTGTAGGTCACAAATGACTTTGAGAAATTCCTCATTAATTAGGCGCTGAGCGATAACATCGCGACACCGGAAAACCGCGAAATCGGGAAAAATCGCGATGCCACGATGACCGCGAGATCTGCGCTAGCTAAGGAATGCCTGTGTAAGATCGGAAAAAATCACGATGACCGCGAGATCTGCGATAGCTAAGAGATGCCTGTGTAAGATCGGGATATCACGATGACCGCGACATCTGCGCCAGCTAAGGGATGCCTGTGTAAGATCGGAAAAAATCGCGATGTCACGATGACCGCGACATCTGCAGTAGCTAAAGGACGGCTGAGTAAGATAGGAAAAAATCGCGATGTCACGATGACCGTGAGACCTGCGCTAGCTAAGGAATGGCTGTGTAAGATCGGAAAAAATCACGATGACCGCGAGATCTGCGCTAGCTAAGTGATGCCTGTGTAAGATCGGGATATCACGATGACCGCGACATCTGCGCCAGCTAAGGGATGCCTGTGTAAGATCGGAAAAAATCGCGATGTCACGATGACCGCGACATCTGCAGTAGCTAAAGGACGGCTGAGTAAGATCGGAAAAAATCGCGATGCCACGATGACCGCGAGATCTGCGCTAGCTAAGGAATGACTGTGTAAGATCGGAAAAAATCACGATGACCGCGAGATCTGCGCTAGCTAAGTGATGCCTGTGTAAGATCGGGATATCACGATGACCGCGACATCTGCGCCAGCTAAGGGATGCCTGTGTAAGATCGGAAAAAATCACGATGACCGCGAGATCTGCGCTAGCTAAGTGATGCCTGTGTAAGATCGGGATATCACGATGACCGCGACATCTGCGCCAGCTAAGGGATGCCTGTGTAAGATCGGAAAAAATCGCGATGTCACGATGACCGCGACATCTGCAGTAGCTAAAGGACGTCTGAGTAAGATCGGAAAAAATCGCGATGTCACGATGACCGTGAGACCTGCGCTAGCTAAGGAATGGCTGTGTGAGATCGGAAAAAATCTCGATGTCACGATGCAACGCCATCGTGAAACCGATGTGGTTGTCGTCCTCAAACCGGTTTTTCACGATATATCCCTACATCGGCCAGGCCTACCCACTAGTACATAAAAACGTCACTAGGACATCCGGTTCTTCAAATATTGAAATATACACTTATTGTCTAGAAACACTGATACGTCATATTCTTAAAAACGGCAAAATCACGTTAGAAAAACGCGGAAAATTACTAAAAAGCGGAAAAACATGACAAAAACCTAAAAAAGCAGAAATCCGCGGAAACGCGGAAGATTCTTATGCCTGGGTTCACCTAAAAACAGTCGTGGCCTCAAATGTCCTCTTTGGCATGGTGCTTATGTTTGGAGAGTGGAATGGAAAGGAATTTGGGGATTCATGATGAAAGGTTTTGGAGAGTGGGGTGCCAACTCATGTGTTGGTTCGTCATCCGACCCTGGTTCAAAATTAGATGGTTTTGTACTCGGATCTTTCCCTTCAGGTTGAATCCCGAACCGTCACCACCTGACCCGGTTGTTCCAGTGTGTCGCTAATTCATTAACATCACCATCTTCTGAATCTCCAACCAATGACAAACAAATTGGGATTTAGCAACTACAGGGCGAAGGTTCAAATCATTCTTACCCCCATTACCAACACTTCTGCTCTTAAAATAAAAAGATTTTTTACACATTTGTCTCACGTACCAGTCATTTTATCTTACTTATCAAGATTTCACCAACGAATTTTCATTATACCCTAGTCCTATAATTGAAGCAAATCGCTATTTATTTAGATTAGATTTAATTTATAATTTAATATTTTAATTTAATCAAAACATCTTCATTTAGCAGAATCTATAGATTGTTTAAATCATATGGCTTAGTAATTTTGTAAGTAACTCAATCTTTATTAATAGACTGGTGAGCTAACTATATAAAAATTTTAAAATATTTAACCGGTATACATTGAAATAATTGTAACCGTATATGGTGTATGCATGGATGTAGATGTGTTCATGTATATTTCATTATTATTCTTACGTTTCTATTATTATGCTTAGTATGCTTACGTTTCCATTTTTTTTATTTCTATAGTCACTTATTAAATTTTAATGTCATTGGTCTTTAAGCCAGTGGTTCTTATTCGTTGCTCCTGGAACTTAGAGAAAAGATTCCGCAAAAAATTGAAAAATAGTGAAAAATTAAAACGGTGATCATAAAAGCATTGAAACTATTAATAATTGATTCACTATTTTGTTTTCATCAATGAAATCCGCTGACATCAGTGGACTCGTCAATTTGTAAAGCAAAGTATTGTTCTGAACATTTATTAGTAACTGTTTTCTACATATCATCTGATATATGTATAATTCTGTTTTGTATTGTGTCGTCCGAATGGTGAAAAACCATAAAATCAAGTCATTGTGTTTAGTATTGTCGTCTTTACTTGTACGTATGTGCTTATGTTGGCTTGTATCGATTTACTAGCTCAATAAACCGGTGTTGCTCGGGTTTCAAATATGACCCCGACATTTCCCCGTACACAAACCTTGTAGAACGCGTTTCCTTGTTCATGTCCATCTATTGCAGGAAAACAAACTTTAGGTTTTAGAATTGGGTCTTCGAGGGGCAACTTTTAGAACTACTTGTGTGCCAATTTTCATTGCTACAGATTGGTCAGAAGACAGGAAAGGAATAGACATGTTTTACGCAGTGTTTTAAAGTATGGGCGTACCAAATGTGGTGTGGATTGGTCAAACGGTGTAGTTTTCTATAGAGAGTACAGACACACACACACACACACATATATATATATATACATATATATATATATATATATATATATATATATATATATATATATATATATATATATATATATATATATATATATATATATATATATATATATATATATATATATATATACTTATATCATTCAAATACGTAATTTAATGAAAGATCAAAATAAAAATCATATGTATTAAACCAGAAAACGAAAGTGAAAATGAAAGTTAGAGGAAAAGTTAAAACTAACCATGCAAGCGCGCTGAAAGCTGCAGACATAGCATGGCAAGGAATATATTTTTCTTAAACAAGAGGAAATTCACTCCTCCCTGATGACGCCCTGATCCACCAACACTTTCGTTTTCATTAAATTCCTTTTGGTTTTTATTTTGTGAATTTCCTCTTGTTTAAGGGAAAATATATATATATATATATATATATATATATATATATATATATATATATATATATATATATATATATATATATATATATTTATTTATTTATTTATATATATATTTATACATATATATTTATTTATATATATGTATATATACACACAGTCCAGTCACATTAATGCAGGCCTCGAAATAGATTTTTTAATACAGGTGCACCTTGTGCACCTAAGTTTTTAAATTAGGTGCACCTAGTGGGAACAAATTAGGTGCACAATTTTATTTTCATGTGCACGGTGCACCTGTGCACCCGGGTATTTCGAGCCCTGCATTAATGTGACCACCACCTACTCTCGACGTCAACGTGAAATAACCAATCACAGAAGGCAGGTGGCAGCATATTGCAGTGGAGTGTATATAAAGGATGTCCTAGGGCATCGGAAAGCATTTCAATCGTTGGCGTAATGCAGAAACGTAGCGATTGATCCGACGTCCAAAAGAGCATGATTATTGACTTTCGGGCCAAGGGTGGAAGCATTTGAGAAACGGCTAATTTTGTGAACTGTTCGCGTGCCGCCGTGGTAAAAATATACCGTGCATGGCAAAATGGCACTACCCAAAATCAGCGGCATATGTTGTGCACCACGGGCTATAGATGACAGAGGCGAACGAAGACTATAGAGATGCGTTCGGGCGAATAGACGTGCAACTGTTGAGCAACTGACCGCCCAGATGAACCAAGGGGCTACCAAGAGTGTATCCTCAACAACGGTTCAGCGAACGTTGCTGCGCATGGGCTTCCGCAGCAGATGCCTGGTTAATGCACCTATGCTGACTGCTGTTCATCGGCGACGAAGGGTGGAATTTGCACGCCAGTACCGCAACTGGACGTCCACAGAGTGGCGACAGGTGGCTTTTTCGATGAATCACGTTTTATGCTCCATCGGACAGATGGACGTTGGCGTATGCGGCGTGAAACGTCTGAAAGCAAACACCCTGCAACAATTGCCGGAAGGATCCAGGCTGGAGGAGGGAGCATTATGGTTTGGGGAATGTTTTCCTGTCATTGACTGGGTGCACTCATCATTGTGAAAGGCACGATGGATCAGCACAAGTACGCATCTCTCCTTGCGGACCATGTCCACCCCTACATGCGAATTATTTTCCCTCAGAATGATGGCATCTACCAGCAGGACAATGCGAGGTGTCATACAGCTCGCAGTGTATGTGCGTGGTTCGAAGAGCACCAGGATGAGTTTACCGTACTCCCCTGGCCAGCAAACTCACCGGATTTAAACCCAATCGAGAACCTGTTGGACCACCTCGATCGGGTTGTTCGCGCCATGGATCCTCAACGCGTAATCTAGCGCAGCTGGCCACGGCACTGGAGTCGGAATGGCTAAACATCCCAGTGAACACCTTCAGAAAACTAATTGACACTTGCTGTACGTCTCGCAGCGGTCCGTTCTGCCAAAGGTGGTTATTCTGGCTTTTGACAGGTGGTCACATTAATGTGACTGAACTGTATATATATATATATATATATAATTTGTGAAGCAAACCATAGTTCATGATATTCATAACTAGCAAATCAAATTGGAATTCGCAGGGAATTCCGTGCAATCGGCTACGAATTTCCATTTGGTTTGCTTCGCAAACCAACACCTAAGGCAACGTCATGACGGCTGTTACCGAATTTGCTCGCATTTGACAATGACGAGGCCATCACGGTGTTGCCCGTGGTTTTAGTTTGAAAAACAAACCATAGTTCATAATATTCATAATTTTTTTTGCGAAGCAAATCAAATTGGAATTGGCAGGGAATGCATTCCAATAGGCTACGAATTTTCATTGGGCGTTGCTAATTTTCATTGGGCGTTTGCGAAGTGTCCAGTGTGAATTTCCACCATGATCAACGCCATTATGGCTGTTATGCAATAGGCTACGATTTAGTAGCAATCACTGGGGATTAGCGAGCAGTGGTCACACCTGACCCCACGAAAAGTACTGTCTCGGGCAACTCCGTTCTGGCAATGTAGTGGCTAGTATCAAATAAGTATAATAATATAATATACTAGGGGGCTCCGCCCCCTGCTCGCTTACGCTCGCCAACCCCCGGGGATTGCTGCGCAATCCCATTTGGTTTGCTTCGCAAACCAACACTCCTTTCACAGATGTCATTTGGTTTGCTTCGCAAACCAACATTCCTTTCACAGAGTGAAACTATCTGAATAATTCGTATTATGCTGATTTCACTTTCCGGTACATGACGTCACAGCGAGGGCTTCGCGCCCTGCTCGCTTACGCTCGCCGACCCCGGGGATTGCTACGCAATCCCGTTTGGTTTGCTTTCTCAAACCAATACTTCTTTCGCAATTGATTTCACTTTTTTTTGCTTTAACACTTAATGCACCCTAAACTAATAGCCGCATCAGTAAAAAATCTTCTGTATCTTGTTCCCTGTACAATTTTAAGTAAACAGTGTTAATATCAATACATTGTACTTTGTCGGTAAACTGTCTTGAGAACAGAGGGAAAAAAGCGAGCCTTTTTCCTCGCCAAATAAAAAGAAATCGTTTTTATGGCAATTGTTGCTACGATAAATTTGATATCTGGCAAACCCGATAGTCAAAAGTGCAACCCACTGCTGTTTGCCGAACCAGCTATGCGAACTGAAAAATACGAAATTTGTGTCACCAACTTTTGATTGCATCGAATTTATTTATGAACCAATTTTAAAAATAATTGTACCGTAAGAAAGAGTACATTGTGAGGTATACTGCAATATTTTTAAAATTAAAAACTAACAGTAATACTATATAGATATGACCATTTTAGTTTTGTATCGGAAGTTACGATCTGAAAGTTCCGAAAATTGTATGACCTACTTTTAATTGCATCGATTTTGTTTATTAACCAATTTGAAAAATAATTGTACCATAAGAAAGAGTGTAATGTAGTGTATTCAGTGATGTTCTCAAATTTAAAAAATAATGGTTTTTGCCGTAGACATAACGGTTTTAACAAAACGTAGCGAAAATATCCGAAGATTCCGAATTTTGTATCACGAACTTTTGATCGCATCCAATTTAATTATTAACCGATTTCAAAAATAATAGTACCGTAAGAAAGAGTATATTCTGAGGTATACTGCGATATTTTAAAAATTAAAAACTAATAGTAATTAGATATAGATACGGTAGTTTTAAAAAAAAGTAACAAAAATGTCCCGATTTTTCCCGAATTTCAAAAAAATATTATCAAGAATCACATTTAAATTTCAAAAAAAACTCGACGAGCTGCAAAAATTTACGTTGAGAGGTACTCTTAAAAAAAAACTCACGACTAAAGACTGAAATTTTGAATGTGTTTTGCTCACTCGCGGAAGAAATTTCACTTCTTCAACTTTAACACTTAATAAAACCTAAACTAATAGCCGCATCGGAAAAAAATCTTAATAATTATCCAGGGAATACGATGAAGAACAAAGCATGTTAATTTCATATTTTTCCGATCAGTACTTTCTCGGGAAACCGTCTAAGAATGGAGCTAAACAACAAAAATTTCAATTCTTCGGCGGCGGCGGTAACTTTTTTTTAATATAGAGAGATAGTAATAATAATATCAAATTTCGAAAATAATTGCTGAAAATTTAAAACTGCAGCACTCCCCATATCAGAGCATCTGATTTTATCAATATATTCTGAAATAATTCAAATTATGTTTGATGATGCTAAAAAAGAAGTTAGAAATTTAGAGGAGTGGTACATCTGCGTTGGAGATGCAAATGATCAAATTTTCAGAATCTTTTGAGCATGCGCCACGCGCAGGGCAGCTCTCTAAGACGCTGCATTCCGGGGCATAAAAGGACATCCGATAGCGCAGAAATTTCATTTCGACTGATGTCGTTGTGTTTGTTACATCGTTGAGTTACACCTCGGAAAAAAAGCTCACAAACAATTTAAACAATTGGGAGAGTTTGACATTGTCTAATCGACGGATTAAGCAACATATTGGTTGTACTGATGTTACTGTTACACACTGTTGGCAGCGGTGGATACAACAAGGCACATGTGCCAGCATCTACCAGGCTCAGGAAGGCCAAGAGAAACCGGACCGAGAGAGAATTGACGTGTTGTAAGACATGCGCGGATTGATCCAACAGCCACTGTTGCAGACATCCAACGGGCAGAAGGAAACTCTCTCGATCCTCCACTAAGTGATCGCACCATGTGTCGACGGCTTCACGACGTGGGACTAAACTCACGTACACCGTTACGACGACTGCCTTCAACAGCATTGCATCGCCCTCAAAGACTGGAATGGTGTCGTGCCAGATGAACATGGGGTGTCGAATGGCATCGAGTGGTCTTCACTGACGAATCCCTCTCTGTCTGGGTGGAGCCGACAATCGAATCCGTGTGTGGATTCAACGTGGTCAGCGCCAAGATTCACGGTTTGTTGTGCAGCGTCACACGTCCAGAAGACCTGGAGTCATGGCGTGGGGGTGCAATTGCGTATGATGTCTAATCGTCTTTGGTATTCGTTACGAGCTCTTTTACAGACCAGTGTTACGTGACCAAAGACATTTTACAGCCCCATTTACGCTCCTATTCCTGAACTCCCAGGTTCACTCACTTTTTCAACAAGACAATGCTCGACCCCCTATTGCTGCCGTCTCTACAGCTTGTCTACGACATAACGATGTCTTACCATAGTCGACATACTTACACCTGTCTCCGATCGAGAATGTATGGCATGCCATTGGACGAGATGTCACCACTACACCCGTATCGCGTAATCTGTTGGAACTACGTGACAGGGTTCAAGTAGAATGGGATGGGCAGGACTTCATAAAGAGCCTGTATGATTCAATACCAAGACGCTTGGCATGCTGCATTAAGAATAATGGCTGTCATACGCCATACTGAATGATACTACTTTTTTGAATTTTTCTCAACAATGTTTGTATATTTCAATCTCAAATTTTAATCATTTATTCATTTATAAGCACTTTACCAACCTTGTAAATTTCATTGCATTTTGGCAATTTCTTCTAGGTGCAACTTTTTTTTTTGTCTTAGAGTGTACAGAATGTCATATGATACTGAGAAAAGAGTTAGGCCCCGTGCACACATCCGGTTTTTCAACATGCGGCGCCGCTGCCGCAACGCAAGTGCGGTCTGAGATACATTAGATCCAATGGAGCAGTGCACACATGCCTCAAGCGCGCCGCTGGGGCAACGCACGTCCAACTTGCTTGCAATTTGTACCGCAGTTCCCCATGGCGCTGCACGGTCGCCGCACATGAGTCTCCGTTCTGAAGTAAATTGTTTTCATAAACAAATGGAATCTAAATAATAATTAATAAATGGTTGTATTCAGTAACGTCTATTTTGTTTCAAAATATGCTTTTTTTTACATCAAGTAAGCGAAATAAACACGTTTTCTTCAATAGAATGTGTGTCGCAAATGGCGCGAAATGAGTTCGTGCGTCATTTCACGGTTATGTGTGCGTAGTTGGGCTTCGGTGCCGCAGTAGAAAAACCGGATGTGTGCACCGGGCCTTACTAATAAACTTGGAGAACAATATGCTCCACAAATTGACCAGTTCACTGATATCAGTGGATTTGTTCGTTTCATTGATGAAAACAAAATAGTGAATCAATTTTTATGCTGCAGACAACCTACTGAACCCACAACAGGACAGGATATTTTTGACTTCATTTCTTCATATTTAGTTTTCATAATAAGGGACCAATGTGTAGCAATGTACCGATGGTGGAACTTCAATGCTTGGTTCTATTGAAGAATTTATTACTTTTACGAAAAAGGAAAATCCTAATAACATTTCTACACACTGTTTTTTACAACAAGAATATCTCAAAAACATTAAAATCCGTATTAGACCAAATTGTAAATCCGGTAAATTGCACCAGATCGCGACCCTTACAAACACGCCTATTTTAAAAGACTTCGGGCATCTACGGAATCTCAGCACGAATCTTTACTTTTACATAGTGAGGTAAGGTGGTTATCGCGAGGTAAAGAGCTGAACCGAATTTTGGAACTTCAGGATGAACTGTCACCGTATTTTCAAAACGAAGGGAACGATATTTTAAAAACATTTTTAACAAACGATAGTTTGTGTATTAAAATGGCATATTTAGCTGATATCTTCAATTATTTAAATAATGTGAATACCAGTATGCAAGGTAAAAATAAAAATATTATAACATCCACATGGAAACCGTCACCATTAAATAGAATCACTTTGGAGTAGGCGCATACTTCAAAACAGGACATAAGACATGTTTACTTCAGTCCAAAATAACAATATTGATGAAATAATTCATATTCTAACACAACATTTAGCATTATTAGAAGAAAAAATTGCGAATATTTTCTACAGTCAAAACATTAAGCTATTAGTTTTCGTTTCAAGAAGAGGAAGAATTCATTAAGCTGTCAACGGATCGTACTCTCAAACTGAAATTTACCGAAATAACAAAGAATTTTGGATTTCTGTTCAAACCAAGTTTAAGACTATTTCTGAAAAAGCGATTAAAATTCTATTACAATATACTGCAGGTAAAATGTTAAAACCGAAATTCCTCCTACATAGGTTGTATTGTTAGTGAGTTATAACCGCACATAAATGCAACTTTTTGCATGAATGCAACCATCTCCAACCAACCAAACTCATAAACCAACCAAAATATTCGTCTCGTAGAAAAATCGAAATCGAAAGCGTACAACATCGAGACAGCGAATGAAGATATCAGATCGGCGGATTATGAAGAAGTTCCTGGCAACCTTAAAGCGCATCTTAAAAAAACAAAGTCATTTGTTGTAGTCGTGCGGGCCATATATGGCCCAATTGGGGGTGCCATTGCCCCGAAGGGTTGGACTTCTTCATACATGAAACATCCGTTTTACAGGAAGGTCCCTATTACACATCCATTCATTCACACCTATCGTAATTTAGATCCCAATCAGAGGCCGATAACCTCCTGATCAGGTACCCCCAGAGGTATTGATTTGGTATGGGAACATGGGGGACTTTGTGACCACGACCTATTTAACGTGCCCCAGCCACCATTAGCGAACACGACGGTCTTTAGCCAGGTCCAAGCGCCGATCTCGCAACCATCAGAACTGCAGGCTCCGCTGAGGATAAAACCCACAACCCTTCCGATACGAGCCCGAAGCTTTACTGACTGAGCTACAGCGGCTAACAAAGTCATTATTTGCTACTTACTGCAACAATGTCAGGCAACATCAGTCTGTTGGGTGCGGTTTTTCACTGCTAAAGACATTACTGGCCAAGGATCGGCTATTAAACGACACGTCAATGTTCTTTCATATCTAATTATCTATATATATAATTCTCTTACGTGGCACGCAAAAAAGACGTTATTTGTAATCGCGTTTTGGCAACACTGTACGATTGTTTGTTTATCGGGAACTCTCGCGCATCGATTGAATATATAGCGTTATCGGATGAAATTTTATTGAAAAAAAAAGGAAATTTTAATGAGCTGTTGCAGTTAGTTTATAATAGAAATCAAAGAAAGCGGAGGATGTTTTCAGGGCCATTTAAAAAACGGTCCTTTTCAGGGCCAACAATTATAGTTCAACAAGACGGTTTCACGGCAACAAACTCAATGAAAAAGTGTGGGTCGTTTGAGTGCTGGGAAAATGTACACACAAACAACATGCTGGGTATTCAATTTCCAAAGCAACGCTCACATTTCGAGTCAAAATTTGCACAAAGTTTTCATTTGAATTCTGATTTTAGAGATACTGTATATATTTTTTCTGTAATACAGCAAATTTAGATTTGAAAAATATTTTTTTGGTAACATATTTTGTAAACAATCCCTTCTGCTAGGACACATGTCTTCATTGAGGCGAGCGAAGCGAGCATAGGTTCGCGCAGCGAACCAATGAGGATTGCGAAGCAATCCTCGCAATCCTCCGGGGGTTGGCGAGCGTTAGCGAGCAGGGGGCAGGCCCCCTAGTGTATTATAATATCTTTGTACACGACTAAAATTGTCAATAAATTCGAATTTTTTCATTTTTTACGAATAATATATTTTAGATTATAATGCACCAAAAATTATTTATTATTTATTGAGATTAATGCAACTTTAAGGAATGATAAATGCAACTTTTCCCATTTTTACTGCAACCAAAAAGTTGCCCTAGTAATAACCTATCACAAAGTTTTGATTGGTTGTGTGACGTCACGAGTAGGCGGTTTCTAATTGTTTTGATTGGTTGTGTGATGTCACGACTGAAACGAGGTACGAAATATCAAAATTATCAATATATTCGAAATCGCCATGGAAAAAACGTTGAGTAATAGAACGATTGCCGTACGCAGATCTTTGTTTTACCAGTGTTGATGGAAATTAAGTTTTCCAATAATATTTTTGCACCAATATATATATTGCTAATAAAAAGAAAACCATGCGATAGCAAGGCAAGTTGAGGTAAAAAGTGTTACATAGTCAGTGATCAACAAAAGTTGACAGATAGTGGTGAAAAAAGGTTTATACACAGCCATTGATCACGCACCCCTCAGGTTTTAAAAAATATATAAACGAAGTATAACCAAAGTAAATAAATTTGTTATGCAGCCGTCGTATGACAGGCTATTTATCCTGGTCTTATTATATAAAACTAGGGGGCCTGCCCCCTGCTCGCTAACGCTCGCCAACCCCCGGAGGATTGCTTCGCCATCCTCATTGGTTCGCTGCGCGAACCTATGCTCGCCTCGCTCGCCTCAATGAAGACATGTGTCCTAGCAGAAAGGATTGTTTACAAAATATGTTAAAAAAAAAAATGTTTTTCAAATCTAAATTTGCTGCATTACAGAAAAAATATATACAGTATCTCTAAAATCATAATTCAAATGAAAACTTTGTGCAAATTTTGACTCGAAATGTGAGCGTTGCTTTGGAAATTGAATACCCAGCATGTTTTTTGTGTGTACATTTTCCCAGCACTCAAACGACCCACACTTTTTCATTGAGTTTGTTGCCGAAAGTTGTAGTGCAAGCGTCTTGTTGAATTATAATTGTTGGCCCTGAAAAGGACCGTTTTTTAAATGGCCCTGAAAAGATCCTCCGCTTTCTTTGATTTCTATTATAAACTAACGTCAACAGCTCATTAAAATTTCCTTTTTTTTTTTCCAATAAAATTTCATTCGATAACGCTATAAATTCAATCGATGCGCGAGACTTCGCGATAAACAAACAATCGTACAGTGTTGCCAAAACGCGATTACAAATAACGTCTTTTTCGTGAGCCACGTAAGAGAATTATATATATAGATGCTAGATTCTCCTGTGTTCCCGTGGCTATTAAAGTTTTCATTGATTGTGTTGTGTGACGTCACGAGTAGGCGGAGTTTATAATTGTTTTGATTGGTTGTGTGATGTTACGAGCGAAACGAGATAAGAACTATCAAAAATTATTATATTCGAAATCGCCATAAAAAAAATAACATTGAGTATAAAACGATTGCCCTACGCAGCTCATTGTTTTACCAGTGCTGATCAAAAATTAAGTTTACCAATAATATTGTTTTACCATTATATTGCTCGTAAACAACACCATGCAAAAGCAATGCAAGTTGGCATTGAAAAATATTTATACATAGCCAGTGATCAACAAAAGTTTAAAAGAAAAATGTTTATACACAGCCAGTGATCACGCATCGTCAGATTCTAATATATATATATATATATATATATATATATATATATATAGATATATATATATATAATATATATATATATATATATATATATATATATATATATATATATATATATATATGTATATATATAAGTTTTTTTTATCAAAATAAATAAGTTTTGTCTTACACCCGTCTATAACGGGTCATTTATCCTGGTATATATAATAATAGGTTAGCTAAATAAGCAAGCGAATAAAATAAACTTAAAGGACATTTACAGGCGTTTATTTTTATTTTAAATTTTACAACTTATTTCAATTTTTTCGCGACTAAAACAGTCCATCCCCCTTCGTTTTCAATATATTTTCATTAATAAAAAATCTCTACTATTATAATTATAAAAGAAAGTGTTTGTTTGTCTGTCTGCTTGTTTGTTTCGCGGCGGCAAAATCCTGACGCTCTATGGCACTTCCAGCAATGAGATTTGGCCCCCAGGTGGTCAAAATTTTTTGCAATTTTTGGGTCGAAAATTTAAAATTCAGTCTAGAAGATTTTTAAATGAATTTAATAGTTTTATTCTCTACCTGGTTCTTCAAATGCATTTCGTCCGGACGAACGAAAAAAAACCCCTAAATGATCTTTTTCTACCCACGTGACCTTTTATATTTTCCGCAAGAGATTGTGACGTCACGTGAACTTTCTCTGTCCAAAATAAAAACAGATTGCATATTCTGACCTTCGCGTTAAAAAAAAGAAACAGATTACATTTCCTGTCCCCTTTTCGGCGAATGAGAGCAAGAAATAAAAAACATATTGACTGGGATTGTTAAGTTTTTTTTCCGTAAAATTGGAATCGCTAAAGATAGATTGAAAATTTCAACGGATTTGAAATCTACGGAAAATTTTACTTTAGATTGGTACCTAAAAATATGATTTTCTTTAAATAAATAAGTTTTAAATTGAATATATCTTCAACAGATTTGAAATTTAAGGAAAATTTTACTTTAGATTGGTACCTAAAAATATGATTTTCTTTAAATAAATCATTTTTAAATTGAATATATCTTCAACAGATTTGAAATCTGAGGAAAATTTTACTTTAGATTGGTACCTAAAAATATGATTTTCTTTAAATAAATCATTTTTAAATTGAATATATCTTCAACAGATTTGAAATCTGAGGAAAATTTTACTTTTTGATTGGTACCTAAAAATATGATTTTCTTTAAATAAATCATTTTTAAATTGAATATATCTTCAACAGATTTGAAATCTGAGGAAAATTTTACTTTAGATTGGTATCTAAAAATATGATTTTCTTTAAATAAATCATTTTTAAATTGAATATATCTTCAACGGATTTGAAATCTGCGGAAAATTTGACAGCAGATTAATACCTTACATCACGTCGTTGCCCGTATTATTTGTTTATGGGTAGAAGATTCGCAAACCAACACCACGGGCACGGGCTAGCCTCTCATTGGCTAGTAATAAATAAAAGCAAGGGTAAGTAAAGGTTAAAAAAAAATTTCATATTATTTTTATCCTAAAATGAATATCTAGGGTGTGCGAACATGAAATGAGGTTGCAACATTCATACACAATCACGGATGGCTGTATTTTTAAATGCAAGAATAAGAAATGTTCTTTTTCTGATGTTTTCCGCCATTATCAATAGTTATTCGGATACCCATAACCGGTCCACCACGTACCCCCAGAAGTACGCGTTCCACAGGTTGGAAACCCTTGCCCTAAGCGAAAGCAATAGACCCGAGAGCAATTCCACGGAATTTTGAACCACAGTCAGATGACGTGGTCACTGCTGAGATACAGTTTACTGTACGACATTCAACGGGAAATAGCTGTCAATAAACCGCTGCCACGGGAGAAGGAAACGGGCCGAGGTACTCACGTTCATGTTGTCCACCAGCTGCGGCAGTCTGACCGGGTCGTCGGACCCTCTCCTCCGGAGGGTCACGTCGCTGTTGGCCGCCCTGTTATAGAAGCTCCCGCAGAAGGGGCACATGGTCCGCGCCCTAGAGGGCACGATGCTGATCCTGCACGAGGGGCAGGTGACGGAGGGCCCTCCGGACAGCCGGCTGTCGTCCGGGGAGTCCATCGCGCGAGTGACGGACAATGGCCATTGATCGGTCACGCGCACTTGCCTCGGTCGACCTTCGACAACAAACCGTTGCCTGGAGACGGGGAAAACAAACCCTTTGGCGTCGCGCAGAGGCCAGTGGAGCGGGATACGGGGATGATGAGGCCGGGATGAAATATTAATTCCGCGGTGAGGCTTAGCGGGTCTGGTGAATGTGGGTTACGGCCTGCTTCGATGGGTGGGCGCTGGTCCCTTTGCCTCGGTTAGGGGGCGTAGGAGGCCAAACTGCGCCAAAAGCGAGGCAGGCAACGTCAAGCGATGGGCAAGCACACACTGGGTAGGTAGGTCCTTAATTAACGTCGTACTGGAACAACAGAACGGGCTCTTGGCGATGGTCCTGGATCAATCCCCAAAGGGAAACATCCTATTGCAGCACCACGTCATTTTGAACCACGGTCAGATGACGAGGCAACACCTGAGCTGGCAACCCACTCTCCAAAGTTCCTCACCACGTCAACGTGAGGATTATCGGCCAAGACAGATTTAAGGTACAGCAGCCGCCTCTACACCATACGCTTACACACATCCATGCACTGACTCGAATTCGAACCAGGAACTTTCCGATCCAGAGGCTAATATCTTAAGCACCAGACCAGTTGGTCCCGAGAAACTTAGAAAATGGTTTAGAAAAATATTGTGATGGAAGTTTCCGTCCAGAAGCAACACAGCAGGCTATTGGCAACCATCCGGGATCAATTCCCTAAGGGAAAGAGGACAACACTACGTCATTTTGAACCATGGTAAGATGACGATGCAACACCTGAGCTGGCACCCCACTCTCCAAACTTCCACACCAGCCTACATTTCGAGTACAAGACCAGGTAATTTTGAATTACTGTCAGATAATAAGGTCAAGAGTTGAGCGGGTCAATCCACACTACATTCGAAGCCACGACGGATTTAACGTACGTCAGACCCCATATGGGCGATGGCCTTTGGATGGATCAAGTTACGATCTCGTAACCCTATAGTTTCTATTTCCGAACTATGCCAAGTTTGGAAAGTGTGTAGCTAGCTCATGTTTGCCCCAAATCTGACTATGGTTCAAAATTAAGTGGTGTCCTCGAATCATTCCCTTCGGGGTTCGATCCCGGACCGCCACCAATAGCTCGTTACGTTGCTCAAGTGCGGATTTAATTAAGTACCTACCTGCCAAGGCCTTTGAAAGAAAATCAAAGCAGCGTTATCTAGTTTGCATAAGGTAAGTGGTAATGGTAATTTTAGTTAACGTCGTACTAGAGTAACACAACGGGCTATTGACGACGGTCCGGGATCAGTCCCTTAAGGAAAAGATCCAAGGACAACATCTCGTAATTTTGAACCACGGTCAGATGACGAAGCAACACCTGAGCTGGCATCCCACTCTCCAAACTTCCACACCAACCCAACGTGAGGACTTTCGGCCACGACAGATTGAAGGTGCACAGCCGCCTCTACACCATACGCTTACAAACATCCATGCCAGGACCCGGATTCGAACCAGGAACCTTCCGATCTAGAGGCTAAGTTTGCATAAGAGAGACTTGTATCAAAAAAGAGATTGTAGCTCAAATACTACCGATGATAGATGGCGATAAAACCAGTGCAACCGCCAGAAGTATGTAACTGAGTCGTTATTAAAGTGTTTTTGCGGGAATATTCCGGTTTTGTGTTTCATCATAAACTGGGAGTAAAGAATAAACTTTTTACTTTAATACCAGCTTGAGAAGAGCGTTTTATTAGGCTGAGACTTTTTAAGCTCAACTTCTTCGTTGATGTCGGGTCACATTAATGAAGGTTTAACACTATTGACTTGTGAAACTTCCGCTGAAGAAATTCAGGCGAAATTATTATGATTGGGGCTGCATAGCCTCACCGAGTGATTTGAAGTGACTGGTATGTTGGAGGATCATTTAAGATGCAAATAGGCCATCGTTAATCGAGTCTCTTGCCAGTTGTTTCACAGATGAAAGAACAAATTGCTGTGAGACGGACATTTTTGGAAAATATTATCATAACGCTGCAGTCGCGCTAACAAGAATACCTAACCCTCCGCCCTATAACATCAAAACTCACTCCTTGCTTTCTTTTTAGAAATTAACGTCAGAAAGCTGGATAACTATTCATAAGAATTTTTTTATCAGCTTTCTTGTTAAAATTATTAATTTAATTAATTAGAAATAACATATTTCATTAATTAAACATAATATTATTAATTTGAAACAATACAATTCCATTAATTAAAAATAATATAGTTTGAGTAATTAGAAATAATATAATTTGAGTAATTACAAATAATATGATTTGAGTAAATAGAAATAATATATTTTAATTAATCAGTTGGGCAACTTTTTTGTTGCAGTAAAAATGGGAAAAGTTGTATTTATCATTCCATAAAGTTGCATTTATGGAAATAAAGTTGCATTTATACAGGGTGGTCCCGAATTCATGGTACAAACTTTAATGGTAGGTACAGGACATTGTAACAATGATTTATTGTATAGGAATGTATAGTCGCAAGTGACGCGGTGAGGCGTAAACAGGGGAAATAAAAGGAAAGAGAAATGGAGTGATCGGTTGGTATCATTGCCGGTAGAGGGCAGTAGATGTCTAGCCGCTGTTGAACATGATGCATCGCAGTAGGGAAAAGCGCCATTCACAATTGTGCTGCCGTAGACGATGGGTGACTTTACGTATGCAGAAAAAGCAGACATGCATTACATGTACGGCCGTGCAAATGGTAACGGCAGAGCTGCGTTACGAATGTATCGCGCGGAGTATCCTGATCGACGAATGCCGGATCATAGAATTTTTCAACGGTTACATCGTCAACTTTGTGAAACAGGTGCGTTCGACGTCAACAGACATGGCGCTGGTCGAGTAAGAGCTGTACGCACTCCAAGGCTGGAAGAAAGCATCTTGAACATTGAGGCTGATAGACCCGAGTCAAGCACAAGAACTGTTGCGCGTGACGTAGGTGTGAGTCATCAGACTGTATGCAGAGTGTTAAACGAAAATCGCTTACACCCCTTCCATTTTCAGAAAGTACAAGCATTGAATCCGGCAGATTATCCTCGCCGCGTGAACTTCTGCCTGTGGGTGATGCAGCAATGTGCGTTGCAGCCGGATTTCGTAGATTATGTGCTATTTACAGATGAAGCGACATTTTCACGCGAGGGTGTCTTTAATGCGCACAATTCCCATGTGTGGGCAACCGATAATCCACATGCAACGCGTCGACATGCGTTTCAACAACGTTTCAGTATTAATGTGTGGGCTGGTATTGTGAACGACTTTTTGATTGGCCCATACTTACTACCCACGCGGCTCACTGGCGGAAGCTATCTTATTTTTCTGAAAGAAGTGTT
Source organism: Metellina segmentata (assembly GCA_947359465.1). Classification (NCBI taxonomy): domain Eukaryota; kingdom Metazoa; phylum Arthropoda; class Arachnida; order Araneae; family Tetragnathidae; genus Metellina; species Metellina segmentata. Next base: position 108,637,847 of record OX375880.1, read on the forward strand.
ACCACAACTGCTGCATGATGTTCCGATCGCCATTCGTAACCGCATGTGGTTTCAGCACGATGGGGCGCCAGCACACTTCAGCATTGATGTACGGAATTACCTGAATGCCACGTTTGGTACTCGATGGATTGGGCGTGGTGGACCAGTCCCTTGGCCACCCCGATCTCCCGATTTATCGAGCCTCGATTACTTTTTATGGGGACATCTAAAGCATCTTGTTTATGAGACTCCAGTTGACTCAGATGAGGATCTCGTCGCTCGCTTATCTGTAGCTGCTGCAGGTGTGCGTGAAATACCAGGCATCTTTGAACGTGTACGCCAATCGCTCCACCGACGCTGTCAAGCATGTATCGATACTGGTGGACGCAATTTTGAACAATTACTGTAAACATGACACTTGTCAACAACGCTTTCAATAAAATCTTTGTTTTTCCTTTCGGCCGTTATTTCCCCTGTTTTCGCCTCACCGCGTCACTTGCGACTATACATTCCTATACAATAAATCATTGTTACAATGTCCTGTACCTACCATTAAAGTTTGTACCATGAATTCGGGACCACCCTGTATTTGATACACTAAATTCTAAAATAAATTATTCGTAAAAAATGAAAAAATTTAAAATGTATCGAAAATTTAAGTCGTTTACAACACTATTATAATGCATTCTTAAATACAGAAGAACGTTGAATGGTCGATCCTTGGCCAGTAATTTCTTTAACATTGAAAAACTGGGCCAGCCGCAGTCATGTAATGTGCTGTATCGGATAGTAGAAGCGCAAAATTCTTTTGCTCAACATTCAGAGATTTTAAAGCATCATTTACAAGGCCAACAATCTATTGATGATCGACACTCGCCTCGCAAACTCTGCAGTCGATTACGCAAGTTTCCTCTGGATTATCAAGAGTGCCAACCAATGTGTTAAAAGTTACTTCTTGCCATTTATTTCACTTTCGTCTGTTAGAACGAACACCTTCTTTCCATGAACTTTTTGTTTGATCCGCAATACTTCGGCGTTCGCAAGATCAGACACACGCGATCGAAGGGTTGGTTCAGAGGGCAAAAAATGAAATAATAATTTCATATTTATTAATTTTAAGCTACATTTTAAAAAGTTGCAGGTGGTTGCATTTTTGCAAAGAGTTGCATTTATGCAGAAAGTTGCATTTATGTTGCGGTTATAACTCACTTACAATACACCCCATGCAGAAGTAATTTTGGTTTTAGTACTTAGCATGCAGCATAGAATATGTGAAAAAAAAGTTACATATGTTGCAAAAATTTGCCCTATTAATTAGAAATAATATAATTCAACTAATTAGAAATAATATAATTTCATTAATTAGAAATTAGTTTATTTAAGTTATTATGTATCAATTAATTAAGTTGATTAATTAAACAACTTAGTTAAGCTACTTAATCTGAAATTAAACAGTTATCTTAATTAATCAGAAAGTAGTTAATTTAATTAATTAGCACATTAATTATACTTTTATTTGAGTTAATCTTTTGAAGATATGGACCACTGATTAGGTGCCTCAACACGGTCATCCTTCTTAACCTACAAATGTTTGTAAGCTTCTATACCAGAGAAGTAATTTATACAAAAAAAAATGTCTGTCTGAAATCAAATCTCATCCAAGTAACACTATCCTCAGAAATAGTTACTGTGACTACCAGTGCTCGAGAAACTGTTATGCGATTTAAGGGTTTTCATGCCTTTTCCTTAGAAGTAAACTTTATATTTTCTTTGGGCTTTAGCCTGGCTGGAACCAAAAGATTGCGAGTTCGAAACTCGAGCCTAAAGATGGTCGGTCGTGTGCATGGAGGCTGGTGCGCGTTAAATATATCGAGGTTAAATCTATCAAATGTCCTCACGTTTTCTTGTTGAGAAAGTTTAGAGAGTGGAGCGATACTTCAAGTGTTGCCATCGCCATCTGGTTCAAAATTACTTTGTGTATTTCTTCTGATTTTTTTTGTTTGCGATTTTTCCAGGACCGTCGCCAATAACCCGTTGTGGTGCTCCAGTCCGACGTTAATTCTACTATCTCCGGTTCACTTGTCTCCTGGCTTGGATGTGATAGGAATTCAGATTTAGGATGTTGGCCAATAGTAAACTTTTCAACCAATGTGCATTTGAAGGTGGTTTTGAAAGGCTAAAATAATTCTTGAACTACATAAAAAGTTTGTACAACCAATGACCTGGAAACTCAGTGGCGGATTAAGTGGTAAGCGGACTAAGCGACCGCGTAGGGCCCTGGAATATCAAAGGGCCATGAAATATAAAACTGTCTTTTCATTAGGGTTCGAGGAAAGTTGTGACATCGTCTTTACAATGTGCGTCCTTACGTGCGGTGAAAAGAGTTTCTTATACTAGATGGTCAACAAGAGCAGAGGCTGTATTAGATATAAAACTTGGTTCCACCCATATAAATGAACTTGAACTGAAATTTGTAATTCACATGAAGAAAAAATGTTACCATAATGGAGGCGACTTCACTTCTCAAGAAAATGGACAAATATGAAACCGCCCCAATGACAATTATTTGGCATACTATTTTACAAAGAATAAATGCTACTAGTAAATCAGTGGAATGCGAACTATTAAAAGGATCTATTCTACAGAAATCCTTCGAAAATATTATGTTTAATTTCAGAGAAGTTGACAAAGTAGAAAAAAAGGCATCTGTTTTATGAGGGCTAGCAATTAGTGTGGAAGATAGACAAATTTGCAAACAACAAAAGAAAAACAAATGTTTTTTTGATGAAAACAAAGACGTCGGATACATGAATTAACAATCAGAGAAAAGTCAATAGTCAATTGATTTTATGTGTCATGTGATAATTCCAAGGCAGAATTATCTCAAAGAACTCAGACGTATGAAGTTGTTGTGGAGCCTTTACGAATATTTTTTATTGGGATTTATCAATGGAACAAAAAAAAGAACACGTTAAAAAAAAGTAAAAGGATATTTACAAAAATGACCCTGATATTTGTACTTTTGAAGATGAATTTGACCATTTTTTAATATCTCTAAAAGAAAACGAGGACACCATAAAAACCAAAGAAATGTCTTGTACATTTCGAATGTTGACAATTTGTTTCATTCATTTTTTTTAATGCATTAGTAGAAAAATAATTTTCTGTTTTAAAGCGTGTAAAAATTCATTTAAGGAGTAATATGGGAGAAGAAAGTTTTATTAATCTGGCCATTTTATAAATATAGAGCAACAAATTTTAAGCCACCACACTTATTAACACTGCCAAAATAATTGAGGAATTTGCAAGAAATTAAACAAGGCTGAAATTCATGTAAAAAAATAATTTTTTTTAACAAATTTAATGCGTTATGGAATGAAATTTTTGATTACTTTTCTTTTTTGTTAATAGCTTAATGAGAGTTTTCTTAAAACTTTTTATCTGTAGAGGGTCCCGAAAATTTTACCGCTTGGGGCCCACACTGACTTGATCCGCCACTGTGGAAACTAATGGGAAATGGGCACGCACACGTCAAACATATTTAAACAATAATTCTTACACAACTAGTATGTCTCAAACGAATATACTTTATTCTGTGGACCTTGTTTTCCCCACATTATTTCCGATACGACCACTAGTGAATTTTCCCATGGAGCTTCTGGGCCGAAGGCTCTCTATCTCCAGATATTAGTCTTAAGTTCCCAAGAATGCCATTTTGTCATCTGGAAAGTTCTGCGCGTCTTTTTAAAGTAAATACCAACAAAGCAGTACAAAAACCAGAAAACCAGTACAGCAGAAAATTTTATTGAATCACATAAGCCTCATTTTGTTCTTTGACTTTTTGCCATCTTTCTGACAGTTGGAAAATTCCTTTTCTAAAATAATCATTAGACTTATATGTAAAGACGTTATCGAGTGTGCTGTTTGACAGTCTGTGCTGTGTTTAAAGTATGGGGTAATACATCTTAGCGGCTTACATATTCAATCTTCTTCAGATGATCATGAAATGTACTTTTTGGAATATTTAGACTGTGTGATAGTGAACTGTGTAACGTGGATTTTCAACAAAGGGTCGTCGTTTACAGAGGATGGTCGTCCAGAGTTGGCATCATCTTCGAGGCTGAAATTTCCATGCTTGAATTTAACAAACCACCTTCGAACTGTGGCCTCAGAAAAAGCACTATGTCCATATACAGCACACATTTTAAGAGCAGTCTGACTAGCATTTTTTTCCTTTATTAAAATAAAAGAACATAATATGACGAAAATGAACTTCCTTGTTCTCCATTCTTCGCACTGCAGTGAAACAAAAATTATGCCACAACACATGCTATAATTATGCAGTGTGTGTATATATATATATATATATATATATATATATATATATATATATATATATATATATATATATATATATATATATATATAAGTAGAATAAACCGAATTTAAACATCTGCTTCAAGCAAGATCTCTCCTTATCAGCGGTAGGAAAATAATAACAAAGCTAGCTTCGATTTGAAATCGTGCAGAACTCTCCGGATGAATTCATACATATATATGGTTAACAGAAACCTTTAACAGTGGAACACAGTTATAAGTTCAGAACACCTTGTGTTTAACAAAAAGCCTTTAGAAGCGAAAAAATAATTCTAAGGTCAGATACAAAACTAAGGTTTCTTTTGAAAGAAACATCACAAGCTAGATATAAAAGCAATGAAAAACTAAAGTTCTGGATACTTTTCGCTTCAGTAACAGAGCGAAATCTTGTGAAAACCCTTTAAATGTACAGAATATGGTGAGAATGAATATCCAAATAATCTATATATAGTATACATTACATAAATATTTAGTGGTGATATACCTACAAAACGTTCGATAGGATCACAATTAACATTTTTCATTCACACTAATGTAAGTTCTACGAGTTGATTTCATTTAGATATTTTTTTTTGGTTTAGTCCACAGTACCCTGCACCATAACAAAAATCCCAACAGCTCTTTTGTATATAGCTATGCATTTGAATATTGTATCTTATGAGGAATTTTTAAAGTAAATAAAGAAACCAGACGGTCTTGGGAAAATTTTACAATTCTTGTCCAAGTGATGAGGCTGCGCCATTTCTCTCTCACCCGGAGCTTAATTATACAATTTGTGTCAGTAAAACTTTCATTTTGTGTTCAACGTCTATTAGCTGATCTTGTGTCTGGCGCAGTATGGCCAAATATGACTATTTTGGCATTAAACCCTCAAAACCGCCTAGCAACCAAATGCTCTCGTTTTATACAGTATATCCTATAAAGTTGTAGACTCCGGAAAATCATGAAATCCACAAATTTACTTATTAGAGTGCGGTTGGTTCGAAAATATTTCTGTTTCGCAGTTTTGTCAGATCTGGCCCTAGCTCCACTGAAGCAAACTAACCGAAAGTGCTCAAGAACCTGAGGCGATTTAACACCTTGAGTACAAATTTATTTTTAAAAATTTGTTCGTATTATCGTTTGAACATTAGTTACTGTTATATTTTCGTATAATCGTCTGTACACTAATTGCTGTTATATTTTCGTATTATCGTTTGCACACTAGTTACTGTTAAATTTTCGTATTATCGTTTGCACACTAGTTACTGTTATATTTTCGTATTATCGTTTGCACACTAGTTACTGTTATATTTTCGTATTATCGTTTGCACACTAGTTACTGTTATATTTTCGTATTATCGTTTGCACACTAGTTACTGTTATATTTTCGTATTATCGTCTGTACACTAATTACCGTTATATTTTCGTATTATCGTTTGCACACTAGTTACTGTTATATTATCGTCTGTACACTAATTACTAGGGCTCGGATCGTTATGCAAAAATATGACCTGAAATATACATTTCAAAATCACAAAATATGCACTAAACTCCCCAAATATGCGAAATAGTAAAAAAATATATATTAATTCTTACAAAAAGGGGTAGTGAATAGAATAACGTGAAATTGAACCACACTTTCATTCAATTAATTCACAATTTTATTTTTACAGCGCAGTTATAGATAATAAAAAATATACAAAGCAACAAATTAATAAATCTTACATCGTTGGGGGAAAATGTAGATTACAATTAAAGGATTTCAAATTTCCTCCGGAATGTAACTAGGTGGGTAGACGGGACATGTGCCCGCGACGGAATGAGTAGGGTTGCTAAACATGCCAACGATTTTTTTACTAGAGTATATATATTTACGCATGATAAAAAATGAAGAGGAAAATTTATTAGTTGACTACAAAAACCAAAAACTATAAAAGGAACTAAATGCAAATTGTGTAAAGGGTTGCACGAGTCTGATGTGAGTAAAGAAGTTTAGGATAACGGGCTCGTGTCTCGGAAGTTTCCTGTCTTCCAAGTGGCTTTGATGCGCCGACCAACGAAACTGAATTCGGTTAGCTTTAAAAGTGTCTAGTTGAGACGTCAGTTTTACGGTTCGATTATTTGTCAAGGAAATTGCTGCAAATTAATCGATTTACTTTTGAAAATTGAAATCAAGTCCTTACCATCTTTGTAGAATTTAAAAATTTTGAATTTGTGGAATTAATGTGTGGTGTCGATTACAGGTGTTGTCGGGGAGGTGTTCCCGGGCGAAAACTAGTCTAGTTACATCCTTGAACATCCTCCAACTAATTGAAATTACATTGAATAATCAATGTTTTTTCAAGGTTTTCAACCTTGAAACTTCGTCTATTGTTACTTAAAACGTTCTTCAATGAGGAGAATGACCTTTCCACGTCACATGCGACAATGGGGAGAAATCGGTAATATAGTATTTCTTGAGGGTCCGTCAACTCACATTCTGGTACAACCTCTCCATTCAAAATCTTTGACACAGCCTGAGAAGTCTTCCATTCAGGATTTTTTTTCAGTACCGTATCCAGCTTCTTCCTCGTGCTTTCCCCGATGGGCCCGTTCCACTCTACTTTTCGTAATCAAGTCATCGATTAGAGACACAGAATTACACAGATCCATTCCTCTACTTTCCAGAGTGGTAATTAAATCAGAAAAATTGCCAAAATTGGATCTGACGTAAGCCACATTTTGGACCACAGAAGAGTTGTTCAGTGCAGCTTTTGCTTTCACAATAGCTTGGTTCCCGGTATCATCAAAACTTCCAATCACTTCCTTCAATTTTTGGTGTTGTTCAGCAAAATAATTAGCCGCAGAAATCTACGTGCCCCATCTTGTGATTATTAGTTCAGGTGGTAGAGGAATATTAGGATATGCATTTTTGAAAGCCCTTACTCTGCTAGGTGCCTTAACAAATACCTTTTTTTGTCGAAGATATTAATTTATTCAAATCAGGTAGACTATTCCTCAACTCTTCTGCAACGCGATGGACACCATGAGCCATGCACAGGCGCCTCAATCCTATGATAGTACTTTACGCAAGTCCAACTTGTTGGCTAATCGGATCACATGACCTAGATACGTATGTCATCAAGGTTTATAGTTGTTGGCAATTTATCTCCCTTTCTGCTTTCTTCTTTTCTTTTCAGATCCATGGCTATGGGTGGATAGAGGTGGGAGACGAAAATTGTATCCTTTTATTATATAAGTTAATAATTATATAAGTTAGTGTTTTATGTATGCTTTTTGTTACATCAGAATGGTCCTAACCCAGGGGGTGGATACGACACCATCATCCTAAAGCAAAGGGGACGGCAGAGGGGCGGAAAAATATCAGCTGGTAGTGAGTTCAGGAGTGGTTCTTAGATTATTTATGTAAAATCAACGGAAGCTTGGAAAAATATAAAAAGGGTATTAAAAATTAGGAAAAGTAAATTAGAATGAAAAGGAATTAAATTGGAATTTTTTTTAAATAATTTGGAGGATCAAAAAATTTAACCGCCAGCTGGGTTTGATTCGCGTCCATCTTCCGCTGCCGACGCTAATCTGAAGGCAGGTGACTTTAGCCATTAGGCCATCGTTGCTTCACGTAAAGAAGCTCTTTAAAGTATAAGTACCCTTAATATTAGTTGGCAAGAAATACTACTAACAACAACCATACAACATATATATGAGGAGCAAATCAGAGTCAACTTGTCGGACACTTACGCTGTACGCTGAGGCGCTAGTGTAAGTATTGTATTTCTACGAAACAACGCGCATATTCAAAATCAAATGGTTACTGCAACAATCAGATTGGCGAGATATCCAAGTGAAGCCAAGCCCGTGAAACTAGCCAATCAAGTTGGACTTGCGTAAAGTACTATCATGGGATTGAGCCGCTTCTGAGCCATGCACGTTAGGTGAATCATCTTGGGATAAAACATTTTTAGGCTTTCTCCAGCCTTCAGTATGAAGGCTGCACTATCCGTAACAAAAATAAACAATCGTTCCTCCCCATACTGCTGCGCGTGAAACCCGTACAAAATATTAATCGCTTCACCCACTGTCATGGCGATCGTGGAGTGATTAGTTTTTTCCAACTCTGCATAACATTAGGTGACCACGTCCAGCTTCCTCTGAATTGAGTTTCCCAACTATTACATGGTCTACATATCGCCCGCAAGGATCAGTCGTTTCATCAATTGACATCCAGATGATGGAATCCCCTATCTCATTTTGTATCCTTTTGATCACCTTCTCGTACACTGGCGTAATGTAATATTTCCTAAGTGTGGATTCATGGGGAATTTCTTTGCCTGCGTATTTCTTCAAGAAGGCTCTAAAATGTTCATTCTCCAACTTATTAAGAGCAATATTTGATTTCAACATTGCTTCGCAGAGATCTTGGAACATCTCGTTCTTCTCCGACGATTGAGACTCTGACTTCAACAGCCTTTCATCGGGTCAAAGTTTAAGATGCTTAACATTTCGAGCCCTTTTCACTCTTTGTTTGTGAGTCGCAGTTGATTTGTGTTGATCAAAGTAGCTTGCAGACTGACAGTCTCCGTTGCAATTCGATTATTATAGAACTAAGCAATATGTTTTGCTTCATGTGCTTATGCTTTCATTACTATCTTTCTCTTCCTCTTATAACTATACATTTTTGGCTAAACAAGAAAAGGCCAGGCCAAACAACCCAAATGTGTTTTGCTTCTGAAAATCTTTCCAAACGCACAAAGCAAAAGTCTTTAAAAAAACTTTTTTGAAGTTTTTTGAGATAGAAGTTTTTTTTGTAAAAATGTTTGTGAAAATGGAAAATTTTATAAATGAGTAATAAAAAATTGTTCATATATGCACAAAACATGCAAAGAACCCTAAATATGCAAAATAATCCCAAATATGCAAAAACATGCAAAATAATCCCAAATAAGCAAAAACATGCAAAAAAAATTCGTGTTTTTTTTGTTGCAAATTGGTAAAAAAGCACTCAATACATATTTATATCAACATTAGGGGTTAAAAAGAAGATATACAAAATATGCAAAATCCGAGCTCTACTAATTACCGTTATATTTTCGTATTATCGTTTACACACTAGTTACTGTTATATTATCGTCTGTACACTAATTACCGTTATATTTTCGTATTATCGTTTGCACACTAGTTACTGTCATATTTTCGTATTATCGTCTGTAAACTAATTACTGTTATATTTTCGTATAATCGTTTGCTCATTAGTTATTGTTATATTATCGTATTATCGTCTGTACACTAATTACTGTTATATTTTCGTATTATCGTTTGCATACTAGTTACTGTTATATTTTTGTATTAACGTCTGTACACTAATTACTGTTATATTTTTTTTTCGTTTGCACACTAGTTACTGTTATATTTTTGTATTATCGTCTGTACACTAATTAATGTTAGATTTTCATATTATCGTTTGCACACTAGAAAATGTTATACTTTCGTATTATCGTCTGTACACTAATTAATGTTATATTTTCGTATTATCGTTTGCACACTAGTTGCTGTTATATTATCATATAATTTCGTTTGTTAAGAATGTTTCCAACAGTGTGAGAGAGTGTGTTCTGATCGCGTTTATTCCAAAAAAGGATGTCTGATAACGCAGCCGTGTAAATATTTCAGTGTATGGTATGTATTTCAATGGATACTTTGTTCGCGGTTGACCTTGTTTTCCCCACGCTATTTCCGATACGACGACCAGTGAATTTTTCATGGAGCACCTGGGCCGAAGGCTCTCTGTTTCCCGGTATCAGTCAAGTTCACAGAATACTATATTGTCATAATTTTGACAATGCCGTGATCGTGGTGGTGTTTTATAATCATGCAAGAAAATCAGAACGCATAAGGTAAGCAATATTAGGAATATATTTTTACAGAATTCAAGAGAATGTTGCATCATCGATCAAACACAAAATATAATAAATGATTACTGCATTCTTTATTTCACAAAAAAGAACAAAATTAACTTCAATAGACCTATCCGGTGTCTATTCCATTCCCCGGCGCTTCGGCGGTGAATACGAAAAATCTCGTACGCTATTCCCTGACACAACAGGTGTAAGGTTATCTTTGTAATCCCTCCTGGCATACTTGGCGACATATATCGCCTGTCCGCCTTGTAACACTCGGCACGCTCCAGCCCGGGTAAAGTCTTCGGTATGGCCACGTTTACATGGAGTTTTTCTAACGCACCATTTCCGAAAGTCAATGTGAACAACTCTTTGCGCGTTTTGCAAGGTCAACTTTCCTTTTCATTAAATTATGTTTTTTATTCCTCTAATTCAAATTTCTATCTTTGCGATGATTGAAGATAGAGTGAAAATTTTAACGGATTTCAAATCTGCGTAAAATTCTATGCCAAATCAACACCAATAACATAATATTTTTCATTAAAAAAATATTTTCTGTAGTAACTAATCTTTTTTCGAAACGCATTTGCCCCCAGAAACACGGTTTTCTGGAAGCACGGTGATGACTAAATAAGAAATGTATTTGATACATTAAAATTAAATTGAAGAACTTTACAGAATGTGATTATTTTCGCATCGAAACACAACGCAGACAATTCTGCAAGACAGATGAAAATGTTATCTTTTGAGCAGATAAAATTAAATCTTGAAGTTCAACGTCTTTTTTTTTTAAACTAATTAATGTATTTGTATTTTGTTTATTGAAAATATAAACTCTCAATAGGTATAAGTTGATTAGATGATATATTCTAAAAATGAGTAGGATTGCTGCAAAAAACTAGTAAGTTAGAGGGTACCACTGTTTGATTACAAAAAAAAAAGTATATTTTTATTTATTTTTAGGTATTTGGCATATGGATGCTCCTTTGCTGATTTGCACTACGGTTACAGGGTCGGCATGTCTACTGTCGCAACTTTAATTAGACAAGTGTGTTTATCAATTTGGAACAGATTAAACCGATCTGTATGCCAGAAATGACAAATGAGAAGTGGGAGGAGGTTTCAGAAGGATTTAAAAAATATGCATTTTCCGAATTGCATTGGTGCAATTGACAGAAAGCACATTCGAATTATACAACCTGCTAAATACAGGCTCTCTATATTACAATTACAAGAATTATTTTTTATCGCGTTGTTAGCTGTATGTGACGCGAACTATAGTTTTATCTATGTTGACATTGGAGCATACAGGAAAAGAAGTGACTCGGCTGTTTTCCAGGAGTCTTTATTGTACAAAAACCTTTTAGAGCATGCTTTAAAAATTCCAAATCCAAAACCTATATCCACCGTTGATACCACATTTTTGCCTCATGTACTTGTAGGAGATGAAGCTTTTGGAATTTCGGAAAACGTCATGCGCCCTTATTGTGGAAAATCTCTAACATACACCAAGAGAATTTTCAACAATCGTTTATCAAGACTACGACGATCTATCGAATGTACATTTGGAATGATGGTGAACAAATGGCGAATATTTCACAAGGCAATGAAAACAAAAATTGATACAGCCGAAACTATAATTGAGGCCTGTTGTGTTCTGCATAATTATGTAAGATCCCGAGATGGGTATCGATATGAAGATGCTCTTTATGAAACTCCATTTACAAGCTTTAGTACCACAAATATACCACGGGGAAACATGTCAGCTAAAACTGTGAGAGATAAATATGCCGATTACTTAGTGAATGAAGGCAAAGTATCATGGCAGGATAAAATGATATAAAGGTTATTAAATATAAAAAATAAAATACAATAAAGAATTTACCAAATATTTTCTTTTTTTCTTTTCTGTCTCCAATTTTAGAAAAAACTTCGACAATATCTTCCCAAGATGACTTTTTCAAACCTCTGTTCTTATAAGCAGGGAACTCCATATTCCAAATAGCAGGCCTTTTATGTATTTCATCAATTAAAAGATCGGTGTTACAACGCTCTCCTTCCATCGTGAACGACTAATCCCTTTTTTCGATGTCATGTAACGAGTGTGACTATGAATGTTCCAGCAAAATAGAATCAAAATCAAGGACATAATGAATATAATTACTACACTCAATAATGATAAAATTGCTCTAAAAATGTCGTAAAATGACCTACAATAGAACTAATCAAAAATCTGAAAATTGAAAATCGACTTTCCATCTTCATGAAAATATGATATATAAAAATTACATTAAACGTAATAACATTAATGATAATAATAAGATTCACTGGAGGATTAGAATATGTTGTATGAAAAACAAGGCCAGTAAAACATAGGCTGGAGGATTGCGAGTTCGAATTCAACCAAAGACCGTAGTGTACAAAGGAGGCTGGTGAACATTACATCTGTAATGGCCTAAAATGTAATCACGTTGGCGTGGTGTGGAAACTTAAGCGGACCGTCGTCGGTATACGCTATCTCAAAACTAAAATTACATACTATTCCCCTTTGTTGGAAAATATCTTCAAAACACCGAATGAATTAATTTGCATCCTATTTTTAATGGAATTAAATACAAAGAAGTAAATTAAGCCAACTAAGTACTCTATTCAAGACATATCTTTTGTATAAAACGAGATAAATAGTTCTTTTTGTGTTCGTAATGATTATCTTCGTCGAATGCTTCCAAATTCGTATTAATATTCAAAAATATAAAAAATTTACAATTTAAAAAATATTTATTTAAATAAAATCACATTTAAGATATCGATGTAGACTAGAATTTTCCGCAGCTTTCAAATCCTTTGAAATTTTTACTGTATCTTTAACGATCGCGTATTTAGAAACTTCGAATAGGGAATTAAAAAAGTGCTAACGCCATTCAAAACGAGTGTCACGTGAACAGCGTACCATATTCCTATGTATCTCGAGCTTCAGTCGAAGCGTTCGAATTATCGGTTCCCCTCGGCTCGCGGAAGCAATAAAAACGCTCGATTCAGCAGTTTTCTGCATGTAAACGCTCTAGTAGAACTCGATGTATTTTCGCTACCCGCGTTTTGTATCAACATCAAACGCGCGTTAGATTTCGCCTCATGTGAACGGGGCCTATTTTCCATTGAACCTCAAGGATATTATCTTCATGGCAGGATGTCCACATCGACGTATTCATCGCTCGGGTTGTTTACCGCACTAATTGCGAAAAACCCAAGTGGAGAAGTCACGTCTAGGTTTAGGTTCTGCTGTGGGGAGAAGGGATGCTACATCGACAACAAAACATAGATGTTTTGAAACATCGATGTTGATAATACATCGACCAAAAACCATCGATGTTTTGAAACATCAATGTATTTAAATTTCCTCCTCCAATTTCTTAAAATCTGGTTTAGTAACCACAAATATGTTCTTGTGGGGAATTTAATTTGTCATTTGCCGTGTTGATTAAGTTAAAAATATGATAAATTAACTGTCAAAACAAGTTCAATAAAATTAATTAGAACAATTAACAAATTTTTTATTTTCAAAATGAATAATATGAAAGAAAATAATGTTTACAATTTGACATAGGTACTACCAACTATAAGTATAACTAGGTAGGTACATAACAATAAATATTGTTAGTTATTATTAATTATTTATCAACTTATGGGGGGGGGGAATATAACAAACTTATTTTTTATTTACTGTAAATAAAAAAAGTATTGGGGCAATTTTTATTCGCCCCAATATTTGTATTACTTTCAGTTTGTAAAAAAGAAGTTTGTTAACATCATCCACCTTAAGTCGACTTCTTAATTCACTAACTATCCCTCCAGTTAGGGAAAAAACTCTTTCTGATAGAACGGATGTCCCCATCACTGACAAATACTTAGTTAAACGGTTATTTTTCTTAATTTTTGCTATGGTACTTTTTTTCATTCAAAAACTAAACATCGACAACGTAAAAACATCGATGTTAAACAAACATCGGCTCCAATAAATAGATGGTAAATACGTCGATGTTTTGAAAACATCGAAATCGATGTCTCATCCCTACTTTTCAGACCCTTCGCCCTTGTCCATTATGATGTAAAAGTATGTTCAATTAATTGATTGTAAAAATTATGCTACTTGGTAATTTTTCAATTTTTATAATGGTACTTTTTTCATTTAAAAATAAAAAAAGGTGTTAATTTTTTAAGGTAACATTAGCTCCAACACATCGATGGTAAATACATCGATGTTAATTTATAAAACATCGATATCGATGTCGCATCCCTACTTTTCAGACCCTTCACGCTTGTCCACTTAGGTCTAAAAGTATGTTTAATTTACTGATTATAAAAATTATGCTACTTGGTTAATTTTTTAAATTTTATAATGAAACTTTTTTTCATTCAAAAATAAAACATCGATAGCGTATAAACATCGACAAGTGTGTACATCGATGTTACAAAAACATCGGCTCCTATACATCGATGTTAAAAAAATCGATGTTTTTTTTATAAAACATCGATGTTTTGAAAACATTGATATCTATGTCGCATCCCTAGTGTGGAGGCGTTACTTGTGTGCAACTGTGGTTCAGTTGGACATATATGGCTAAACAAACTTTTAGCATTGTAGAAGTCTTGAGTTCAGAATACAATATGGTTAACAAAACACCTTTAACGGTGTTCGTCTTCAGATCAGAATACGATGTGATAAAGAAAGCTTTAGTAGTGTAGAAGTCTGGAGTTCAGAATACGTTGTGGTTAACAAAACACATCTAGAGGGATAATAATCTTGTTCGTCATGTTATCAAGATGGGTGTAGATGAATCAATATCGGTTACATATCAAAGGCCTGTTTTGAAGAAATTTCACAAGCTAGGAACCGTACTCAGTTAAACACAACTTTATATACCGTTCGCTCTAGCAACAGAACGAAACCTTTAAATAATCAATAAACGTAAGTTTCAACGATAATCAAGAAAACAATATACGTATATATGAAGTATACATTACATAACTATTTAGTGGTGATAGAACTGAGAAAAATTTCGAAACACACACACAAGATCCCGATTTATATATTTTTTATTCACACTATTATAAATTCTTCGAGTTGATTCCATTTAGATCTTTCTTTCTTGGTTTAGTCCGCAGTTCTTACACCATAACAAAATCCTAACATCTCTTTTGTATAAAGCTATGCATTTGATTATTGTACATATATTACAAGGAATTCCCGGAGGAGAAAGAAATCAGACGGATTTGGAAGATTTTACAATTCTTGAATGCTTGCTAAAATTCCATCGTCAACTTACTCGCCGGAGCTATGGAATCGTTTTCTGTTGGATACCAGGTCAAGCTGGGGTTACCGGCATTGAACTTGCTGACACTTCCGAAAAGAATGCTGTAAACTTCTTGGGTATTTGTGTTCCATACAAAGATAACAGAGAAAATGTCAGGGACATCATTTGGAACGATTGTAGGAATGAATGGAATGTGCAGAGTGGAAACAAACGCAACCTGATATCTCATTTCGACCTTCTTTGTGTCCTCGCAGTCTAGACGAAATATTAACTAGGCACCGTAGCGGACATTCAAGGATTACACATCGATACTTGCTGGAAGGAGAAAATCCTCCTTCGTTCCACCACTGCAGCGGATATCTTAAAATCTCAGTCCTTAACTTCATGTCCTGGTTTATGGCATTTTTACATTCAATATTTTAAGACGTCCTCGTCTAGTTTTCCGCATTGCTGGTTAAACCTCCTCACTCTGTACTCCTTCCATTTTTCTTGTTGTACGGAATTTTTTAACTGTACAGTCAGTATCGATTAAATGGTCAGCTCAGCGGTTCAGAAAAATAAGACCCTATAAGCGGGATGACCATATAAGCGGAACAATACTACACTGTTTAATTTTGACAGGATTTTTTCACCTATCAGAATATAGTGCTCATAAACAAATAATTAAACTTTTAGGAACATTTTAAAAATTATTTCTTTTAAATCTGTTCTCTGGAGCGACAAATCAAGGTTCACCTTCTACCGTTCGGATGGTAGGGTCTGGCGTCTGCCTGGAGAACGCCTCCTGCCAGAATGCATTGTGCCCTCAGTAAAGTTCGTCGGAGTTGGAATTATGATCTGGGGGTGTTTCTCCTGGATTGGACTGGGACCTTGATCCAAATTCATGGTAAGCTCCACGCCAAGGCCTACTGCACTAAGCGTTCCTTACTTTTCTTTCCCCTTACACATTTTTCACCTTTGAAACAAAGAGTTCTGTCTGGCAAGATCCGATAAAAAAGTCCACATTCATCGACGTTGAAGACGTTGGCAGATTCATATCTTTCGAGGACTTTTTTCTTCTGGTCATTCCCTGTGTTGCTCTCCGCCTCAAGAAATGTTACAATTGCTATTTCTTAATAGTAAAAAAAGTACGATAACCTCATTGAAAAGATGAAAAAACGATCTTATAACCGATAACTAGAAAAATAAAATGACTCTATAAGCGGTGCGCTTTAACACATGTTTCCCTATTAAGCTCGACGGGACTTTAAAAAACTGACCCTATAAGCGGGTTGACCTTATAACAGGGTGACCATATAGCCGGTACTGACTGTATACAGTTAGTTGTCACCCTTCATGTTCCAAATACGTATATATAATTGTCATTTTCATGTTTCATTTGTATATAGAGGTCATCAATCGTAAAAAAAAAATTTATAAATTCTCATCTGTTTTGGAGATATTAACATTCATCTACCATCCTCCGTTTGAAAGCCAGGATTTGTCCTGTATTTATATTTTCCAAATTAAATATTTTAACTTGCCTTATTTATACTATTTGAAAGCATAACTTTTAGATTACTTTTTTACTATTCGGCTGACAATTTTCCCTGCTTTTATTGGGTATATTTAATTTTGCGTTGGGCGCAACTTCTCTGTGTGTGATAACGAACCTGGTGCCATAAAAACCAAACAAACCTGTCTAAATTCTGTATCGGTGCCATTTCTCCTTTCGTGTCAGTAAAACTTTCTTTGTGTGTTTTACGTCTATTGCTTGCTGTTATATGATTTGTGTATAGCGCAGTATGGACAAATACGACGCGTGCGCCATAAAACCCCCGAAACAACCTTCCAACCAAAAGGTCTCGCAACCTGCCTGCTACTAATCCGCTACTCTTTCAACTAGGCCTCTAGTACGACGTTAACTAAAATTACCATTATCATTACCATTACCATCCAACTGGGTCACCGCGGCCACGTATACTTGTGGTACTGTGGTAGGACTAAAAAGCTGAAAAACGACGTAGCAAAGACGAGTTTCACTACCACTTTTATACTCAAGTCAAGGTAAACATAAACAAAATTTACGCCCCTAATTATCAGAAAAAACTACGTTTACTTTCTTCACACATTCTATTCAAAGGTACTGATGTGACTAGCGCCTCAGCGTACAGCGTAAGTGTCCGACAAGTTGACTCTGATTGGCTCCTCATATATATGTAGTATGGTTGTTGTTAGTAGTATTTCTCGCCAGCTTATAATAAGGGGATGCAAAAATGAACTCTTCTTTTAAAGAGCTCCTCTTGGTGAAGCAACCATGGCCAAATGGCTAAAGTCACCATCAGATTGGCGTTAGCGGCGGAGGATGACTTCCCGAGTTCGAACCCAACTGGCGGAAGTATTTTTAGATCATCCAAATTATTTTAAAACAATTCCTTTTGATTCTAAATTACTTTTCCTAATTTTTAATACCCTTTTTTTATTTTTCCAAACTTCCGTTGATTTTACATAAATAATCTAAAAACCACTCCTGAACTTACTACCAGCTGATATTTTTCCGCCCCTCTGCCGTCCCCTTTGCTTTAGGATGATGGTGTCGTATCCATCCCTGGTTTAGGACCATTCTGATGTAACAAAAAGCATACATAAAACGCTAACTTATATAATTATTAACTTATATAATAAAAGGATACAATTTTCGGTTCAAAATGTTAAAACCTTTCGAAAACCGTTCCTATCAGTCAAAGAGATCTGCGCCAAAACGTAGATAAATAGCCAAATGAAACACCTTTACGTCTCAGGCACATGATCATACCAGCCAATCAGAGTCAACTTGTCGGACACTTACGCTGTACGCTGAGGCGCTTGTCTGATGTGAGTATGGGCACCTGATTATTGAAGTTTGATTTTTCGAGTAGTTGAAAACACGTTTTCTTCTTTGTCAGATGACCTGAAAGTGCGTCAAAAGCAATCGATTCACTTCGAAAGGATTTGTGTGTTTCTAGCAGTTCATTCAGTTTTCTTTCTAGGAGTTCCAGCCGGCTCTGATCTTCAGTATAATCTTAGGATAGTTTTGAACAAAACAATTAATTTACGTTGCGTAATATACAGGGTATAAAATACAGGAAAAGAATTTTAACTACACTCTTATTTTCGTGATCCTGATCTCGTTTTTAAAAAAATCAGCAAAATCCTGATGGACGAGATTTATTGTCATTTGCAAAATTGGTGAGATATTGACAGCCGAGATATCTCGTCGAATCGTCTTGGAGGTTTTAAGGTTTACGAATGAGAGGTAACTGTTCCAAACGAACTTTTGAGTCAAAGTTTGGTTTGTGTCTTTGGACAGCCACCACGGAAACAATTGTATCACGGCAAACTGTACACAGAAGGCTTAGTAGAAACAAATCAGGGTCTTATCCAATTCATAAAAATCTTGGACACTACATAGACGTGAATCCGTCTTGTAACCACCAATCTTCCCTGTATGTTTTCTATGCAGTTCTGACCTTCACCAATGTCATCTCGTGATTATTTCCATAGATAGTGGTAGTTGGTTACTCGCTCAGTAGGCCATGTTCGTAAACACATTTTTAATCAAAGTGTTAGCTAGAACATAATCCGTCACGTAACCTCAGTTTCACCAGTTTTGAAGTTGTTTGAATACATTGCAACATGAACTGATGAAGCACAGAGCAATAGCGATTCATTTCAATCCATTTTTTTTAGTTTCCATTGACTCATGAAACGTCAAGTTTTCACCTAAGAAAAAACTGAAAGAATTTCGGAAAGATTGGTTCGAATAACTCGTACAATGGGTGCGATTTATTTGCGTTTACGAACGCGACCATAATGTGTTGTGGGAAATTTTGGTATGTTTTTGATTTCCGTCGTACTAGAGCAACACAAATGGCTATTGACGACGGTCCGGGATCAATTCCCAACGCATCGATTCCCAAACTTGTTTTGATTCCGTACCTCTTTATTATTCTTTCCATTTACGAGTATTCCCTGTCTTCATTACATCCATCCAGTATCGTGGGTAAGAAGCGGCCTTGAGCAATAATTTTTTTCCCACCCCTCCCTATATAAGCTTAAAGCATGAAAATAAAATTTTATTGTTTATTATTTAAGAGGGGGATGGAATTTTTACGTAGCGTACAATTTTTATACTATGGAAGATCAAAACAATAATTAAAAATTTTTTTAATAATATTTACTAATTTAAACTTCAGCTCTTAAGAGTATTCAATCACTCATCTATTTTGGAGTTAAAAACACTCTCAATATAAAGTCACTCAAATCAGTAAATTCTTCAAATTAAGCTGATATAAAACAGCAACACACGAATGATACAATCGACACATGAGAATAGAAACTCGATTGCTACAGGGTTGATGACAAGGTCAGCACGGACTCAATCGTTGATGGCTCGAGTCCTGCACGCGCTTCTTCATATTAGAAGTACCGGCACCATTCACTACTCGTCTAAGCAAAGGTATTGGTAATTTTAGTTAACGTCGTACTAAAACATCACAACGGGCTATTGACGACGGTCCGGGATCAGTCCCTTAATGAACGAGCCGAGGACAACACCTCGTAATTTTGAAGCACCTGTTGTGGGGAAAGAGCAACTCTAGAATACGTAAAAATGTTCTGATGTCAGGGGGTTTAAATTTTCGGATGTGGATAAGACGCATAAATAGATAAGAACGACGAATAACATTTTGAAAACGTAATAAAAAGTAAAACAGTAAACAAAATCCGACCTTTTTGAAGAATTATTCGGACATCAAAAGTAGTTATTATCATCGCACTGGTGCTAAAAAATTGGTCATTGGCGATGGTCAGGGATCAATCCTGAAGTGAAGAATCCAAACACGGTCAGATGACAAGGTCCCACCTGAACTGGGATCCCACTCTCCAAACGTCTACCACATGCAAAAGTGAAAACATGAAACCACGACAAATTTAACGTACACCAGCACCAGCGTACACGACTGTCTTTGGCTTGTTCGAGTATCGATTTCGCAACGCTCTCTTTGGAAATTCGTTGCATTTTCAACAAAGTTACCGAAACCCAGAAAATTATAGAGTACAATATTATTTCGGACCGTCGTCAAAAGCCCATTGTGTTCCTCCAATACGACATAAATGCAGTGATCTACCATCATCCAAATCGATTCGTCTGTTACCGTTGAATGCCCTGTATGAAAGTGTGGTATGACGCAGATGTTAAAACAAAGACGTGGGAAAGACGAGTTTAGTTACCAATTCTTTTAACTATTAAAGGAAAACATAATTGAAATGTACCGGGTCTCTGTTATAGTTAATTGTTTCCTTTATCAACATTATATCGAAAAATGCAGGTATGAGCATTTGCACTTTAAAATGAGGATAATTTTTACAAGTTTACGTGTTGCAACACATGCGGCTTTTCGGAGTTGTAGATACATGGGGCATTTTCTGACATGACCCGTTGGTTTCCTTTAAAAGCAAATAACCTATTTTGATTTATATTTACTATGTCACCTGCTTAAGAAATCCATAGGTTGGTGTTATGTCGTGTAATATTAAGATACTAGCCACTGCGTGGCTAGCACGGCGTTGCCCGTGCTGTACTTTGTGGGGTTAGGTGTGTTAATTATGAACGTTTGCCAACCATCGGTGTTTGCTACGCATACCCATTTGGTTTGCTTCGCAAACCAACACGACGGACAACTCCGTGATGCCCTAGTCATTGTGAAATGCGACGAAATTGGAATTTCAAAAAGATCCAATCGGTGTGACGTCACAATCTATTAGAGGGTGGGGTGCCATCTAAGGTGTTGTTATTATTTGACCGTGGTTGAAAATTACACGATATTGTAAATATTAAGATGAGTAACTATACAAATCCAAAAATACATTTAACTATCATAAAGACATATCGCAACAGACAAGCATACAGAACGATACCAACAGCCTATAGGCTCAAAGTCAACTTACCCACTGCGTATCTCTAAACGAAAGATCCACATGTAATTTTGAACCACCTGTTGTAGGGAAAGAGCAACTCTAGAAAACGCGAAAATTTTATGATCACAGGGGGTTTTAATGTCCGGATAGGGACAAGACGCATAAAAAGCTAGCTAGAACGACGAATACCACTTTTAAAACGTATCATGCAGGTGTGAGCATTATCACTTTATAATAATAATTTTTACAAGATCACTTGTTGCAAGCACATGCAGCCTTTAGGGATTGTGGATACATGGGGCGTCTCTTGCGTGACCAGTCGGTTTCCTTGAAAAGCGAATAAGCTATTTTGATTTGTATTTACTAAGTAACACCTGCTTAAGAAATCCATAGGTTGGTGTTATGTCGTGTAATACTAAGATAATACTAAGATATGAGTAACTGTACAAATCCGAAAATACATTTAACAAATAAAGATATATCGCAACAGACAAGCATACAGAAGGTTACCAACAGCCTATAGACTCAAAGGCAACTAACTCATTGCATATTATAAAAGGGTTGCAGCATCCAAATGAACTGATAGGAACATGTATATCAGAAACAGTACAGAAGATGGGCAGATTTAATTAAGGTCGCACTGGAGTATAGTGATGTAAGGGCAGGAGCTCGGAAAAGCAGGAGAAGGTGCGATAGTAAACACCAGTGATTTACCAGTAGTCTAAACAATCGAAGGAAATATGAAACAGATGTGAAGTAGCTACACCTGAATATCACGATGGATGGACTGTCCTGTGCGTTTTGATGAGCAATGCCTACGCAACGTAACAGTAACAGCCCAGATGTTGATCTCGTCATCAGGTAATGGTAATGGTAATGGTAATTTCAATTAACGTCGTACTAGAGCAACACAACGGGCTATTGACGACGGTCCTGGATCAGTCCCTTGAGGGAAAGATCCGAGGACAACACCTCGTAATTTTGAACCACGGTCAGATGACGAATCAACACCTGAGCTTCGGTAGGAAGGAGAGAGAGAACCCGGGAATTACAAAAGCTCCTACTGTGTAAAATAGACCGTTTTCTACGTATGAAAACTTCATCATGGGATCGTGTTAAACCATTTTTTGTAGCAGTTGGGTAAAATAATTGGTAATTTTTAGTTAACGTCGTACTAGAGCAACACAACGGGCTATTGACGACGGTCCGGAATCAGTCCCTTAAGGGAAAGATTCGAGGACAAACACCTCATAATTTTGAACCACGGTCAGATGACGAAGCAACACCTGAGCTTCGGTAGGAAGGAGAGAGAGAACCCGGGAATTACAAAAACTCCTACTGTGTAAAATAGACCGTTTTCTACGTATGAAAACTTCATCATGGGATCGTGTTAAACCATTTTTTGTAGCAGTTGGGTAAAATAATTGGTAATTTTTAGTTAACGTCGTACTAGAGCAACACAACGGGCTATTGACGACGGTCCGGAATCAGTCCCTTAAGGGAAAGATCCGCGGGAAGCGCCTCGTAATTTTAAACCACGGTCATGTAAACTGGCACCCCACTCTCCAAACTTCCACGCCAACCCAACGTGAGGACTTTCGGCCACGACAGATTTAAGGTGCACCAGCCGCCTCTACACCATACGTTTACAAACATCCATGCCCGAACCTGGATTCGAACCAGGAACCTTCCGATCTAGAGGCTAACACCTTAACCACTATACCGGTTGGTCGGCGATCTCGTCATCAGACCACAGTAAAAATTTACGAGATGTCCTCGGATCGAGTGGGATGCAAGCTCAGTTGCGACCTCGTCTTCACACCATGGTTCAAAATCACGAGAATTTGTCCTCGGATCTTTACTTTGGGGATTGATCCTGGAACGTCGCCAATGCCCGATGTGTTGCTTCATTGCAAAGTTAATTAAAATTGCCTTCATACTCATCTTAGAAAGCGCCGACCAACCGGTATAGTGGTGTTGTTGTTGTTGTTGTCGTATGTTCTTCTGGGATGCATATGAAAGCAAGTGGTGAACAGAAACATTCAAGACAATACAGAAGAAGAATATTTTTATTATAACAGACGATGATCCCAGCAAAGAACAGAAGGTGTGCGCTGCTTTCCTTTCAAGACGGGAATCCATTCCAGGCGAAAGTCCGACTTCTTTCCCAGGTATTACATCCATGCCTTATCCGGGATTCGAACCCGGGCCCACTCGGTGACAACCGAGGATCATAACCACCATACTGGCTGGGCGGCTATAGTGGTGTTAGCCTCTAGATAGGAAAGTTCCTGGTTCGAATCCATGTCCGGGCATGGGTAGTGGTGCACCTTAAATCTGTCGGAGCCGAAAGTCCTCATGTTGGGTTGGTGTGGAAGTTTGTAGAGTGGGGAGCCAGCTCAGGTGTTGCTTCGCTTCGTCATCTGACTGTGGTTCAAAACTACGAGGTGTTGTCCTCGAATCTCTCCTTTAAGGGACTGATCCCGGACAGTCGTCAATAGCCCGTTGTGTTGCTCTAGTACGACGTTAACTACAAATTACCATTGTGTGTGCCGCAGCACCCTGGGGTACCACGTAGAGAGATTAGTTGTACCGCGACGCTCCCATGAAGCAGTTGTTATTATAAGGAGCAAATATCTTTCGAAAATTAATGCCGTAGAAGAAATGTGAGTAGCTGTATCACTAGCATATCGCGAGTAGTTGTATCTTAATTCCACGATTCGAACAATTGTGCAGTAAGCAGCAGGCTTACCCGATGCACTAAACACACACATATACCTACCTTTAAGAGCATGTTGAAGGTAATTTTATTTGTTTTATTTAAATTTTCATTTACACCTATGTTTTCCTATTAAGTACAATTAAAGTATTTGTGTGAATTTGAAATATGAGTTGTATTAATTATGTCCATGTTCTTACCACTTAGACGGACTACGCACAAATAAATGGAGACCCAACTACCTCTGCGAACCTTGACATTTTCACTGATGGGTCAAAGACAGAACATGGAGTGGGGGCAGCATGTACCGTGCTTGAAAACAACTAGGTCATACATGACTGGACCGCCACACTCCACCCAGAAAACACAGTATAACAGGCAGAGAAGACCGCGCTCCTATATGCCATCAACTGGGCTGCGCAGCAACAACAAAAAGACATTAGAATCCACACTGACAGCCTCTCAACAGTTAAAGCACTTTTGCACCAACGCTTGCAAAACAAGGACATCATCATCCACAAAATAAGAAGAAGGCTTCAACCCCACATAGAAAACATCACTATTAACTGGATAAAGGCGCATGCGGGATACTACGGTAACGAAAGAGAGGACCAACTAAAGCAGCAACAAAGGGAAATTCAAGTATGGTAATACCATCTGAAGCACACAAAAAGCCACCTAAAATCGCAGTTCAAGGATCTCAATTTAAGAGCCTGGCAGGAAGACTGGGATAATGAGGAAACAGGCCGTTGAGTTCACACGTTTTTACCTAAAGTTAACAAACAAACACAGTCCTATGGAGCAAACCTAACAGCATTCTACACTGGGCATGGCCCATTCCCCAGCTATCTGTTCAGGTTCAAAATAAGGAACAGCGACCAATGCATCTGTGGGAAGGTTGGCACTCCAGATCATTACATATTTGAGTGTCCACACATGTAGCAATCACCTCAAGAAACCAGCAATAACGCACTACCAAGCTTGGGCCACCAACAACAATCAGGCTCAAATAAAAATTATGAATGTTATGAAATTCCTAATGGAAAACATTAACATTATCACCAACTAACAATCAGAAGAATCTAGGACTGTGTACATTTGTATTTTATTGTTAGTTTTATTGTTAATTTTTAGTTGCTGTCTTTTTTGCTGCACATAATTAATGGAATTAATCGTTTACTATTTAAATATTAGTGTCATTTAGAAAGGGTCAAAAATGATTCTTACTTCGTTAAATCAACTTTGTGTACGTGAGGCTGGTGGGAAAAGCAGGACTACACCTGACATTTTAATTAAAAATTGGGAAACCATTAGCCTTGCCAACAGAGGAAAACTATACTAAAATTAAAACTCATGCAAAATAGTTAGGGAAAACTCCTGCATACCCTACCGGCCCGTGTCTTAAATGTATTATCAAAATGTATTATGGGGATTTCATTCAGCTTTTCAAGTTGGTAAAACAAGTGAACACAGAGGGCTTAAATTTCAATAGGGATAACAGAACAAGGGGCCATGGGTATAAATTGAATAAGACCCATTTTAATCGGGATTTAAGGAAAAACTACTACTTTAATAGGGTAATAGACAAATATCACGCGTTGCCAGAAAATATAGTTAATTAAAAGGGAGTGTACGATTTTAAGATACAATTGGATTGTCAGTGGGAATTGGGGAATTCATAAACAAAGGACCAGCCTTGTTGGGCTTGAGCCTGTCGCTGGTCGTCAATATTTGTATTTGTATTTGTAAAAGGATATTTAATCATTATTTTCAAAAGGATATCTAATCAGTATTATCAAAAGGATGTATTACTCATGTTAAATGTATATCAAATGTATTTTCAGAAATTTGGTCGCGGGGTTAACCAGATTAGTCCGGTTTCCTTTGACGGATTCATTCCATATTTCCGTGGGTGACTAGTAAATCCTTTAACATGACTAAAGTAGGGAGGTGAGGGGGTTACCAACCAACCAACCGCAGCCCTGTGCACTTATGGTAGTGTGGTACGATCAAAAAGTTGAAGAACGACGTAGCAAAGACGTGTCTAACTACCACTAATACACTTAAGTAAAGGAAAACATAATTAAAATTTACACCTGATCTTATTAGTATATGCTTCTTTTGCATTCTTCACAAGTTCTATTGAAAGGTGCTGGTGCGCAGAAATGGCACCTGATTGTTAAAGTCAGATAGATCGAGTATATTAAAACGCGTTTTCTTTGACGATGACAATGAAGTGCGTCAAAAGAACTTCATTCAATTCGAAACGATTTTCGTGTTTTTAGCTGTTTGTTAGGTTTTAAAATAATCTTAAGATAGATTTGAACAAAAAAATTTATTTACGTTGTGTTTTATTAAGGGTAAAAAAAAAGGAAAAATAATTTACGAATTTGCATGATATTTTCATATTACAATATAGAACGATACACAACGGTCTATTGACGACGGTCCGGGACCAATCCCCAAAAAGAAAGATCCGAGGACAACGCTACGTAATTTTGAACCACTGTCAGATGACGAGGCAACGCCTGAGTTGGCACACCACTCTCCAAACGTCCAAACCGAGGACATTTGAGGCCATGACAGACTTAATGTGCTCTAGCCCACTTTGTACACGACGGCCTTTGGTTGGATTTGAACTCGCAACCCACTTGCTGCTACTCCGCTACTCTTCCAACTGGGTAACCGTGGCCCTTCCTTCCTTCCTTCCTTCCTTCCTTCGAATGGAAGCAGACCCCTCCGTACCGAGTTACTGAAAACCCACAGCGGATTAGCCGAAGCTAGGGAAAGCCTCTAATGAGATAATGGAGAAGTGGGCCTGGTGACACGCCGTCCGAAAAACCCTTATCTGCCCAGGATGAACACGATAGGGCGTGGACGTGGTCGACCCCGGAATGTGTGCGCTGAAGATATGTGGTCCGGCTCAAAGATATCAGTCAACCTTAGGTCCGTTTCGAGCCGGAAAAGTTTTCTTCATAGATTCGTGCCGAGGGGCGTCAGAGGCGCACACCCAGGCATCTCCTAGGAACCTATCGGCATTCCTGAGTAGCCCAACGGAACAGCAGGCTGCCCCAACATCCTGTTTATCCGGTACCGTGGGCAACCGGTACCATCATCTATGGAGTCTTGCAGACCCTTGCCGTCCGCCAGATAGCCTTCTTTCGTTAGCGTACAGGTATTGGCCTAGGGCAGCCGGGGAGTGGTCCCGACACCGCTAGTTTCCTTGTGGCACCTAAGGAGGTTCCTGTCGCTACTTGATCGCAGGAACAGCGGCATCGCCCTGTGCCAGTTCCTACGACCCAAACCGATAGCCTGCTGGCTAGAGCGGCTTCGCCACTTAGAGACTGACATATTCCTCCTACACGGATAGGCCCATGATCTGCGGAGTTATGGAGTCCCCTTGCAACTCCAGAGAGAGCCGCGGTCCGAGTGGTGGGGGCCATCACTCTTCATTCCTTGGAACCAACACGCGTCCACTTAGGGACTCCAAGCATTGTCTACGTAAACTGATAACAAGTTACTAACTGTTTATCAATTACTTGGTTCAGGATGCACACCGCCCCAAGTGCGCAGCGCCCTCCCCCGATCCTTTTGCCCGGATCTCGGGTCCTCAGCCCCATCATCTTGCTATCATCCCTACGGACAGTCTTCCCGGACATTAAAAGCCACCACCAACTTTCCGTCCGGGTTGACCCACGACTACTTCCCCAACAGACAGTAGCGTGTACACCTTCCCAGGGGTGTGTATGCCTAGGCGGCATAGGTACAAGTACCACACAGAAATACAGTTTTGGCTACATAAATACAGATTTGCCACATAGAGTTATGCATTTTCGCAACTTCCAGTACAAGACTTTCATCTGTTGCTGATAAACACAGAGTTAAGCATCACAGATTATACATTTCCGCAACTTCTGGCACGAGGCCTTCATTAGTTGCTAAAAAGCATGCATTAGGAATAAAATGAAAAGAGGAAGGTAGTCGCCGGCATCTGCCAAGGGGACCTTCGATGAAAGGGTAGCCACAGGCTTCCGGCACAAGTGCCTTCGATTCGTGTCTGTTCACCAAGGCGGTAGGAGAAACAGAGAGTAAAGAAATTCACTTACTTCTTAGGGTGGGAGAGGATACCTTAGATGGCGAATTTGAGGCGTCAGCCTTTTGGTCACATAGTTTCCCAAGCGGAGGATTGCTGGGAACCACTCTGGGCTAGTAGTGAAGTCTTGGGGTCGGAAGCGCAGCCAGCCAAGGTCTTGGTTAAGAGTTCTGACAAGTTTGCAGTCGAGGAGATAGTGAGAGGCATCCCCCACTTTTCCACACTGACACAAGCCCGATCCTTGTCGCCGCATACGTCTAAAGTATTGCGGAAAGCGACCATGACCTGTAAGCAGTTGAGTCGCAATCGGGTGGTACACGTGTCTTCTGAGGTCAGGGTCGGGGAGATACTTATAAGTTTCTCTGCCAACCAAGTCTCCACTCCATCGCCACTTCCATTGATCCATAAAGATCTGCAGGAGGCAGTTGCTGACAGTAGAGTACGATCTCTGCACGTGTATTTCCACTTCGCTCTTGTCGGTGGCCTTTTTAGCCGCGGTATCAGCCGCTTCATTACCAGTGAAACCGACGTGAGCTTTTATCCAATGCATTTGGATACCCTGGTAGCTAGTGACCGCCTTGTACAGAGTTTTGATTCTCTGCACTACAGGGAGAGTGCAGAGTGGGTCCTTCAACGCCATGAGCGAAGAGAGGCTGTCCGAATAGATATGGGTGGTTTTGTTGGCGGAGTACAGTAAAAAATATTAAAGAATGACGTTTCAAAGACGAGTTTAACTACCACTTTTATACTTAAGTCAAGGAAAACATAGTCAAAATTTACACCCGCTATTGTTAGAAAATACTTTGGTTACATTTTTCACACATTCTATTCAAAGGTGCTGTGTAAGTATGGGCACCTGATTGTTTAAGTTAGTTTTTTGGAGTAGTTGAAAACACAATATAACTCGATTCACTTCGAAACAGTTCATTCAGTTTTCTTTGTTGGAGTTCCAGCCAGTTTCGATCTTCAATATAATCTTAGGATAGGAGCAAAACAAGTAATTTATGTTGTGTATGTATAATATATATATATATATATATATATATATATATATACAGAGAGAGAGAGGGTAAAAGCGGACAAATTTTTTAACTACACCTTTCCTTTTGTAATCCTGATCTTGTTTTTAAAAAAATCAGTAATATCCTGATATCCGAGTTCTACCGTCATTTACAAAATTGGTGAGATATTGACAGTCGATATATCTCGTCGAGTCGTCTTGGAGGGTTAAGGTTTATGAATGAGAGGTAACTGATCCAAACGAACTTTTGAGCACTTTTTGGGTCAGAGTTTGATTTGGGTTTTGGACAGAACCATGGAAACTGTTGTATCACGGCAAACTGTATACAGAAGGCTTAGTGAGAAAAAAAAATGCAGGGTCTTTTCCATGCTCTAATAATCTTGGGCACTACACACGTGTGAATCCGTCTTGTAACCACTAATGTTCCCTGTATGAGTTCTATGCAATTCTGACTTTCGACAATGTCATCTCGTGATTATTTCCATCGATAGAGGTGGTTGGTTACATGCTCAGTAGGGCAATAAAAGTGAACCAGAATATATTCCGTCACGTTACCTCAGTTTGACCAGTTTTGAAGTCGCTTGTATACATTGCAACATGAACTAATGAAGCACAGAACAATTGTGGTTCATGTCAATCCATTTGTTATTCGTTTCCAGTGGCTCATGAATCATTTAGTTTTCACCCAAGAAAAAAACTGAATTTATTTCCGAACGATTAGTTCGAATAACTCATACAGAGGGTGCGATTTATTCGCGTTTACGAACTAGGCATGCGATAGCGATGTCGATGTCTTATGAAAAACATCCATGTATTTAACATCGATGTTTATACTTATCGATGTTTTTACGTTGTCGATGTTTTATTTTAAAATGAAAAAAGTACCATTATAAAAATTTTAAAAAATAACCAAGTAGCATAATTTTTCTATTGAACATACCATAAGACAAAGGTGAAGGGTCTGAAAAGTAGGGATGTGACGTCGATGTTTTAAAAAATATTGTTGTATTTACCATCAATGTATTTTGTGTCTATGTTTGTACATTGATGTACATTGATCATCAGTTAAAACATCAATGTACATTGATGTTTTAACATTGTCGATGTTTTATTTTTGAATGAAAAAAGCACCATAGTAAAAATTAAGAAAAATAGCCATGCCACTAAGTATTTGTCAGTGATGGCGACATCCGTCCCATCAGAAAGACTTTTTTCCCTAACTGGTAGGATAGTTAGTTTCCCCCCTCAGCTAACATTAATGTCTGAAGTTGCTAAACTAGTTTTAAGAAATAGGGAAAAAAGTTTTAAAACATCGATGGTTTTGGGGCGATGAATAATAAACATCGATGATTCAAAACATTGATGTTTTGCTATCGATGTCGCATCCCTATTACGAACGCGACCATAATATGTTGTGGGGAAATTCGGTAAGTTTTTGATTAACGTCGTACAAGAGCAACACAACGGGCTATTGACGACGGTCCGGGATCAATCACCTAACGCGTCGTTTCCCAAACTTTTTTTATCTTCCATACCCCTTGATTAGACTTTCCTTTTACGAGTACCCCATCTCTTCATTAAACCCATCTTGTATCGTAGATAAGAAGCGGCCTTGAGCAATAATTTTTGACTCACCCCTTCCTGTGGCATGTTATATAAGCTTAAAACATCAAAATGAAATTATTATTGTTTATTATTTATGAGGGGAATGGAATTTTTAGTAGCCCACCTCAATTTTTAAGCTATGGAAGATCAAAACAGTAATAAAAACAAAATTAAAATAATATTTATTAATTTAAACTGAACTTCTCTTAAGAGTTCCAGTATTCATCCACTTATCTATTTTGAGGTACAAAACACTCTCAATATAAAGTCACTCAAATCAGTAAATTCTTCAAATTAAGCTGTTATAAAACAGCAACATAACACGAATGATACAATCGACACATGAGAATAGAAACTCGATTGCTACAGGGTCGATGACAAGGTCAACACGGACTCAATCGTTGATGACTCGAATCCTTGGCGCGCTTCTTTATACCAGAAGTACCGGCACCATTCACTACTCGTCTACGCAAAGGAATCATCCTATTCATCATGCGAAAAGAAATATCCATACTTCACATAAATCGAAACTCAATAACTTAGTTTTGTGGTTTTGTTAAAACTCTTTTTTCATATGTTTTCCGGAAAAGTTTGCATATTCGGAACTAAATCCAACTCAAGACCGCGGTACAGGCATCTGGTCCACGTTAAATATCATATACAGGGTGTTTCAGTGAACCGTTTCAGAACTTCTAAGAGGGGTAGGAAATGCTTTCCTGAAGCGGTGTTGTACACAGAAGCACCGTAAAGAAAAGAGACCGTAAGTGAGAAATCGTTTTAATAATACATGAAAAGAAGCAAAAAGTACATGGACTAAAGTAAGTGTTCGAAGTTTCTTCCACGGGCTACAATGCACGCCTCATATCTCCGACGCATGGACATCCGAACATTCTGGAATACTCCAGGCATATCTCGAATTTCTCCGGCAGCTACTGCAATTCTTGCAACCAGCTCCTCAACATTGTCAACAGGGGTGTCATAAACTAGCGATTTCAGATGACCCCAGAAATAAAAATCAAGACATGATAGGTCGGGTGACCGAGCAGGCCAACGCACGGGACCACCACGTCCGATCCACTGATGACCAAATGTGACATCCAGGTAGTTACGAACATCTCCGCTATAATGGGCAGGGGCTCCATCGTTGGGGCAGCCTGCTGTTCCGTTGGGCTACTCAGGAATTATCCACTCAGGATATTAGGTGCCACACGGAAACTAGCGGTGTCGGGACCACTCCCCGGCTGCCCTAGGCTAATACCTGTACGCTAACGAAAGAAGGCTATCTGGCGGACGGCAAGGGTCTGCAAGACTTCATAGATGATGGTATCGGTTGCCCACGGTACCGGATAAACAGGATGTTGGGGCAGCCTGCTGTTCCGTTGGGCTACTCAGGAATGCCGATACGTTCCTAGGAGATGCCTGGGTGTGCGCCTCTGACCACCCCTCGGCACGAATGTATGAAGAAAACTTTTCCGGCTCAAAACGGACCTAAGGTTGACTGATATCATTGAGCCGGACCACATATCTTCAGCGCACACATTCCGGGGTCGACCACTTCCACGCCCTATCGTGTTCATCCTGGGCAGATAAGGGTTTTTCGGACGGCGCGTCACTAGGCCCACTTCTAAAATTTCTCATTAGAGGCTTTCCCTAGCTTCGGCTAATCCGCTGTGGGTTTTCAGTAACTCGGTACGGAGGGGTCTGCTTCCATTCGAAGGAAGAAGGAAGGGGCTCCATCGTGTTGGAACCACATTGTCTGTTGCGTCGATGCAGAAATCTATTCATCTCTCATAAGTTGCGGCAATACTTGCTGCAGAAAGAGCAAGTAGTTAGGTCCGGTTAGACGAGACGGTAACAGGTAAGGTCCGATGAGGTGATCTCCCATAATACCGGCCCATACATTGACCGACAATCGAATCTGTGCTGCTCGACGTCGTATTGCATGCGGGTTCTCGACCGCCCAGATATGGTCGTTATGCGTGTTGAAAATTCCTTCCCTTGTGAAGGATGCCTCATCGGAAAACAACACTTCAGCAGGAAAAAGGGGATTTGTAGCACATTTTCCTAGGTACCACTGTGCGAAAGCAATACGAGGTGCATAATCCTCCGGTTGCTGTGTCTGGACACGCTGCACGTGAAACGGATGCATGTCTTCTTCTCGGAGAATCCTCCAGACGCTGTAATGGGAAACCCCGACTGCGTTAGCTACACTTCGTGTACTCGTTCTTGGATTCCCCTGTACATGCTGCAGCACATTCTGTTCGACGTCTGCAGTCCGTGCTGTTCTTACCCTGTCCCTGTCAGCTCTTTCTAATGAATCTGCCTCAGGCTAGCCTCTGGTGCAGTCTTGCAAAGAAATTATGACTGGGGATACGCCTCGTCGGATATCGTTAAGCGTACAAACGCTGTGCGGCTGGCCCACTACAATTTGCAGCCCCGTACGCCAAATGCATATCGGCTAACTCTGCGATCGTGTAATCATCCATCCTACTAACTTGGCGTTCTAGTGCGAAATGAAGATTCTCTACACGAAAGCTCGGGATTTTCGCACAACGCCATCTACCGCGTCAGGAAAGCATTTCTGACTGCCCATTGGTATATGATTTTGGTTCGTCAGGACGTACCATACCCCTCTTAGAAGTTCTGAAACGGTTCACTGAAACACCCTGTAGATCAGGTTCGAGAATAGGTGCCGGTTCAGGTTTTGTCTTTACACCGTGGTTCGAAATTACGAGGTGTCCTTGGATCGTTCCTTTCGGAATTGATCGCGGACCATCGCCAATGGCCCATTGTGTTGCTCCTGTGTGACATTAATTAAAATATATACTTTCCTCAAAATTTTCTAGCGTCGCGATTTGAAAGTTGGAAGAGCTCAGAAATGTAACCGGAGAGTTGCCAGATCAAAATCTGTCGTGGCCTAAAATGTACTCATGTTGGTGTGGATTGGGTTTGTGGGGAAGTTTGGAGAGTGGGGTGCCAGCTGAGGTGTTGTCTCGTCA
This sequence comes from Metellina segmentata, assembly GCA_947359465.1. Lineage (NCBI taxonomy): Eukaryota > Metazoa > Arthropoda > Arachnida > Araneae > Tetragnathidae > Metellina > Metellina segmentata. Next base: position 108,671,765 of record OX375880.1, read on the forward strand.
TCTGACCGTGGTTCAAAATTACGTAGTGTTGTCCTCGAATTTTTCCTTTAGGTGATTGGTCCCGAAAAGTCGGCAATAGCCCTTAGTACGACGTTAATTAAAATTACCTTACCTTACAATGGTAGGTACGGTATTTTAATTAACATCGCACATGAGCAACACAGCGTGCTACTGGTGACGGTGCAGGATCAACCCCGAAGGTAAAGATTCGAGGACATTTCCTCGTAATTTTGAACTACGGTCAGATAACGAGGTAGCACTTGAGTTGGTACCCCACTCTCCAAACTTTTAATCAGGCCCAACGTGAGGACATTTGAAACCATGATAGTCTTAACGTGCTCCAGCAACCTTTTTAAATGACGGCCTCTGGTTGGATTCGAACTCACAACCCTCCAGTTTTTCATCCGAGGCTCTTCGAAACAGGTTACCGTTGTCGCATTTCCATTAGATCACAGGGGGTTTGTTGGTTTCGGGGTTTCATACGGCAGTCCTATTTGAAAGTGTCTGTTCTTAGATCTATATTATTTGTAAGTAACTGGTTGTTAGTAAGTTAGTCATCCATCCAGGAAACCGTAGCCCCTGTGAACTTATGCTTGTATGGTACTATCAAAAAGTTGAAGAACGCCGTAGCAAAGACGTGTTTAACTACCACTTTTACACTTAAGTAAAGGAAAACATAATACAAATTTACACCTGATCTTATTAGAAAGCGCTCTTTTGCATTATTCACAAATTCTATTTAAAGGCGCTGGTGTGAGTATGGGCACCTGATTGTTGAAATTATAATTTCGAGTTTTGAAATCATGATTCTTCTCTGTTTGGGGTGACAAGACAAGGTCGACTAAAAACTCCTTTTCATTCGAAAGGATTTGCGTGTTTCTAGCTGTTCATTCCGTTTTCTTTGTATGAGGTCCAGCCAGTTTCGATTTTCGATATAATCTTAATATAGCTTTGAACAAAACAATTTAATTTACGTTACGTCTACAGGTTAAAATACGGGGAATAAATTTACGAATTTGCATGACCAGACATATTACAATACAGAACAAAACTTTTAAAATTTGCATGCTTGTAGTCATCTTCACTCACGTCTTAAATTATCTTTACATGCCCAAAAATAATTATATTCCATGAATTACCCAATCGATGTATCCCTTTTTTGCAGGAAATGTGTGAAAGACAAGCCTAATTAGAATTATCCAATCAAAAACATTCAAACGGTTTCTAATATGCAAATCCCGACGTTACGTCATCCGATGGTGAATCAAGCGCTTTGCGCAACGTGAATATCTGAGTGAATTTCTGCAATACAGTGTTTGATTTCAGTGTGTAAGGACTCGAAACGGTTTTTTATGGCTCCGAAGTATCATTTGGAAGAATCTGTGAAGTGGCGCATTATCCCCCTTTTAGAAGCGGGGTAGACAATCATGAATGATAATGGTAATGGTAATTTTTAGTTACCATCGTACTAGAGCAACACAACGGGCTATTGACGACGGTCCGGGATCAGTCCCTTAAGGGAAAGATCCGAGGACAACACCTCGTAATTTTGAACCACGGTCAGATGACGAAGCAACACCTGAACTGGCACCCCACTCTCCAAACTTCCACGCCAACCCAACGTGAGGACTTTCGGCCACGACAGATTTAAAGTGCACCAGCCGCCTCTACACCATACGCTTACAAACATCCATGCCCGAACCCGGATTCGAACCAGGAACCTTCCGATCTAGAGGCTAACACCTTAACCACTATACCGGTTGGTCGGCAGACAGTCATGAAAGCATCGAGTTGGGTTGTGTGAATATTTCAAGACAGACAGTCTGCGGTATGGAAACAATTTCAGAACTCTGGAACTGTTGTACGGAGGCATGGACAAGATCGTAACAGTATAAAAACTGTTTCTAAAGATCGATATATGGCAATGACTGCTCGTTGTAACAGGAAGTCTACTGCTCGGCAGTTAAGTTCAGTGCTTGCAGCCGCCACGGAAACTGTTGTATCACGGCAAACTGTATACAAAAGGCTTAATGAAAAAGGTCTTTGTGCCAGAAAGCCAAGGGTATGTATTTCACTGTCTTCACAACACAATAGGGATCGCTTTTATTGGTGCAAAGAACATCAGAACTGGAGTGAGCACCAATGTATCCATGTTCTCTTTACTGATGAGTCGAGGTTTAGTTTAACATCTGATTCTAAACGGTTTTACATCTGGAGGGTGTTAGGAACTTGAAATCTTCCTTCGAATATTATGGAATGTGATCGTTTTGGTAGTGCAGGTGTGATGGTGTAGGGGGGAATAATGATCTATGGACTTGCGCACCTGCACGTTTTCAACAGAGGATCTGTGACCGACCAGAGATACCGGGATAGGGTATTAGAACGTTATGTAAGATTTTTCAGAGGCGCATATGGATCTGACATCCGTCTGTGCAAACACCAACGCAGTTTTTCCACAGTAAACCAAAGCTTGAAATATTTTCTTTTACAGGCTCACATATGTCTTTTCTGTCGTCGTGGTCTTCAAATCTTTGCAGAAAAGATACTCACTCAAAAATTTGTCATCTTTAACAAATCGAATGAAAGCAAGGAGCTGTGCTTTCCCACTGATTCATATCTGCCGACTCATCAATCTGTAATGACCAGAGTTCACTGTCGGGCGATTCGAAATACTCGACAATTTGTTTTTTAAGTGTGAAAATAAATCTTCGATCCTGCGTGATATTGTGCCAGTAGATAAGGGTACTTTCTTGATCTTCTCTGTCGCTTCCTTTCCCAACATTGTATCGACAATGATAACTAATGCTGTTGCAATGATGGACTCGGCATCGGTGAGTGCTATTAATTGTACAACCTTGTAGCTGGCAATCAACCCCTTTTCTGGCATCTTCATATAATTTTAAAACGTTTTTTGCTGTTTAATTTGCTGCGTTGGCAGGTTTTAAAAATGTTTTCTTGGTTTATCTTTGACCTTTGGGTGTGAAGTTTTCTTGTCTTTTTAGTTTACTATGAACGAAAGTTTCATTTACAAGTTTGTTTTTGAAGACTACCCAGAATGGTGTTTGATGGTCTTCCGTTTCAATTGCGATGAATCCGATGTAGGTATCTTTATTCTTCCGTTCGTTTCTATTTTATATCTTCTGTTTGTGAACCACCATATTGTATTAAATATTTGTTCATTATTGCTATATGAATAAAACCTTTGTAATTATACTGGTGTCCTAAGTTACCTTTATGTGCATAGAATCATGGATTTCTCAGAAACTGTGAACTATAATTTTATGAATTTGCCTGGAATGAGACATAACATCGTGACACATAAATACAAAGGAAAAAATTTAAGAATACTGTATCTATATATATAATTCTCTTACGTGGCTCACGAAAAAGACGTTATTTGTAATCGCGTTTTGGCAACACTGTACGATTGTTTGTTTATCGCGAAGTCTCGCGCATCGATTGAATTTATAGCGTTATCGGATGAAATTTTATTGAAAAAAAAAAGGAAATTTTAATGAGCTGTTGCAGTTAGTTTATAATAGAAATCAAAGAAAGCGGAGGATCTTTTCAGGGCCATTTAAAAAACGGTCCTTTTCAGGGCCAACAATTATAGTTCAACAAGACGCTTGCACTACAACTTTCGGCAACAAACTCAATAAAAAAGTATGGGTCGTTTGAGTGCTGGGAAAATGTACACACAAACAACATGCTGGGTATTCAATTTCCAAAGCAACGCTCACATTTCGAGTCAAAATTTGCACAAAGTTTTCATTTGAATTGTGATTTTAGAGATACTGTATATATTTTTTCTGTAATACAGCAAATTTAGATTTGAAAAACATTTTTTTGGTAACATATTTTGTAAACAATCCCTTCTGCTAGGACACATGTCTTCATTGAGGCGAGCGAAGCGAACATAGCCTCCGGGGGTTGGCGAGCGTTAGCGAGCAGGGGGCAGGCCCCCTAGTATGATATAAAACTAGCATAAAACCATAAAATGGACGGAACCAACTTTCGGCGATTGGACGGAATCAACTTTCGGCAATAAGTCAGAATCAACTTTCGGCGATTGGACAGAACCAACTTTCGGCAATTAGTCGGAACCAACTTTTGGCAATAAGTCGGAACCAACTTTCCAAGATTGGATGAAACCAACTTTCAGCAGTTGATCGGAACCAACTTTAGACAATGGGACGAAATTAACATTAGGCAATTAGAATGTATATTGCTTACGTTGTATACATTATTTCATTCTGCAAGTTCTTAATATCTATTTCTCTGACCCGTACCAAATCGATCAAGAGTTCGAAGACTTCAGACAGAAGGGCTCACCGTTAAAAGCCCACATTTGACATAACCGGGAGCTGAAACAAAAGGAAACAGTTAAATGGATACCAGAATAATTTACCACTATTATTGAACGATGTTCGAACACTTAAAACGAGTTTGAAAATTGAGAGAAAGGGCGAAAATTCACAATCTACGCTTTAGTGGACGAATCCACAGCATAAATTTCGTAATCCAGAACTCTGCTACCTTACGACTGCTGCTATACTACGTAGTTCGCAGCATTGCAATCACATTAAAAAAATTTAAAGACATACTTATTTCACAAATATTTTGATTTTAAGAAAGAGCCCATTTCAATCAACGTCAATTACAATTGGGAAAAAAATAATCTATATAACTAAGAATGGAGTGTTTGTTTGCACATTCAATATTTTCGACCCATTTCAAATTTTCTATCCGTTTTGGACCCTTTTGATGCCAAATGTGCCCTTTTCGCGTTTGGTGTCTGTCTGCCCATCTGTCTGTATGTATGTGCCCTATACACGTCCACACGGTTCACTATGTTATCATGGAAATTTGCATGCAGTGAGTACTTATCTTCATTTAGTGAGTGGAATTGGTTACGAAAGTCTGTCTGTCCGTCTGTCTGTTCTACGTTCGATTTTGTGTTTCTGTGTTTGTGCAGGCATCACGTAAATTTTATTCCAGATATTTGATTGCAATTTGTTTTCTTTTATACATTATCTATTAGTTGAGTGAATGCAATATTGAACATTTCTTTATTGTTATATTTAGTTGAGTTTCATGCTAAAACACCTGAGTAAGTATACTTAAATAAACCATAATTTGGTAGTTTTGGAAAAATTGGAATGTATATTGAATATTACGATAACTTCGAATGCTTTACCAGTATTGCTAAAAAAAATTATTCTTCAAAATAAATTTTTTTTTGTGTGGAATTTTAGTTCTGATATTTCATTTATTTCGAATCTTATTTTTGTTTTTTTGCGCAATGAAAACGATTTCCGAATATTTGGGACAGACGATATTTTTCAACGAACGGGAATGAACAAGATCGCGCGAGCAGTGATATTTTCTGTTTCTTTCGCTCTGAATTAATTTCACATTTCTAAATTTTGTGCATTTTTAGTTGTAAGTTGTGGCAACTGTGCGAGATCAAGAGATAAATATGAATCACAAATTAATATCTTTATAACAACTTTTTTTCGACAGCTTTTATTTTGTTTTATTTCGCTGTTTTCTTTTTTAAATATTTATTATTTTAATAAATGTGTTTTCCTTCTCATCACACGCAACACCACCACAAAGTATTCGACATAAAAATGGCAGGTAAGTCAGAATAAATTTTCAGTAAATTTTAAGTGTAGTTAAGCCATTATTGAAATAATAATGCCGTTATTGAAAGAATAATAATGTTTAAAAATTCCGGTACAGCTACACTCTACGTTTATGAGTGAGGGCAACGGCTTGGCGATTTTTTTGGCGCACTTCTTGTAGCGAGTTACGATAAATTAAGGCCACCCATCTTTCGTTACGGTTTTCATGGCAACCCCGGAAAACGGAAAATTTCAATTTTCATTTTGAATATTCTAGAAAGTTCTTCCAAAATCCGTTAAAGTCGTTTGATTTCATTGATTCGTTTGAAATTTTTTCTTTACTCCCATTGGTTATTTTGTTTTTAAAATATCCTTTGATTGCATTGGTCCTTTTAAATCGTTTTCTGTGATACTAGTGGTCCATTTATTTCTATTTTGACAGTCGTGGAATATTTATTTTATTATAATAGTTTTAACGAAATGATTAAGAAATTTGTTTTTTTTTTTTTTACCATTTTCGTTTTCATTATTTTTTTACGAAAGAATTCTGACTTTATCAGGTTGTATTATTTCTTGCTTTTTTTCTTTTGTAAATCTTTTTCTTTTTTAATATGCCCACTGTATTTAGCGTAATTGATAAGTTTCAAGGTATTCTTACCCAACATTCGTAGCTTAGTTTCTCTGCTGGTTCACAAAAATGTGTTTTGAAATGTGCTTAAGCTTACTGCTTTTTGTGAAAGTTTTAAAAATATATACTTTTTAAAACGTTCTGAACTGTGTTTAATAAGTGTGTTGTAAAAGGAAAAAAATTTGTGACAGAAAAAGAGTTAGGAAATAATTATTTCCTTGGCGACTTTAGCAGTTCGCCAAGGCCGTTGCCATCACTCATAAACGTAGAGTGTAGCTGTTCCCCCGAAATCGACGTTATTTGTGTATCGTCGAATGGAAACTATCAAAGTAAATAAACTAACCCAGATTTTTTTAATTCTTGCTGTTTTCATAAGGCCGAGGTCAATTTCTATGCAAAATGGAGTTTCAGTTTAAAAATACACGAAAAAGAACTCACCGCGCGAATGAAACAGTTGAGCAGTCGTTTGAATGGAGAGCTCAAAGAAGGCTTAGTTATCAACATGCTTCAAGCGAAAATCTTTCTGACGCTCAAGTCAACATGCTGGATATTCAATTTCCAAAACAGCATTCACATTTCGAGTCGAAATATACTCAAAGTTTTCATTTGAATTCTGATTCCAGAGGTACTGTATATCTTTTCTGGGTACAGCTGCACTCTAAGTTTATGAATGATGGCAACGGCTTGGCGATTTTTTGGGCGCACTTCTAGTAGCAAGTTACGATAAATTAAGGCAACCCATCTTTCGTTACGGTTGTTGTGGTTTTCAATTTCATGGCAACCTCGGCAAACGGAAACTTTCAATTTTCATTTTGAATATTTTAGAAAGTTCTTCCAAAATCCGTTAAAATCGTTTGATTTCATTGATTCGTTTGAAATTTTTTCATTGCCATTAGTTATTTTGTTTTTAAAATATCCTTTGATTGCATTGGTCCCTTAAAATCGTTTTCTGAGATACCATTGGTCCATTTATTTGTATTTTGACAATTGTGGAATTTTTATTTTATTATTATAATAGTTTTCACGAAAGGATTAAGAGTTTTCTTTTTTTGACCATTTTCGTTTTCATTATTTTTTTACGAAAGAATTCTGACGTTATCAGGTTGTATTATTTCTTGCTTTTTTTCTGTTGTAAATCTTTTTCTTTTTTAACATGCCCGCTGTATTTACTGTAATTGTTAAGTTTCAGGGTATTCTTACCCAACATTCGTAGCTTAGTTTCTCTGCTGGTTCACACATGTGTTTTGATATGTGCTTAAGCTTGCTACTTTTTGTGAAAGTTTTTAAAAAATATACTTTTCAAATGTTATGAAATGTGTTTAAAAAGTGTGTTGTAAAAAGAAAAAAATTTGTGACAGAAAAAGAGTTAGGAAATAATTATTTTCTTGGCGACTTCAGAAGTTCGCCAAAAAAAATCGCCAAAGCCGTTGCCATTGCTCATAAACGTAGAGTGTAGCTCTTCCCTTTTCTGAAAAAACAAAAAATTTATGTTTGAAAAAAGTATTTTTTTTTTTCCGAATATCATATTTTTTTGTAAACAATTTCTTCTGCTAGGACACATGTCTTTATTTATACGAGCAAAGCAAGCATAATTTCGCGCAGCGAACCAATGAGATGAGATAGAAATGAGAAGACGAACGATCGCTGAAATAGAAAAAAGCACTGAAGAACGCCAGTGATAACTTTAGTAATATCTTTTGCTTCACCGGAATCCGTTTACCAGGAAATGAAAATGAATGAATCTCGAAACAAACAAAGTTCATTCGAATGTGTTCTCTTCCATTCTAGAGGCGGGAGATGAAAACACTTGGCATGGTTTCCAAAGGCTGACGTCAAGGTGACGTGAGGGCGAAAAGTCTAAATTTAGATGTTTCTTCATTCCTCGGAAGAACGCGGAAGAAGAAAGAATGGTGAAAAAAAAACTATTAAGTTAATTTTTTTAAATGTTCTAGATTAAATTTTCAAATTCGCCTCGACACTGAAATTGCAAAAACTTCGGACTACCTGTGTGCCAAATCTCATTACTGTAAGTGCCATAGATTCATCAGGACTTTGAATCCAATAAAACAAACAGACAAACAAACACTTCCTTGTATAAAATTAGAGAAGGTGTGTGAGTTTCGCAAATTGTATGTGTTGCAAGCACATGCAGTCTTTTAGGGTGGTGTAGACATGAGGCGTCTCTGAGCTGTTCCGTCGGTTTTCATGTAAACAGAAATACGCTGACTACAGTTGCACTTCCATAGTCACCTCTTATCTCAACCGACTAAGGAAACCAAAGCTAGCAAGTGGTTCCACTTGTAAATCGACTATTGTTGACATTGTATAGGGCAATTGGTTGAGCAATGCTACCCAGTGTTACAAGAGCACTAGAAATGTATTCATCAATCACCAGGTCGCCTAGTGTGTCACCCACCTTTGTCGGACTCTAGACCACTGATTCAAGGACTTGTTAAAACCAAGGGCCGCGTGGATTCAATGTGACATGTTGGAGGACCACCCAAAGAATCATGAAAGTTACCTATCATGCATAATTTATCTAATCTACATATATAATTCTGTTACGTGGCACGCAAAAAAGACGTTATTTGTTATCGCGTTTTGGCAACATTGTACAATTGTTTGTTTACCACGAAGCCTCGCTCCTCAATTGAATTTATAGCGTTATCGGATGAAATTTTATTGAATAGAAAACGAATTTTAGTCGAACTGTTACAGTTTATCATGGAAAGCAGAGGATCTTTTCAGGGCCATTTAAAAAAAGGTCCTTTTCAGAGTCAACAATTACAGTTCAACAAGACGCTTGCATTACAACTATCGACAACAAACTCAATGGAAAAGTGTATGGGTGGCTCGAGTGCTGGGGAAATGTACACACAAATAACATGTTGTGTATTCAATTTCCAAAGCAGCGCTCACATTTCGAGTCAAAATTTGCTCAAAGTTTTCATTTGAATTCTGATTTCAGATATACTGCGTGTATCTTTTCTGAAAACAGCAAACAACGGGCTATTGACGACGGTCCGGGATCAATCCCTTAAAGGAAAGATCCGAGGACAATACAACGTTATTTTTAACCACGGTCAGATGACGAGGCAACACTTGAGATGGCACCCCACTCTCCAAACTTCCACACCAACCCAATGTGAGGACTTTTGGCCACGACAGATTTAAAGGTGCACCAGCCGCCTCTACACCATACGCTTACAAACATCCATGCACTGACCCCGATTCTCACCAGGATCCTTCCGATCTAGGTAATGGTAATGGTATTTTTTAGTTAACGTCGTACTAGAGCAGGGGTCGGCAACCTGCGGCTCGCGAGCCACATGCGGCTCTTTCGATGTAAAGTTGCGGCTGTCCAGCTGCATACGAAAAAATTAATAATTTACTATCAAAACCCTTAAAAAGTAAGAAAATATATTTTTAAGTACCTAATTTCTCAATAGCTTCTATTTTTATAATCATTAATTACAAATTTCTACTTTTAACATGACCGTAAGGAGATAAATTTGAACTATTGTTTTGTTCTTAGAGATGAGACTCCGTGACCATGTTTATCTTACAGGCGCCTCAATCCCATGATAGTACTTTACGCAAGTCCAACTTGATTGGCTAATCGGATCACATGACCTAGATACGTATGTCATCAAGGTTTATAGTTGTTGGCGATTTATCTCTTCCTTTCTGCTTTTCTTTTCAGATCCATGGCTATGGGTGGGTAGAGGTGGGAGCCGAAAATTGTATCCTTTTATTATATAAGTTAATAATTACATAAGTTAGTGTTTTATGTATGCTTTTTGTTACATCAGAATGGTCCTAAGCCAGGGGGTGGATACGACACCATCATCCTAAAGCAAAGGGGACGGCAGAGGGGCGGAAAAATATCAGCTGGTAGTGAGTTCAGGAGTGGTTCTTAGATTATTTATGTAAAATCAACGGAAGCTTGGAAAAATATGAAAAGGGTATGAAAAATTAGGAAAAGTAAATTAGAATGAGAAGGAATTAAATTGGAATTTTTTAAAAATAATTTGGAGGATCTAAAAATTTTTCTGCCAGCTGGGTTCGAACTCGGGAAGTCATTTTCCGCTGCCGACGCTAATCTAAAGGTGGGTGCTTCACGAAAAGAAGCTCTTTAAAGTATAAGTACCCTTAATATAAGTTGGCAAGAAATACTACTAACAACAACCATACAACATATATATGAGCCAATCAGAGTCAACTTGTCGGACACTTACGCTGTACGCTGAGGCGCTTGTGTATGTATTGTATTTCTACGAAACAACGCGCATATTCAAAATCAAATGGTTACTGCAACAATCAGATTGGCGAGATATCCAAGTGAAGCCAAGCCCGTGAAACTAGCCAATCAAGTTGGACTTGCGTAAAGTACTATCATGGGATTGAGCCGCTTCTGCATATCTTTCAGTCAATTGCATTCCATTTCTGTCTCACCCAAAACGGCGACCGTCTAGAGTCTAGATAGTGTAGTCATCCTCGGATAGCGCGGTCGACGTTATTTTGCATGTGTATTAATTTAATCGCTTGCGGTTTTTGCGTTTCTATTCGCTTGTTGTTTCAAGAAGAATACGCGGTAGCTCAGTCAGTAGAGCGTCGGGCTCGCATCAAAAGGGTTGTGGGTTCTGTCCTCGGCGGAGCCTGCAATTCTGATGATTGCGAGATCGGCGCTTCGACCTGGCTAAAGACCGTCGTGTTTGCTAATGGTGACTGGGGCACGTTAAATATGTCGTGGTCACAAAGTCCCCATGTTCCCATACCAAATCAATACCTCTGGGGGTACCTGATCAGGGGATTATCGGCCTCTGATTGGGATCTAAATTACGATATGTGAGAGTGAATGGATGTATGAAAGGGACCTTCCTGTAAAACGAATGTGTCATGTATGTCGAGCAAAAGTCGGACTTCCTCCCAATGGGGCTCAATAACATAGAAGGCGCACCCCCTCGCCTCTTGCCGTCTTCGACGGGCCTGGCACTCCTCTGGTCTGCCAATGTAGGCATGAGAAACAACAACAACAATAGAAGAATACGATTGAGAAGCGAATTATCTTCTCAAAGTATGTACGCGCATAATATAATAAAATCAGTAACAGAATTGGATTATAAATCTGAGGATCGTGTTAACGAAGTAATACTGGTAAATAAATTGTTTGCCGTTTTAGATAGCTAAGTACAATTTTTAAAAATCATTTTTTTCAGCTCCGCCGCCAGCATAGCATCTGGTAAAAAAAAAAAAAAAAAAAAAGAGAGAGAAGAACTGAAGAAGAAAACCGAGAATTCAATCAGGATTGGACTGAATCGTTTGCATTCATATGGAACACAGATGGCCTTCCGACATGTCTCATTTGCCACGAAAAACTCGCACACAATAAGAAGTCAAATTTGGAGAGACACTTCACTACAAAACATACCCAGTTTGCTGGTAAATATCCAACCGGTGACGCACAAAGAAAAGCTGTTGAAGAGCTCAAAAAAAAAAAGTCAAGTTCCATGCTAAGTAACTGGGCGCAATCTTCCAATAATGTAAATCTGGCAAGCTTTGCAGTTTCATTAGAAATTGCAAAAAGAGGAAAACCATTCACAGATGGTGAGTACGTCAAAGATTGTTTTATACGTGCATCTGAAGAACTATTTCGTGATTTTAAAAACAAAGCAGAAATCATGAAAAAAAATCAAAGATTTGCCATTATCTGCTTAAACAGTACAAGATAGAACTGTTAAAATGTCTTCAAATGTAACACATATGCAAGTGGAAGACATTCAACTGGCTTCTGTCTTATCACTTGCTATAGATGAGTCTTGCGACATAAAAGACACTGCACAAGTTACCCTTTTCGTCAGGTATACGTCGTCCCAAGGTCCAAAAGAAGAACTGCTAGGATTGCTACCGCTCTCAGGGCAAACTCGTGAAGAAGATGTAGCAAATGCTGTGCAAAAATTCCTGGAAGGCAATGGAATCGATTTAAATAAAATCATTTCAGCAACTGATCTAGCCAGAAGTATAACAGGAACACCCATAGAGGGGTAACATCAATTCTTCAGAAAAAAATAAACCACGAAATTCTACCGTTTAACGGCATAATTCATCAAGAAGCGCTTTGTGTCCAAACATTTCCGGCCGAAAAAGTTGAGGTCATGAACTTGATAATTAAGATTATTAGCAGCATCTTGGCAAAAGCACTACCATCGCCAGTTTAAAGATTTCCTTGAAGAAATAGATAGCCAGTTTTCTGACCTACTTCTGCACAATAAAGTGCGATGGATTTCCAGAGGTAACGTATTGGTTTGTGCTTGAGTGAAAAAAAAAACATTCCTCAATGAAAAAAGCATTGACCATCCTGAATTGGAAGAAGACAAATGGCTGTAAAAATTCAACTTCATGGTAGATACCACAATGAAACTAAATGAACTAAATCTAAAATTGCAAGGAAAGGGCAACCCAGCCTACGCCTTGCTTGAAGAAGTAGTTAGTTTCGAAAAAAATTACTTCTTTTTGTTGAAGACACATGGAGAGCCGTAAATTACTTCATTTAAAAATCTGAAGCAATATCGCGATGAGACCAATGCAACTATAGACACGAATTACTTCAGCATAGCTTTAAAAAACATGAAGGATGGATTCGCTGAGAGATTCGAGCAATTCAAAACAAACAAAAGTACTCTCGCGTTCATAGTAAATCCACTCAACACAAATACAAATGAGACCAGCATTGAGCCATTTGGAATTGATGCTGGATCGCTTCAAATGCAATTTCTAGATTTGAAAAACAAAGACTTGTGGAGTGGCAAGTTCACAGAACTCAAGAGCAAGTTGGAAGAGTTGGAGGTCCAGAAATGCATGCACATCGCGCAGCACAAGTGGATAGCTCTAAAAGAAATTCTGCGAGTTGAGGCCCTCATATTTGGTGCATGGAATAGTCTTCCAGAATGCTACAGTGAGGTGAAGAAGTTGGTATATGGAGTGCTGACGATCTTCGTGTCGACATATTCGTGTGAGCATGCGTTCTCTTGCATGAATATAATAAAAAGTAAAGTTAGTAGTCAACTAACAAATAAAAATCTAGAATCGTGCTTGAAACTTAAAACAACAAGTTATAAGCCAGATTTAATCAAACTTTCAAAAGGCATGCAAAGCCAATGCTCCCATTGATGTAACTATCTATATTTGTGTTTTTGTATGAATAAATATTAATTCCGTATATAAAGCCGTTTATTTTAAATCAAAAATCAAATATATGTAAGCAAATACTATAATATTGAAACGAAATTTTGAGTGGCTCTTTTAAAACTGGGAAATTTTGTAAATTGTAACTTTTGGCTCTTCCGTTTCGATAGGTTGCCGACCCCCTGTACTAGAGCAACACATCGGGCTATTGACGACGGTCTGGGATCAATCCCCTAAAGGAAAGATCCGAGGACAACACCTCGTTATTTTTAACCACGGTCAGATGACGAGGCAACACTTGAGATGGCACCCCACTCTCCAAACTTCCACACCAACCCAACGTGAGGACTTTGGGCCACGACAGATTTAAGGTGCACCAGTCGCCTCTACACTATACGTGTGAGATCACCACCCCTAACTGCAACCGAATGTGAGTCCACCACCGGTAACTGCAACCGAAAGGCTACAGTGCGGGGTGGGCAAGAAGTGCGCGGGAAAGAGGGGGTCTTCCTATTGTGTCTGGAGTAGGGTGGATGTGTGTTCCCCTGCTCCGACTATGTTAATCCTTTAATCTTCTGTATATAGTAGCAAACATTTTCATTAGTCCAGAATAAACGTCTTATGTTCAAAGAGTGTTTTCTTAACAAGATGCCAATTCATCAAACGAACCAAAATCCTAACAATACGCTTACAAACATCCGTGCACTTAACCGAATTCGAACCGGGAACCTTCCGATCTATAGGCTAACACCTTAACCACCAGACCGGTTGGTCGGCCTGAACACATGGAGTGCTCACTGATCACAAAAGGGTGATTTTTTAAAATCTAAATCTAAGTAGGTAGGTATTTAATTACCATCGAGCTGGAGCAACACATCGGGCAATTGGCGACGGTCTGGTGATCAACCACAGTAAACAAAGATCCGTGTTCAACACCACGTCATTTTAAACCACGCTCTGATGACGGGGCAACACCTGAGCTGTCACCCCTCTCTCCAAACTTCCACATCACGTCAACATGACGATATTTCACACCACTACAGATTTAACGTGCACTAGATCCGTTTGTTCACGACGGTTTTTGGTTACGAACTCCTGACCCTCCGGTTGCTTATCCCTTACTTTTTTTTTCAACCAGGTCTACTGCTGCCCACTTGCTACTATGGATCAGGGTTGTCCAGATATACGTTGGGGTTCTACGATACATTGATTTTCTCTGAGTGGAATACCCTTTCAATCCCAGTGTAAGTACCCTCCAACTGGTATCAGGAGCGTGTATCCGCACGGTTATAAATGGGGTTTTCCCAACGAATAACAACCTCTTTTTTCACCCTTCTGTTGATATCGATCGGTTATAAATAGCAGTCGTGGTTTCATTGAGTTCAGAAAAAACATTTGTTGCCGCTCTAACCACGTCGTGTCGTTGATATTTTAGACCGTTTTTTCGGACCTTCCCGGGGTGCAATGCGATGTTTCAGTCGAGTGAAATTTACAAAGTTCCCCAAAGTACCGATCAATTACAGACGAAATTTCGCAATACCGGTAAATTTAAGGTTTTTCTAGGTTTAGTTTCAACTATATTTTTCATTTTGAGAATTTTTTTCGGAGGTTTCATTGGAAATTCCTTTTATAATGCTTTTCTAGCCTCATCTCTCCACGCTATCTCACATGGCACACCACTCCCCAAAACCAAGATGTATCACGTGACAAGGGTACACCACTGCACAAACCTCCACACCAGGCCAACCTGAGGACATTTGCAGCTCATTTTGCTGAACACGAGCTATCTCGTCAGAAGGATATTGCCGATTTTTTTATGGTGACGCGATCAAGATCTTTACAGTTTTCTCTTAATGTATAGATAGTATTCCGTTGGTAAGATCTGGTCTGTTTTGTTAATGACAAGATACATGTGACCCTCTTATAACACGTATAAATGGTATCGTGTTATAAGGAAACCGTGCTATACGAAACATTGGGGGCCATACAATTTTGTATATTTGGTACCGTGCTATATGGAAATCCTGCTAAGGTATAATCCTTGTTGTATAGCAACCGTGTTAAACGAAACTTAGGAACTATAGAAAAGTAGAGATTGAGTTCCGTGTAATAAGGAAACTAAAACCGTGTTATACGGAGTGCTAAAAACACAGAAAAAGTTAACATATCTATTTGTATTTTAAATAAAGTTACATAAGGAATCATTAAATAATATAAGTAAATTCATATATATTTTAAAAACATTTTAACTATGTATTAAACCGTGTGAACGTGTATAGGGCACACACATACAGGCATATGAACAGACAGACCAGACATACGGACAGACAGAGCAGACAGACAGATGAACAGACAGACCAGACATACGGAAAGAAAGACCAGACAAAACAGACAGACAGATGAATAGACAGACCAGACATACGGACAGACAGACCAGACAAAACAGACAGACAGATGAACAGACAGATCAGACAAAACAGACAGACATATGAACAGACAGACCAAACATACGGACAGACAGAGCAGACAGACAGAGCAGACAGACAGACCAGACATACGAAAAGAAAGATCAGACAAAACAGACAGACAGATGAATAGACAGACCAGACATACGGACAGACATATGAACGGACAGACCAAACATACGGACAGACAGACCAGACAAAACAGACAGACAGATTAACAGACAGACCAGACATACGGACAGACAAAACAGACAGACAAGACTGGCAGAAGAGGTAGAATAGACAGAACATACAGACAGAATAGAACAGAACGGACAGAACAAGACAGACAGAAAGATTGGACAGACAAACAGTACAGACAGAACAGACACACTGAACAGACAGACAAACAAGACAGACAGATGAAAAAAATCTTTCGGGTCTCTATTTAACCGTCCAATTGACCAACAATAGGTAAAAATTAAACCGTGTTATACAGAAACTTTTACAGTGTTGTACGAGGGTCGTCGCAATTTTAGTAACGTGTTGTAGGGAATCCATGTTTTAAGATTACCGTGTTATATGATGACCACCTGTACTTTATAGAGACAACCACCAGGTGGCGTTCAACAAATTTCAGAGAATGCTCAAATCTAAAAGATATATAGTCCCGGAATAAAA
This sequence comes from Metellina segmentata, assembly GCA_947359465.1. NCBI lineage: Eukaryota > Metazoa > Arthropoda > Arachnida > Araneae > Tetragnathidae > Metellina > Metellina segmentata. The sequence continues at coordinate 108,688,330 of OX375880.1, forward strand.
CAAACCACCTCTCTTCAATTGGAGATATTGACAATTAGATACAATTAATATTATAGCAATATTTGTACCTTGTACTTATGATAATGTAATTAATGAATTTCCTGAAATGAAAGCCAGAAAAGTGCAATTAAAATAAATCTTATTAAAAATCTATTGTAATGTATTTGTTTTATTATTTTCCCAAACCTAATTAATTAAATGCAAATTCTTGCACATAGCACAGGAATGGCTAATTACGATATTGTTTTTATTGCAGCGGCTGTTTTTTCAGATTAGATTTTAGGAAAAATTTAAATGTCTTATGTGGTCCGTCATTTACCAGATTATGTTAATAGCCTATACTGGATACATGATATAGATGAGATGGGAGACCTGTTATTCTAACTTAAAGCAGAACATTTAATCATGTTTGAGATATACTTGAACAATACGATTATTTCAATCTCCAAATTAATTTGAACCTAGCGGATAATCAGTTCTCAAGAAAAAAATTCTGACAAATATTCCAAGAGAGGGATTTGTAATGCACAAAACCAGACGGAAAGTTAAGATTTTTCGACCAAGACGCTCTCGCATGAACAACACTGTCTTTTGTCAATTCTGGATTCATTCTTTAAAATTTTTATTGATAAAGTGATAAAATTATATTAGCAACGTCTCTTTTGGAATGCGTGAAGGAAACATGTTCCGGCGCAGAAACACAACACACAGTTACGTTTAAATTGGACTGAAACTCCTTTTTAAAAAACCTGAAAATGTTAGGTGTCGCCATCTATACTCTACCTCAGACACTAACGAATAAAATAAATTTGCTTTGCCGTTTAGTCTATTCTTAAATTCCATCTCTCTTTTCGAAATCAGTCAGGTCATTTTCTTTCGGGTGCCACGGTAATCCGGATGGAAGTCTTTCAAATCCGTACCAAGGGTTGCTAGTTCGAAACTCGATCTAACAATAGACCATCTTGTTGGGGGGAGGGGGATGTTGCACGTACAATCTGTCGTGGCCTCAATGTCCTCACGTTGGCGTGAGGTAATTGGTAATTTTAGTTAACGTCGTACTAGAGCAACACAACGGGCTATTGACTACGGTCCGGGATCAGTCCCTTAAGGGAAAGTTCCGAGGACAACACTTCGTAATTTTGAACCACGGTCAGATGACGAAGCAACACCTGAGCTGGCACCCCACTCTCCAAACTTCCACGCCAACCCAATGTGAGGACTTTCGGCCACGACAGATTTAAGGTGCACCAGCCGCCTCTACACCATACACTTACAAACATCCATGCCCGGATTCGAACCAGGAACCTTCCGATCTAGAGGCTAACACCTTAACCACTATACCGGTTGGTCGGCACGTTGGCGTGAGAGAGGGGTACCAGCTTAGGTGTTGACCTCGTCAACTGACCGTGTTCTAAAATTTTGGGGTTTGTCCTCGGATCATTTTATTTGGGAGTGGTCACGGTAATGGTAATGGTAATGGTAATTTTAGTTAACTCGTACTAGAGCAACACAACGGGCTATTGACGACGGTCCGGGATCAGTCCCTTGAGGGAAAGATCCGAGGACAACACCTCGTAATTTTGAACCACGGTCAGATGACGAAGCAACACCTGAGCTGGCACCCCAATCTCGAAACTTCCACGCCAACCCAACGTGAGGACTTTCGGCCACGACAGATTTAAGGTGCACCAGCCGCCTCTAAACCATACAAACATCCATGCCCGTACCCGGATTCGAACCAGGAACCTTCCGATCTAGAGGCTAACACCTTAACCACTATACCGGTTGGTCGGCGGAGATCAAGAGAACAGTCTGCGATCGGACATTTAAGTAGGGATCAACTCCCCAATGCCATCAAAAACTGGTCAAGTAACAGATGTGAAGTATAAGTAGACTGAGTGAACATGTCGAACAGTGTGAACATGTCGACTAGTACTCACGTGACTGCTTTCTGATAGGCTTCCTAATGAATCCATCATTCAGCCCAAAACATATGCAGTCCCAACTGCTACAGCCGACCAACCGGTATAGTGGTTAAGGTGTTAGCTTCTAGATCTGAAGGTTCCTGGTTCGAATCCGGGTCCGGGCATGGATGTTTGTAAGCGTATGGTGTAGAGGCGGCTGGTGCACTTTAAATCTGTCGTGGCCGAAAGTCCTCACGTTGGGTTGGCGTGGAAGTTTGGAGAGTGAGGTGCCAGCTCAGGTGTTGCTTCGTCATCTGACCGTGGTTCAAAATTACGAGGTGTTGTCCTCGGATCTTTCCCTTGAGGGACTGATCCCGGACCGTCGTCAATAGCCCGTTGTGTTGCTCTAGTACGACGTTAACTAAAAATTACCAATTATTTTACCCAACTGCTACAAAAAAGGGTTTAACACGATCCCATGATGAAGTTTTCATACGTAGAAAACGGTCTATTTTACACAGTAGGAGCTTTTGTAATTCCCGGGTTCTCTCTCTCCTTCCTACCGAAGCTCAGGTGTTGCTTCGTCATCTGACCGTGGTTCATAATTAAGAGGTGTTTGTCCTCGAATCTTTCCCTTGAGGGACTGATTCCGGACCGTCGTCAATAGCCCGTTGTGTTGCTCTAGTACGACGTTAACTAAAATTACCATTACCTTCCTACCGATATATATGCCGACCAACCGGTATAGTGGTTAAGGTGTTAGTCTCTAGATCGGAGGGTTCCTGGTTCGAATCCGGGCATGGATGTTTGTAAGCGTATGGTGTAGAGGCGGTTGATGCACCTTAAATCTGTCGTGGCCGAAAGTCCTCACGTCGGGTTGGTATGGAAGTTTGAAGAGTGGGGTGCCAGCTCAGGTGTTGCTTCGTCATCTGACCGTGGTTCAAAATTACGAGGTCTTGTCATCGTATCTTTCCAATTAGGGATTGATCCCGGACCGTCGTCAATAGCCCGTTGTGTTGCTCTAATACGACGTTAACTAAAATTACCATTACCTACCGATATATGATGTATTTGTTTGAGGGAACAGTGGACTACCAAAATCACTACATCAATTTTTAATTTTTATGCTAAAAATTCATTGGTATCAAATTTCGTGGATGGTAAAAAGAAATCTTTTAATAACGATCATTTTCCTCGGAATTACGTTTTCGACATTAGGTATTAGATATCATGGAGACAGGGTCACATTTTCATTTAATATACAGTTAGATCATTATAGTATTGTCGTACTTAAAACTAATCCGTTAGTAATCAGTAGGGTAACAAATGCAACTTTTTTCACACGTTCTACGCTGCATGTAAAGTACTAATACCTAAATTCCTCCTTCATGGGGTGAAATGTGAGTGAGTTATAGCCGCAACATGAATGCAACTTTCTGTATAAATGCAACCTCCCGCAACTTTTTAAAATTAAGCTTTTAATGAATTGATATGAAATTACTATTTCATTTTTTGCCCTCTGAATCAACCTTTCGATCACGTGTGTCTGATCTTGCGAACGTCTAAGTATTGCGGATCAAACAAGTTCATGGAAAGAAGGTGTTCGTCCTAACAGAGACGAAGTGAAATAATTGTCAAGAAGTACTTTAACACATTGGTTGGTTCTCTTTCGACGGTTTTTGCTGCACTTTCCCGAAATCATTTTCCCCCCAAGTTAGTATTTTCCACGGTCACAATGTCAGGCAACATCAGTCTCGATTGAGCGCAGTTTTTCATGTTAAAAGAAATTACTGGCCAAGGATCGGTCATTCAACGACATCAACGTTCTTCTGTATTTAATGATGTATTATAATATTTTTGTACACAACTAAAATTATCAATAAATTTTGAAATTTTTCATTTTTTGCGAATAATTTATTTTAGATTTTTTAGTGTATCAAAAATAAAGGCAACTTTATTTCCATAAATGCAACTTTATTTCCATAAATGCAACTTTAGGGAATGATAAATGCAACTTTTCCCATTTTTACTGCAACAAAAAAGTTGCCCTAGTGATCAGGTGAGGCATGAGAGGAGGATGCGATTTTTAACATCTAACAATTTTTTACAATTAAGAACATCACGAACACGAAAACAACGAATCACACGAGGATACGTGCGTGTGAACATCCATTCTCATGATTCAATACTAATAATAATTATCTCGTACATACTTTTGATGACTCCAGCGCCATCTATTGGCCGTTAATATTATTCAGATACAGTAAAAAATATAACAAAAGTAAGTCTAATAACTTCTGCTACCAAAACGTATTCCCTCCAATTGATATATTTTTCACAGTTCCCAAACAAAACTTCCCAGTACATCTGGTTTTAATTTATTTACTTGAAACGTTTGGGGAAAGTCCTTGACGTTTTCTCCCGTCATGTGTATTCCTCCCTCTGTATCTCTCTTTTCTGTATCTCTCTCCATCTCTATTTTCTGTATCTCTCTATATCTCTTTTCTGTATCTCTCTATCTCTCTTTTCTGTATCTCTCTATCTCTCTTTTCTGTATCTCTCTATCTCTCTTTTCTGTATCTCTCTATCTCTGTATTTCTACTTTCTGTGTCAGTTAAACCTTCATTTTCTGTATGTCTATTACTTGATATAGTATGTCTTCTGACGGCTGGTCATGGCCAAATATGGCCCTTGCGCTATAAAATCCCACAACTGACGGACTGACCTTGAAATCTTCCTTCCTTGCAACAAATAAAAAACTCATCGTTCGCCCAAATTTTGAAATTTTTGTAAGTTATTTTTACTTTTTTTTTTTAATGAAATATATATTAGGTTTTTAGAAAGATTAAAATATTTCCCTTTGTGTACAATCGAGCTATTATACGTTTATCAATGGACTTAATTTCGTAGAAATGCATTTAAATTACACTCTATAACAAAATAATCGACGCACCAAGAAGTGCAGAATTACAGTGGTGCTGGGCTCGATCCATTTGAAACGGAGCTGAGTGCGGACATATAGTCTTTAGTGACGGGCCCCGCTTCCAACAATGTCCTAACGACAGTCGCAGACGTCTCCAGGGCAGCGTGGGGACCCTACCCATACTATCGCACGCCACACATGCCCACAACAGGGCGTTTTGGTCTGGGGTGCCCTCTCGATAGCCGGACCCCTTTGGCAGTCATTTCTGATACACTTACAGCACAACGGTACGTAGGCGACATTCTACGGCCGGTTGTGTTACCATTCCTTTTGCGACACCCCAGACTTACTTTTCAACAAGATAATGCAACAATTTTGACTGTGCACTCACTTCACGATATCACCTATGACGGATGACAATAAACCGAAATGGCTAATATTTGTCATCAAGAATACGATCTCCAAATTCCGAATTAAAAAATGCATCTCCATTTTAGCAGAAGTGGCTAATGGGACCACTGTGGCCTGAGCACTGTTGACCTCCCGATGCGTTCCCTCTTTCTCTTAATCTTTTAAATTTTTATTCCCGTTCTATTTTTATTGCTTTAACATTTCATCATAGTTTATTTATGTATATTTACCAATGTTTTATTTTCATGTCATACTACGTCACAATCTTTTATGTTTCCACGTACCTTTTATTGGGGCCTGTTGCCCAATGTTTTACTCTTGTACTTTTATATTTATGAACCGGGCCTTTTGCCCCATGTAAATTTTAAAACCACAATAAATGCTCGTCCAGTCGGCGTGAGTATATTGGGTTTACTTCATGGGCTGGAAGTCCCCCCCCCCTTCCCCCTTCCCAGTCAAAGACTCCAAACCCTAACGCGTGAGTAGGGAGGTGGAGGATCTGAAACAACATAATGCAACAACGGCACGTGCTGCTATGAACTGTCTTCAAGCTTTCCCAACACTTCCTTTTGGCCAGTTAGGTCTCCTGAGCAACTTTGGGACGTTAGGAGATTGCAATCATACAGGAATGTTGACAATTTCGCACGACAGTTGGAGACAATTTGGAGAGAAATTCCGCAGGACACCATCCGGGAACTCTTTCAGTCTATGCCAGGCCGGGTGACGCATTAAGGCCAGAGGTGGACCAACGCCTTATTGCGTTGCTCCCTCTGCAACGGTCAAACTCTGAAACAAATCATTCAATTGTTCTGAAATTTTAGTCGCTTGTTTACCTATGTATGTTTTTTACATCCACGAATTTGTATCGCAATCGGGCAACTCCTTCTTGGTGCGTCGATGTTTTTGTTATAAAGTATGTTATGAAAATTAAAATTTTCACTCAAAATGAAAAATTAATGGCCATAAAACCTATCGATTTATGCTAATTTATCAAACTTTTTAGCACGTTTGATATGACTTCCGAAAGGTTTATTTTTTTGGACCCTACTTTTCTCTACGCTTTTTAAAATACTATAAAACTTTTTACTTAACTATAAAACAGTCTGTAAATTCCAGGAAAATTAAATAACTGCAAAAGTTGGTTTTCAAAATCTACTGTTAACAAATTAAACTCCACTAAAGAACGAATGTAGTCATTGAAGAAATGTTTTTTATAGTGGTTTCAGTTTGAAGGCCTTGATATTGCGTCCTGTAAAGAATCTAAGAATAGAACAGGAAGCGACTGATAACAAGGAGTGAGACAAGAGCAGCCCTGAAAGTGTTACAGCGAAACCCAAACAAGTAGTTTCAGTTCTTATTTCCGTCGTAGATTATGGCTACGGTAACAAGGTTTTAAAGCAGGTATGGGCAACATTTGGAAACTTGCGGGCTTAACTTTAGGATATTAATGAAGTCGCGGGCCGTATAGTAGAATAGGTAGTTGTGAAAAAGTAATAATAATGACGTTTATTTTATATATTTATAAAGTAGAATGTGGTAAAGTTACGTGAACAGAATAATATCGTATTGATTAAGTATTTACTTACAATCAGCAGAAATTAATGAGAAGTTTGCGCTTGAACTTGAGAAACAAGAAAATCAATGTTGGGGTCAATCCCACTAATACACAGGCGCAGAGTGTTTTCCAAATTATCATCTGTAAGCCTGGTTCGATACTTCGATTTGTTAGTTTTCTCATCATGGAAAAGAACTGTTCACATTTATAAGTGCTTCCAAATGCGCAAATCATTTTTCTTGCAAATGCTCTGAGCTGTGGTTACTTTTCTTCGACAAGGTATGTCCTGTAGAAGTCACTTAGCTCCACGTCTTCAAATTTTGACTTCAAATGTACGTCTTCTTGAAGCTCGATCAACTACATTTGTAGGTGTGTGGGAGCCTTTCCTACGTCACTTTTCATCGGAGTTGCAAAAAGGTTAAAACAGCTATCCATGTTTTTAAAGTCGGAAAATCTATTAAAAAATTGCTCCGACAGTGATTTTAGTTCTTCAGCATATTGAGCGTAATCAATATTTTCGTGACTGGATAGTGTTGAAAAATGATAACAGCTTCGAGATCGCATTTGTGTTTCCCACAAGCGAAGTTTGTTTTGGAACGCTTTGTGCAATTCGTTTACCAACTGACCTTGTTTTTGAAGCTTCAAATTCAACTCGTTTAAGTGACCCGTGATGTCTACTAGAAATGCTATATCACATAACCATTTCTGATCACTGACTTCAGGCAATGATTTTTCCTTGATTTCCATAAAATCGGCTATTTCCTGTCTAAGATCGTAAAATCTTTTCAGCATTTTGCCTTTTCTTAACCACCTTACTTCGCAAAAATATGTCACATCACCATGTTCTGAAGAAAGGTCATCCAAAAATGCTTTGAACTGGCGATGGTTAAGCGCACAGGATCGAATAATATTAATTGTCTTTATCACCACATCCATAACGTTCTGCAATCGAATTGACTTAGTGCACAAGTTTTGTTGGTGAATAATGCAATGTAGGATTATTAAATCGTCTTTTTGCACATTCAAGTCAATTGCTTTTTCTTTCAAAATTACTATGAAACCTTTTCGTGAACCGACCATAGAAGGTGCACCATCTGTGCAAACCTCAATTAATTTGCACCACTGCAAACGATACTGTTCAATAACACTTTTAACCTCATGAAAAATATCTTCTCCAGTAGTGGTCCCTTTTAGAGGCTGTAAAGCCAGCAATTCCTCAGTTGCAGTAAATTCTTTGTCAACGCCTCGTATAAAAATAGCTAGTTGTGCTGTATCAGACAAGTCGGTGCTCTCGTCCAAAGCAATTGAAAATGCTTTAAAATCAGTCACGCGATCAGCCAATTTTTCCTTGATATCACCAGCCATCATATCTATACGTCGAACAACAGTACGTCTTGATAAGCTTATTTTCTCAAATTCCTTTTTCTTTTCGGGACATAAAATATCTGAAATTTCTAACAGGCACTCTTTGACAAATTCTCCTTCACCGAATGGTTTCGATGACTTCGCTATTTTTGAGCTGACTATGAAGCTAGCTTTCACAACATTGTCCAGTTGTGTCCTTTGTTTACTAAAAATGTGTTGCTGTTTGTCCAAATTGGTGATTAGCTTTTGAATTTTATCTTTTCGCAACTGACCCGTGAGTGTATGCTGAGTAATATGCTTACTGGAATAATGCCGCTTCATATTGTATTCTTTTAAAACAGATATGGATTCATTACACAACAGGCGGATAGGCTTACAATTTTGCATGATAAAAAAGTATTCATCAGTCCATCTTTCTTGAAACTGGCGACATTCCGTGTCTACTTTTCACTTTTTAACACCAGACATCCTTTCATACACTTTCCGAACTAAGAACTCCAAACAACGTAACGCGATGAGTGTACCACCGACCTAAGAGGAGTAGGACATATGACTGGGCGCACGATCGGACATTCCACAAAAAAGGGGGAAATGCAGGGGTTCCAAGGACATATTTCAAAACAATTTGAAAGATGGTAAAATCGAACGGAGATGGTTTTTGACAAATTATTAAAATTGTAACATTGAAATGGAAAAAAATTGTCACAATAGATGAATCATGGGTGTATTTAAATGATTGCAGCAAAAAAAAAAGAGCCATTTATTATAAAAGGGGAGAAAAAAATTTAAGTATATGGTTCACAGAATCGAAAGAAAGTTTTTCTATGGGATTCATGATTGTCGCTGGTTTTTCATATAATGGCAAGTTAAAAATAAAAAAAAGTGGAAAAAAATGTCAAGATTAACTCCAAATACTATCAAGACCATATTTTATCGCAAATTTTTTTGAATGAAATACCATCGCTTTACCCACAGTGCCATCAATCTGTGGAACTCCATCAAGACAAAGCTAGCAGTCATACATCAAAATCCACTGTAAATTTCCTAAAAGAAATGGAACAAAAAGCCGGTATCAAGACCATACCCTTCACTGATATCCCTACTAAATCTCCCGATGTATCACCTATGGATTTTTGTGTTTTCGGACTTTTAAAATCTGCATTATCCAAACGTCGTTCCACAACCCTTACAGGACTCTGGAAAGCTGTTCAGGAGGAATGGATAGAATACCTCTTCTGACACTTCAAAAGGCATTATTATCCTGGAAATTACGGTGCCGAAAGATAGTTCAGAAAAAGGGCTATCAAATAGAACATTTAAAACAGAAGAATTTTTTGTAATTTAGTTTTGTGAATACAATATACATTGTCTAAAAAATGTGTGAACAGCCTCTGTATACATCAGTATATTTTACAGTAGAATCTGCGTAAAGTAATTACTTCGACTCCCAGAGTTTGATAACAATAACCGAGTAATAATATTAACCAAAAAATTTGAAAAGTCCTGTTCTATAGATATTTGTAGTGTACAGATTTTGATTTAACCAAAAGACACGTTAGGCTTAATTCAATAAAATTATGTTTATGTTTGAATTGTTGGATATCATTATAATACGATATACTATTAAACTTGCTGAATAATTGACATAACCAAAGGAAAATAAAACAGGATGATCACAGATGCTGAGCCTTTGGTGATTCGAAAAGAATTTCGTAACCTAACAAATATTTCATTGGTTTTAATTACTTAACCCTCTAACAGCCATACGGGTCTGAAGATCACGTCCTCAGAAACCCAAAACGCCCGAGTATCAGTAGTATTATAGCTAACTATTTCTTTCCCCCTTTTACTCATCATCAGAAGACCGTACAACAGATCCGAAACCCTCCGCTGTTTTAAATGAGGGGGTCGTATGGAAAGTGTTCTTTTTAACTTATAAGTCGATCTTAGAACTGGACATGGGTGTTTGCTGACGTTCAGTGACCATTACACAACATCTTTTAATCTCGGAAAGAAAAAAAGGATAAAAAATTGCGAAATTGTTAGAAAAAACACATTTTTGTATTTATAAGAATACTTTTCTTTGGTGAAATTTAGCGGAAATGTAAAGCAATAAGGGAAATTACTTGTAATAAAACGATGAAAACATTTTTTCAATTTTAACTAAACAAACATATTATGCTCTACGTATAATTTTAAATACATATTTGTTCATTAATTGTTTTAAAACAGCAATTTATATATATTTCCCTCTTATCTCGTTTATTTCAAATCTCTTGCAACTAGAATATATAAGTTATACGTTTTCTGTTGTGTTATCTCTCGGCAATAAATTTGCAATTTTTTACCTTATTTTTAAAGCAACATATCAAAAATTCGTTTTTTTTTGTTTTTTTTTTAATGGAAATAATATATTTTTTACATTGAAATTGATGTTTAAAAAGTTTTTCGGAAATATAATACAGCGATAAAAGCAGTTATTTTTCAATAATTATTCCTTAGAAATAGAATCTTAAAGCAAAGTGAATTTTTGATAATGGTTTCTTTTAAAATTGATGACCAAAAGCATCTTGATAAATCACTGAAGTATTACTATAGTTACGCCGAAATTATGTCCTTGAAATAAAAGTTTTACTGGTTTGTGAGAACTTTTAAAAATATGCAGGTTTTTCTAAAAACACTAAGATAGGCAAACCTTTAAGTGTGGAAACTTTTGCTTATTTGAAATAAATTTCACACATTACTGTTATCACCAAACTCTCACTAATAAATCGAAAAAGTAGCATTTTTTACTAGCAATTCAAATTCTTTCTTTACAATTTATTTCTTTTTCAGTTACTATTATATATGCGTAGGTAGAAAACCTGTCTTGGAATTAAATTTCACATAAAAATAAAAGCGATTAAGTACTTGAGTGAAATTTTGCGTTGAAAGTGACGCCACTCAAAATAAAAAGTGTAGTAGTTCCTTCATTTGTTTTAAATTTGTGACAACATCTATTCTAAAAGACCAAAACCTGGTCAGATGAGGGAAAACATAAACTCAACTACTAATAATGTCATCTCATTCTTATGCTATGCTAGCATTCTTAGAATTTTTTTCTTTTGATTAAAACATACCCCCGACCATTTCTTCTGGGCTACTGTTTTCAAAATTTCTTAAATTATTTCTGGTTACCGATCGAGACAAATGGTTTTGTATACAAGAAAGGCTGACTTATCGACGCGAGGTCTCATCTCCCTCAGTCCTCAAGGCTTCAAAGTTCCCGTCACTTGTACACAAACAACAACACTGGTTCTCTTATATGAAGCATAACCTTGAAAAGGACAATGGACGAAAAGGATAACTGGAACCCTTCTGTCCGAACTCCGCACTATTCTATTCAGAACAAGTTATAGTCGTTTACATTTCTCTTTGTAGCAAAAGCATGTGTTATCCTCAAGCAGTGAAAACTAAGAAGAGCCGCCTCGAATTGTTCACTTACGATTTTTTTACCTTTCTTTAGAGGTCCAGAGTTAACCCCTTGGGTGGTAAATACCCATTTGAAATTTCGCATTGTGGGAATATCACGGGTAAGGTTGAAGAATTTGCTGGAGGCAAATGCCCATTGAGCACTCAGTTCAAAGGAACCAGACCGATATATTCTCTACTGCCCCAAAACCAAACATGGGATAAAAATAAGTAGAGTGGGAAATTGTATTTAAAATTACAGCATGAATTATCGAATTCTTTTAAGGGTATATTTGCTTTTAGAGCAAGAATTATAGAATTATTTTTGATACATCTGATCGATCAAAAGTTTTCATTTTCAATTTGTCTTTAACTGTAATCTAGAGTTGGTTATTTGGATTTTATGGCATGAGGTTACGAACAGAATGAGCTGCATGCATGACCAAATAAAAACAATATGTAAACAAAATATAAACGTTATAAGCATGAAGAAAGAAAATATTTTAGACATTTTGCCCCAGAACATTTATCGTGCAAACAGAAAATATGCAAAGCTCATGTTTTTTTCATCCATTGATGATGTAATGTAGCAATAACAAATGAAACTATTATATGATTTATCCAAATGAATAGCATTTCTAAGATGCATTGTCCCCTTATGCATCCACAAAATCGAAAACCTTCAAAAATGGGCTTCATAGCAAAACCATGTATTTAAGATTTGTATGCTCACCGTGTGTTTAGAAGAAGTAAAGGTTTGTAACGTATCGAGAACTCAGCCAAATTTAGGAGATGGGTACTCTTAAGCTCAGGTTCCGGGAACGTGTCAAAAATATTAAATTATTCATTTAAAAATCTATTATAACATACATTCACAGGTTGAAGTAGAAAAGTATCAAATAAAAACATTTCTATCACCTTAATATTGAGGTATTGAATAGATTTGTTTGTCAATAATAAATACAAAATTGTAGCTAATTAATTTATATTCTGTTTTCCTTAAGAAATATTTTAAAATCTGGATTAGTTCGGGTTTTACAGAATATATACTTGCATTATATTCTCACAATAAATACCATAAATATAAGTAGTATGGGGGTCCCTTGAGCATCAAGATAAGAAGGAACAAGATGGCCGCCGTTTGTTTATATTTAGGAATAAGATAACGTTGTTGGGGGGAGATAAGGATTCGTTGTTGGGGGAGATAAGAATTTGAGGTGATAAGAGTTGAAGCGGACTCTCTACTGATAAGAACTTGACGTTTTGTTTTCATTTTTCGGTGGACGAGATGACGTCATGCTGTTGATGGTGAGTTTCCATGGTGATGAAGGACTGGTAGCGCCCTCTGATGGTGGGATGAGTTATTCTATTATATGAATTTAAAAAGGATTTTCTCGGATTCGAACCGAGGACCATGGGTTCCGAATGCAGACATGCTATCCGTTGAGCTATCGAGCACTTGAGGGAAGGAGGTGTTTAAATGTACCGTTTGCTTTTTTTCTCAGTTGGGACTTGTAAATATTTTAGAGTTTTATTTTGAATAATTAATCTTCTAATGAATGGGGTTGGGAAACGACTGGTAGCGCCATCTAGGGATTTTTCAAGTAACTAATTAAATATAAGATTTTATATTCTTGTATATAATTTCTAATGGTGTGAAAATGACAGGTATCGCCATCTAGGGGTGGACAGAGTAACAAATAGTATTAAAAGGATTTATTTCCCAGCTATATTTTAGAATTAAATGGAGAATTATTTGAAAGAAAAATAATAATACGTGGATTCGAACCCAGCAAAAGGTAATCACGGCCAACCGATTTTACACAAGCACTTTATCTGTTCGACCATGATCACCTATATGTGATTGTGTTGTATTTAAAATAGACTTTCATTTTGTGAATGCGTATACTATCAAATATTGAAAATTCTAGAAGCTTCTGGAACTGATGACTAAGGATTCTTAAGCCTGTGTTAATTAAGATAACAGAAGGACACTAACCCGGAGACACTGATAGGATACAATCTTAATTAAACAACTGTGGCCAAAGTGACTTTTGCAATATGTGTGTTTTACATGAATCATCTATAGTATAGATATAATAATATCCTGTGTGAATAATAATATGTGGATTTGAACCCAGCAAAAGGTGCTCGCGGTCAACAGATTTTACACAAGCACTTTATCCGTTTGATTACGACTACATAAATGATCGTGTTATATTTAAAATAGTCTATCATTCTGTTAATGCGTATAGTACATACTACCAAATATTGAAAAGTCTAGAAGCCTCTGGAACGTGTGAGAATTACACATGACTAAGGATAATGTTTTTGCACGTGTAGGTTAAAGAGAAGGATCGGACTTATACAAGGAGTCATCGATAAAAGTGACTCAAAAGAAAATTAAAGATTAGCTTAAACTACTGAAGTACACGTGTTGTGGTATCTGAAAATGTTAGGGACCGAACAAAAGAAAGTGATTATGCTGTTTGATAACTAAGAGGCTTTTAAAAGCATAGTTGAATTTGTTTCTAGGGTCTTTGAACAATTTTGCTTCTCTGGATTTTTGCCCTTCTATTGTTTTTAGATACATCATGGATTCTAGTGATATTAGACCTGCAAAGAAAATGCGTACAGACAAAGAACAGTGTTTTCAGAAATACTGTAAAGATTCTTTATGCTATGAATATGGTAAATTGTTTACAGATTGTGATGGTTGGTCATATTTCCGTCGATTGGAAAACGAATTAACGTATTTAAAGAAAGAGGAAACTACTATAGAAATTTACGGTAAGAAACATACTGTGCCTCGACAACTTGTAGCATATGGAGACGAAGGTATAAGCTATACCTTTAGTGGATCTTGTATTGCAGCCAAGCCCTGGTCTCCTTTACTGTTGGAAATAAAGGGTGAAGTGGAACGAATAATTGATGCAAGATTTAATTTTGTGTTGGTGAACCGTTATAAAGATGGTAAGGACTGTATAGGTGCACATAAAGACAACGAAAAGGACTTGGATCATAATGCACCCATAGCGTCTGTTTCATTTGGACAAAAAAGACAGTTTGTGTTTTCTAGAAAGAACTACAACTCTTTAAAAATTGTTCTGGAAAATGGAAGTTTACTTTTAATGATTTATCCAACCAACAAATTTTGGTTACACAGCTTACCCCGTGGAAATGCATTATGCCCTAGAATCAACTTAACGTTTCGAAAAATTATTGTATAAATTAGTGATAATACCCATATGAGCCCCTGAACTGGAACACAGTGTAAATAGGAATGTACACTAAACGATATTTGGAAAACGTTACAATTAATATTTATGCCTTTGTGAATATTATTTTTTATACTTACATCTTATTGTTATTTTAAAGAAACTTTTATGCGTGTCTTACGACATACACAGTATTCTGGATTTAAAAAAAATTAAATACTAATTTTATAAATTGTGTCTTTTTTAATGCAAGATCTGAAATAAAATTTTATTTGCTATAAATATTTATGTGTTTTTTTTAAATTTAGATGCTTTTACTTAAACACTAATTATACATTAGATTCTACAGCACATATTTTATTGCAGAATTTATTTTTAAATACTGTACACTTAAGTAAAAATAAAAAATCTTTTTTATTTTATTTGAAAACTTTGCAAAACCATACTATGCATATGTTTCCTTGTAAATTTTTTTTTTAATTGAACTAAAGAAAACTCACCCATATACCACAGAAGTACAACATGGTACTTACAGAAGTAAGTTGATAAAACAAAGAAACAGTAGAACAAAGTTAATTAAACTTACAAGATTTGATGACCTTAACAAATGAGTAGAAACGCAGATGACTCCTTGTACATTTGAAGAAGTTATAATCGTATTGAAATCTAAACCATATGTTATTTTTTAATTATTATTTCCTAGTCATATAATTTTTTTTAATTAATCTGGCTAAAATTTAATGATTCAATTTTTTAGATTTACAAACTTTTTGAAATGAAATTTTCTTTGATTTATTGTAAAATATTAAGATGCTTTTACACAAAAATTAGATACTATTACACATATTTTAATAATGATTTTAAAAACATACGATTGAAACATATAAATTCGGTATTATTAAAAAACTTTAAATACAGATTACAAAAAATAATTATTTTCAATTTACAATTAAGACATTTAGCATTTTGATTTCTTAAAGCATGTTTTTATGTAAGAAAAAAATTAAGAAGAAACCTGTAAAAGTAAAATATTTTTTACCTTTAGTTGAAACATTGCAAGACCCATACTATGAAGATGTTTAATTGTACATTTGAAGTAGTGAAAATGAATATTAATAAACTTTTAGTCCTTGAAGTTCTAAATTAAATGTCTTTATTCTAATGCTCTTGCAAACCATACATTTTACTAAACATATGAACTTCTTTTTATTTACTTGAAAACCTTGTGTATATTATGCAGTTTAAATTGCAGAGTCAAATGCCAATTTTGTACAAGTATTTTACAAGATATTTTGTATAGGTCTTTTATAATTTTAGATGTACTACATTGCTACGTTAAATGGATAGTAAGTGGGTTTTTGTGATTTTTGAAAATAATGTGTACATTTTAAGGCTGCTAAACAAAATAAATTATTCCCCCTTTCTTGATAGTTAATGCATAATCTAAAGATTTACTCACACCACTGATAGTTTTACACATGAGTAAAATTTATAAAACAACGGAAAATTTTAAATACTAATTAATTTTTAAATGAACAAATATCATTGAAATAATGTTTAAGTATGAATTTTATGTATTCTTCAAACAATCTCTGCAAAAAACAAATTGTTCTAAAACATATTGAAAAATAATTCTAAAACATATTGAAAAATAATTCTAAAACATTTTGAAAGAAGTCATACTGAAACAAAGTAAACTATATAACACTTTTTAATTGAAAAAAAAAACACAGGATTCATATATTTTACACAAAGTAATGCACTATAGTAAAAACAAAAGAACGTATTTTTTACATGCCTGCATTTTTTAAGAGACAAATATTTCCTATGAGCCAGTTATTAAAAGCCGTCACCTCAGCTTTTGGGCAATGCAAATGATTTTTGTGATGACCACATGATAGTTTTTCGATCTCTTTGTTGGTGCTTAGAGCACATAGTACATCGAATTTTGGACACCCAAAGTGTTCCAAGTTGATGTTTGGAATATTCAAGGCATCTAAGCGTTGTTTCTCAACACAACCACCTTTGTAAGCAACTAGGTACTGAGAGACACTCTTTGTCTGCTTGTACAATTCCAAAAGTTTAGAGTCTAGACTTTCTAAGGGATACACGTTTTCCCATGCTATGGGACAGAAAGGAAGTCCCCACACGTAATTTTCAACATATCGCACAGTTTTACGATCTTTGACACTAAGTTTATACTTATAAGGCGATAGGTTAAAACGAATACTCGCAGCTACTTGCGATTTTATAGCGATGTAACCGTATTCACGTACTAAGAAACCTTCGTTAGTTTGAAATCCATCAAAATCCACAATTGCGCAAATGTTAAACATTGCTATTCAAAAGCGTTATATGCTCGTGGAAAAATAGTTGTAAACTGGAGACACAAAGAACTGAACTATATATAGCACCATACACTTACTAATCAGTAAAGTTAATCTTATTTTAGTCTTTTATCTTTTGTGAGTAACAATAAACTCGTAAGTGAAGAATGTACTCAGAAAACACGTGCTTGTGATAATGTGACAAGTAAAGCTTTATGTTGTAATACAGGATTTTAACAAAAGGGGGTATGCTTAAATGTGCATGTAAATTGTTCTTTTTTTTTTGCTCTATCACGTAGATGAGTTGAATACAATTCAATTCGGTGACTAAACTTGAGCAAGAAAAAAAAAATATGTAATCAAATATAATTTATACTTGAGGAACTTGTTTT
Organism: Metellina segmentata; assembly: GCA_947359465.1. Taxonomy (NCBI): domain Eukaryota; kingdom Metazoa; phylum Arthropoda; class Arachnida; order Araneae; family Tetragnathidae; genus Metellina; species Metellina segmentata. Next base: position 108,705,875 of record OX375880.1, read on the forward strand.
TTTTTTACTTTCTTTAAAGTATACCGATTTCTCTTGATTATGTTGTTTTATTTTTCTAAATTTACATCAGTAAATTGAATTACTTATTTATGGGCTCAAATCTTTGCCTTTTGTTGAACAGAATTTAGTATCTTTGACTAGTATATGATTTTTTAAAATTGACGAAGATAACCTTTATGAGGGGATTTAACTCAATAGGCCCTATAATTTTACACTTAAGAGTAACAGAGCAGTATAGTTTTTAGGAAAATGAATAACCATTATGTAAATTTGAAGCCAAAATTTCCAAGCATGTCTATGCTTAATAAACGCCTATCTACGTTTAGAGATTGGCCACGCACAAACTTTGACATTTGGGACCTGGCCGAAAACGGATTGTTTTATACGGGTGTATCGGACAGAGTCAGGTGTTATTGATGTGGCGAAGGGCTTGAAAATTGGCAAGAAGAGGATGTAGTGAGACACGAACACGTAAAGTTTTATCCAAAATGTTTAGTAGCCCAGCAACAGCAAATGATTGCTGACCCTAGATCAAAAAGAACACCAACAGATGAAATTGTACAGGTGGATGAAATCAAGAATAATACCAATGGTTTAATAAAACCCTATGTAAAAAATTACCCCTCAAACAACGACAAGGACGTACGACTTTGTAAAATTTGTTTAGAATCCGAAATGGATGCTACTTTACAGCCTTGCGGGCATCTGGTGACATGCATGAGATGTACGAAAGGTCTCTTAACGTGTCCTATGTGCCGAACCAATATTTTACATAAAATTAAAACGTACATTTGTTACTAAACGTTATCTATCATTTTATCAATTCAAGTAGTAGATGCAATTTTTAGTGACTAACTGAACATGATGTGAAAGAATTCCATAAGAGTGGTATTTTGAGTTTAATGTTATTAAAGTAATACATGTGCGGCAGCAAAAAGACTAGTAAGGAGGTTCGATACTTCTAAAATAATTATAAGACTTTCTATCAAGGACTTGTGGTAAAATCGTGTAGGAAAGACTTATACCTCTTCTAAATATATTAAATATAATAACTATTTTACTTATCTGTTATTTGTTCATTACATGCTAAACCTATTTTGGATAGAGGAATTTTAAAGTGCCTTAAAAAGGAGTTACAAATTGCTTTAAGAAAGATGTGTGTAAAAGTACTCTGTTAATGTAAGAATGTTAAAGCTGGAAATAAATATTGATATTTTGAAATTTTTTCCTTTTTTATTTTCTAATTGATTTTTTACTGCATAACTTTTTCTTTTTTATTGTTCTTAATAAACTTTATTTTGCTTTTTCCTTTTTTTAAAAAAAAGAACACCGTAACTTATATTTTTTGTTACTGCTTAACTTTTTTTTCTTTTACTGTAAAAAATTTGTTTTACTGTTAAATTTTTTTTTTACTGTTTAATTTTTTTAATTGTTTAACTTCTTTTTAAAATTATCAAAAAAAAAATACTATAATTGTTGTATAGAATATTTTTTTTTTGACAACACTGGATTGAAGATAAAATATTTATTGAAAAACATAAGAATCGGTAAAACAGTTAATATAATTGTTATAACATACATATCTTACAAGTCTTGTACATACATTTCTCTAACAGTATTGAAAATATCTGTTCTATTCAAATTCTCAAAAAAAGTTGCCTTCTAATATTATGTCATAAAGTTTAATATTTTATTGCTCTCTCTTACAAAATTAATAGCAAACTCTTTCCAGTTAACAGCACATAAAGCAAGGGTGAAATATTCGCAAAAGCGTTCGTCAACACTCATCTTCATGCAAGCATGTACAGATTGATTGACAATTTCATTCTTACAACCTAAGCAATCATAAATAATAGTAATATTTTTTACCACAATTTCCTTTAGGCACTTGCAGAGAGAAGCTATAACTTCTCTCCAACAATCAGATTTATCAGTATTACTGCAGTAAAATTTGTAGCTTTGACCAGGAAAACCATTTTTGATTTCCATTTTCACATAGTATGGCAGCAAATACGTCAAAAGCGATATTTTCAATATATATGACACACAAGCGTAAAATTCACACAATTTAAAGTACTGATCAAAATTCATAAACACACAATGGGGTGAGAACTGAAAACAATTTTCTTATTTCTGAAATACACGTTGTAAAACCAAGTTCATTTTTTCAGCATCAGACGCTTTAGAAAGGAAGACTTCCTTCTCTATAACTTTAACGTCAGAGGCAGTTGCAAACGCGAAAAACTTGCTCACCTTCTCCATAAGAATATACCATGTTTTCGGATGCATAGAAACACATTCCTTCGTTGGTTGCAAGACACTGTGTTTACCTAACGTAAATTTACGTATGTGGACACAGTGTCTTGCAACCAACGAAGGAATGTGTTTCTATGCATCCGAAAACATGGTATATTCTTATGGAGAAGGTGAGCAAGTTTTTCGCGTTTGCAACTGCCTCCGACGTTAAAGTTATAGAGAAGGAAGTCTTCCTTTCTAAAGCGTCTGATGCTGAAAAAATGAACTTGGTTTTACAACGTGTATTTCAGAAATAAGAAAATTGTTTTCAGTTCTCACCCCATTGTGTGTTTATGAATTTTGATCAGTACTTTAAATTGTGTGAATTTTACGCTTGTGTGTCATATATATTGAAAATATCGCTTTTGACGTATTTGCTGCCATACTATGTGAAAATGGAAATCAAAAATGGTTTTCCTGGTGAAAGCTACAAATTTTACTGCAGTAATACTGATAAATCTGATTGTTGGAGAGAAGTTATAGCTTCTCTCTGCAAGTGCCTAAAGGAAATTGTGGTAAAAAATATTACTATTATTTATGATTGCTTAGGTTGTAAGAATGAAATTGTCAATCAATCTGTACATGCTTGCATGAAGATGAGTGTTGACGAACGCTTTTGCGAATATTTCACCCTTGCTTTATGTGCTGTTAACTGGAAAGAGTTTGCTATTAATTTTGTAAGAGAGAGCAATAAAATATTAAACTTTATGACATAATATTAGAAGACAACTTTTTTTGAGAATTTGAATAGAACAGATATTTTCAATACTGTTAGAGAAATGTATGTACAAGACTTGTAAGATATGTATGTTATAACAATTATATTAACTGTTTTACCGATTCTTATGTTTTTCAATAAATATTTTATCTTCAATCCAGTGTTGTCAAAAAAAAATATTCTATACAACAATTATAGTATTTTTTTTTGATAATTTTAAAAAGAAGTTAAACAATTAAAAAAATTAAACAGTAAAAAAAAATTTAACAGTAAAACAAATTTTTTACAGCAAAAGAAAAAAAAGTTAAGCAGTAACAAAAAATATAAGTTACGGTGTTCTTTTTTTTAAAAAAAGGAAAAAGCAAAATAAAGTTTATTAAGAACAATAAAAAAGAAAAAGTTATGCAGTAAAAAATCAATTAGAAAATAAAAAAGGAAAAAATTTCAAAATATCAATATTTATTTCCAGCTTTAACATTCTTACATTAACAGAGTACTTTTACACACATCTTTCTTAAAGCAATTTGTAACTCCTTTTTAAGGCACTTTAAAATTCCTCTATCCAAAATAGGTTTAGCATGTAATGAACAAACAACAGATAAGTAAAATAGTTATTATATTTAATATATTTAGAAGAGGTATAAGTCTTTCCTACACGATTTTACCACAAGTCCTTGATAGAAAGTCTTATAATTATTTTAGAAGTATCGAACCTCCTTACTAGTCTTTTTGCTGCCGCACATGTATTACTTTAATAACATTAAACTCAAAATACCACTCTTATGGAATTCTTTCACATCATGTTCAGTTAGTCACTAAAAATTGCATCTACTACTTGAATTGATAAAATGATAGATAACGTTTAGTAACAAATGTACGTTTTAATTTTATGTAAAATATTGGTTCGGCACATAGGACACGTTAAGAGACCTTTCGTACATCTCATGCATGTCACCAGATGCCCGCAAGGCTGTAAAGTAGCATCCATTTCGGATTCTAAACAAATTTTACAAAGTCGTACGTCCTTGTCGTTGTTTGAGGGGTAATTTTTTACATAGGGTTTTATTAAACCATTGGTATTATTCTTGATTTCATCCACCTGTACAATTTCATCTGTTGGTGTTCTTTTTGATCTAGGGTCAGCAATCATTTGCTGTTGCTGGGCTACTAAACATTTTGGATAAAACTTTACGTGTTCGTGTCTCACTACATCCTCTTCTTGCCAATTTTCAAGCCCTTCGCCACACCAATAACACCTGACTCTGTCCGATACACCCGTATAAAACAATCCGTTTTCGGCCAGGTCCCAAATGTCAAAGTTTGTGCGTGGCCAATCTCTAAACGTAGATAGGCGTTTATTAAGCATAGACATGCTTGGAAATTTTGGCTTCAAATTTACATAATGGTTATTCATTTTCCTAAAAACTATACTGCTCTGTTACTCTTAAGTGTAAAATTATAGGGCCTATTGAGTTAAATCCCCTCATAAAGGTTATCTTCGTCAATTTTAAAAAATCATATACTAGTCAAAGATACTAATTTCTGTTCAACAAAAGGCAAAGATTTGAGCCCATAAATAAGTAATTCAATTTACTGATGTAAATTTAGAAAAATAAAACAACATAATCAAGAGAAATCGGTATACTTTAAAGAAAGTAAAAAAAAAACAAGTTCCTCAAGTATAAATTATATTTGATTACATATTTTTTTTTCTTGCTCAAGTTTAGTCACCGAATTGAATTGTATTCAACTCATCTACGTGATAGAGCAAAAAAAAAGAACAATTTACATGCACATTTAAGCATACCCCCTTTTGTTAAAATCCTGTATTACAACATAAAGCTTTACTTGTCACATTATCACAAGCACGTGTTTTCTGAGTACATTCTTCACTTACGAGTTTATTGTTACTCACAAAAGATAAAAGACTAAAATAAGATTAACTTTACTGATTAGTAAGTGTATGGTGCTATATATAGTTCAGTTCTTTGTGTCTCCAGTTTACAACTATTTTTCCACGAGCATATAACGCTTTTGAATAGCAATGTTTAACATTTGCGCAATTGTGGATTTTGATGGATTTCAAACTAACGAAGGTTTCTTAGTACGTGAATACGGTTACATCGCTATAAAATCGCAAGTAGCTGCGAGTATTCGTTTTAACCTATCGCCTTATAAGTATAAACTTAGTGTCAAAGATCGTAAAACTGTGCGATATGTTGAAAATTACGTGTGGGGACTTCCTTTCTGTCCCATAGCATGGGAAAACGTGTATCCCTTAGAAAGTCTAGACTCTAAACTTTTGGAATTGTACAAGCAGACAAAGAGTGTCTCTCAGTACCTAGTTGCTTACAAAGGTGGTTGTGTTGAGAAACAACGCTTAGATGCCTTGAATATTCCAAACATCAACTTGGAACACTTTGGGTGTCCAAAATTCGATGTACTATGTGCTCTAAGCACCAACAAAGAGATCGAAAAACTATCATGTGGTCATCACAAAAATCATTTGCATTGCCCAAAAGCTGAGGTGACGGCTTTTAATAACTGGCTCATAGGAAATATTTGTCTCTTAAAAAATGCAGGCATGTAAAAAATACGTTCTTTTGTTTTTACTATAGTGCATTACTTTGTGTAAAATATATGAATCCTGTGTTTTTTTTTTCAATTAAAAAGTGTTATATAGTTTACTTTGTTTCAGTATGACTTCTTTCAAAATGTTTTAGAATTATTTTTCAATATGTTTTAGAATTATTTTTCAATATGTTTTAGAACAATTTGTTTTTTGCAGAGATTGTTTGAAGAATACATAAAATTCATACTTAAACATTATTTCAATGATATTTGTTCATTTAAAAATTAATTAGTATTTAAAATTTTCCGTTGTTTTATAAATTTTACTCATGTGTAAAACTATCAGTGGTGTGAGTAAATCTTTAGATTATGCATTAACTATCAAGAAAGGGGGAATAATTTATTTTGTTTAGCAGCCTTAAAATGTACACATTATTTTCAAAAATCACAAAAACCCACTTACTATCCATTTAACGTAGCAATGTAGTACATCTAAAATTATAAAAGACCTATACAAAATATCTTGTAAAATACTTGTACAAAATTGGCATTTGACTCTGCAATTTAAACTGCATAATATACACAAGGTTTTCAAGTAAATAAAAAGAAGTTCATATGTTTAGTAAAATGTATGGTTTGCAAGAGCATTAGAATAAAGACATTTAATTTAGAACTTCAAGGACTAAAAGTTTATTAATATTCATTTTCACTACTTCAAATGTACAATTAAACATCTTCATAGTATGGGTCTTGCAATGTTTCAACTAAAGGTAAAAAATATTTTACTTTTACAGGTTTCTTCTTAATTTTTTTCTTACATAAAAACATGCTTTAAGAAATCAAAATGCTAAATGTCTTAATTGTAAATTGAAAATAATTATTTTTTGTAATCTGTATTTAAAGTTTTTTAATAATACCGAATTTATATGTTTCAATCGTATGTTTTTAAAATCATTATTAAAATATGTGTAATAGTATCTAATTTTTGTGTAAAAGCATCTTAATATTTTACAATAAATCAAAGAAAATTTCATTTCAAAAAGTTTGTAAATCTAAAAAATTGAATCATTAAATTTTAGCCAGATTAATTAAAAAAAATTATATGACTAGGAAATAATAATTAAAAAATAACATATGGTTTAGATTTCAATACGATTATAACTTCTTCAAATGTACAAGGAGTCATCTGCGTTTCTACTCATTTGTTAAGGTCATCAAATCTTGTAAGTTTAATTAACTTTGTTCTACTGTTTCTTTGTTTTATCAACTTACTTCTGTAAGTACCATGTTGTACTTCTGTGGTATATGGGTGAGTTTTCTTTAGTTCAATTAAAAAAAAAAATTTACAAGGAAACATATGCATAGTATGGTTTTGCAAAGTTTTCAAATAAAATAAAAAAGATTTTTTATTTTTACTTAAGTGTACAGTATTTAAAAATAAATTCTGCAATAAAATATGTGCTGTAGAATCTAATGTATAATTAGTGTTTAAGTAAAAGCATCTAAATTTAAAAAAAACACATAAATATTTATAGCAAATAAAATTTTATTTCAGATCTTGCATTAAAAAAGACACAATTTATAAAATTAGTATTTAATTTTTTTTAAATCCAGAATACTGTGTATGTCGTAAGACACGCATAAAAGTTTCTTTAAAATAACAATAAGATGTAAGTATAAAAAATAATATTCACAAAGGCATAAATATTAATTGTAACGTTTTCCAAATATCGTTTAGTGTACATTCCTATTTACACTGTGTTCCAGTTCAGGGGCTCATATGGGTATTATCACTAATTTATACAATAATTTTTCGAAACGTTAAGTTGATTCTAGGGCATAATGCATTTCCACGGGGTAAGCTGTGTAACCAAAATTTGTTGGTTGGATAAATCATTAAAAGTAAACTTCCATTTTCCAGAACAATTTTTAAAGAGTTGTAGTTCTTTCTAGAAAACACAAACTGTCTTTTTTGTCCAAATGAAACAGACGCTATGGGTGCATTATGATCCAAGTCCTTTTCGTTGTCTTTATGTGCACCTATACAGTCCTTACCATCTTTATAACGGTTCACCAACACAAAATTAAATCTTGCATCAATTATTCGTTCCACTTCACCCTTTATTTCCAACAGTAAAGGAGACCAGGGCTTGGCTGCAATACAAGATCCACTAAAGGTATAGCTTATACCTTCGTCTCCATATGCTACAAGTTGTCGAGGCACAGTATGTTTCTTACCGTAAATTTCTATAGTAGTTTCCTCTTTCTTTAAATACGTTAATTCGTTTTCCAATCGACGGAAATATGACCAACCATCACAATCTGTAAACAATTTACCATATTCATAGCATAAAGAATCTTTACAGTATTTCTGAAAACACTGTTCTTTGTCTGTACGCATTTTCTTTGCAGGTCTAATATCACTAGAATCCATGATGTATCTAAAAACAATAGAAGGGCAAAAATCCAGAGAAGCAAAATTGTTCAAAGACCCTAGAAACAAATTCAACTATGCTTTTAAAAGCCTCTTAGTTATCAAACAGCATAATCACTTTCTTTTGTTCGGTCCCTAACATTTTCAGATACCACAACACGTGTACTTCAGTAGTTTAAGCTAATCTTTAATTTTCTTTTGAGTCACTTTTATCGATGACTCCTTGTATAAGTCCGATCCTTCTCTTTAACCTACACGTGCAAAAACATTATCCTTAGTCATGTGTAATTCTCACACGTTCCAGAGGCTTCTAGACTTTTCAATATTTGGTAGTATGTACTATACGCATTAACAGAATGATAGACTATTTTAAATATAACACGATCATTTATGTAGTCGTAATCAAACGGATAAAGTGCTTGTGTAAAATCTGTTGACCGCGAGCACCTTTTGCTGGGTTCAAATCCACATATTATTATTCACACAGGATATTATTATATCTATACTATAGATGATTCATGTAAAACACACATATTGCAAAAGTCACTTTGGCCACAGTTGTTTAATTAAGATTGTATCCTATCAGTGTCTCCGGGTTAGTGTCCTTCTGTTATCTTAATTAACACAGGCTTAAGAATCCTTAGTCATCAGTTCCAGAAGCTTCTAGAATTTTCAATATTTGATAGTATACGCATTCACAAAATGAAAGTCTATTTTAAATACAACACAATCACATATAGGTGATCATGGTCGAACAGATAAAGTGCTTGTGTAAAATCGGTTGGCCGTGATTACCTTTTGCTGGGTTCGAATCCACGTATTATTATTTTTCTTTCAAATAATTCTCCATTTAATTCTAAAATATAGCTGGGAAATAAATCCTTTTAATACTATTTGTTACTCTGTCCACCCCTAGATGGCGATACCTGTCATTTTCACACCATTAGAAATTATATACAAGAATATAAAATCTTATATTTAATTAGTTACTTGAAAAATCCCTAGATGGCGCTACCAGTCGTTTCCCAACCCCATTCATTAGAAGATTAATTATTCAAAATAAAACTCTAAAATATTTACAAGTCCCAACTGAGAAAAAAAGCAAACGGTACATTTAAACACCTCCTTCCCTCAAGTGCTCGATAGCTCAACGGATAGCATGTCTGCATTCGGAACCCATGGTCCTCGGTTCGAATCCGAGAAAATCCTTTTTAAATTCATATAATAGAATTACTCATCCCACCATCAGAGGGCGCTACCAGTCCTTCATCACCATGGAAACTCACCATCAACAGCATGACGTCATCTCGTCCACCGAAAAATGAAAACAAAACGTCAAGTTCTTATCAGTAGAGAGTCCGCTTCAACTCTTATCACCTCAAATTCTTATCTCCCCCAACAACGAATCCTTATCTCCCCCCAACAACGTTATCTTATTCCTAAATATAAACAAACGGCGGCCATCTTGTTCCTTCTTATCTTGATGCTCAAGGGACCCCCATACTACTTATATTTATGGTATTTATTGTGAGAATATAATGCAAGTATATATTCTGTAAAACCCGAACTAATCCAGATTTTAAAATATTTCTTAAGGAAAACAGAATATAAATTAATTAGCTACAATTTTGTATTTATTATTGACAAACAAATCTATTCAATACCTCAATATTAAGGTGATAGAAATGTTTTTATTTGATACTTTTCTACTTCAACCTGTGAATGTATGTTATAATAGATTTTTAAATGAATAATTTAATATTTTTGACACGTTCCCGGAACCTGAGCTTAAGAGTACCCATCTCCTAAATTTGGCTGAGTTCTCGATACGTTACAAACCTTTACTTCTTCTAAACACACGGTGAGCATACAAATCTTAAATACATGGTTTTGCTATGAAGCCCATTTTTGAAGGTTTTCGATTTTGTGGATGCATAAGGGGACAATGCATCTTAGAAATGCTATTCATTTGGATAAATCATATAATAGTTTCATTTGTTATTGCTACATTACATCATCAATGGATGAAAAAAACATGAGCTTTGCATATTTTCTGTTTGCACGATAAATGTTCTGGGGCAAAATGTCTAAAATATTTTCTTTCTTCATGCTTATAACGTTTATATTTTGTTTACATATTGTTTTTATTTGGTCATGCATGCAGCTCATTCTGTTCGTAACCTCATGCCATAAAATCCAAATAACCAACTCTAGATTACAGTTAAAGACAAATTGAAAATGAAAACTTTTGATCGATCAGATGTATCAAAAATAATTCTATAATTCTTGCTCTAAAAGCAAATATACCCTTAAAAGAATTCGATAATTCATGCTGTAATTTTAAATACAATTTCCCACTCTACTTATTTTTATCCCATGTTTGGTTTTGGGGCAGTAGAGAATATATCGGTCTGGTTCCTTTGAACTGAGTGCTCAATGGGCATTTGCCTCCAGCAAATTCTTCAACCTTACCCGTGATATTCCCACAATGCGAAATTTCAAATGGGTATTTACCACCCAAGGGGTTAACTCTGGACCTCTAAAGAAAGGTAAAAAAATCGTAAGTGAACAATTCGAGGCGGCTCTTCTTAGTTTTCACTGCTTGAGGATAACACATGCTTTTGCTACAAAGAGAAATGTAAACGACTATAACTTGTTCTGAATAGAATAGTGCGGAGTTCGGACAGAAGGGTTCCAGTTATCCTTTTCGTCCATTGTCCTTTTCAAGGTTATGCTTCATATAAGAGAACCAGTGTTGTTGTTTGTGTACAAGTGACGGGAACTTTGAAGCCTTGAGGACTGAGGGAGATGAGACCTCGCGTCGATAAGTCAGCCTTTCTTGTATACAAAACCATTTGTCTCGATCGGTAACCAGAAATAATTTAAGAAATTTTGAAAACAGTAGCCCAGAAGAAATGGTCGGGGGTATGTTTTAATCAAAAGAAAAAAATTCTAAGAATGCTAGCATAGCATAAGAATGAGATGACATTATTAGTAGTTGAGTTTATGTTTTCCCTCATCTGACCAGGTTTTGGTCTTTTAGAATAGATGTTGTCACAAATTTAAAACAAATGAAGGAACTACTACACTTTTTATTTTGAGTGGCGTCACTTTCAACGCAAAATTTCACTCAAGTACTTAATCGCTTTTATTTTTATGTGAAATTTAATTCCAAGACAGGTTTTCTACCTACGCATATATAATAGTAACTGAAAAAGAAATAAATTGTAAAGAAAGAATTTGAATTGCTAGTAAAAAATGCTACTTTTTCGATTTATTAGTGAGAGTTTGGTGATAACAGTAATGTGTGAAATTTATTTCAAATAAGCAAAAGTTTCCACACTTAAAGGTTTGCCTATCTTAGTGTTTTTAGAAAAACCTGCATATTTTTAAAAGTTCTCACAAACCAGTAAAACTTTTATTTCAAGGACATAATTTCGGCGTAACTATAGTAATACTTCAGTGATTTATCAAGATGCTTTTGGTCATCAATTTTAAAAGAAACCATTATCAAAAATTCACTTTGCTTTAAGATTCTATTTCTAAGGAATAATTATTGAAAAATAACTGCTTTTATCGCTGTATTATATTTCCGAAAAACTTTTTAAACATCAATTTCAATGTAAAAAATATATTATTTCCATTAAAAAAAAAAAAAAAAACGAATTTTTGATATGTTGCTTTAAAAATAAGGTAAAAAATTGCAAATTTATTGCCGAGAGATAACACAACAGAAAACGTATAACTTATATATTCTAGTTGCAAGAGATTTGAAATAAACGAGATAAGAGGGAAATATATATAAATTGCTGTTTTAAAACAATTAATGAACAAATATGTATTTAAAATTATACGTAGAGCATAATATGTTTGTTTAGTTAAAATTGAAAAAATGTTTTCATCGTTTTATTACAAGTAATTTCCCTTATTGCTTTACATTTCCGCTAAATTTCACCAAAGAAAAGTATTCTTATAAATACAAAAATGTGTTTTTTCTAACAATTTCGCAATTTTTTATCCTTTTTTTCTTTCCGAGATTAAAAGATGTTGTGTAATGGTCACTGAACGTCAGCAAACACCCATGTCCAGTTCTAAGATCGACTTATAAGTTAAAAAGAACACTTTCCATACGACCCCCTCATTTAAAACAGCGGAGGGTTTCGGATCTGTTGTACGGTCTTCTGATGATGAGTAAAAGGGGGAAAGAAATAGTTAGCTATAATACTACTGATACTCGGGCGTTTTGGGTTTCTGAGGACGTGATCTTCAGACCCGTATGGCTGTTAGAGGGTTAAGTAATTAAAACCAATGAAATATTTGTTAGGTTACGAAATTCTTTTCGAATCACCAAAGGCTCAGCATCTGTGATCATCCTGTTTTATTTTCCTTTGGTTATGTCAATTATTCAGCAAGTTTAATAGTATATCGTATTATAATGATATCCAACAATTCAAACATAAACATAATTTTATTGAATTAAGCCTAACGTGTCTTTTGGTTAAATCAAAATCTGTACACTACAAATATCTATAGAACAGGACTTTTCAAATTTTTTGGTTAATATTATTACTCGGTTATTGTTATCAAACTCTGGGAGTCGAAGTAATTACTTTACGCAGATTCTACTGTAAAATATACTGATGTATACAGAGGCTGTTCACACATTTTTTAGACAATGTATATTGTATTCACAAAACTAAATTACAAAAAATTCTTCTGTTTTAAATGTTCTATTTGATAGCCCTTTTTCTGAACTATCTTTCGGCACCGTAATTTCCAGGATAATAATGCCTTTTGAAGTGTCAGAAGAGGTATTCTATCCATTCCTCCTGAACAGCTTTCCAGAGTCCTGTAAGGGTTGTGGAACGACGTTTGGATAATGCAGATTTTAAAAGTCCGAAAACACAAAAATCCATAGGTGATACATCGGGAGATTTAGTAGGGATATCAGTGAAGGGTATGGTCTTGATACCGGCTTTTTGTTCCATTTCTTTTAGGAAATTTACAGTGGATTTTGATGTATGACTGCTAGCTTTGTCTTGATGGAGTTCCACAGATTGATGGCACTGTGGGTAAAGCGATGGTATTTCATTCAAAAAAATTTGCGATAAAATATGGTCTTGATAGTATTTGGAGTTAATCTTGACATTTTTTTCCACTTTTTTTTATTTTTAACTTGCCATTATATGAAAAACCAGCGACAATCATGAATCCCATAGAAAAACTTTCTTTCGATTCTGTGAACCATATACTTAAATTTTTTTCTCCCCTTTTATAATAAATGGCTCTTTTTTTTTTGCTGCAATCATTTAAATACACCCATGATTCATCTATTGTGACAATTTTTTTCCATTTTTCTTTGGATAAGTGGTTCTCATATAGAATTCGGCAGAGTGTCCTGCGTTCAGCGATATGCTTTGGAGAAAGACGATGCACATTGCGTTTTTTCGCTTTCTTAAGATTTAAATCAACGTTTATCATCTTGTTTACAGTGGACACCATTTTAATGATTTTGCAACTGTCCTTTGACTAGGAGGATTTTCTTTTAACATTAAACAACGTACCTTTGCAATAGTCGAAGATGTCCGTTTCTTCCTTGGATACTTGTTTGGAATTTTTGTCCCACTTGAGGCTCCAATTTGACGTTTTTTATTTCCTTTTTTGTTGACGATATTACCTATCGACGCTTTAGATATCACAAAACCATGACACTCACGTCGTTTTTGGATAACGGAATAGGAATATTTCTCTTCGTAAAGAGCATAAATATAGCCTTCGAACCACTGCTTCGTTAAAAACGCCATTTTTAATAAAAACAAACCTCTCAAGCCGCAGACGATAATTTTGACTTTTAAAAACATAATACAACTGCAATTATTTCTTTTGCAGCAAACGATTTTTTTTTACCGCTAACCAAAATGTACACCCAAGCACAATGAAGATTAAGAAAAAACTGAAAAAATATTTATTCATTTATTTTTGTAAAATAATATAAAACAGTTGACAACAGAATTCGAAATCGTAATGCCTTTTTATGTCATTGCAAATACATTTCCCACAAATCTGTTTTCTAGCACTTTTTACTATTTTCGGTTTTTGATGTATACGTCTGTGTGTTTTTAAGTTCTCAATTTGTGAAAACTTTCTCTCGCATACTTCACACATATACGATTTTTCTTCAGTGTGTGTACGTCTGTGTAAACGCAAATTGCGACTATCTGAAAAGCCTCTGTTACAAATTTCACAGTTAAAAGGTTTGTCACTTGAATGGACGAGTCTGTGCCTTGTTAAGTTGTATTTCTGCGAAAAGGTTTTTTTGCACACCTCGCACTCGAAAAGTTTCTCACCACAGTGCACTCGCATGTGCCGTGCTAATTTCCAGTCACTTATAAACTCTTTGTTGCAAACTTCACACTGATGTGACTTTGTTACAGAGTGAAGTCCTCAATGTCGGGTCAATTGTCGTTTTACTTTAAAACGCTTTCCACACTGGTCGCAGGCATAACCTTTTAGTGCGGAAAAATTAACGTGATTTTTAATCCGTAAGGCACTATTGAGAGAGTTTGAATTTGAAGACATTTGTGATGGTTGTAGGGTCATTTGAAGGGGTGGCGTGCCGTTCTGAGAAAAAGGAGACTGTTTTTCGGAGTCGGATTGTTCCTTTCGGATCACATTTGCTTTTTTGAAAACGCTACACTCTTGGCCATTTTATCTTCGTCGTGTGTCTTCGTTTGCAGTGTTGAGTGGCGTTTTCTTGGATTAAAGGTTCGACTCTGCACCGATACACATGGTCTTGTGCTTGAATCATAAACAAGGCTTGTCCTTTTCTGCGAATGAAAAGATTTTGAAGAGATGTTGGCTAAAGAAAGGCGACTGGAAAGGTTTCGTGTGCCCTGTGCAAGTGCATCGGGCATTCGCATTAGATCTCTTGACACATCTGGGGTTGAGACTGGTGGTTCCACAGCGTACTCTAAAATTCCACTTCTTTTATCAAAGAGAAGGTGTTTGTACTCTTCAAGGTATTTGTTGGTATTCGTTTGGCGTTTCTGCTTCTAGATTCGGGTGTAGAACTGTAGAAAAAGTTTCACCAACAAATCGATGATGGAACCTTCAGTTCTTTTGGCCCTTTTGTCCTATTTTTCGGCACAAATCCAATTCACTTTTGCACGAGTTGTTTTGGTCTTGTATTCTTCAGGTGTCAGTGAATTCCTATGATCAAAGGATGCCGTTGCTTGAACATAAAATAGACATAAAACATTTGGATCTTAGTGCTAATGTTCTGAATTTACACTCTATAACTAAAAAATCGACGCACCAAGAAGGAATCATCCGATTGCTTTGAAATTTCGTATGCAAAAATGTTTTGACCAAATATGCAAATGATTAAAATTTGGTGTCCGATGAATGAATAGTGCGATCTCCAGCGCATCGGAACTGCGCACCCAGCAGATGTATATAAGGAGTTGTTCTTGAACTGTTGTTAAAAATTTCTGCTGCATTGCGATTTAGGATACCTTTCAACGACTGAAAAAATGCCTCGCCGCAGGATTCGAGCTCATTACGAGCAACTTTCAGAGTTTGAAAGAGGTCGTATCATTGGATTGAAAGAGGCAGGTTGAGCAAATCGGAGAATCGCTCGTCATGTGAGTCGAAGCGATGCGTCGATTAGAAGATGCTGGCAAGAGTGGGTGGACAATGGCAGATTTCAGCGTCATGATGGTAGCGGTCGACGTAGGGCCACAACAGATCGCGAGGACAGAGTGATTGTCAGATCAGCTGTCACAGCGCCTGATTCATCGCTATCAACCATCAGTCGTGCGACCCACACACGAGTGTCCACCATGACCATTCACAGACGGCTGAGATAGCGAAATCTACGCTAGTACCGACCGTTATGCCACCTGCCACTCACGCCTGCACACTGTCGAGCCAGATTATAGTGGTGCTTGGCTCGATCAGGCTGGAATGATGCTGACTGGGGATGTATAGTCTTTAGCGACGAATCCCGCTTCCAACTGTGTCCTGACGATCATCGAAGACATGTCTGGAGACGCCCAGGGCAGCGTGCCGATCCTGCTTTCACTATTGCACGCCACACGGGCCCTAAACAAGGAGTTATGGTCTGGTGTGCCATTTCCCTTGATAGCCGGACCCCTTTGGTCGTCATTAGAGGTACGTTGACGACATTCTGAGACCTGTTTTGCTACCGTTCCTTTCGCAGTACCCTGGGCTTATTTTTCAGCAAGACAATGCCAGACCACATACGGCACGTGTTGCTAGGAACTGTCTTCAAGCTTGTCAAACACTTCCTTGGCCAGCCAGATCACCAGATATCTCTCCCATCGAGCATGTCAGGGATATGATGGGAAGGCGACTGCATCCGGTAGGGAATGTTGATGACGTAGTCCGACAATCGGATCAAATTTATCAAGAAATACCGCAGGAGACCCGCCGGGAGCTTTATCGGTCTATGCCACGCCGTGTGGCAGCTTGCATCCAGGCTAAAGGCGGGTCAACACCTTGAGCTCGTTACTGTAACTGAAATACATCATTCAATTGTTCTGAAATTTTAATCAATTTCTATTCTGTACATAATTTTCCTATCCACCAATTTTTGTCTCCATCGGACAGCTCCTTCTTGGTGCGTCGATTTTTTTGTTATAGAGTGTATTTTGAGCATTTTGTGTACAGTAAAAACATAAAACTGCAATCCGATAAATCTAAAATAATGGAACTAGAAAGTATTAAATGGAACCGCATTAAAATGAGTATAAGAAAACGCTTTGACAACTTTATCTATGAATTCGATCTAGTTACTTCACTTCAATCTATCAGTATTGGCGTTCATGAGCTATACTTGCATAATTTTCATAAAACAATCGCTAAACTATTTTTGTAAGCATCCTTAAATGAAAATCAATCTGTGTGCAAAGTATATAATTTAGTATAAAATAATATTTTACTTTTTCACAGGGTTCTTATCAACACAATGAATATTCAAAATGGAAGTAAGGCTTATGGGGATGAGTGCCTTTTGGAACTTCGCTCACAAACGATCGGAAAATGGAAATTAAATTTTAAAAGCCTTCGAGATATGGAGAAAAAATTAAAAGTATCGAAGAATAAATAACACTGTGTAAGAACATTTCAAACGCTTTAATCTAAACATATATCTTGGCACAAAAAGATGCCTCTAAATACTGGATTCTACTGTCCAACACTATAATTCAATGCAAACACGTACAATTCAAACAAATGCATACAACTGATGCGGTTAAAACACTGCACATTTTTTTTTAAATGTATTTATGTTTTAATTCATATTAATTTTGAAAAGTTTGTTTATGTACATTTTCATTTTATAGCCCGTTGTGTTGCTCTACTACGACGTTAACAAAAATTACCATTTTCATTTCAATACATGAAATCTGTTTTATGTAGAGTGCCTATATAATAAAAGTGGCGACAAGGGACCAAATTTGGCCCAATGAGCATGCGCGGCAGTCATTTTTCAACCAGAATCGTCTCAAAGAAGGATGCTGGTCGAATTAATATATCATTTCAGGGAGAACAAAAAGCATATGATTGTTATAATATGGATACATTCGGTATAAATGAATCATATAAACGCTCAATTTCATGTGTAATTGATGAGATGGATTGCACAACGCGCTAACTTAGATTGTGAGAAACACCGTGTTGTTAAAAAAAAGCTATTTATTTAAAGTCTTCAAATTTATACTGACAAAACACTAAAATAATAATAAAGAAACATTCTAGAACACGAAATGGAACATGAATAAGCTATATTTTCTTTTTAATTTAATGTACACACGTTTTTCTAGAACACACAAAAAGTTCCCATGTTAAGTCTACGGGAGCTAGGAAAAGGTCTCTAAGCCAATCAGAAAGTGTTTCCCGTATGTCGCCACTCTTATTATATAGGCACTCTAGTTTTATGTACATATAAAATAAAATACATATATCTGAATAAGTTTTAAAAACACTTGGGAGGTTACAAGGGATATTTAGAAGCAACTGAAAAAATATTTATTCTTTTAAAATATTATAAAACAGTTGAGAAATAACATAAAAAAAGCATTTTCTAACAGTCCATTCTAAAAATTGGAAATCGTTAATATTTCCTTTTAAGTCGTTGCAAGTATACTTCCCACAAATCTGTTTTCTATCACTTTTCACTTTTAATTATATTTGGCTTTTGATGTATACGTCTGTGTCTTTTTAAGTTCTCAATTTGCGAAAACCTTCTTTCGCATACTTCACACATATACGGTTTTTCTTCAGTGTGTGTACGTCTGTGTACTTGTAAATTCCAACTATTTGAAAAGCTTCTGTTACAAATTTCACAATTAAAAGGTTTCTCACCTGAATGGACCCGTTTGTGCTTTGTCAAACTATACTTCATCGAAAAGGTTTTCTTGCAAACTTCACACTCATAAGGTTTCTCACCAGTGTGTACACGACTATGTATTTGCAAGTCCGAACCTCGTGAAAACCGTCTCGTGCATACCTTACATATAAACGGCTTCTCCCCTGAATGGACCCGTACGTGCCTTGTTAAATGGCACTTCTGCGAAAATGCTTTCTTGCAGACTTCACACTCATGTGGTTTCTCACCACTGTGTACACGACTATGTAATCGCAAGTTCGAAAGATCCGAAAAACGTCTCGTGCATATCTCGCACACATACGGCTTCTCTTCAGTGTGCGTTCGTCTGTGTCTGCGCAAGTTCGCAAGGTTCGGGAAGCCCCTGTTACAAATTTCACAAGTAAAAGGTTTCTCACATGAATGGATGAGTCTGTGGTTTGTTAAGTTATACCTCTGCGAAAAGGTTTTATTGCAGACTTCACACTCGAAAGGTTTCTCACCACTGTGCACTCGCATATGCTGTTCTAATTTCAAGTCACTTATAAACACTTTGTTGCAAACTTCACACTGATGTGACTTAGTTTCAGAGTGGAGTCCTTGATGTCGGGTCAATTGTCGTTTTACTTTAAAACGCTTTCCACACTGGTCGCAGGCATAACCTTTTAACGCGGAAAAATTAACGTGATCTTCAATCCTTAATGCACTGTTCAAAGAATTTGAATTTGAAGACATTTGTGATGGCTGTAAGGTCATTTAAAGTTGTGGTGAGCCGTTCTGAGAAAAAGATCTTTTTTCGCTGTTGGATTATTCACTCTTGGCCATTTTATCTACGTGGCGTGTCTGAGGATGCAGTGATGACCAGGCCCTGATTTACCATTAGGCCCGTGAGGCACGGGCCTAGGGCCCCTAAGTTTCAAAAGTATCTAAAAATTATAAAAAGTTTTTAAGTAGTTACATAAATTATTGGGTATTTACGTAAATGTCCGTCGACCGTTTCCCCCACTATCACATTCTTGTAATTACATTAATTATCTAACTATTATGTTTTTAATTTCCATCTGCTTTATTTTGTTTTGCCAAGAGTTATAAGTAATGTCACGATTTTCTCAAACTTTTTGGTGACATCTGTGAAACGGTCAACAGTCAAATACGTAGGTACCAATTATTGTTATGAAATTAGTTTTTGTGATGAACAAATAATATGAGGGAGGGGCCCCTTCCTGCGTGTTGTGCCTACTATACCAAATTTTCTAAATCGGGCCCTGGTGATGACTGGCTTTTTCTTGGATTAAAGGTTCCACTCTGCACGGATACACATGGTCTGGTGCTCGAATCATAAACAAGGCTTGTCTTTTTCTGCAAATGACTCGAATGATAAGATTTTGAAGAGATGTTGGCTGAAGAAAAGCGACTGCAAAGGTTTTTTGTGCAAGTGTATCGGGCATTCCTCCTGACACATCTGGGGTTAAGATAGGTGGTTCCACTGAATGCTCCAAAATTCCACTTCTTTTATCACAATGAGGGTGTTTGTACTCTGCAAGGTATTTGTTCGTATTACATGGCTTTGAAATGAACGTTGTGTTTCTTGAACGGGTCTTGTATTCTTCAGGTGTCAGTGAATTACTTGCACCACAGGATGCCGTTGCTTGACCATGAAATACCTAGACAGAAAACATCTGGATCTGAGTGCTGTTGTTCTGTATTTATTTTGAACATTTTGTACAGTAAAAATCTAAGACTGCAATCAGAAAAATCTAAAATAATGGAACTGAAAAAATTATGAAATTCCAGCACAGTAAAGGGAAATTAATTTATGAAGTGAAAGAGCTCAGGAACCGCATTGAAATGAGTAAAAAAAAATGCTTCGACGACTTTATATATGAATTGGATTCAGTTACTTCACTTCAATGCGTTAAAGTTTGAAAGAAGTACTTCATAATATGTGAAAATATAGTATTTAGATGATGTGTGTACATGCTGCTTGAAATAATATACAATATTTCCCAGTAACAGAAAATAATTATTACATTACAAATATCAATGTGATCAGATTGTATTTAAATGGTCAAAGTTCCGTCAATCTGAATATAAGTGATCGTGGTGCAGAGTATTTAGTATTACCTTTGACTATATCACAGGGCAATTACTTTAACTAAATCATCAGGATAAGTAATAGTTGTTTTTTTTACGTGGATAGGTAGGCAAGTAGTTGAATAACATTGCACAGGAGAAACGCAATGGGCAATTGGCGACGCTCCTGGATCAAGACCGAAGGACAACACCTCGTATACAAATACAGGGTGTCTACTAAATTTCTGTTGGTCCATTTCGGGACCTTTTATGGACTTTCTAAAATAAATGCATGATCTGATTTTACATGATTATGTGGATCAATTAGATGCAATTATACTTTAATATCACTTTTTTTTTTCAATTACTTACAGTCTAATCTCGAAAAAAAAGACACTACTATCAAATTTCAGCTTTAATAAGCTGTTTTCTAAATAAAATTTTAAAAATAAAGACAAACCATAAATCATGTCAAAGTAGATGAACATATTAAACAAATACTCTATATAATATTCATTATTTTTGTTTTCTAAGTACTTGAAATTTTAATAAAAATCGAAGAAATCAACAATTACTTTTAAAACATTTTGTCGTGTTATTTTTTAAAATATTTTATGTTCTATCCATCAAATGAAGTTGGTAAAAAATTATATATCAATCTGTGTATTTAAAAAAACTGTCTGAGGATGTGGTTGGATTGGGGGAGTTACACCATTTTCATTTTCTTTTCAGTTTGCATAATTTATTTGTCTAATTGTTCAGTTTCAACATTTGCAGTTTCCATTGTTTGCAATTTTCTTTTTTTAATTTGTTTAAGTTCAACTGCAGACACTTTTTGTTTTTGCCTTTAAAAAAATTTGATAAATTTTCGGTACAAAATTTATGATTTAGAGACTTTTTCGGGACCAGTTTTCCGTTTTCTGCATATTTTTGGGACCAGTAGATACCTAGAAATATCAACAATATATAACAAATATCTGTATGTAAAGAAAAAAGTGAAAGCCACATTAATATCTTAAATAAGCAATTTAAAGGCATGTATGAATAATTCCAGACACACTCCTCAGTGTAATGGCAAATTCTAAAAATATTGTGTATGTTTCAAAAATTTCTAGAAAATCTGGAATGTTTTTTATTTTATAGATTAAAAACATTTTTCTCTTTAAGTAACAAAAATACAGCAGACCAATATAAATCTGTATCCAGTAATGACACTATAACATTCAGCTCATAGGTCATTATAAAACTAACTAAAAGGGGGAACAAAACAGTCTGTTGGACAAGTGATTTCGGCCCAGTCCAATAAGTGTAAAGTTTTCAAAAAAAGAGTCTTGGGTTAAAATGTTTTGGCTAGAAAATGACGACATTTCTGTTGTGAATATAGAAGATATTGTGGATATAATTGATCAACTCACAATCTATTTAGATTGACATCTATATATATAATTCTCTTGGGTGGCACGCAAAAAAGACGTTATTTGTTATCGCGTTTTGGTAACATTGTGCGATTGTTTGTTTATCACCAGGCCTCGTGCCTCAATTGAATTTTTAGTGCTATTGGATGAAAGTTAATTGAAAACAAATGAATTTTAGTCAAGCTGTTGCAGCTTATAATAGAAATCAAAGAAAGCAGAGGATCTTTTCAGGGCCATTAGAAATACAGCCCTTTTTAGGGCCAACAATTATAGTTCAACAAGATGCTTGCACTACAACTTTCGACAACAAACTCGATAAAAAAGTGTAGGTGACTCAAGTGCTGTGGAAAAGTACACACAAACAACATGTTGGATATTGAATTTCCAAAGCATCACTCACATTTCGAGTAAAAATTTCCTCAAAGTTTTCATTTAAATTGATTCCAGAGGTACTGTTATAACTTTTCGGTAATACAAAAAATTATATTTGAAAAATACTTTTTTGGAATGTAATATTTTGTAAGCAATCCCTTCTGCTATGACGCATGTCTTCATTGATGCAAGCGTAGCAAGCATGTTCGTGCAGTGAACCAATGAGGATTGAAAGGCAATCCTCCGGGGGTTGGCGAGCTTCAGCGAGCAGGGGGCACGCCCCCTAGTTTGATATATTATTTAATTTGTGCAATTTTTAACTTACAAATGTTTTATCATTGTGTAGCACCATAAAATTTTTAAAAATTTCAAGACATTATGATTTTTTTTTATTTTGCCATATCTTATAGTAATGTTTAATTATTATTTTTTTTTCTTTTGTTTATAGTAACACTTTATTGTAACATATTTTGTACAATAAGTAATCATAAAGCAGTGTATATTATTTCAGAAGATGATACGCCCATTACAATTTGAAATCTTTATTAAAAATTCAAGTTGTCTGCAAATTAGATAATTTATGTATTTGTAATATCTTTAAATCTTCATTCATAAAAAATCAGATTTTCTTTATTTTCCTTTATAAACATCAGAAAATTTGTCATTTGTGTTCAGAGTGACACAATTTTTTTCCCTAAAGGGATACTTTCATTACACCTCCAAAATATGAATTACCTATTTCTGTTTTTAAATTTTAAATGTTTATTAGTGTTACTTTTAGAGATAATTATTGTCTATTTTTAATGCCAAAATTTTTTTAACAAATCTGAATTATGAAATTGTGAAAAATGCTTTTATTGTCTAATGATACATCCATTACTCATGGTTTTTCCCAACTGTATACAAATTATTAGGATAAGCAATACATTGTTTTCTTCTGTAGATCCTGACTATAAATAGCACTGCTGTAGACAAAATGGAATAGTAGCGAATTTGCAATTTAAGGGTTGCATGTTTGAAACTCGGTCAAGCCACAGGCAGTCGTACACACTTGGACTGGAGCACGTTAAATCTATTGGGGTCTCAAATGTCCTCATGTTGGCATGGTGTGGTTGTTTTTATTGCATGTACCAGATAAGCAGTACCATATATATTTAACATTTTTAAATTCAGTAAATTTTATTTCATTTCCAATTTCTATTAATTTGTTTTATGATCACTTCAGGAGAACTCACAATCAGACGATTAATGTAAAGTATTTGTTAAGAGCAACTATTTCACATTCGACGTATAAATCTTATCTTTGTAGTTACCTAAAACAGGTAGGTAGTCATTAACGTCGCACTTCAATACAGCGGGCTATTAGAGACAATCCGAGAAAGAACTGGCATTGTTTTTGACCCCTGAGCTAAGTGGACGTCAGTTGTATAGGCGGTACAGGTTCAATTCCAGTGGATTCTGAGGGTATAACGTAATATATTTGTTAAGAGCAACTATTTCACGTCCTACATATAAACCTTATCTTAGTAGTTACCTAAAACAGGTAGGTAGTTAATTAATGTCGCACTTCAATACAGCGGGCTATTAGAGACAATCCTAGAAAGAACTGGCATTGTTTTTGACCCCTGAGCTAAGTGGACGTCAGTTGTATAGACAGTACAGGTTCAGTTAATTAACGTCGCACTTCAATACAGTGGGCTATTAGAGACAATCCTAGAAAGAACTGGCATTGTTTTTGACCCCTGAGCTAAGTGGACGTCAGTTGTATAGGCGGTACAGGTTCAATTCCAGTGGATTCTGAAGGTAACACCACGTAATTTTGAACCATGGTCAATGACCAGTTAACCCCCCACTCTCCAAGCTCTCCCACACCATGCCAATGAGATAACATTTGAGGCCGCAACAGATTTAACATGCATCATCCCTCTTCTTTGGTTGGATTCGAACTTGCAAACTCTCCGGTTGATAGTCCGTTACTCTTCCAGCCAAGCTACCACGGTCCGATTTTCAAGAACATCTCCAAGAAAATTATAAATACTTCTGTTTTATAAGAATTAAATACTGCTCACTTATAGGTCTGATACGAAAGAGATATTTCACATTAGTTCTTGCAGGAACAACTTCAAAAGATTAAACATGAATTTAAACTATACAAAAATCTGTCAGAGTTAAATAGAATCAAAAATTTGTTTCTATTTAAAATTGTAAACAAGAGTAAATTTGATGAATGTTTAAAATTTTGTTATTTGTTGTTGTTTTATTTGTGTTCTAATCTGTAAGAAATTTCAAAACAATAATTTTTTCTTTTAAAAAATTTTATTATATTTAAAATTGTAAACAAGAGTAAATTTGATACATGTTAAAAATTTCGTAATTTGTTGTTGTTTTATTATTTGTGGTCTAATCTGTAAGAAATTTTAAAATAATAATTTTTCCTTTTAAACTAGGCATTAAATCAGGATAGCTACTGGCCTTCTAACTGGCCACTGCCTGAATAGGCATCTCAACATTACGGGTGTTATAGATGACCCATAATGTAGAGGTTGTTAGATGGCAGAGGAAAGCTCTATGCACGTTCCGTGTGAATGTGACTATTACTCTGCACTACAATTTTAATATCTGGGATACTACTGTATTGAACCCTGGGAACTTTCAAACATTCCAATTAGGTACTTGCTTAAATTTATCTTTAGTGGATCAGCAGGGGTCTCAGTACAATAGACTATTAGTTGCGGTGCTGGCACTCTTCGGAGTCATCCCTTCAACAAATCACAAGTCATAACTAGGCATTAAAGTAGAATGCTTCATTTTGAGTACAGTATTAATATTAAAAGACAACTCAATAGCAATCATACATTTTACAAACTCAACTGTAACTATGAATTTGTACGTTAATACATTGTTATTAAAAAATAATCGATCACGTTCTTATGACCACACTAGTAAACATAAATAATTTAGTTTGTAGTTGCAGCAAAAATCACATATTACATCCTCACAAGGAAAGTGAAGGAGAGCTGACGGAATATTCTCCCAGTTTCTTGCACGGTTAAGATTTATATGAAGAGACTGACACAACCAGTCGCAGGGAGTTGAATACACATTTGAGCAGACAGGGAGAAGTTAACCGAGTAAAAGAGGCAGACTGATACAAGCGCTTGCTAAGCGTGGGTGCTCTTACGAGGACTCATTACAAGGGTAAGTCAACCTTCATTTCTCCCTTCATGAATTCTGTTCCGTCCTTCTTGTTAGTTGTAAACTAACGTAAATTTAAATAAATATAAATTTTGAATCTAGTGATTGTTTTTGTCATAAGTCGGAGCTGAAGGCCTTAGCAAGTTATTTGCGACCCTAAGTTAAGACATATACAAAATCTATACGATCGTTTAATTAAAATTCAGCTTCGGTTCAAAAGTAACACTTGTCAAAAGCATAAAAAGTTTTCCACAAAGCCCCCATTTGAAAAATTTGTAATTGTCAACATTATCAAACAGGATTATTAGGATCTTAATATTGGTTCTATGAGTTATAAGTCATGAAAAATTCATTCAAATGTTACTTTAAATTTCGCCATATTTGCATCTGATCAAAACTCATAAATTCTAACTTTGTCAATTTTCCAATGGTGTTATTCCAGTGTGGCATCAATTAAATTACCTACCTTCCCACCTCTTTCCATTTAAATAGCCCATTGTGTTTCCAATTCAATGTTAACTCAAATACCAACCTTTGTATTTATTTAAGATGATTCCAGTAACAGTATCATGTTGCCATTGTGTAGAAGTTTGGAGAGTAGGGTGCCAGCTCAGATGTTTCAGCCAAGTTCTATTACTTCCTGGGTGAATAGCTCCTTGTGTCGCTCCAGTGCGACTTGACCACCTACATAAAGTAAAATGCTTCAGTTAGACAACAGTATTAACATCACAAAACATTGCAAAGGCATCCATGCCAACTGAAACCGTAATTATGAATTTGTTTGTAATATTATAAGCACTGTTATTAAATAATAAAAGAACAACATTCTTATGCTCACACTAGTAAACATAGCGAACAAGTTCGTACAGTTAAAGCTTTGCATCGTCACAAGGAAACCAACACGTCAAAAGCATGAAAATTACCCCAGAGGATTTGAAAAATAGATTTGTAACATTTATATTTGGTGCCAATATGAAACACAAATTGATAAGAACTTAGCAGTGGAACGAAGAGGACAAAGTGTGAGTTGAGGACATAAGAAACATCATAGTGAAAATTCCTGGATGTTCCAATGCAGTGCAGAGGATGTAGACGAGTGGTTGGTGGGGTGATTTTTCAGATCCTGGATCCTCCAAATTCTTAGTAATGTTGAACTCATTCAAAGTGTGAGAGAAGAGTTCATATATGACGATAACATTTTACTCAACCAGTTGCTGGACCGTCAGCAGGTGAGGCGTTTCAGTGCCTTGACACAGCGCCAAAATGAAGAGCGGGTCAGCCTAAGTGCGGCCATCTACAATTACTCATCATCAAGCACTTGACACTGGCTGTACAGAAACGAGTAGTGACAGCGAAACAGTGGAGTGGTAGCAAACGGGACAGTGCCGTCAAGGCAGGTTTTTTTTTGTCTCCAAACCAAGATGGTGGCGTCAGTAGTCTTCAGTTCTAAACTTCCAAATAGGATTGCCTTAAAAAAAAAAGCACAAATTGAAGGTTGTCACTTTGGCGAGAAATCGTCCACTGTCCCGTTTGCTACCACTCCACCCAAATTGTTTTCAGTCATTAAATTATATTACATAATAAAGCAAAATTCCTTTTTTCTCCAAAATAACTTTTTTTGTGAATTATCCAATTATCCGGATGGGATCTGGTCCCAACTGATACGGATAATTGAAGTTCTACTGTATATTGCAAATTTGAGCTTACAACGTTATGCTGCTAGGCAATTTTATTGTTGTTTTGCCAGAGACCAACGCACTATGAATCATTATTATTTTCTCTTTTTCGAAACATGTGAAACCAGACAAATTTAAAATATAAATGGCAAAATTACATTCAAAATACGCGCATCAGGTCGTAAAAAATAAATTGAAGTGAAAATGAAAACGAAACAGAAATATCTTCAAACACACTTACACAGCTTGGGAAAACACAGAATTTTTAGTGCTGCCAATTTAAGAAAGTAAAATTAATATTTTCTTTTTATGCATATCATAATTGATAATTATTAGTTAACATCGTACTATTGACGATAGTGCGGGATCAATTTCTCAAGGGAAAGATCCGAGGACAGCATCTCGTAATTTTGAACCACGCATATCAGGTGGAAGTAGTTATTTAATTAACGTCGAAGTGAAGCACTACAAGGGGCTATTAGCGACGATCCGGAATCAACACCCTCTCAGAAAGATCTGAGAACAACTTCACGTAATTTTCAATCACAGACGGATGACGAAGCAGCACCTGAGCTGGCGCTCCACTCTTTAAACGAACAAGAGACAAGAGTCTACAGCCAGGGTAATCCATCGAGCTGAGTCTCCTCTGATTGGTTGAAAAATCACGCTTTCGTGGGCCTCAGTTTCAAAGTTCACTGCGTTCGAGAGTACATAACTAGCTGAAATGTAAACAAAGATGTTTACCTTTTATCTTCCCATTTCAACGATAGAAATCATGCAAGAAATCGAAAAAATGACTCCCCAAATGTTGAATTAAACATACGATGTGCTTAAAATGAAAATTTTCTAAAATTTACAAACGACGTGTCATATGAACAGAATTTAAGAAAAAAGATACGTTTTCGCAAATGGTTCATAATTAACAATATTTTAGAAAAAGTTCCTAACGACTGCATCTTAGCTTGTCGTAACTATTCTAAAACTTATGAATGGAAGAAACGCTTTTTTTCTCATTCTGAAAAATTCGTAGGAATAAGATATTAGAATTATGATACAAACTTTAATATTGGCAATATGAAGAAATCAAGCTAGTATCAAATATTTTTTCATTTTTACAAGTCATGTCCAATTTAGAACATCAAGAACCTATTAGGACTTTCAATTTAAAAAAAATACTGTTGAGTCTATTAAAGGAAGTCATCATTCCACTAAGAAACTTCGTTGTAAAGAAACTTCTTTAAATACAAATTTGTGAATTCAGCTATGAAAATATAAAAAAGACTAACCAATCCACTTTAACTGAAATACATATCCTAAACTGAAAAAATATAACACTGCTTTGTGCTGTTCTTATATGGTACTTTGATGTAATCAAAACTAATAAAACAGCAATGAACACCAAGTTTGGTGTTCCCTTAGGTCATCATGGTGGGTTTTGCTTAGCTTCATTCACTTACTAGTGATGATATGAATCTAGTAGTCTAATTTTATTTAAATTTATCATGTCTGTTAAATTTTTTAGGGACTTCTAGTTTAAAACACAACATGATAGCTATTTGGGCCTAAGTGCATCCTTGAATAAAATATCCAATTCTTGTAATACTTCCTCCTGAAATACAAATCATACAGTTTACTGTGATACGTTTATTAATACATAATTCAATTTAATTAATTCTTCCAACATTCTTGCATATTTAAAATAATTTTACATAATACTTCTTATGTTAGTTTTGACAGAAAATACCTATTTATCAAGATTATTTTTCTTTTTATTAAAATAAACGGCAATAATATTTCTTGTACTTGAGCTTCATATACTGTTCACTTTAGAATAGATATCTGGAACTAAAAAATATTCATAATTGATGCATAGTGAGATTTTCAAAAGGTCATCAAATATAAACATCATTTAGTCATCCATCAACACAGCGACAACCTACAAAAAAAAACAGTTATTCAAAATTCAGGAATATATTCAGCACAGTTTCAAAAAAAAATTCATGCAAACATCTCTATACCACAAGGCTTCTGCCTAGATTCAAGACTAGTTAGCTAATTACTATCTCCCATTTACAAGATTCGACCAAATCATAAACCTTAAATGTAAGAAAAAAGTATTTTTTGCATTATTTCAATAAAATATTGCATTTTAATGCAAAGAAAAAACATTTTTTTCATGCAAACATCTCCATGCTATAAGACTTCTACTTAAGTTTTAGATTAGTTAGCTAATTACTTTCTCACATCTACAAGATTCGACCAAAGCAGAAACCTCATGGGCAAGAAAAATATATTTTTTTCATGCAAACATTTCCATGCTGTAAGACTTCTGCTTCGGTTTTAGATTAGTTACCTAATTACTTTCTCTTATTTACAAGATCAACAAAAGCAGAAACCAAGGCAAGAAAAAAAATACATTTCATGCAAAACATCTTTATGACATGACTTTTGCTTTGTTTTTAGATCAGTTAAGTAATAACTTTCTCTGGATTACAGGATTTGTGAAAAAAAAGCAGAAACCTATTAGGCAAGTTAAGCATCCTTCTCATGCAAATATTTAAAAAAACATAAGAGAAGCAACTATTACATACAACAGTTACGATAAAATCATTTAAGTATAGAAAAATCCAAATATACAACAGATTAATTATAAAGGTCCAATAGAATGCAAAGAAAGGTCTAGGTAAAATGTTGCACATCAAAACACAAAAGAAAAACTACTAATAAAACACTATTTTTAACATGCATCTATTTTAAGGTGTTACCAAAATATTTATGCACACACACACAGAAAAATCCAAATATATGGCACATCAGTTACAAAAGGATATTGCTCATTCAATGCTAAGAAAGAGTTCAGAATAAAATATTGCATTTCAATGCAAAGAAAGTATTCCAAGTAAAATACAGCACTTTCAATATATAGCTTCAAAATTGTTATCAAAATGTGTGCACATACAAAAAAAAAAAAATTTATTCCACAATTGAATACAAAGGCATATAAATTACACAAGAAAAATATTCATTAAAAAACAGTAGAAATCCTATAATATTGTATATTTTTCTGAAAGCAAGCTGTAAATAACAAAGAACCAACTGTCTTTCACATATTAAAGGAGATGCAGATTTCAACTCAGCAGTAAGTAAATGGGAAAGTCACACATCCAGTCTGTCTTGTTGATATGTACAGTCAACTTTTGAAAATTAAGCCGAATACTTGTGGTTTCGGGTAAAACTTATCTTGTACAGTTATTGTCAACAATCAGAATAAATTTTAATTGTGGTACAAATGCTTTCTCAAAATAATATTTTATACTTAGATCATATTCATATAAATGTCTCTTTTCTCCTTAAGAGTTGGTTTTTCTAGGGCTGATTTGGACTCTCTTTTTCTTTGTACTGTATAACCATTGTTTTGTTATACTTTTATTACGACTACTACTGTCCTTAACTGCCAAGTTATCTGTCAAAGTATTTTGTCTAAATGCCTCTAACGTAGGCAAAACTGGTTTTATTAAGTGTTGGGCCACTTGGATCTCTAGCACACTTTTTACAGAATCTGCGATTCTCTCTAAATTATGTTTAAAACGTTGGAAACTGATGTCAAATGGGGAATCACCATCACAAGTTGCAATACTTAGTGGCATTTCAGAACTTTCAACAGATGAATCACCATCAGATGTTGTAGTCGGCTGAGTTTGAATACTTTGTGGTTCTTCCACGGTTTCAACTAAGTCTTGGATTCCAAAATCAATTAAGCATACCAAATGAATATGCTTGCACATATTTGCTTTAATCATTGAGTCTGGGCATGAACAAACAAATTTACGCAAGCAAGCTCTACAGTCATCACAAACTAAATAACAATTACAGCTTGGGTCACTAATTTGTACAGCAAACATTGAATCTTTGTTGGATGGCACTATCCAGTTATTCTGGTACTTAATAACTGACATGCGTGGCAGTATCAGACTAGATTTATGACGAGTTATCAAATCTTATACTTTTTAGATATTTTATTTTCCCCTTGTGTTGGGTTGTGAGATGATCAAACATTTTGTCTATAGTAAAGGTCATTGATGCATTATTTTTTAACCTAACACACAAACTTTTTAATGCTAGATACAACTTGATCAGGATGCTTCTGATTTGTGTGTCTTTTCAGGGATGAATTAAGTGCATATTCACATTCACAATGGCTACATTTAAACATCTTGTCAAAAATTTAAATTGCTTACCAGCACCACAAGTTGGAAAAAATTGGTTTTATTTCAATGTATCCAGGAATGACCTAATACAATAAACAAAATACTAGGGAAATTATTATTGCAGAATTAAATCATGGGTTGGGATTCCATTCAAGGATGGGTTTGCCAATTCCATCTACAGTGCAGTTACAATAAACAGGCAAAAAAAAATCTAAACCAGGTTATGAGATTTATCACTATCATAGGCAAATCTAACCACTTGAAAGGAATATTTTAAAAACCAGGCAAAAAAGTGATCGTAAACACTTACCTTGATTAAATTGTCATGAAAGTAAGAAAAAGTTTCACATCAATCTTTATTTTCTCACTGATCTGATTCATTCTTTTATAAAACAGTTATTACTCAGTCATTTTTAAGTGAAATCTTATTTTAATTCCTTTAGCGTGCAGGTTAGTGTCGGTTTCTTGCATGATGTCTATCGTTGAAATAGGAAGGTAAAAGATAAACAACTTTATTTACAATTTAACTAGTATACTCTCGAACGCAGTAAGCTTTGAAACCGAGGCCCATGAAAGCGTGATTTTTCAACCAATCAGAGGAGACTCGGCTCGATGGATTACCCTGGCTGTAGACTCTTGTGAACAAGAGACTTGCGTTTATTTTAACTTTAGGCACATCGTAAGACTTCTGAAACAAAAGTCTTACCGCAACTCCATTCCTCGGCACCATTTTTTAATTGGGCATGCGTAAACTTCATGCTAGGAAAACTCTCTGGGGGATAAAAGCGCACAAGGACAGCAGTGTACTTCGTAGTAACAGTGACAACTGTTTGCTATTTCGTGTGTTCATCACTTAGGTGATTTTACAGAACGCCAAGTTTTAGAATGACAAAAGATAATTGGTAATTTTTTAGTTAACGTCGTATACTAGAGCAACACAATGGGCTATTGACGACGGTCCGGGATCAGTCTCTTAAGAGAAAGATCCGAGGACAACACCTCGTAATTTTGAACCACGGTCAGATGACGAATGAATGACAAAAGGAAGTGTACCTAAGAGTTCGAGTCGGAACCGGTTCTAGCAGTTCTCAGTCGAAGGTGTTTGCGGTGAATGGACATTTTGATGCTTTTCGGCTTTTTTTTTTTTTTTTTTTCTGTTTATCACACATTGCTTAAATAGATTTCCTGAATTTAATAAGTATTTCTAACTCAACAAAAGGCATGCCTTGTCAAGTTATCTGTTTTTCCGAGGACAACATCACGTAAATTTGAACCATGTTCATGTCGAGGTCATACCTGAGCGGTCACCGCACTCTCCAAACTTCCACACCAACGTGATGACATTTGAGGCCACGACAGATTTAACATGCAACAACCTTCATTGTGCCCGACGTTCTTTGGTTGGATTCGAACTCGCAATAAAATAAAGGAGTTGAAATGTAAAAAATATCTAAGGACATGCACCCTTTAAAAAAATATGAAGGTTGTTTCATTATTTGAATATATGAGTTACCACACTCATGTTTAACAAACCTAAGTTTTTTATTTATTTTTATGTTTAAATTTGTCCAGTTCCATAAGAAAAGTCACCATCACGCATAACTAGACCGATAGAAAAATCATACCGACGCAATTCCATTACACATGACAACCCATTGCACAAATGTCATGTAAGTTTGCATTCTACTCAAGCCCCAAGAATAGATCTGGTCACTTGATTCTTTGCGGAAACCACTTTTATGCTTTTATATTATTAAAGAAAAATTTTAGTGGATTATCTGGTAAACCAGATAATAGTAAGAGCTTCAATTTCAAAAATGTTTAAAGAACTAAGTGAAGAAATTTTCAGATAGTTGCGAATTTTTCACAATTTTTAAAGTCGGTCTTGTTCAAATCACATTAAATTTCATTTGGTAATGGTAATGGTAATTTTAGTTAACGTCGTACTAGAGCAACACAACGGGCTATTGACGACGGTCCGGGATCAGTCCCTTGAGGGAAAGATCCGAGGACAACACCTCGTCATTTTGAACCACGGTCAGATGACGAAGCAACACCTGAGCTGGCACCCCACTCTCCAAACTTCCACGCCAACCCAACGTGAGGACTTTCGGCCACGACAGATTTAAGGTGCACCAGCCGCCTCTACACCATACGCTTACAAACATCCATGCCCGTACCCGGATTCGAACCAGGAACCTTCCGATCTAGAGGCTAACACCTTAACCACTATACCGGTTGGTCGGCTTAAATTTCATTTGATTTTTCAAGTTTATTAGAAAGATTCAAGTTTTTTTTACTAAGATTAAGATTCAAGTTTTCGACGTATTACTTTTTGAATAAATATAACACATCACCTGAAATTTGGTCACTAAACAATCATTTCCCGATTGGATATGAGGATATACAACCTTTCTGATGATAACTTAACATTATGAATTGCTTTTTAATGGTTCATGGTCATTCAATATTTCAATTCAATTCAATTCATTGTGTAATGGATCTTTGATCTTGAGTTTTAAAGTGTACTGTAAATATTTCAACAAAACTAGATTTTTAAGGTACACCATTGCTTTCTCATAGTTTCGAATTAGGCTCGTATAGTCTAGTAACCAATATCCACTAACCTGTAAATAATCAAGTCAATCAAGTTGACCTTTGAATCTGAATTTCTAAAAACAAAGAGTTTTGTTTAGTTCCGTAGTTAATTCCATAGTTAATCCGTTAATATTAAAACCGGGCTACCGAAGCCCTATGGAGACACTCCGGGATCAATCCCGAAAGGAAAGATCCTCTTTAGAAGTATAGGTCACGTGGGCTTGGGAATCGACGT
Organism: Metellina segmentata; assembly: GCA_947359465.1. NCBI lineage: Eukaryota > Metazoa > Arthropoda > Arachnida > Araneae > Tetragnathidae > Metellina > Metellina segmentata. The sequence continues at coordinate 108,740,052 of OX375880.1, forward strand.
TGGCCAATCGGCTGGTTAGTGTTTCTCTAAACGTTCGTTAATTGGTCTTACCATTGGAATTCGTGCTTTCCTTCAATACCATGTAACTTTGGTTCGGAGATCTTCAAACCGAACAATCGGGTAAAATAATATGAAGAATGCACGCACTATTTTTGGAGGGATGATGATAACAGTTATATAATTCTTAAATGCAATCATCATTGCACCTCTACCATATGTGAGTAACAGAGCAAGAGTGGCTAACCCACAAAAATTCGTAACATTTTACCGTCACCTTTATTTAAGATCATTTTTTTTTCTTTTTTAATGTGCAAGTTCCAGTGGTTCTGAAATTGCAAAGTAGCTTAGTGTTGATCACTGAAAAATAAATTTTCAGAATCTCAAATCATCTTGTGAATAAATAAGAATATATAAAAAATGATGGCAAGAAAATCGCATTTATCTGCATTGAGTATGATGGCGGATTTGGCCACTCTTGCTTTGATAGCCTCATATGTACTCAAGATTCTATTGTGATTTGTTTTCAGGTTTGATCCTGGACCGTCGCCAATCGCCCGTTGTGATGCTCCAATGCGACGTTTATTGAAATACCTACTTACATATTGTGATTTTCTGCCCATTTATATGTGCGTTGTTTTAAGGAAACAATACTGGTGAAATTAAGGTTTGATGAATGGAGCACGTATCAACATCTCGAGGAGATGAGAATGTAGAATTTTATATTTTCAAAATCAATTGTGTGTGTGAATTTTAGGATAATATCCCTTCGTCGTGTTAAAAAAACCAACTCTAAGATCGTTTAGAGAGATGAAAATGGACATTGAAGACAATAGTAAGTTAGGTTATATAGAATGCCTTTCAATTACCTACTCTGTTTAACTATCTCTGAAAAATACAGTACAAAGTCCCAAATCCTGAATTCTCCGGACCTCGACCATTTCGGATTTTGGATTATTTGCAGTGTTTCTGTCAAAAAGCACTCTTATCAAGCCCATCTCCCGCGCGCGAATTTTTTCCGCTCGTCATTTACGTCTGGAACACGTTTGCAATACTAAAATAACAGATATATAAATAGAAATAATTTTTTAAAAAGGAAAAAAAAACCTTTTTAATACAATGAAACAAATTTTGGAACAGCTACACTCTACGTTTATAAGCGTTGGCAACGGCCTTGGCGATTTTTTGGCGCACTTCCAAAGTCGCCAAGGAAAGAATTATTTCCTAACTCTTTTCCTGTCACAATTTTTTTTCTTTTTACAACACAGTTTTTAAGCACATTTCAGAACGTTTTAAAAAGTATATTTTTAAAAAACTTTCACAAAAAGTAGTAAGCTTAAGCACATATCAAAACACATTTGTGAACCAGCAGAGAAACTAAGCTACGAATGGTAAGAATACCCTGAAACTTATTAATTACACTAAGTACAGTGAGCATGTTGAAAAAGAAAAAGATTTACAAAAGAAAAAAAAAGAAATAATACAACCTGATAACGTCAGAATTCTTTCGTAAAAAAATAATGAAAACGAAAGTGGTCAAAAAAACAAAACTCTTAATCCTATCGTGAAAACTATTATAGTAAAATAAAAATTCCACAACTGTCAAAATACAAATAAATGAACCAATGGTATCACAGAAAACGATTTAAAAGAACCAATGCAATCAAAGGATATTTTAAAAACAAAATAACCAATGGGAGGAAAGAAAAAATTTCAAACGAATCAATGAAATCAAACGATATTAACAGATTTTGGAAGAACTTTCTAGAATATTCAAAATGAAAATTGAAAGTTTCCGTTTGCCGAGGTTGCCATGAAAACCACAACAACAGCAACGAAAGATGGGTTGCCTTAATTTATCGTAACTCGCTACTACAAGTGCGCCAAAAAAATCGCCAAGCCGTTGCCATCACTCATAAACGTAGAGTGTAGCTGTACCCATCAATTTGTTTTTGGTTGAATGCCTTGTTCTTTAAAAATTGTTCTTAAAAGAGAAGGAAAGAGGGAAAAAAAACGCTGATTAGCAAAATGTCCGGGTTTTTGGACGATTCCGGATTTTGGACGTCCGGATTTGGGACTTTGTACTTTACTTGCCATCCAATGCAACCAATTTATTTTTTTAAACAAACGAGGGTTATAATTTAGTTAACGGTATGGCCCTCGAGCTTGGCGTTAGTTTCTAGTCACTATCCATCATTCGCGTAGCTCGACTTTCAACATATTTGCAATGCCTATAAATGGAAGTTGAAACTTATTCTAAAGTCTGGCGAATGTCAATTATGCCCCATCTTTTGTAAATTAAATTAACATAAGACCGACAAAAGTAGACTTGTAACTTATTTGCAGTGCCTAGGGTACTGTTGTTAGTAGTCTGACTTATGTCAAATATGCCTCATCTCTTGTAAATGAAATTAACATAAAGTGATAAACCAATCGGTACACACACACAGCTGCTTTCTCTGCCTCGTTTGGTGGTAATGCTCTTGGCGTGTTTTTTAGCATACTTTTATGTCGCCAGAAAATAATTTTTCTAAAAAAAAAGTTTTTTTTTTTTTTTTGTTTTTGTTTTTTTTTAATATATACATTTTTTTTATTAATGGAAAGTATTTAGCATTGACTGAAATTTATCAAATGAAAACATCGAAAAGTTTGAAAAAACGAACGAATTCAAGGTAGCTGGATAGCTTAAGCGATGGGGGACTAATCAAGAGTGAATCAACTCCTATGTAACACAGCGAAAGCGGAAATACTCGCTGGTACACATGTGATGTACACACATTCTATCCTTCCCAAAAGTTTTACTAGGATGTGTAAATCTCGTGGCTTATACGAAGGGAGGGAGTGGAGGTTTACCCTGGCTTTTCCAGAGTAGATCGCAGCCAAGCAAGAAAAGTGACACAAGTAAAAAATAAAAATTTTGACGTTATGTTATTGAAAAATATGTATGAGGTGCCCCAGAGGGTTATATTACTATTCTATAGAATATAATAGAAGTTACCACCATAAATACCTAAAATTTAAAAGAAGCTTTTCTAGTTTAATATAAGTTTTATAGTATCTTTTGAGTTGATGTTTCTCAAATTCTGCAATGGTACAGCAACACTCTACGTTTATGAGTGGTGGCAACGACCTTGGCTATTTTTTTTTTTGGCGCATTTCTAAAGCCGCTAAGGAAATAATTATTTCAAAAATCTTTTTCTTTCAAAAACATTTTTCTTTTCACAACGGAAAATGAAAGCTTGAAAGCACATTTAAAAACGTTTTGAAAAGTATTTTTATTTTTTGAAATTTCACGAAAAGTAAATACATTTTAAAACACAATTGTGTTCCAGCAGAACTAAACTTCGAATGTTGTGTAAGAGTATGTATGTACCCTGAAATTTATCAATTACACTAAATACAGTGAGCATGTTGAAAAAGAAAAAGATTTATAAAAGAAAAAAAAAGGAAGAAATAATACAACCTGAAAACGTCAGAACTCTTGCGTGAAAAAATAATCAAAACAAAAATGGCAAAAAAATAAACTCTTAATCCTCTTGTGAAAACTAATATTATTAAATAAAAATTCTACAACTGTCGAAGTACAAATAAATGAACATCAATGGTATCACAGAAGAAGATTTAAAAGGACCAATGCAATCAAAGGTTATTTTAAAATCAAAATAACCAATGGGAGCAAAGAAAAAATTTCAAACGAACCAATGAAATCAAACGACTTTAACGGATTTTGGAAGAATTTTCTAGAATATTTTCAAAATGAAAATTGAAAGTTTCCGTTTGCAGAGGTTTTACAACAACCGTAACGACAGATGAGTTGCCTTAATTCATCGTAATTCGCTACTAGAAGTGCGCTAAAAAAAGGCCGTTGCATTAATCATAAATGTAGAGTGTAGCTGTACCTCTGCAATTTTGAGTTGTGTCACTTTTCTGGCCGGTGTGCGATATGAATATAAAAATATTGCAGGGGGAAGAATTTTAGTGTTTTGTTTTGTTAGGGCTAAAACTTCCAATTTAAAATAACGGGAAAATACCTGAACATGGTACAGAAGCAGATGCAGATTGATTTTAATGTGGTTGTTGCGTCCGAGATCAATCTCCTAAGGGAAAGATCTGAGAACAACACCACGTAATTTTGAACCACGGTCAGATGACGTGTGGATGTTAGGAATAAATAGGATAATCAACCCGATCTTTCCCTATTCCACTTAAAATGCGATTCGCAATAGGAACATAATTATTTTCCTTCAAAGTAATATATGTAAGAAAATATCTGACTTCATTTATTTAAAACAACAACAGTGTTCGGCTGATGCCAAAACAAAAACAACAAAATATCGTTTAAACAAGTAACACAAATTAAGAATACTAGTCAAAAGAAAAGAAACTGGTGGTTGGTCATAGTGATGGTAAGCAAACTATTAATATTAGATACTCGTTAAAAAGATAATTTGAAGCGAACAGTAGGGATCTATATTAAATATTTAGAAATGCTATTTGAATTAAATGTGTTGTGCGTACGAATGCAGTCACACTTATTTTGTATTATGTTAAATCTCAACTCTTCTAATGGAGCGTAGAACTTTTTTTACAAATCATAATTGTAATGCACTTTATGTAGGTACCGATGTAATCAGCCTACGCAGAGCAAAAACTTATCTTTAAAAGGTGGATTTCAGAAGAAAATATGTTGCTATATTCTGTGAAATTTTCACTTCTGAGTAAGTTACTATTTAATATGACCTCCAGGCATATGGTATCACGGCCGCATGTAATTGTCAAATTGTGGCTACAATCATTTTTCTATTTTATTTTAATGTGATACATCATTGGGTTGCCAAGAGTGCATCGATTGATAAACAGCATCACAATTTGCAAAGCGATGGCAGAATTGACATAGAACAATTGTCATACAACTGTATTAAAGTTATGCTTTTTTTGATAATGCTAGAAATTGGGAAATTTTTTCACTGTCAAAGACTTAAGTGTGATGTTATCTGACTTAACTGTAGGCAGTACAGGTTAAATTAATGTTACTGAACCCTGGGTGTACTTCCTTCCCCTTTGTGCGAGTAAAACTTTCCTCGTGCGTAATGTCTTAGTTGACGATTTCTACAGATCAAGCACAGAAGTTGGAATAAATACGTACTGCATGATTAATATAACTTTGATTGAATTAAAGTTCTCATCAATATTGGTTATTACTGGTGGTGTATTTTTGCATCAACTACACAGATAGTGGTACAAACCAAACTACTTATTGTTTTTTGGCCAAATGGGCGTTGCCCGTGACAATTCTTTTCGTGGAGGTCACATTGTCCTTGTGGTGGTTTGCTTCGCAAACCAAAAAATATAACTAGGTCATGTACACAAAGTATATATACATTGCATAGTGTATGAATTTAGTAATACTCCATCACGTATCAATTTAGTAATTTTATGCAGGACAATGTGTATCACTAAAGTGTAGATCAGTAAATCTTGATTCAGTCGATTTGTGAAAAGGTGTGAAATTTTTTTATAAGATTGAGATGATAGGCTTCCATATAAAAACATGAATGGTTTTCCTATGCCAACATGTTATCATTGCTGTCGCTTTTGACACCAGGATCCTTGCTATACAAACGTAACACTAGGATCCTTGTTAAAGACATCAACAAAGCGCATGGTTTGTTAACATTACTGCCAATATCCTAATTTAATTAATGACATGTACAAGACCATGTGACTCGACTGCCAACTTCCGGGAGTTCGATTATACTCCAATTTTTTTAATTCATAAATCTGTGGATGAGTTTTCCAGTAAGAGTTCCAATAAGTGCAAAATAAGTTTGTAGATCAGAAAATGCTGTAAAGTATTGGCCATGGTATTTTTATTTTATAATAGCAAAACGTCCGACCTTACTCAGTTTGAATTGGTTTAATCTAGATTGAAGAGATGATCAAAATTTATAATGACTTACGTTTTTCGTAGAATAGAATAATATTTTAACACCTTTCGCAATCTTTATAATTTCTACAACTTACTTTGGACACAAATCCTACACATGCATATCATGTAATACATTTCACACACATCGCACCCTTGCTGTATGACAAAGCTACAAAATGACGAAAGGTGACATTAAGGTTACTACTACAAAATATGATTTTGAAGGAGATTATGAATTCCCCTTCTTAAGTTATTTTCATGTTCAACTCAATTAATAAAAACGACTATTTACGGCGAGTGCTCTCGCACTCATAGTCAACAAAACAATTTTTTTTTTTACTTGTGGCACTCTTGCATCCGGCATGCGACATTGTGGAATTTCGCAATCTTCTCCTGTCATGACAACGAATTTTTTAATGTTTGAAAATTCTAGTTTGGATTTTTTAAGCATTATTATTCTTTTAATAACGGCATTATTCTTTCAACAATGGCATAACTACACGTAAAATTTGCTTTATTCTGTCTTACCTGCCACTTTTAAGTCGAATGCTTTGTGGTGGTGTTGCGTATGATGAGAAGGGAAAACACATTTATTAAAATAATAAATATTTTAAACTGAAAACAGCGAAATAAAACAAAATAAAATATGTCGGAAAAAAGTTGTTCGAAATTTAGTTGTTCTAAAGATATTAATTTTTGATTCTCTTTTACCTCTTGATCTCGCACAGTTGCCACAACTTACAACTGAAAGTGCACAAAATTCAGAAATGTGAAATTAATTCAGAGCGAAAGAAACGGAAAATATCACTGCACGCGATCAATTAAGATGAGTTTCCATTTCATTCCCGTTCGTTGAAAAATATCGTCTGTCCGAAATATTCGCAAATCGTTTACATTGCGCGAAGAACAAAATTAAGTATCCGAGCTGAATTCCATAAAAAAAAACAAATTATTTTTGGAAAAATAATTGCTTTTTCAGCAGTACTGGTAAAGCAATCTAAGTAATCGTAATACTCAATATATTGTACATTCCAATTTTTCCAAAACTACCAAATTATGATGGATATAAGCACAGAGAAGTAGTATACAGAGGGTTCACTGCCATGGGAAGCAATGGTCTTTTAAATAACATGTGAAATCGCATAGACGCTGACGTCCTATAGCGTCGGATCTAGACCTCGTTTCCATAACAACCAAACTAGGTTTCCATAACAACCGAACTAGGTTTCCACAACTACCTCAGGCTGTTTTATTTTTTCGAAACTCAATTTGCATTTTTGATTAAAAGCTAAATATTCTTTAAAAAATGTTTTACATAAATGCTTTAAAATAGCAATTTTTTAATGTCTTCTGAACTTTAAAAAAAAACTTTTTTTGTGAAATCTTACCAATGTATGAACTTTTTTCTTTCATTTTAGTTTATTGTTTTATGTGAATACTTCTTTAAAAAATATTCCAAAACATTTTTGATTTGGAAAATTCTTGATCTCTGTTGATAGTCTAAAATATTATTTGATCGAAAAAGTACATTATAAATTTTTTTTATTAACTTAATCGTGTACATCATTCATATTTTAACAAATTATACAGTTTGAAAAAGGAATAGAAATGAAGCACTGTTTATATCTGAAACTTGGGAAGGTGGGAGTGCGGAACAAAACAATCATGGTATTTTCACAGAACTGTTCAAAAAGCCTTCGGAGCGCTGTGAAATGTGTGTGTATTCCATTGCCTGAACAATGGAATACAAGTTGCACGGTTAAGACACTCGACATGAATGCATCTGGTCAACATAGTCGGGCAGTTTACCCGCTGAAATTCAGGACAAGTGCACCTGTACTTGGCCATCAAATCCACACTAGTGGTTCCATTTCCACACAGCTCTAACATCTGGCACCCCCTAACATAGTTGCTCCCTGCATCAGATAAAAAAATTGTACAATAACATTGCAAAAAGAAAGTTTTAGATCTTGCCATAAACAAAAAAAAATACATCCACACTAAACATACGGTAATTACGATACGATAATTAACTGTCCGATAAAATTTTGAATTGTTTTGCAGGCACAAAAAACATCTATATGCAGCTATTTTATGTTTTTGATGGTTTGAGGAAAATGAAATGTCAATTTCAGTTCCTTCGCAAAGTTCTCGACTGCAAATATACTCCATGAAAGTATGTATTTATACATGAAGAAACACTTCCTAAGTATTGTCATGTATGCCAGAAATTCGCATGTAGGCCATTTGAAAACATAATCTGATTCTCTTTTGTAATCTTTAGTACAAAAAAGGTACAGTGAAACTTCGATTAACCACATTAATCCATTATTGGCACTAAAACACATAGTTGTTCAATTTTAGCATAGCAAACGAACCATAAAATACACAACAGGATATAAAGGAATGAAATACTTTGGAAAATAAGCAACTTAACAAGAATCTTCATTTGCCTGCAAAAGAGTAAATTTCATTGTTTAGCATTCGTAAACAAGCCAACTCAACGTAATTCACCATTTAGAGTAGCAAATGAATGGATAATATTACTAATTTTATTCATTATTGGAGCTAAATCACGCAATTTTTCACCATTTAGTGTAGCAAATAAACAATAAAATACACAACAGGATACGGCAATTTTTGTATCGCGAAAATGTTCACAGCGTACGTTTGTAAGTATGTAATTGCGTACTATACTGTCGACTAAACCTTCGAGTATGATTTGCTCTTATGCTTATCCATTATGGGTTTTAATCACACAATTGGCAACAAATTTTGTTTGTTAAAAACGGTCGATAGGAAGATTCGACTTCAATTATTTGCATTTGGGCTCCAATCAATAAATTTTGGCACTCATAGCAATGAGTTAGGTTGTTGATGACCCTACGTATTGAAGTCACCGCAGTCCTTTCAGCTTACCTGTGTAGAATCTGTACCTTCTAAGTCAGTGATTCCCAAAGTGGTCCCAATGGACCCCCAGGGGTCATTGTGACTGCTGAGTGGGGTCTGTGGCAAATTAAAATTAATTTGGGGGTGCGTGGACAACATCGGGGGGACCGCGAAAGTTTTAATATAAAGTCAAATAATTATGAACCATTTTCATTAATATGAAAGTTAAAATAAATAGCAATAAATAACAAGATATCGATTTTTACGTCCTGAGTAAAGTATAGATGGGTATATAAAATACACAAATAATGACAATCATCGCACCAATGTAGTCGAGGTAAACAATCTGGCAATGGCACCAAGCATCGGGAACGTGCGAACTGCTTGTTGGCTCATATTGGCTGGAGCGCTCGATTCTATATGAAATTATGACGCCGCACGTAAAAGGCAAAATATTCAACATTTCTCGTTAATTACGACAAAAAATCGTTATGTATGTGGGGTTGACAAATGAATCGTATTTCTAAAAAAATTACAATGCCTAACTTAACTCAAATACTGGAACTCATTCAACCAGCTGTAAGTGAAGTAATAGGCACCGTGTTGCATAAACCAGCTTTCGATATTATACGAATTCCACTGAGTAATAATACAGTACAAAGAAGGATTCACAAAATGGCTCAGTGCGTAAAAAATTCTTTAAGTGAGTACTTAAAAACATCTGAATTTTCTCTATACAGCTTGACCAGTCAACTTTGCCAGGAAACAAAGGTTTACTTTTAGCTTATGTAAGATTTGTAAAAGAAAAAATTTCCCAAGAATTGCTATTTGCCAAATGTTTGGAAACTGATACAAAAGGTGAAACAATATTTAATGAATTAAAACAGATTTTTCGATTTTAAAGTTATACCCTTGAGTAATATCCTCTCCGTTGCTACTGACGGTGACTCTTGTAATGATAGGACGACAACCGAGGGTTGCTGGTATACTTTAAACAAGCTATGCCAAATATATTATTTGTACGTTGTGTCATTCACCGACAACATTTAGTCGCCAAAAATCTTAGTGAACGCTTTCATGGCTCATCAGATTATGTCGTTAGAGCAGTTAATCAAATCAAAAGGAATGCCTTAAACGAGAGATTATTTGCTCAACTTTGTTTGTAAAATGACAAAGATAGTAATCTACTTAACACGGAAGTTTGTTGGTTATCTAAAAGTGCATGTTTGGATCGATATTATGCACTCTTTGATTCAGTGTCGGAATTCCTGGAAAGTAAAGACAATGATTTACAGCTCAATTAAATTAATTCTAAAAATTAAATAGCTTATATGACTGACGTTTTTCCAAATTTAACGAAGCCACTTTGAAGCTACAAGGTGATCAATTAAATTTAATCAAAACTAAAAGCATAATATTTATAATAATAACTGAAATTATACATAACTTTTTCCATAAAGACAAAACTTGGAAAGAAGAGAATGCTCTCACTTTCCAAACCTTTCAAAATTGCAAAAACGAAATGTATATTTGATTGCTTTTTGTCTAAACGGCTCTTCATTCTGACCTCAACCAAAGATTTGAAAACTTTCTTCAGTTGGTTATCCCCGATTTAGTGTTGGGCCCGTTTGCAAGTACACCCACATACTCAGATGAATCCATACTAATATAGGATAAATTTATTGAATTATTCACAAATAAAGAGCTAAAACAACACCTCCTTCAGAAGAAAGTAGTAACACTCCCTCGATGAGTCATCAAGAGTAGTCCGATGGCTCGCAGTTGATTGCGATATCTCTCGCACGATTCTGCCAATGTTGGCCGAGTTCACTATTACTTGAATTTTATTTCCACTTATTTAAATTAGGTAGACAGTTAAAGATAAAGTTTCCACTTACCTTTCACACACTAGACAGTTTGATATTCCATAGTAGTCATTCTCATTTCAGCTAAAACTTTGTTTTGAAATATATTTGTGCAAGAGGGTTTTTTTCTAAAACAGTTTCCCATTTTTAAGTTTCAGCCATGTCACTATTGTGTGTTAGAAGGTATTTTTCAATACTTTTTGATGTTTAACTATCGTGATTTATATATCATGTGTAGACACAAGCTCACCATAAAAAATGAATTTGAAATTTGTTAACATTTTAAGAGAAAAAGTATTTAGCTTTTAATACGGAAAAAAAGACAAATTGGAAATAAAATAGAACACAACTAATGAACCTTGGAGAGTTTCAGTCACTGCAGTTTTCTTTCACTCAAATATATTTGAAAATTATCTGCATATTTCATTAAAAAAAATATTTTTAAAACGTAATTTCAGATTAGTTTCATCATTTTCTAATGAAATCTTTACTTCCAAAATCTTTTAGAATTGTACGTTCCATGGCGATTCAATAAACTTCTGTTTGAAATTTTGTTTTATCAATGATAAATTTGTGCACTAGTTTAAATAAATAAGATAAATATGTTTTAAAATATAATACATTTTATTGACAAAAATACAAAACAATTAAATCAAGAAATGTGACAGAATACAAATAAAACAATACAAACAAAATTTTCATACACTTCCATTTAAATTTTCACAAGTTATGAAAAACTAAATATGAGAATAATAATAATAATGCATTTATTGAAACGCGTATCCAAAAATTTTCACAGAACAGAAAAAAATACTAATTAATTTTGCAAAGTTCTGAGATCACGTTTTCCAGGAGATACATTTGTGTTTTTAACACGTCTCTGCTTTTGCAACTTTCGTATGGATATTATGCCATTTTGTTTTTTACAATAATTATTTATCAGAACATTAACACAAACCCAAACAATATGCTTTAATATGGATTGTGATGTGTGACCCTTTTGACAAGTATCCAAACCAAGGAATATATCTTCCTCAATGTTGAGATCTACTATTATATGAATACAACGCAATGCAAACAACATCAGATGTGGATATTTTAGTCCCCCTCTATCAAATTTCTTAATTCACTCTGAGGAATACCTAATTCAGGCCTCGAAATAGATTTTTTAATACAGGTGCACCTCGTGCACCTAAATTTTTAAATTAGGTGCTCATGTTATATTTTAGAAGCACATTAAAAAAAAAACATAATATAAGAGCATTAATGTAATGTAAACTTCTTTATTAGTTGGGTATGTTTGGATAGGTTAGTAATAGATAGTAAATAAAAATATGTAAACATCTAAAATTCTCCCTTTTCCGTCGCACGGCTGTCAAGACAGTCGCTTCAACAGAGCCATCTGGAAAATGTTTCGATCATCGGAAAGTTCTGGTGGCATGGCACAAGTAAACCTTCCTCCTGTATAAACCCGTTATGGCCCAGCGATTTTGTTTTCGCATAGTGTGTATTTAATAATTTTAATTACGTTCCTTTAGAGCGGCAGACGTCGATCCTAATATTTTGTTCAAACATCAAAATAACATAAAACATGTCCTTCCCTCTTTTTTAACGTTAGGTGTATTGCGTGCACTTAGCGGGAAAAAATTAGGTGCACAATTGTATTTTCATGTGCACAGTGCACCAGGGTATTTCGAGCCCTGGCCTAATGTTATGCTTTTTTTTTATTTTAATCACTGCAATTGTTCAATAATGAATTTTATCATGTTCAAGTGGCATTCATAGAATTTTACACATTCAAGTTTTTATAATAACTCAGTTATTAAATCAATAACCATATCATTTTTGGTTTCAGTTCCACAAAGAGATTCTAAACCATTCAAAATATCAACCAGAGTACTAAAGTTACTTACAATTATGGACTGAAAATCAAACTTACCCATTTTCTTAATTTTTTGGTTTCTGAGGTAAACAGTTATCCGTAAATCAGAATCCACACTAACGCTACTTCTAATTTCGGGTATATCCTTACATATTTTTAAAAGCGAGACCTTATCCTTTCTTTCTATTATATCAAATGCTTTACTTATTTTGTTTTTATTCAAACATTGTTTTAACTCTGACAATGAGTTGAACGCCCTATTAGCATCATAGTACTTCCTTGATGTCTGGCTGGCTGCAACAGCTTGCTCCAGATTTCGCGACTCCGCTTTTCTCCTCTTACTTTCTGGAGAGTCTCGCGATTTTGTTGTATTTTCATTGGGCTGTATGCTTGAGGAGCATCCAGGAATTATGGACGGAACAGCAACTTTTTCAGTCGTGGATATCGAAGGGGAACTTTGGATAGCATTCCTGTTTTATCATCGAAGTGTTCTATTTCTCTCTCTTATAATGTCCTCATCTCTAAAGGGAAGTTCACATACCTGTAAAAATACAGTACCAAACTCTAAGTGGGCACAAAAACACAAATTTATGACTGGCTATCAGTTCAGAATGTATAAAATATTGGAAAACCAGGAACCCAAGAACTAATTAACTTATCCAATGTTATTAATTTACCTGAAAGACCCCAAACACATTATGTTGGGTTAGCAGAGATAGTGGCCAAACATAAGGACGACAAACATTACTTTATTATTCACAGATAATTGACAATACAAACAACAAACTTAGAAGATAGGGAGCGCCTATGGTAACAGAATCCCTTTGAGTAAGGTCTCAGCAGCAACTGAGGATAAGACGGTAAGCGATGACGTTAGAGGTGACGTCAGATAGTAATGACGTATTGGTGAGGGAAAATAAGGATTATTCTCCAACACATTAACTACTAGTTAATCCTTAAACAATAAGTTAACGGAATTTTACTATAAAGTAAAATATGTAAAAATTGTTTTTAAACATAGATGTTTTTAAAAATCAGTGTATTTAAAATTTTTTTCCCCATTTCTTAAAACTGATTTAGCAACCTCAAATATTAATGTTCGCCGGCGGTGGGGGGAGATTTAATTTGTCATTTGCCGCGCTTATTAATTTATAACTAAAATTTTTTTTAACCGTCAAAACAAAGTCAAAAAAATTAATACGAACAATAACCAAATCTTTTATTTTCAAATTGACTAATATAAAAGAAAATAATATTTCCAACTATTTGACATAGGAACTACTAACTATAAGTCTGTGCTCAGATAGTAAAATGCTATAAGTCATTTTATTAATTTTTTGTGACAGCAATTTTAAAATTCCAGATTCAATATGTGGTTCTGTGGTTTTTGACTTATATTACACTTTTCCTCCTTTGTTTTCGCATAAACTGAAAGAAAAAGACTTACGACATTTTGCCACCTTCTAAACATTAACAAACCAGACTCCAGAATGGGACTTACTCAATTTCTTGGGAAAAATGACTCAAACATTTTGCAATCTGAGCACAGAAGTATAATTAGGTAGGTACATAACAATAAGTATTGCAAGTTATTATTAATTATTTATTATCAACTGATCGGGAGGGGGACATTGCCTATGATTATTAGATGCCCCAATATTTGTTATTTACAATTTGTAAAAAAAAAAGTTTGTTAACTTTCTCCACCTTAAACAGACTCATTTTTTCACTAACTATCCCATCAGCTATGGAAAAAACTCTTTCTAATGGGACGGATGCCGCCATCATTGACAAATACTTAGTTGCACGGTTATTTTCTTAATTTTTAACTATGGTACTTTTTTCATTAAAAAATAAAACATCGATGTTAAACAAACTCCGGCTCCAATAAATCCATGGTAAATACATCGACATCGAAAACATCAACATCGATGTCGCATATCTATTTTTGATAGGACAGATGTCGCCATCACTGACAAATACTTAGTTGCACGTCTATTTTTCTTAATTTTTCCTATGGTGCTTTTTGCATTCAAAAATAAAACATCGACAACGTTAAAAGATCGTTGTTAAACAAACATCGGATCCAATAAATCAATGTAAATACAACATTTTTTTATAAAACATCGATGTTTTGAAAACATTAACATCGATGTCGCATCCCTACTTTTCAGACCCTTCACCCTTGGCCACTTTGGTGTAAAAGTATTTTCAATTTACTGATTATAAAAATTATGCTACTTGGTTATTTTTTAAATTTTTTTCTGGTACTTTTTTCATTTAAAAATAAAACATCAACAACGAAAAACCATCGCGACAAGTATAAACATCGATGTTACAAAAACATCGGCTCCAATAGATCGATGTATTTAAAAATCATCGATGTTTTGAAAACATCGACATAGATGTCGCATCCCTACTTCCTATTTAGTAGAACGTGGATTTAGTGCAGCTATGAGCTTCATCACAAAAAAAAAGAAATTAGTGCTCGTAGAGACTTGTGAATATTACTCACAAACAAAGAGCATAACATAAATAATCTCATATCATCCCATCAGGTTCACCCCTCTCATTGAAAAAAATTGTTTTTGTATTTCAAAACAAAAGTTATAATTTTTAAAAATACTACTTTAAATATCAAAATGCTTTATTTATATTTTATTTTTTCGTCACCATTTACCATTTATAAAGTAAAATTTGTGGTTTTTCTATTATGCAATTATGTAGAGCCATTTCACTTGGGGGTTCATGGTCAGGTTTTTACTCTAATAAGGGGGTCCATGGGCATATTAAGTTTGGGAACCACTGTTGTAGGCTAACGATCGAACAATAGAATAGCAAACAATTTTGTCTCACAGAAAATAACGCTTTTCACAAAGAAAAATGCAACTATCATCATTCAATTACCTTTATCCAAGACGAGAAAAAGTCTTTTAATATTTTCTTCCATTTTTATTACTAAGTAATGTTTGCTAAAATTATGTTACTAATTAATTTGTTATAATTTTAGTAATTAATTTCTTCACGTTTTATGACTAATTAACGTATGCTAATTTTATTACTAATTAATGTGTTACAATTTTAGTAATTAATTTCTTCACGTTTTATGACTAATTAATGTCTGCTAATTTTATGACTTATTAATTTGCTATAATTTTATTAATTACTTTTTTCTAAATCTATTACTAATTTTATGCTTCTAATTTATACTAATTTTATTACTTCGAATAATAGACTTCTAGTAAGTTAACTTCTAATAGTTTCTAATCTTATTAATTTAAACAGTTTTATCTAAAAAATAACTCTTTTCACTGGGAAAAATTCAACTATTGCCGTTCAATTATCTTTAAAAATTTGATCGACATAAAAGAATTACAGTTGACTTGAGCAATACTGATAATTTCCTGCATGTTGTCACCAACAATTTTTTTTTAAATAACTTTCTAACATACTCCATTATCTACCAGATGGGAAAGCATAATCCAACAGAAGCCCAACGCGTCCTTACCAAAATAAATTCCATATCTTCCATGATGCACACTCCTCAGTTTGATAACTAGTGATAAGAAGCTGGGAACCAAAACCTTTCGCGATAAGTAGTTTCCTGTCAGTAGTAGTATGATGCTTATCTCCAAAATATGTCGCAACCTACATTTCACCGATAAATCCATCAATAGATACTTTGTAGGTTCGTCATAACTCATGATGAAACACCGATTATACTGCCTTTAATACTACACAGCTTCATATACGCAACGGACGCACCTGACGAACACCTTAGACGAGCGCAATTATTAAGTTATTAATTATTAAATTATTTACTGGACATTCACTGCCCAGAGAGTCGTCCTCCCCTTCCCATTTCTGAGAACTTCACCACTAGCACCACCCTAAAGCCGCGTTTACACCAGATTTGCACTAGGGATGCAACATCGATGTTTTTTTTTATTGGGGTCGATGTTTTTGTAGCATCGATGTTTATACTTGTCGATGTTTTATTTTTAAATAAAAAGAAGTATCGTTATAAAAATTTTAAAAATAACCAAGTAGCATAATTTTTATAATCAGCAAATTGAACATACTTTTAGACCAAAGTGGTCAAGGGTCTTAAAGTAGGAATGAGACATCGATGTATTGGAGCCGATGTCGCATCGCTAGTTTCTAAACCACTTTTAAGAAATGGGGAATAAAGTTTAAATGCACTGAATTTTAAAAACATCGGTAGTTTGGGGGCGATGCATTTCTTTTCATGTATGCATTTTACGAGGTGTGTCCATATTTTTGTCCAACTCCTGTAAGCCGACCAACCGGTATAGTGGTTAAGTTGTTAGCCTCTAGATCGGAAGGTTCCTGGTTCGAATCCGGGTCCGTGCATGGATGTTTGTAATCGTATGGTGTAGAGGCGGATGGTGCACCTTAAATCTGTCGTGGCCGAAAGTCCTCACGTTGGGTTGCTGTGGAAGTTTGGACAGTGGGGTGCCAGCTCAGGTGTTGCTTCGTCATCTGACCGTGGTTCAAAATTACGAGGTGTTGTCCTCGAACCTTTCCCTTAAGGGACTGATTCCGGACCGTCGTTAATAGCCCGTTGTGTTGTTCTAGTACGACGTTAACTAAAATTACCATTACCATTACCATTAACTAATAATTACCAATTACCAACCCCTGTTAAAATTTACTGTGAAGACCTTACATTGAATTTGGATGTGAGTCAAGTACCTTCCTAAACTCGAACAAATTCGTAAGTCTTTTGTTTGGCAGCATTTTCTCGTCTCATTGGGCCAGGTGAAAGCTAGGGGTGGAACAAAAATCCACTGTATGAAAAAAGACGAAATTTCAGAAATATTTACTCAAAAGTTTGGTGAACTTCTTTGAACAAGTTTCAAACCCTGTGCAGAATTTTTCAGTTTTGTTTCCAAGTACCGTTACCCACATGTCTTTACTTTCGTCTATTTCCCATGGTTCAGCGGGTTTACTCAATGGGCAAGCAACCTAAGGGTTGCAAAATTGTGATTAACATCGCATTGGATCAACACAACGGGCTATTGGTGACGGTCTGGGTAAGGGTAATGGTAATTTTAATTAACGTCGCTCTAGAGAAACACGACGGGTTATTGACGATGGTCCGGGATCAGTCCCTTAAGGGAAAGACCCGAGGATAGCATCACATAACATTGAACCACGGTCAGATGACTAGGCAACACCTGAGCTGGCACCCCACTCTCCAAACTTTCACACCAACCCAACGTGAGGACATTTGAGGACACGGCGGATTTAATATGCACCAGCCCCCCCCCCTTGTACACGACAGTATTTGGTTAGATTCGAACTCGCAATCCTCCGGTTGCTTACGGGACACCGTCACCTGACCGTGGTTCAAAATTACGAGGTGTTGTATTCGGTTCTTTCCCTTAAGGGACTGATCCCGGACCGTCGTCAATAGCCCGTTGTGTTGCTCTAGTAGGACGTTAACTAAAATTACCATTACCATTCCAAGGGGGACACCGCGGCCTTATGCAATAAAAGAAGAGCATAAACTCTTATATGTAAAATTCGAAATAAATAAATAGATGCGTACTCTATTGTTTAGCCTTATAGGTAGGTAGTTAAATTAACGTGCACAGAATCAACGCAAAAGGCTATTGGTAATGGTCTGGTAATCATCCAATAGGGAAAGACCAGAGGAGAGCACCTTGTAACTTAAAGCATAATCAGATGACGAGATCACACCTAGGCTTGCATCCCACTCTCCAAACTTCCACACCACGCCAACGTTTGGACATTCGAGGCTAAAACAGATTTAACATGCACTAGTCCTCGTGTACACTACGGTCTTTGGGTGAACTTAGTTTCGAACTCGCAACCCTCCTTTTGTTAATGCGTTATCTTTCAACCAGGTAATGGTAATGGTAATTTTAGTTAACGTCGTACTAGAGCAACACAACGGGCTACTGACGACGGTCCGGGATCAGTTCCTTAAGGGAAAGATCGGAGGACAACACCTCGTAATTTTGAACCACGGTCAGATGACGAAGCAACACCTGAGCTGGCACCCCACTCTCCAAACTTACACGCCAACCCAACGTGAGGACTTTCGGCCACGACAGATTTAAGGTGCACCAGCCGCCTCTACACCATACGTTTACAAACATCCATGCCCGGACCCGGATTCGAACCAGGAACCTTCCGATCTAGAAGCTAACACCTTAACCACTATACCGGTTGGTCGGCAGGAGACGTTTTGGGATCAATTTCCGATAGGTAGGTGGTCGCCTCTAGATAGGAAGGTTCCTGGTTCGAATCCGGATCATTTCATGGATGTTTGGCCTCAAATGTTCTCACGTTGGCGTAGTGTAGAAGTTTGGAGAGTGGGATGCCAGCTAAGGTGTTGCCTCGTCATCAAACCATGGTTCAAAATTACGTGGTGTTGTCTTCGTATCTTTCCCTATGGGATTGATCCCTGACCGTAGTCAATAGCTCGTTGTGTAGTATGATATTAATGAAAAAAATACCAAATACCAAACTAATAAACCATAAAATACCATCGTTAGGATATTTGAGGCCACGACAAATTTAACTTACACCAATCCACGTGTACACGACGGTCTTTGGTGAGCTGAGTATCGAATTCGATTCCCTTTCTGTTACTCGGTATAGTGGTTAAGGTGTTAGCCTCTAGATCGGAAGGTTCCTGGTTCGAATCTGGGTACGGGCATGGATGTTTGTAAGCGTATGGTGTAGAGGCGGCTGGTGCACCTTAAATCTGTCGTGGCCGAAAGTCCTCACGTTCGGTTGGCGTGGAAGTTTGGAGAGTGGGGTGCCAGCTCAGGTGTTGCTTCGTCATCTGACCGTGGTTCAAAATTACGAGGTGGTGTCCTCGGATCTTTCCCTCAAGGGACTGATACCGGACCGTCGTCAATAGCCCGTTGTGTTGCTCTAGTACGACGTTTACTAAAATTACCAATTACCCTTCTGTTACTCCCCCGACCAACCGGTATAGTGGCTAAGGCGTTAGCCTCAAGATCGGAAGATTCCTGGTTCGAATCCGGTCCGGGCATGGATGTTTGTAAGCGTATGGTATAGAGGCGGCTGGTACTCCTTAAATCTGTCGTGGCCGAAAGTCCTCACGTTGGGTTGGTGTGGAAGTTTGGAGAGTGGGGTGCCAGCTCAGGTGTTGCCTCTGACCTCTGACCGTGGTTCAAAATTGCGTGGTGTTGTCCACGGTTCTTTTTCTGAGGGGATTGATCCCGGACCGTCGTCAATAGCCCGTTGTGTAGCTCTAGTTAATTAAAAGTTACCATTACCAATACCGAAAAATGCCCGAATGCAAAATTTCGGCGTTCGACAATGTAAAAAGTAGCACAAAGGGCATAATGCTGCCTATTCTGGCAACCCTGTACAGCAGTTCTCGGAATTAAAGCAACGCGGTCACGATTCGGCTGCCCAAGAGCAAGATGTGACGTAATGTTGAGTGATAAATTCCAGCCAATAGAAAGCGGTTTTGGTTCTCGTTAGTTTCAGTTCCCGAAAGGAGAGTTTCAGTTTTTCTTCTTGTCGGTCTTTTAAGGTTTCTCAAATGTTCAGAAATGTTAACGTTTTTACTTGATGCAGCTTACAATTTTGGAAGTGAAGAAGTGGTTTGCATTTTTTTACAATTGATTTGATTGAAGGTAAGATTCTTTCGCAGAATTTTTATAATTATTTTCATTTCCCAACTTGAACTCGATTTTGTGTTAGAAATTTTTGTTAATGGTCTCAGCGCGAAAATTTCGAATGGATGTAATATGTATAATTCATACTTATTCCATAAATATGTTATGCATTGTGTGCATGTAGTTTTGTCAATATTATTAAATGTATATTACCAGTGTGAGTATTAATTACAATGTATAACAGTTATATGACAAAATAATTGG
Organism: Metellina segmentata; assembly: GCA_947359465.1. Lineage (NCBI taxonomy): Eukaryota > Metazoa > Arthropoda > Arachnida > Araneae > Tetragnathidae > Metellina > Metellina segmentata. The sequence continues at coordinate 108,760,527 of OX375880.1, forward strand.
TCAATATTTTGTTCTAATACTAAATTTTTGCAAACAACACAAAATAAAACACTGTATTTTAATTTGTTTCTCATCACTAGACCACAGACATTTTAAAATGGTAACGTGTCATTTGTATCTTTGTTAAATGAATCCACCATTTTAAGAAAACATTCTTGCATAAGAAGTTCGATTTTTAGATGCTTTATTATGACACTTAGATTTATTACTTTAGAACGTACGCTATATGAAAATTACCTATTTAAAGAATCAATTATTCTTATAATATGAAATAATTTAAATAAAATGTGTTATAATATAAAATAAGTAAATAATTGCATTTTTTTTTTTTTTGCAAACAATATTTTTTCTTTATTTGTTTTTCTTCCTTTTTCTCCAAATAAACATAAGTAAAAGTTCTCACGGTTATCTGAATTATAGAAATTATTACTAATACTAGTTTGAAATTACATAGGTTTCGATGCATTCGTAAATATTAACGAATTTTAAAACGTTTGGATCCATTTCAATGGGGATTGAAGTATGATTATACAACTTCATTTTAAAATTTTAAGAATAATAGTACAATATTCTGAGCTTTTCTCATTACTTGCATATAGGTATGTTGTAGAAGTGTTTATAATTACAGCCAGGTTACAACACCAGGTGATTCCATTTAAGTTAATTGCTTTGTTAAGATTAATTTTACAATTCTAAAAAGCAGAAGTGATAGTTATATCATTGCAGCTGAGATAATTCCATACTATAATTTACGCTGTTTTCTCAGTTGCTAAGTTAAATTTCAAGAAAATTGATGGAACATGCTCCCAAAAGTATTCATGATTAAAGAAAAACGCTGTTTTGAATAAACGTGATCCAAAAATTTTTGAACATTTTTGGTTTCCCTTACAAAACTAATTTGTAAAGACTTGACCCACACAACACACACAAAAGCAAAACATAATAAGAGTAACTAACTATTTTACAGTTTCCGAAATAATTGTCAATCGATTGACGAACATTGATAGAAAATTTAATTGATAGACATTGACGGACATCATTGGCGTCGCTGATTCATCGTGTAAAATACGCAATTGTCAATCGTTCGGGCTGTACCGAGGGCTTTTTTATTCTCTAGTCCAAGTTTCTATCTTCGTTATCGTTAAAGATAGTGAAAATTTCAACGGATTTGAAATCTGTGCAAAAGTTTACACCAGATCGATACCTTAAATGTGAATTTCTGTAAATAAATAATTTTTCAATTGAAATTTATTTTTTCGCAATATGAATTTTGCCGCATTTGACGAAAATATTCATTACGAACAAATGAAGGACCTTTTATCTCGTTTTATAGAAAATATATAATTTGAATGGAGTACTTTCGTAGTTACCATTAAAAATAGAATTAGCATGAAAATTCAATCAGATTTGATGTTTTGAAGTTACAGTAATACCTCGAAGTTACGCGATAGGTGGGACCGACGGAATATCACGTCAGACGAAATCGCGTAAGTCGGGGTTCAACTTTGCGTCAAAATACATATAAATTTTATTTAATTGCGACCAACAAAAACACTACTTTAGAAGAAAAATGTTTAATAAAATTGTAGTACTCTCTCTCTCTCTCTTTATACATATCTTAATACAAAATATTAAATAATTAATGAGTTACTTAAAAAAGTTGTTTCGATGTCGATGGCTTCATAATCGTCTGACGGCACAATGCCTTCTTTTTTCTACACAGAATTTCTTCGTAACAAGTTAATGATTCCTTGCTTTGTATCTATAACCCGTTCTTCGTTGGAGTCTGTTTTCTAAAATTTGTAAGCCCTTTTTAATTTAGCTCAGACCATCTGTCATCTGGCCGGACCGCGTAGATGGTCCCGTAGGCCTTCGAGTGCTGATGATTTTTACTGATTCCCTGAAAAATCTGGCGACACTGTAGTGCTCGTTTATGGGGCCACGGCCGTTGAATTTTTACCTGTTTTGAAGCACCCGCGACAGAGGGATTCATATCTCTATTGTAATATAGCTATAGCGTATCTATATGGTTTTTTTTTTTTTGCAAAAAAAGTTGATGTGTTAAAACAATACAAACCAGATTATACCAAGGCTAAAAGAATGGTTTATTTCCTGTAACCCGACCGACCATGAAATTACAATACAAAAATTCCGACCCTAAAGCTTTTTTTTTTAACCTTTTAAAAAAATTTAATTTAATTTAATTTGAGAAAAAAACACGTTTGTAAAAACGATTAATTGATTACGATGTCACAGCGATCGTAATCGATTCATATATTATCGAACATGATACTGACCCGCAAAAGTAAATATACCCAGGTATTTTATATCACTGATCACATCTCTGATCATTTTTAAATCGAACATTAACACTCAGGAAATACATATTTTCTTTTGCGGATTTGCTAAAAATATTCAGCAAAAAAAATAATAATAATAAATTATAATATTAATAAAATTGCTCATGTTTTCATGTTCCTACTATTTTTGCTCATGTTACAAGAATCAAACTTTTTTTTTTGCCTAAGAAAAAATTGAAACAGAAAATTAATATACTGCGTACGACTTCGTACCTCGCAGAAAGTTTAGTAAATGATAGTGAGTAAAGCAGTTCTCAGTTTATACCATTTTTTGAACCAGCCTCTTTTTTTCCTATTTTCTTTTTACCTATTTTCTTTTTACCTGGTTGCAGACAGCCAAAATCAATGCAAGAAAGCTCAAATATAAATTTGAATCCATTTTGAAACTCAAAAATAAAACACGTCACGCCCTTTCGAAAAACATTGACTGAATGAGATCGATGGGTTGATTGAAGCACCGATCAATCGAAACCGTCAATCGCATACCTACTATTATAAAAGGAAGTGTTTGTATGTGTGTCTGTGTACGGTGTGTACTGTCCTGACGATTCTATGGCACTTACAATAATGAAATTTTGGCACACGGGTAGCCCCAATTTTAATATTTAATCTAGAACATTTTAACAATAACTAAATTCTTTTTCACCATTCTTTCTTTCCTTCGAAATGTGACGTCACCCGAACCACGACTGAAGAAGGAACGAATTTTGCGATTTTCGACCGCTGACGTCAGCTTTTGGAACCATGCCAAGTCTTCCTATTCTAGCGTATTTTGATTTAAGTTGTTGATAATAGCCACTTCGAGGCCTGCATGTGGTGGAGTTCGTTTACGATGCAAAACAAGTGGGAATACGTAGCAATCACCGAGGGTAGGCGAGCAGTGGTCACACCTGACCCCACGAAAAGAACTGCCAAAGAACCACAAGAAGAACTGTTAGTGCTGGCCACGCAGTGGCTAGTTGATCATAATATTAAGCGCTAGGAACCGCTTTAGTTTTACGGAACACACAACGCAATCTGTTGGTAAATTTTGGCAGTCTGTCATGCTTCTGCGGGTGTTTGGAGTGGAAGGAAGGCCAATTATATCGGCTTTTTCGTATCCATTTGTGAGATGGCGACAGTTTTCCCAATTTCGATTCGCCTGAACATCGGGTGGGATTTGAGCGCTTGTAAAACTCGTTTCGTTGTTTTGTTTCTGAGGAAGGACGATTGCTCTTCGTCCTGGCACTCTGGTCGTGTTTTTAATCGCACCTCACGTTGAGCGATTATAGTTCTGCTTTCCAGAGTCCATATTTCGTAGTTATGGTAGGAAGGTAGTTGAAGTACAGGCGCCTCAATCCCATGATAGTACTTTACGCAAGTCCAACTTGATTGGCTAAATCGGATCACATGACCTAGATACGTATGTCATCAAGGTTTATAGTTGTTGGCGATTTATCTCTTCCTTTCTGCTTTCTTCTTTTCTTTCAGATCCATGGCTATGGGTGGGTAGAGGTGGGAGCCGAAAATTGTATTTTTTTATTATACTAGGGGGCTCCGCCCCCTGCTCGCTTACGCTCGCCAACCCCCGGGGATTGCTGCGCAATCCCATTTGGTTTGCTTCGCAAACCAACACTCCTGTCACAGATACCATTTGGTTTGCTTCGCAAACCAACATTACTTTCACAGAGTGAAACTATCTGAATAATTCGTATTATGCTGATTTCACTTTCCGGTTCATGACGTCACAGCGAGGGCTTCGCTGCGTCTCGCTTACGCTCGCCGACCCCGGGGATTGCTACGCAATCCGTTTGGTTTGCTTTCTCAAACCAATACTTCTTTCGCAAGTGATTTAACTTTTTTTGCTTTAACACTTAATGCACCCTAAACTAATAGCCGCATCAGTAAAAAATCTTCTGCATCTTGTTCCCTGTACAATTTTAACTAAACATTGTTAATATCCAAACTTTACGATCTGTACTTTGTCGGTAAACTGTCTTGAAAACAGAGGGAAAAAGCGAGCCTTTTTCCTCGCCAAATAAAAAGAAATCGTTTTTATGGCAATTGTTGCTACGATAAATTTGATATCTGGCAAACCCGATAGTCAAAAGTGTAACCCACTACTGCTTTCGGAAGCAGCTATGCGAACTGAAAAATACGAAATTTGTGTCACCAACTTTTGATTGCATCGAATTTATTTATGAACCAATTTTAAAAATAATTGTACCGTAAGAAAGAGTATATTCTGAGGTATACTGCAATATTTTTAAAATTAAAAATTAACAGTAATACTATACAGATATGACCATTTTAGTTTTGTATCGGAAGTTACGATCTGAAAGTTCCGAAAATTGTATGACCCACTTTTATTTGCATCGATTTTATTTATTAACCAATTTGAAAAATAATTGTACCATAAGAAAGAGTGTAATGTAATGTATTCAGTGATGTTTTCAAATTTAAAAAATAATGGCTTTTGCCGTAGACAAAACGGTTTTAACAATAAGTAGCGAAAATATCCAAAGATTCCGAATTTTGTATGACGAACTTTTGATCGCATCCAATTTAATTATTAACCGATTTCAAAAATAATAGTACCGTAAGAAAGAGTATATTCTGAGGTATACTGCTATATTTTAAAAATTAAAAACTAATAGTAATTAGATATAGATACGGCAGTTTTAAAAAAAAGTAACAAAAATGTCCCGATTTTTCCCGAATTTCAAAAAAATATTATCAAGAACCACATTTAAATTTCAAAAAAAACTCGACGAGCTGCAAAAATTTACGTTGAGAGGTACTCTTAAAAAAAAACTCACGACTAAAGACTGAAATTTTGAATGTGTTTTGCTCACTCGCGGAAGAAATTTCACTTCTTCAACTTTAACACTTAATAAAACCTAAACTAATAGCTGCATCGGAAAAAAATCTTAATAATTATCCAGGGAATACGATGAAGAACAAAGCATGTTAATTTCATATTTTTCCGATCAGTACTTTCTCGGGAAACCGTCTAAGAATGGAGCTAAACAACAAAAATTTCAATTCTTCGGCGGCGGCGGCGGCGGCGGCGGTAACTTTTTTTTAATATAGAGAGATAAGTTAATAATTATATAAGTTAGTGTTTTATGTATGCTTTTTGTTACATCAGAATGGTCCTAAGCCAGCGGTGGATACGACACCATCATCCTAAAGCAAAGGGGACGGCAGAGGGGCGGAAAAATATCAGCTGGTAGTGAGTTCAGGAGTGGTTCTTAGATTATTTATGTAAAATCAACGGAAGCTTGGAAAAATATGAAAAGGGTATTAAAAATTAGGAAAAGTAAATTAGAATGAAAAGGAATTAAATTCGAATTTTTTTAAAAATAATTTGGAGGATCTAAAAACTTTTCCGCCAGCTGGGTTCGAACTAAGGAAGTCATCCACAGCTACCGACGCTAATCGGAAGTCGGGTGACTTTAGCCATTCGGCCATCGTTGCTTCACGGAAAGAAGCTCTTTAAAGTATAAGTACCCTTAATATAAGTTGGCAAGAAATACTACTAACAACAACCATACAACATATATATGAGGAGCAAATCAGAGTCAACTTGTCGGACGCTTACGCTGTACGCTGAGGCGCTAGTGTATGTATTGTATTTCTACGAAACAACGCGCATATTCAAAATCAAATGGTTACTGCAACAATCAGATTGGCGAGATATCCAAGTGAAGCCAAGCCCGTGAAACTAGCCAATCAAGTTGGACTTGCGTAAAGTACTATCATGGGATTGAGCCGCTTCTGTTGAAGTAACGTAACGGTAGTGCAGCACCGGAGCGACAAAACGGGTCATTTGCAACGGTCCGGGATCAATCCTGAAGGGAAAGATCCGGAGACAATGCCTCGTCATTTTGAATCACGGTCAAATGAACAACTGATCTGGCATCCAATTCTCCACACTTCCACACTACGACACTGTGAGGATTATTTTGCTTAACATTTTGCAGCACAGCAACTTTACGATTCTCACTTGAAAACATTCACATTTTTCTCACTGTACCTGATACCATTGTTACACAAATCAAAAAGTCTAACAAAGTGACAACTGCTGTTGGTATTACGCTAGGTTTCAAGTCGGCACTAGAATGATATTCGTTCGGTGTCGATACAAACTAGTCAATAGTCTCTTGCGTGTGAAAGGGAAATTTAATTGCTTTATAAGAAAGGAAAAAAAATTTTACTTTTTACAGCTTAAACGTAAGAGTTTTTACCGATTTAGCATTGACGAAGATGGTCGAGGTATTTGTCACATTGCGATCAATTTAACTTATTCTCCAAAGATTTTCGGTAGGTAGGTACTTAATTAACGTCGCACTGGAGCAGCACATTGGGCTATTGGCTATTGGATCAATTCCCGAAGGGAACCACACCATGTAATTTAGAACCGCGGTCAGATAACGAGGCAACACCTGAGCTGGCAAATCACTCTCAGAAATTCCACACCACGCCAGCGTGAGGACCTTTGAGGCCACGACAGATTTAACATGCACCAGCCCCCGTGTACACGATGCTAATTGGCTGGACCGAGTTTCGAACTTTTACTAATGATCTTCCAACTGGGCTACCACGACTAAGTGATTTTCGATGAGACTGTAAATTTTGTTTCGTTGTTTTCTTCCTGAGAAACGATCGCTCGTTGCCTTGATCTTCTGGTCGTGCTTTTTATTCGAACTTCACTCCGAGCTTTTATTTATTTTTTTTTTAATTTTTCAATTTTACTCTATCTTGAAGGGAGCGATTACAGTCCTGCTTTCGAGTGTCTGCATTTCTTTTTTATGAGTTTTACTGTTAACATTTCAAAGTCCTGCCAATTGGCTTATAGATTGGTTACATTTCCTGCGCCTGCCATCAAAGCTGTCACTGTGCTAGATGATTGACGATCGTTAAATATAATGAGCAAATGAACATTTGTCTCAACGTTTCTGTGGAACGGAAGAAAAGAAGTCACCGGGATCACAATTGTCTGCTACGATCATGTTTTATATATTGAAGCATCAAATTTAATTCGCTCTTTTAGCTAGTTAAAAAAAATAAAGACTCATTTTTAGATACTTTTAATAAACTTTGTAGTATGATGACAAATCCAAGTATGATGACACTCTGTCAGTTGGTTTGTCGCTATACCGTCATCTTCAGCTATATGAGGGATTATATTACTGTGGGCTTAAGTGGATTTCAAACTACTACTAGGGATACGACATCGATGTCGATTTTTTCAAAACATCGATGTATTGGAGTCGGATTTTTTTGCAACATCGATGTTTATACTTGTCGATGTTTTTACTTTATCGGTGTTTTATTTTTAAATGAAAAAAGTACCGTTATAAAAATTTAAAAAAGGTCCAAGTAGCATAATTTTCATAATCAGCAAATTGAACATACTTTTAGACCAAAGTGATCAAGGTTCTGAAAAGTAGGGATACGACATCGATGTCGATGTTTTCAAAACATCGATGTATTGGAGTCGGATTTTTTTGCAACATCGATGTTTATACTTGTCGATGTTTTTACTTTATCGGTGTTTTATTTTTAAATGAAAAAAGTACCGTTATAAAAATTTAAAAAAGATCCAAGTAGCATAATTTTCATAATCAGCAAATTGAACATACTTTTAGACCAAAGTGATCAAGGTTCTGAAAAGTAGGGATACGACATCGATGTCGATGTTTTCAAAACATCGATGTATTGGAGTCGGATTTTTTTGCAACATCGATGTTTATACTTGTCGATGTTTTTACTTTATCGGTGTTTTATTTTTAAATGAAAAAAGTACCGTTATAAAAATTTAAAAAAGATCCAAGTAGCATAATTTTCATAATCAGCAAATTGAACATACTTTTAGACCAAAGTGATCAAGGTTCTGAAAAGTAGGGATACGACATCGATGTCGATGTTTTCAAAACATCGATGTATTGGAGTCGGATTTTTTTGCAACATCGATGTTTATACTTGTTGATGTTTTTACTTTATCGATGTTTTATTTTTAAATGAAAAAAGTACCGTTATAAAAATATAAAAAAGATCCAAGTAGCATAATTTTCATAATCAGCAAATTGAACATACTTTTAGACCAAAGTGATCAAGGTTCTGAAAAGTAGGGATACGACATCGATGTCGATGTTTTCAAAACATCGATGTATTGGAGTCGGATTTTTTTGCAACATCGATGTTTATACTTGTCGATGTTTTTACTTTATCGATGTTTTATTTTTAAATGCAAAAAGTACCGTTATAAAAATTTAAAAAAGATCCAAGTAGCATAATTTTCATAATCAGCAAATTGAACATACTTTTAGACCAAAGTGATCAAGGTTCTGAAAAGTAGGGATGCGACATCGATGTCGATGTTTTCAAAACATTGTTGTTTCATAAAAAACATCGATGTATTGGAGCCGATGTTGCATCACTAGGTGCTAAACTAGCTTTAAGAAATGGGGGAAAAAAGTTTAAATACACTGAATTTTAAAAACATCGATGGTTTTGGGGCGATGTATAATCAACATCGATGTTTTAATTTTGAACTTCGATGTTTTGCTGTCGATGTCGCATCACTAGGTGCTAAACCAGTTTTAAGAAATGGGGGGAAAAAAGTTTAAATACACTGAATTTTAAAAACATCGATGGTTTGGGGGCGATGTATTATCAACATCGATGTTTTAATTTTGAACATCGATGTTTTGCTGTCGATGTCGCATCACTAACTACTACTACTATTAACATCTATGCCATGACCAGGATTCGTATCCAGAGCCCTTTGAGTTGAATAACTAGATTTTTCTCGGAACCCATAAACAAATAAATAAGTTAATTTTTATTTTGCACCTTTAAAGTTTTCCAAAAATTACTTGCTTTATTTATATTACTGTTAACTGATAATCAAAAGATTTTATTCTCTCTGTTCCTCATTTCAGGGAGATGGAAATAATGCAATTAAGCAATATTTTACCTTAGTTTGATCAAAGCCCTCTGAAATGCCACCTTAAAACTTTTCTTAAAGTAAACGTAATTACATACTTGCAAAACAGCCTTCACTATAAACCTAACGATGAAGATTAGATAATTGTAAGAAATAAAATTTTAAAATAACATTTTAATTTTAATTTAAAGTTGGGAAAGTCGAGTCAATGAACACAAATACAATTCAGTTTCATAACTGTAAGTTTCAATTTTAATTCTTGCTATAAAAGTTTCTTTGTTCGTTTTCTTTCCCATTCATTATTATCTAACACGACTTATTTAACGTACACCAGTCTCCTTTGTACTCGACAGTCTTTTGTTGGATTCGAACTCGCAACCCTCCGGTTGCTAGTCCGTTACTCCCCCAACCGGGCTGCCATATTACCTACCTTTACTCGAGTTGAAGCTATGGGAAAATTTTAAGCCAGCTGATTCGTTGGTTTCTCGCCGTCACTTAGGCGCGGTGCACACATCCAATTTTTCAACGTGCGGCGTCGCTGTCGCAACGCAAGTGCTGTCTGAGATACATTAGATCCAATGGAGTAGTGCACACATGCCTCCGGCGCCGCACGTCCAACTTGCGTGTAATTTGTACCGCAAATCCCCACGGCGCCGCAGCTCGCCGTACACACTTCTACGGTCTCAAGTGCCTTGTTTTCATAAATAAATGGAATATAAATAATAATTAATAAATGGTTGTATCCAGTAACGTCTATTGTTTCAAAATATGCTTTTTTTTTAACACCAAGTAGGCGAAATAAACACGTTTTCTTCGATAGAATATTTATCGCAAATGGTGCGAAATGAGTACTTACGTCATTTCGCTGTTATGTGTGCATAGTTGGGCTTCGGTGACGCAACGGCGCCGCACGTTGAAAAACCGGATGTGTACACCGGGCCTTACTCATGCGCATGCGTGGGAAGTAATATCAATATTTACGTGCGTTACGTTTTACTTAATGTTAGCAGCTAGTTTAAACCGACTCCTAAAACCATGGTTCTTGAAAAGAAATTTGGCTCTCAAAAGAAATCTTAATCGTTATACTGTCGATCTTTGACTATTTTGATTAATGAGTTTACCGACCACTGCTCTGGTATGACATTAATTAAAAATTACCAAATTACCCAATTCACAGTCAATGCCAATAACAAAAAAAAAAAACACAAACGTAGTCATGACGGCGATGAATTTCAATTTTAGTTGAACCCGACATGTATCAACCAAAAGCATTTGTAAACACCAGAAGCAAAATCTTCGCAAACCGTATGGTTTATTTTCGCAGAAAATCCCAAGTAAAAAGGTTGGGAAACATAGATCCTCAAGAGGTGAGATCTCATTAATATAGACCCAGCTGTTGGCCACAGATCGATTATAAAAGGGGAAATCCCCGAACTGGAAACCGGCATAGTATAAAACTTCTGGTAAAGGTAGGGATTTGCAAATCGATTCTTTTCAGATTCGATTCACTTGAATTGAGTCATTTGAAAGATTCGTTCAAAAGAGCCGTTTACCATGAATTGACTTATTAAACAAATTCAATTCTGTTGCAAAATGTTATTAACTCTTTCAATTTAACAATTACAATAAAAGCTCTTTATTCGTGTACTTTCTATCATTCATTAATATTATAAAAACTATCGTGATTCCTAGTTCGACCGTCACCATTCCAATGTGTTGCTCCAGTGAGACGTAAATTCAACTACCTAACATGCTAGTTTGTCCTCGATAAAATAATAATGATAAAACGTGTTAAACGCTATAAATGTGCGTGTTAAATCTGTAACTTTGAAAAATGTTCTGTTTGTTTTCAAGATTGGGCATTCAGGTCTCTTACATTTCTATATGCAGGATTTTTTTAGATATATTTGTTTCATGCTTGATGGACCACCGGTCATTGCATCAAAATATTTTTCTATTAAATAATATTCAAAAACTTATATCCATCCGTATTCATTTCAAATTAAATGTTAACATGGTGATTTTATGAATTTCTTCTTTACCACATATTCAATAGTATAGATATCAATGTAATGATTGAAGTAGTTTATTTAGTAGCATGTCAAATTTTTCATTAAGTAAAATCTAACATCCTATGTAAAGCTCATAAGAATGAGAGATTTTTTGATGATTCATAATTAGGAACGGAAAAATAATTTTTAAAGTAGTAAATAAATGTCCTCAACATATAATTTCATTGCTTCAAAAAATAGAACGGTGTAAAATACAGAAATGGTTACAGTGATGAAAATTTTCAAGGTAAACGAATAAAATGTTCCTAGAATATTTTTGTCATCAATTTTCATCAAAGCTATTACAAATAAATTCAAAATATTGTATCCATTTCTTTTTGAAAAAATTAAATTAGAAGATATGTAACGAACAAAAGTTTATTTTTAGGAAAAACAATTTTTGTTTTCGAAAAGAAAAATTCATTTCTGGAAATGGTAGAAAAATCTTTCATAATTACAGTTTATTTGATAACGTCTTTTAGTGATACCTAACTTTAAATTCAACATTTTGTGAAGAAATTGTGAAAAGAAAATAAATTTAAGCAAAAAAAATTTAAAGGGGGGTAATTGGTAATGGTAATTTTAGTTAACGTCGTACTAGAGCAACACAACGGGCTATTGACGACGGTCCGGAATCAGTCCCTTAAGGGAAAGATTCGAGGACAACACCTCGTAATTTTGAACCACGGTCAGATAACGAAGCAACACCTGAGCTGGCACCCCACTCTCCAAACTTCCACGCCAACCCAACGTGAGGACTTTCGGCCACGACAGATTTAAGATGCACCAGCCGCCTCTACACCATACGTTTACATAGATCCATGCCCGGACCCGGATTCGAACCAGGAACCTTCCGATCTAGAGGCTAACACCTTAACCACTATACCGGTTGGTCGACTTTAAAGGGGGGAAAGTCTTTTATTTTATTTCCGAACTAAGCGAATGAACTCTTAATGTTCCAAGTCTCAAAAGATTAGAATCATAAGTTAATCGAATCCCAGCTGATTCGAATATCAAATGAGTCAAATGATCCTAGTACCGAGTCGAATGAAATGGTTAGTCAAATGTACCGAATCAATAAATATTTCGCAATACGTATAAAACCAGAATTAAATATGATTAATTTAGGACACTCAAACTATTCTCTCAATTGCAGCCCAAACCATGGTAAAATTGTTGTCATTCAAATTATCGGATCGTTTCTTATTTCTTGAGAAGCAAAGTAATAGATCTCCATGACATCAGAATTACTTATACAACATGTGTTTAGCATAAAAAATTTATACACCATCTTATTTTAAAAAGTGTAAAACCTATGATAAACACTATTTTGTGTACACATTTCTCTTAGAATCCCGAGTTTCACTTTGCACTCACAAATGCATTCAGTCAATGGAAACTAAACCACGATAAAAAAAAAATTTCAAAATTGTCGGACTTTTTCAAAATTCTTGAGAAGCATTAATTGAACTGCATGACATCTGTATTACTTATACATAATGTATTTAGCACAGAACATTTCAATGCCATCTAATTTTTAATATTGTGAAAACTGATTCACACTTTAATGTGTCCACACTTTTCTTTTTAAATCCCAAGTTACCCCTACTTTGCACTTACAAATTTATTCAGTCAATGCAAACTAAGCTACGATAAAATTGCTTTCATTCAAAATTATCGTATTACTTACTGCTTATTTCGAGCGTAGCGGGGAAACTATCTGGAGGGCAATACGGAAAATTTGGATGATCCTGCTTTTGTTTTTACAGTTTTACAGTCCATCTGAATCGATTTCTATCAAAACAAGTCAAGGTTTTCATAATTTTTTCGAATATAATTTACTAATTGACATTGCATTCCCAATTCACAATCAATGGCAATAACAAAAAATAGAACACACGTAATCATAGCGACGAGGAATTTCAATTTTAGCTGAAATCGACATGTATCAATCAAAAGTATTTGTAAACAGCAGAAGCAAAATCTTTGCAAACTGTATGGTTCATTTTCGCAGAAAATCCCTCAAGTAGAGATTAGGACACACTGATCCTCGAGAGGTGGAATTGTGAGATCTAGAGAGAGGACACCACGACAGCTTGTGAACCATATCTCGGCATCTCTTACAAAAGTAACATACGTGAGCTTTGTTTGCTTGTTTTTATTTTACTGAATGTTTTCTTTACTTTTATTTTAAAACTAATAAAATCACTTAATTTTTTTTTTATTTTATATTTTTTTGGGGAATTCTCAGAAATTGATCCCTTTGAGAAAAGTAAATATTTCCTGATATGTACTTTTAACTAATATTAACTGTGGTTAATTTAGAATATACAAACTATTTGTAGCCAAATCCATGCTAAAATTGTTTTCATTAGAAATCATAGGATTATTACTTATTTCATGAGAAGTGGAGTATTTAATTTTTATCTCCATGACATCAGTATTACTCATACACAATGTATTTAGCACAGAATATTTCAATACCAGCTCATTTTAAAAGGTGTAAAAGCAGGGATTTTTATGTCTACACTATTTTAAATTCTTCAGTTACACTTATAACTCGCAAACTTGTTCAGTCAATGTGGTAAAATTGTTTTCTTTAAAAATTATCGGATTGTTGCTTATTTCTTCACAGATATAGTAATTTATCTGCATGACATCAGTATTAATTATACACAGTAAAAATTTAGCACCAAAAATTTTAATACCATCTAATTTTTAAAAAAATGTAAAATCTGAGATTTACACTCTAATTTGTCTACACATTTCTTTTTAAAATTTTGAGTAACACTTTGCACCCACAAACTTATTCAGTCAATGCACATAAATTCATGGTAAAGTTGTTTTCAACAAAATTAGCGGATTTTTGCGTAGTTCTTAAGAGGTAGAGTAATTTATCTGCTTGACATTAGTATTACTTAATTAAACACAATGTGTCTAGCACAAAACATTTCAATACAATCTCATTTTTAAGTATAAAAACCGTGTTTTGTAACGTGTAAAATTTCTCATTAGTGTACACATTTTTTTAAAATCCAGAGTTTTACTTTGCACTCACTAACTCAATCAGTTAAAGCAAACAAAGCCATGGTAAAATTGTTTTCATTCAAAATTAGCGGATTGTTGCTTATTTATTGAGAAGCAGAGTTATTGATCACCATGGCATAAGTATTACTTATACACAATGTGTTTAGTTGAGAACTTTTCAATGCCATCTAATTTTAAAAGGCGCAAAAACAGTGATTCTAATGTCTACACTTTTTTTTAAATCTTCAGATACACTTTGCACTCGCAAACTTATTCAGTCAATGAAACAAAGTCAAAGTAAAATTGATTTCATTCAAAATTTTCGGATTATTGCCTATTTCTTGAATATAAAATAATTAATCTCCATGACATCAGCATTACTTATACACAATGTGTTAACAAAGATTTTTTAATACCATCTAATTTTAAAAGATTTAAATGCTGTGATTCACACTTTTATTTATCTACACTTTTCTTTTTAAATCCTGATTTTCACTTTGCACTCACAAAATCATTCAGTCAATGCAAACAAAGCCATGGTAAAATTATTTTCATTCAAAATTAGCGGATTGTTATTATTATTGAAAAGCAGAGTAATTGATCTCCATGGTATCAGTATCACGTATAAGCAATGTGTTTAGAATAAAACATTTCAATACCATTTCATTTTAAAAAGTCTGAAAACTGTGATTTTAAAAGAGTAAAAACTATTTTTTTTCTATACTTTTAATTTAAATCCTATGTTTTGCGTTGCACTCACACAACTTATTCAGTCAATGCAACAAAACCTTGGTAAAATTGTTTTCTTTTCAAATTATTCGATTGCTGCTTATTCATTGAGAAGCAGAGAAAAAGATCTCCTTATTATCAGTATTTTTTCTACAATATGTGTTTTGCACCAAAACCTTTCGCTACCATTTAATTTTGAAAAAATTAAAACTGTACACTTTCCATTTTAATCCCGAGTTTCACTTTGCACTCTCTAATTTATTTAGTTAATGGAGAGAAAGTCATGGTAAAATTGTTTTCATTTAAATTATCGTATTATTACTTATTTCTAGAAAAGCGGGGAAACTATCTGGAGGGCATATCTGAAAGTTTCGATTATCTTGATTTAAGTCCTTCTGAATCGTTTTCTATCAAAACATATCACAGTTCGTATTAATAATTTTTCGAATATAATTTTATAATTGAGATTGCATTCCCAATTCACAGTCGATGCCAATAACAAAAGAGTAAAGCAAACATACTTATAACGGCGATGAATTTAAATTTTAGTAATTCCAACATGCGTCAAGCAAAAGTATTTGTAAACAGCAGAGGCAAAATCTTCGCAAACCGTATAGTTTATTTTCGCACAAAATCCCTTAAGTAAAAGGTTGGGGAACATTGATCCTCAAGACGTGAAACTGTAAGATCGATCTGTGAGACCTCAGTGGATCGATCTAGAGACCCAGCTGGCGGCCATAGATCGATTCTAAAAGGGGAAATCCCCGAACTGGCGAAGCGGCACAATATAAAAACATAGAAACAGATTCGTATGGTAGAGAGGGGACATCACAAGGTGCGAGCCGTATCTCGACTGTATCTTTTAAAGTAACGTAAGTGAGCTGTATTTCGTGTTTTGATTGAACTGAAAGTTTTCTTTGTTTGTCTTTTATTTAAAGCTGATGTGATCACTTAATATTTTCAATTTTATATCTCTTTGGGTAATTCTCAAAAATTGCTCCCTTTGAGAAAAGTAAATATTTCCTGATATGTACTTTTAACTAATATTAAATGTGGTTACTTTAAAATATACAAACTATTTGTTGCCAAATCCATGCTAAAATTTTTTTTCATTAGAAATCATAGGATTATTACTTATTTCTTGAGAAGTGGAATATTTAATTTTTATCTCCATGACATCAATATTACTCATACACAATGTATTTAGCACAGAATATTTAAATACCATCAAATTTTTAAAGGTGTAAAACCAGTGATTTTTCTGTCTACACCTTTCTTAAAATCTTCAGTTACACTTTGCACTCGCAAGCTTATTCAGCCAATGGAAACAAAGCCGTGTTAAAATTATTTTCTTTAAAAATTATCGGATTGTTGCTTATTTCTTAACAAATAGATTAATTTATTTTCAAGACATCAGTATTACTTATACACGATGTGTTCAGCACAGAACATTTCAATACCGTCTAATTTTAAAAAGTGTAAAAACTATGAATTTACTTTGTCTACACCTTCCATTTTAAATCATATGTTTCACTTTGCACTCACTCACTTTTCAGTCAATGCACATAAAGTCATGGTAAAATTGTTTTCATTCAAAATTAGCGGATTCACAATATGTTTAGCACTGAACAATAACAGTTCAATACCATCTAATTTTAAAAAACGTAAAAACTGTAATTTACACTCGTAATTTGTCTACACTTTTCTTTTTAAATCCTGATTTTCACTTTGCAATCACTGACTTATTCAGTCAGTGCAAACAAAACCATGGCGAAATATTTTTCATTTAATATTATCGGATAGTTGCTTATTTATTGAAAGACGAGTAATCGACATCCATGGCATCAGTAGTATTTCTTCAAATTGTATTTAATTCGGAACATTTCCATACAATTTAATTTTAAAACATGTAAAAACAGTGATTCTAATATTATTTACACTTTTTTAAAACTTCATTATACTTTCCACTCGCAAACTTATTCAGTCAAAGGAACAAAGTCACGGTAATATTGATTTCATTCAAAATTATCGGGGGGGGGGATTGTTTCTTGAAAACAAAATTATTAAACTCTATGACATCAGTCTTAATTATACACAATGTGTTTAACACAGAACATTTCAATACCATCTAATTTTATAAGATGTAAATACTGCGATTTACACTTTTCTTTATCTACACTTTTATTTTTAAACTCTGAGTTACATTTTACACTCACAACTTATTTAGTCAATACAAACAAATCCTTGGCAAAATTGTTTTCATTTAAAATTATCGGATTTTTGCTTATTTACTAAGAATCTTTAATTGATCTGCATGACATCAGTATTACTTATACACAATGTGTTTAGCACAGAACATTTCAATACCATCTAATTTTTAAAAATGTAAGAACTGTGATTAAACCTCTAATTTGTCTACACTTTTCTTTTTAAATCCTGAGTTACATTATACACTCTCAAAACTCAACCAGTCAATACAAACGAGTCCATAATCCAATTTTTATTTCACAATAATCTGATAGTTACTTATTGTTTCAGAAATCCTAAACATTTAACTCGAGGTCATCAATATTCCAAGTATAGAAATCTTTGTGGTGAATTTTTCATTGGTATCTTTTAGCTTTAAATCAGTGGAAAACAGAATCCTTTGCATTCTTACATGCATGAAATTTTCTTTTTAAAGCTTCGATTATACTTTGCCCACGTAAACGTATTCACTGTTCAGTTGTGATCAGTTCAATTTGAACCTAATCCGTGTTATAATAATTTTTTGTAGAGATGTAGTATATGGTCCATGATTATCGCCAAGCAATTTTTCTCGCCCATACAAGATGGCCTCCGAAGTCACTATTGCAGTCAGCTTGGCGATTCGATTAGTTAAATTTGCAAGTGAAAATAATGAAGAAACAAATAAAACTAAAGAATAGTTTGAAGCAAATTTTTTGATCCCTTATAAGCAAAATTCGCAGTGTAAACCTTTGCGTATATGGATTTAAAAATGGAAATGCACATGTAAACAATAAAAAGTTTAAAAAATTAAACTTAGGCTCGAATTCACTCCAATTCAAAGTTGTAGATAATTTAAATTTCTTTTATAAACGATAATGAATTTTATTAATTTGAAAATAAAAATTATAAAACCCCAAATAAATATCAATTAAATTTGCTCAACTTACTTGAAAGAGAATAGAAAAAAATTCGGAAATCCAACAGAAAGACGAACACACAAATGCAGTTCGATCGTTAAAAAACAGTTAAATGGTGAGATATCGCACCCCGGCAAGGAAAGTGACACAATTCAAAATTGCAGGATTTGAGAAACATCAACTTAGGATACTGTCATACGACATCCGTCCTTTCCAAAATTCAGTACCAATCCCGAAGAACAGAACCCAGTTTAACATTATACGAGAAAAATGATTTGGAGTGGATTCGAAAGGCGCTCCTATCTCACATCTGCAAAATCGCTTAACGAAACTTTCCCTTGATGAGAAAACCAGATGTGTGAAGTTACCACGTCCGTTGGGGCCGACAGAATTGGAGTGGAATCGCACAGTGTTTGGCGTATAACGACATTCCACCCAACCATAGCACGAGCGCTGTCGCCAATCTTTTCGCTCCAAGCACTGCTTGGCAAGAGAAATGCTCAAGCGCGAAAACGGGGGTTTTCGATTTTTTCCCAGTCTTCCCTTCGGTCCGTCTGGCGTGGCCCAACGACTCAGGTATTTAAATGTTTTGAATTACACTCTCCCCTCCTTAAATTTTTGACAATTTCATATCTCTAGTGAGACTTGTCACCTCCCACGGAAGTAACGATTCTATTTTTGGACGATTTCTGTGGCTTGTTAAATAAAAAGACTAGAGCATTATAAGTCTCCATTTCAACTCCCGCTGGAACACCACCAGCCCTTGAATAACGTTGTACTGACAACTATCATTATTACCAGTACAACTTATATATATATATCTTTCTTCTCGAGTGAATAAACAAGGATTCATTTATCACCAGAACTCTGTCTTCCTTACAATCACGGAAAACCAACGCGCAATAAGCTCTAATCATTCTTCCTTAGTAAATATTTTTAAACTCCCACTATACGATCCTTAATCTGAAAATTTCCATTGTAACCATTGTTACAGATACTATAAAACTTATATTAGTATAAGCTTCTCTCTTAAATTTTAGGCAAGTATTTATGGTGGTAACTTGTATTATATTCTATAGAATAGTAATATAACACGCTGGGCACCTCATACATATTTTCCAATGACATAACATTAGCATTTTTATTTTTTGACTAGTGTCACTTTTCTTGCCGGGATGCGATATGTTTAAAACCAATTAAAATCATTCTTTCACCAATTAAAATGAAAAAAAAAAATTAAAATCATTCTTTGACCAATTAAAATGAAACAATTTAAAATCATTCTTTTACCAATTGAAATGAAACAAATTAAAATAACTCTCTAACCGATTAAAATCATTCTTTCATAGGCGCTAAAAAATCACGCAAGGGATAACCAATAACCCCGAACGCGATACATCTAAATCCAAAATTTGAAAACCAAGTTTCATTGCCGTGTAAACAAACTATCCTACCTTTACATAGGGTTGACATAAATCTGTATGTAATATCAAGGTTACTATGTTTGGCGAAAAATCGCCGTTGCACCGCATACTACATCTCAACCTAATTTTTATTTTACCCATAATAATCTGGTTATTGGTTATTCTTTCGAAGCACTTCAACTCGATGGCATCAAAATCATTAATACACATATGCAATACTAATACGCACTGTAACAGTGTAAAAAAACGTAGTTTGCACTCTTTTTCTTTATGAATTATACCTTAGAGCCAAGTTCATACTTTGTTAACAAATGTGTTCAGTCTATTATAAACATATGAAAGGTAAAATGTTTGTTTTATTCATTGTATTCCGATTGCTGCTCATTTTTTTGAGCTCATTTTGTATTCGTAATAGAGTTTGGAGCTGATTTTGAATTTCTTGTTTTTCAGTTGTGATCCTTGACTTGAAATAGAATGGCAAAAAAGGGAAAGAAGAAAGGAGGAGGGAAAGGTAATTTGTATTCTTTATTTCACTGTTTTTGTCTTATCTTTAACCCTTCAAGTGGTATCGACTATATATCATGTGCATCAGGACATGACCAATTAAGCTAACAACGAGATTTCTCATCAAAATCTGAACAGTTTTCTTCTAATGATGAAATCTCTCGTCGATCAAGATATTCAAATGATTTTGCTAATGACGTGGTACATTTGCAGTCTGCGTTTAAAAAGGTGGCAACGGCCTTGGCGATTTTTTTCCCCGCATTTCTAAAGTCGCCAAGTTAAGAAATATTTCAAAAATCTTTTTCTTTCACAAATATTTTTCTTTTTACAATGGAAAATAATAGCTTCAAAACACATTAGTTTTGAAAAATATGTTTTTCAAAAACTTTCACAAAAAGTAATAAGTTAAAACTGAAAATTTTTTTTTACAAAAGAAAGTTTTTTTTTACTACGGAAAAGGAAAGCTTAAAAACACACTTTTGAACGTTTTAAATTATATATTTCTTAAAAAGTCCACAAAAAGTAACAAGTTTAAACAGAAATTTTTTTTACAAAAGGAAGTAATTAGTTTTAACGGAATGCGAGAGATAATACAACCTGATACGTTAGAACTGCACCGTGAAAAAAATTGTAATAAAAGAAAATTCCACAACTGGCGAAAAATCATTAAATGCATCAATGAAAGCAAAGAAAAAATTTTTAACGGACCCATGCAATCAAAGGATATTTTAAAATTAATATAACCAATGGAATCAAAGAAAAAATTTCAAATGTACCAATGAAATCAAACGACTTTAACGGATTTTGAAATAAATTTCTAGAATAAGCGAAATGAAAATTTAAACTATCCGTTTGCCGAGGTTGCCATGAAAACCGCACTAACCGTAAATACAGATGGGTTGTCGTAATCTACCATAACTCGCTACTTCTAGACTCGCTAAAAAAGTACGCCAAAAAAAAAAATCTCAAAGGTCGTTGCCACCGCTATAAACGTAGACTGCAGGGCTCCTAACACGTCACCTTTTTGACATTTTGTCACCTTTTCAGGGGTTTTAAGTTCTTAAATCTTATTTAGAGAAGAAACCTTTTTGGTGCACAGTTAAAAAAATTCATTTCCTCTAAAAAAAAAACAGGGTTCGTACGAATTCAATTTCGAAATGCGCAGTAGCGAGAGTGTTCGAGAAGTATTAGAATTTGCAAGAGCAATGCTATGGGATGTCCCAACAGAAATACTACTGGATGAGTGGAAATTACTCAAGAGAATTTGAGGAAGAAGGATTTAGAATGAAGCATATTGATGTCTACTGGAACCATTTCTTCAGACTGCGAGACATTAGCAGAGTTGCCAAGTGCTCCGAAACTTCCAGAGTTTCTACGCTAAAGAATCGAAAATCCGCAACTCCGCGTAATCATTGGTTCACTCCGGAAATCGCTTTGATGCAGGGAAAAGAAATAATTTGTATAATCCTATAATTAATAATTCGTATAATTAATAATTTTTATAAATAATAATCGTATAATTAATAATTTGTATAATCCTGAGTTGACTTTCCGGTCCGTGACGTCACAGCTAGGGCTTCGCCCCCTCTTCAGTTATGCTTGACCACCCTCGGGGATTGCTACGTAGTCCCGTTTGGTTTGCTTCGCAAACCAATACTCCTTTTGCAAGTGATTTCACTTTTTTTTTTACTTTACACTTATTGCACCCTAAACTAATAGCCGCATCAGTAAAAAACCTTCTACATCTTTTTTCCTGTACAATTTTAAGTAAACCGTGTTAATCTCCTAACTTTACAATCTGTACTTTGTCCGTAAACCGTCTGAGAGCAGAGTGAAAAAAGCGAGCAGAAGAGTGAAAAAAGCGAGTCTAAGAGCAGAGTGGCAAACCCGATAGTCAAAAATACAACCCACACCTGACTGCGAAACCTTCTCCGCGAACTAAAAAATATGAAATTTGTGACTAACTTTTGATTGCATCGAATTTATTTATGAACCAATTTTAGAAATAATTGTACCGTAAGAAAGAGTACATTCTGAGGTATACCGCGATATTTTCAAAATTAAAAACTAATAGTAATAAGACATAGATTCGGCAGTTTTAAAAAAAAGTAACAAAAATGTCCCGATTTTTCCCGAATTTCAAAAAAATATTATCAAGAACCAAACTGGAATTCTTAAAAATACTCAACGAGCTGCAAAAATTTACGTTGAGATGTACTTTTAAAAAAGAACTCACGGCTTAATACTGAAAATTTGTATGTGTTTTGCTCACTCGCGGAAGAAATTTCGCTTCTTCAATTTTGACACTTAATAAACCCTAAACTAATAGCCGCATCGGAAAAAAAATCTCAATAATCACCCAGGGAATACTATGAAGAACAAACCATGTTAATTTTGTTTTTTTCTAATCCGAACTTTCTAGGGAAACCGTCTAAGATTCGAGCTAAACAGCACAGTTTTCAATCCTGCGGCAGCGGAAACTTTTTTTTAATAAAGAGAGATATTAAACGTAAGGCACAAGAAAATTTAGAGAAGGACTGGGAAGAAAAATATAAACTGGAAGCAGAGAAAAAAATTTAAAGCAGCTGGCAAAGAAAAGAATGGTGATAGAAGAACAATAATTTAAAATTATGCGTAAGGAAGAGGATGAGCCATTGGATAGTGCTTCAAAATTATTAAAGGAAGCAGCACTTGTTCAGGCAATGATTGAAGGAACGGCTAAAGTCTCAGATGATGCTGGTCAGCAAAGACAGACTTTAAAAAAATGCACATTCTTCTATTGAGAAGAAAAAGACAAAATTAATTTTAGTCTTTTTCAACAAAAAAAATAAAGACATAATTTTTCAAAGAAAAGGAAGAAATTCTTCAAGCTGTGTCAAAAATAAACAAATTAAAAAATCATAATTCCGATTTTTTTTTTTAATTATGTTAATATTTTAAAATGATGTAATTTTTAAATGAAGAAAATAAAAATATCCTTCCAAAGAAAGAAAAGATAGGGGTAGCTTGGGAGGATCTTTTTATTTTTTATCTTTATACTATAGAATATGTTTAGCATTATTGTTATTTGTTACTTTTTTTTTTTGCTCGATTAGTCACTTTTTGTCACCTTTTTCTACTTGATTAGTCACTTTTTGTCACCTTTTTGGTTTAATTTGTCACTTTTGTCACCTTTTTGGACCTTGAAATCTGTTAGGAGCCCTGAGACTGCAGCTGTACCATGACGAGATACCTCGTCAGAACAACCTACAAAAGGGTTAAAGTAGGGATATTGGAACAGCTACATTCTACGTTTATGATCGATGGCAACGGCCGTGGCAATTTTTTGGCTCGCTTCTAAAGTCGCCAAGGAAAGAATTATTTCCTAACTCTTTTCTGACACATTTTTTTTTTACAACACACTTTTTAAACCCATTTCAGAACGTTTTAAAAAGTATATTTTTTAAAAACTTTCACAAAAAGTAGTAAGTTTAAGCACATATCAAAACACATTTGTGAAACAGCAGAGAAACTAAGCTTCGAATTTTGGGTAAGAATACCCTAAAACTTATCAATTACACTAAGTACTGTGGGCATGTTTAAAAAGAAAAAGATTTACAAAAGAAAAAAAAGCAAGAAATAATACGACCTGATAACGTTAGAATTCTTTCCTAAAAAAATAATGAAAACGAAAATGGTCAAAAATGGTTAAAAAACACAAAACTGTTAATCCTTTTGTGAAAACTATACTGATAAAATAAAAATTCCTCAACTGTCAAAATACAAATAAATGGACCAATAGTATCACAGAAAACGATTTAAAAGGACCAATACAATCAAAGGATATTTTTAAAACAAAATAACCAATGGGAAGAAAGAAAAACTTTCAAACATATCAATGAAATCAAACGACTTTAACGGATTTTGGAAGAATTTTCTAGAATATTCAAAATGAAAATTGAAAGTTTCCGTTTGCCGAGGTTGCCATGAAAACCACAACAACCGTAACGAAAGATGGGTTGCCTTAATTTATCGAAACTCGCTACTAGAAGTGCGCCAAAAAAATCGCCAAGCCGTTGCCATCATTCATAAACGTAGAGTGTAGCTGTACCTGGATATTTAAGGACAGTGGACAAATTTAAGAATTGAATGCGAATTGTATATTAATGCGTGAGTGGAATCTCTGGTTGCAGTTTTTTGTCAACTTCTTCGCTCGTGATGGTGATAAGTAACTTGATAGTATACTGTCATGTAGAAACAATTAAAAGAAATAGAAATGAAAAGACTCGTTTTTTGGAACGATTCTGAGAGTGACTATATTACCTGAACATTCGTCTTTCTGAACTTTCAACTCTATTCTCCAACAAGATTCGAGTATCAAATATCCAAATTAAAAAACTGATACCTACTTTTCCATAGCAAAAAAAAAAAAATCTAAATTCATCTACCACGATTCAAAAACTTCTCATATTCGTGTAGTCCGACTAAAATATTTTTAATTGAAGCTTCCTCGCTTAGACTTCCTCTTTTAGCTCCGACATTACTGTCGATCTTCGCCTCTATTGTTCAACCGCGTAGCGCCGGATACAGACGATAACCATTAGAAATTCGGCCTGAATAGAAAAAGCAATTTCAAAGGGGATACACGCAACATATACTATTGCAAACTCGTAATTAGCTATAACATTGAATGATAATGGTAGTTCACAAGCAAGTAAAACTGCAAAAATACTTAAATTTAAGCTGTAGCATACGAATAACTGAACAAAATATGTAGAGCCACTTCAAAATACAATGATCCAAGCTATTTTCAAGAGCTAACAGAGCTATTTTGATATAGCTCTCTTGTAATTTCTCTACTAATCTTTGTTATCTCTTTTAAACATTACAATTCTGCCCAAAATTCATTTACCATTTTTTCTACTGATTTTTACAATCATCCGTAAGGTACTAGCCTCTAGATCTGAGGGTTCCTGGTTCGAACCGGGTCAGTGCATGAATGTTTATAAGCATATGGTGTAGAGGCGGCTGGTTCAACTTTATATCTATCGTGGACGAAAGTCTTCTCGTTGGGTTGGTGTGGAAGTTTGAAGAGTGCGGTGCCAGCTCAGGTGTTGCCTCGTCATCTGACAATGGTTCAAAATGACTTGGTTTTGTTCTCGGATCTTTTACTCAGGGGATTGATCCCGTACCACCGTCAATAGCCCGTTGTGTTGCTCTATTACGACGTTAATTTTAAAAACGAACTTCATATACCACGGTCCTAAAAGCTTCCCTGGTGCCGCAATAACCCGGTTGGAAAAGTGACGGATTAGTAACCAGAGGGTTGCGAGTTTGAATCCAACCAAGGATCGTCATGTACAAAGGGGAGGTGGTCCGCGTTAAATATGTCGTGGCATCAAATGCTCTCATGTTGGCGTGATGTGGAAGTTTAGAGAGTGGGATGTGACCTCGTCATCTGACCGCGGTTCAAAATTACGTGATGTCGTCCTTGATTCTTTAACATTGGGATTGATCCCGATCCGTCGTCAATTGAACGACGTGTTGCTCCTGTACGACGTTAATTAAAATACCCACATACCTAAAAACCTTTGGTGCTTGTGATGTGATAAAAAGTTTTAGTTGAAGCTTCCGTCGGTAGTGATTTATGACTTCGACATCATTCTATTCTATAATGTTTACACAGCCACATTACGCCGGTTACAAACGACGACCGATAGAAATTACGTTTGAACAGATTTTATTGGTCTTTTCCTCAGAGTATAATCCCTTGGAACGATTCTATTGACTCATTCTCTACAGTATAATTTTCGCATTGTAATTTTATTAGAATTTGTACATTGTAATTTTCACACATCGCAATTTTCTTTGACTAGAACCCTTTGAAAAGATTCCATCGCTTATTTCCTTAAAATAGAATCCTTTGAAAAGATTGATCGCTCAATTTGTTGGAATAGAATCTTTTGGAAATATCTAATCGCTCCTTTTCTTAGAATAGAATCCTTTAGAAAAATTCCAACGCTAATTTCCTTAAAATACAATCCTTTAGAAAAATTCCATCGTTAATTTCCTTAAAATACAATCCTTTAGAAAAATTCCATCGCTAATTTCCTTAAAATACAATCCTTTGTAAAGATTGAACTGCTCATTTTCGAAAATAGAATCCCTTGAAAAGATTTCATCGCTTGATTTATTAGAATAGAATCCTTTGGAAATATTAAATCACTCATTTTCTTAAAATAGAATCCTTGGAAAATATTCCATCTCTAATTTCCTAAAAATACAATCCTTTAGAAAAATTCCATCGTTAATTTCCTTAAAATACAATCCTTTAGAAAAATTCCATCGCTAATTTCCTTAAAATACAATCCTTTGTAAAGATTGAACTGCTCATTTTCGAAAATAGAATCCCTTGAAAAGATTTCATCGCTTGATTTATTAGAATAGAATCCTTTGGAAATATTAAATCACTCATTTTCTTAAAATAGAATCCTTGGAAAATATTCCATCTCTAATTTCCTAAAAATACAATCCTTTAGAAAAATTCCATCGCTAATTTCCTTAAAATACAATCCTTTAGAAAAATTCCATCGCTAATTTCCTTAAAATGCAATCCTTTGTAAAGATTGAATTGCTCATTTTCGAAAATAGAATCCCTTGAAAAGATTTCATCGCTTGATTTATTAGAATAGAATCCTTTGGAAATATTGAATCACTCATTTTCTTAAAATAGAATCCTTGGAAAATATTCCATCTCTAATTTCCTAAAAATACAATCCTTTAGAAAAATTCCATCGCTAATTTCCTTAAAAAACAATCCTTTAGAAAAATTCCATCGCTAATTTCCTTAAAATACAATCCTTTGTAAAGATTGAATTGCTCATTTTCGAAAATAGAATCCCTTGAAAAGATTTCATCGCTTGATTTATAAGAATAGAATCCTTTGGAAATATTGAATCACTCATTTTCTTAAAATAGAATCCTTGGAAAATATTCCATCTCTAATTTCCTAAAAATACAATCCTTTAGAAAAATTCCATCGCTAATTTCCTTAAAATACAATCCTTTAGAAAAATTCCATCGCTAATTTCCTTAAAATACAATCCTTTGTAAAGATTGAATTGCTCATTTTCGAAAATAGAATCCCTTGAAAAGATTTCATCGCTTGATTTATTAGAATAGAATCCTTTGGAAATATTAAATCACTCATTTTCTTAAAATAGAATCCTTGGAAAATATTCCATCTCTATAATTTCCTAAAAATACAATCCCGTGGAATGATTCCATCGCTTATTTATCGCTCTAAAAATCGAATCTTTGGAAAGATTCCGTCGCTTATTTTCTTTAAATAGAATCCTTTGAAAAGATTTCATTATGAATTTACTTAGAATATAATCATTTACAATGCATGCAGAGAAGATTGCTGCTCGTAAGGTAGAATTATGCGTGTGAACCTCTTCGTTTTAATCGTAGTAAAACTCTTGTCAATGCTGGATTTGCCTGCCATTTTGAAAACCTCTTTTTAAGTGTGTTTCACTGTGCTAACTGTCCGGTTCAGTGAAACATATTTAAATTTCAAGTTTTATAAAATAAGCTGAGATAATGCAAAAAATAAACTTCTGTGTTTTTAGCCAATGATTACCGTGTTGCGGTAGACCAGTAGGAAGATCAAGGTATTAGCGATCGGAGGGTTGCGAGTTCGAAACTAGATCCAGCAAAAAACCGTAGTTTAAATGGGGGCTGGTGTGCATTGAATCTGTCGCGGCCTCGAATGTCCTCACTTTGGCATGGTTTGCAAATTTGGATAGTGGGTTAGGTGTTGTTCCCGTCATCTGACTGTGGTATTGTCCTTGGATCTTCCCTTCCAGATCGATCTCGAATCTTCATCAATAGCCCGTTGTGTTTCTCCAACACGACGTTTATTAACTACCTTCCCACCAATGAGTAAAGACCGTTTTTTTTTAGTTGTATGGAAAAAACGGACTGAAATGAATTATTTTTGTTTTGCATTGTTTTCTACCCTTTGCTGCTGTGTATACGGATTAAAACTTGATTTCTTTTTGGTAATTTAGTAATTTTTAATTAAAGTAATTTTTAATTAGAGCAACACGATGAGTTATTGACGGCGTTCCGGGATCAATCCCGTAAGGGAAAAAACCGAGAACACCACGTCATTTTGAGCCACGGTCAGATGACGAGGCAACACCTGAGCTGGCACCCCACTCTCCAAAATTCCACACCAACCCAACGTGAAAACTTTTGGCCGCGACAGATTTAAGGTGCACCAGCTGCCTTTACACCATACGCTTACAAATATCCTTGCATTGACCCGGATTCGAACCTGAAGCTTTCCTATTTAGAGGCTAACACCTTAACCACCAGACCGGTTGGCGGTTGATTTCTTCTTGAGATCCAAATAAAGAAAAAGAGATCAGTTCGAAGTACTTTGGCCATAATTTTTAACTTTGCAGATACTTTTACTGCATTACTTTAAAACAGACACGTCTCAAGGTCATAGCTTCCTCACCGTACCCTACTTATATATCTGCAGACTGATTACTTAGCCTCTATGTGTGTGTTCTTTCATATGTCAAACAATCTTTTTACTGAATTGAGTTATTTATAAGACTCAATTTATTCATCTTTCTGAATCTTGTTTCTTTTTCTTGCAGCTTTGCCTGTTGGTATGAGCCAGCAGCCTGTTCGTTCTGGTACGAGCCAACAGCAGGCCCCACCTGGTACGAGCCAGCAGCCTGCCCCTCCTGGTACAAGCCAGCAGCCTGGCCCTCCTGGTATAAGACAGCAGACTGCATGGCCTGTTGTTAGACCACAGACTTCACATCCTGGTACAAGCCAGCAGCCTGCTCCTCCTGGTATAAGACAGCAGACTGCATGGCCTGTTGTTAGACCACATCCTGGTACAAGCCAGCAGACTGTTGCCACCAGACAGTTGCTCCAGCAACAGTCTGATGTCCCCGAGACCAAAGACTCGTCAAAGCCTAAATGGCGGGAAATATCTCCTGAGACGCTTGGATTTGAGTTCAAGACAAAATTCGAACTGTCTTCACCACTACCCAGAAAACCGGGTTTTAACACTTCAGGCAAAGAAATTAAATTAATTTCAAACTGCTTTCCTCTGCGAATACCCAGTGGGAACGTGTATCACTATGATGTAGAAATTATCAACCCCTCGCACATGAGTACTACTACGATGCCCGAAAAAATCGCCCCACAGGATAAGAAGTTTCGATGCTTAAACTCCAAGTTTAACCGCAAAGTTTTCGATAAAATGGTGCAAGATCATGTCAATTTTCGAAACATACTCCCAGCTTACGATGGAAAGAAAAACATGTTCGCCAGAAATCCCTTAGAATTCTGCACGGATAACTTTAATTGCAAAGTTATTATGCCAGATCCCAATCCCGAAGGCTCGAGGGATGAAGTCTTTTGGGTTTATATTAAGCCAGTTGAAAAGAAGGATACACAAGACTGCGCCATTAGTCTGGATCCTTTGCACGCTTTGTTTTCTGGTAAAGTCAGTACAGTGCCTCGTGAAACCGTCATGGCCATTGAAACTATATTGAAGCACAGCCCCTGTTTGCGACACATTCCTTTAGGTCAATCATTTTTCTACCCACCAAAATATCCTCACCCACTAGGAAACTGTAAAGAGATATGGTTTGGATATCACCAAAGCATGCGATTGGGACAGAACACTCCAATGGTGAACCTTGATATTTCGGCTTCCACGTTCTACCAAGAAGGTCCTCTACTAAATTACGTAGCTTCGCACTTGAGCACAGATATCGAAAGACTCCATTCGGTCCATACGATCGACTCGATACAAGTCCTAAACAGTATGCTGAGAAATCTACAGGTAGAGGCAACTCACTTGAAAACGTACCGACGAAAACACCGCATAGTAAAGCTTACAGATATGAGTGCTTCGCGTTTGAAATTTCAGATGACAGTGGGCGGCGTTACTGTGGTCAAAACAGTAGCCGATTATTTCGCGGAGCGTTATAGACTCCGTCTGAAGTTTCCGAATCTGCCGTGCGTGCAAGTGCATCCAGAGAACAAGAACCGGTTCATCCCTATTGAAGTCTGTGAAGTAATCGCAGGACAACGCTACAACGGGACCTTGCGGAGTGAGGAAACCGCAAAAATGGTGAAGGATACGGCTATCGCACCGAGAGATAGATTTGCAGAAATACGAAGCATTCATAAGGAAAAGGCTGGCTACCGCCAGGATCCCTATTTGCATGAATTCGGTTTCTCAGTAAGCAGTGAGCCTCTGTGTATGGAAGGCAAGCGGCTGATTGCGCCAACTTTAAAATACCACGAACATTCGAAGAACTCGATAGTGAAACCGTTTAATGGATCTTGGGACATGCGAGACAAGGCATTTCTCGAAGGTGCTAAGATTCAATCTTGGGCGTTGCTGAATTTTGCTGATAGGGCTGCTCCAACATTAGGAGACTTCGCTCACAGTCTGTCCAAATTTGCTGAAAGACAAGGCTTGTGTTTGGGGAGATGCAAAGATGTCTCGACTCATGCGGTCCCTCGTGACGTCAATCAGTTCGACCTATTCGTGGAACGCATTGTTCAGAAATTGAAACGCGACCATAAGATTCATTTGGTTGTCGTCGTCATTCCGATGAGGTTACCAGGATCCCCGAATGAAGACGACAAAACCAAAGTCCTGTACAGAACCGTCAAGGACGTCGCCATCAGGCAAGGCGTCATCTCTCAGTGCGTCAAAGAAAGAAACGTCAACACAAATCCTTCGCTGCTCAGCAACATATTGCTGAAGATTAATGCCAAAATGGGCGGAACCAACAACTCCCTGACCGCGGGCGAGATGCCGAGTTTCATGAGAGATGGCATGATGGTCGTCGGAGCTGACGTCACCCATCCCAGCCCCACGGACGACATCGCGTGCTCCCTGGCGGCAGTGGTGGGAAGTGTGAACAGTGAGTTTTCTACCTACGAAGTAGCCACGCGAGCTCAGATCAACAAAAAGGACTTGAAGACATCCAAGGAAGTCATAGAGGACATGAAGGCCATCATGCTAGAACTCCTAACTGCCTACAAGACAAAAAATGGTCGCAATCCGTTGCTGATCGTCCTCTTCCGCGATGGAGTCAGCGACGGGGAATTTGAGGAAGTTCAAGAGAAGGAAGTGGACAAGATCAGGGACGCTTGCATGAGTTTCGAGAAGAACTACAAACCCAAAATCACTTACATTGTGATGCAGAAGCGTCATCATGTCCGAATGATGCCAGAAAATCCTCGTGATGGAGTGGGGAAGATGGGAAATCCACCCCCGGGGACAGTGGTCGACACAGTCATCACTCATCCACTGAACTACGACTTCTTCCTATACGGTCATTTTGGACTGCAAGGTATTTCAATTTTGAAAGAATTTCAGTTTTTCGTTGGGAATAAGTATTTTGCGGGGTTTTAAGTCTGAGCGTCACGAATGTTTTTTCCCCACCAAACACCTTTGTGATTAAATAACTACATCCGTTGGGTTGGTTGTTTTGAGGTTTATTACACACAATGGTCGTATTTGGCCAAGCACGTAGGGCGTTTGGGGGAACCACATATATGCAATGGAGTTGGACTAAGCTGGATGCCTTTATAAGCTATATATTTTATTTTTCAATAACAGTTTGAAAAATATTTACAGAATTATTTACACTCCACAACCGATGAAGAAATAATAAGTTTCACTTCACAGTTAGATTTTTTCCTGTGTTTAAACTCACCGTATAGCTGTCTCAACGAGACCATTTTTTTCCACCACCTTTACCAGTGGCTTCTAACCCTCGTCTCCTCTTTTTTTTTTTTACCGGGGGAGCCGCCTCCTTCTTTGAATGTTGATCGGGTGTTTTCCAACGACACCTGCAACACTGGAGGAGTGTCAACTCCACACGTGTGAGTCCCGTCTTGGATCTTGTAACCGTTAGAAGGTGATATGTGTGACAGGCAGGTGCAAAAAAGGTCGGATGTTGACTCGACAAGATTTAATACCTTTCTGGCTTGACACACGTGTGCCTTTTGAGGGCCCGTTCACTCTTTTCTCATGGATGGTGAGATACAAGACAATGTCGTGAAAGGTATAAAGAGGGATTGGGAATAGAGTGGTGGTATGGAAGCAGAAAAAGATTACTTGGGTATCCCATGTTTACTATAGGTAGTAAATCCTAATTTGGTTGGGGATTTAACGGCGCAGGGCTCATAGTCAGGGTTCCCACAGTCCTTGAATATTTTTTTCCTTACTAGGGGCCCTTGAACGTCCTTGAAAATTACGGAATTTGGTGAAAAGTCCTTGAAAGTACTTGATTTTTTTTACTATTAGATAATTGTGTAATTTTGTCTTGCATTGGAACTTGTCCAGACTAGTTTCCTCTGCAGCAGGTGTGCCATTTGAGTGTCATTCTGAATGAAGCCAATGCATTGCGCTTTGACACTACGTGATATACTAATAATGCTACGTCTAGATCGTCCATTTTCCACAGTATACTGTCTGTTTAAGTTGACACCTCTGGTCTCCGTGAAGACGGCTGCTTTGTTATGCCCACCACATCATGGCGTATCACGGCCTCTAGATAACAGCACCGCTTTCTTAGGAAACCGTAGCTTTAGCAGTCAGGACGTCATTAGAAGACTAGCATGCATCCAAAGAAATGAAGCCAAATGCTTATTGCAAAAATATAAAAGTTACAGTTGAAAAAAAAAAAAAAAAATTTAAAGAAAATCACATTTAAGATATTTTTTTGTTGTAAAAGTTTCTGCTTATTTCAAATCCTTTGAAATGTTTACTCTATCTTTAACGATCGCAAAGATAGGGCTTTTTTTATTCTCTAGTCTAAGTTTCTAACACCAGTCAAAACTTTTGATTTGTTTTGTTTCTCAAACAACAATCTGTGAGAAAAGTAAATATAAATTGCAACCAAAATTGATGATAACCTTTCTGTTTTTGACTATCGTTAGTTTAAAAAAAATAATGTCTTTTTTTTTTTTTAATTTTGAAATTTTTCTTTTTAATTGACAAATTTTAGGTCCTTGGAAAAATATATTTTTGGTTTTGAAAAGTCCTTAAAAGTCCTTGAATGTTTTTTGGATAAAGGAGTGGGAACCATGATAGTTTGTTAAGCTACGCAAAACACAACACAGACAATGCCAAGTAATTGTGAAAAGAAAGGATGATGTAGACAGTAGAGAAAGATCGCTTGGGTATTCCGTGGTCGCCATTCCCATGTTTACCAAAGGCAGTAAATCCCTTAGAAAAGAAGGTACAGCTTCAGTCTACGTTTATAGCGATGGCAACGGACTTTGCGCGCTTTTTGTGGCGAGTTATGGCAGGTTAAGGCAACCCATCTGTGTTACGGGTATTGTGGATGTTATGGCATCCTCGGCAAGCGGAAAGTTTAAATTTAATTTTGAATATTCTAGAAAGTTCTTTCACAATCCGTTAAACGGTCGTTTGATTTCATTGGTTCATTTGAAATAATACTTAACTCGGCCAAACGGCTTGATACCGCCAAAACGTCGATAAGCGACATTTTAAGGCAGCCCCGATAAACATCACGCGAGAGCATTTGGATAGAGGAAAATAAATCTTCTCTGACCGTCTGGCTAGTTTGCTTGCACTGAAAATTCCTCGTCATAGTATCCTCTCGTTAGGCTTCGCTTTTTGGGGAGACTAAAGAAAAGGGCGTTGTGCCAAAAAGAGAGGTACAGTGAGTTTCGAAAAAAAGTCTTACTCGTACATTAAATCACGTGAAGGGTTTTGTAATTATAGAACTGCTACTCCCAAAAACCTTGACAAAATCGTATTGTCAATGTAAATTTAAAAAAATATTAACAAATAAGTTTTTTTTCTAACCCTGTTTTAGCAGCAATTTTAGTTGCTCACATACCAAATAGATCAGCTGAAGCACAAAATGCGCTAATCTATGTATATAACTAGGGAGCTCCTCCTACTCGCCAAACACCGGTGATTGCTATGCAATCCCATTTGGTTGGCTTCGCAAACCAACAACGTCTTTCCGGGCCATGACGTCACAGCGAGATTCACAAGGCCAGCTAGGACCTGGCCTTGACTAGAACGATTTGACTTTTCATCTCTGCGATGAACAATTTTACACTATCGTAATATTTTACTTTTTATTGCATCGAATTTATTTATAAACCAATTTTACAAATAATTATACCATAAGAAAAAGTGCATTCTAAGATTTCACGTGGTATTTTCAAATTTTAAAACAAAAAATATTAAGATGTAGACATGACAGTTTTAGTTTTGTATTGGAAATTACGATCTAAAAGTTCCGAAATTTGTAGACCAACTTTTATCGCATCAAATTTATTTATCAACCAATTTCAAAAATAATTGTACTATAACAAAAAGTACATTCTAAGGTTTTCTGTGATGTTTTCAAATTTAAAACTAATAGTAATAAGCTATAGAAAAGACAGTTTAAAAAAACTAACGAAAATGTCCCAAATTTCCAAGAAATATTGCCAGGAACCAAATTGAAATTTTTAAAATATCTCGGTGAGGTGCAACAATTCACGTTTATAGGTACTCAAGGCT
Source organism: Metellina segmentata (assembly GCA_947359465.1). Classification (NCBI taxonomy): domain Eukaryota; kingdom Metazoa; phylum Arthropoda; class Arachnida; order Araneae; family Tetragnathidae; genus Metellina; species Metellina segmentata. Next base: position 108,795,286 of record OX375880.1, read on the forward strand.
GAAGACTTAAAATTTGTACATGCTTTGCTCACTCGCGTTAAAAATTTCGCTTTTTTCGACTTTGACAGTCAATGCAACCTAAATTAATAACCGCATCGGAAAAAAATCTTCTCCTTCTTGTTCCCTGTACAATTTTGAACAAACCATGTTAATTTCGTAATTTTCTGATTCGTACTTTCTCGGGAAACCGTCGAAGAATCGAGCAAAAAAAAAGAAAAAAAAAAGTTTTCAATCCTGCGGCGGCGGTAACTTTTTTTTAATATAGAGTGAAAAGGATGATGCGTGCGGGTGTGTATATATTCTCAATACAAATCTACACCGTTTGACCAATCCACGCCAAATTTGGTACACTGATACTTTAGAACACTGCGGAAAACTTAGGCTTTTACTTTCCTTTCATCAGACCATTCTGTAGCACTTACGACAAATTCAATGGTCGGCTGAAATCGGCTGATTCCATGGTCGGCTACCTGCGTACCAATTTCAATGAAAATTGGTACGCAGGTAGTTCTAAAAGTGCCCCTCAAAACCCCAATTTTTAAATCTAAAGTTTGTTTTCTTGCAATAAATGAATATTGACAAGGAAACATGTTCTACATGAAATTTAACAGGGATATGTCGCGGTTATATTTGAGCATTACTAAATTTTATAAATCATTATCGTCTTTATCAATATTTTTCTGTCTTTTTCGAATTGCTCTTTCAGCTAAGGAAGTCGAAATTTGACACTTTGCGCATCTTTCACTTTTCAGAATTCTGCGCTTTTTCATAGGAATTTCGTTTCTGTTTGTATTTGTCTTAGGCTTTTGCATATTGCGATATATTATTCAGGAATTAAATGTATATATTTGCATCCGAAGTAAATTGTAGGCGCTATGAAAAGGTTAAAAGGTATTTTTCGTACAATTTAAATTATGGCATTTTTCTATGTAACTAAAGTGATTATTCCGATGTTCACTTTTCATTCAACATTTAACCATTTCGACACGAAGCAACGGTAGGTTATTCAGCTAGTGAAGTATAAAACAGACCGTTCAAGATCTAGCCAGGAAATTTAAGTTATAAAAGTTAAATGTTTTCTTATTGAGGTTTTTATGATAATCTAGCAACCCCAGATTTGAGTGAGTTATTTTCGCGGGCACCACTGTTTGGCGTAAAAACTTCGAAATTGGTGTCCCTTTAGAAAAATCCGGTTAATCATTTTTTCGTCTCCTATCAATTAAAAAGGGGGATTAAATTTTCGGTGACCTAGGTTAATTTTTACAATCACTAAAATTTTGAAAACAGGAGCATTTGAGACTATTTTGCTTCAAAAGATTATCTTAGTGGCCAAGGACGGAACGTTTTGAAAAATATATTTTTTAAACGTCCAATAAAAGTTATTAGCTCAAATTTAAAAAAAAAAAAAAATTTGCAAGAGAAAGTAATTAGTAAAAAGTAGCAAGAAATAATGCAACCTGATAGTCAGAAGTACCGTGAAAAAAATTACAATAAAAGAAAATTTTACAACTGGCGAAAAAACATTAAATGAACCAATGAAATCAAAGAAAAAAATTTTTAAAGGACCAATGCAATCAATGGATATTTTAAAATTTAAATAACCAATGGAATCAAAGAAAAAATTTCAAACGTACCAATGAAATCAAATGACTAACGGATTTTGAAAGAACTTAAGAATAATCAACAAGAAAATTTAAACTTTCCGTTTGCGCCGAGGTTGCCATGAAAACCGCAATAACCGTAAATACAGATGTGTTGCCTACCATAACTCACTCCAAGAAGTGCGCCAAAAAATCGCCAAGGCCGTTGCCACCGCTATAAACGTTGACTGCAGCTGCACCCATCAAAATGAAATTTAACAAAATCGATTACCAAAGGTTTTTAAAAAGAACTAATGAAATATTTTTGAAAGCGTTTTCGAGATATTCAAATCTTTGCCCATTTAGCCCAGCCTTTTCAGGCCGACCAACCGGTATAGTGGTTAAGGTGTTAGCCTCTAGATCGGAAGGTTCCTGGTTCGAATCCGGGTGCGGGCATGGATGTTTGTAAACGTATGGTGTAGAGGCGGCTGGTGCACCTTAAATCTGTCGTGGCCGAAAGTACTCACGTTGGGTTGGCGTGGAAGTTTGGAGAGTGGGGTGCCAGCTCAGGTGTTGCTTCGTCATCTGACCGTGGTTCAAAATTACGAGGTGTTGTCCTCGGATCTTTCCCTTAAGGGACTGATCCCGGACCGTCGTCAATAGCCCGTTGTGTTGCTCTAGTACGACGTTAACTAAAATTACCATTACCCAGTTTTTTCAGAAAACTGTGGCACTTTGGCGTGGTGAGGAAGTTTGTAGAGTGGGATGGCAGCTCAAGTTTTACTAACCGTGGTTCAAAATTACGTGGTATTGCTCTCGCATCTTTCCCTTTGGGTTTCATCCTGGATCGTCGCCCATAGCCCGTTGTGTTACCTAGTGCGACGTTAATTAAATACCTACCTTCACAGATCATGCAGATCCTCCGTAATTCTATAGTTCTAACAGACGCTCGAAATGCTTTTACCTAGGATTTCGGGTTGTAGAATGTTGCGTCTCCCCCACAACATACTTGATGAACAAACCAACAAATCTTTCCAGAACCCATGAATTCTTTGAACCTTTAGGAATATACCTTTGGTCCTTTCTTTAAAATAGAATTCTTTAGAACGATTCTATTGGCTCATTCTGCAGAATAAAATCATTTGCAAACATTCTAATGATCCTTTTCTTTATAGAATACTTTGGAATAATTTTATGGCTCGTTTTCTTAGGCCCGGTGCACACATCCGGTTTTTAAACGTTCGGCGCCGCTGCCGCAACGCAAGTGCGGTCTGAGATACATTAGATCCAATTGAGCAGTGCACACATCCCTCCAGCGCCGCTGGGGCGACGCACGTCCAACTTGCGTGCAATTTGTACCGCAGTTCCCCACGTCGCCGCACATGAGTCTCCGTTCTGAAATACCTTGTTTCATAAACAAATGGAATGTAAATAATAATTAATAAATGGTTGTATCCAGTAACGTTTATTTTGTTTCAAAATATACTTTTTTTTTGCACCAAGTAAGCGAAATAAACACGTTTTCTTCGATAGAATATTTATTGCAAATGGCGCAAAATGAGCTCGTGCGTCATTTCACGGTTATGTGTGCATAGTCGGGCTTCGGTGCCGCACGTTGAAAAACCGGATGTGTGCACCGGATGTTTCACCTCTACTCTAGTAGAGGTGAAACGATTCCAGTGGACAATTATGTAGAATAAAATCTTAAAAAATGTCATAGGCGAAGAAGGGCAAAATTGATTAAGTGTCATGCAGGAAAGACAACAGGTTGCAAGGTGGCACTATACGTATGAGCCTCCGAGACTGTTAAAAGAATTGAAAATGTCTTAAAAAAAGACCGATTTTCCTTTACCTTGAGATAGCTAGCGCTATGGAGCAAGGCAACGGGATATTAGTGACTGTCTGGGATCCATCCCGAATGAAAGGATCCGAGGACAACACCTCCTATTTTTTAACTACGCTCCGATGATGAAAACAACACCTGAGATGTCACCCCATTCTACAAACTTCCACACCACGCCATAGTGAGGACATTCGAGTCTACGCTAGATTTAACGTGCATCAGATCCCGTGTACACGACCGTCTTTGCATGAACCAAGTTTAGAACTCCCAACCCTTCGGTTGCAAATCCGTTGCTCTTTCAAATGAGCTACCTCGACCATTCAACAAACAGGGATAGACTTTTGGTCATGAGTAGGGCAACTTTTTTGTTGCAGTAAAAATGGGAAAAGTTGCATTTATCATTCCCTAAAGTTGCATTTTTGGAAATAAGGTTGCATTTATTTTTGATAAACTAAATTCTAAAATAAATTATTCGTAAAAAATGCAACAATTCAAAATGTATCGAAAATTTAAGTCGTTTACAACACTATTATAATTCATTCTTAAATACAGAAGAACGTTGAATGGTCGATCCTTGTCCAGTAATTTCTTTAACATTGAAAACCTGCATCAGCCGCAGTCATATAATGTGCTGTATCGGATAGCAGAAGCGCAAAATCCTTTCGCTCAACATTCAGAGATTTTAAAACGTCATCTACAAGGCGAACAACATATTGATGATCGACACTCTCCTCGCAAACTCTGCAGTCGAAAAGCACGTTTCCTCTGGGTTATCAAGAGTGCCAACCAGTGTGTTAAAAGTACTTTTTGCCATTAATTTCACTTTTATCTGTTAGGACGAACACCTTCTTTCTATGAACTTCTTGTTTGATCCGCGATACTTCGGCGTTCGCAAGATCATACACGTGATCGAAGGGTTGATTTAGAGGGCAAAAAATGAAATAGTAATTTCATATTAATTAATTTTAAGCTAAATTTTAAAAAGTTGCAAGTGGTTGCATTTATGCAGAAAGTTGCATTTATGTTGCGGCTATAACTCACTTGCAATACACCCCATGCAGGAGAAATTTTGGTTTTAGTACTTAACCTGTAGCGTAGAACGTGTGAAAAGAAGTTGCATTTGTTGCAAAAAGTTGCCCCACTCAGGACTAGGGCAGTTTTTCAGTGTTAAAGAAATTACTGGCCAAGGATCGACCATTCAACGTTCTTCTGTATTTAAGAATGTATAAAACTGTTGTACACGACTAAAATTGTCAATATATTTAGAATTTATTCATTTCTTTAATAATTTATTTTAGAATTTAGTTTATCAAAAATAAATGCAACCTTATTTCCAAAAATGCAACTTTTCCCATTTTTACCGCAACAAAAAGTTGCCCTAGTCATGAGGAGTTCTACTGGTAGACAGACAGTTCACCTGCCTGTATGTGTTTGACTTAGATTGTGTCACTGAACATTTCTTTCTTTTTCCAGGTACCAGTAGGCCGGCCTACCTCACAGTTGTCAGAGATGACAATAATATCTCACCAAATGATCTTCACAAAATGAGCTATTACTTATGCCATACTTATGCACGGTGTACCAAAAGCATCTCAAGTCCAGCTCCAGCTCGCTATGCTGATCAAGCGGCTTTCATGGCCCGTCAGATTCTTATGAAGTACAAAAAGTATAAACCTCAGAGAAGAGGACCTGACGGAGAGGACTCGCCCAAATTGACAAAGAGCGCATTGCAGGAGATTAATGATCTATTGAAAGGAATGAAGTTTCAAAACATTGTGTAAGATATTCCTTGTGATCACATTTCTGTTTGTGTCCAACACCAGTCCAGTGGCACGAAATCGGCAGTGTTACGCATGCGTACTGGCATGCTTTCTGTGCAGGAACGGAGCAAGCATGAGCATGCCATGTATAATGTCGCATGTTGCTCCAGTGTGTGGCCTTGCATCCCTTTGAGGGTCGTAGAGAAGCTACGCAATGTCAAACATAAGCACATTGCATTGTTATCAATGCGAACGGTCGAGTTTTTTCTTTTACAGAAAAAGAGTACGCATGCGCATGTAGTGTGGTTTTCTTCAATGTACTTATGTTGCTAAGCCAAGCTATGGATTCGAAACGTGTACATGAACAGATATAAATAGATATGCTGCTATTTATGAATGCTTTTTTAAGAATTTATCAATTTTAATTTTTTTTTAAATGCTCACTTTATATAGAAGTTAGATGTTATAGTTTTTATGGATGAATTTTCGTCATGTAACAGTCGGAGAGGCCAACAAACTATGAGTTATCGAATTCGTGACCTATTTTTATATGAATATTTCTGGAAATGTTCGTTGAAATTGCTATGAAGTTTATAAACTGGTTAAAATTGTATGGATGTATGAGTGTTTTCTTGGAGTGCTTAATCACACCGATATATTATTTATTCTGATCTGTGCGAATATTTAAAATATACTAGTATTAGACAGCCGACCAGCCAGTATGGTGGTTATGATCCTCGGTTGTCACCGAGTGGGCCCGGGTTCGAATCCCGGATAAGGCATGGATGTAAAATTAGGAAAAGAAGTCGGACTTTCGCCTGAAATGGATTCTCGTCTTGAAAGTAAAGCAGCGCACCCCTTCGGTTCTTTGCTGGCATCATCGTTTGTAATAAAAAAAAATATTCTTCTTCTGTACTTGTCTTGAATGTTTCTGTTCATCCCTTGCTTTCATATGTATCCCAGAAGAACATACGACAACAACTAGTATTAGACAACTGAAATGTATTAATTACATTTTCCTCTGTGGAAGAAATGTATAGTTTGGATGAATTACTTTTGAAATAAAGATTGTTTAAGTCTGTGGACTTTTGTTTTGTGGATATCGCCATTGATTATTTTAAAACTTGAAATTAAATGTGAGCAAGAAGCTACATCTGAAGCAAGCTACAGCTGAACATTCATTCAGCTTACCTAAGTGTGTATTTTATCTAAGGGGACCCGATACTTTATGAACTTGTTTAATTTTGAAATAAGTCACACATATAAATAGTGATGCGTTAACAGTGCGGCCTTAATTAAGTACCTTCCTTAATTTTGAGCGTGATTGCTGTTTAAAATAACTTAACTGTTGTCATTGGATATTTTCCTTCAGTATTGATCTGGACAAAACCTAAACACTAGGACCTAATCTAAACACTAGGACCCGTGTGACGTTGATTCAACTACCTTCCGACCACCTGCAGGAATTTTGAAAGGACCAATAATCAAACTATTAAATATGAAAAAAAGGTAGCCAAAACAGCTGATTCTACATTAAAATGTAAAACAATAGAAATCTTCATTGATTAATCATCGAAACAGCTGAACGCTTAATTAAAAAATAATATCATTTTCCCACAGAACCTAATACGGTTGTTTTTGCTTCTTGTGTATTATTAGGTCATCCGGAGAGTTCAGCGCATTTTCAAATCGAAGCTAGCTTTGTTATTATTATTTTGTTACCGCTGCTAAGAAGTGACCTTGATTGAAGCAGATGTTTAAATTCGGTCTTTTCTGTTTACACTGCATAATTATAGCATGTGTTGTGGCATAATTTTTGTTTCACTGCAGTGCTAAGAATGGAGAACCAGAAAGTTCATTTTCATCATATTATAGTCTTTTATTTTAAGAAAGGAAAAAATGCTAGTCAGACTGCTCGTAAAATGAGTACTTTATATGGACAAAGTGCTGTTTCTGAGGCCACAGTTCGAAGATGGTTTGAGAAATTTAAGCGTAGAAATTTCTGCCTCGAAGATGATACCCGTTGTGGACGATCATCCTCTGTAAACGGCTTTCTGTATGGTGAGACTACAAAGCAATTGTTTATTATGAATTGTTGCCACAAAATCAGACAAAAAATTCGGGAAAAAACAGTTCTCAAATGTTAATATTAAACTCAAAAATCGAAGCAAAGCTGCCAGAATTGACCAATCGTCGAGGTGTTTTCTTGCAGCATGACAAAATAGCCCTTTGGGTGTTGCTGTAGTACGACGTTAACTAAAATTACCATTACCATTACAGCATGACAATCCGCGGTCCCACATTTCAATGAATGTCAAAGACTTATTGAGTGTGGCTGAAATGTCTTGTCCCATATTCACCAGACCTTGTCCCACAGATTTTCACCTCTTCAAGTCAATTCCAAATTCTCTGAACGGCCTGGAGTTCCAATTCTTTGGAGACCGGCAAACAGCACCTGGACAACTTTACAAATAAACCTAATGATTTTTTTTTAAATAATAATTTTCCAGCTGCAGGAAAGATGACAAAAAGTCATAGAACGAAATTGTGCTTATGAGATTCAATAACATTTTTTCATGTTTTTGTATTGCTTCGTTGAAATTTTTCTTAAAAAACACGCAGAACTTTCTTTATGACCCAATATTTACACAAAACAACTTCCGGGTAAGTGTTGGTACTGAGGTCTATTAACTATTTACGAAAAAAAGACGGACGGGGCTGTGTCGGGACACGGACGCTAGATTACGTCAGTGAGGCCATATGGTGAATGAGAGGGGAAAAAATTAGTGCTAGATTGTTTTAATTTCCCACATCAAATGTTCATCGTTCCGCACATGTATCGCAATTGGTGCACTCGTTGTTGATGTTGAAGGTTGTGGCTCATAACCGACCTCTATGAGTTGAACTCCTTGATTCGAGTATAAAACGTTTATGTCATCAGATATGCTATTTGCGTCTAACTGAGCGGTGGAGGTACTTGGCGCACTAGTATCAGGCACTTGTCCACCTTAAAGGTTCCGTGCCTGTACTTTCCAGACTATCCCCCCGAGCCCGTTGACACTTGGGATGCGACATCGATGGCGATGTTTTTTTAAAAAAACATCGATGTTTTGGGGTCGATGTTTTTGTAACATCGATGTTTTTACGTTGTCGATGTTTTATTTTTAAATGAAAAAAGTACCGTTATAAAAATTTAACAAATAACCAAGGAGCATAATTTTCATAATGAGCAAATTGAACATACTTTTAGACCAAAGTGGCCAAGGGTGAAGGGTCTGAAAAGTAGGGATGCGACATCGATGTCAATGTTTTCAAAACATTGATGTTTTATAAAAAAACATCGATGTATTGGAGCCGATGTCGCATCACTAGTTGCTAAACCAGTTTTAAGAAATGGGGGGGGGGGGAGTTTAAATACACTTAGTTTTAAAAACATCGATGTTTTGCTGTCAATGTAGCATCACTAGTTGCTAAACCAGTCTTAAGAAATTGTGTAAAAAAATTTAAATACACTGAATTTTAAAAACATCGATGTTTTGCTGTCGAATTAGCATCACTAGTTGCTAAACCAATTTTAAGAAATGGGGGAAAATTTTTAAATACACTGAATTTTAAAAACATCGATGTTTTGCTGTCAATGTAGCATCACTAGTTGCTAAACCAGTCTTAAGAAATTGTGTAAACAAATTTAAATACACTGAATTTTAAAAACATCGATGTTTTGCTGTCGAATTAGCATCACTAGTTGCTAAACCAATTTTAAGAAATGGGGGGAAATTTTAAATACACTGAATTTTAAAAACATCGATGTTTTGCTGTCAATGTAGCATCACTAGTTGCTAAACCAGTCTTAAGAAATTGTGTAAAAAAATTTAAATACTCTGAATTTTAAAAACATCGATGTTTTGCTGTCGATGTCGCATCCCTAGTTGACACTCAGCATTGGATGTTCCGATCTTGGATTCCCCATCTCTCGATCTTTCTTCTTGTTGATGTTTCTAAAATTTTTCTTGTGTTTACTATGCATATATTTCGATATTCTTGCGAAATGTCCATAATTTGAAGTCCGATATCTAAACAAGTATTATAAATTTAGGTTTTATTTCTATTATTATTTATAATGCACAATGAGACGAAACAATGACACTTGAAACCTTGTATTCGCACAAAGGAGGCCGGTGCACTAGCTTGGTTAAATTAATGGAGCGGCAGTGCACATTTTCGTTACTCAACTTTGCGCTGCGATTGCATCAGTAGATGACGTCAGCGCAAGATCAATGAGCATTTACAAGATTTTTTGTTTAATACTCTTTCGAACGCGATATCGTTCATTTATGTTTGTTCCATTTTTTTCTTCAAATTTTTCGTACTTCCGCTTTTTTTGTGACATTTAAAGATTAAGCGTTGTACCTCGGTTTCGAACGGTAGAATGTATTTATTCTACAGACGCGGATTAAGCGGCCGCGTAGGGCCACGGAATACGAAGGGGCCCCGATGTCTTAAAATGTATTTTCATTAGGGCTCGAGGAAAGATTTGACAGCGTCTTTACAATGTTCTTCTTTAAGTGCAGTGAAAAGAGTTTCTAATACAAGATGACCAGCAAGAGCAGATGCTGTGATAGCTTCAAACAGAAGCTCTGGAACTTGGATTAAAAAAATTAATAATATATATTACAAAAATGACAATGATGTTTGTACTTTTGAAGATTTTGTAATATTTCTAAAAGGAAAACGAGGACACCATAAAAAGCACACCAGATATCGATCGAGCCTTCAAAGAAATGTTTTGCACATTTGGGACATTATAAAAAAAAAAAATTTTACAATTCCCTTATCTGATGCGTTAGGAGAAAGATCGTTGTTTGTGTTAAAGCGTGTAAAAAATTAATAAACTACTACTATGGGAAAAGAAAGATAAATTAATATGGCCATTCTGTATATAGAGCAAAAAATTTAAAACCGAATTTATAATGCCAAAATAATTGACAAATTCGCAAAAAATAAAACAAGACAGAAATTCACGTAAAAAAAATATTTTTTTAAAAATAAATTTATTTAATCTGTTATGGTATGGAATTTTTTCTTTTCTTTTTGCTAATACAACTTAATTAGAGTTTTCTTGAAACTTTTTTCTAACTTGAGTTTGAGGCCCCCAAAACTTTTACTGCTTGAGGCCCTCACTTGACTTGATCCGCCACTGTTATTCTACGTCAAAAGTTCTCTCCACACGGGGTTTCCACTGCTTACATAGGACAACGAGACATTTCAGACAAATATTTTATTAACTCGGGTGATTAATCCAAAAATTTTTGGGTGAAACGTGATTTACGTTTCGCCGGGTCTGCATAATATCAATGCCAAAGAATCGAGTCAGTGTTTCGTTATTCTGACCGCCGTAAGATGGCACCACCACCGAATGATAGTAATGGAAGCAACAGCAAATTAGTGAAATCTGTTTTAGTTCAATCGGATCTGTCTCTTAGGGCAAGGGTTCCCAACCTTTTAGTAACTGCGTTCCACTTAAAATTTTTGGCGTACCACCAGTCGTATATTTTTTTTAGAAACATATATCTAATGTCAGAAAAGTGCCCAATGGTTTGTTTTATTTTAATTAAAATACCAAGAAAGCTTCATATTTTATGATTAAAGCACTTGTATTTCCTATTAATGATGTTTTAATAAAGGAAAAAATAAAACGATAATTGAAAATTACAGTTTTGTTTTTTTCTCACAGGTCTAAAAACAAATAATTTAAAAAAAAATTAATACAAACTAAGCAAACAAAGATTAACCTAATCAAAAATCAATTTTTAGTGAGAACCTTTTTGTTTCTCTTTTATTAAATTGTAAATATCAGGAGCAATGGAGCTTAACTTCACTCTTAAGTCCTCTTCAACATTTACTCTGTTTCTATATTTATTTTGTATTTACAAAAGTTCAGAAAACCACTCTCACACAAGTAAAATGGCAAAAGAAATAGCAGAGCTTGTTGGAAGATCATTGGATACTCGGTTTTACACCCGATCTAGAAGTTAACTAGCGATTTCTCTTTAATATTGTCTTTCATGGAACTATCGTGTGTTAGATCGATAAAACTTTCTTTCAATTTCGGCTCATTTGGTGAGAGTTCCTGAAAAAGGATTTCTGATCCAGTCAAATTTAGAATAATCTTCTGAGAAAAATGTAGTAAAACTTACTTGAAGGGCTACCAAGTGAACAACGATATCAGCAACCGCATCTGGCATTGGAGATATTTCATTTTCTTCAAAAAATGATGATAAAGTAGGAAATGTAGATAAATCTCCTGTATTTGTGAACAAAACAGGACCAACTTTCTCTTGAAGGAGTTTATGTTGTCATTGGCTGTGAAGGCTGTTGTGTTTGGTCCCTGAAGTGCCATATTCAGAGTGTTGAGTCTCAAAATTGTCCTCTAGATATGCCAATCTTGACAACCATTTTTCATCACTAAACAAATTTTTCATGTCATAATTTTTTTTCACTTAGAAACTTCTGACCTCAGTTCGAAGAGACGGGCAGGCCCTGATTTACCATTAGGCCCGTGAGGCACGGGCCTAGGGCCCCCATAATTTAGAGGGCCCCTAAGTTTCAAAAGTATCTAAAAAATTTAAAAAGTTTTAAGTAGTTACATAAATTATTGGGTATTTACTTAAATGTCCGTCGACCGTTTCCCCCACTATCACATTCTTGTAATTACATTAATTATCTAACTATTATATTTTTGATTTTCATCTGCTTTATTTTGTTTTGCCAAGAGTTATAAGTGATGTCACGATTTTCTCAAACTTTTTGATGACATCTGTGAAACGGTCAACAGTCAAATACGTAAGTACCAATTATTGTTATAAAATTAGTTTTTGTGATGAATAAATAACATGGGGGGGGGGCCTTCCTGCGTGTTGTGCCTACTATACCAAATTTTCTAAATCGGGCCCTGGAGACGGGTCAAAAATTTCCCTTGAGATAACCATCTTACTTCTGTATGTAGGAGTAGTCTTAAACTTGCCACCCATATCTTCACACATCAAGGAGAATAATCTTAAGATAGCCTTTATGAAGTTAATAACTTTCACAGCATCTGATAAAACTGAATGTAGATTATCCGGCATACCTTTAGCAGCCAATGCTTCTCGGTGGATGACATAAAGTGTACTTTGGCATTACAATGTAATAAAAACGTTAATCACAAAAATAATTTCATATAATCCCATTTTTCCTACAACGTGGTAGTACATACCAAAAAAAACTAACTTCGTAGAATATTTGGGTCGCTTGTATCATCCTTGCGTACCACCTGAAACGTTGCCGCGTACCACCGGTTCAGAATCACTACCTTAGGGGATTGATACCGGACCGTCGTCCATAGCGCGTTGTATTGTTCTAGTACGACGTTAATTAAAATTACCTGACCTTACCTATTCAAGTTGAATTTACAAACCTTATTTTTATTAATCCTTCTAATTTTTGAAAAAAATATTTCTTTTTGATGAAAAGGATGGTTTTTCTAAATTCTCAAAAAAAAAAAATCTTTCTGTGTTTTATTTGATCGACCAAACAGTTGAAAATTATATAATTGGTAATTTTTTAGTTAACGTCGTACTAGAGCAACACAACGGGCTATTGACGACGGTCCGGCATCAGTCCCTTAAGGGAAAGATTCGAGGACAACACCTCGTAATTTTGAACCACGGTCAGATGACGAAGCAACACCTGAGCTGGCACCCCACTCTTCAATCTTCCACGATCACCCAACGTGAGGACTTTCGGCCACGACAGATTTAAGGTGCACCAGCCGCCTCTACACCATACGTTTACAAACATCCATGCCCGGACCCGGATTCGAACCAGGAACCTTCCGATCTAGAGGCTAACACCTTAACCACTATACCGGTTGGTCGGCAAACGTAACGCAGGAGCATTAGTGGTAATTGGTAATTTTTAGTTAACGTCGTACTAGAGGAACACAACGGGCTATTGACGGCGGTCCGGCATCAGTCCCTTAAGGGAAAGATTCGAGGACAACACCTCGTAATTTTGAACCACGGTCAGATGACGAAGCAACACCTGAGCTGGCACCCCACTCTTCAATCTTCCACGATAACCCAACGTGAGGACTTTCGGCCACGACAGATTTAAGGTGCACCAGCCGCCTCTACACCATACGTTTACAAACATCCATGCCCGGACCCGGATTCGAACCAGGAACCTTCCGATCTAGAGGCTAACACCTTAACCACTATACCGGTTGGTCGGCAAACGTAACGCAGGAGCATTAGTGGTAATTGGTAATTTTTAGTTAACGTCGTACTAGAGGAACACAACGGGCTATTGACGGCGGTCCGGCATCAGTCCCTTAAGGGAAAGATTCGAGGACAACACCTCGTAATTTTGAACCACGGTCAGATGACGAAGCAACACCTGAGCTGGCACCCCACTCTTCAATCTTCCACGATAACCCAACGTGAGGACTTTCGGCCACGACAGATTTAAGGTGCACCAGCCGCCTCTACACCATACGTTTACAAACATCCATGCCCGGACCCGGATTCGAACCAGGAACCTTCCGATCTAGAGGCTAACACCTTAACCACTATACCGGTTGGTCGGCAAACGTAACGTAGGAGCATTAGTGGTAATTGGTAATTTTTAGTTAACGTCGTACTAGAGGAACACAACGGGCTATTGACGGCGGTCCGGCATCAGTCCCTTAAGGGAAAGATTCGAGGACAACACCTCGTAATTTTGAACCACGGTCAGATGACGAAGCAACACCTGAGCTGGCACCCCACTCTTCAATCTTCCACGATAACCCAACGTGAGGACTTTCGGCCACGACAGATTTAAGGTGCACCAGCCGCCTCTACACCATACGTTTACAAACATCCATGCCCGGACCCGGATTCGAACCAGGAACCTTCCGATCTAGAGGATAACACCTTAACCACTATACCGGTTGGTCGGCAAACGTAACGCAGGAGCATTAGTGGTAATTGGTAATTTTTAGTTAACGTCGTACTAGAGGAACACAACGGGCTATTGACGGCGGTCCGGGATCAGTCCCTTAAGGGAAAGATCCGAGGACAACACCTCGTAATTTTGAACCACGGTCAGATGATGGCGCAACACCTGAGCTGGCACCAAACTCTCTAAACTTCCACACCAACCCAACGTGATTTTAGTAGAGTGTAGCGTTTTCAATCAAACTCTGGATTAATCGAGTTTTATTTACAAAAAAAAATCATTTAAAACTTGATGTTTACACTTCGGCGAATGAATTGGGCCGATTACAATAAATCTCCTCCCAGGATGGGATTTCCGAGATGATTATCCAATCATTCCCCCCCGGCAGGGATTCTGCCGCAAAGTTTTTCCCAGTATGGGAGCCAGCAAAAAAACGATCTATCTTCAACTCCAAAGCTCAACTCCCTCCTCGCCGACCAACCGGTATAGTGGCTAAGGTGTTAGCCTCTAGATCGGAAGGTTCCTGGTTCGAATCCGGGTCCGGGCATGGATGTTTGTAAACGTATGGTGTAGAGGCGGCTGATGCACCTTAAATCTGTCGTGGCCGAAAGTCCTCACGTTGGGTTGGCGTGGAAGTTTGGAGAGTGGGGTGCCAGTTCAGGTGTTGCTTCGTCATCTGACCGTGGTTCAAAATTACCAAGTGTTGTCCTCGGATCTTTCCCTTAAGGGACTGATCCCGGACCGTCGTCAATAGCCCGTTGTGTTGCTCTAGTACGACGTTAACTAAAATTACCAATTACCATCTCCCTCCAAAAAAACTTCCTGCCTCGTTGAGAGTGGGCGAAGGAAAATTGCACCCTATTCGAGGTTATCTATGGATAATTCTAAACAGTACAATTCCATAGGGTGCTTCTAAAAATAGATTCCCCTCAGTCCCACAATGGGTTAACCAAAGGAAATTGGGACCCACAGCGATGCTAGGGAGGACGGCCGTTGACCGTCGTGGTCATGGACTCTGGACGCGGCGACGGGTGTGGAAAAAAAAAAGGCTGGAAAGGGCCAAATGTTAGCCATGTTACAAGAGTGAGAGCTGTATTCTGCGTACATGAATAGGGTTTGAAATCGGACCCTCAACTATAGCCCGTCGTGTTGCTCCATTGCGACGTTAAAGTACCTACCAATCTACCCACCTACATTTAGCTTGACATAAAATCCTCTCACTCAACGTGAAAGCTAATTACTCTAATTGTTGGAGAGTGGGGTGCCAGCTCAGGTGTTGCTTCGTCATCTGACCGTGGTTCAAAATTACGAGGCGTTGTCCTCGAATCTTTCCCTTAAGGGACTGATTCCGGACCGTCGTCAATAGCCCGTTGTGTTGCTCTAGTACGACGTTAACTAAAATTACCATTACCATTACCTAATTGTTGGAAGAAGCGACAAATCAAGTTCCATTTCGTAAACAGTTACTTCCAGAGAGATTGCAACACGCAGTTGGCCGGAAGCAGCCGAAAGAGTGGGCATAAAATTCTGCCGTAATCAGTTGTAGGAAAACTTTGCAAAGACATTTAACAGTCGTAGCGTCATTCTTTCCCTTTCACGAGTCGATTTTGACGTTCCCGAATGAGCAAGAGGCCATAAAACATTGAAATGTACTATTAAAAATGGCTCTGTTATAAACTTCAGAATGGGATATGAAAGTGACTTATGAAAGAATTCGATAAGCACTCGCCTCGTTCAATTCATTTCGAGATTTAGGCCCAGTGCACACATCCGGTTTTTCAACGTGCGGCGCCGCTGCCGCATCCAAGCCCAACTATGAGCACATAACCGTGAAATGACGCACGAACTCATTTCGCGCTATTTCCGATAAATATTCTATCGAACAAAACGTGTTTATTTCGCTTATTTGGTGAAAAAAAAGTATATTTTGAAACAAAATAGACGTTACTGGATGCAACCATTTATTAATTATTATTTATATTCCATTTGTTTATGAAAACAAGGTACTTCAGACCGGATACGCGTGTGCGGCGCACTGGGGAACTGCGGTACAAATTGCACGCAAGTAGGACGTGCATCGCCGCAACGTCGCCGGACGCATGCTTGCACTACTCCATTGGATCTAATGTATCTCAGACCGCACTTGCGTTGCCGCACGTTGAAAAACCGGATGTGTGCAACCGGGCCCTACTCACCTATTTATAATATAATACGCGTTAAAGATGAATTTTTAGAGCGAATGGAAAACTAACGGATCAGCAACCAGAGCGTTGCGAGTTCGAATCAAACTAAATGCCGTCGTGAACAAAAGGGGCTGGTGCACGTTAAATCTGTCGTTGCCTCAAATACCCACGTTGGTGTAGTGTGGATGCTTGGAGAGTTTTGTCATAGGTTAGGTGTGACCGCGTCTTCTGAACATGGTCCAAAATTATGTGATGTCCTCGATTCTTTCCCATTCGGATTGAACCCATACCGAGCCGACCAACCGGTATAGTGGTTAAGGTGTTAGCCTCTAGATCGAAAGGTTCCTGGTTCGAATCCATGTCCAGGCATGGATGTTTTTTTTTTGTTTTTGTTTTTTTTTAAGACCCTCCCCGAATCCATTCACCGTTAGGTTTAGAGTGTAATAAGATCCGGGGGGAAAGGGTGGCGACTTCCATCGCAGCACAAGGAGGTCCATAGGGACCCACGCCGACCGAACGATCACTTATTGATTCAAAGGGAAATGGTATGGGGCAGGTTACATTCCCCGATCTGGAGTTACATCATGCACGCATTAAGCGGCCTTAAAACCAACAAATAAACAAAACCTCCGGAAAATCCGGGCAAAACAGAACAATGAGCCGGTGGCACACCGGAAATAAGAAAATAAACACCGGTGGCACACCGGGAGTATTGAGAATAACCGAACAGAACAGAGAAAAAAGAAGAAGAAAAATCGTTTACTTAAAATCAAACTAATGGAATTTCTAGGTAATGGTAATTTTAGTTAACGTCGTACTAGAGCAACACAACGGGCTATTGACGACGGTCCGGGATCAGTCCCTCAAGGGAAAGATCCGAGGACAACACCTCGTAATTTTGAACCACGGTCAGATGACGAAGCAACACCTGAGCTGGCACCCCACTCTCCAAACTTCCACGCCAACCCAACGTGAGGACTTTCGGCCACGACAGATTTAAGGTGCACCAGCCGCCTCTACACCATACGCTTACAAACATCCATGCCCGGACCCGGATTCGAACCAGGAACCTTCCGATCTAGAGGCTAACACCTTAACCACTATACCGTTTGAAGAGAACAATATATAAAATTGAAACAAGAACTGTAAAACACGATTGTGAATATGAGCTGTGAATGTAATGATTGTGATTATGTTTATTTACAAATGAAAGTTGAAATAAATAAATTATGCCGTATTATGGGTATGTTGCTATGAAATAAGTATATTATATTGTGAAATGAACATGCCTTAAAATAAGTTAAAAATTTAAGAGAGTCATATTTTAAAAATAATATTAAGAATGATCTACATGATATATAAAAGATTAAAACTTAAAATTTTCAAAAGTTTAAAAGAGGGGATCGCTCCGGGTGTGTCTGTTGACCTAGGGGTGGGAGGGCCCCGCCACCATACCCATCGCTGTTTTCACACAGGATTTGATTTTTGCGCGAGACATTTTATTACCAAGAACACCTTCAAGCCAATTAGCCTTATTCTCGTCAACTGGTCTTGTAATATGGTTTGCCTGTGTGAATATGCAGTCGAATAGGTAGTGATCAGCGTCCCCCACCTCCCCACAGACGCATTTATCGGTGTCCTTCAAATGGAATCTATTGAGGTAGGCCCAGAACGGGCCGTGCCCTGTAAGGAACCAAGCAAGCCAACGGTCGACGATGAGGGTGTCGGTTCTAACTTTTGGTATGTAGTCTTTTAGACGGACTCCCTTGAGAGAGTTTTTATAATGTTCCTGCCAGCCTTTGATCATAAAGTTCTTAATTTTTCTTTTTAAAAGGCTGACAGGAAAGGGAATATCCAACGTCTCACCGTCGACCGAGGCAAGTTTGGCCTGTTCGTCTGCTAGCTCGTTTCCGGCAAGCCCCGCATGTGCCCGAACCCAACTCAGGCCAAAGTTATTAGTATTATTATATATTTTCTGTTTAATTGTGAAAAGGTAATTTGATTTATTTTGAGCTGTTTTCAAGGCCTGAATTGAGCTGAGACTATCTGTATATATATTTATTATTTTCCCTTCCGAGTGTGCCCATTCAATTGCTTTGAAAATAGCCGACAACTCGGCTTGAAACACTGAGTTGCCGGCAAGTAATTTAAATTTAAGAACTTTGATTAGTTTTTTATCATCGAGGATGCACACCGCGGCCCCAACATTGCCATCAATGCCCGAGCCGTCGGTGTACACCTCATAATCTGGATTGTCAATTGTGTCCCGAATGTCCAACCTAAGGTCGGACACAGGGACACCTGCTATTGGTATGTGATAATCGTAGTGGAGTGGGGATAGTCTCAGCTCTGGGTCGGGCTGCCGTCTCTTGATAATATTAAATTTTTTGTATAGCGACAGCAGGGTCACGTGGGGTGGAGGAATTCCACAAAGGGTGTTAAGGGAGTCGGTTGGGGAGGTCTTGTATGCGCCGGAGATCTTAACAAGAAACGGGCACTGTATAGTCCCCAAACAAGTTTTCTGAACTTTTGTTAAGTTGCCTCCCCAAATGCCAGCTCCATAAGTCAAGATTTTTTCGGTAACGGTAAGATACCATATCTTCTGGAGCTGGCCACCGACGCCCCACCCTCCGCCGCGTATTCTGTTGAGAACACCGCCCATCTCCATGCTGCGGTCTCTCAACATTTGGATATGCTCGCACCACGTGAGCCGGCTGTCGAAATAGAGGCCTAAATATTTTAAATTATGAGTTATCACTATGTCTTTATCATTTATTCTAAAATTCAATTCATCCTTTAAGTTAACTTTTTTTGAAATTATTATGGACCGACACTTATCGGTCGACAGGCTCAGTTTGGATTCTATGAGTTTATTGTGGATAATATTCAGTGAGGCATTAGTGTTGTTCTCCAGGTCCTCACGTGTCTTTCCTGACGTTATCAACGCCAGGTCGTCCGCGAAGGCCTGGAGATAAATTAAGTCGGAATTCAAATTTAGGATTGGGTTAAAATAGATATTCCACAGGGTCGGTGCCAGAACCGAACCCTGTGGACATCCTCTGTATATTAAACGTGAGATTAAGTCATTGTTTAAATTATAAGTAATGGATCTATTGTTTAAGTAACTGCAAATAAACTTAATAATGTATTTCGGAAAATTTTGAACAGTGAGCCTGTCGACCAACAATCGCCAGTCCATATTATCAGTGATGTCCAATGCGGCATGGCTTGATCTTTTGAGAGATTTCAATTTTGTTGTAACATTGAACGTCCTCACAGGACCGCAGCTCCCTGAAACCATATTGTGATCTATGAATAGCTTTGTGTCTAGAAATCCATAAATTTAATTTTAAACTAAAGGCCAGGATTTTTCCTAGAGTGGGCAATAAACAGATTGGCCTGTATGCGCTACAGGTGGAGGGATCGCGTCCTGGCTTAACCAGGAAGCGAACATCCCCATTCCTGAGGCATACAGGAAAATAAGAAAACTGAATGCATTTTCTAAATGGTATATAAATTAAGTTGGGATATTTACTGTATATATTTCCAGATTTTATAATCGATGAGGTCGGGCCCCGGAGCCTTACCCTCCTTGAGTTTGGAGAAAACATGGCCCAAGTCATGTAAAGTGATGTTATTGTTTTCTGTAAAATCTGATGTAGCTATATAGTTAAGGGGAACGGGAATATGGGAATCTGTGCTAAAGAAATGGTTCATTAATATATCAATTTTCTCCTTTTGAGTAATGTTAGGCTGGGCAGGGAGGAAGAGATTTAGATAATTATTTTGTTTTTTATTATAAGTTAATTTAAAAAGGGAACCGTATTTCGATCCATGACCCGTACAATGTTCCCTCCAAGACGTCCTTTTTGAATTGAGTATCAATCTTTTGAAGGACGCCCTCTTGGCACGGTACTGAAGCTCCGTGGCACAAACCGCATCGATTGGGATGTTAAATTTTTTCATGATTTTAATTTTTTGGTAGAGGGCAGTGACCCTGTTTCTAGAGGACGCAAGTTCGCTGTTCCACCAGTGGACTCGGGGATTTAAATTATTTCTTTTTCTTGTCTTTTTAAGGGTTTTTGTAGCTATTGTTTTTATGGTTTTAATTAAATTGGTAAAATAGTTTTCGAGTTCACTGATGTTGTTAATGTTAGTAGCCTGACGTTCCAAATCTGGGGTTATTCTGTGAAATTGACCAGGAAAACGCCCCAGGCCGAATTTCGTCCTGAAGAAGTAACCCTGGTTGTTAGTGGTTGATGTTAACAACTCCAGTACAACGTAGCGATGGTCACTGCAAGCATCTCGTGACAAAACGTCCCAGTTATTAATAAGACCAGCGACATCTGGACTGGCAAGAGTCAAATCGGGCCATCCCTTCCTCCCAACTGGAGAAATGAAGGTTGGCCCCTTCTCGGGCAAATTTTGAATAGTGAGGGAGTTTGTATTGCAGAGATCCAGTACACGCCTTCCCCAGATGTCCTCATACCCGTAACCCCAAATGGGGGAACGGGCATTAAAGTCCCCCATGACGAGGAGCCTGCCTCGATTAAAATTGAGGGCTGATAGCTCCTCAAGCTGTTCTTCGATGTTATCATGGGGGGGGGGGAAGTATATACTTCCCAACAATAAGGGGCCGGCCTGCAAAAGGACCTCAGCAAAAACACAATTTTGACTAAGAAAGCTTAAATTAAAAGATAATTCAGAATTGAGGCATATTATCATGCTTTTATTGTTTGAGGAAATAAGTTGACGGTGGCCATGGAACGCTGCCACAGGTTTATTATCCCTAATATACGAATCTTGGATTAACAAAAAATCTGCTCTAATCTGGCTTGCATTGGCCAGAGCCAAACTGTGTGCAGCATAACAGTGGTTAGTATTTATTTGAATGATTTTCACTCTCCGATCTACCATCAATTGCCGTAGTCGATGCTAGCCTCTAACATAGCCAACTGCCTTTTATAATTTGGGCAGGCCCTTGACATAACGTCGTGGCCTGCATTGTACTTGGTGTTATGTTTAGAGTTTGACTCCTTACAGTTGATACATGATTTTTCGCCTGCTTTGCAGGAGTCCGTTGCGTGCCCACCTCCACAGGAGAGGCAAATGGGTGCCGCCGCAGTGCTGTGTGTGCAGCGCCCCCGGCTGTGTCCAAACCTGCCACAGCCGGTGCACTGCCGAACGCTTTTGAATTCTTCAACTCTGCAGCGACGAAATCCTATGTACAAGTATCCTTCCTGAATAACCCGTCTATATTGTTCTGGCACCAAAGACAACACCCAGTGGTTACCCCTTCGGGCCCTGATGCAGAAGTCCACCATGATACCCCCCTCGCTCTCCATAAAGTCATTAAGTTCTGTCAATGCCGAGGGAAGGCCCGCCTTCTCAATCTCAGTATCTACACCCAGAACAATAATTCTTGGTTTCATAAGTTTGGGCCGGTCGTCGGTGAAAATATTAGTTATTGAGTCGTTTTTGTTGAACTTCTCCAGAAGTTCCTCAACCTCCGCTTGGGTGCTCACATCCACCGCCACTCCCCCACCTCTGATTCTCCTTAGTTGTACTGTCCTAGCCCTCAATTCCCTAAGGGTGGACTGCACCTTTTTCTTATTTATGTTATAATCGCAGTCCAACTTGGTCTTTAGGAGCAACGTGTGTTTGGGTTGCTGAAGGCCTGCTCTCTTGAGGGGTGGCTTGGTGGGGCCAGAGGCCATCTGAGCGTATGTTGGGATACACAATTCCTCTTGAAATCCCTGATTTCCTCTAAAAGTTCGTTGCTTTCCTTACTTTCCACAGATACCGGTCCCAATTCCTTCATCTCTCTTATATAGCTCAGTATCTCTTTCGAGTTACCATGGATAATATTTTGGAGACTCTCTACGCGGGTCTCCCTCTCGGCCATGACCCCCGAAATGTTTGCCAATTGTAATTCCAGTGTACGCACCTTAGATTTCTCGTCCCCCAGGACTGCCCTCATCCCCGACGTCTCTGCCTCAAGGGCAAGTCGTTGGGTTTCTAACGTGGTAATTTGCTTGTTAAGAACTCCGAAGGTCTCAAAGTCCTGGGAGATCGATCTATCCCGTGTTCCTATAATAAATTCTGATTCCTCTGCGGAACCCGATCCTATTGCGGATTGAACTGTTTCTCTAATCAAATCCGTTAGACCCTTTGTAGCTTTTAGAATACCCTTTTGGTGTAGAGGCGGCTGGTGCACCTTAAATCTGTCGTGGCCGAAAGTCCTCACGTTGGGTTGGCGTGGAAGTTTGAAGAGTGGGGTGCCAGCTCAGGTGTTGCTTCGTCATCTGACCGTGGTTCAAAATTACGAGGTGTTGTCCTCGAATCTTTCCCTTAAGGGACTGATGCCGGACCGTCGTCAATAGCCCGTTGTGTTGCTCTAGTACGACGTTAACTAAAATTACCATTACCTCACGTTTGGTAGATGTGGAAGTTTGGCGAGTGGGGTGCCAGATCAGATGTTGCTACAGGCAGTTCAGACTAATGGGTGTAGTTAAACATCAGTATCTTTTTCGTATTTGTCTTATAATGTGCATCACTTCACGTTGTCTGTCGTGTGTTTCGCTTGACAAAGTGCGGTGTTTGGGTTAATAAAACTCAAACCAGCCAATCTGAGGCATTAGCCGCCCATGGGCAAACCTCAATATGACAAACATTTAATTTTCCCAAAACAAACTTTTGAAAATTCGAATGTAAAGTGAAAAGAAAATGTGTTTTTCTTAATGGTAATTTTAACTAACGTCGTACTAGAGCAACACAACGGGCTATTGACGACGGTCCGGGATCAGTCCCTTAAGGGAAAGATCCGAGGACAACACATAGTAATTTTCAACCACGGTCAGATGCCGAAGCAACACCTGAGCTGGCACCACACTCTCCAAACTTCCACGCCAACCCAATGTGAGGACTTTCGGCCACGACAGATTTGAGGTGCACCAGCCGCCTCTACATACACTTACAAACATCCATGCCCGGACCCGGATTCGAACCAGGAACCTTCCGATCAAGAGGCTAACACCTTAACCACTATACCGGTTGGTCGGCGTGTTTTTCTTAAAAATTGCAGCTTCGTCATCTGACCGTGGCTCAAAATTACGAGGTGTTGTCCTCGGATATTTTTCTTAATTGATCCCGGACCGTCGTCAATAGCCCGTTGTGTTGCTCTAGTACGATGTTACCTAAAATTACCATTACCATTTCTTAAAAATTGCAAAAAGGGAGTCATTTTCAGGTGATGTTTCGTGATTGAAATTTGCAGTTGTACGATTTCATCTTTATAAACGAATGAAGTATAGAAACAAAGACAATGGAAAACATTACTGGACACTTTTTTCAGCTTGCACAAAGCAAGCAATTTTTCAGCTCTTTTACAGTGAAACAATTTCTGTCCTTGCGCTTTCAGACCCAAAACAACCGGAACGCGATATCCCGGTTGGAGGGAAAGTCCTCACGTTGGGTTGGTGTGGAAGTTTGGAGAGTGGGGTGCCAGCTCAGGTGTTGCCTCGTCATCTGACCGAGGTTCAAAATTACGAGATGTTGTCCTCGGATTTTTCCCTTAAGTGACTGATCCCGGACTGTCGTCAATAGCCCGTTGTGTTGCTCAAGAACAACGTTAACTAAAATTACCGTTACCATTACACGGTTGGAGGAACATTGGATTTACAACCGTAGAGTTGCGAGTTCGAATCCAGCCAAAGATCGTCGTGTACAAAGGGGACTGGTCACTTTAAATCTGTAGTGGCCTCAAATATCCTCACGTCGGGTTGGTGTGGAAGTGTGGCAGCTCGTGTTGCCTCGTCGGCTCAAAGTTACGTGGAGTTGTCCACGGACCTTTCCCTTTGGGATTGGCCGACCAACCGGTATATTGGTTAAGGTGTTAGCCTCTATATCAAAAGGTTCTTGGTTCGAATCCGGGCATGGATGTTTGTTAGCGTATGGTGTAGAGGCGGCTAGTGCATGTTAAATCTGCCATGGCCGAAAGTCCTCACGTTGGGTGGGTCTGGAAGTTTGGAGAGTAGTGTGCCAGTTCAAGTGTTGCCTCGTCATCTGACGATGGTTAAAAATGACGTGGTGTTGTCCGGGGATCTTACCCTTAGGGGATTGATCCCGGACAGTCGTCAATAGCCGTTGTGTTGCTCTTAGTACGATGTTAATTTAAAATAAAAAAAAAATTAAAAAAAAACATTGCTTTTATCGAAATAAAATATAGTAATGGTAATTTTAGTTAACGTCGTACTAGAGCGTGAGGACTTTCGGCCACGATAGATTTAAGGTGCACCAGGTGCCTGTACACCATACGCTTACAAACATCCATGCCCGGACTCGGATTCGAACCAGGAACCTTCCGATCTAGAGGCTAACATTTTCCTATGGGGATTACTATCTTTAGTAAACGCGAGGCTCGTGTTCCTGGGATACCCAAGCTATCCTTTTTCTCCTTCCATGCCGCTATTTTCCCCCAATCCTTTTTCCCCTTTCACGACATTTTGTGCTTGGCATTGTCTTGTGTTTGGCACAGCTTGATCAAATATGGCCCTAAAACCAACCAACGAGCTTGATGAAGTGTATTCTTTAAAGCGGCGTTTAATTGCAAGTTTTTCTATAACCGGAATAGCTGCTCTTTAATTGGTGACCTGTGTCACAATCGTATGCCCCATCATCACAATCAAATATTCAAAATCGCAGCTGTCCATTCTCAAAACTTCAGTACGATCTTACTCCACCTGGCAAAGGGTCAAAGTCATCTTTATTTTAATCTTTTAACAGCTCAGTCCCACTGTACCGAGCTCTCGCTTTTAACGATGGTCTTACCCAGTACCCTCAGGGGTGGCCGTTGTTTCGACTCATTACGCACAAAAACCTCCACACGCGACGAACGAAGTGAGAAGAGTTCTTTGTGGTGACCGCAAAATTTGTGGCTTTAGAAACACAGATGTTTGGGGGAAATGCTCATACCCACAGGAGTAGCCCTGGAATGACCGCTGCACTCTTCTTCAAGGTCACCCCTTCTCCTTGTCAATAGAACCACCTGCATAGGTGTGGGAGGGGGGGGGGTCGCCAGTCAGACAGGGATCAGCAAGGGGGTAACAATAGAGTGGACTGGAAAAAGAGAGAATGCTCTGAAGAACCAGCTTTTTCTGCAGCATTTCTCGAATTGAAGGAAACCGAGGTTCCCGACAGGTTTTGCCGTTTTTATATATAATGGAGCAGATGCTCTTTTACAAGAGAGGCAAAACTATGATCATACCAGTGATTACTTTTAATACTTATTTGCGATAAGAGTTATTATTAGCTACCACATAATATTTTTTAATAAAAATAATAATTAATATTTTCTTTTAAATTTCGATTTTTTTAGTTTAAAACTTAATTTAATTTACAGCTATTCCAACAGCATTTTATGGAAACTTAATATTTTCGGTAACAGTTGCTAACTTATGTTTGCCTTATGCTACTTAAACTAATAAAATTTCCCTCGTGTGTGTATTCCCATAACTGGACGTTGTCTGTCAGCATGGCCAAATAGCTTTGCTGCGTCTATGATAATATAGCTCTTGCGTCGTAATATTAAAACAACCTATTGTATTTAAATCGTTAAAAAATATATCAACCTTCGGAAAAGAATTATACAGTTTAAAAAATATCTTTGATAATATAGCTAAGTTTGGAGAGTGAGGTGCCAGCTCAGATGTTGTTCTCACCGTCTGACTGTGGTTCAAAGTGACAAAGCAATGTCGTCATCACCTAAGCGATTGATTCTGGACCCTCGCCAATAGCCCGCTGTGTAGCTTCAATACGACGTTAATTTGCTACCTGCCTACTTTGTAAGCCGATGCTATTTTTAATTGTTATGCTTTAAAATTTTAGAAGAAAACTACTTACGCAAAGTTGTAAAAAGAAGCTTATTAAAACACAAATAATTATTTACAGTGAAATTTCATACACATCGATTAAAAATTAATGTAAGAGAATTATTTCTTGAATAATATATAACCTGATATATTGAATATTTGTTCGTAATAACCCGATTAAGAAACCATGAAAAATCATTAACTACAGATAGCTTGTTATTTCAAAAAGTACTATTCTTACATATATCAACTAGGGATGATAATCACCGTCCGGTTAAACCGATAAATCGTTTTTTTCGTTTCGGTTAACCGGTTTTCTTCGATGGCTTCTTGACACGGTTATAACCGCGGTTGTTATATTAAAAACTAATAACCGAGGAAAAAACCAGCCCCGAAAATTCATGAAAATTATATTTGTGGCCTGTGTTCATGGGATGCAAATGGTTCTTTTTTCAAGATCCACATAGTTTATATCCCTTTTCAAACACTCTTGTGACATAGCTTGTTCTCATTCTCTGACTTCGCATTGTTTAGTCTATACGGGTTGATGTATAAACAAAGGGGTAAGCGATGATCTAAAGTACATTTATACCAAACTACGTTTAATTACGATGTAAAATTCAACAGGAGATGCCTAACACACATCTTTTCAGGCACCGACTTTGAATCGGGGGCAGGTAATGTTTGGGAAAGTGCTTTTACGAAATCCCAACCTTCAAAGCGCTTCCCGCATGCTCTCTGGATAAGAAATTGAACTACAATCGAAAGTAGTAAGCATATTAGGGCCGTTTAAGGAAGCCACTACAGAAATTTCTGGGAGTGAATATTTAACTGGTAGTTAGTTGTCCCTCATATTTCGTGTATTAGGGCATCACTGGGAAAAATTTCGCTTATTCATGATATTTCTAAAATGTTATTAGCAAAGTAGTCGCAAAGTTTTACCTTTCGTTCAAAACTTCTTTTATCTAACCCTGTTCTGTGCAAAGCGTCTCTTTCTGACCCTAGATTTAAAAAAACTTTATATGTCTTCCACAGTTGCTTGTCAAAGCAATTTCCCAAGTCAGAAAAGAGTTAACGCACCGCCTGAATCAATTAGGAAAAAATTCGCCTCCTTCAGCAGAACCAGAGAGTTCCGATTCAACAAACCCAAGCCTTCAATGCGAAACAATAACAAAAATTTGACAAAATCCATTTTTCAAAATCGCAGGCTGCAGATGCTTACTTTCCCAATGAGCTCAAACTATATTTGCAGCAGCCTCTGTTGTTAATGGATAGTAGTCCACTTGAATTTTGGGTTCAAAGAAAGACATGTTCGCCTGCATTAGCATTGCTAGCTTTTAAGTATTTGACAGTTGTTGGAAGTTCAATGCTATCTGAAAGGTTAGTGGTATCTGCTCTGAATTCTGTGGTTTCGGATGACAGAAGTCGATTAACTGACCAGCATATAACTGAGCGAGTATTTATGAGCAGAGTAAATAAAAGTATTGAGTTGAATAGATAAAACAATATTGACAAGGTAACTAATGTTTTCATTATTTTATTAGTTTGTGTACCTTCATTTTGAAACAATCAAGTTTTGGTTTATTTTAGAATTCATGTGAATTTTTGTAACAGTTGTGATGCGATAAATAAAAACAGTTAACGACATTTAGCATTTTTTTACATACAACTAAATAGAAACACCTTGAAGTTTTAAAAAATCGGTTATTTATTTATTTTTTCCTGTTATTTAACTACCAAGGTACAGAAATAAAGATTATTACAGAGATTTCAATGCATCTTGCTAACTTCAAAATACCAAGGATAAATGCTGAAGTTTACATTTCAATGTATAAAAGGAATTTCAAAAGATTTGGTAATCCCAGATTCTCAATTCCTGGAGATAGTCACTCAATCATGTTGGGAAAGGTGTTTGCAGACATTGATATTAATATGAAATTACATCAATAGAAATTAGTGATTCTACAAAGGTTTGAAGAATATTGCTTCTTTCTCTAAATACTAAGTTCATAATAAAAGGAACACATAGAGATGAAGCAATTCAGTAGCTTTGTCATTCCTTATAAGTCCGCATTCCAATCGGAAGCTGGAAGTTATCACCTAAACGTTTCCTGATGACATACGACGAAAGCTAATACTTACATGCCTCTTCCATCTTGCATAATGAGTGTAATCTCATTAAGTAGCTCAACACTAGTTATCAATAGATTTGACAATCTGAACCACATTTCCATCAGAAAGTTGGAAGTGACATAAAAAGGTACATAAAGTATTTCAATAACTTTGGGAATCCTCAATCCCATTCTCATCATCAGGATGTGATACCTTCTTTCAAAAACCAAGTTCGTTATTCGAGGTACATAAAGTATTTCTATAGTTCTAACACAATCATATATCTTTAATCCCATCAGTAAACTAGAAGCGAAATAAAAGCGCATACAGTGTTTATAATAGCTTTGGTAATACCAATGTCATTCTCACCTTCAGGATGCTGTAACTGCTTTCAAAGTACTAAGTTCATTCATAAGAAAGTTGGAAGTGACATAAAAAGGTACATAAAGTATTTCAATAACTTTGGGAATCCTCAATCCCATTCTCATCATCAGGATGTGATACCTTCTTTCAAAAACCAAGTTCGTTATTCGAGGTACATAAAGTATTTCTATAGTTCTAACACAATCATATATCTTTAATCCCATCAGTAAACTAGAAGCGAAATAAAAGCGCATACAGTGCTTATAATAGCTTTGGTAATACCAATGTCATTCTCACCTTCAGGATGCTGTAACTGCTTTCAAAGTACTAAGTTCATTCATGGAGGTACAAATACTGTTTTAATCGTTCTGGCAATCCTAGGTCCTCAATCCCATCAGGAAGCTGGTAGTTGTCGGCCAAACGTTTCCTGGTAGCACATCGAGCGAGATGGGAGAGTGTCCTAGGTTCATATATCGAGTAGTGTTCGTCATAAAGTTCTAATTTCTCGTAGTAGAGGCAGATATTCCGTAGTTCTGAATGGTAGTCAGGCATCATCGCTTGGCTTAGAGTATTGTAGATAAAAGAAGGCGAGATGAGCGGACTAGGATCTGATCTCGATATGTAAAGCAGTGCCTCCTCCCTGTGTTTGGAATGGCACACTGTAAAAGTGAAATAGATGTACAACGCCATCATTTCTCGGTGCTTGAATTCTTTGAGGACCGACAGGGCTTTTGCGTTTGGGACAGTTATCCACCTGTCACTGGAATGAGAAGAAGAATTTTATCTAAGTTATACAATTTGACATGAATTTGACATAAAGCGACAGCTAAAGCAAGGCATATATACTTGACAAAAACTGGAATTTGGGATGACGACAGTCATGTTCATCCCGTATTCTTGAAAGAGTAGGGAAATGATGAAAACGTTTTATTTCATGAAAAATTCAAGCCTACAATTATTTTCTGTGACAGACACCGTAGCAAAATGTGAGAAAATTGCATTGCTGCCCCAGCAGCAGCACTCAATAGTACTGTCATAACTAGTAGCATAATATTTTATAAAATAGAAGCAAATGGTTATTTCTTAAACCCTATTTCAGCAACAATTTTAGTGGCTCAGATGAAATTTTTCATGAGACGAAAAGTTGGCAACATTTTGAATATATAGTAGCTTTTGAGACGAATTTATTCAAAAACATACCGATATGGCAGATGACGAAGTCAACACCTGAGATGGCACCCCACACTCCAAACTATCACCCCAGGGTAGTCCGTTTAGAAGAACAATGGTTTAGCAACTGGAGGGCTGCGAGCTCGAAACTATGTCCAGCCAAAGACCGTCGTGTACATGGGGGTTGGTGCACGTTAAATCTGTCATTGCCTCAAATGTCCTCACTTTGGCGTGGTGTGGAAGTAAGGAGAGTGGGGTGCCAGTTCGGGTGTGACCTCGTCATCTGACCGTTGTTCAAATTATGAGGAGTTGTGCAAGGATCTTTCCCCTTCGGGGTTTGATCCATGACCGCCACCCATAGCCGATTGTGTTGCTCCAGTGTGGCATTAACTACCTACTGATAGCGAAGAAAACAAATTGCACTTCGCTTGAAATAAAAATACTCGAAAAACATTACTCAGTACTTACTCTCTAGTACTTACTCTCAGTACTTACTTCTAGACTCTAGAAGGTGAAATTTGGTTAAAGCCATGCAGAGAGAATTCTATTGCCCATTTACTTAGAATATAGAATAATTTAGAAGTATTTTATTGGTCTATATTCTAGACCAGTAGAATATTTCACCTTCTAGACTTCAGAAGGTGAAATTTGGTTAGTCATGCAGAGATGATTCTATTGCCTATTTACTTAGAATATAGAATAATTTAAAGAGATTCTATTGGTCTAGATTCTAGATCAAAAGAATCTTTCACCTTCTAGACTCTAGAAGGTGAAATTTGGTTAGTCATGCAGAGATGATTCTATTGCCTATTTACTTAGAATATAGAATAATTTAAAGAGATTCTATTGGTCTAGGTACTAGACCAGTAGAATCTTGCATCTTCTAGACTCTAGAAGATGAAATTTGGTTAAATTCATGCAGAGGATTCTATTGCGCATTTACTTAGAATATAGAATAAATTAGAAATACTTTATTGGTCTAGATTCTAGATCAGTAGAAACTTTCACCTTCTAGACTCTAGAAGGAGAAATTTGGTTTATAGTGATACAGAGAAGACCAGGGGTTGCAAGATGGAATTTTGCGTCTGAACACCTGAGTACTAAACTGAAAGTTGATTCATCTTTGCGTGGTGTCACGGAATGTTTCGAAAACTGTACACAAAAAAAAGCAGGTGACACATTAGTTCAAAGAACCTGAACTTCTTGAATCCTAGTATCTTTATGACTGCGGTAGCCCGGTTGGAAGAGTCACAGACTAGTAACTAGAGGGTTACGAGTTCGAATACAACGAAGGACCGTCATGTACAAAAAGGCCTGGTACACGTTAAATCTATCCTGGTCTCAAATGTCCTCACGTTGGCGTGGTGTGGAGAGTGAGATTCCAGTTAAATTACGACATCGTAATCTGATCACTGTTCAAAATTACGTGATGTTGTCCTCGGTCCTGTTATCCTTTCCGTTACCTTCATGTTCAACCCTACCTCTAGCTTTTCTTGATTTGAAATAATTGAATAATTATAAAAAAAATATTACTACATTTTTTAAAACTTAACAACTTAGGGAAAGGCACACAAAAAACATTCGTTCACCCTCCGTAAAAAGTACGAACGTTACACAAAAACATACAAACAATTGTCTGACATTCTTTTACATTTTGTCTTTCACCTTAGACTGTACTAATTGTTTACATTTACATCCTTGTTACATAAAATTGCATTATTCTGTTTTTACAGCATGCATTTTTTGAAACTGGAACCAATTGCATTCTTGGTTGATTTGATAGATTTTCACTTTTTTTTATGATGAATCTAAGTAACACTGTACGATTGTTTGTTAACCAGGAAGTCTCGCACATCAATTAAATTTATAGCGTTATCGGATAAAATTTTATTGAAAAAAAATTATTTTAGTCGAACTGTTGCAGCTTATAAACGACATGCTGGGTGTTCGATTTCCAAAGCAGCGCTCACATTTTCGAGTCAAAATTTGTTGTTTTCATTTGAATTCCTAATTGTTCGAGTTCTGATTCTAGAGGTACTGTATAATTTTTCTGATGTACAACAAATTTATATTTGAAAAATATTTTTTGGAATATCATTTTTTGTAAACAATGTCTTAATGCTAGCGCAGCGAACCTATGAGGATTGCATAGTAATCCTCCGGTGGTCGGCGAGTGATAGCGAGCAGGGGGCGGGCCTCCTAGTAATAAAAATATCTTCAGGTTTTAATTTTTGTGCCTACCAGACCTTTATAGAAGACAATGCGTTTTGGATTAGTGTCCCCACAATGTCTTAAATTCACCACCAAACAATTCTCAAATTTCTTTTTACGAGACTGTTAAATTATAAATCGTGATTTTGTAACTATTTATAAATAAGATATGTAGATGAATTCTTCGCTTGCTTGAAGGTCTCGAATAATCAGTAGGATAATATGTATCATGTTCAAAAAATATCTGACCTAAACGAGATAAATATCAGGAAAAAATATTGCATTGATTTTTTGTTTCGCATTTCGACTTATCGCAGAAAGTGGTCCCTTAACCTTTTCGTGTGTTTCATTAACTTTATTATATTTAAAAAAAATTTTTCAAAGCGTTTGATGACTGTTCAATTATTTTGACTAGGGGCTGAAATAGATCTGTAGGTGGGTTATTCGCTTACTGGAAGGTCCATCGAATCGGTAAGACAATTTGAATCATTTTCAAAAAATATCTGGTACAGGAGATAAAAATGAGGGAAAAAATAATGCATTGAATATTTTCTTCTTTGACCTTTGGACTTTTTGCAAAAAGTGGTCTGATACTTTTCCGTATCTTTCCTACATTCAATTATACATAGAATATTTTTGCAAAACTTTTGATAACTATTGAATTATTTTAACTAAGGGCTAAAATAGAATCGATATCACTTAAAAAATCCTTCCTATGGAATTCGGAAAAAAAAAAACGTTTCCCCAAAGACCTGAAAACCACGTATTTTTCCAGAAAAAGTTAGCAGGTAAGCTATTATAAGGTCAAAAGTGGTTTAGAACTCATGCAGGGGAGGCTGAAGATAAGAGGGTTAAAAGTACATGGAAAATTTTATAACTTACCCAGACCATGTCAGTAACTTGTGCATAATTATGTATACAAGTGGCGAAAACTGGAACCGATATCCATACTTCAATAAAATTGGAATGCATGCCATTCTATCGAAAAGCATAAGAGGAGTCATATTAACACTCGGGTAACAATAACACAGAGGATAATCCAAAACGCCAAATCCACATCCTAGTCCATTCCAGATAGTGTTGTATGCGCATCTCATTCTTCTTGCATGGAACAAGACGAAGTCCAAGTAGTTCTCGTGATATGAAGAGTGCTCGAAGAGATTTCTGCTCAAGGCTCCATCTATATGGCAGAAATCCCGCAAGCAGGACATCACGGCTTTCGAGTCCTGGCCAAAATACTTCATAAGATTTATCAACAGTGACTTGAAGATGTCCTGATCGTTCAATTCCTCTGGAGGGATTACGGAACTGTCGATGAAACTGAAGATTCTTTCAAAGACCCTTACTCTGTCGTCTCGCTCCATATGTTCCATACTTCCAAACAAATTCCTTATGAAAGATAGGACGAAGTCCCATCTGCTACTTATTGTGCTTTCCAACAAATAGTCAATTTGTGCGTGGTGTAAATTTACGCTCTGTATCGTTTTATATATTACGTGCGGATCGTTAAACAGCAACACTGTATCCTCCGTGAAGTATCCAGGAATCTCAGCTCGAAGTATTTGAAAATAGTTCGCTGTTACTCTCTTATGCATCCATCCACTGAAGACGTTGCGCGACGATTGAGCTACGTCTAGAGCTTCCAAGTCTTTGCTGAATGAGGTCAGGGCTCTTTTTAATGGGTATACAGGGTTCTCCCTAAGGACTCTGGCAATCAGCTCCTTATGCTCCAGAATTCCTGCCATTTTGAATGCTTTCGGAATACAACACTGAGCTCCTTTTGCATTAGAGAAAACACCCACCACAGGCTGTCGTGCAAATCTTAATGCAGAAGAGTAGATTTATGACACATATCTTGAAAATCAGTGTTTCAGCACAATTCCTGTAGGTTAGCTGAGACGATAAACAGCCCAAAAATTGCTACAGTTTTAAATCACAGAAGTGCCCAGTGACACTCGGGAAATTTCGAGTTTTTGATTCGTTGATGGAAAATGGAAACTTGCTATGCCAGCTTCCGAGATACTCGGCTCACAACACACGGTACCTAAGCAATGTTCGTGGAGCTGGAGATTCTTTAGCGGAATTAGGGTTTCTTTACCTAACGCACCTCCGATATTCGAAAGAAATGAAAAACTTCAAGCACTGAGAACAATTGACTCTCCTGGACGAGGAATCCGCTTCTTTATCCCGTTCAGTGGCTGATAAACCACAAAGCTCAGATGAAATCAGTCTTGACAAAAGCAGAAAATTCTCCGATAACTTCTCAATTTCTTAATCCAATGTGCGATACAAGGCAGGCCAGTTTACATGTCTTGTTGAAGATTTTCCACTAAACTGTATGGAAGGGCAGCGGTTTGTTTCCGGTTCAAAAGCGACACCACAC
Source organism: Metellina segmentata (assembly GCA_947359465.1). Classification (NCBI taxonomy): domain Eukaryota; kingdom Metazoa; phylum Arthropoda; class Arachnida; order Araneae; family Tetragnathidae; genus Metellina; species Metellina segmentata. The sequence goes on from OX375880.1 coordinate 108,829,739, forward strand.
CAAAACTGGCTCCAAAGCTTATCTGTTCCCATGAAACGCGAGTTTTCCCTTGTCACGCGTTGTAATGCGCAGAGCAAATGGATTTTGTAACAAATCACGCAGTGTGGGGAATTTGAGTTCGTGGAAGAGGGGTACAAACCCCCTCCCGTGTTTTTATCACCCAATCCCTAGCGGGCAAGGGTTCGTCGTTTCCCTGAAGAAACGTCCGAGGCATTGAAATCCGAAGTTGTGGATTGCAAGAAAACCCCCAGAAACCAGTTTGGTTGGGAACCCGACTCAACCCCAGAAAGACTATAAATTACAGCCACACCTCAACAAGTCGAACTCGCTAAATACATGGAAGTTGGTGAACTACTTCCATGGCTAAATACGAATTTCTGATGGTAGGAACTGAATTCCGATCCATATCAAAATATATATTGAAACAATGTCAACTTATTTGTTTAAGAGTTCGGGTTACACTTATCGTGGTTTAAGATGAACAATTTTTTAATCGTATTATATCAAAAACGATTCTAGAGCTTATAACACGTCACTTTTTGTTCTTTTGTCACCTTTTTGCCATTTTGTCACTTTTTCAGGTGTTTAAGTTCTTAAATTCTACTTCGACAAGAACAATTTTTAGTGCGCAATTACAAAAATTCATTTTATTCCTCTAAAAAAAGTCAAATGTCAATTAAATTTGAAACAATGGAATTTTTTTTTTGCTCATGTATGTTTTTTTTCGTGAAAAAAAAAGGCAAAAAATGAGATTTTTAAAATTTTTGCCAGCATTTTCGGTATTTTCATTTGCTCCGATGAAAATATGATGACCTGAGGCAGGATTCACACGGTCTTTGTGAAAAGTCCTTGAATTATTTTTTTTCCGAACCCGGGGGCTACAGGAATAATTTTCGTTTTTTTTTCCAAATATCAGGAAAGGTGCCAGTTTTTATCGACAAATTGAATATAAGAAGAAGAGGATATATCAAATGTTCAGCATAGCAATAAATGACGGAACATTATCAACTGCAATTGTTGGGGAGGATTTAAGTTTTATAACAACTTCTGTTACTTCCTCATAAGTAACACTTTCAATCCTAACCGTAATACACATATAGCCAAAGTTGTTGTTTCGTAGCTGGTGCTAGATTTGTACACAGTGCTAAAATAATCAGCAAACATATTATCAATATCATCATCGTTTTCACAGTAACTATTGTTATAGAATATTTTATTAGGTAAGGATTTATTTTTATTGAAGTAAGACCAAAAATTTTTGGGTTCATCAACTAGATTAAGTTCTGTATTTTTTATATAGATAGAGTAATCCTTGGCAATGTGATTCTTAAGAGACGATCTTAAAGACCTAAATTCACTGAGAAAAGACTGATCGCCGCTATTAAGTGCAAGTTTACGGACCCTACTTTTTTTTAATCAATTTTTTAGTACTACTTGAGTACCAAAAAGGGAATTTTTTTAAGAGATTCAGTTCTAATTGGTATTGTTTGGTCAAAAATCATAGTTAAATATTCATAAAAACTAAAAACAGCACAGCTAACATTTTTGATGGTAATGGTAATGGTAATTTTAGTTAACGTCGTACTAGAGCAACACAACGGGCTATTGACGACGGTCCGGAATCAGTCCCTTAAGGGAAAGATTCGAGGACAACACCTCGTAATTTTGAACCACGGTCAGATGACGAAGCAACACCTGAGCTGGCACCCCACTCTCCAAACTTCCACGCCAACCCAACGTGAGGACTTTCGGCCACGACAGATTTAAGGTGCACCAGCCGCCTCTACACCATACGTTTACAAACATCCATGCCCGGATTCGAACCAGGAACCTTCCGATCTAGAGGCTAACACCTTAACCACTATACCGGTTGGTCGGCGCTAACATTTTTGAAAGAATTTAAAAATTTCCAATCAGTTACCGAAAAGAAAGACCACATATTAAAATAATCAGCTTTTTTTAATGTCATATTTATTGATATATCCACTGTGCCTAGAGCCGACCAACCGGTATAGTGGTTAAGGTGTTAGCCTCTAGATCGGAAGGTTCCTGGTTCGAATCCGGGCCCGGGCATGGATGTTTGTAAACGTATGGTGTAGAGGCGGCTGGTGCACCTTAAATCTGTCGTGGCCGAAAGTCCTCACGTTGGGTTGGCGTGGAAGTTTGGAGAGTGGGGTGCCAGCTCAGGTGTTACTTCGTCATCTGACCGTGGTTCAAAATTACGAGGTGTTGTCCTCGGATCTTTCCCTTAAGGGACTGATCCCGGACCGTCGTCAATAGCCCGTTGTGTTGCTCTAGTACGACGTTAACTAAAATTACCAATTACCAATCCACTGTGCCTAGTGTTACGAACCGTCAAGAAGTTAATAACAATACGCAGAGTCAGGTGATGGTTATCCTCTGTAACCAATGGTTTGTCAAAATGATCAACTAAAATATCACATGATTGAATACTGGACAAGATCAAACCCAAGTATTTCTTATTAAAGTTAGGAACGGTATTATACTGAATTAGGTTTTGTAGAGATGCATGAAGTTGTATAATTCTCTAGTTTTATGACCCAGACAATAATGGCTATCAAGATCCCTACCTATTGATAAATTAAAATCACCACAAACAAAAATGTTCTCGTAGGAAGAGAACCAAACAAAATAGTTAAAAGACTTGATATAAACATCATGGCTACAACCAGGAGGAAAGTAAACAACACACAAAAGCAATTTTTTGCGATATTTTAAATCAACTGAGACAAAAAGGCACTCTGTATCCAAGCCACTTGTATTGATCAAAACAGCCGAAATACCCTTTCCAACTGCAATTAGAACTCCACCCCGGAGTTTAAAAACACTGCTGATAGTATTCCGATCTTTTCTGTACACAGTGTCTCTTTCGTAAAATAAATCATGAGATTAAAACTCATCACACAGCCCTGTTTCAGTTAATTGAACAATATCAAAATCCTCAGATGGTAATTTGGTAATTTCAGTTAACGTCGTCCTCGAGCAACACAACAGGCTATTGACGACGGTCCAGGATCAGTCCCTTAAGGGAAAGATCCGAGGACAACACATCGTAATTTTGAACCACGGTCAGATGACGAAGCAACACCTGAGCTGGCACCCCACTCTCCAAACTTCCACGCCAACCCAACGTGAGGACTTTCGGCCACGACAGATTTAAGGTGCACCAGCCGCCTCTACACCATACGCTTACAAACATCCATCCCCGGAAACGGATTCGAACCAGGAACCTTCCGATCTAGAGGCTAACACCTTAACCACTATACCGGTTGGTCGGCCAAAATCCTCAAAAGCCACTGAGCTAAAAATATGAGATGTTTTGGTTCTAAGGCCACGGACATTTTGGTAACATATGGATAGTCAATTACTGGAGTTTGCACTTGCACCAACCCCATTGGTCTCCGCATTTGAATCCTCGTTAATTTCCTTGAAAATGTGATCACTTTTCAAACGGCCATAGAATTCAGATACAAGATTACCCTCCTCTCAAAATCGCTTTCCAACACTTCCACATGGAATGAAGAATAAGATTGATATTCAGTAGCGGATTAATTAATATGGCCATTCTGTATATAAAGCAAGAAATTTTAAACAGAAATGACGCTGCCAAAATAATTGACGAATTTTAAGAAATAAGCAAGACGGAAATTCATGTAAAAAATGTTGTTTTGATAAATTTATCTAATGTGTTATGGTATGACATTTTTGATGACTTTGTTTTTGTAAATAACTTAATGAGAGTTTTCTTGAATATTTTTTTTCTAATTTGAGTTTGAGGGCCCCGAAATTTTACCGCTTGGGGCCCCCACTTGTCTTGATCCGTCACTGTTGATATTTGGTGTTGTTTTTTACATACAACGAAGTTCAATTTAAGGTGGCTCAGAAAGTCAGTAACTTGCACAGATGGGATCGGACTTAATCTAGATAAAAATATAGCTTTTTTGGGGGGGAAGCCTTTGAACAATTTTTAACTTTGAGTTCTTTAGCGCGTCATTGACAAGCAATCTTGGTTTGGCATTCTTTTTATCAAAAGGAACACTTACTTGCAGTTGTTGAGCTCCAAACGACGAGGAATTTTTACGGACAACAGAGGCAAAAGCTGGTGGAATATGACTTTATGTGTTATGTGTTGTGAATGTTGGCTTTATGTGACAATATTTCGCAAGCTCTGAGTGAGTTATCCCTTTCACAATCTCAACTGCTCATGATTCGCTCAGATTTGCCCAATGTCAACAAGTCAGTTTTTTAAGATTAATGACTCATTGATTTCTACACACAAAAAAAACTACTTAACATTGGGATATGTAATATTCACACAATACATAATGCTTTTCTTAAAGGTCTAAAAGAGCTTGGGGAAGGTGTGTCTGAACTAGGAATGTCAACTCCCAGAAAATAACCGGTTTTCGGAAAACAGTTTTTTTTTCCCCTATCCGGTTATAACTGCCCCGGTTTAACCGAGTAAAAAAAAAAAAAAAGGTTTTTAAATTAACCGGAAAAAATAACCTATTTTTAAAGCTTCGAGGTGTTTCTACTTAATTGTATATAAAAAATGCTAAACGATCGTTAACAGTTTTTATTTATGTTACAACTGATACAAAAATTCACATTAATTCTAAAATAAACCAAAACTTAATTGTTTCAAAATGACGGTACACAAACTAATAAAATAATGAAAACATTAGTTACCTTGTTAATATTGTTTTATCTATTCAACTCAATACTTTTATTTACTCTGCTCATAAATACTCGCTCAGTTATATGCTGGTTAGTTAACTGACTTCTGTCATCCGAAACCACAGAATTCAGAGCAGATACTAACCTTTCAGATAGCACTGAACTTCCAACAACTTTCAAATACTTAAAAGCTAGCAATGCTAATGCAGGCGAACATGTCTTTCTTTGAGCCCAAAATTCATGTGGACTACTATCCATAAACAACAGAGGCTGCTGCAAATATAGTTTGAGCTCATTGGGAAAGTAAGCATCTGCGGCCTGCGATTTTGAAAAATGGATTTTGTCAAATTTTTGTCATGTGTTTCCCGTTGAAGGCTTGGATTTGTTGATTCGGAACTCTCTGGTTTTGATGAAGGAGGCGATTTTTTTTCTAATTGATTCAGGCAGTGCGTTAACTCTTTTCTGACTTGGGAAATTGCTTGACTAGCAGTTGTGGAAGACCTATAAAGTTTTTTAAATCTGGGGTCAGAAAAAGACGCTTTGCACAGAACAGGGTTGGATAAAAGAAATTTTGAACAAGAGGTAAAACTTTGCGACTACTTTGCTAATAACATTTTAGAAATATCATGAATAAAGGAAATTTTTCCCAGTGATGCCTTAATACACGAAATATGAGGGACAACTAACTACCAGTTATATATTCACTCCCAGACATTTCTGTAGTGGCTTCCTTAAACGGCCCTAATATGCTTACTACTTCCGATAGTAGTTCAATTTCTGACCCAGAGAGCATGCGGGGAGCTCTTTTAAGGTTGAGATTTGCCAACACACATGGGACGTATGGAGGTAAATGGATAAATCTCTCCAACATAGCATAAGTGCTATTCCACCTTTTTGGGACGGATTGAACTGAAAGAAGAATATTTCCTTCTATTAGTTGTTCGCTCCCAAGATTATTCAAAAACAAATAACTCAGTGCTGTAGTCGTACAAAAAATAGAGGGTATACCATGGGTGCCCACAGAATGTTTTCCATGGGAAGGCAAAACATGTACTTACTACTTACACTTTATACGGGGGGCAAAAAAACATGTACACACATATTGATAGAGTGATATTCAAATTTGGAACTATCGCTATTAATATTAAACTATGATATAAAATAATTACAGGAAATGTTAAGAAAAATATTTAAACACATATAAAGTAGGATATATTTTTTTTAAACACATTTTAAGGCCTACCTCTATCAATTTCATTGAAATATTTTACAAACTACTTGACGAGAGAAATCCGTCTCTGTGTCCCCTTTTTTGTAGCGCATACTCTTGATCTATTGTCTACTGAAGAGCGATGGTTGGGCAATCAATAATTTATAATTTTTTTCCGGTTAAAAGTGTTCTATAGGCGTTCCATTTGAATTAATATACATTAGATTGGAAACGTTTGAAATCAATAAAGATTATCTCAAATCTGTTACACTATGTTATTCATTAAACTAAACCCGCTCTCGCACTCGGCCATGGAACATAATATTTCAATTGTTCTTAAAACAGGATTTAATTTTTCTAGAACAATTTGGGCGTTTTCATTGGTTTCTCAAACCCTGAATAGTGAAAATTTCTTCTATACCAAAACGTCGACAGATCATTTTTACCTTTTTTTCTCCATGGCCAATATCTCCTGTATATATATTTTCTGGATCAAGCATGGATATATCCTTTAAAAGTTGGCGATTTTCTTCATTAACATCAGAACAAAGTCTGGATTTCATTCTATCGATTATACTTTGAATGAATTGCTTTTGATTAATAGGTATATGATTTTGGAATGATGTACCAAGGTGATATCTTGAAATATAAACTTTTCTTTTGCTTCTACAGCTATCTGCCTTTGACGTGATGTTTTGCACGATGTTTTCTAGGAAAACCAAAGCATGTACGTAGTTTTTAAGAAAAAGCAGAGGGTATACGGAATTTTCTGGAAAAACCAGAGCCTCCACTACAGCCCTGAAATTACTGTGCCTAGCAAACTTTATTATTTTCTCTATTTCCACAATGAGCTCTTTTAACTTCGAATTAGCACTATCTTCTAATCCTTCCATTTAACTAAATTTAGCACATGGGCAAAACAATGTATATTCTTCCCTTCACCAAGTAATTTTTTTGCTCCTGAAATCATCATGCATGCATCCATCATGTACAGTGGCGGATTAAGCGGTAAGCGAACTAAGCGGCCGCGTAGGGCCCCGAAATACCGAAGGGGCCCCGAGGTTTAAAAATGTCTTTTCATTAAAGTTCGAGAAAAGTTGTGACAGCGTATATCTTCGTGCGTGCAGTTGTGACAGCGTGTGTGTGTTGTCTTTACAATGTGATCCTTTTGTGCAGTGAAAAGAGTTCCTAATATAAGATGGTCAGCAAAAGCCAGATGCTGTATTAACTATAAAACTAGGTTTCACCCATATAAATGAGGCTTTAACTGGAACAAAGTTACCATATTGGAGGCGACTTCACTTCTGAGGAAAATGGACAAATATGAAACCAATGACAGTTATTTGGAATACTATGTTACAAAGAATAAATGCTACTAGTCAATCACTGCAATCAGTAGAATGCCAACTATTGAAAGGATCTATCCTGAAGTCATTAGAAAATTTTATCAATATTTTCAGAGAAGTTGAAAAAGAGGCAAATGATTTATCAGGGCTGTCATTTAATGTAGAAAGATGGACAAACTCGCAGACAACAAATGAGAAGAAATGTTTTTTAATGAAAATAAAGGAGTAGGACATGAATTTACAACACGAGAAAATCTCATAGTCAATTAATTCCTTTTATGTCATATGTGATAACACTAAAGCAGAATTATCTCAAAGAACCCAGACGTATGAAGTTGTTTTGGAGCCTTTTCGATTTTTTTTTATTGGGAATCACATCAGTAGAAAAAAAAGAACACTATAAAAAGTTGTAGGATATTTACCAAAAGGACATTGGTGTTTGTACCTTTGAAGACGAATTTGACCATTTTTTAATATTTCTTAAAGAAAACGAGGACACCATAAAAACTACACCAGTCATCTATCGAGCCGCCAAAGAAATGCCTTGCCCATTTCCGAATGCTGAAACATTATTGAATTTTTTTTTTAACAATTCCCTTACCTAATGCAACAGGAGAAAGGTTGTTTCCTGTTTTAAAGCGTGTAAAAAATTATTTAAGGAGTTCTATGGGAGAAGAAATATTAATTAATATGACCATTCTGTATACAGAGCAAGGAATCGTAAATCGAATTGACATTTTCAAAATAATTGACGAATTTGCAAGAAATAAAACAAAACAAAAATTCAAAGATAAATGGGTTTTTTTCTTATAAATTTATTTAATGGGCTGTGGTGTGAAAATTTTGATTACTTTTTTGTTTTGTTTTTAACTTAATGAGAGTTTTCTTGAAACTTTTTTTTTCGAACTTGAGGTTGAGGGTCCCGAAAATTTTACCGCTTGGGGCCCCCACTTGACTTGATCCGCCACTGATCATGTATGCTCCATCAGTACATGCAGACACTATTTTAGATTTTGGTATTTTAAGGTGGTGACTTGTACTAGGTGAGTCTAAGAGGTCCCCGATACCGTGAGGACACCATCTGTGTCACCTGTAAAAACATAAATATCTAAATTAACAGACAGTAGATTTCTTACTTAAAAGTTCGTTTATTTACTTGTTCACACACACAAAAAAAATCTGTTAATTTTTTTTTTGTGTGTATTAAAACACCTCTTTTTTATTGGAGAGTTAAAGTTTTAAAACAACATTTTGTCACAATGTGACCGCGGATAAGCCGCAAAGCGGATAATCGCGAGTTTACTGTTTATAGTTTAAGCACAATGAGCGTCCCAAATAAAACGCTTCCTATTGTGCACTTGGCATTTAGTGCTGCTAAAAACCCTCATTGCCTTTTAGAAGTCAATGAAGTCAAGTAGTCCGAATGTATCTCAACTCCTATTACTTTTCGCCACTTAATTATTTCCTTCGGGTTCATTTTCTATTGTTCCAGACTTCCACCCGTCGTCAATGTGGTCATTATGCTGTCAGTAGCAGAAAGACGATTACAGAAATTATGAGCGCTGATGGTCCGCCAAAACAGAATGGATTGTTAACGGGAAAAATCAATGATATGTCCGCTCGTTCCATCACTTTTGTCTAGGGTTGCCAACTTTTTCAGAGACCATTCCGGGACGCATATTAACAACCTGAAATTTTCAATCTGTCTTTAACGATTCCAATTTTACGAAAAGAGAACTTAACAATCCCAGTCAAAATGTTTTTTTTTCTCTCCTTCGCTAAAATGAAAATCTGTTTTTCTTTATTTGAACACGAAGGGCAGAAAATACAATCTGTTTGTTTTTGGAAAGCGAAAGTTCACGTGACGTCACAATCTCTTGCGAAAATATAAAAGATTAAAAGAAAATCAAACGAATAAAATATCTATATGTTACAAAATTTTCCTCAAATTTCAAATCCGTAAAATTGTTTATTCTATCTTCAACGATCGCTGAGATAGAAAAAAAGCACTGAAGAACGCCAGAGATAACTTGAGTAATATTTTGCTTTACTGGAATTTGTTTCGCAGGAAATCAAAATGAATGAATCCCCAAACAAACGAAGGTCATTTGAATGTGTTCTCTCCCCGGAGATGGAAAAAACTAGTGGCATGGTTTCAAAGGCTGACGTCAAGGTGACACGTGAGGGCGAAAAGTCTAATTTTTAATGTTTCTAGAATGAAGAATGGTGAAAAAACTATTAAATTCATTTAAAAATGTTCTAGATTGAATTTTAAAATTCGCCTCGACCCTAAAATTGCAAAAAAATTCGCGCTACCTGTGTGCCAAATCCTATTACTGTAAATGCCATCGATTCGTCAGGACTTCGAGGGCAAGAAAGAAACAAACAGACAAACACTTCCTCTTAAAAAAAAGTAGAGATTATTTAGCAATATTTTAAAAGGTAATTGTGGTAATGGTAATTAATAAACGTCGCGCTGGAGCAACACAACGGGCTAGTGGTTATTACATAAATTTTGTATTTAGCTTTCGGATATGGCGTGAATCTATATCAGGGGTGGCCAACGCTTGACGCATGCGCCAAACTTAGCGCATTGGATTATTACAAGTGGCGCATTGCATCCTTGCACCAACTTATTCTTTTGAAAAGTTATATAAGTTGAAAAGTTATATTGTCGTTTTGTAACGACATACAGATGTGAACAACCATTATCATCCATGGAATTTATTAAAAGGAAAACGAGGTAGCGAATGACTGATTCAAATTAATAGAATTCACTGTAATATAGACATTGTTTCACACAAATATAGTTAAATCATTTAAAAATGTTAATTATGTCGATAAACATACTTTGATTAAAAAAGTTATTAAGGATATGGCAGGACCATGAACGTAAGATAGAAAAGGTGCTTGAGTTGTATGGCGCATCTGAACTCGCATGTGAAAAAAATAGACGCATGGTATGTAAAAGGTTGTCCACCTCTGATCTCTATATATAAAATGGATGTGTGTGTATTCTCTATACAAATCCACACCGTTTGACCAATCCACGCCAAATTTGGTACTCGTAGACTTTAGAACACTGCGGAAGACATAGGCTATTTGTTTCCTGTCTACAGACCAATCTGTAGCCATGAAAATTGATACACGGATAGTCCTAAAAGTGCCTCTCGAAGCCCCAATTTTAAAATCTAAAGTTTTTCTGCAAAAAATGGACATGGACAAGGAAAAACGTTGTACAGGGTTTGCGTGTTTGAGTTAATACAGGGAAATATCGTGGTAGGAAAACCCGTTTGACAGGGTTTGTATATTTGAGTTAACACAGGGAAATGTCACGGTCATAATTTAAAATCTAGCTACTGCGGGTTATTCTGCAAGTTTTAAATAAAAGAATGGCTTAATTGTGTGTGCGATGGAATAGCTTTCTATTGCTAAAGCAAATATTGCGCTATATCACTTCTTTCGATACATCGCTTTCTCTTGTTCCCGAGACGCATGATATATCGACGAAGGGATCCAAGTCTTCTCTGAAGTAAGATATTTTTACAATTCCTAGATGAAAGTATTCGCCAATATTTATATTAAGAGCAGGAAGTAGATAAATTCTGCGATTTTATCATATTTCGATAGCTAAGTATATTTAACCTGATAAAAAAGTTCTTTTATTTTGTAGATAAGCTCTAAAAAATGTTCGACTCTATGCAATTTTTACAGCATTCATGTACGACCTCCTTAAAAGACCGAGATATATTCTTGAGTCAATCTTTCTTTCAAACAATAAAATCCCGGTGACCCAAAAAACATTTTCTGATAAATATTAGAAAGGAAACTCTCATAACAATGTGTTTTTGAATTCTCGTTGTTTCCAGATACTTATAAACGATTTCATGCACAATTTTTGAACTTAAAGGTATGGTATCAAAGTAGAAACCCAATTTATTTAGATCGTCCAAAGCGAAAAATCTTTCAATTTTATAATTACTACTAGCAAAATACCCGACCTTACTCGGTTTGAATTGGTTTACTCTAGATTGAAGAGATAAACAAAATATATAATGACTTAATTTTTTTTGTAGAATAAAAATGTATTTTAACATCTTTCGCCATCTTTATATTTTCTACAACTTACTTTGGACACAAATCCTACACATGCATATCCATTCATGTAATACATTTCACATACATCGCACATTTGCTGTATGACAAAGCTACAAAATGACGAAAGGTGATACTAAGGTTACTACTATAAAAGACGATTTTGAGGGAGATTTGGAATTCCCTTTCTTAAGTTATTTTCATGTTCAACTCAATTAATTAAAATTACGATTTACGGCGAGTGCTCTCGCACTCATAGTCAACAAAACAATATTTTTTTACTTGTGGCACTCTTGCCTCCGGTATGCGACATTGTGAAATTTTGCAATCTTCTGCTGTCATTTACAACGAATTTTTTAATGTTGGAAAAAGTTCCAGTTTGGATTAATAAACATTATTATTCTTTCAATAAAGGCATTATTCTTTAAATAACGGCATTATTCTTTAAATAACGGCTATATTCTATAAATAACGGCATTATTCTATAAATAACGGCATTATTCTTTAAATAACGGCATTATTCTTTAAATAACGGCATTATTCTTTAAATAATGGCATAACTACACTTAAAATTTACTGAAAATTTATACTGACTTACCTAACATTTTTAAGTCTAATACTTTGTGGTGCTGTTGCGTGTGATGAGAAGGAAAACACATTTATTAAAATAATAAATATTTAAAAAAGGAAACAGCAAAGTAAAACAAAATAAAAGATGTCGCAAAAAATTGTTCTAAAGATATTAATTTGTGATTCAATTTTATTTATCTCTTGATCTCGCACAGTTGCCACAACTTACAACTAAAAGTGTACAAAATTTAGAAATGTGAAATTAATTCAGAGCGGAAGAACCAGAAAAAATATCACTGCTCGCGCGATCTTGTTCATTCTTGTTTCATTGAAAAATATCGTCTGTCCCAAATATTCTTTAAATCGTTTTCATTGCGCAAAGAATAAAAATAAAACTCGAAATAAATGAAGTATCAGAGATGAAATTCCATAAAAAAAAAAAAAAATTTTGAAGAATAATTACTTTTTCAGCACAGTACTGGTAAAGCAATCGAAATAATCGTAATATTCAATAGACATTCCAATTTTTCCAAAACTACCAAATTATGGTTGATTTAAGTATACTTACTCAGGTGTTTTAGCATGAAACTCAACTAAATATAACAATAAATAAATGTTTAATATTGCATTCACTAAACTAATAGATAATGTATAAAATAAAATACAATACAATCAAATATCTGGAATACAATTCATGTGATGTCTACACAAACACACTAACACTAAATCGAGCATAGAACAGAAAGACGGACAGACAGACTTTCGCAACCAATGCCACTCACTAAATGAAGATAAGTACTCACTGTATGCAAATTTTCATGAAAATATCTTAAACCGCGTGGACGTGTATAGGGCACAACATACATACAGACAGACAGACAGACAGACAGACGGACAGACAGACAGACAGACACCAAACGAGAAAAAGGCGGATTCGGCATCAGAAGGGTCCAAAACGGATAGAAAACTTGAAATGGGTCGAAAATATTGAATGTACAAACAAACACTCCATTCTTATTTATATAGATTGCCACCTTTACGAACGCGTTTAACCTTTAGACTATGGCCGGTACATCAGTTGTACCATGTTCGCGCCAAGAAAAAGTTAAGACAACAGCCAGTGCATCTTCTATCTATATAAATAAGAATGAAGTGTCTGTTTGTACATTGAATATTTTCGACCCATTTCAAGTTTATCCGTTTTGAACCCTACTGATGCCGAATCCGCTTCTTTTACGTTTGGTGTCTGTCTGTCCATCTGTCTGTATGTTATGCCTTATACTTGTCAACACGGTTTAATATATTTTCATGAAAATTTGCATACAGTGAGTACTTATCTTCATTTAGTAAGTGGAATTGGTTGCGAAAGTTTGTCTGTCCGTCTTTCTGTTCTATGTTCGATTTTGTATTTGTGTGTTTGTGTAGACATCACATGAATTTTTTTCCAGGTATTTGATTGTAATGTAGTTTATTTTATACATTATTTATTAGTTAAGTGAATGCAATATCAAACATTCCTTTATTTTTATATTTAGTTGCGTTTCATGCTAAAACACCTGAGTAAGAATACTTAAATCAACCATAATTTGATAGTATTGGAAAAATTGGAATGTATATTGAATATTACGATTACTTCGATTGCATTACCAGTACTGCTAAAAAAGTAAGTATTCTTCAAAATATTATTTTTTTTTATGGAATTTCAGCTCTGATATTTCATTTATTTCGAGACTTATTTTTGTTCTTTGTGCAATGAAAACGATTTCCGAATATTTGGGACAAACGATATTTTTCAACGAACGGGAATGAACAAGATCGCGCGAACAGTGATATTTTCTGTTTCATTCGCTCTGAATTAATTTCACATTTCTAAATTTTGTGCACTTTTAGTTGTAAGTTGTGGCAACTGTGCGAGATCAAGAGATAAAAATGAATCACAAATTAATATCTTTAGAACAATTTTTTCCGACATCTTTTATTTTGTTTTATTTCGCTGTTTTCTGTTTTAAATATTTGTTATTTTAATAAACGTGTTTTCAATCTCATGACACGCAACAGCACCACAAAGTATTTGACTTAAAAATAGCAGGTAAGTCAGAATAAATTGTCAGTAAATTTTAAATGTAGTTAAGCCATTATTGAAAGAATAATGCTGTTATTTAAAGAATAATAGCGTTTTTGAAAGAATAAAAATGTTTAAAAATCCGAACTAGAACTTTTCAAACATTAAAAAATTCGTTGCCATAATGACAGGAGAAGATTGCAAAATTTCACTATGCCACATACCGGATGCAAGAGTGCCACAGGTAAAAAACTATTGTTTCGTTGACTGCGAGTGAGAGAGCACTCGCCGTTAATCATAATTTTTATTAATTGAGTTGAACATGAAAAGAACTTAAGAAAGGGAATTCCAAATCTCCCTCAAAATAGTCTCTTGTAGTAGTAACCTTAGTGTCACCTTTCGTCATTTTGTAGCTTTGTCATACAGCAAGGGTGTTTGTAACATTGCTGGCATCCCACTCTCTAAACTTCCACTACAATTCAACATGAGGACCTTCGGCCACGACAGATTTGAGGTGCATCAGCCGCTTTTACACCATACGCTTACAAACACTCTTATGTGAATTGTATTACATGATATGCATGTGTAGGATTTGTGTCCAAAGTAAGTTGTAGAAATTATAAAGATGGCGAAAGGTATTCAAATAAATTTTTATGCTACAAAAAACGTAAATCATTATATATTTTGATTATCTCTTCAATTTAGAGTAAACGAATTCAAACCGAGTAAGGTCGGGTATTTTGCTAGTAATATATAATAATAGAATATTAGAATAATGGAAAAAAGAATAGTTATTAGAAACGTGCCATGAAAGAAGATTTCAACTGTTACAGCAGTTATATCTTGATAATTTATTTAATTAACGTCGTATAAGAGCAACACAACGAGCTATTGACAACGGTCCGTGATTATATCCCCTAAGGGTAAGTACCGAGGACAGCACCACGTCATTTTGAACCACGGCTAAATGACGAGGCAACACCTGAGCTGGCATCCCACTCTCTAAACTTCCACTACAATTCAACATGAGGACCTTCGGCCACGACAGATTTGAGGTGCATCAGCCGCTTTTACACCATACGCTTACAAACACTCATGCACTGATTCGAACTAGGAACCTTCCGATTTAGAGGCTAACACCTTAACCACCAGATCGGATGGTCAGCAGCACAGATGGCAGACTAGAGGCTTATAAACAGGAGGGTTGCGGGTTCGAAAATCGACCCAACCAAACACCTTCCTGTATGGGTGGGGGGGAGGGAGTTGGTGCACGTTAAATCTGTCAAGGCCTCAAACATCCTCACGTTGGAGCGGTGTGTAGGTTTGGAGAGTGGGGGTGCCAGCCGAGGAGTTGACCTCGTCATCTGACCGTGGCTTAAAATTACGAGGCGGTGTCCTCGATCCCTTTCCATCGGGGATGGTCTGACTAGAGTGCCTATATAATAAGAGTGGCGACATACGGGAAACACTTTCTGATTGGCTTAAACAGCTCTTCTACCGCCCGAGGCGGTCTTTTCCTAGCTTCCGTAGACTTAACATGGGAACTTTTTGTGTGGTCGAGAAAAACGTGTGTATATTAAATTAAAAAGAAAATATAGCTTATTCATGTTCCATTTCGTGTTCTAGAATGTTTATTTATTATTATTTTAGTGTTTGTCAGTATAAAATTGAAGACTTTTTAAGTAAATAGCTTTTTTTGTACAATATATAGTGTTTCTCGCAATCTAAGTTAGCGCGTTGTGCAATCCATCTCATCAATTACGCATGTAATTGAGCGTTTATATGATTCATTTATACTAAATGTATCCATATTATAACAATGATATGTTTTTTGTTATCCTTGAAATGATATATTAATTCGCCCAGCAACCTTCTTTGAGACGATTCTGGTAGAAAAATGGCTGCCGCGCATGCGCATTGGGACAAATTTGGTCCCTTGTCGCCACTCTTATTATATTGGGCCGACCAACCGGTATAGTAGTTAAGGTGTTAGCCTCTAGATCGGTAGGTTCCTGGTTCGAATCCGGGCCCGGGCATGGATGTTTATAAACGTATGGTGTAGAGGCGGCTGGTGTACCTTGAATATGTCGTGGCCGAAAGTCCTCACTTGGGTTGGTGTGGAAGTTTGGAGAGTGGGGTGCCATCTCAGGTGTTGCTTCGTCATCTGACCGTGGTTCAAAATTACGAGGCGTTGTCCTCGGATCTTTCCCTTAAGGGATTGATCCCGGACCGTCGCCAATAGCCCGTTGCGTTGCTCTAGTACGACGTTAACTAAAAAATTACCAATTACTTATTATATAGGCACTGTATTATTATGTAGGTCTGACCGCTGCCAATAACCCGATTCGCTGCTGCAGTGCGACGTTAATTCCGCCACCTACCCAACGGTCGACGTTGCTAAATCATGCAGTGCCATAAAGTGCTAAGGAATCTTAAGTGGCGACTTCCTACCCGCCGGCTTACATCAAAGACGGCTTCTACGCATTATCTCCCACATTAACTCAATCGCGGGGGGCGTTTATTTGCCGATAGCAATTGTCCAGCGCGATGTGTCCGCCGCACACGGCACTTTCACATTTCTGTCTGGTAGATATCTCCGTGGCATCTCGGATCAAATAAGTCACGCGAGGATTACCACTCTCGAGTCGGGTATTGACTGTATAATTACCGGATTGATTTCCACTGCAAACAAAGAGCTGTCTGAGGATTCAATGATCGAGAGGTTTTTGATGGCTCTATGACATTCTGCGACAAGACTCGATCCAATCAGGAGATTTTGGATGAGAGGCAAGGGTGCCTTGTACGGAGGGCACGGGCCCCTTGCCCCACCGTAGTAATTTTATAGTGGAAACCGCATTTTTATTAACCGCATGGGAAATTTTTAGCAATACATAATACTAACTTTTTATTGCCAAAAGTAAAAAGAAATAAGTGATTTTAAACATTTTGGCTCTGAAGGTACTTTGTCGACAGAGCTCACCGTGAACTTTTTCACTCATCTTTAAGTTAATTCCAACTGTTTTTTTGGTGGAAAAGAGAAACGAATAATTTTTTCAAACTTTTTAATGCCCAAGTAAACAAGAAGTAAACTTTGTGAAAAAGTTTTAATTTAATACATTTTTCGTTCGCAAAAAGAAATGTAAACCCAATAATTATTAATTTTTAGATTAAACGGCCATAACACAGCTCACAATACGAGCGAGGGACGTGTTTCGGCTCGAGGTGTTTGCGCAGACGCGTCCGCGCATCTACATATATGACGTATTTCCGTTTTGTGCTGGGAGCGCCAGGGATTCTAAATACGCGAACAGGGTTTAACATTAAAATATCATCTACGAGCAACCACATATGAGTTATTATTATTAGAACAGTACTGTTAAGTCCTATTGGGTCCTTTACGTTGGCGTGGTGTGGAAATTTGGAGCGGTGGGGTGTCAGCTAGGTCTTGACCTCGTCATCTGACTGTGGTTAAAAACTACGTGTGCTGCCCTCGGATATTTCACTTCGTTAATTAGATACCTGCGTATCTCTGGAAGCACTAGTCTCCGCTTCTATAGCCAATGAGCAAAGCGGATTTGTGATTTCAGAGATCTTACGACAGCGACTCCGACCACATGATTCTCCTACTTCATTTAAAGGTCGATGCTTGGCGTTGTCTGATGTTCGGTGCAGTTTGGCCAGATATGGCCCTTCTTACTCCATAAAAATTATCCAACTTACTGACCCGAACTCTATGGGGTCTAAATATTTTTCGTTATGAGGCGTGGACCTCGTCTCTAACCTGAAGAATGTATGTCCTATACTCGGTTACGTTTCCTGAGCGTACGTTATTTGAGCGTACAAGCTAAAAACGTGTCCTGAGCGTCCAGGAGTTCCTACCCCCCCCCCATTCAGGCCGTGTTCGGAACGCGTTCTCGCCAACTTTCCGAGGGAACGGGGAGGTGTCAAAAAAGAAAGGGGGTGGGGGATATAGGGATAGGATAGCAATAGATGGGGGATATCAATATAGATATAGAAAGAGATAAATATAGATATATATATCCGGGAAATTATATATGTATTGGTGAAAAATCGTTTTTTCTTGAGGAAGTTTCAAGGAAAAGAGGCAGATCAAATTAGGTCGGATGGTGTAAAATTCATTGTTTTTAGATAGTTAACTAGATAGGTAGGTTGTTAATTAACTTCGGACTGGTGCAACACAGTGGGCTATTGACAACGGTTAGGAATGAATCCTGAAGGGAAGGACTCGAGGACAACACCTCATAATGATGGTCAAATGTCACAAGAGAAACACTTGCGCTGGCACCCCACTTTCCAAACTTCCATACCAAGCAAACGTGAGGACATTTGAGGCTACGTCAAATTTGCGTATAGCCAGACAATTCTTTTCGTGGGGTCAGGTGTGACCACATCTCTGAACCCCCGGTGATTGCTACGAATTCCCGTGGAGACGGTTTGCTACGCAAACCAAATGGAAATTCGTAGCCTATTGGAATGAATTCCCTGCGAATTCAAATTATGAATATTATGAACTATAGTTTACGTTTTCAAAAATGACATTGATGTTTGTACTTTTGAAGATGAATTTGACCATTTTTTACTGTTTCTAAAAGAGTCGTGGACACCATAAAAACCACACCAGACATCTATCGAGCCGCCAAAGAAATGTCTTGCATATTTCTAAATATTATTGAAAATGTTTTTTTAACAATTCCCTTATCTAATGCGCAGGCCCGCCGTAAGCGGGCGTGCAAGGCGTGCAACGCACGCGGGCGGCACGTCCAAGGGGGGCGGCAAATCTAGCGATCGATCACGTAATATTCAAAGTCATTGTCATAATACCCACCGTTAGCATAAGAAATGTCATCGCAAGGAGGAACAAATCCGACCGGCATGCAATTACTATTTTCTTTTATATTAATAGGGGGCTCCGCGCCATGACAAGACTGGCAAAATCTTTAGAGCATGGGTATCCGAAAAATTTCGGCCACTCTACTTTTTCCCAAACAGACGAGACTCTCCTATATTTCGGGCCGACCAACCGGTATAGTGGTTAAGGTGTTAGCCTCTAGATCCGAAGGTTCCAGGTTCGAATCCGGGTCCGGGCATGGATGTTTGTAAGCGTATGGTGTAGAGGCGGCTGGTGCACCTTAAATCTGTCGTGGCCGAAAGTCCTCACGTTGGGTTGGCGTGGAAGTTTGGAGAGTGGGGTGCCAGCTCAGGTGTTGCTTCGGCATCTGACCGTGGTTCAAAATTACGAGGTGTTGTCCTCGGATCTTTCCCTTAAGGGACTGATCCCGGACCGTCGTCAATAGCCCGTTGTGTTGCTCTAGTACGACGTTAACTAAAATTTCCATTACCATTACCTATATTTCGGTCACTCAGTTCCTTTCCCACCTCTCGTTTAGCGCGTATATTTTTCGTGGATCTCTGGGGTCGCCGCAGGAGGTCAGCAACAAATTATTTCTAAATAATTTGTGGACTAAATTTTTAAAACTATTAAGTAGCCTCAGCTGTAAAGCAGTTTCTTGATCCATTATGTTTCGCGATCGCTTTCCAAAATTCAAAGTATTCATTCTCCAAATTCCAACTGACAGGATCTGCCCCTCCCTAGGACAATAAAACCATCGTCCTTGGAGAGGGGTGTACAAAACCTGTCGCGTGCTGCAGCGCTTTTGAGAAAGATTACATTGGCAGTATGAAAACGGAAATTTCTCAGAACTGGGAATTTGGAAGAGGTATCCCTTTCCACTCTCCAAGTGGGGACACAAGAACGGGACCGTCCGTTGTTCCAATTACCGCAGGGGACCTGACCATTGTAAAGATAAGGGCCAGATCAAGGCCAGATGCGGCCTTGGCCAGATGCGCACAACAAAGGGGGAAAACTGTTCTTCCATCTCTCCCGTCTTAAAGAGAAATCTGGCTAAAACCTCCCTGTCTGGACAAGGCTTAGGCTAGGAATCCCCACAGAGCTTCGTTCTCAGTTTGTACACGCATTCGAATCGAACAGTACTATCGCACATCAAGTTGCAATTATTTTGTTAATACTTCGTCTGACGTTGGTCTAGGTATAATTAAGGATATTTTAACTTGGTTAGTGTGATTATAATTCAATGTATCATGTCAGTGCAAAATATAAGTGCAAAATTTGGTACCTACGTTTATTTATCGGCTTATCATAATAATTTCTGCGCCTAGTAATCATCTGTTTGTAGCACATATACAATTAAATATTTACGAAATTTGAAATAAAAAACCGGCCAAGTTCGTGCCTGACCACGCACAGGGTAGGGTTACGTAGTCAATACAGGCTATACAAAATTCTTACAAAACATCTGAGCCAAAACTCTATGTATTTTAGAAATACAAATTTAATTTTACATTTCATTTATACGGAATTTCTATAAACTTTTTACAGACTCAATTACGTGATTAAGTGGGTGGATTATTACTCGTAAACTTGAAACGCCTACTTATCGCTGATAGCATAAATTCAATTTCTGTTGATCAATATTTATATGGTAACTAGCCACTGCTTGGCCAGCATTGCGTTGCCCGTGACAGTTCTTTTCGTGGGGTCAGGTGAGACCACTGCTCGCTAACCCCTTTTGATTGCTACGGATTCCCATTTGGTAAACCAACACCACGACCAACGCCGTGATGGCCTCGTCATTGCCAAATGCGGCCAAATTCGAATTGCGAAGAGATCCAATCGACAGGACGTCACAATCACACAGGGGGCGGCAGAATCGGTATTGCACACAGGCGTTCAAACAGCTAGCGGCGGGCCTGCTAATGCGTCAGGAGATCATCTTTTGTTTAAAAGCGTGTAAATAATTATATAGGGAGCAAGATAGTTCCACGTGAGAAGCCCCACCTATAGAGATGCCACACATGATGTAATTTTGAAACTTAACTCTAGGTAGATCTACCAGTTCCATGAATGTTGCAGTTAGATGTTGTTTGGTGTGCTGAGAAAGTTTTGTTACACCATCTTTTGTTTTCTGCTATCACAACAACATTTCAAGAAAGTACTATGTTTTTTCTACGTTATGAGATTGATGCTGTTGTGTAAGAAAAGGGGGAGTACTAGATAATTGGAATGGATTTTTTTATGTAAGCATAACAACCTGTTGTCAGAAGTTGATCAATCGACTTTAGGCAGTGTACCGCCATCTTTGCCGTCTTGTACTTCTGACAGTTGCCAAGGCATCTCTCCCATACCAAAAGGATAGACGCCCCACATACATTTTAGGGAGAGATGCCTTTTAGTTGTTTAAATTTCAAATAAATACTTTTTAAATCATATTGTTTTTACAAAATATCATTATAATTGTAAGTCGTAGAAATTTTTAATGTAAAATTAAATTTATTGAAGCTTTTCATTTATACTATAATGAAATTCAAGATATAATTTGATTTTTGTTTAAATGGTTAAGGAAGTAATACATTTTGTGATACATTCCTATTTATATATTATTGGGTATTTTTTTGTTTTATAATTAATTATAAATTTTCAAACTTGTTTTTGATATTGTATAGTTGAAGTTTTTGAATATAGATTTTTTTACTCAGGGTTACATTAAAGTGAAATTAAATTTAATTTAGCAATCGGAAATCTTTTTGTTTTATATAATATACATAGTAAATTACCTATTAGGTAGTTTGAACTTTTAGTTTGAAATTAATTAAATTTACAATTTCTAGATCCAATGCTTCTTGTTTGTCCCAAGAACACATCCAAGAAAAGTAGTTGAAAACTGCCAACAAACGTATCAAGGTATCAAAAAAGCTGATGGACAAAATTGAAATGAGAAGAATAAATGTCATTGGACTAGAAGCACGTGATTGCTTCATCAGAACTAAGATAAATTCACGACGAATTATGCGAAAAATGTAATTATTAAAAACAGTATAAACTAGGATGTGTTTAGTTTAACTTAAGTGTGTTTTAACTTCCGAGGTTAAATGACCAAATTTTCCATTTCTGAATTTTAGGCACTCAGGTCATATCAGAAGTTTGAAGAAATTGGAAATTTAGAGAGATAATAATTAGTTTAAAATATATTAAATGAAAAGGGGGAGACTCTCTAAAATGACTGTGTATTTTTACTAAAGCAATTACGTCTTCTTTCGCCCTCTTGTGAATAATTCCTCCTGCTGGTGCAACAGTCATTTATGCTGTGCTCTCAATGTCTATATCCCTTTCTTAGAAGACAAGGTATGCCTTTGGCAATCTCCGCAATATATAATTCGCTGTTCATATTCAGTTGTATAGTTGAAGTCTATGGATTAAAAGTCTACTCAAGGCTCTCCTAACAGTGACTGCAGTCTCCAAGTCTCGCAGAGTCCGAGTTGTGCATTCAATAAAAGCCCAGTGCTTCAGGTAATTTCTTGACAAAGCCTTTTGTGAAGCAAAACTGTTAACTGAAGATGTCCATTGCTAACGACATCATTGTGATACAATACAAGAGTTCTTGAGTACAACTGTGGAAGACAGGAAAAATCCAGCAGGGTACATCTAACCACTTTGTTAGAAAGGCGTGAGTATTCCCATTCTAAAAGACCGAGGGGGTCTAAGCAGTTCTTTTAAGTGGGAAGCATTTAAAAGTCAGCTACTAATGCGAATTGTGAAAAGAGACACCTTTGAAAATCAGAGATGCAGAATTCTTTGTGTCTTATTTAGAGATAGGAACAACATATTATGCAGAGAGACTTACATGCAAAAGAAAATTCTTCGAAACATGAGGACACAGATAAACTGTTCTTAAAACCAATTGAACCGAAACATCAATCTTCTGCCTACTCAATCGAACAACAATGACCCCTGTCATTCAAAAGCCTCGGGCAACTCACTCTATACTACAAGAAAAACCATTAACGCGCGCGACGCACCTGTGATTCCGAAAGGGAATGAAAACGACAAACCTCGTGGTGAAATCTGTTAACGATCTTTTCGAACGGATCGTTCTTAACAAAAGATCTTGACGAGTTGTTCTTCAGAAAAATTAGCCATATCTTGTTAAACGAGATATCTCATCGTAACTGTTTGGAGAGATAAGCAAATACTTAAAATCCCCTTGTTTTTGGAAGTTCCTTTTTACTTCGTGTCATTGCTGGGTATTAGCACTTTAAGTACATGTCAGAAGCTGGTTGAGAGAGAGAGAGAAAAGAAAATGAATGCCCAAAAACATTGCTTTTATACTTCAAGATAAAATTCATTCAATGAATTATTACATCATGTAATGAATAATTGTTCATAAATAATATCGATTTATAAACCATTACTTTTCTTGAAGATGAATAAAAAAAAGGCCTTCACGCATTCTTCTAGAGTATTTTATGTGAAGAAATATTTTAAATACCAGAAAACAATACTTCTGGGGTGAGTTTTTGAGCTCCCAGAGCCTTTCACTCGCTTACACGTAACCCTTCCGATAATGAAACTTTCCAATTTTGGGTTCTAAGTTCTCAGATTCTGCAATACAAATGCAAAAGATAAGTCATTAAAAAAAACTGAGTTTGTAAATCACTTTTCACCATTGACAGTATCTAAATATTTCAATTTAGAATTTAACCGGGCATAATAGGAAGAGTGAACAACCTTTCAGCAGATTAATTCAAATGTACCCCCCCCCCCTCCGATTACATAATAACTCTAAGTAACTATACATTTAATTTCTCTTGTACTTTTGAATAGACACAAATTTTACTAACTAACTTGGCCAAAATTCATGAGACTAGCTATTTTGAAAGTTGTGTGAAGATAAATTACCGTTTTAGTAAACGAAATTTGTATCTCTACTTTGAAATTATATTAAATACTTTTGTTTTTATATCTAATCAATAATTACAGTAATAATTAATGATGTGTGTCGGGATTCCCTCTGGTTGACGCCCCTCGGGGCAACCAACATAAGGTGCGTAGTATTCACAAAAATCTTTTTTTTGAACAAATCTAGTTGACTTAAATACGAATTTAGTTTTACTTTTTAAACACATGGAAACTGAAAATGTGAATTAAGTTGACAAGAAAATAGTTTTAACTATTACTTACCTTCAAAAATTTACACAATCTTAGTCAATATGCTTGGATGCAGGAATTTCTGTCTTGCTCAAATGAATCAGTCTTTTTTACATTCCAAAAAGGTCTTCATGAAGAAGGTATAATTCTAAAGCAGTTTGAAAATTCTTTCATTTTCATGTTGGGCCTGAGGTATCTGGAATTTTTTTCCTTTGGTTCATAGATAAATTTGATTTTGAAGATACTTACCCTTGTCTATTGAATTCTTTCTACTGCTGTAACTTAGTGAATTCAGTCATACCAACTGGTCACTGTTATCCACCAGAAGATGAAAAGAAATTTTCAGCATTCATTAAGCACCTTTTGGGGTGCAGAAAAGACTGATAAACCAGGGTTAGGCTTCAATCACCCCATCCACTAACTGACTTATAGTATCTGATTTTTATCTATAACTCCCACCCGAGATAATTGATGTATGCATTAATTTAAAAGATAGAAATAATCGTTTATAATCCTTTATTGGTTTTGGTAGCTCTTGTTACTACTTGCTCACACTTGTTAGTAGCTCTTGTTACTACTTGCCGAAGAACAGAGTATGGAAATTTCAGGTAAACAGACCATCATATAGCGTTATTTGGCAAACTATTAAAAATGCGCTGGAAAACAAGCATGTAATGACA
This sequence comes from Metellina segmentata, assembly GCA_947359465.1. Classification (NCBI taxonomy): domain Eukaryota; kingdom Metazoa; phylum Arthropoda; class Arachnida; order Araneae; family Tetragnathidae; genus Metellina; species Metellina segmentata. Next base: position 108,854,424 of record OX375880.1, read on the forward strand.
ACAGTTGTTTTTGATTTGATGTCAGTTTACGATGTAGTATAGAGGGAAATTGTTAAAACTCTAATCAATTGGTGTAAAATCATACATGTTTAATTGGATTAGAGGTTTTATTAGCCAGTGCTTAAGTAGTCCGGTATAATAGTTGGTCCTCGAAGTTTTAGTCTTTTCCAGACTTCTCTACCACAAAGTGCAGTTTTGATCTGTGATCTGTTTAAAATTTATATAAATGACCTTGTTTTAAAACTAAAGTATGTCCCTGTCATTAATTGTCTTTATACCGACTACTGACTTATGTGGACTAAAACCCAAAAGTGGAGGGTTGTGCTGAACTTCTGTCTGAAAGAACACTACATCAGGCTATCTCATGTTTGAATGAATAGTGTAATATGAATGATAATGCAAGACTTTAAAATTAGGACTTATACTATTTACGTGAACTGTCTCCATACCATATGAAACATGTACCCCGCTCTATGATAACCCATCTTGCTAAAAGCATTTGTCTGTCACTAGTAGGTCCCGGGCTGTTTGTAAGTACACGTATGTTTGTAGTTGTTTCTATTTGGAGTAGCAGGGAACTAGGCGCTTCTTCACAAGTAACTATCAGTTCTAGAAGCGGCTCAATCCCATGATAGTACTTTACGCAAGTCCAACTTGATTGGCTAGTTTCACGGGCTTGGCTTCACTTGGATATCTCGCCAATCTGATTGTTGCAGTAACCATTTGATTTTGAATATGCGCGTTGTTTCGTAGAAATACAATTCATACACTAGCGCCTCAGCGTACAGCGTAAGTGTCCGACAAGTTGACTCTGATTTGCTCCTCATATATATGTTGTATGGTTGTTGTTAATAGTATTTCTTGCCAACTTATATTAAGGGTACTTATACTTTAAAGAGCTCCTTTTCGTGAAGCAACGATGGCCTAATGGCTAAAGTCACCTACATTCAGATCAGCGTCGGCAACGGAGGATGACTTCCCGAGTTCGAACCCAGCTGGCGGAAAAATTTTTAGATCCTCCAAATTATTTAAAAAAAATTCCAATTTAATTCCTTTTCATTCTAATTTACTTTTCCTAATTTTTAATACCCTTTTTTTATTGTCCCAAGCTTCCGTTGATTTTACATAAATAATCTAAGAACCACTCCTGAACTCACTACCAGCTGATATTTTTCCGCCCCTCTGCCGTCCCCTTTGCTTTAGGATGATGGTGTCGTATCCACCCCCTGGGTTAGGACCATTCTGATGTAACAAAAAGCATACATAAAACACTAACTTATATAATTATTAACTTATATAATAAAAGGATACAATTTTCGGCTGCCACCTCTACCCACCCATAGCCATGGATCTGAAAAGAAAAGAAGAAAGCAGAAAGGAAGAGATAAATCGCCAACAACTATAAACCTTGATGACATACGTATCTAGGTCATGTGATCCGATTAGCCAATCAAGTTGGACTTGCGTAAAGTACTATCATGGGATTGAGGCGCCTGTATCAGTTCTCCTCAAGTGGTGCCGAAGAAAAAGAGGTGAGTGGTTGGGTATTGGGGTATTGGAAAAAAAAGGACATTTGTTCCTTCCCTTTCAAAAGAACCAACCATTCCTAAATATTATTATTATTTTTTTTTTTGGGGGGGGGGGGGGGGAAAGATGTACAACGTAATTTGTTAAGTTTTTCCTAGTTTTTAAAGCTGAACCTTTTTTGTAAATTTTCTAATTTTAAAATTCGATATATTAAAAAGACCTAATACAATTAAAATGCATTGAGATTTATATTAAATTGAAGAAATTAAATCCCAATAAAATAGCTTTATAATTAGAGATTACCAAGTCTGTATCTTCCCCAAAATTAATTATATACCTTAAAGATGCAGCAAATTTTCATTTGAGCTTTAAATAACTAAAGCTTAATAGCCTTTTGAATGGAGGACAAAACTTTTTTTAAATTATTATTTGCATTCATAGCTATGTAATGTCACTTGCTACACCGTTTCATTAAAATTTGAAGGGTTTCGGACTAATCTGTAAGCTAGATTTGAGACGGAATTCCTCAAATTTTAAAAATTTCTGTAACTTGGATAGCGATATGCCAACTGAAAAATTGTCTGATTTAGAAAAGTATTTGCACAATCCTAAGGTGCCGTACACAAGATTTCAGAATTACAGTAATTTATTTAACCAGGGAAAAACATTTTTCAGTCTACCATATAATTGGCGTGGCGATGATTATTTTCATTAACTTTCCTAAAAACTCCTATGTGTTGGAAGTTACGAAAAGTAAAATAAATATTAAAAAAAAAAGATGTAATCCAAACATTTTAATACAAGTGATTGTTCAAAGATTTTAAAGTTTTGGAGTAGGTATCTCTTGCAATACGATTACATCGTTTAAATTTTAATGTTTTTTCTTTTTCTTTTTAAATAGAACTATTTTTTTTTTCATTAATAAATGTACCGATTGAACATCTGATTAATTCACGTTATGTCTCTGAAGAGATTTGTAATCTTCGTTCAAAAATTGATAATTTCTCACCTGAAAATAAGTGCTGTAAGGATCAACTATGTGCATATCGAATGAGATATAACATAAGTTATAAAGGTTTTATGCAAAACTGCATCATTATCTCCAAAGAAAATAAACAATGTATTAAAAAAATAATAACAATAATTTTTTGTCGCAATAACAGAAAGTTGTCAATATTACTATGTAATATTACTAAAAAATGTATATTTCACTATAAAAATAATATTTAAAATTATGCTTCCCAATTTCTAAAAATACATTTAAACTGTCCTTTTTTCACCTATGTCTGACCTTTTATTCCTTTTAACAACCATGCTGGTTTTAAGTCATTATTATAAACACTGACATTATTTAAAATGTATAACTACCTATTTTTAGAAATAAATTTTAAAAAATTTGAAAATTTCAAATTGTTGTTGGAATTATATTGAATTATTTAAATTGATATTATTTATTAAAATTGATATCCCGAAGTCCTAAATAGCTTTCGAATGTTTGCTTCCCCCAAAATTAATACATTTCTACGATGTATACCAAATTGCTTTAAAGAATATTTGGCACCCCCGAAATAAACTCCTATATACGCCACTGTCCGGAGTTATTAAAATACTTAAGTGATATCTGTATTTTCTCTGAAGGGATTAAGAATTTTATTCTATGACTACTTTTCAGCCTCCCCGAGCAGCAGAGGGTCATTCTACTAGTAATTTAAGGAAAAATAGGCATCGTAAGTGATGACTAATATTGTCCATAGTAATAGACAAACGCATAGTAATTTTGCAAATTCCCAGACAAAGTTATGAAAGCCTAATTGAATGCAAAAGAAAACCACTTTATGGATTTGAAAATATTGTACTTCATCGCTACCCTAATTGCACGAAAAGAAATATGTTGCAATATAAAGCATGCACAAAGGTTTTAAGACTATTTGTCCGTGATCAAAGATGAATTGATATGAAACTTCGCTTATACGATACAGTTATAGGAAAACAATTTGAAGTGGTGAATATAACTTCCATCAAGAGGAAGGCTGAGAAAAAAAAGCCTAGAAATTTATTTGCAATTGAACATTTCAAGACCATTTCTGTTTAATCCATGGTCTAAGTGAATATCGAGCATGAGAAACACGCACCTGACGAACACCTTACACGAGCGCAAGTCTCCCCTCTGTAAGGTTGCCAGAAATGTCCGCTCAAGACACGGTTCGTCAAGAAAAGTCCGCACAGGAGACGATACCCCTAACTCGACACCCCCCCCCCCCAACCCCATCCATCGAGCTACCTGTACTGTGGCGACACTCGTAGCGATGCCAGCGCCTCGACTAGCGCGTCTTTGTTGGAATGGCTCCGCGTTGCGTGGACGATTCTATTTAGGACCGTAGGTAGGCCGGTAGATATTAAACTCGTGAAAAGTGAATCGATTCTTCAGTTCGTTTCTTTCGTAACTTGTTTGGATCGACACTGAGGTATGATTATTTACTTGTCTGGTAGTCTTTTCGTGTCTTCAATGATTTTGAAGCAGATTTACTGTGTGAATGAATTCGAAATGTAATTCGATTTTCATCCCGAATAAGTGTTCGAGGTTTCCCTCAGAGAAGTGTTCTGATCTCTGTAAGGCATCCTTCATAAGTAAATCTGATTGATCCAATACAAAAACCAAAATAAATGTCATCAGTGTGGAATAAATACATCCTCTTGTCTAGTCCAATTGATATTATAACAAGTAAATAATCATAGCTCACTGTAGATAAAAAAAAATTACGAAAGAATCGAATTGAAGAATCGATTCACTTTTCACGAGTTTAATATCTACCGACCTACCTACGGTACAAAATGAATCTTCCACGCAACGCGGAGCCATTCCAACAAAGACGCGCTAGTCAGCGACTCGAAGTACTTAAGGTGGAATGCAGCCGCAATAAGGAGAGCGATCACCTTAAGACCCTCCTTAATCAAACTCAAAAAACTCTAAGGAAAAAAATATCTAAACACTCTCAGGACTCTTGGAAAAATCACCTTGAATCCCTAAATACTGAAGATAACTCCATCTGGAAATCAACTAAATCTTTAACAAAAAAATGGAAATGTATCCCTCCCCTTAATTCCTCTCACAACACAGCTGTGTCAGATCTTGACAAAGCTAACCTCATAGCAGACAGCCTTGAAACACAATTCACTGAAAACAATATTGATGACCCCATGACCACTTCCCTTGTTTCAAATACAATAAACCATTTCACGAGTTCTCCAAAAAACACAAACTCCATAGTTATTTCTCAATCTGAGATCTCATCTCATATAAACAATATCAAAATAAAAAAAGCTCCTGGCATGGAAGGGGTAACTAACAAGATGGTCAAAAATCTCACACACAATGTTATTCATTTATTCACTATAATAGTCAATGCTATCTTCAAACATAACCACTTCCCCAACATATGGAAAACAGCATGTGTTGTACCTATTCTGAAACCTGAAAAAAATCCCTCACATCCCATTAGCTACAGACCCATATCACTCTTACCTACTCTGAGTAAAATTACTGAAGCTGTAATCCTCAAACGCCTCACTGAATTCACCTACTCAAATAATATCATGATTCCCCAACAATTCGGGTTCACCCCCCAACTCTCCACAAATCACCAACTCCTAAGAGTAGTAGAGTACATACGATCTGGACGCCCATCCAAATACACAGGAGCTGTCTTCTTCGACATAGCAAAGGCTTTTGACAAAGTCTGGATTCAAGGCCTCATTTTTAAAATGATCACACATAAATTCCCTGACCACATCATACTACTCATTACATCTTACCTCTCCAACCGTAAATTCGTAGTAAGAGTTAACAAACAGCACTCGTCTCAAAGAAACATCTATGCTGGTGTCCCTCAAGGCTCCAAGCTTGGCCCCTTTCTCTTTAATTTCTTCATGAACGATATTCCTCAATCAGAAAACACTAAAATATGCATGTTTGCTGATGATACCGCCATAATGTCACAACACAAAAATTACAAAATTATTCTGGCTGATCTTAAACTTCACATCTTCTACCTTGAATTATGGCTTACAAAATGGAAAATAATGCTAAATGTTGAAAAGACAGCTGCCATAATGTTCTGTCGTAACAACCCCTCTAAACTACCAATGCTTCAACTGTACAGACAACCCATACCATGGTCTAACGAAACTAAATATCTAGGTCTTATACTTGACTATAAACTCAGTTGGAAACCTCACATTAAATATCTGCAAAACAAATTCAGAAAAGCCTCAGCAATGTTATACCCTCTCACAAATCGGAGTTCATCCCTATCTCTTGCAAACAAAAAGCTAATATACCTCTACTTCATCAGACCTACAATAACTTATGCCAGCCCAATCTGGGGGGCAACTAACTCCATAAATATTAAACGACTGGAACAATTACAAATGCATTTCCTTCGACAAATAACTAGATCAAGATGGTTCTACCGCAACGAAGATATTCTCAGAGCTCTCAACATCACAACGCTCAGTAAATTCATACAGAAACTTTCAACTAAATTTTTCACTAATTTAAATTATATAAACAATGCTGCAATTCAGGAAATAGAAACATATGATCCTACACTTCCTCAAAATAAGAACAGACCACGTAAAACCCTTATTCTTGTCGATTAAAACCCCAAACTTATCCATGTAGACTTTATCCAACCTTAAATACCATGACCAACCTTTATTCCATGCACCTTTTGTTAACTGTCCAAGGTCTAAAACTCTTAACTCATATGTTATCAACAAGGCAAGTCCCATCACGCCATGTTTAAGTACCAATACTGGAGATTAAGGCCCCTACGGGGCCATGTGCTCCATAATATTTTAAAACTCTCAATAAGGAGAGCGAAGTCACCAGCCTAAGGGCGTCTTCACACGAAGGAGATCGATCTCTCAGACCGGTCGCCTGAGATTGTCTCCAGGAAATGTTTACAGATTCATTTCATGCGCACAAACGATTCGAGTGAACAGAAGCAAAACAAAATTTTTAATAGGCATTGTTTAGTCATTTTTTTTTCTAAAATCGGCATCGTTGAAGATAGCTTGAAAATTTCAACGGATTTGAAATCTGCGGAAAATTTTACATCAGATCGATACCTTAAATGTGATTTTCTTTAAATAAATAATTTTTTAATGTAACTTTTACCAAAATTCACCAAATTTAGCTAAATTTGTATAGCAAAAATATAAAAGTTTCCATCGAAAAATTATTTATTTAAAGAAAATCACATTTAGGGTATCAATCTGATGTAAAATTTTCCGCAGATTTCAAATCCGTTGAAATTTTTAGTCTATCTTTACCGATCGCGAAGATATAAAACTTGTACTGGAGAACAAAAAAAAACCTTTTGTTTTGTTTCTCGAATAAAATAAACCATGACAATTAAAAGTCGCCCGCAACTGAACTTCCTCGGCGACTATTTTTTAGTCTCTCTTACTGGTCTCCTGCGAGTCTTTTCGTGTGAAGTGCTCCTATGGTTTCTATGTAACTTCAGTCGCCTTCAGAGCGGTCTGAGCGATCGATCTCCTTCGTGTAAAGGCGCCCTAAGCGCTCATCGACGCGTTAGTTTTGATGTCTCCTTTAGTCAGGCTTAACAGCCTAAAGATGTATGATTAATCCAATATGTCGTTGCTTTGAAACCGTATTATTCTTAGTTTTCATCCATCAAACACCCCTAGACTTACCCAATATGTATTTTACAAAATTACGGATTTTGGTAGGCAATGATATGTGAAGGGATTGATTTTCGGTAAAACAAGATGGTAATGGTAATTTTAGTTAACGTCGTACTAGAGCAACACAACGGGCTATTGACGACGGTCCGGAATCAGTCCCTTAAGGGAAAGATTCGAGGACAACACCTCGTAATTTTGAACCACGGTCAGATGACGAAGCAACACCTGAGCTGGCACCCCACTCTCCAAACTTCCACGCCAACCCAACGTGAGGACTTTCGGCCACGACAGATTTAAGGTGCACCAGCCGCCTCTACACCATACGTTTACAAACATCCATGCCCGGACCCGGATTCGAACCAGGAACCTTCCGATCCAGAGGCTAACACCTTAACCACTATACCGGTTGGTCGGCGGGTAAAACAAGAAGACGAAAGATGTAAGATTTACTTCCTTTCAAATGCCGTCTCATATTACACATCGTGGTTTCCTTAAAATGCAGTTTATCGCCGTTTTGGAGACTTTTGGTTTTTAATTTACTTGCCGTTCGTCAATAGCTATTTTATTTATTCGGAGGGCCGTAGTAGCCCGGTTGAAAGAGCAACGGACTACCGACGATCGGTTGCGAGTTCGAATCTAACCAAAGACCGTCGTGTACAATGGAGGCTGGTGCTCGTTAAATATCTCGTGGTCTCAAATGTTTTCACGTTGGCTTGGTGTAGAAGTTTTGAGAGTGGGGTGCCTGCACAGGTGTGACCTCGGCAACTGACAATGGTTCAAAATTACGTGTGTCCTCGGATCTTTCCTTTCGGGGTTGATCCCGGATCGTCACCAGTTGCTTCGTCATCTGACCGTGGTTCAAAATGACGAAGTGTTGTCCTCGGATCTTTCCCTTAAGGGACTGATCCCGGACCGTCGTCAATAGCCCGTTGTGTTGCTCTAGTACGACGTTAACTAAAATTACCTTACCTTACCCGGATCGTCACCAATAGCCCAATGTGTGTTGCACCAGTGTGACAGTGCCGACCAACCGGTATAGTGGTTAAGGTGTTAGCCTCTAGATCGGAAGGTTCCTGGTTCGAATCCGGGTCCGGGCATGGATGTTTGTAAGCGTATGGTGTAGAGGCGGCTGGTGCACCTTAAATCTGTCGTGGCCGAAAGTCCTCACGTTGGGTTGGCGTGGAAGTTTGGAGAGTGGGGTGCCAGCTCAGGTGTTGCTTCGTCATCTGACCGTGGTTCAAAATTACGAGGTGTTGTCCTCGGATCTTTCCCTCAAGGGACTGATCCCGGACCGTCGTCAATAGCCCGTTGTGTTGCTCTAGTACGACGTTAATTAAAATTACCATTACCATCTTCTGACCGTGGTTCAAAATTACGAGGTGTTGTCCTCGGATCTTTCCCTCAAGGGACTGATCCCGGACCGTCGTCAATAGCCCGTTGTGTAGCTCTAGTACGACGTTAACTAAAATGACCATTACCATCTATGGAATCTCTTTGGGCTTGTTGAAATCGTTTTTGTAAAACCTGCCAAGTGACGTTATATCCGAAATATATGTACAGGAAGCGCTTTCCACATCAAAAATACCACAGCCACCTCATTTAACTTGCCGGAAAGGACATAGGGCTATTTTTGAACATTCCGGAAAACCCGGATTCTGATCTCATGTGATTTTCTTGCATAGTTGTGTTACTTGTGTTGCTCCAGTTCGACTTTAATTCAACAATCCTACTATTTACCTTACATTTAAGTTAGATGAGTTGGTAGCGGTATTAGAGAGTAAGTAATTTTGGTAATTTTAGTTAACGTCGTACTAGAGCAACACAACGGGCTATTGACGACGGTCCGGGATCAGTCCCTTAAGGGAAAGATCCGAGGACAACACTTCGTAATTTTGAACCACGGTCAGATGACGAAGCAACACCTGAGCTGGCACCCCACTCTCCAAACTTCCACGCCAACGCAACGTGAGGATTTTCGGCCACGACAGATTTAAGGTGCACCAGCCGCCTCTACACCATACGTTTACAAACATCCATGCCCGGACCCGGATTCGAACCAGGAACCTTCCGATCTAGAGGCTAACACCTTAACCACTATACCGTTTGGTCGGCCAATGGGATAATGGAGATGGTCCAGTATCAACCTAAATGGAACAAATACGAGGACTAAACCTCGTAATTTTGAATCGCGGTCAGATGACGTGGTCAACACATGAGCTGGCACCCCACACTCCAAATATCCACACCACATCAACCTGAAAACGTTTTAGACTATGACAGATTTAAAGTGCAACCCCACGTACGAGACGAACTTTAATTGATTGAACTCGCAAATCTTCGGTTTATAATCTGCGACTGTACCAACTGCATTACCGAGGAGACTCTTTATATAAAGGAATACTTCAGGATAAAATCCTAAATCTTCACGGCCGACCAACCGGTATAGTGGTTAAGATGTTAGCCTCTAGATCGGAAGGTTCCTGGTTCGAATCCGGGTCCAGGCATGGATGTTTGTAAACGTATGGTGTAGAGGCGGCTGGTGCATCTTAAATCTGTCGTGGCCGAAAGTCCTCACGTTGGGTTGGCGTGGAAGTTTGGAGAGTGGGGTGCCAGTATACATAACCGTGGTTTAAAATTACGAGGCGTTGTCCGCGGATCTTTCCCTTAAGGGACTGATCCCGGATCGTCGTCAATAGCCCGTTGTGTTTCTCGAGTACGACGTTAACTAAAAATTACCAATTACCTAAATCTTCACGTCAAAAATCTCAAGCGAAATGATCATTACTATGCTCTAGATCGGAAGGTTCCTGGTTCGAATCCGGGTCAGTGCACGGATGTTTGTAAGCGTATGGTGTAGAGTCGGCTGGTGCACCTTAAATCTGTCGTGGCCGAAAATCCTCACGTTGCGTTGGTGTGGAAGTTTGGAGAGTGGGGTGCCAGCTCAGGTGTTGCTTCGTCATCTGACCGTGGTTCTCAATAGCCCGTTGTATAGCTCTAGTACGACGCTAATTAAACATTACCAATTATTATTACTATGCAACTATGAAATATTCAAATTGTTTGACAGGAAGGTATTCAGAAGAGGTAAGGTTGGATGCCCAAAAATGTTATTGACGAATTGGATAATTGGTAATTATTAGTTAACGTCGTACTAGAGTAACAGAACGGGCTGTTGACGATTGTCCGGGATCAATCCCTTAAGGGAAAGATCCAAAATGACGAATTGGGAAAGATTGCTTGAATATTCTTCGTTTGTGACTAGCCAGTAAACCACATGGGAAAAATAATAGATCACTAGACTTGGTATAATAGATCACTAGGTCTTCTAATGTAGCCGACCAACCGGTATAGTGGTTAAGGTGTTAGCCTCTAGATCGGAAGGTTCCTGGTTCGAATCCGGGTTCGGGCATGGATGTTTGTAAGCGTATGGTGTAGAGGCGGCTGGTGCACCTTAAATCTGTCGTGGCCGAAAGTCCTCACGTTGGGTTGGCGTGGAAGTTTGGAGAGTGGGGTGCCAGTTCAGGTGTTGCTTCGTCATCTGACCGTGGTTCAAAATTACGAGGTGTTGTCCTCGGATCTTTCCCTTAAGGGACTGATCCCGGACCGTCGTCAATAGCCCGTTGTGTTGCTCTAGTACGACGTTAACTAAAAATTACCAAATTACCATTACTTCTAATGTAAATGCAGGGTCGCGGTAGCCTAGTTGGATGTAATGGTAATTTTAATTAACGTCAAGGAGAACACAACGGGCTATTGACGACGGTCCGGTATCAATCCCCTAATGGAAATATCCAACAGGGTTTCCCACTCTTTTTTTTTAAACTAAAAATAAGGACTCTGTCAGCACTTAGGACGAAATTAGGACTTTATAAGGACTTAAATAAAACATTGAAGAAACCGTATTATACAATGTAATACCTGACTTTCGACCAAATGCGGATGCTCTTGCAGATGAGTTAATCTTATACGAACAGCAGTATGTAAAAAATTTAACATTCAAGTCTATTTTCTACAAATTATACACAAATAATGCCACACAAAAATGAGATTTTTCAAAATAAGCCGTCTGATTTTTACAAAATTCAGTAGTTAATATATGGGCGTGTTCACGTATTAGTAATATGTGTAAGTACATAAACACATTATAGAATGGAGACCGGAAGAAAAAAAATTTGGAAGTTTTTCTTTTATCTCTTCGCCAGTGCATTTGCTTTTATGAAGAGGGAAAGAAAGAGTTAAGTTTGATGAAGACCGGACTTGGTGTTGTCGGTTTCCCAGCTGCTGTTGCGAGTTCCCAGCTGCTGTTGAGAGTTTGTTTTCGTTTTATTACTCTTTTCGTATTATTTTATTTTTACTTTTTAATGGTCTTTAGGGGAGTGTATGATAAATTTTTTTAGCATATTGCTGCTCATGGGTAGGAAACACCATTTTGTGTTGTCTGGGTCAAGCTCCTCCCTGCTTCACCAACTCTTTCATTTTCGAAAAATTTCTAATTTTTTTTTCATTTAAATTGTTTTTAAATTATAGTGCTTACCTTGTTATACCTGCAGCTTCAGCCTGCTTATGAAATGGAAATTTCTCATCCTACTAATTATTTTATAGTACACTTTCATAAATTCATAATGAAAATAAAAAGTTTTTTTTTCCAATGGCAAGGGGCTGGGTACAGATTGCAAAGACAAATACAATACATAATACAATACAGAAATACAATACATTACAGAATTGACCGAAGTCATTGTAGCCTTATACAAGGCCAGAAGTGATGGTCACTTGTGAAGGGGCACCCAGTGGGTCCCCTTCACAAGTGACCCCATCATTGTCCCTAACAAAGGACAGCCCAATTTACATCCATGCCCTGACCCGGATTCGAATCAGGAACCTTCCTATCCAGAGGCCAACACCTTGACCACTAGACCGGTTGGTCGGCTATGGGCTATGAAAATAAGAAGTAAATTCATTTATTAGCACACCGGAGGTTTGAATAAAATGAAATTAGTGACAAACTATTCATTTACTAAAAGGATATATAAGGATTGCAAGTTGTATACGTTAGAGTCAAATTTCACTGGATCGGAGACCGAATGAGTTTCGAAGAAAATATTTTTTCCCGTGAACCAAAACAGATCATAAGAGTTATGCAAAAACTATGATAAATTTATAAAAAGGTTAAAAAAAATAAAATGCAGTTTGATTGAATAGATATTCAACTAATTGCCACGGTCCAAGCCTAAGCCATTCGGTGTATTGCCACATAATTTTGAATCACGATCAGATGACGAGAGATCTGAGCTGGGGCCTCACTCTCCAAACTCCCACACCAACCCAACGAATTTCGGCCACGACAGATTTAAGGTGCACCAGCCGCCTCTACACCATACACTTATAAACATCATTTTAATGAAACAAAATTAATTTGAAAATAATCATCTAAGCTGACGATGGGAACAGATTGCGAATGGCATAACAAAAGCAAAGTGAAATTCAAGCACAGTCTGCCATTAAGTATTTATCACTCGGACACAAAGAAAAATTATAAAGCACTAGCCACTGCGTGGCTAGCCCGATGTTGCCCGTGATGCAAGATATTAATCTGGTGTAAAATTTTCCGCAGATTTCAAATCCGTTGAATATATATTCAATTTTAAAATTATATAAAGAAAATCATGTTTTTAGGTATCAATCTAAAGTGAAATTTTCCGTAGATTTCAAATCGTTGAAATTTTTAATCTATCTTTAGCGATTCCGATTTTACGAAAAAACTTAACAATCCCAGTCAATATGTTTTTTTTTTCTTGCTCTTATTCCCGGAAATGGAATGGAACGTTTATTTTTTTTAACTCGAAGCGCAGAAGAAAAAAAATCACGATATATTTAATTTAAAAATTATTTATGTAAAGAAAATCATATTTTTAGGCATCGATCTAAAGTGACATTTTCGCAGTTTTCAAATCCGTCGAAGTTTTTACTCTATCTTTAACAGTCTAGGAGATAGAAAAAAAGAACTACCATAACTAAAGTTAAAACTTTTTTTTTATCATCTGCTGGAAAATCATTCCTTTGAGCAAAATGAAAACGGAAACGGGAAAAATAAATTTAGAATCTGTCATATCTTAAAGCGGTTGCCATTCCAAAGAAAACAATAATAATTAAATTTCTTTTAATTCATTTTAAAATGTTCTAGACTGAATTTTAAAATTCGACGTGATCCAAAAATTGCAAAAAAATTCGAATTACCTCTGTGCCAAATCTCATTGCTGTTAGTGCCATAGAATTGTCAGGATTTTGCGGCCACGAAAAAAACTGACAAACACTTCCTTTTGTAATAGTAGAGAAAGAAAAATTACTTTTGTGTTCGGTCAGCGGCCAAATACAATAAGAGTCCGAAATTTCCAGTTTTCAAACGACTTTTCCCTATTCTTGAAATTCCCCGACTATTCTCTGTTCTCCAGCACTCTGGTTTATGTTTTTGCAATCTTTTCCTCAAAATTTTTTTTTCAATCGAGCGTTTTTTTTTTTTGTAACTGATAACCGATTGCTTCAAATTTTCAAAACAGAATTACTCCAGAAAATATTTAAAATTTTTCTTTATATATCTTTACTGGGATAGTTTTTAGAAAGAATTAAAAGCATAAAAAACGTAGATTTAAAAAAATTGCAACACATTGGACTGCCACTCAGATAGCAGTATTAATTAAAATAAATTATCTTTATATTGTTTTCGATTCACTTACAAACTTAAAAATACACTTCCCCGAAAAAATGACAAATTTTTAAAACATTGAACTCGTGTTTAACTGAATAAAACAAAATTAATTAACATTTGATGCTTGTATTCTAGTTTCCTCCATCAGGGAAACAATTTTGTGCATTGCGAGAGCTACTCACAAGTCGAAAACAGACCGATTTTCATGCGTTCTCAAGTTTTTAAAGTGTATTATGTGCTCATCAAGAGTCGATCGACGATTTGTATATCGCGTATCAAGGGTTGCAATTCAAGCAAGCCAGTTCCCGAATCATCACCAAAACCGTACTTTTAAGCAGTTTTATCGGCAATCAGCCGCTAAAAAGAGGTGGGAAATATTGTGAAAAAATATCATCATTTGAAAACTGAATTTTGTTTTTAAAGGAAAATAAGCACTTTCTAAGGACTATTGATGCAAAATAAACACTTCTAAGGGCTCTTAGAAATGGAAGGTCAAAATAAGCACTTTCTAAGCACCCGTGGGAACCCTGATCCAAGGACAACACCACGTCATTTTGAACCACGGTCAGATAACGAGGCAAGACCTCAGATGGCAAACCACTCTCCAAACTTCCACACCAAACCAACCTGTAGACTTTCGGCCACGACAGATGTAGGCAGCCGCCTCTACATCATATGTTTACAAATATCCATGTTGTGACCTAGATTCGAGCCAGGAACCTTCCGATCTGGAAGAGCAACGGATTAACAACCGGTTGGTTTGGCTTGTTAGGGTTTTATGGCGCAAGACCATTTTTGGCCATGTTGCACCAGACACAAGACATACGATATCAAGTAATAGACAGACACACAATGAAAGTTTGACGGATACAGAAGATAGAAATACAACCAGACGAGAATAAGATTAGAAACCGGACGGATGAGAGTTCGAAACTCGGTCCAGCGAAAGACCGTAGTGTACAAGGAGGCTTGTGCACATCAAATCTGTCGTGGTCTCAAATGCAGTGGCGTACCAAGGTCAGGTTGTACCCGGTGCGGAAATTTTTTTTGTCACACTTATTGAAATTATTAAAAGGAAAAATAAGATGCAATGAACCGCGGTAGCTCAGTCAGTAGAGCGTCGGGCTCGCATCGGAAGGGTTGTGGGTTCTGTCCTCAGCGGAGACTACAATTCTGATGGTTGCGAGATCGGCGCTTGGACCTGGCTGAAGACCGTCGTGTTCGCTAATGGTGGATGGTGCACGTTAAATAGGTCGTGGTCACAAAGTCCCCCATGTTCCCATACCAAATCAATACCTCTAGGGGTACCTGATTAGGGGGTTATCGGCCTCTGATTGGGATCTAAATTACGATATGTGTGAGTGAATGGATGTGTGAAAGGGACCTTCTTGTAAAACGGATGTGTCATGTATGAAGAAGTCCAACCCTCCGGGGCAATGACACCCTATATTGGGTCATCTATGGCCCGCACGACAACAACATAAGATACAATTACAAATGTTATTTCCTGGTTTATTTACTTAGCATTGAGAAATAAACACTTAAAGACGTATTTTTCTAACTTTGTTCTCTGCAAATTTTGAAATCACATAATCAAAATCAATTCCTTTCGCTACTTTATTTTCACTTGACAAGATAGCTAATGCAGAGAGTCGAGCTTGACTCATAGAGGACCTCAGATAACTCTTGATTAATTTTAGTTTTGAAAAACTCCTCTCACATGATGCTACTGGAACACATAACGTTAACAAGATTCGTTAGAAAGAAAAAAAATCATGGCTGGAGAAAAGTCTCAAGATGAACCACTGACATTAAATAAAGAATTTAAAAGATCAATGTTGGAGTGCATTGACAGGTTTTTATCAAGAAATAGACACTCGCTGTAAAGACATGGAAAAGTTAGACAACGGAGCGTTAACAAGTTAGATTTGGCAATTAATTAACGTCGTACTAAAGCAAAACAACGAGCTATTGACGTCGGTCAGGGTTCAATCCCTTAAGGGAAATCCAAGGACAACACCACGTAATTTTGAACCACGGTCAGATGACGAAAAGTTAGATTTGGTACAGAATCTGAAAGTTCCATATTCAACAACAAACTCTAAAAATCTTAAAGAAGACCATTCCAGAGAATCTTCTTTTGAAACTTTGGCAGTTTGTAGATGTCTTCTTAGTCGTAGAATCTCTGTAATGATTTCATCTTCAGAAAGTTCATCATAGTTTACGACTAAGTTTTGTATGAACTATGGCAGTTCATTTTCTGAAGTTGTAATCAGATTATTGGGCTCCAAAACTGCAAACTGAGCTGTTATATAGTTTCCATGTCTTTACAGCGAGTGTTACTTAGTCGTAAACTATGATGAGGCCCATGCGACAGATGCGGGCGCAGGACTGTGGCCTATGAAGGGCTTGACGGGTCCCCACCAAGGGCGCCTGTAATAAAAAGGCTCCCAATAAAACCTCATTAAAAAACACTCCACACAGAGGCGGCAGAATATGACAAAATAATTAAGTACTCCAGTCGGAAGGGAGGGGGGGGGGGATTGTGAGTTTCAGTATTCGAAGGATCATAATATTTTAAACTTACATAATGAAATTCAATGCTTCAAAACTATATAGTCAGCTACCCAACTTTGACTTGTTAAAGTGTATATGCAAATATTGTCTTAAAGATCCATACCCCAGGGCTCGAAATACCCGGGTGCACAGGTGCACTGTGCACATGAAAATAAAATTGTGCACCTAATTTTTTCCCGCTAGGCGCAACTGTGCACCTAATTTAAAAACTTAGGTGCACCTGTATTAAAAAATATATTTCGAGGCCTGCCATACCCTGATATAAAAATTGTCCTCAGGAATTTTTTGACACCCCGTTATGGTGGTCCAATACGACATTAAATAAAATTACCTTACCTACCTTTGTCCGTTGTGTTTCTCTAGCGCGACTTTATTTAATTACCATTATCTAGGGTATAGTAATTGGTAATTTTTAATTAACGTCGTACTATAGCAACACAACGGGCTATTGACGACTGTCCGGGATCAGTCCCTTAAGGAAAAGATCCGAGGACAACACCTCGTAATTTTGAACCACGGTCAGATGACGAGGCAACACTTGAGCTGGCACTCCACTCTCCAAACTTCCACACCAACCCAATGTGAGGACTTTCGGCCCCGACAGATTTAAGGTGCACCAGCCGCCTCTACACCATACGATTGCAAACATCCATGCCCGGACCCGGATTCGAACCAGGAACCCTCCGATCTAGAGGCTGAAAACTTAACCTCTATCCATTATCTAGGGAAAATGCTCATTTGGTATGGCGATTTATAGATTGGAGTATAAAACAAGTGTGTAATGGTAATGGTAATTTCAGTTAACTTCGTACTAGAGCAACACAACGGGCTATTGACGACGGTCCGGGATCAGTCCCTTGAGGGAAAGATCCGAGGACAACACCTCGTAATTTTGAACCACGGTCAGATGACGAAGCAACACCTGAGCTGGCACCCCACTCTCCAAACTTCCACGCCAACCCAACGTGAGGACTTTCGGCCACGACAGATTTAAGGTGCACCAGCCGCCTCTACACCATACGCTTACAAACATCCATGCCCGCACCCGGATTCGAACCAGGAACCTTCCGATCTAGAGGCTAACACCTTAACCACTATACCGGTTGGTCGGCATATATATAAAACAAGGGAATAAGTTAATTTGGTAATTATAAATTTACGTCGTCGTATTGGAGGAATACAACGGGCTATTGACGACGTGCTCAAATGACGTAACAGGGGGAGACGATTCGGCTTGATATTATTTTCTAAATAGCGTGCCTGGAGGCGAAAAAAAACATTTGAAATTATCACATAACCCACTACTGGATGTCGAAGGACTTTTTTGGAGACATTCAGAGAGGTCCCCTGAACGTTTTTCATTGTTCTCTCTGTGTCCTTTTTTAACAGACTTCAAAACTCTAATTTGACTGTTGAATCCGGAACAGTAGATCAAATCTATCTTCACGCGACATATCCAGAACACGAGTCACACAAACAATCATAATATAGAACCCATAAAAAAATATCCCGATTGCGACAGATTTGGTTCGGGTTCTTCACTTCCTCGTGTGTCTCACAGTTTTAGAATGTTAGCGTACAATGACGCTACATCGTTTGCGAGATGGCGATCAGAAAGCAAAGTGGTATTCGCACGCTTCAAGTGGCTGCGAAGTGAAGCGGGACATCGCTATCAGGTTCTGAGGCAGCTGAAACGACCCCAAGCTGCACTAAACACGGATAAACATTGCTCGTTTAGCTCTCTCTCTCTCTTCGAATCGAACTTTTTCTACTCGCATTGTTTTCTTACCGTCCGCGTTTCGGGGAAAATGCTCCACCTGCTGCTGCAAATCAACATAGAGTGGGTTTTTTGTATCAGATTTTAAATTTTAAAGTTGCACTTCATTGCTTCAGAAGTATTCTACGGTAATTTATATCGTTAGGAATTAATCTACGGTTAACCAAGTGGAAAGAATTTCTTTGTGGGTGTATGTGGCAGAGAGTATGTAATCTCGAAGCAGATTAATCAGACACGCACCAAGACTTTTTCCTTGGTATAGGCTGAAGATGATTAAATTTGCATAACTGATTAGGTAAGACCTTTCTGGATGAGCCGACCAACCGATATAGTGGTTAAGGTGTTTGTCTCTAGATCGGAAGGTTCCTGGTTCGAATCCGGGTCAAGGCATGGATGTTTGTGAGTGCATGGTGTAGAGGCGGCTGGTACACCTTAAATCTGTCGTGGCCGAAAGTCCTCACGTTGGGTTGGCGTGGAAGTTTGGAGAGTGGGGTGCCAGCTCAGGTGTTGCTTCGTCATCTGATCGTGGTTCAAAATTACGAGGTGTTGTCCTCGGATCTTTCCCTTAAGGGACTGATCCCGGACCGTCGTCAATAGCCCGTTGTGTTGCTCTAGTACGACGTTAACTAAAATTACCATTAACATTCTGGATGAGCCGACCAACCGATATAGTGGTTAAGGTGTTAGCCTCTAGATCGGAAGGTTCCTGGTTCGAATCCGGGTCCGGGCATGGATGTTTGTGAGTGTATGGTGTAGAGGCGGCTGGTGCACCTTAAATCTGTCGTGGCCGAAAGTCCTCACGTTGGGTTGGCGCGGAAGTTTGGAGAGTGGGGTGCCAGCTCAGGTGTTGCTTCGTCATCTGACCGTGGTTCAAAATTACGAGGTGTTGTCCTCGAATCTTTCCCTTAAGGGACTGATCCCGGACCGTCGTCAATAGCGCGTTGTGTTGCTCTAGTACGACGTAAATTATCAATTACCCTACTAAAGACCGTGGTGTATGCAGGGGCTGGTGCACATTAAATCTATCGTGGCCTCAAATGTCCTTACATTGGTATGGTGTGGAAATTTGGAAAGTTGGGGTGACAGCTCAGATGTTGTTTTAGTCGTCTGACAGTGTTTCGATGTGACGAAGCATTGTCCTGGGATCTTTCCCTTCGGGATTGATTACGATCGATGCCAATAGCCCGGTGATACATCACTTCGATATGAATTAACTACCTACCGAGGTAAACATTTCAATAGTTCTGGATTCTCATAACCCAGCATAATTAAAACAGGCCTCAATTAGCAACCGGAGTGTGAGAGTTCGATTCCAATCGAAAACTGTAGTATATAAAAGGGTGCTGGTGCACGTTAAATCTGTCGTACCTTGAAATAGCCTCACAATGGCATGAAGTGGAAGCTTGGAGAATCGGGTGCCAACTCAGGTGTTGCTTCGGCATCTGACCGTGGTTCAAAATTACGAGGTGTTGTCCTCGAATCTTTCCCTTAATGGACTGATTCCGGGCCGTCGTCAATAGCCCGTTGTGTTGCTCTAGTACCACGTTAACTAAAATTACCATTACCATTACCCGGGCCGACCAACCGGTATAGTGGTTAAGGTGTTAGCCTCTAGATCGGAAGGTTCCTGGTTCGAATCCGGGTCCGGACATGGATGTTTGTAAGCGTATGGTGTAGAGGCGGTTGGTGCACCTTAAATCTGTCGTGGCCGAAAGTCCTCACGTTGGGTTGGCGTGGAAGTTTGGAGAGTGGGGTGCCAGCTCTGGTGTTGCTTCGTCATCTGACCGTGGTTCAAAATTACGAGGTGTTGTCCTCAAATCTTTCCCTTAAGGGATTTGATCCCGGACCGTCGTCAATAGCCCGTTGTGTTGCTCTAGTACGACGTAAACTAAAATTACCATTACCATTACCTCCGATCTTTCCCTTCGGGTTTGATCACGGACCGTTACCAATAACCCAACGTGTTGCTCCAGTGTGACGTTAATTTAAATACCTACCAATACTGCTGCGATAATTTGACGTGTACTATTGTCTTGGGTGATGTTTACATTTCTCAGCATTTCAGCAGTGCCTGAATAGGGTTGATTTAAGTACAGTTGGCATTCTGTGAAGGTTGTTTCTCCTAGGAGCACCCATTCAACCAGTAAATCCTTCGAAGGAGAGGTCCGCGGACATTAGCATTAGCATCATCTACAACCCATTGTTCAGCGTAGTTGAGGCAGTAAAAAGTTGAATTTGGAATTAGAGGTATTCTCTGCCAGGCTAAATATAGGTTGCAGCAGTATTTTCTGCAGCGGAACGCGTTTCCTGCTTATATTCCGAAGATGTTCACTTGGCTTGTTAAAATACACCCGACTTCAGTATCGTCATTAACCAAGTTGTTTCGACGATGTATATCGTCGCCCAATCGATCTGGTGGTAAAAGTGTTAGCCTCTACATCGGAAGGTTCCTGATTCGAATCCGTGTCAGTGTATGGATGTTTGTAAGCGTAGGGTGTTGAGGTGGCTGGTGCACCTTAAATCTGTCATGGCCGAAAGTCCTCACGTTGGGTTGGCGTGGAAGTTTGGAGAGCGGGGTACCATTACCATTACCATCGTCATCTGACCGTGGTTCAAAATTACGAGGTGTTGTCCTCGGATCTTTCCCTCAATGGACTGATCCCCTACCGTCGTCAATATCCCGTTGTGTTGCTCTAGTACGACGTTAAATAAAAAATTAACAATTTACAACTAGCGCCGACCAACCGGTATAGTGGTTAAGGTGTTAGCCTCTGGATCGGAAGGTTCCTGGTTCGAATCCGGGTCCGGGCATGTATGTTTGTAAACGTATGGTGTAGAGGCGGCTGGTGCACCTTAAATCTGTCGTGGCCGAAAGTCCTCACGTTGGGTTGGCGTGGAAGTTTGGAGAGTGGGGTGCCAGCTCAGGTGTTGCTTCGTCATCTGACCGTGGTTCAAAATTACGAGGTGTTGTCCTCGAATCTTTCCCTTAAGGGACTCATTCCGGACCGTCGTCAATAGCCCGTTGTGTTGCTCTAGTACGACGTTAACTAAAATTACCATTACCATTACCAACCGGCATAGTGGTTCAGCTGTTAGCCTCTAGATAGGAAGGTTCCTGGTTCGAATCCGGGTCCGGATGTTTGTAAGCGTATGGTGTTGAGGCGGCAGGTACACCTTAAATCTGTCGTGGCCGAAAGTTCTCACGTTGGGTGGGTGTGGAAGTTTGGAGAGTGGGGTGCCAGCTCAGGTCTTGCCTCGTCATCTGACCGTGGTTCAAAAATTACGAGTTGTTGTCCTCGGATCTTTCCCTTAAGGGATTGATCCCGGACCGTCGTCAATAGCCCGTTGTGTTGCTTTAGTACGACGTTAACTAAAAATTACTAATTACCTTATAACTGGCGTCTATCCTAAACTCCACGCCAATAGTACGCCAACACCTAATATATAATGCCGATCGAAGTTTAGAATAAAGGTTGAGACGCATCTCTTCCGCGCAAACGCGTGACTGGCTACTGAGACATCGCTCCACTCCGCGCGCTGCCGCGTGATTGGCTCTTTAACGTTGAGGCCACATCACGCGCTGCCGCGAGATGGGAAGCGAAAGTGTTGCGGTGTTCGCTAAACGAGTCGATAAGATGCCAAATAAGCTAACCAAATCAATTTTTCAGAGAAGTAGAATGTCTAGGTACTAGTCGACATGTTGATCACACTTCTTGAAGCTCCTCAATAGCATCGTCCAGTCTACTTTCAAGTCACGTCTCGCATATAAGATGAATGTATGAACTTAAAGATTGAAAGAACTTGAGTTTTATCTTTAGAATTGTCTATTTTATAAGCGGCCTTCTGGTTGAAAACCTACCCCTTGAAATTACCCCTCACAACGATTTGATCTGATCGGGCCTGCATAGTAACGATTCGCAGGTTCAGTTTTTCTTTCAGCGATCTTTCCTTGGCCTGTTGACACAAAGATGCCAAATGACGGGGCAGTTGCAACTCACCTCTAACGAAAAACAGATAGTGATTGCAATCAGTGAGGCTATACGAAATCTTTTTTTTCTTTTTTTGGTGGACTGGTGGTTAAGGTGTTAGCTTCTAGATTGAAAGGCTGGTTCGAATTAGGGATGCGACATGCATGTCGATGTTTTCAAAACATTTATGTCTTATAAAAAAAATCGATGTATTGGAGTCGATGTTTTTGTAACATCGATGTTTATACTCGATGTTTTTACGTTATCGATATTATATTTTTAAATAAAAAAAAGTACCGTTCTAAAAATTAAAAAAATAACCCAGTAGCATAATTTTCATAATCAGCAAATTGAACATACTTTTAGACCAAAGTAGCCAATAATTAGGCCCTGTTCACATGAGGCGCGTAAAACGCGCGTTGGCGAAGCTATCAGGGTCCCGATCTTCAAGGTTGCAAAGATAGTAACTTGAATTAGAAGAATAAATAAAGATCATTTAATGGCGGGACCTTGCTAGCTTCGCTATACGCGCGTTCAAAAGCCTCATGTGAACGTTGCCTGAAGTCTGAAAAGTAGCGATGAGACATCGATGTCGATGTTTTCAAAACATTGATGTTTTATTAAAAACATCGATGTATTGTAGCCGATGTCGCTTCACTAGTTGCTAAACCAGTTTTAAGAATGGTAATGGTAATGGTAATTTCTAGTTAACGTCGAACTAGAGCAACACAACGGGCTATTGACGACGGTCCGGGAACAGTCCCTCAAGGGAAAGATCCGAGGACAACACCTCATAATTTTGAACCACGGTCAGATGACGAAGCAACACCTGAGCTGGCACCCAACTCTCCAAACTTCCAACGCCAACCCAACGTGAGGACTTTCGGCCACGACAGATTTAAGGTGCACCAGCCGCCTCTACACCATACGCTTACAAACATCCATGCCCGGACCCGGATTCGAACCAGGAACCTTCCGATCTAGAGGCTAACACCTTAACCACTATACCGGTTGGTCGGCACCAGTTTTAAGAAATGTGGAAAAAAGTTTAAGTACACTGAATTTTAAAAACATCAATGGTTTCGGGGCGATGTATTATCGACATCGATGTTTTAATTTTGAACATCGATGTTTTACTGTCGATGTCGCAGCGGCTGTAAAGGCGGCTGATGCACCTTCAATTTGTCGTGGCCGAAAGTCTTCACGTTGGGTTGGTGTGGAAGTTTGGAGAGTGGGGTGCCAGCTCAGGTTTTGCCTCGTCATCTGACCGACCGTGGTTCAAAATTACTTGGTGTAATCGGCTCTTTCCCTTGGTATTGATCCCGGACGATCTTGCATAGCCCGCTTTGTAGCTGCAGTAGGATACTAATTAAAAATACCAAAGAATACCAATACCAAAGCAAAGCAAATTTAAACTGTTATTCTATAACGGTGTTTTTTGCATCAGAACAAATTCTACTGTAATATAAGTAATTCCTGGCAGCGATCGCTCCTGTGTTGATTCGTCATCTGACCGTAGTTCAAAATGACGAGGTGTTGTCCTCGGATCTTTCTCTTAAGCGACTGATCACGGACCGTCGTCAATAGTCCGTTGTGTTTCTCTAGTACGACGTTAACTAATAATAACCAATCACCTCGGATCTTTCCCTAAGGGGATTGATATCGGACCGTCGACAATAGTATGTTGTGTTTCTCTAATACGATGTTAACTAAAAATTACCAATTGCTATCCTGGCAGCGATAATTGGAAATGCAAACGGAAAGTTTCTAGCCAAAGACAATCGTGTATTTGGGGGTAATGGTAATGGTAATTTTGAGTTAACATCGTACTAGAGCAACACAACGGGCTATTGACGACGGTCCGGGATCAGTCCCTTAAGGGAAAGATCCGAGGACAACACCTCGTAATTTTGAACCACGGTCAGATGACGAAGCAACACCTGAGCTGGCACCCCACTCTCCAAACTTCCACGCCAACCCAACGTGAGGACTTTCGGCCACGACAGATTTAAGGTGCACCAGCCGCCTCTACACCATACGTTTACAAACATCCATGCCCGTACCCGGATTCGAACCAGGAACCTTTCGATCTAGAGGCTAACACCTTAACCACTATACCGGTTGGTCGGCCGTGTATTTGGGGGACTGGTGCACATTAAATATGTCTAGACCTCCAATATCCTCACGTTAGCGTGATTGGGAAGTTTGGAGAGTGGTCTGCCAGCTCAGGTGTTGCCTTGTCTGACCTTGGTTCAAAATTACATGACATTGTCCTCGAGTCTTTCCCTTCAGGATTGATCCCGGATTGACTGCCAGTTGGGTTTCATGGCACAAGGTCCAAGGGATTGATCCCGGACAGTCGCCACAAGCCCGTTGTGTTGTTCCAGTGGAGTGTAAATTCAACTACTTATCAAATACCAATCTGTACATAATCTTGACCACTTAGCTTTTTATTCGCTCACGATTTCGCCAATCAGGAATTTTAGCGAAAACAAACTGGACGGATTAAGAAAATCTTTCTTACCCTCTCCAAAAATCTCTCTCATAATAGATATCGGGGTTATCTCAAATTTTAGTTAACCTCCTTTTGGCGAAAAATGCTTCTCATAGTTTTGTGAGATCGAGCTTTTTTATTAAACGCCAAACGCCACCAAAATGGTAATAAACTACGGGTTTAGGTACCCCTCTTCCCGATATGTATCTTGTGAGAGCATTTTTTTGAATGAGTTGGGTCTTATGTCCCGGTTTTACGACGTAAAAATACTTAAATTTTTACAAAAAAGCGGAAAAATTGGTAAAATTGAAAACGGCCAATTTTGAGGCACCAGACGACATATGCAAGCCAATCAACGGTAAAGATAGACGACTGACTGGGATCTCAAAATTTATGCCAGGGGGTTCGAGCAGCTGAGTTTCTTTTCATATGCAAATGAGTGGAAAAGAATAAAGAATGAAACTGCGAAGGAGATCGTCTGCGGTTACAATTCACTCGTTTATTTTCAAGAGATGACACATTCATTTTATTTTAATTCGGTTTTTCTTTTTGCGGTTTCGGCACAGACGTGTTTATTTTCGTCTGCGAAACGAGATAAGTTGAACCAGAATATTGCAGTGTTTGTCAAGAAGACAGTATCTCCAACTTTCAACTTTGAGTGTTTGCGGATTGTAAAATTCTGGCTTTGAGAGGATTTTACTCTGTAAAGCTAAATACACTAACAAGGTTAATTGAGCAACACAACGGGGAACTGTGAACGGTACGGGATCAATCCCAAAAAGGAAAATTTTTGATAATTTTAGTTAACATCGTACAAGAGCAACACAACGGGCTATTGACGACGGTCCGGGATTAATCCCTCAAGGGAAAGATCCGAGGACAACACCTCGTAATTTTGAACCACGGTCAGATGACGAAGCAACACCTGAGCTGGCACCCCACTCTCCAAACCTCCACGCCAACCCAACGTGAGGACTTTCGGCCACGACAGATTTAAGGTGCACCAGCTGCCTCAATACCATACGCTAACAAACATCCAAGCATTGACCCGGATGATTCGAACCAGGAACCTTCCGATCCAGACACCAACACCTTAACCACCAGACATGTTGGTCATCGCACACTTTTTGGTAATTGGTAATTGGTAATTTTAGTTAACGTCGTACTAGAGCAACACAACGGGCTATTGACAATGGTCCGGGATCAGTCCCTTAAGGGAAAGATCCGAGGACAACACCTCGTAATTTTGAACCACGGTCAGATGACGAAGCAACACCTGAGCTGGCACCCCACTCTCCAACCTTCCACGCCAACCCAACGTGAACACACTTTTTGGAACAATTCTGGTAATTGGTAACTTTAGTTAACTCCAAACTTCCACGCCAACCCAACATGAGGACTTTCGGCCACGACAGATTTAAGGTGCACCAGCCGCCTCTACACCATACGTTAACAAACATCCATGCCCGGACCCGGATTCGAACCAGGAACCTTCCGATCTAGAGGCTAACACCTTAACCACTATACCGGTTGGTCGGCTTGGAACAATTCTGAAAATCAATGCGCCTACTAACCGGTATAGTGGTTAAGGTTAGTGACCTCTTTGCAAGGATTACACTGAGTTAATTCCCGGCCACGCCAATCCGGTTGGAAGAGAACAGATCAGGAACCGGATGGTTGCGATTTTGAATCCGACCAAAGAACGTGTAGAACAGGAGCTAGTGCACGTTAAGCCTGTCGTGGTTTCGAATGTCCTCGAGTTGGCATGATGTGATGGTATGGAGAGTTGGGTGACAGCTCATATCGCACCCCGGAAAGAAAAGTGCTACAAGTCAAAATATAATACTTTGATGTTATGTCATTGAAAAATATGTATGAGGTGTCCCATCGTGTTAGCCGACCAACCGGCAGAGTGGTTAAGGTGTTAGCCTCTAGATCGAAAGGTTCCTGGTTCGAATCCGGGTCCGGGCATGGATGTTTGTAAGCGTATGTTGTAGAGGCGGCTGGTGCACCTTAAATCTGTCGTGGCCGAAAGTCCTCACGTTGGGTTGGCGTGGAAGTTTGGAGAGTGGGGTGTCAGCTCAGGTGTTGCTTCGTCATCTGACCGTGGTTCAAAATTACGAGGTGTTGTCCTCGGATCTTTCTCTTAAGGGACTGATTGACTTAAGGGACTGTCGTCAATAGCCCGTTGTGTTGCTCTAGTATGACGTTAACTAAAAAATTACCAATTTACAACTAGCCTTTCACAGATGCCATTTGGTTTGCTTCGCAAACCAACATTCCTTTCACAGAGTGAAACTATCTGAATAATTCGTATTATCCCGATTTCACTTTCCGGTACATGACGTCACAGCGATGGCTTCGCCCCCTGCTCGCTTACGCTCGCCGACCCCGATATTGTAGAATATAATAGAAGTTACCAACATAAAAAAAAAAATACTTAAATAAAAAATTTAAGAGAAACATACTATTTCAATATAAGTTTTATAGTATCCTTTAAACTGATGTTTTTCTCAGATTCTGCTATTATGAGTTGTGTCACTTTTCTTACCGGGGTGCGATATGTGACCTCATCTTCTGAACGTGGTTGGAAATGACGTGGTGTGGTTCTAGGATTATCCCGGACCGTCGCCAAGAGCCCGTTGTGTTGCTCTTGTACGACGTTAATTAAAATTACCAAATTACCAGGAAATAATGAACCATACGATTAGAGAGAATCCAACATATTTAAAGAAGATCATTTTTAATTAACGTCGAACTAGAGCAACGGGTTATTGACGACGGTCCTTGATCAATCCCTTAAGGAAAAGATTCGAGGACAACTCCTCGTAATTTTAAATTCACGGTCAGATGACTGGCAACACCTGAGCTGGCACCCCACTCTCCAAACTTCCACACAAACCCAGCGTGAGGACTTTCGGTAATGGTAAAGGTAATTTTAGTTAACGTCGTACTATAGTACCACAACGGGCTATTGACGACGGTCCGGGATGAATCCCTTAAGGGAAAGATCCTGGGACAACACCTCGTAATTTTGAACCACGGTCAGATGACGAGGCAACACCTGAGCTGGCATCCCACTGTCCTAACTTCCACTCCAACCCAACGTGAGGATTTTCGGCTACGACAGATTTAAGGTGCACCAGCCGCCTCTACACCATACGCTTACAAACATCTATGGCCGGACCCGGATTCGTACCAGGAACCATCCGATCTAGAGGCCAACACCTTAACCACTACACCGGTTGGTCGGCCCATTACGGGAAGAATCGAGGACAACACCACGTAATTTTGAACCATGGTCAAATGACGACATCAAAGCAGGATTCGGAAGTTTGCAGGAGGATTTGGTAATTTTTATTTAACGTCGTACTAGAGCAACACAACAGGTTATTGACGACGGTCCGGAATTAGTCCCCTACAGTAAAGACCCTAGGACAGGGGTGGCCAACCTTTTACATACGAAGCGTCAATTTTTTTCATGCACTAGTTCAGATGTGCTATACAACGCAAGCACCTTTTCTACCTTTCGTTCCTAGTCCTTCGAGGATAGTCCTGGCATATCCTCAATAATATCTTTAATAAAAGTATGTTTCTAGACATAATTAATATTATTAAATAATTTAATTATTGTATGTAAAACAATATCTATTACAGCACATAAATATTACTTACTATTAATGAGACTTTTGAGCCTATTTGGATTACGCTAGTCTCAATGTTTGGTATTCAATTTGTTACTGAGAGCAGCAGAGAATTCTTCAAATTTAAATCAGTCATTCACGACCTCATTTTCCTTTTAATAAATTTCATGGATGAAAATGTTTAATCACATCTGTATGTCGTTTCTAAACTACATTTATAATATTTTGCAAATTTTCTTAGTCCGGGGAAATGTTCATAGGGTAATGAACGCTAGAAGTTAATCATGTCAGAAGCATTTGATTTGAATACAGCTCATCAGATTTCATTTTCAAAATTCATTTGTTTTTAAATCAATAAGTTCCATTTGTATATCTTCATTACGCTTTGTTCATTAAGTGAAAATAGATTTATAAATTCGATCATGCAGTTTTCTTCTCTAGCCAAATTATAAAAACGAAATGACCCTTGGAAAAACTTGATTTTTTTCAATATATTTGGTCAATTGCTATTATCCGCAGCATATTCACTCTGCTTTTTCAAGTGTGGAAATTGACTTAAATCCTGATTTTCTAACTGAGATATGAAAAGTTTTAATTTCATTTTAAATGAATTGATGCTATTTACTAAGCTAGGAAATAATTTAACGACATATGTAATTTTTTGCAACTTTTCTTAGTTCTGGAAAATGTTCACAGGGTAATGAACGCCAGAAATTAATAATGAGATAATCATTTTAATTCGAAAAAAGCTCATCAAATTTCATTTTTAATAATGAATTTGTTTTTAAATCAATAAGTTCCAATTGTATGTTACTAGGCATCTTCATTACGTTTTGTTCACTGTGTGAAAATGAGTTAATAAATGCGACCATGCAGTTTTATTCTTTAGCCAGATCATGAAAACGACTTTCAAATGACTCCTGCAATAACTTGACTTTTTCGATATATTTGGTCAAATTGTTATTATCCGCAGCACATTCACTTTGCTCTTTCAAATGTGGAAATTGACTTAAATCCTGATTTTCTAACTGAGATATGAACAGTTTTAGTTTAATTTTAAATGAATTGTTGCTAGTTGCTAAGCGAGGAAATTATTTATTCTTGCCTTGTAGTTTCAAATTTAGATCAATGAGATGGCAAGTAACATCAACTAATTTTCCAGTCCTAAAAAATTACAAACAGCAATTCAATTTCCAAAATCTACTCAGAACATGTCCTCTAGACAGCCAGCGCACCTTACAATGAAGGGTAATTTCATCATATTCCAAATCCAACAATTCACAATATTCTCTGAATTCTTGTCTGTTTAATGCTCTTGCTCTAATTTTATTGACATATTTCACAACCAGTAACATAACATGCTAGATTTTTAAAGTTTTTCCACAGGACAAGTACAGGACGATTAAAATAAATTTTTCAAGCAAAGTTGAAGTGCTATTGACTTTACCTATCATGAACGGCGCTCCGTCAGTATACACAAAAATGGATTTACTATGATCTAATTTTAGATTTCTAGGCATGATTTTACTTTTTAAAATATTTTTAATCCTTTTGTTTCACCATGCAATGACTCCAAACTAGCAAGTTCAAAGACATTAAAATTATCATCAATTCCTCTTATAAAATCTTCCAGTTGCTGAGGTACATCCTGAAAGAGTTCCTTGATAGGTCTCGTAACAATTTCGTCTGAGCCGCGGTAGCTCAGTCAGTAGAGCGTCGGGCTCGCATCAGAAGGGTCGTGGGTTCTGTCCTCGTCGGAGCCTCCAATTCTGATGATTGCGAGATCGGCGCTTCGACCTGGCTAAAGACCGTCGTGTTCACTAATGGTGACTGGGGCACGTTAAATAGGTCGTGGTCACAATGTCCCCCATGTTCCCATACCAAATCAATACCTCTGGGGGTACCTGATCAGGGGGTTATCGGCCTCTGATTGGGATCTAAATTACGATATGTTTGAGTGAATGGATGTATGAAAAGGGACCTTCCTGTAAAGCGGATGTGTCATGTATGTCGAGCAAAGTCGGACTTCCTCCCAATGGGGCTCAATAACATGGAAGCTGCACCCCCCTCGCCTCTTGTCGTCTTCGACGGGCCTGGCACTCGTCTGGTCTGCCAGTGTAGGCATAAGAAACAACAACAACAACAATTTCGTCTGCTTTCCTTTCAATGCCTTTATTACCAAGATGGTGTGGAAATATTTGGAGACAGGGCTTACCAATTTCTGAATTCTGAACAATTGAACTGAGCACTCTGGTGTTGAAAATAAGAAGATGGATTCTGTTATGGCGCCTACTTCAAACGAATAAGTAGAATTAAGGATATACAATGCGCCACCTCTGGCGCATGCGCCACAGGTTGGCCACCCCTGCCCTAGGACAACACCGCTTCATTTTGAACCACGGTCAGATGACGACATTAAAGCAGGATTCGGAAGTTTACAGGAGGAATGACGTACAATTTAATCCCATTTCACTCGCTCCGCTTCTTATCTCACGCCGCTGGCAACAGCGGGCGAGCGTGGGTGCCTTGAGGGAGATAGTGGTGACGTCAGCCTCCCATCCGCTGACTTTCATGACGGCACGCAGCCGTCCGCTTCTGCGGTTGCTCTGAGGCTGGACTGGTTTAAACCCGGTCAAGGTTTGCTCCTTGCGCGAGGATCGATTCTGGTTGATCAAACGAGTGCGAATTGTCCGCCGGTGATGCTAATGATGCTGCAACTTTTATAAATAAAGATGGATCGCTTGTCCGCCGAAGATGGATGCTGTCGGATGTTGTTTTGTCCTGGATCTTGTGATGGCGGCCGAAATAGATCAGACCGTCTTGAATTTATACACTCGTGACATAAACTGTGTGGTTGGAATTTCAATGAGGTATCCGCATGCTTCGAAAGGGCTGCGAAAGTGTAAAATGTTTCGAGGCGTTTTGAGCAGGGTGATTGTTCTTAGGACCTGAATCCCTGCCACATTTCGCCGACCAACCGGTATAGTGGTTAAGGTGCTATCCTCTGCATCGGAAGGTTCCTGGTTCGAATCCGGGTCCGTTTTGTAAGCGTATGGTTTAAAGGCGGCTGGTGCACCTTAAATCTGTCGTGGCCGATAGTCCTCACGTTGGGTGGGTGTGGAAGTTTGGAGAGTGGGGTGCCAGTACAGGTGTTTCTTCGTCATCTGACCGTGGTTCAAAATTACGAGGTGTTGTCTGCGGATCTTTCCCTTAAGTGACTGATCCCGGACCGTCTTCAATAGCTCTTTGTGTTGCTCTAGTACGACGTTAACTAAAATTACCATTACCATTACCCTGCCGCATTTCATCCAGTCTAGATCCATAGAAGAAAATTAGATTTCGGGCTCCTTGTACAATAGCAAAATGTATCCCGTGCTGCTTATGTGTTCATACTATAATTCTTACTGGTTTCGCGATAGAGTAGTGGATTTGCTGTCGGTAATAAGTTTGGTAATTTTTTATTTAATGTCGTACCAGAGCAACACAACGGGCTATTGGCGACGGTCCGGAAGAGAAAGATCCCAGGGCAAAACTACGTCATTTTGAACAACGTTCATTTGACGATGTATTGTTGTAATGTGACGTTCATTCAACTACACCCCCCCCCCAATCTCTCAATAAGAATGCTCAAGACCGAAATTCGAAACTAAAGAGTGTCAAACCAAGGGTTGAGCTCTAATCAGTTGGCTACTAGGTCGGTTAGAGACCTTTTTGGAAGGTAATGGTAATTTGGTATTAAGTCGTACTTGAGTATCACAGCGGGTATTGACGACGGTCCGGGATCAGTCCCTTAAGGGAAAGATACGAGGACAACACCTCGTAATTTTGAACCACGGTCAAATGACGAAGCAACACCTGAGCTGGCACCCCACTCTCCGAACTTCCACACTCACAAAACGTGAGGACTTTCGGCCACGACAGATTTAAAGTGCACCAGCCGCCACTACACCATACACTTACAAACATCCATGCCCGGACCCGGAATCGAACCAGGAACCTTCCGATCTAGAGGCTAGCACCTTAACCACTATACCGGTTGGTCGCCCCTTTTTGAAAGGATTACACTGAGTTAATTCCCGGTCACGCTAATCCGGTTGGAAGAGCAACTGATTAGGAACCGGATGGTTGCGAGTTTGAATCCGATCACAGACCGTCGTACAGGGGCTGGCGCACGTTAAACCTGTCGTGGCTTCGTTGGGGTGATGTGAAGGTATGGAGAGTGGGGTTAAAGCTCATATGTGACCTCATCTTCTGACCGTGGTTGGAAATGAAGAGGTGCTGTTCTCAGATCGTTCCCTTTGAGATTGATACTGGACGGTCGCCAAGAGCCCTTTGTGTTGCTCCAGTGTGACGTCAGGATGTCAATAAACATATCTACCTACAAGGCCGATTGGAAATCCGGTGGAAGGATTACACTGTGTAAACTCCAGAAAATAATGTTGATAGGAATGTTCCTGGTTCGAATCCGGGTCAGTACATGGATGTTCGTAAGCGTATGGTGTAGTTGCGGCGGGATCAATCCGCTGAGGGAAAAACCCGAGGAGGATTTGCAAATGGAAGATTGCGATTATGTGTATGGCGCGATTCCTTCTTGGCTGGATTCTTATAACTTTCAAGGTACAATTGATGTACTGGCCGTTATCACAATTCTTTCTTGGCACGATTCTTATAACTTTCAAGGTACAATTGCTGTATCGGCCGTAGTCTAAATTCTTTCTTGGCGCGTTCATGGTACAATTGCTGTACCGGCCATAGTCTAAAGCAGGCCTCGAAATATATTTTTTAATACAGGTGCACAAGGTGCACCTAAGTTTTTAAATTAGGTGCACAGGTGCGCCTAGCGGGAAAAAATTAGGTGCACAATTTTATTTTCATGTGCACAGTGCACCTGTGCACCCGGGTATTTCGAGCCCTGGTCTAAAGCAGTGTTGTAGTCGTAAATAAATCAGAGGGTATACCATGGGGGACCCTGCACTAGTATAGGCAGTTCTCCATGGTATACACTCTGATGGTACACTCTTTGTATGGTACACTCTGATACCCGCAGAATTTTCTCCATGGGGAGACCCAGCGGGGAGGGGGGGGGGGGACATATACACACACGCACATACATGTGTGTGTACACATATATGCGTGTGTAGGAAAATCCTTTCTAAGGACCGGGTAGGTATTCATTAAACTAAACCCGCACTCGCAAACGGCCGTGAAACATGGTAATATTTCAATTGTTCTCAAAAGAGGCTTTAATTTTTCTGGAACAACTTGCTCGCTTTCATTGGTCGCTCAAACCCAGAATAGTGCACATTTCATCTATACTAAAACATCAACAGATCCTTTTTACTTCCTTTTCTACACGGCGAATATCCCCTGTATTTATATTTTCTGGATCAAGCATGGATATATCCTTCAAAAGTTGACAATTTTCTTCTTTAACATCAGAACAAAGTCTGAATTTCATTCCATCAACACTACTTTGAATGAATTGCTTCTGATTAATAGGTACGATTTTGGAATTATGTATATACCAAGGTGATATCTTGAAATAGAAAGAATTTCTTTTGCTCCTACAGCTATCTGCGTTTCACGTGATGTTTTCTAGGAAAAACAAAGCGGTGTTCCTAGTTTTTAATAAAAAGCAGAGGGTATACGGAATTTGCTGGAAAAATCAGATGGTATACGGCGTATACCGCCGTATACCCTCCACTACAGCCCTGGTCTCAAGGTTAAATCAGTCGAGGTTTCAAATGGCGCGTTGTGGAAGTTTGGAGACAGATGCTAGTTCAGGTGTTCTCGTTATCTGACCGTGGTTCAAAAAACGAGGCCTTGTCCTCTGATCTTTACTCTTCAGGATTAAGGCCGGACCGTTGCCAATAGCCCACTGTTTCGCTCCAATGCGACGTTGTATAACTACCTGCTACTAAGCATTTATACATATTAAAACGAATAAATTTAATTGCAATGTTTTGATAATAATTGCAATGGAAAAGTATCCAATTACAGGTATATGAAAAATATAGTATTTTTGTACAGTTTTTAATTTTTGAGAAATGCACTCTTCCGATACAAATGAATGATACGTAGAATATCTATTTTTTTTCGTCCCATTTTTATTATTTCTAAATAAATATAAAAAACATGCATTTATACCCACAAATTAATAAATAGCACTGAATTATGCCTTTGTGTATGGACAACCCATAACCCACTGAATGATTTCTAAAACATATCGGCATATCTTTCGACTTTTTGTTGTTTATCTACATAAATATGAAATAAATAAGAGTTGTATCGTCTTAACGTTCCTACGCGTATCAGGCATACCAGGTACATTCCCAGTATACCTCCAGGACGCGTATAAAGTACATTTTAAGGAACCCCGAAATGTATCACTTGAGGGCATTTCGAAAGCAGATAGCAAGAAGACAAGAAGTAAAATTTCCATATTCTCTTTGGTTTGCTTTCTCTGAAATTCATTCCCATGTTAAATATGCTTAACTGCTTTAGAGGTTCACACGTATAATTGCTCCTAACAATTTGCAGTCTTCCCTGCATGACTTTTAATTAATTTTGACGTTCTTACACTATATAATATTTCCTAGGATACTATTATAAGTAAATTTGTGATAAAATCTTTCCAAAGGAAACTATTTACAGGAAATAAGCGACGGAATCTTCCCATAGGATTCAGTTTTATGAAGATGAGCCATGGAATCTTTTGACGGGATTGTATTTTTAGAAAATTAAGCGATGAAATCTTTCAAAGGGATTCTATTTTAAGGAAATGAGCGATGGAATCTTTACAAAGGATTGTATTTTAAGAAAAATTAGCAATGGAATCTTTCTAAAGAATTCTATTCTAAGAAACGGAGTGATTAGATATTTCCAAAAAAGATCCTATTCTAACAAATTGAGCGTTGGAATATTTTCAAAGGATTCTATTTTAAGAAAATGAATGATAGAATATTTCCAAAGGATTAATTTCTAAGAAAATAAGCAATGGAATCTTTCCAAGTGTTTCATCCTTGATAATGGGCCTATACAATCGTTCCAAAGAATTCTATTCCTAGGAAAGGACCTAGCATCGTTCCGAAGTATTCTATTCTAAAAAAAGGACCTAGAATCGTTCAGTAGAATTCTATTAAAAAAAAGGACTTAGAATCTTCCAAAGGATTCTATTATCAAGTAAAGGACCGATCTAATACAACGAAAGGTTGCACATTCCATGGATTCTTTCAATTAATAGATGCTGTTTAGTCATTAAGTGTTTTGTGGGGTAACTACTACTTATTTAATTGTTTTTTCCTACAGAAGAACTACCCAATTACAGAGGAAAATATTTGAAAATACATACACAAACACAGACGAAAAATGGTGAAGGAATTTCACAGCCACAAACTCCTTGTAGGATTTAAATAATTAAAAAATAAATAATTTTTAGCATTGCATTTACATTACATTCATTTTTTTTTATATAAAGAGAAGTATTTGATACAGAAAAAAAATAGCTCCTTCATCATCGTTACTGAAAACGCATAAAATAAAACAACTTTTGCCATATTTAGCAATAATTAAGGAAGGTAAATAATTCACCTCACACTGTAGCAACATATCGGGCTATTTGCGACGATCCGGGGATCAATCCCAAAGGGAAGGATACTAATTCCATCGCCTCGTAATTTTGAGCCACGGTCAGATGACGAGACAAACACGTGAGGTGGCACCTCAGACCTTTACACCACGCCAACGTGAGGACGTTTGAGGCCACGAAAAGTTGACGTGCACCAGAGGTTGCGACGGTCTTTGGCTGGACCGTGTTTCGTACTCACAACCAATCTTTGCTTTACCAGCTAGGATACCGCGTCCCGTCAACAATCGAGAGCTGCTAAAGCTGGAAGAAAAAACGTGCAAAAAGGCTCCTTTAGAATTATAAGCAGAAAGTGATAAAAAATTGTGACATACGTCGCAGAACAATTTTTTCTTAATTTTAACAAAATTTTGGCCGAATTTTTCTTTTAATCATAAGTTACCATGTTCTGCAGTGCATAGCGTTCTCCTTGCCACACCTTTTTATCTTCTCTAGCTACGGAACAACTTGCCTAGACCGTCCCAAATTACCACAAACACTTTATAAATAACACATCTATGCCAATGACAAAATATTTAACTTCAAAAGTGATCGACAGAATTGCAAATTCTTAAAGTATGTCTTGGTTTTAAATAAAGTTAATTAATGTTGATGCGTTTTATTATAAATATGTAATACATATT
Source organism: Metellina segmentata (assembly GCA_947359465.1). NCBI lineage: Eukaryota > Metazoa > Arthropoda > Arachnida > Araneae > Tetragnathidae > Metellina > Metellina segmentata. The sequence continues at coordinate 108,891,094 of OX375880.1, forward strand.
GAGCCTATAATTGTGTTTGACGTCTGTTTTTGATTTGACTGCAGTTTTCAAAATTCGGACCAAATGCCTGCAGAACAATTGAAATTGCTTGGAGTCACAGAACACTGAATATAAATCTGCATCTGGGCCACGAGGTTGCGGTTGATTTCATTCACGTATTTTGATACCTCGTATTTTGTATTCTCACATTATTGAAAATTACGATTTGAGTATTTAATCAAGACTATTTCATCTTTTCTTGGTGCCGCTACAGAAGCAGAGAAAATGCGTCCAATAAAACCATTTTCAAAACATTCTGAAAAATACCATTTTTTTCTTCGTGGCCTCAAACGTAACGTAATAAGAACTAATTATCCGCTGACAGCACCGCGATTTTTTTTTTTTTTTTTTTCACCTGACGTTTTCACGCTTGGTAATTTTCTTGTTTATAAAAATAAACTTCCTGGAATCAAGAAAAAACCGATTAAAGAACAGGCTGTGATAACGTTGTCAAGGCAATGGATCTCCAAAATAGCCACGTGGAGAGGGTAGCAGATACGAAAAGTCATCTAATGAAGGAAGGTCGCCGGGCTGAGAACATTTAAATAAAATAATTAGATCGAAAACATTAGACGCGTCGAAAATGACTCATTAGTTGGCGACTTGGTTTTTGATATCCAGTCATGCCGACTACATGACTGTGTTTGTGTGACTAAGTGTCAGAATATTTTCGATCGAATCGCTGCAGATTAGAGATTTCCTGACCAAACTAAAGAAGGTGGTGGGGTGTATTTGACAGCCAACGCCGGATTTGGACAACTTCTCTCACTCCAAAGATCGAAGGTATTCCGAGAAACGGCATTCATTTTATCGTCAAGACCTCGGGTCGGGGTGGCGATTTGGAGAGTTTGCAGAGCTAAATCTGTTTTCCACCATGAATCGGTAAAGATCAAAGGGTTGCACCTTTTGGGGGAGATTTCTCCGAGACGATTGCTTGACAATAACCGCTTCCCCCCCGTGGTCGGTCTCGCCGTCTTTTGTTCGCTCTCTGTGATATTTTGCCCTCATCGTTTGCCTTGACCACATCTCCCACCTTCCCCCTCAAATCCTGCTATACTACTAAGTTACAGGCTTACTTGGCACATTAGGAATACCCTGAGAGCAAACGAAACAAATAGTTCCCAGCGCCTTGTCCGATATTTGAGTGCAATGAGGCACTGCAACTTATAAGTGTGATTAATTTGTTAACCCCACACATATATAATGATTTTTTGTCGTAATTAGCGTGGAATATTGAATATTTTGCCTTTTACATAGAGCGTAGTAATTTCATTTAGAATCGCGCGCCAGCCAATAAGAGCCAACCAGCATGTTCCGCGCGCTCTCGATTCTTGTTGGCGACATTGGCAGATATTTAGTATTTACTTATCTTTCAGCTTAAGTGCGTTGCATTTGTTGTTAGAATTTGAATCTACATTTGTGTATTTTGTGATTAATTATGGAATTAACTCCGCATTCTACTAGAAGTTACGTTTTTACACCACACAAGAAAGGCTGTGCAAAGACAATCATAATGAATGTGTTTCAGAAATTGATCGAATGGTATCCTAGCGATTCGCAGAAGGAAATTCTGGACCAAACTGCGTGCTTGACCGGCGTTTCCGCTCGCAGTATCCACCGGATGCAACAGTATAGCAATTTTATGTGTTTCCTTTTATGCTAGGAAAAGTCAAACCTCATTAATGTGAACATGTGCTTAACATGACCTGAAAAACCATTCTCCAAACTAAATTTCGTTGAATTTTATACATATGAATTTTTAAAATTGTGAAGAATATAACCTCCCCATAAGCGTTTTTAAGGAGGTTCATATCCTATTTATGGAATATGTGATGATTTATTTAGAGGACACTCAAGGTTATTCTATTTATTTTATAAAGTTATTATATTTTTATTCTATTAAAAGTTTCTAGTAATGTTAAACAATAATCATTAAAAAATATTTACGTACATTACTCACAAAAATTGTTATAAATATAGTTCTAAAAATTAAAAGTTAAAAAAAAAATTATACGTTCTCTTCAATTTTATAAACTATTATATTTTTTAATGATTAATATTTTTAGAATTCTTAAAATTTAAGATTGTTTATTTAGAGGGTACACAAGATTACAGCAATCACATTAGCCATAAGAAGTATATTGATTAATATTGAATGAAAATAACTTAATATTGTGAAGCAGATATTGAGTAATGTTAAAAAAGAACATCGAGCAGTATCGTAAAGCTAATATTGAGCAATAACGTAAAACACTCGTAGAGCAATGTCAGAAAAAAAATATTTATCAACGTCGAAAACCGATATTTAGTATTATTGCCAGGAGGTCATTTTTACGCTGGGCAATATTGACCGACATATCGCACCCCGGCAAGAAAAGTGACAGCTCAAAATTGCAGCATTTTGGAAAAATCACAACTTTAAGGGTACTATAAAACTTATATTAAAATATAAGTTTTAAGTAATTGAAGTACAAGCTTCTTTTAAATTTCAGGCAAGATAATAATATAATTTGCTGGGGCACACCTCGTTCATATTTTTCAATGACAACCTTAAAAATTTCATTTGCTACCTGGGATACTTCTTTTTGAAAATTTTTAGGAAGCAATAATCTAAACAAATACCATTGCAAATTCAAAAAATATATTTCGATATTATCTATTACTAACTGTATAAAAATGTCATAAAACTACTATAATTGTGCTTTTCTTAGATCAACTGACAGGCAAGCTGTCAAAACATTTACGTTCTAAGAACTTCTGCCTGCAACCCAAAAAGAGACGGATCATTCACTTTACCCCTCCGCGAGGGCGGGGCGTCTGTGCCAAGAAACGTCCCCTTCTATAAACCTTGGAAACGTTGCAATCTAGTTTAGTCGCCTCATCGTGGCGAGGGGGTGGCAAGTACCTAGGGAGCCTGGCTCCTGGTAGGGACACCTAGGCGTGAAGGCCATTCCAATATGGAAACTGGAAAGAAGAAGAAGGAAGGGGGATTTGATTCAGCTTTTCAAGTTGGTTAAACAAGGGGACACAGAGGGCTTAAATTTCAATAGGGCTAACAGAACAAGGGGCCATGGGTATAAATTGAATAAGACACATTTTAATCGGGATTTAAGGAAAAACTACTACTTTAATAGGGTAATAGACAGTTGGAACGCGTTGCCAGAAAATATAGTTCATTCAAAGTTAGTGTACGAATTTAAGATACAATTGGATAGTCAGTGGGAATTGGGGAATTCATAAACAAAGGACCAGCCTTGTTGGGCTTGAGCCTGTAGCTGGTCGTCAATATTTGTATTTGTATATGCTAAGCTAAGATTAGCATGCGAGGTTGCGGATGAAAATCAGACTTCTACCTCAGGTGCTCCAGGTCTTTTTGGCCCCACAGAAGCTGCAACACCTCCCCCTTTGTCATGAGTTTCAGGACTTCTACCAAGTATGAAGCTGATCAGGATTCGCCAGCTCATATTTTAAAATGTATTGACTTTACAATGGACAAGGTTTTTTCGGAACCTCTACTTTTCTTGGACTTATTGGGGGTTTATGGATTCGTGGATTTGGTCTAATTTAAAGAGACCATGTCGGGGATTAGTAACAACAACTCATCTCCCACCAAACTGCCAGTGAGTGACCAATAAAGTCCACAAAGCGTTTACATTGGAGTCGGTCGAAAAAAGGGACGAAAAGGGGTCAGCATAGGGGAACGTAAAACGTCCTCGCCACTAAAAGGGAGAGAAATCGTGGGTTTCTTACGGTGTGGGACATATTCAATCCTGGTGGTTGTTTAGACTAGTGGTGCGCAAACTAATTTCTTTCACGACCCCCAATCTGTGTACTCTTTTGCCTCGACCCCTGGATAGACAACAGACATTGTTTTAAATCGTCAACGTAGTTAAAGTTGAATTATTTTTGGATTTGCGATTTCTTTTCTGTTTTATTACAGGTCCGAATAAAGCAAATAATTTTATGAAGCAATGGTTTTCTTTATGAATATGGGCATTATAAATATTTTTTACTGAAAAATATGTTAAAAAAACTTTTTACATTATAAGAATTCAATGTGATTCTAGATACATTGAAAAAATTGTAATAAAAATGGCCACTGACTGCTAAACGTCAGATCGACTCAAGTTGCATATGAATCCCACCACATAGCAGGTAAAAGGCATTTCAAATCGACAATTAATCTTTTATCACTGTGACTGTTCGCCGAAATATAGATATTACATACAAATACAGACAATTGTTTTCGTACAAAAAATATAGTTCTTTTTTTATAAATAATATATAGTTCTTGTTTTATAAATAATATAGTTCTTTTTTTTTGTAAATAATATTATCTCATTTCACTATTTTACTGGGACCTGATACTTGTTGAAGAAAAGCCTGATATCTTTTTATCTATATAAATAAGAATGGAGTGTTTGTTTGTACATTCAATATTTTCGACACATTTAAAGTTTTCTATCCGTTTTGGACCCTTCTGATGCCGAATCCGCCTTTTTCTCGTTTGGTATCTGTCTGTCTGTCTGTCTGTCTGTCTGTCTGTCTGTTGTGCCCTATACACGTCCAGGCGGTTTAAGATATTTTCATGAAAATTTGCATACAGTGAGTACTTATCTTCATTTAGTGAGTGGCATTGGTTGCGAAAGTCTGTCCGTCTTTCTGTTCTATGCTCGATTTTGTGTTTGTGTAGACATCACATGAATTGTATTCCAGATATTTGATTGCATTGTATTTTATTTTATACATTATCTATTAGTTTAGTGAATGCAATATTAAACATTTCTTTATTGTTATATTTAGTTGAGTTTCATGCTAAAACACCTGAGTAAGTATACTTAAATCAACCATAATTTGGTAATTTTGGAAAAATTGGAATGTCTATTGAATATTACGATTACTTCGATTGTTTTACCAGTACTGCTAAAAAAGTAAGTATTCTTCATTTTTTTTTTTTTTTAAATATGGAATTTTATCTCTGATATTTTATTTATTTCGAGTCTTATTTTTATTCTTTGCGCAATGAAAACTATTTCCGAATATTTGGGACAGACGACATTTTTCAATGAAACGAGAATGAACAAGATCGCGCGAGCAGTGATATTTTTTCTGGTTCTTTCGCTCTGAATTAATTTCACATTTCTAAATTTTGTACACTTTTAGTTGTAAGTTGTGGCAACTGTGCGAGATCAAGAGATAAAATTGAATCACAAATCAATATCTTTAGAACAATTTTTTGCGACATCTTTTATTTTGTTTTACTTCGCTGTTTTAAATATTTATTATTTTAATAAATGTGTTTTCCTTCTCATCACACGCAACAGCACCACAAAGTATTAGACTTAAAAATGTTAGGTAAGTCAGTATAAGTTTTCAATAAATTTTAAGTGTAGTTATGCCATTATTGAAAGAATAATGCCGTTATTTAAAGAATAATGCCGTTATTTAAAGAATAATGCCGTTATTTAAAGAATAATGCCGTTATTTGAAGAATAATGCCGTTATTGAAAGAATAATAATGTTTATTAATCCAAACTGGAACTTTTTCCAACATTAAAAAATTCGTTGTCATAATGACAGGAGAAGATTGCAAAATTTCACAATGTCGCATACCGGAGGCAAGAGTGCCACAAGTAAAAAAATATTGTTTTGTTGACTATGAGTGCGAGAGCACTCGCCGTAAACCGTAATTTTAATTAATTGAGTTGAACATGAAAAGAACTTAAGAAAGGGAATTCCAAATCTTCCTATAAATCGTCTTTTATAGTAGTAACCTTAGTATCACCTTTCGTCATTTTGTAGCTTTGTCATACAGCAATTGTGCGATGTATGTGAAATGTATTACATGAATGGATATGCATGTGTAGGATTTGTGTCCATAGTAAGTTGTAGAAAATATAAAGATGGCGAAAGATGTTAAAATAAATTTTTATTCTACAAAAAGCGAAAGTCATTATATATTTTGATTATCTCTTCAATCTAGAGTAAACCAATTCAAACCGAGTAAGGTCGGGTATTTTGCTAGTTGTTAAATAAATTTCTTTCAATTTGACTACCCACGAAAATTTTCACGCGACCCAAAGCGAGGTCGCTACCCACGGCATGCGCACCACTGGTTTAGACGATGTTTCTCGTCATTGGAGAAAAAAACTGACCAGATCTTGATGGACGAGATATCCCGTTGTTAGCAGAAATCTGACCAGATCTTTGGGTAGGCAGTTAATTAAAGTCGTACTGGAGCAACACAACGGGCTAATGGGAATCAATCCTCCAAGTAAAAGATCCTCCTAGTGAGCTGGCACCCCACTCTCCTAACTTCCACACCACGCCAGCGTGAGAACATTTGAGGCCATGGCAGATTCAACTTGCGCAAGACCCCATGTACGCGACGGTCTTTGACTGGACCTAGTATCAAACTAGCAACAATCAGGTTGCTAATCCGTTGCTCTTCCAACAGGGCTACGGTAGACCCTAGTATATAAGGAAAATGAACAGTTTTTGAGCGGTGAAGAACTGTCACAATTCTAACGTTTAAGAATATAGACCAGTTTTTTTACTAACCATAGCCTTGCAATTGAAAACTAATATCTCAGCCAGAATCATCCTCCATTGTCAAATAGACTCAATAGGGATATCTAATGTATATCCCACAAACTTTCCCGGGGATATTTAATACCATCCTCAGACACATTGTCATCCCACCTCTTAAAGTTTGTATAGTCCACTCTTTGGCGACATTTCGACACCGAAGCAGCGCGTTTGTCGCTTTCTCCCTTTTCGCGTTTTATGTCACCTTGTGACAATTCCTTGTGACCTTACTCGTCATCTAACCGGGGTTCAAAATTACGAGGTGTTATCCTCGGATCTTTCCCTTAAAGGATTGATCCCGGACCATCGTCAATAGCCCGTGGTGTTGCTCTAGTACGACGTTAATTACCAAATTACCTGGTCCTAGTTTCGAACTCACTAACCTCCAGTTGCTAATCCGTTACTCTTCCAACCGGTCTACCGCGTCCCCAAATCCCGAAGGGAAATATCAGTTTTATCTTAGGAAACTCCAAATAATGTCTGCAGCGCTCAAATATGGCGAACGAATTTTTGGACTCCAATCATCTTCAGGTGGATGTTTCGGGACATGCTACAACAGTTTGTCTGGATCGACCGCAAATTTCAATTGATCGGATATTTGATTTCAAATCTCAACGTTGTTTCTGGAAATGTAAATAATTGGAAATTGGTAATTTTTTAGTTAACGTCGTACTAGAGCAACACAACGGGCTATTGACGACGGTCCGGGATCAGGCCCTTAAGGGAAAGATCCGAGGACAACACCTCGTAATTTTGAACCACGGTCAGATGACGAAGCAACACCTAAGCTGGCACTCCACTCTCCAAACTTTCACGCCAACCCAACGTGAGGACTTTCGGCCACGACAGATGTAAGGTGCACCAGCCGCCTCTACACCATACACTTACAAACACCCATGCCCGGACCCGGATTCGAACCAGGAGCCTTCCAATCTAGAGTTCCCAAATCCGAAGGGAAATATCAGTTTTATCTTAGGAAACTCCAAATAATGTCTGCAGCGCTCAAATATGGCGAACGAACTTTTGGACTCCAATCATCTTCAGGTGTATGTTTCGGGACTTGCTACAACAGTTTGTCTGGATCGACCGCAATTTTCAATTGATCGGATATTTGATTTTAAATCTCAACGTTGTTTCTGGAAATATAAAATTGGAAAAAAGAAAGTTATGGTAAAAAATTATAATGCTTTTAAATAATATAGGGACTTGTGCGTACTCCTGGGTGTATGATTGCCTTGTGAGCCTGCCCAAATTTGCTGGCTTTTACTTTAGAGGTTATGAAACGATTGGTCGTGTAACGTCCATAGCAATAACCCTGCTTCAGAGGACAACACCACTGCCCGCTGGTGGTGAATTCCGAAATTTCTCTCGTGGTAGTTGACCCCTTTCCTGACACAGGTGATATTTTAGGCCCGATGCACACATCCGGTTTTTCAACGTGCGGCGCCGCTGCCTCAACGCAAGTGCGGTCTGAGATACATTAGAGCAATGGAGTAGTGCACACATGCCTCCGGTGCCGCTTCGACTACGCACGTCGAACTTGCGTGAAATTTGTACCGCAGTTCCCCACGGCGCCGCAGCTCGCCGCACAGGCGTCTCCGTTCTGAAGCACCTTGCTTTCATAAATAAATGGAATATAAATACTAATTAATAAATGATTGTATCCAGTAACGTCTATTTTGTTGCAAAGTATAGTTTTTTGTACACCAAGTAAGCGAAATAAACACGTTTTCTTCGATAGAATATTTATCGCAAATGGCGCGAAATGAGTTCGTGCGTCATTTCACGGTTATGTGTGCATAGTTGGGCTTCGATGCCGCAACGGCGCCGCACGTTGAAAAACCGGATGTGTGCACCAGGCCTTAGGGTTACCCTACGGCCCCCTGAAATTCAACTGTCTACCATGTAATTGGCAGTAGGTTAATGTTAATTCCTGTGCTTAGAAGTTAATGAATAATTTAATTACATTCTGAATGTGTCGGCGTTTTGTTGTCACACAACTCAAACAACACTGCAGTACGCTACAGTGGCAAATCCGTGTTTTTAAATGCACATCCAAATGGAAAAGAGGTTAGCAGAGCCTCGTAAGCAAGGGTAAAGTACTTCAGAAAACAGATCAAACAAGAAAGAGAAAATTCGTTGCATCGTGATGTGGAGAAACGGGTAAAATGGGTGGATGCAAATCCAGCCGGTACACCAGAAGGCCGAGTGCAAACAAACACTGTAAATACTCTTTCCGCTGCCCTGAACATCTGCCTTTTTCAACCTCATTGGGGAGAACAAACGCTGCCTTGTTTCCATCAATCTGTGCCGTTTTCAACCCAAGAGTCCTGAGTAGGCTTTCGAGTGAAAAGGTCTTGGAAGTACGAGATTTAAAAAAAATGTCATTCTCTTTTTCAAGTACCTCGTTATCTCTCCGCTATCTGTTTTGGTTGATACTACGAGTTTTTTGTCACGTTTTCCCACTCTCGTGAAATATGTAGGTCTTTTTCATTCCAGGTTTCTTGGAATTCTTCCATGGCGTTTTCGGCACACATTTGATCGCTTTGATAGCTATCGGGTTCTAATGACCGAGCTGTTTGGGCAATCAAACTTCTAAGGAGGCTTGGCCACGTTCTCGCAACTCAAGTGTGGCTGTGAGTGGCCATTTGCGCTTTTTAAATCGCTGGTCAGGTCGAGGCCAATGTTTTTATGTGCGCTGTACCCGCCTTCCGACGTTAGACTCTCAAAACAAGCATTTCAAATGCCTCTTTTTTTCTGGATGTAATGGTGGATTTCCCTTATGTGGGATTAATGTCTTTGCGGTTCAAATATATCCAAACCTCCAAGTGGTTTCGACGAGATATCTCGTCCTCCAAGATCTGACCAATTTTGCTTTTGACGAGATATCTAGTCATCAAGCTATTGCCGATGTTTTGGTAATGATGCGAGAAAGATCTGGTTAGTTTAATTGTAATAAATTCGTCCATCAAGAATGGGCCGGGTGGCCTGGTCGGTAGGGCTTCGAGCTCGCGAATGACTGATCATGAGTTCGAGCCCAGCTAACCGAAAACTCCCGTGTACGCTAAAGGTGACTGGTGCACGAAAAATCTGTCGTGGTCACAAAGTCCTCCATGTTCCCATAATAAATCAATACCTCTGGGGGTGTCGAACCAGGGATTATTTGGTCTCTGGTTTGGATCAAAATTACAACCGCGTGCCTGAGGATGATTGAATGTCGTGAAAATGTGACCTCTCTGTAAAAACGAAACGTGTCGATGGGCTGCCATCTGTTGGCTAAAAATTCTAGCTAAGTCGGACTTCCTCCCAATGGGGCTCACATGGAAGCCGCACCCCCCTCGCCTCTTGCCGTTTTCGACGGGCCTGGCACTCCTTTGGTCTGCCAGTGTAGGCATAAGAAACAACAACAAGATCTGGTCAGTTTTCTTATAACGACGATATACCTTGTCCATCAAAATCCGGTCAGTTTTGCTAATGGTAAGATACTTCGACTTCGTAGCCCCAGTAACCACTTGAAGGGTTAACAGGTTGATCAAAATGGACCTTTAGCTTTATTTAGATTGATGATAATTGATCACTATGCACAACTTGTATGTGACAGTTGTGAACATCATAGCTGAGACTATTTAACCGGTCAATCAAAATAGACTGTAGCTTTAATTCAGTTACTCAATTAATATACACATTGAGAACAATTTGAATGGTAATAGTGAGCACCATAACTCTGATTACCAGAGGTGGACCATACCATCAAATAAATTAATACAAGAGCTTTCATAATGTAAGATATGGACCACACCACCTTCACCTCGAGAAACAGAATCTTCTAAAATATAAAACAAAATATGAAAATTCATATAACTCCCACGCTGTGCCAAGATTGGCTTATTATCGCTCTCGAAATGGCTGCGAGAGGCTCAAAGAGTTACCATGCGTTCCGAGGTGTGAATTGTTTTGTCCCTGTTAGAAGTTAAACACTGAAGCTGGTCTTCTTTAAAATTAATCTGTCATTACTTCCGTAGTGCGAGAAAATTTGTCAGTTTAAAATGTACTTTAAGCGTAGTACTGACCTTGAACGGATACCTTATCCTTTCAAAGTCAGTATTACGCTGGCTATAAGAACAAGAGTGGGTGCTTTTGTTAGTTTGTTAAAACAACAGTATTACTCGTTTCAAAATCGAAATTATTTGAGGCAATAAACTGCAGAATCGTGAGACACATCGTTCCGAAGCGTGATACAATTAATGATAAGTCAGGTCTGAAGGAATGGTTGAGACACCTCGTCAACAGTTGTCTAACCTTTTCTTAATCGTATTATTCTTGAAACCTGGTGTTGATACATTCAATGATCTTGAGACCCCAGTCTGATCTTTTTCTCTCCGAAAGCTATCAAACTGACATTCACTTGAAAAACTTATTTTGGAAACTTGTTCTTGACTCGCCACAGCTGTAGACATCGATCTAAGACATGGTAATGTTAATGCAAAATACTCCTTTTGATGGATAAAAAATTCCCCTGTCTAGTTTTTTCTGAATTTTTGTTCCTTCGACTAAGCCTAGAGAAGATACTTCGTGTTTGTTAAATACTCTTGATATATACTTCTGGGACTCATATAATGGGGAGAACTGACTCAATTCTAAATTGCAAATGATCTGACCAATTTTGACAAAGACGAGTTATTTCGTCATCAAGATATAGTACATTGCTGATATTTTTATGATTGCCAGATCAAGATCCTTCTAATGACGAGATATCGCGTCCATCAAGCTCTGATAAGTTTTGCTAATGACGAGATATCTCGTCGAGGCAATCACCAGGAGAGTTAAGTCGCGAGTTCCGTATACTCTGATCGACAATGAGCTTTTCTTATTGGAATTGCAAAAAAAATGGTGTCAGCTGTATCTATGGAACAGCGATGTACTATGGTTTATATAGATTAAGGACAAATCAGAAATATCATGGTAATTAAAAATCTAGTCTGTAGAATTTCATGAAATATGGTGAAGTGCGAATTAAACAATAAGAAACAAATCCGTTATGTTTATACTTATATTTAATAGAAAAATTCGATGATACAAGAACTTATCCGAAAATGGAATATTAAACAGTTTTGTCGTGAAGAGTGGCACCAAAACAGGTAATCAGAACCTACAATAATGATTCATGCAAGTAACTCAGTAGGCAGCAATGACCATTGCTCCTTCAAAGCAGTGGAAAGCCATTTATGGATTTTAAAGTCTCCACGTCTCCTAGACATGCACAATGGCACTGAAGAGGATATTTAGCTGTCCACACATGGTGAAAGTCTCATGGTGCGGATATTGTTCCACTTTGCAAGCTGTATTGTACAGCATTGTCATCTTGCAGGATACATTATTGCATCTTTATATCTTATCTCATTCCTCAAGTAGAGATGGGCAATACTGCATTGATATTTGAGGTATCGATGCTTACATCTCTCGATATCTGATATTTGGGATTAATACACGAAGAGTGGATCAATTTTTATGTAATCAATTTTAATTTGATCATTTGGTGAAAAATCATTGCAAACATTCCCTGAAATCCCTCTATCAAACCAGCAAGCGTTCCAATATGGTCAGACCAAGCCAAAACTTTTCACAGGAGATGCTAGTCCGATACCAAGGTGATCCAATCTGACAGAGGTCCGGTACCAAGCGATTTGTATATGGGGACCTTGAATTACAGATACCGTCAAAACTGGGTATCGGACTGGTATTTGTTCGAATCGGGATGGACCGCTTCGATACGTATCCTTGGAGATGTTGGTCCCATACCAAGTAAACAAGGGGGGGGGCAACGAAATAAACAGGGGTTGATGTGATGAAAATTTTTTTTGCTGGTATCAAACATAGACACGTCACGGATCAGTACTTTTCGTCCGATATTTAAGTGTATGGACACCCCGTGCTTCGAAACGGATCGATCCAAAAAAAAAGTATTTTGGCCAAAGTGTCCACACTTACCTGTACACCGAAGGACAGTTAATTGAAGAAAGGGTAGTTGAGTACCACTTAAAACCTTATGGACGTTGAAGTGGATCTTTCAGAAAGATATGTTGACAGATTCACAATCGGGGTCAGTGGAAGATCTATCAGTTGTCTGGAGGGCACACACCTCCAAAATGTGAACAAAATGATGTCATCCTGTTCCTCAGACAAAATGAAAAACAAACGACCGCCATCTTGGATTTGTTGTTCTAATGCTCCCTGACTGCGCAACCCGGTGTTGAATCCTGGACTCAAGCTGTTGCTATGGGCTGAAAAACGTACTGAGTTGCTTGCAACGCGGAATGAATCCGTCATTCCAGCGTTTAACCAACTACAAAACAGATTTTTCAGGTTGGAGTTAAAAGTATTGTCTTACTTTTAAAGTAATGTCTTACTTTTTAACCCTCCTAGTTGTTGTCTAGGCAGGGTGATATATCTAGTCTCTAGCAAAACTGACATATTTTGTTCTTGTCATAAGCAAATCGATACTATCTTGATGACGAGATACCTCGTCATTTGCAAAATTAGTCAGACATTGATCTCGTTGAAACCACCTGGAGTGTTAAGAATGTCGAGTAATCCGATCCAACATGTCTCTGTGCGGTCAAATTTAATGCAGGCAGTTTTTATTAACTGTCGAAACCATCCATCCCATCGAAATGATCTAACGTAAAAGTAAGATAAAATTCATTTCCACATTATTTCACTCCTTTTCTTTTCAGTTTCCGCACTTAGAATCAATGGATTGGTAACACCATGAAACATTAACACATTGTTAAAAGATAACCTTCTCAAGACAGAATTACTTTTTACATCTTTTTCGCAGCGTGATCCAGATTTATCAACGTATCAATAGACTTTACACCATGGCTATTATTAGGCGCGACAAATCTATCTGCACTTACTTTTTCAAAGGACAAGCCACTGTGTATTATCGTCGTTTCAAGCCTCCACTTCAGGTGGCGGAATTAACCCACCAATAGAGATGACATTCAAAACTTTGCACCGTGACACAACTGTATGATTAGAAGAATTATCTCTCGCCATTTTTTTACTTCTCAAAACTTTTTCTATCGTTCCAGAGCCGACATTAAAAAAGATTATGGAGAAGTTCTTTATCCTCTTAGAATTACAAAAGCAGAAGTGCGCAGAGATCTTATCATAGCCACTAAATATCTATTTTCTTTATTCTTGCACAGTTGCGCAACCTATGGAATATTGATGACAACGCTACGTGCAGACGAACTTGTTCGGAATTTATTACCGTGTCTTCGAGTTCTGTACCGTACAGATAAATGTCTACCAGCGCGCATATCATGTCATTCCTTCTATAAAAACCAGGCATATATGCAGAAAGCAGTTTTGGAAGGGCTCTTCTCTCACAATTTTCCGTCACCAATCATCCGCAATACTAAATAAACAATTTTTTGTGATTTTTTACTGTTTTAACCTATGTGCATCTTATGTGTGTGTTAAATAAAACTTTGATTTACGCTGATTGAATTTTCTTCTGTGTGTATTTTGTATTGCTTCCTAACTACTAAAAGGAAGCTTGATTGTAAGGGTTTCCGATTAGCAACCGCAGGGTTGCGAGTGTAAAAACTCGATCGAACATAAACCTTCATGTAAGTTGGGTCTGTGATGCACGTTAAAGTTATCGTGGCCTCAAATGTCCTCGCGTTGGTGTGGAAGTTTTGAGAGTGGGGTGCCAGGTCAGGCGTTTCCTTTGTCAACTGATCCGTGGTTCAAAATGACGAGGTGTTATCCTTGACTCTTTCCCTTAGGGATTGATCACCGACTGTCACCAATTGTCGGTTGTGGTGCTACAATGCTACGGTAATACAACCTACCTCAGTGCTTCTTCCAATAATTTTCACGTCAAGGCACACCTTACAAGCATAAATATTTTACGGCGAAACCCACAAGCATACATATTTTACGGCGCAACCCACAAGCATAAATATTTTACGGGGCACCCCACAAGCATAAATACTTTACGGGGCACCCCACAAGCATACATATTTTACGGGGCGCCCCACAAGCATACATATTTTACGGCGCACCCCACAAGCAAAAATATTTTACGGGGCACCTCACAAGCATAAATATTTTACAGCGCACCCCACAAGCATAAATAATTTTTCGACACACTATGAAGGAACATTTTTTATAAACATGATTAATTTCTTCTTCATATACTAGGGATTCAATTAACAAAATCTTTCTTTCAAATATTTTTGAATTATAATATACTAGAGGGCTCTACCCCCTGCTCGCTATCGCTCGTCAACTCCCGATTATTGCTATGCAATCATATTTAGTTCGCTTCGCAAACTATACTTTTCAACAATGAGAGGGAAGGCATTGCTTTACAATTCATCCATTTGGATCTTTGCTGGATTGATTTCGGACCTCTAGTACGACTTTAATTGAAGGTTCCTTTTCCCTTACCATTGCGTTATCTATCGCATGCGCCCGATTAACGGAAAATTACCTACTTTTTTTGCGAGATTAGCGGATCCATATATAAACCGACTTTTGTACTTGAGCTTAAGAAAACGTTCCAAAAATTCTCGACTTATACACGGAAATGTACGGTAAATAAAAACAAAATATTTAAAAAAATGTCAAGAACAAAACTGTTCATTTCCACATAAAACAGGAAATTGTTAAATAAATAACATTTGGTAAAATTCAGAGGAAATCTCATCATAATTTGAAATGTTTTAGTTGATCCGTGTTGTAATAGTACTTTTTAAGATTTTCATATTCGACTGTTGCTGTGGAAACGGCGACCAAATTGGCCGGTTCTCCTGAAAATATTGCAAACTTTCTAGCGCGTACTCTCAAATTTTATGAATGAATTAATTAAAAAATATAACTGTGTTTAGCGTATGCGCGTGCTCCAAATTCATTAGCCAATTGAACCACAAGACTCGCTACCACGTGACTCACTATCTACCAATCACAAAAAGAATAAAACTGAAAAAGACCGAAAATTTTTTTTTATAATAGAAAGATAAAAATTCCAGCTAGACGTTCTTTTCAGACAAGTCTTTTTATGCAGTAATTATCACGATATAAACGAAACAAATGGAATGACAATTCCTAATCCATACATCCTCAGTGATTGATATTTGACAGTTTTTTAGTATGAACAGTATTTACAGTATGAACTAAATTGTCAGATTGACTGAGTGAAATTGTGAATTTTTTATAACACTATGGGGCTCTGCCCCCTGCTCGCTTACGCTCGCCAACCCGTCTGAAGTTCCAATCTGAAAGTTCCGAAAATTGTATGACCCACTTTTAATTGCATCGATTTTATTTATTAACCAATTTGAAAAATAATTGTACCATAAGAAAGAGTGTAATGTAATGTATTCAGTGATGTTCTCAAATTTAAAAAATAATGGTTTTTTCTGTAGATATAACTGTTGTGACAAAAAGTAGCGAAAATATCCAAAGATTCCGAATTTTGTTCACCAACTTTTGATCGCATCCAATTTAATTATAAACCGATTTCAAAAATAATAGTACTGTAAGAAAGAGTACATTCTGAGGTATACTGCGATATTTTAAAAATTAAAAACTAATTGTAATAAGATATAGATACGGCAGTTTTAAAAAAAAGTAACAAAAATGTCCCGATTTTTCCCGAATTTCAAAAAAATATTATCAAGAACCAAATTGAAATTAAAAAAAAAACTCGACGAGCTGCAAAAATTTACGTTGAGAGGTACTCTTAAAAAAAAACTCACGACTGAAGACTGAAAATTTGAATGCGTTTTGCTCACTCGCGGAAGAAATTTCACGACGTCAACTTTAACACTTAATAAAACCTAAACTAATAGCCGCATCGGAAAAAAATCTTAATAATTATCCAGGGAATACGATGAAGAACAAAGCATGTTAATTTCATTTTTTTCCGATCAGTACTTTCTCGGGAAACCGTCTAAGAATCGAGCTTAACAACACATTTTTCAATCCTGCGGCGGCAACTTTTTTTTAATATAGAGAGATTTATTTTATAAAATTATGGTTTGAAAATACAAAAGTAGAATTAATTATGCATAAAAGAATTATTGATTAGGTATAAATATCTAATAAAATAATGTTAATGAGAAATTAAACATTTAAAGTATTACTAGAAATGTCAACAATATTCTTTTGCAACAGATAATACATATATACTTGCGCTTGCTTCTGTAAACGCAACATTTTTATATCTGGATCAATGATCGAAAGAGCCACATGTAATTCATGATCAAGACTTTTCAATGATGATCTCTTCAAATCCTTGAGTAGTATCATAGTAAAGAAATTTTGTTCACACATGCATGTTGTATCAAATGGTAAAAGAATGTTTATAGCTTTTTCGCCGATGGATGGTAACTCCTTTTTTGCAGTCCCGCCGGAATTGACATAATAGACATCCTTAAACTCAACTTCAAGGGTACCGATCATTTTTTAAGTCTAATATCTCCTCCTTTTCTTTCACTGATAAATCGAATGCCTTGTGATCTAATAAATATGTAAATGGTTTGGAACCCAATTGAATTTCTTTGTCTCCGTTAAATCAAAGTAGCGATGAAGCCTTCTCGCAAGCATGCATAGGCGTTAATCCACAAGTCCTAGTAATTCTTTCTTAGAATTCGAATTATATACACAACACCCACTAAACTTGTGAAGGGAAATATTTTTCATCACATCTTTCCAAAGTAGAATTTTGTTTTGAATTCATTAATTTTGTATGTTCAATTTAATATTATTCTCAAGCGGTCCTTGCATTTTTCGATTAAGTTCATTTAGGTATTCAAATACGTCAGCTAAGTAGGCCATTTTTTATAACCAGTAACTGTCTTCCAACTTAACTGTATATTGATAGATGCAACCAAAAATATTTAAACTCCTCTTTCAACTCATGAACTCTGGACAGAACTATCCCTCTCGACAGTCAACGAACTTCAGTATGGAACAACAAAGATTGATGATCTGATCGCTTTTCATCACATACAAATAGAAAAAAGACGCTATTGAAGTAATCTACTTTTGATCACCTTCGCCATTTTTATAATGTCACTAAGTGTGGACTTTATATCTGGAGGTAAACTATTTGATATGAGAGTTTCTCTATGAATAAAGCAGTATAATGTTTGAATATCATGGTTTTCATACCGAACTTCGGACGCCAAGCTTCTTACCCTTTCTGCCATTGCAGCTGCGACAATAATACATGAAGTTACTCAATTTTTCCATGAAAGTTTGTTTGCATCAAAGTATTTATTGATGACTTACAAAATTCTTTTCCAGTTTGTTTTTGAAGTTCTTTGCAGAATAAATAATACTCTTTCAACGCTTTGGCCCTGTTCACATGAAGCGTTTCAACGCGCGTATGGCGAGGCTAGCAAGGTCCCGCCATTAAATTATGTTTATTTATTCCTCTAATTCAAGTATCTATCTTTGCTACCTTGAAGAGTGGGACCCTGATAGCCTCGCCAACGCGCGTTTTACGCGCCTCATGTGAACGGGGCCTTTCTCATCAGGAATTTGAACAATTGCAATCAGCTGACAACAGTTGCTAACATCTGTTGATTCATCAACCTGAAGAGAAAATCTCTTAACTTCACAGTTTTTCTGGATTAGCGTTTCTCCTATGCTAGCTGACATGACTTCAATGCGCCTGTTGTTTTTTCGTATTAATTGAAAGCGGTACTTTTCCAATTTCTTTTACATCATAGATTTCAAGCATAATTTTGACAATTTTCACTTTATCTGGTAAAAGGAGTGATTCGGCAATTGTGTGAGGCTTTATGGTTTTAGCTATCAATCCCGTGACTTTGTAACTTGTTCCAGAGCTCGATTCGATACCATTGTGGTTGATCTCATAAAAGAACTTTGTATTTGAATGAGTTCGCAGACGTCTAAAATACTTATAATCCTTATCTATGTACGAAAGTGCTTAGTAGAAAGGTGTCGATGAGTTTACTTACCCTATGTGTGTAGTGTAGCCCGTTAATCAAGACTTCGCGGTAAAATATTTCGCGGCACACCGGTTGCGGAGCACTGCGTAGCTTATTTTTTCAGTACGTACTTAAATGGAATATACAAAGGGCGTTCCATAAAAACAGAGAGTAAAATCATAAAAAATCAAGAAATATGTTTACAGAAAAAAATACATCATTCTTTTTCAAAATATCTTTCCTCAAATGATATGCAACGGTCCCATCATTCAACACACTTTTCAAAACAAGTAGAGAAGCCTTTTTCTGGAAGCTGCTTCAAAGAACCTTGCACTGCTGAAATAACTTCAGAATCTGTATTAAATTTTCTACCACGGAGCTTCTTCTTCAACGTCGGAAACAACCAGAAATCGCATGGTGCGAGATGTGGACTGTAAGGGGGATGTGGCATGATTTTAATATTGCATTTACTAAGATACTAGGGGGCCTGCCCCCTGCTCGCTAACGCTCGCCAACCCCCGGAGGATTGCTTCGCAATCCTCACTGGTTCGCTGCGCGAACCTATGCTCGCTTCGCTCGCCTCAATGAAGACATGTGTCCTAGCAGAAGGGATTGTTTACAAAATATGTTACCAAAAAAAAATGTTTTTCAAATCTAAATTTGCTGTATTACAGAACAAATATATACAGTATCTCTAAAATCAGAATTCAAATGAAAACTTTGTGCAAATATTGACTCGAAATGTGAGCGTTGCTTTGGAAATTGAATACCCAACATGTTGTTTGTGTGTACATTTTCCCAGCACTCAAACGACCCACTCTTTTTCATTGAGTTTGTTGCCGAAAGTTGTAGTGCAAGCAAGCGTCTTGTTGAACTATAATTGTTGGGCCTGAAAAGGACCGTTTTTTAAAAGGCCCTGAAAAGATCCACCGCTTTCTTTGATTTTTATTATAAACTAACTGCAACAACTCATTAAAATTTCCTTTTTTTTTCAATAAAATTTCATCCCATAACGCTATAAATTCAATCGATGCGCGAGACTTCGCGATAAACAAAACAATCGTACAGTGTTGCCAAAACGCGATTACAAATAACGTCTTTTTTGCATGCCACGTAAGAGAATTATATATATAGATTGCTGAACAGAAGTAGCGACATGCGGGCGAGCATTATCGTGATGTTATGTCCAATTCCCTACCAGTTAATGTCGCTTTCTCGATATGTGTTGTCGCAAAATTTTCAAAACTGAAATATAATGTTCACCTTTTACAGTAGTTTTTGGTGGCGCAGCATGCTGATAGATTACACCTTTATGATTAAAGAAAATAATCATCATAACCTTTCCAGCAGATTTGGTTTGTCGGATTTTTTTCGGAGGCGGAGAATCAGTGTGTTTCTATATACTTTGTTGCGGATTTGGTAAGGGGATCAAAATGATGCACCCAAGTTTCATCATCTGTTATTACAGTCTATTGGAAACTGGATCAATTTGAAGCATCTGTTTCCACTCACAACATTGGTGAATTCTTGTTTGCATTTGTTCTTTAGTAAGGTGATGAATGACCCATCTGGAACAAACAGGGCAAAGCTGTAAATTGTTGCTTAAAATGCGAAATATCGACGTTTTTTAAATGTTAGTTGATGCCGCTATCTCCTCACATGTCTTTCGCCGATTTTCTTGCAAGGTTGTCCACACAGTGTTAACATTTCGAGCATTCACAACACTTTCTGGTCGGCCAGGCTTAGGTGCTAGCTCTGCAGACAAACGTCCTTTTTTTAAAATCATCATGCCATCTAAAAATCGTAGACTCACCAAAATATTTGTCTTTGTAAGCTTCTTTCATCAACAAAACTTTTTCAGGAGCCGTTTAGCCCAAACGATAGCAAAATTTTAAGGCAGAACGCATTTCGTTTTTTAACTTTGAATCACTCATCTCCATTCCTGTAGGGCAAATAAAAACAGTTCTTTAAACAAGCACGAAACTAGGAAAATAAAATCGTCTGCTTCGTTTAGAATATTTAAAAGTGTACGGTTAACAGTTTGAAAAAATCGCCTGCACTTTTATTTTTTAGTTTTGCGGTGTTGCCACAACGTAAAAAATTCACTCTCAGTTTTTATGAAACGCCCCTTGTATATATGGTCACATGGATGGGTGCATTAATTGGTCTATTTTTTAGAATAGTTGAATAGAATTTTGTTTTCACGGCACTTATTGATAATGTTGAAAAAAGAATAAACTGAAGGTCAAAGGTTCAGAAAGAAATCAAACGATTTCTTGATGGATATAAACTTCTATCCTTTCGTGAAGACAAAGAATATTTTTGTTATCCGTCCGATTGAGTTTCATCCTGCGACAAAACCAAAAAAAAAAAAAAAAAAAGAAGCTCGTGCTTCCAACTCAGACAGTAAACTTCCCAAAGTGTACAAGTCAAGAAAAAGATTTCACGGCTTTATCCGATTTCCTGTTCTGCTACTTTGAATATGCATCCATAACTCGTCTTCCACCAAATCGACAAGACAACTAAACCCAACACTCGCTTTCTTCCACTCGGGGTTCATTGTCCGAGGGCGATTATTCACGTGCTTCCCACGATGTAGGACGAAGCGAGGAAAATGAAACAACTAAACAAACAATAAATAATTCCACCGCCACCACACACTACATATTTCCCGACCACTTGGAAACAGGAGTTTTCGATGTTCGTCTTCGCGGTGGATCACTTTGACGTCCCAACTGTAAACAATTGTTGAGTTGGATGTCTTACCCCTTGTAGGTCAAAATGAAAGCATTCAAATACGCCTCACGACAGGATTGTTTTATTAAAAAAGGACTTCGTGAGCCATCTGTTTAACGACCAGGCGACACGCCACTGCGTACAGCTAGACGCCCATCAATTGTGGCATAAAACTTTTATTTAGTGAACGGGACGTGAGTCATAAAATAAAGCAGAATTTAGAATTGATGGACGGTGTTACCGCTGTACTATTCAAAATCTATAATCCGCTGCGTTTGCCCATCAGTTGGAATTTTTTTTTATTTTAGTGAACAAACGCGAGTCACATATAATAAAGCAGAATTTAGCATTGGTGAACTGTGTTCCAGCTGTATTTTTCAAAGTCTATAATCCATTACTTTCGTGTCCATCAGTTGTTAAACAAAACTTGTAAATTGTGAACTTCCATTTTAGACGTCCATCAACTGTGACATAAAACTTCTATTTAGTGAACGGGACGTAAGTCATAAAATAAAACAGAATTTAGCATTGGTGGACGATGTACCCCCTGTACTATTCAAAATCTGTATTCCGCTGCGTTTGCCCATCATTAGGAAATTTTCTTCCCGATGTACTTTTCAAAAACTCTAATCCATTACTTTCGTCCATCAGTTGTTAAATAAAACTTGTAATTTCTGAACGTCCATTTTAGACGTCCATCAATTATGGGAAAATTATATTTAGTAAACGGGACGGGAGTCATAAAATAAAGCAGAATTTAGCATTGATGGATGATGTTCCCCCTATACTATTCAAAATCTGTAATCCGCTGCGTTTGCCCATCAGTTGGAATTTTTTTAATTTAGTGTACAAACGCGAGTCACATATAATAAAGCAGAATTTAGCATTGGTGAACTGTGTTCCAGCTGTATTTTTCAAAGTCTATAATCCATTACTTTCGTGTCCATCAGTTGTTAAACAAAACTTGTAAATTGTGAACTTCCATTTTAGACGTCCATCAACTGTGACATAAAACTTCTATTTAGTGAACGGGACGTAAGTCATAAAATAAAACAGAATTTAGCATTGGTGGACGATGTACCCCCTGTACTATTCAAAATCTGTATTCCGCTGCGTTTGCCCATCATTAGGAAATTTTCTTCCCGATGTACTTTTCAAAAACTCTAATCCATTACTTTCGTCCATCAGTTGTTAAATAAAACTTGTAATTTCTGAACGTCCATTTTAGACGTCCATCAATTATGGGAAAATTATATTTAGTAAACGGGACGGGAGTCACAAAGTAAAGAATTTAGCATTGGTGGACGGTGTTCCCGCTATACTATTCAAAATCCATTATCCGCTTCGTTCACACATCAGTTGGATTTTTTTTTAATTTAGTGAACAAACGCGAGTCATAAAATAAAGCAGAATTTAGTACTGGTGGACTGTGTTTCCGCAGTGTTATTCATAATATACATATGTATAATCCATTGTATTCGCCCATAAGTTGCGAGAAAGAGTTTTTTGGTGAACACGGAACGTGTGTTATAAAATTTAGCATTGGTGGACGGTGTTCCCACTCTGTACTGTTCAAAATATATAATTCATTACATTCGCCCATCAATTGCGGAATTTTTTTTTTTTTGACCATAGGAACATGTGTATTAAAATAAATTAGAATTTAGCCTTGGTGAATGGTGTTCCCACTGTACTTTTCATCCATTGCGTTCGTCCATCACTTGTTCTGCTAAACTTCAATATATTGAACGGAACTAGTCATAAAATCAAGCAGAATTTAGCATTGGTGAGCGGTGTTCTCATTCAAAATCTACAACCCATTGCTTTCGTCCACCAGAAGTTAAATGAAACTTCCATTTAGTGAGAAGAGGTGTCGTAAAAAGAGGCAGAATTATGCATTGGTGGATGGTGTTCCCCCAGTACTTTTCAAAATACTCGTCACACTAATTAAGGACTTTTCAAACCCATCGCGTTCGCCCTTGAGTTGTGAAAAAAAACTTTAATTTAGTGAACGGAATGTGTTATATTAAATAAAGTAGAATTAAGCATTGCTGTCACATTGTATTTTCTTCAAAATGGTGGGAAAATACTATAGGGGTCACAGAATTTGTGAGCCACCCAGTATGTTACAGGCCCCAATCACTGTTTTCAAGAGAATGGATGTTGATGATTGTCCTTGTTGGGAGTAGTGGCGGCTCATCCATTAGGTGATACTTTACAAATAGCCTTCAGTTCGACCCTTGTATCGAAGGCCAAAAGGCCAGTGAGCGGTCTTGGGGAAAAACCTTTCGAAAATCTAAAATTAATTGCATTCGCCCCATCGGTTGTTAAATAAAACTTCTATTTAATGAACTGGGTATGGATGATAAGAGACAGTACAATTTCGCATTGTTGGATAGCTTTCCAGCTGTTCGTATATGAAGCTGTACTACATCGCACATTGCCCCGGACATGCGATTTGGCCACCATTACCTGGTTAGAAGTAACACAGGGAAGAGTGCAGATAGCAGGATGGGATAAATGCGTGTGAACCCCTTCATAGGACTTTAAGACGTGACCTGGTATAATCGAGTGGATAACCGCTTACCAGGCCAATCTGCATAGATCTCAGACACTGCTACCATGGAACTGGCAGCAAACCACGTGTGGGAACCCTATCCCATCATGTTAAAAGAACACGGTAAGGCAAGGTAAGGTATTTTAATGAACGTCGTACTAGAGTAACGCAACGGGCTTTTGACAACGGTCCGGGATCAATCTCATAAGGGAAAGATCCGAGGACAGCACCACGTAATTTTGAACCACGGTCAGGTGAACTGGCACCCCACTCTCCAAACTTTCACACCAACCCAGCGTGAGGACTTTCGGGTCACGATAGATTTAAGGTGCACCAGCCGCCTCTACAACATACGTTTACAAATATCCATGCGCTGACCCGAATTCAAACCAGGAATCTTCCGATCCAGAGAATAACACCTTAACCACCAGACCGGTTGATCGGTGTTAAAAGAACAAACCACACTCAAGTTAAAAAAAAGTACCCAATGATATTTTTTATAATTCCGAAAGCTTTGTATGGTCGCGGTTCGAATCGAACCAATGACCATCGTGTAAAAAAGGAGATGGTACACGTTATATCTGTCGTGGCCTCAAATGTCAACACGCTGTCGTGGTGTAGAATTTCTGAGAGTGATTTGCCAGCTTAAGTGTTGCCTCGTCATCTGACCGTGGTACTGAATTACGTGGTGTGGTTCCCTTCGGGAGTTAATCCAATCGCCAATAGGAGTGGGGTGCCAGCTCAGGTGTTGCTTCGTCATCTGACCATTGTTCAAAATTACGAGGTGTTGTCCTCGGATCTTTCACTTAAGGGACTGATCCCGGACCGTCGTCAATAGCCCGTTGTGTTGCTCTAGTACGACGTTAACTAAAAAAAATTACCAATTACCAATCGCCCGTTGCGTTGCTCCAGTGCGACGTTAATTAAGTACCTACCTACCGAAAATCTTTGGAGAAGTTAAATTGAACGCAATGTGCCAAATGCCTCGATCATCTTCGTTAATGCTAAATCGGTAAATACTCATACGTTTAAGCTGTAAAAAGTAAAGAAAAAAAATTTCTTTCTTATAAAGTAATTAATGAAAACGAGTTGGCTGATGCCCTGGCAAAAGAAGCAAGACTTTTAAACACCAACAAAGTTACTCATGTCACTCTCAGCGATATCAATTCAGTGGCTAGGGCAAAACTCAACGATAGGAAAATCAAAATCAAACACCAAATCAGTACCAGTAGAACTCTCGCCAGCACATTAACAAAACTCCGGACGGGACACTTTAGATGGGGGATGAAGATTAATAAAGACGGAACAAGGACTTACTGCCTCTGCAAAAACTGCCCAGACATAGAACTAACCCCCAAACATCTTTTCACCTGTCCCGCTATTTTGGCGCAATTGCAGCAAATAAGTGACAATCCGCGGGAGGACATATGAAGAAAATTGCCTTCAAATCGCAGATGCTGTATATGGGACCTTTGGTCCGATTTAAATTTATTTTCTATCCATTACACGACACCAACCAACCAACTACTTGAGACTATTGACTTGTTTGTATCGATATTCGAACGAATACCATTCTAGTGCCGACTTGAAACCTAGCGTAATACAGCATGAGTTGACACTTTGTCATACTTTTTGTTTGTGTAACAATGGTATTAGGTACAGTGAGAAAAATGTGAATGATTTCAAGTGAGAATCGGAAAGTCGCTGTGTTGCAAAATGTTAAAAGCAAAATAATAAAATTACGTTGAGTATGGTTGGAAGGAATCAAATTGCCCAACAAATATTGCTCGAGAATCAATCTGACAAAGTGAAGATTCGAAATTAAAAATATAATTATTTCATGAGCATTACATAATTACTTTCTTCACTGATAACTGCCTTCGTTTTTGCTCCATTCGGCTTTAATGAATTCTGAAGACCTACTTCATCACTTCTAAAATGAAGTACTACTTCTAAAATGAAGTAGTACTGATCTACTTCATTTTAGAAGTGGCTAAACCTTTATTAGATTAATCAGTTACAATGAAAACCATTTTTCCTCCCATCTTTGTGTGAGGAGTTTTTTTATTCGCTGTCATTTTAAAATAAATTACTAATTTCAAAAGCAAAGAAGGTTGAAGCAGAATGCTAATGAGAGTCAATCCATATCAACGCTTGGGTTATCGTTGAGAACACTTGCCCTTGATGGAATAGACACTGAGCAGTTACGAAATGTAGTCAAACGGAATGTATCACAGAAGCCCATTATCAGTTCAGGTAATCGGGCAACGTGAGAGACTCCAATCAATTGAAAGATAATGTCGTAGAGTAGACAGTGTGTCACAGTTACTCAATGAGTTGAGCACATGTGAGGAATCTGAAGGATGTGGGGTTTTTCCCGTCCGAGACCTCACCAAACAATCATTTCGGACTGGTGGTGAATTAGCAACCACTACAAAAATTAACATACTACTATATAATGCTACAGATTGCAGTGTTACCCAATCTCTACCATGAAATACTTTTTTAGATAAAGTTATACAGTTTTTCACGTCTTCCTAAAAGCAAGCAGTCCCTTTCTTTAACCCCTTGGGTACATTTAACGACTGAGACTAGTCATGCACTTGTTTTGCCTAAGTTACGGATAACGAGTCTAATTCGTCATTCAAGCTAGGACAAAATTAAAAATGTACATTCTTGTTCGTGGCAAGAGTAATTGATGTTACGAGACTCTCCTTGAATCAAATTATTCAATCGTTCTCTAGAATAATACACCTTATTTAATCTGACTCCATACAAAGAAATATTGACAAAGCTGCGTTATCAGACATTCTTTTTTGGAATGAACGCGGAGATCGGAAGCTGTGTGATCTCTCTCATACTGTTGCCATTCTTATCAAACGAAATTTTCGAAAATATAACAGTAACTAGTGTGCAAACGATAATACGAAAATATAACAGTAATTAATGTGCAGACGTTAATCTCTCATACTGTTGCCATTCTTATCAAACGAAATTTTCGAAAATATAACAGTAATTAGTGCACAAACGATAATACGAAAATATAACAGTAATTAATGTGCAGACGTTAATCTCTCATACTGTTGCCATTCTTATCAAACGAAATTTTCGAAAATATAACAGTAACTAGTGTGCAAACGATAATACGAAAATATAACAGTAATTAGTGCACAAACGATAATACGAAAATATAACAGTAATTAATGTGCAGACGTTAATCCGAACTACTTTTTCAAATAAATCAGTACCCAAATGTTTAAATTTCATCCTTAGTGTAATTTATCGAAAATTAACCCCGTCAGGTATGTCAGTGATGAATTCCAGTGACATAGCGTCTTTTTAAACCACTAGGGGGCCTGCCCCCTGCTCGCTAACGCTCGCCAACCCCCGGAGGATAGCTTCGCCATCCTCATTGGTTCGCTGCGCGAACCTATGCTCGCTTCGCTCGCCTCAATGAAGACATGTGTCCTAGCAGAAGGGATTGTTTACAAAATATGTTACCAAAAAAATGTTTTTCAAATCTAAATTTGCTGTATTACAGAAAAAACATATACAGCATCTCTAAAATTAGAATTCAAATGAAAACTTTGTGAATTTTGACTCGAAATGTGAGCGTTGCTTTGGAAATTGAATACCCAGCATGTTGTTTGTGAGTACATTTTCCCAGCACTCAAACGACCCACACTTTTTCATTGAGTTTGTTGCCGAAAGTTGTAGTGTAAGCGTCTTGTTGAACTATAATTGTTGGCCCTGAAAAGGACCGTTTTTTAAATGGCCCTTAAAAGATCCTCCGCTTTCTTTGATTTCTATTATAAACTAACTGCGACAGCTCATTAAAATTTCCTTTTTTTTTTTTCAGTAAATATTCATCCGATAACGCTATAAATTCAATCGATGCGCGAGACTTCGCGATAAACAAACAATCTTACAGTGTTGCCAAAACGCGATTACAAATAACGTCTTTTTCGTGAGCCACGTAAGAGAATTATATATATAGATTCTTGCATACCCTGATTTCAATTTAAGAAATATTCGGAGGGGAAAAAAATGTTCACCTTCGTTAAAGACTGAAGCAAAAGCATCGATATTTAACATAAATCTAAAATTAGACTTCACCTTTCTGTGAAGTGTCCACCGGGCCTAATTGTAATAGTACTTTTTAAGATTTTCATATTCGACTGTTGCCATGGAAATGGCGAGCGAATTTGGCCGGTTCTGAAAACATTGCAAACTTTCTAGCGCGTGTTCTCAAATTTTATGAATGAATTAATTAACAAATATTACTGTGTTTATCGCATGTGCGTGCTCCAAATTCATTAGCCCGTTGAATCACAATGCTATCTATCAATCATTCGCTATCTATCATTCACTCGCTATCTACCAATCACAAAGCGAATAAAACTGAAAAAGACCGCAAATTTTTTTTATAATAGAAAGATAATATACTAATTCATCCCACATCAATTTTACTAACAATTTCGATTGCAATTAATTATTTACACCACATACAAACCAAGAAAACACTTGGTTTAGATACTAACTCCTGTAACGATCTCCGGACAATAGTAAAGTACCTGTCGTACTTTGTGTTCTTTAGAGGTTTGTAAAAAATCAGCTTTATTCATTTGCTTTTTCTGAATAGTAAGGGCCATTGCAATGGGTTACAGGAAAGGAAGAACTGACTTGTTATATTCCAACGATGCTATCTATTCATTCACACATATAACTCTGAAAAAATCTGTAACAAGTTGAAATTTGAGCTTGAAATTCTAAAGCATTTTCTCAAACGAAAAACACTCAACTTTGTATGTAGTAAATGTTTCTAATATACCGCCCCAGCAGACCTAAGCTCTCTGGGCTTCTTCTCTTGTAGCCCTTCTTTAACTACACCAATGGGACTGCGGACCGGAGTGAAGACGATGAAGATGTGGTAAGACGACTTTCATAAACTTTTCCATGTAAGAATAAAAATGTTAAGCGGCTAACTTAAAATATGTATTTGTTTTCATAAACTAACTTGGGACTCGGCCCGTAGTGAAGATGGTGAGGGCTGGTCATCGGGTTTTCTGAATTAAGAATAAAATGCTCGTGAGAGCGAATTTCGTTGAGGAATTGACACGGATCCTTGGCGTCACAAGTGAAAAAAGAAAAAGCACCATTTCGAATCAAATTTGACATCACGACATTTAAATTCTAGACTTCAATGATTTAGTGCTTTCCACTTCCTTCAGCTAAGAGATCATCGAACGTTTTCTTGATCGAAGGACTAAAGGGTATTCGAATTACAAAATGTTCCAGAAAAGAACGCTTGAAGATTATCCGTTTGGATAGATCTGTCTTGAATTTGAAGTCCAAATCATTCAGTTTATTTTCCGGTGCACCAAATCATTTATAAATTAAGTAAACGACTTTCATCCTTACTGAGGGCTTACTAGAGGAAATAGTATATCTGGATTTTAAAAAATGGAAAAGAATACGAAATAGAGCTTTGGAATGAAAGATAAATAAAAAAGAAATTAGTCTTCAGGGTTCGAGATATCTTCCCGAGTGTATTTCTCTATTCTGTGTCAGTAAAACTTTCCCCAGGTTTGTCCATTTACTTGATGTTTGTGTCTTGTGATTGGCGCAGCTTGACCAAGTATGGCTGCGTCAAAAAACCAAACCAACTTTCTGAGACGCCAGAAATCTACATTGAGAAAGGTGACATTTTTAATTGCGAACAGATTCGGAAGATTCTGATGCAGTAGACTCAAACTTGTGGAACATTAAGATTAGTTCTAAAAATTATGTTTGGACCAAGAGCTTAGATTGATAGTTATAATTATATGAAAGTTGTCATCCTATCGGTAAAACCAAATGTTATAAAACTTACGGCAATTATCGAATAAAAGTAAATAGTTTTACAGCGTGTTTGGAAAGCATGTAGAAATAACATAGGGTAGATGTTCCAAATATCACCTACCCTAACTATTTCTCTGCATCTCAGCATCCTGGATTGGGAAATCAAGCTGGAAACAAAATGAATATCACTAGGAACAATTATCTTTTGGTTTCCCGAGATCACATACCTTCTTTACTCATTTCAGTTTGTTAACTAGTAAAACTTCAAAAAGTTTCCCAAGAAACTTTTCAAGAGTGGGTTTTTAATATCGCCTGTTCTTTTATCAACAACCAGGCGAGATTAGGAGCTACTATTAAAAACGAGTTGCTAGTAGAACATACATACCTATCTTTAGTATTTAATGTACTTTCAAGTCATATAAACGAAATTATGAATTGGAAGCACTTATTTGGGTATCCCCTGAATGGATTGGAGACAAAAAAATACGTTGTCCACAGCCTCAAATACTTTAGATGCAATAGTGTTGTTGATATAACTGATAGGAAACTTGCCGGTGGCGCTACGTATGGCAAAACCCTAGGCCGTCAAGGTAACTACATAAACTCAGATTTCAAGCATAGTAGCTTGCAAACACGACTAGGCGATATTAAACACAGGGGCGTTATTTGGAACAGGTATTAGAATATAATACACCAGTAGTTCTTTGCAAAAGGTACATATCATGTATCTAGGTCCGTATAAAAGTACATATAATATACCTTATGCGGATCTAATATTCCTAGCAGTGTACTGATTTTACCACACACAACGATTGCAACCATCCCGGAATGTTGACCATTTAGCACGACAGTTGGAGACAATTTGGCAAGAAATTCCGCAGCACACCATCCGGGAAGGTTTTCAGTCTAAGCCTCGCCGGATGACAGCTTGCATCCAGGCCAGAGGTGGACCAACACCTTATTTACTTCCTCCTTTTGTAACGGTCAAAATCTGAAATAAATCATTCAATTGTTCTGAAATTTTAATCGTTTGTTCTATGTATGTTCTTAACATCCACCAAATCGGACAGCTCCTTCTTAGTGCATCGATTTTTTTGTTATGAGTGTAGTTTTTTAGATAATTTGCATTCTGATTTCAAAGGAACCGATTTTCTGGAAATCCCACTCATTCCCTTTTTAAAGTATTGTTTTATTAGACAAATCTCAGCAAAGAATCGAATGCATCGTTCCCCATCGAAATATTTATCGATAAAATGGCGGCATTTATGTTCGGCAAGTGGAAAACAATTACAGAGACCACCCGGATTTGAGGATCTAATCCTTCCTTTTCATGCTTATTTTTTACCACCCTTTCTTCCACATGTCCGACCAACTCCATTATTTAACCTATAATTCCATGCCCAAGAAACTTCTACTAGCCACACGACGCTCACCCAGTTCCACATTGAAAGGCCTGTCTTGATTAGGGCTGTCCACTTCCCTGCCTAATTTATGATTCGTTATTCTTCCTGGGTTTTGTTAAGACTCTCTTTGTTCTCGAAATTCGGGGTGTAAATCTTGGAGCGAGTGTCTTATGGCCGAGTATCACGTAACGAATCGTGCATTATTCATTTGTATAGTTCCAGGGCACTGGCACGGAAAACAGGCCTGGCTGTGGCATTATGCGGTAAATTGCCGGGCGTCCGTAATGGAGTCAGAGGTGATAAAAGTAGCAGCGGGAAATACAAATAGTCTGAACGAATTCGTTTGTGCGTTTACTTTGTTGCACATTGTCTGTCCTGAAGTGTTCTTTGGGGTTTTAGTAAATGAAGTCGGGTTTTTCTCACGATTTTCGTGTTTGGTGAAGATGGCTTGTAGCCCTTTCAGGAAGGAAACCACCTAAAGTTTTGATTTCCAATACTCTATGTTCTTTAGGTAGGGATGGTGTAATTAACACTCGTGATCTTAGAGGGAAGAAGCAAACTAAGAGCATTCCTCTAGGGATAAATTTTGTGTTAAAAAGTGGAATGTTTTCCAGCATAACAGTGCCAATTTTGAGGTATTAGGGATAAAAGTAGCAGTGGGAAATACAAATAGTCTGAACAAATTCGTTTGTGCGTATTCTTTGTTGCATATTATATGTCTTGAATTATACTTTTGTGTGTGTTTGGGAAAATGTATAAAGTTTTTTTACGACTTTCGTGTTTGGTGAATATGGGTATTAGCTCAATCAGGAAGGAAACCACAAACATTTTTATTTCGAATCTTCAAAGCCTATGTTCTTTAGGGATGGTCTAAATTTTCACTCGTCTCCCCTAGTAAATAAGTTTTGTGCTGTTATCTTCTCTAAAAAGTGGAATGTTTACTAGCATCAGAGCCGTTTTTGAACTTATAGTGATAAAAGTAGCAGCGGGAAATATAAATAGCGTTAACGAATTCATTTTTGAGTTTATTTTGTTGCATATTGTCCGTACAGAAATGCTCTTTTAGGGGTGAGTAAACAAAGTCTGATTTTTTTTTCTCACGGTTTGGTGAAGTTGGCTTAAATGCTCAATTAGGAACGGAAACCCCCTTCCCCCCACCCAAAAAAAAAAATTGTTGTTTTCGAATCCTCGAAGCCTTTGTTCTTTAGGAATGGTCTAATTAACACTCGTGACTATAGAATGAGGAAACAAACCAAACACAATCCTCTGGAAAATAAATTTTTTTTTTGTCTGCTTTAAAGAGAGGAATGTGGAAGGTGGTCAGCATCAGATCCTTTCCTGAGGTTTTTTGTGATAAAAGTATCAGCGAAAAATACAAATAGTCTGGACGAATTAGTTTGTGCGTTTTCTTTGTTGCATGCTATGTACAGTTTTGGGTGTCCGTAACTGAAGGTGGATTTTATATATTACTAATAATCATATCTTTATATTTGGTAAAGATGGCTTGTTGCCTCATTAGAAAGTCGATGTTGCTTCTGACCATAAACATCCAGTTCAAACTATAAGGGTGGTCGGTCCTTGAGTATGGTCTATCATTCTCTCCTTGTTCGATCTTATTTTTCCTCCTTTGTAAAAGCCAGCGCTATACAGAATTGCCAGTATCGGGGCACAGTTAAGTCTTTTGGGCTCCTTTTTAATAGACCTAAAAATGTTTTGTATTTTATTGCTTCGAGGAAAAGAAACAAGTGGAATCTAGTTGACAAAAAGTTTAAGCAAAATATTTTTTCTAT
This sequence comes from Metellina segmentata, assembly GCA_947359465.1. Taxonomy (NCBI): domain Eukaryota; kingdom Metazoa; phylum Arthropoda; class Arachnida; order Araneae; family Tetragnathidae; genus Metellina; species Metellina segmentata. The sequence goes on from OX375880.1 coordinate 108,924,023, forward strand.
TCAATCTAGGCATCCCCAATTATCTATCAATATTATGCTACACTAATACTGGATACAACACCAAGATCAAGGGTACCATAGCCGAAGCACTTTAAATAGTACTCAAAGCACACTGCAATAGCATAAATTGTTAATAAAAGTAGCATAAAAGCCTTCTCTTAAACTCTATTTTAGTAGCTTCCTGAACTCGAGTTCAAGAAGAAAAGTTCAAACTAAATAAAGTTCAAAAAGTTTTGTTTTTTTACACTGCAAATCCCTCTCACACTATTAGTACAATAATTGCATATTTTCTCACTTGATAGTAATCAGGTTTTTCGTTATTCGGCACTTATCTCCTGATGGTAGATCCACGTCTGGTAATAGTAACTCAAAGAATACTAACCTTTACACAACATAGAAAAAACAGGAACACGATAATTTCAGTCCGAAACCTAGTTGCTAAATCACGAATCAATTTGCGCGAATGTCAATTAGCACTTCAATAAATTACGATACTGACCATTGCTTCGAGCAAATGTAACCAATCGTTGCACCGAAGATCATGATACATGAAGGTTGTTTCTGTGAAGGTTGGGCTGCTAACGGCTTATGGATGTTTGCCGTGAGGTATCATTAGTGCGAGCCTTCAGACTGGTCAGATAGAACAATAGATCTCCAAGCCCATGTCCTCAGGCCAATACCACTTGGGTGCGGCAGCCTCAGATGGCAGATTTCTGGTCATTGCAGTTTGCATGAATTTCAGACATGCCGTTATTTTCATCTCCTTGGAAGATCTTTACTGGCAGTAGCATAGCTTTTGACATTGATAACACACTACCTTGTAGAAAACAGCAAGGGGTAAATCTTCAGGCTTCATAATGGGTTGAGAAATGTTCTATTGTAGCGAATGAGAACTGTCCGGAGCAAATGATGTTTCACCAACCTCTAATTTGCCAACCTTAAAACCCCCAAACATAGAATCATTTTTAAAATTTTCACTTGCCACCCGAATTCTTCCGTATACTTCACTTCATTCGTAATTTGCGGATAACAAATGTAATTTTTAAAAAATGCACAAACTTTGGTGATTCAAGGCTGACGAGTTGGCGATTGGCGAGAAATCTTTGTCCAGGACAATTTTCATTCGATACAATAGGTTATATGGCCATACTGCACAAACACAATGCAAGCAACTTCATATAATACACATACACACAGGGAGAGTTTTGCTGACGCAGAGGAGAGATATACACCCAGGGAGGAATAGAACCTGCGCAGCCTACAACTCGCAGTTTTCTAGCGCAATGAGCTACTATGTTGACCACAACGCCCCCCCCCTTCCCTTGATACAATAGGAAACTTCTCAAGATCATAATCAATTTGATGACTTGTAAATTAGGTGATGTTCTTAGCAACATTAACCTTCCCGATGGTTGTTTCGACTTCGAGGTATCTAAAAGTGATCAGATTATTTTGGACGAGATATCTGGATCATTTTTCTGGTCATTAGAAGAAACACAGGGAAGAGGGGAAATATATGTTCTGAAGGTACTCATGGCTCGTGAGAAACAATTTTCTGACCCTAGAAAGAAACCATTTTAAGCTGTGAAGATTTGGTATCCGCATTGCCTAGTTGGCTTCTTGAGGTGAAAATCAAGGTCCTCAAAATAGAAACCAACCTTTCACTTAGAATGACATTAAAATTCATCTTCTTTGCTTGTCTTTATCGAATCATGAATGAATTTTAATTTTCTAAGAGAGTTGCAGGGTTTCTGGGCTTACATGGATGCTATGTCATACATTTGTAAAATGAATCAGTATTTTGGCCGAAATTTTAAAGGTTACTAAACTTTCGGTTTCTAACATGAAAGATCTTAAATTTTTTTTTTAAATACAGCGGGCGGAGAGGGACATTATTATGACTCCTTTGGCCACAGCTGCGTAAGCGATGGTCATTTGGAAGGATCCCCCAATGGGCGGCCATCATTATTCGTAACAGAGGACAGCACAATTATATCCATGCTCTGACCCCGGGTTCGAACCAGGAACCTTCCGATCCAGATTGCAACACCTTAACCACTAGACCGGTTGGTTGACAGGACCTTAAAATAGAAACCAATGTTTCACTTAGTATGAAGTTAAAAATCGTCTTTTTTGCTTCAGTCTTTATCGAATCATGATTGGATTTTAATTCTAAGAGATGCAAGGTTTCTGGGATTACATGGATGCTATTTCATACATTTGTAAAATGATTCAGTATTTTACCTGAAATTTTAAAGGTCGTTGAACTTTTGGTTTCTAAAAAACGTAATTGCATTTTAAACCTAAGAAAAAAGAGCCCTTGGCAACTTTGTATGTGTGATCCCAAACGCTGTCTCAAAGCTTTAGAATGCCTTTTACAAAGGTGGGTAAATAAGGAGAAGGTAATAATCACTTGCGCAAGGATCTGATGCGAATATTATTTTGATTGAATGCTTGCATTAATCGGAAGCATGATGAAGGGAGGTCATGTGGACGCTGAAGATACCTATTTCTCAATCAAACACCATTAACTAATCAGAAAAAGCCATTTGAAGTTGAAATTATAGGACATCTGCATTCCCTGGTTGGCTTTGGTGAAAATGAAGGTCGCCAAAACAAAGAAACTGACGTCTCAGTCAGATTTCCGTTAAAAAATCATTCTTTTTGCCTCAGGTTTAAACGGATTTTTTTGCCACCGAATTTTAACTTTATCAGATTATGCCGTGCTTCTTGGCGTGCATGGACGCTGCGACACTGTATATCCTTAAGGGACTGATCCCGGACTGTTGTCAATATCCCCTTGTGTTGCTCTAGTACGACGTTAACTAAAAATTACCACTACCGCCTGAAAATTTGTAATTTCATTATCTCATAGATGCTTATTAGATTGCATTTTCTTTTTCGGGGGCGTGATGGCCCTGCAGAACTATAGTCTGTACAATTCATATTTACAAGATTTTTTTTAATAACTAATAAAGCTAAAAATTCGCAATCATTTACCTTTACTAGCTTCAAACCTTTACCCACGCCAACACCTAACATATAATGCCAATTGAAGCGGAGAATAAATGTTGAGGCGCAGCTCTTCCCGCGCGAACGCGTGACTGGCTACCGAGATCACTCTTCACCACTCGCTGGCGTGTGATTGGCTCTTTAGCGTTGACGTCACATCACACGCAGCCGCGAGATCGGCAGCGAAAGTGTTAAATCTCTTGATGATACCTTTCCGTCAAAATATAACCCGTTGTTCTGCGCTATCAACGTGGAAGTTGTAGGAGGGGCAGGCTCAAATCCTGTTAGGTTCTATTCCTTCCTGAGTGTATTTATCTCTTCTGTGTAAATAAAACTTCCCTTGTGTGTATGACCTTTGCTTATTATTGTATGTCTTCTGCCTGACGCAGTATGAAGGCTGGTTTACGATTCTGCGTATGTGCAACTGCGTATGCTCCGCCTTAACGCATACGCGGAGGATAGTCGTTTACAGTTTTGCGTATGGGCTTGCGTCGGAACGAGAAATCCAGCTTTCGATTATGCACACTAGATGGCGTGTTTACTTTTCGCGCGCTTTCTTGATCCATTTCAGTATTTTTTTACGAGCGTTTTTTTTTTCTACCGTCTTATGTTTACTTTAACCAATTTTGAGAACCGTTGTTTTTTTTTTCTTTTTCCACGGGAGACATTTTTGTAGGTACTTGAGAACATTGCGAAATTAACATCACTTTGGAAACTTTTAACTCCGAACAAAACCAAAATTAGAATAAACAAGTAAATCTCGATTTCTAAAAAATATTGTACGGATTGTGAATACTCAGATAAATCAACATTAAACTATTTTCTTTCCAAAACAACTATCTACTTTAAACTGAGACTATATATAAGTGTTAAATTTAATCAGAGCATTAAAAACCAAAATGAAATGAAGTTACATGAATAATTTGTTTTAAAATCTTTTTACTTTTGAAGCCTTTTATGTGAGATTGAAGGAAAACACGAAATTTGATATCTGATGAGGGTTTCTAGTTATTGAAATGTAGATAAATATATCTTCGATTTACTCATTATCAGGGTGTCATGATTTTAATCAAATGATTTTTTTTTAATTCACTGATTTGAATCACAACAAATCACAAATTTTTTATAACTAAGTAAATACACCATAGAAGTTGTAAAACGCTTTAATGTTTCTGTACTCATGGTGATTTCAGCATTAATGGCTACACTAAGCTCAGAGAGAACTGGGTCAATTAATGCATATTATAAAAGATTGCAACAGCCAGTTGTAACATATTAGAATATACTATATACTGGAAACAGTAATGTAAACACACATGCCATCATAAATCTAAATGCCAGGAAGAGTAACGCATAAACATTCCTGATTAACAGCACTCATTTTTTAACACTCAAAAGTATGTATGCAACACAGTTTGATTCAAAATTATAAACTAAAGGGTAGTTTACTAAAGAGAAAGAGGCTAAATTACTTCCTACTAGTGTTTTTTTTAGGTATTTGTCAGTTAGCTTATTTTTGTGGTGTGCAATAGATTAAAGAGTAGAAATATACATTTTCACACACACAGCCATTAACATGTCAGCAGGAAGAAAGAAGCAGCCTACAGAAATTTAAAAAATCTGATTTTTTTACACCCTGCTCATTATATTTAATCCAGCCAACCACCGAACAAAAATTTAGTTGTCCATACAAACCTCATTTTCCTGAAAATTTGTATCATCTTTTGTAAAATCTACAAATTTTTTTTCACATTAAACAGAATAAAGTAAGCTTTAATGAATTGGAGTATGTATATTTTATCATTGGGTTGGTGCTATAAATTCAAATTGTCAGCATTCCATTTCTGCCCAAGATTTTTTTTAAACTTGAACAAAACACACCTTGAATGTTGGGAAGTATTGAATTTTTAGTCAGCGAAACATTTTCCAATGATATATTCTGTAGTTAATTTAGTTTCAATAGAAATGTTATTTTGTACTGAGGGTTTGAATATGTTTCTTGTGTCAACTCACTACAATAGGAAAATTACTGTGTTTCTCATATTTCAAGAAATTAATTTATGCATACTACACATGTATGTGGTAACCATGTTCTTTTAATCATTTAGATTTAGCTTACCATGTCCTCTCTTTTATGATTTGTGTGTCTTGCATATTCAATCTTATAAGCATTGTTAAATACTTAGTACTAGTCGGGCTGCGCCAGCTAGCGCTCGGCAGTGTGTAATAGTGCTTTTTAAACTTTTTTACACACCGTAATTAAACATGTTTTGATTTGTATATTTTATTCATTTTTGTGTAACAATTCTTTAAATCATTGCATATTCAATCAAATATTTAAGCAAAGTTGGCCGAAATGTACATATACCGCTACAAAATTACCCGCGTCTAGATATTTTGCAGGAAATAGACATATCATTAAAATCTAACTCCTAAATAATATTTCTGCAACATGTAATATACCGGAACACCATAATGCAAACAAAAATAAAATTCCAATCCTTGAAAAAATGCTAAATTCTGAAAAAAAAAACACGTATGTATCTTTTCAAACGTGTTGAATTTCAACTTCCCGATTATATTTATTGTGAAATAGAATAATGCTACAAAAGACTTTTCAACGATATTGACAAAGACAATAATGATTTATTAACAAAAATAACACATTTATAATACTTGGGAATCCTCAAATATGTCGGCAACATCTCGCAGTCAACTCAAATACCCAAACACGGAATTCTAAATCAAATTAAAAAAGTAAACATTAATTCTGACGTGTGGCCCGATACCGGGTAGCAAAATTACGTTTACATCAAAGGAAGAAATAAAAAGTAAGTTCAAACATAAATATTACAATTTAATTCCTTCTTTTTAATAGAAATTGACCTTGGCTATTTGAAAACAGCAATAATTCAAAATATCTGGGTTATTTTATATATGTTGATTGTTGCCATTCGACGATACACAAATAACGTCGATTTCGGGTCCACGTACGTTAGTGTTTTATATATATAGATAGTTTAAATATATAAGATAATAAGCACAAGAACAATGCAATTTACTATTTCATATAAACTTCCTATTAAGATATTCAAAGAAAATTTAAGTTACTTATGTTTAATATTATACTTGGATTGAATGCCGTTCACTGAGCAAATAATTTCAATTTATAAAATGGATAGGTGGCAAAATACAAGTGAAGTAAACACAGATGAGAATAATTAATTTATAATAAATGTAATATGATGCATGTAATGTGTTATTTTAAATATTTACCTGAAACATTAAGAAATAATTAGTAAGCAAATATAATTTCACTTTATTTAATTTAAGTATTGAAAAAAAATTATTTTATTCTTTTTCTGCATTTGTGACTCAAAATTATATTAAATACAAAACTTGTAAATTTTAAAATGAAACTAGTACTAAAGATTATGAATAATAAAATGTACACACAAGAAATTCTTAGCATTAAATTTATTTAATTATAAATCTATCAATATAAGCAAGGGTGCAATTGTATACAGTCGAATTATGCCCATGGAGTTTACAAAACTATCATGTAGCTCAAGTGTATTCTTTTGCCATTGACAGAGCAACTGATATCTTTCAGAAGTTAGCTTCTTTCTCTTCTTTAGAGAATAATGTCTGAAATATAAAATGAAATAAACAAAATGCAAACTATATAACCACTGGTCATGAAATTCATCTTATGGATACTAATTTTTTGATATATGGTATTAAACATGAAATCACACTGTAAGTTAACTTTCGACTTTCTGAATAACTCAAAAAGAAATTTTATTAAACTGGGAGTGGAGTATGTTTTATATTCAACTAATAACCACTATCTCAGCCTAAGCCATTCGGTGTATCGCCTTGTAATTTTGAACCATGGTCAGATGACGAGGCAACATCAGAGCTGGCACCCCACTCTCCGAACTTCTACACCAACCAAACGTGAGGACTTTCAGCCACGACAGCTTTAAGGTACATCAGCCACCTCTACACTATACGTTTTATATAACTTACAACACTAACTTAAAACAGTTTTACCCAATATATTGATTATTATCCTGGTGTAATAAGATTATAAAAACTTACATAGCAACACTTTAAAAACTGAATTAATCAACATTTAGTTTTATATCACTTTTAACATGGAAAGTACATTGTTTTTCAAATTTGAGATAGAAATTTTACAGAAGAATCAATTGCGGTTACTGTGTCTTGATTTGATGGGTATTCAAGGATGTCTCAAAATTTCACACAATCACTCGCTGAAAGCAGAGCTTTTAAGGAGTTACATGTAAATCTAGACACATTGCCGGAGTAGATGAAAAATTATGATACTGACTACTCACAATATATAGTTGTCACCTAAGGTAAAATATTAAATGTATTGAGGGGGGGGGAAGCAGAGTATAGTAATTAACCTTGTAAACATACATAGAAATTTTCTCTCATAAACAGATATACATCAAATGCATTGCAACTAAGCATGAATAAAATGACACTAGTTTTGAATTACAAACATAAATATTATAAAAATGTTAAGTTATAAAAGATTATTTTACATAGTGTTATTACTTTATAAACGTATTTTTCGTGTCCCTTATCTCCGGAACAGTTTTTGGCACCACTCTTTTATAGGCATAACTTTTCATGTTCTTCGAACATTGCCAACTTCTCAGAAAGTGACTGATCTTGTGACAAAGTAGAATATTGCCAGCGTTTCCATACAAGAATCTCACACTTTATGCATTTACAGTAGAAAACGGTACTAAATTTTGTGTTTTTTTTTAGACACGACAAATTTTAAATATTACCAGAATTATTTAAACAAACCATATTTTAAGAAAATAATGAGTGACCTTTTGTAAGAGAACTGCTCAGTATTGCAGCATCTTCTGTCTTGCTACAGCATTTCCATTGAACATCTGTCCCTGGATGTACTTTCATCACTTAAATGAAGTTGGATATTATTCTGCAAAAAAAAATTTCAACCAATTAGTTGACACAGGAATTAAAATTCAAAATTTTTAAGGTTTCTCCAAATATGTGCTGTTTGCACCAGAAGCGTCATCTGTTGGAAAGGTTTCAACTGTTGGTGTGTTCTTGAGAAGCCATCGAGCGGTTTCAGCTCTCAGAGTAAGAAACAAATAAGCTACAGTCCAAATGAGGTGTTCTTCCTTGTGTTAAGCATCAGGAAGTTTATTTTGTGAAAAGCGGGTTCGAGAACCAAAACCTAACCTATCATGTGAATACATGTACTTTCTTTGACTTGCAAGGGTAGTGGATTTCAAGTGAGCCCATTACATTTGGTAGTTTGCAGCGGCATAATTTCCTTTGATTTTATTGCTTTCGACAAAGAAATCCCTCTTGATGCCATTTGTACTGATACAAATCCACCACAAGAAAATTGATAATACATTTTACTTGGAAGGTACTTTTCGGTTAACTGGTTTTTAGTCATAATTGTGCGGTAAAGCTTTCAAAAGTGGAAATTTGTTGCAGTCTCGTTCTTCCAGTGCAGTGGCTATTCGGGCTGTGAATCGAAATAATGCTTTCGTTGGCTGTGCCGGTCCGTTCAACAAAACCTTTGAATGCAGAAAAAAGACAACAAAAAAAATGTGTCAAAAGAAAGTATAATTTAATCTGACTAAACCAAGAAATTTTCAGTCTTTGTTGAAAGCCTATGTATAGGGGTTGTCATAAGACTTGAACTAAAACCAAAAAACTATCAGTAGAAAAATTAATGAAGATAATTCTGTTTAAAGTAGCGAACTGAAGGATCTTGGTCATCAAACACTATCACTAGGAAAACTGAAAACAAATCTCAGGGTTTGGTTAGGTTTCAACGGTGCAAGGGCCATATTTGGCTGCACCGTTAAATGCGCTGTGAATACATGTCAAGTAATGTACATACACAAAGGTTTTACTGAAACCAAAGAGGGAAATACACTGAGGGAGAAATAGAACCTATGCTGCCTACAACTGGCAGGTAGCTAACTGTGGGTAAAGCCTCCGAGAAACGAAGGCACCTCAATCTCAGGGAAAGAACATTTGCACATAAAAAAACAGATGAAGTTTTTTGTACATTTCCTCTTAACTAAGCACTTTAGTAGAAGTTCAAGTGTTGTGTTTTGTGAGGTTGGGAAAGTAACAATTATTGGTCAAAAGAGGAGGTGGAATGGAATAATTAAACAACAAAAGTTTCCTACATTCACAAATGTTTACGACCACAATAGTTTCAGTTATAAAAAATAAACAGCTATTTCTACAGCGCTTTTCTATCGCTCACTTTAATTTGCCAATAAACTTAAAAATCGCTCATAAACGTTGAAATAAAAGCTACACAACAAATCAACTTCGAAAACAATTTTTCACTAGCATAAACTAAGAGGTTTTATTATTTCGGATGAAACTAGGTAAACAAAATATAGACATATTGCAATGCAAATTAAAGATTAGTGTAAATACATGTACTTACAAGGAATTCCCAAGGCCTTTGCAACAGCTGTCCGTCTCTTTCGAAGTCAAATTCGTACATAACGCATGCCCAGTGTTTTATAATGTTTTTTAAACTTCCACAGTCAGCATTCAGCAACTCGCTAACAAGTTCGGTAATGGCGATGTTTAGTTTATTACTCGATTGAATCAAAACATTAGATGCTGGATTTTGATTCGTCAAAGTAGTCGCGTTTGCTTGCGTATGTGCGTCGAGAGTTGGATCTGATGAAGTATAGAATTTGGACCTTGCGTTGCTCTGCAGAGAGGCTGCGTGATCCCGCCCATCTGTCAATCACGTGGTTCTCCTCTATCATTGGTTCGACGCAACCGACGCAGTTGGACATACGCAGAATCGTAAACTGGCCCTGACTCTTACTCCATATAAACCCAATCAACCAAACCGCTCGGATCTTCGAATCTTTCCCTTTGGAATTGAGGATAGTGGGATGCCAGCTCAGGTGTTGCCACGTCATCTGACCGGGGTTCAAAATTACGTGGTGTTGACTTCGGTAATTTTTTTTTTTTTAGTTAACGTCGTACTAGAGCAACACAACGGGCTATTGACGACGGTCCGGGATCAGTCCCTTAAGGGAAAGATCCGAGGACACCATCTCGTAATTTTGAACCACGATCAGATTACGAAGCAACACCTGAGCTGGCACCCCACTCTCCAAACTTCCACGCCAACCCAACGTGAGGACTTTCGGCCACGACAGATTTAAGGTGCATCAGCTGCCTCTACACCATAAGCTTACAAACGTCCATGCCCGGGCCCGGATTCGAACCAGGAACCTATCGATCTAGGGGTTAACGCCTTAACCACTATACCGGTTGGTCGGTTTATCCGTTTTAAAAGATATTTTATCTATACGCTTTCTTGGTCTTTTTACCCGTGTCATCGGACTGTGATTCAAAATTACGTGGTGTGTCCTCGGATATTTTTCTTGGGGGTTGATCCCAGACCGTCGTCAATAGCCCGTTGTATTGCCCCAGAACGACGTTAATTGCATACCTACCCGCGTAGTAAAACCTGTTACTTATCGGGGGGAACTCTAATCAAGCAAACATTGGGCTTGCAACTTATCAATCACTCTCAGATTGACTAGCTAAATATTTATTCTGATGGAAATCCGTTCGATTAAATGACAAGTCAGTAGTTGGTTCTGGTTCTCGGTACAGTTGGCGGATTTCAGAATGGACATAAATAGTTTGACAGATTTTTATCGCTACATTAGGACGAGTTGGACCACGATCTACGATTTTCACTGACTGGTTACATTGAGTTTTATAGTGCAAGGTCCATAATTGACCAAGCGGCACCTTTCACAAGATCGACAATGTCAAGCAATGGACTTCACACATAAAGACAGTGTTACCGACATGATAGAGAAATACCCCAGTGGGGAATCAAAACTGACAGAATTTGAGCTACGCTGCCTACAACTCAGAGGTTGCTAGCGCAGTGGGTAAAACTGGAGCTTCAACGGCCCCGACTTGCACTAGATTCCGAACACTTTCAAACATCCGTTACCAGGCCGAAATTTGAATCTAAGACCCGTAGACCCGCTGGCATGGATGAAATGAAATTACTTTAATCTTGGTTTTGACCTTCGTATAGAAGAAATGAAAACTGAGGCCCATCAAACCGATGACCTCAGCAAGGGTAGGGATTGATGTTAGTTTGAATGAACAGTAGTTTCGTTCCGAAATTGAACCCATTGCATTAAATTGCTTTATGTTGTTGTTGTTGTCGTGCGGGCCATATATGGCCCAATTGGGGGTGTCATTGCCCCGGAGGGTTGGACTTCTTCATACATGACACATCCGTTTTACAGGAAGGTCCCTTTCACACATCCATTCACTCACACATATCGTAATTTAGATCCCAATCAGAGGCCGATAACCCCCTGATCAGGTACCCCCAGAGGTATTGATTTGGTATGGGAACATGGGGGACTTTGTGAACACGACCTATTTAACGTGCCCCAGCCGCCATTAGTGAACACGACGGTCTATAGCCAGGTCTAAGCGCCGATCTCGCAACCATCAGAATTGCAAGCTCCGCTGAGGACAGAACCCACAACCCTTCCTAAGCAACCCCGACGCTCTACTGCTGAGCTACCGCGGCTCAAATTGCTTTTTGCGATGGTAAAGCGGCGATACATTGTGTGGTGGGGTAATTGCCAAAAACAAGCAGTTACGCACCAAACAGTAATAAAAGCAGTCTTTAAACAGAGTAATAGATGGAAAGGTAGTTGAACTAAAGTCGCACTGGAGCAACGCAATGGCCATTCGCAACGATCCGGAAAGATCCCAGGATACCTTTAAATTTTAAACCACTGTCTGATGACGATCTAAACACCTCAGCTGCACCCCACTTTCCAGACTTCCACATCATGCCAACGTGCGGAGATTTCAGGACACGACTAATTTAATGCTCTTCAGTCTCCATGTGCTCAACGGTTTTTGGTTGGGTCGAGTTTCGAACTTCAACCCACCGGTTGCTAATCCGACGCTCTATCAATCGGACCATGGTAAATTGAGAAAGTGTCGCTCTGGGATCATCTTTTGTTACACGATGACAAATTATACCTAGGCCTACGGTTTAAAGTATTTGAATCCAGAGCCTATTGAATCCAGAATCAAAGTGTTCAATGATCACACAACTGCACTATAGGTCACAACTCGAAAACGCAATCAAAAATCAAATTTATTCATTTTGTACTAAAATTTAAGACTAATTTTGATAAAATTGATTAAACTAATAATAAATACACTTCTATACAAAATTAATTATATTGTCACTTAATCCCTATATTTCCATCGAGTTGTCTGATATTGCTCTTTTTACTGCTTCAAAACTAACTTCTGACAATTGTCTTGATACTTTTGGATCTTTCAGACATTGTTTAGCTTCATAAGAAACTATGTGTAAATTTCACTTAGCTAAGTAAACAAGAAACACGAATCATTCGCTTGGTTAGTGAACTAAAAGGTGCAACAGCGAAAAATTGATGACATTTTTGAAGAGCATAACCTTACTACCTTACCTTACAGCATAGCAGGGTTTTGTTAAAAATCATTTGACACTAACAGAAACGTGATTCAGATTCATGCAAACTTTCGTTTGCCTAGACAAGTAAAAATAAAATTGGTGAAAATCAAGTTCAAACAGCTCTATTTAGCAATTAATTACAAGTAATTAATTATCACAGTTGACAAAAATTTGAAAGGAGACACTGTTGTTGAATGAAAACAGCATCATAATAATTCTATGCGACTATTGTCATCTGACCGTGGTTCAAAACATACTAGGCGTTGTCCTTGGATCTTTGCCTTCGTGACTGATGGCCGTCGCCAATAGCCCGTTGGGCTGCCTCAGTGAGGAAAAATTAACTACAAACCTCTGTGGGACTATTGTAACAAAAACCCTATTTCTATCACGTTTTAGGATTTTGTCAGACTATACAATCAAAGTGTCCCGGTTTGAACAAAAAATATCGTACGCCTACTTTAAAATGTCAATTTTAAAATGGGGCAGCGCGTTAACAAATCACGTGTGTTGTATGTATTTGGAAGGGGAACAATTTCGGTAGGTAGGTAGTTGATGAACACCTCTGGAGCAGCACAACGGACTGTTGGAGACGGTCCTGAATCAATTCCGAAGGGAAAAATTCAAGGATATAGGCCTGTTTACGATTCTCCGTATGTCCGTATGCGTAGGTTCCGCCTTAACGCATACGAGGTTACAAATAGGGTCTGCGTAATCCCGCCCATCTGTCAATCACGTGGTTCTCCTCTATCATTGGTTCGACGCATACGGACATACGGAGAATCGTAAACGGGCCATCACGCTTCGTCATTTTGAACCACGGTCAGATGACTAGAACAACACTTAAGGGGCACCCCACCAATCTAAACTTCCACACTACGCCAACGTGAGGACATTTGAGGCCACGACAGATTTATTGTGCAACAGCCCTCGAGTACACGACGGTCTATAGTTGGGTAACTCGCAGCACTCCGGTTGCTAATCCGTTACTCTTCCAACTGCTGCTGGTGTACCGCGGCTCTCTCTCTCTCTCTCTCTCTCTCACACACACACACGCACACGCACACACACACACACTATTCTCCACTGACTTCATAACAACCCATTTCGATCACGATTTTGGATTTTTGGTCGATGAAAGTGTTCCAGTTTGAATAAAAAATATCGTATGCCTACTTTAAAATGTTAATACAAAAATAGAGAGAGAGAGAGAGAGAGAGTATGATATGGAAAATGATATGGGAGCGCTAACAAATCGTAAAACTGACAATACTTGGAAAGGGAATATTTTCGCGAAAATGTAACGACATGATATTCGTATCTGTAGGGAAACGTGCGGATGCTTTAAGGGATGTTATAATCAGATAACAATACAGTGTGGGAGCTATCTCTATCGATCCTGATTCAGTTGAATTATAATGTTATGAATGACAGCTGATTCATCGAAAACGGATTACGAAATATACATGGTGAGAATACTAGTCATACATGTTTTCGGTGTTGATATATGGCTGATTTATGATAATTATGCAGGGATAGTTCAGCGTGCGATCTATTGGAAAGTCATTTGATTCCGGTTGAACGTCAGGGTACATTTACATTTGTACTGATCTGTGACTGCAGTTATGTCTGACAGTATATACAACAATGCAAAAACTTGGGAATTTCTGTTTGACAGTAATAAGTATTGTGTCAGACAGTTCTTGGAAGAGTTCTGAAGATGCTATGGAAAGGTTCTACAGGCCAGGAACGCACAGACCGCGGCACGCGGGCCTCATGCGGCCCTTCGCTGATATTCTGGCGGAGCGTTTCACCATGATTAATTCCCCCCCCATAAGGCATTTTTAGCTTTAAAAAGTCGATAGGTAATTTAAATGAACACTTTGTGACTAGATAGTGAATTAAAATGCACAAGATTCTTTGGGTCAACATTTATCCGTGAACAAACTTTTTCACTCATGATGTTAACAAAGCTAAAAATATGAACCACTTTACTAATGAAAAATGTGAACCAATTTTGCTCTTGGGTGCTACAAAAATCAAACCAAATATTAAAACAATTAAAGGGGTGAGTGAAAGAAGGGCAAATAGAACATATTTTTGTAATTTCGAGATATACTCTGTAACAATAAAATCGTCGCACTGAAAGAAAATGGAGTAGTCCGATTGCGATAAATATTGGTGGATGTGAAGAACATACATAGAAAAACAAACGATTAAAATTTCAGAACAATGGAATGATTTATATCAGAGTTTGACCGTTACAAAGGGAGAAAGTCAACAAGGCGTTGGTCCACCTGTGGCCTGGATGCAAGCTGTCACCCGGCGTGGCATAGACTAAAAAAGTTCCCGGATGATGTCGTGCGTAATTTCTTGCCAAATTGTCTCCAATGTCGCTCTAAATGGTCGACATTCTGGGATGGTTGCAATCGCCTTCCCATAACGTCCCAAATTTGCTCTATGGTAGAGATCAGGAGACCTGGCTGGCCAAGGAAGTGTTGAGAAAGCTTGAAGACAGTTCATAGCATCATGTGCCATATGCGGCCGGGCAATATCTTGTTGAAAAGTAAGTCCGGGTTGTCGCAAAAGAAACGGTAACACAACCGGTTGTAGAATGTAGTCTACGCACCGATGTGCTGTAAGTGTGCCAGAAATGACTACCAAAGGGGTCCGTCTATCAAAGCCGATGGCACCCCAGACCATAATGCAATGTTGTGGGCATGTGTGGCCTGCGATAGCAAGGGTAGGATCCCCGCGCTGCCCTGGACGTCGCCTGAAACGTCTGCGGTTGTCGTCAGGATACAATTGGAAACGGTACTCGTCACTAAAGACTATACGTCCGCAGCGCCGTTTCAAGTTGATCGAGTCTGGCACTCCTGTAATTCTGTGCCTACTTGGTGTGTCGATTTTTTTGTCACAGAGTTTCTATCCCTTACAATAATGAACCCGACAGCAAGATGTGATGGTATAACGGAAACAATTCATGCTTTAGTAGGGGGTGGTCCCCACGGGCTGCAATTACTCTAGCAACTCTTCTGAGCATACTTCCAGCAAGGTTTTGATACGCAGCTATGGGTATTTGTGTCCATTCCTGCTGCAAGAATGTCGCCAGCTCAGCTGTACATTTCGGACGTGGTTCCCTGGTCCGTAAGCGTCGCTCTAACTCGTCCCACAAATGTTCTATGGGGTTTAGATCGGGACTCTGAGCAGGCCAGGGAATACGTTTCACATCCATATCTTGATACGACTGCTTGACAGAAGCTGCAACATGACATGGAGCGTTGTCGTTATAAAATTAACATTCGTCCATTCCATAAAATTGCCAGAGCATATGAAGAACATGATTGTACAAAATGTTCATGTAGGTGTTGGCGTTTAATTGACCAGGAACAACATGAAAAGGTCCCAGGTTATACCACGAAAAACACCCCCAAACAAGCTATGGATTTATGTAAATCGGATCGAGTAATGTAATGTAAGAGTAATGTAATGATCGGATTATGTAAGTCGGATTTTATGTAAATCCGCTGGCTTCCGGTCCATTATTGGAACGATTCACTCGGGTAACAGACGTTCGCCTGGCATTCGAAAACCCAAGTACGCCCCTCCGACTGGAAGAGCGTGTAGCATTGACTCGTCGCTCCATAAAACAGTTTTCCAGTGGTCCACAGTCCAGTTGCGACGTTGCAAACACCAAGCGAGTCTGGCAGCTTTGTTGGATTGTGGCGATGTTTGGTTTGTGTGCGGCAACACATCCATGGATATCGAGGACGTGCAGTTCTTTCTGTAAAGTATTGGAGTGCACCGTAACCCCTGTTTCCTGTTGAATTTCACTGTTGATGATTTGGAGTGGTTTCATGCGGTTCTTACGAACCTCACGCTGCAGGACACGCCGATCCCGCTCAGTCAGGTTACGGGGACGACCAACGTGTGCAGCTCGTGTCCCAACTCCCGTAGTATTCCACTTCTTCACGACATCACCAACAGTTGACCGTGGCTGTGATAATTCTACCGCAATTGCCACGAATAGATTTGCCACTTGTGACAACTACTATAACACCTCTTTCAAAGTCACTAAGTTCCCTTTGTTTCGTCGACCAACCGGTATAGTGGTTAAGGTGTGAGCCTCTAGATCGGAAGGTTCCTGGTTCGAATCCGGGTCCGGGCATGGATGTTTGTAAACGTATGGTGTAGAGGCGGCTGGGGCACCTTAAATCTGTCGTGGCCGAAAGTCCTCACGTTGGGTTGGTGTGGAAGTTTGGAGAGTGGAGTGCCAGCTCAGGTGTTGCTTCGTCATCTGACCGTGGTTCAAAATTACGAGGTGTTTGATCCTCGGATCTTTCCCTTAAGGCAGTGGTCCCCAACCCCCGGACCAGTACCGGTCCGTGGATAAAAGGGTACCGGGCCGCCCGAGGAACATTAAATTATTTCCATTTTATATACTGTGGTGTATTTCTCTTGGGTTTGTGCGGTTCTTATCTATGAAATGCCACTCAAATTAGGAGGCGGTAAATCCGAACTTGAAATTTGTTTTGTTACTATAGCTTCAATTATGATATCTGAATTCTGTATGTTTCTATTTTCCAATTTTGACAAATGTGACAACTGTTTTAAAGTTGACAGACAAAGTATCTGCATTTAAAGCCAAACTGAAGTTGTGGGGACGGCGTGTGAACAGAGGCATTTTGGACATGTTTCAGACATTAGCGGGGAGTTTAGGCGAGACTGAGCCTGAACAGTCATTCTTTCAGTTGATGCACGATCACCTGTCTTTGCTTTTAAAAGCGTTCGAGCGCTACTTCCCAACCACAAAAGACCCACGAACTAGTAAGGAATGGATCCGCGACCCATTTGTCAACAAATCAGGAGAATCTAGCATGTCTGTGGAAGGAGAAGATCAACTGCTGGATATTGCAAATGAAGGCGGCCTTAAAATTACGTTCGAGACAACAACTCTCCCGGTGTTCTGGATTAAAGTCATGGTGGAATACCCTGAGATTGCCACCACAGCACTTAAATCCCTATTTCCATTTCCGACAACCTATCTGTATGAAGCGGGGTTTTCTGTAGTAACAGCAACCAAAACAAAACAACGGAATAAACTGGACATAA
The DNA here is from genome assembly GCA_947359465.1 of Metellina segmentata. Taxonomy (NCBI): domain Eukaryota; kingdom Metazoa; phylum Arthropoda; class Arachnida; order Araneae; family Tetragnathidae; genus Metellina; species Metellina segmentata. The sequence goes on from OX375880.1 coordinate 108,941,712, forward strand.
GCAATACACTTCAGGTGTCATTGTCTCCTATTACCCCCCAGATGAAACCGTCCAGTTGCAAAGAAACAATCTCAAGGTTCTCATTGATTTAGCGTTCTAGTGAGTTCAAATGTTAAATCACTTTATATTCATCTTTTTTTGTGCAACTTTTTTTTTATTTTGAAGGTTTTTATTTTTACTGTTGCAAAGAAAGATTATTATTAAACGATTGTTTTAATATTTGGTTCAATTTTTGTTGCCGCCAAGAGCGAAATCGCTTCTAAATTTTCATTCGTCAATCGGTTTCCATTTTCCGATTTGCTAATATTCATGACTGAAAACATTCGATCAGGTATATCGCATCCCGGCAAGAAAAGTGACATAAGTCAAATAATAAAAATTTTGATGTTATGTCATTGAAAAATATGTAAGAGGTGCCCCAGCGTGTTATATTACTATTGTATAGAATATAATAGAAGTTACCACCATAAATACTTACCTAAAATTTAAAAGAGAGAAGCTCAACAGAAGGCCGCGTGAAGCCCGCGGTCCGTCATGCTTCATAAACTCCATTGAAAATAAAATTAAAAAATAGAAAGAATTTTTTTCTTGAAGTTGTTAGTTCCAAAAGAGGTGGAACTTGCAAAAACGAGAAAGAAAATTTTTTATATGAAAAGCCGAATAATTTTAGTTTTTAAAAATCATGCAAATCAAGCGGGCAACACAAATGAAGACTAGTAAAGTTAGATGCGCGAAATCTGAACAAACTGTGATTCACAAAAATAGCTCCTCCAAACAACGAAGATTCAACGAAAAAAACACTTTAAAATTTCCCAATTCTTTACGTCACTAAAAAATGTCACTTTTTTTACTTTACATAAAACCGTACTTAGTAGATAAAACTCAAAAACTTTTCATTGCCAAACCGCTCATTGCGCAATCCATGCGCATGTATTCATACGCAGCAAGAAAATAGTACCCTTATCGAAAATTCCTAAATCACTATTTAGAAGCTTTATAAAACAACCCGAAGAAATCCACTACCACTTGATGGTTTTAAAATTTTAAAACTGCTTTTAAGGAGTGAAGAAGGATTATTAAGTGAAACCGGCATTTTGAATGAAGAGGTGTTTGGTTGGTAAATCGTTCAGGACCGGATAGAATTGGCGTGGCTTCTTCTAACTCATAAGGTTGTTCATTGCTCTTCTTCAGGTGCTTTGATTGTGCTGGTGCTGTTGAACTCTCATTGTTGTGCCTGTTGGATATTACACACAAGTCACCCGTGGATTTTATTAAGTGCTTGAAACCTATGTGCTCATCCTCGTAAAAAACGTAAGTATTCCCTCATTTTTATGGCCACAATCGATTGCCAGTTCTTTGTTGTCCGCTTTATTTGGACAAGTACAACTGCACCGTCTTGTCTTTTAGGCCTAAACATTCGCCTGTCACTAGCGAAGCCGCTTTTTTCTCAAACCTCTTGTGCTGTTGCGTACAATGCCGATACGTTTTACGTTTTTGCCGGTTCATTCGTGTTCCAAAAGGATTATTTTTGTATGTTAATTTGCTGCTGAATTGAACGTTAACGAAGTTCAAATATTCACCTGTCAGTTGCCAGGGTTACCAGGTTTGAATCGGTGGGTGCGTAGGGGGTTACAACGTGGGTCTGTATTTTGAGGAATGTTGCTGTTTGTCGTTGTTTGAATCGTAATTTTCACTTATTGTGGTATGTGGACAAAATTCGTGTGCATAAGAATATATATGTATTCTTTTCTATGGTGCTGAAAGGGAAAGAGGTTTTTATGCGGAACTGTTTACTTGATATTTAATAACTTTATTACACTACTCGAGTAATTAAAATTTAATTAACCACGTATTGTATTTTAAGGACAATGAAAGCACTTTCAAACGTGCTCCGAAGTAAGAGCTTTGTCGATTGTTGAGTTAAATATTATAAAGTAAGCACACATGCAACGAGAAATGTATTTTAATGACTCTTAAACTACCGGGGTTTGAAAAAAAAAAAATATTTGACTGGTTTTGGGAAATATCCTTTATTTATCTTGGATTTTTCAAAAATATAAAATTTTTGACGGGATGTAGGATAGCATGGAATGAATATTACTATCTTTAGTTGTGCTTATCAGTAGTATCTATCGGTTTTAAATTTTAATCTATTATCTTAATCTGTCTGCTTTTACAAATTTTTTATTGCTATTAAGTGTTTATTTAAAGTAGTTAAGCATAATGAGATTTGCGCATTCTGTTAGTGAACTACTCATTTGGTTTAAAATGGGTTTTGTCAACTTGATTTGGGAAAGTGCACTTTTAATATTTCGTTGTGGAAATGTATTCCAACCCACTAAGTGCGAGTCAAATGCTTATAGATAATTCAATTCTGTAAAATATCAATTTACAATACATGTTCAATAGCTTTTCCAGTCTTAAGATGTTCAATATTTACTTTATAAACTTAAGCATGTTAATATTGTAGATTAGTTGAAATGATTACATTTCAATTTTAAACATGTAGGCTTTTCTTTCGGTTACTAAGCATTGTTTTGAGTTATTTACAACAGCATAGGCATTTTGTAATATTTTTGTTTGGTAGGTACCCAAGTTGTGCAAGGACCAAGTATTTCGCATGATTTTATAAAACAAATAGTTATCAATGACTTATTTTTATGTACATGAACCTTCAGGTATCTAATCATAGAAATGTTGATGAAATGGGATTTTAGGGATAAATAGATTAACATTTTACTTTATTATCAGTATTGCTTTAGGAATTGATTAAAATTACCAGACGTCGTGATCTTGCCAATTTGAATCCTATTTATACGAAAATGTTGTGTATACTTTAAGCATGTTTCACTTGCTTTTAAATTATGGGACGTTAATGACTTACTTGACATGGGCATTGCACATTTAAAGAATTCCATAATCCTTAGTATGGACCAATTCACTCAAATGTTTCTTTATCTAACACTGGGTACTAACTGTAATTGTATTTCACTAACTTTTTTTGTTTACTATTAATCTTTTAATATTTAACCCTTCCCTTCGTTGTTAAATTCCTTATTTATGCAACCTTTTTGGAATTGTGACTTCTAAATTTGTTTGATTGGCAAATTTCCTCATTGTTACCCCTTTGCATCTCCAATGTGAATGGTTCTTGTAATTGTTATGATTTTTGGTCTCGTCTTATGCTACTGTTTCCTGGGAAAGCGTTATCTAGTAGCCGTATACGAGCTGTGGATGTCACTTAAACGTTGTCTATACAAACCAGATGGCATTGGTTTCCTAGATAGCATTGAGTGCAAGTGCAGCCTCTAATGAACAAAAAAACAGGTGAAAAACAGTTGACGGAACGTTTTTCTTGTGTAGCAGTGAACATTTTGAATAAAAAAATTAGTACAAATGTGATTTAAACCAGCAGAAACGAAATTTTGATTGTTTTATTAAGAAATCGTGAAGCTTTGTACAATGTGAAGAGCAAAGACTAGAACAGTTTAGTAAATATAAAGGGTGGGTGAAAAATCCATGACATTTCAAAATTTAATATAAAAGCAATCGTCATACGAGAGTGGTTTTCACGGAATTGCTTTACATGATGGCATTAAGTTTTTATTTAGGCAAAAAAAAAAAAAATTTTAAACTAAAAATGTAATTTAACACATAGATGGCGCTGTACTGAAAAACAATTTAAAATTTGTACACAAAGAATTACAATGCATATTAGAATTTATTAGAGCATTTTTGTAACTACATATTACCATATTTCAACGTAGAAACCCTTTGAAAGTACCTCTAGCAAGATTTTAAACATCACTCTCCTCCAAACGATAATTTTAGTCTTCAGATTACTTCTCATCTTCCAAAAATACTAATAATGCTATGTCCAGATCGTCCATTCTCCACCTTAGTTTGCCCATCTAAGTTAACACCTAGTCACCGTTAAGACGTCTGCCTTGTTACGCCTGACATATCCTAACCGTTAGATAACGGTACCACTTTCTTAGGAAACCGTAGCTTTAGGTATTGTCTCAGCAGTTAATTGTCAGATATATGCATTTCAGTTGCTATGCATTTTGTTAAACTGCAGCTTGAGTTGAAATATTTCTATGAGCACTCATTTCTACACTTAATGTTTCAAATACAATGCAATCAAATTTATTTACACTCCTTTAAATTCAGACAATGTTATGTAAGCTAATATTATACTTGCACTTTTATGAGTATAATTTGGTTTTCTAATTTTTAATTAGTAATTTTTACTAGTAATATTCATATTTAAAATTTTCTGACTCTCAGAATATTAATAATTTGTAATTGATATACATTTTCAATGTACCTTTAATAATTGTAATAATATGATGACCTCTCAAGTATTTGAATGTTACGACTAGGCTCTTACCATGGCAGTAACACTGAAGGAGGCAGAATGTGGCATTATTGTGAACATATTGCAACTAATGTAGAAATCTCTTCTGTAACACTGAAAAAACAGACTAAAAATTAAAGCAACTTAAATTCAATTTGTATGTATGACAAGCCTAGAAATGAGATATTTTTTTTCCCTCGTGAAGTGTAATGGTACTTTACACACTAATCAAGATAATTTTATAATGGTTGGAAAATTTAAATTGAATAACATAAAAGCAGGCCCATCATTTCCCTTTCATGCTTCATTAAAGCACTCTACTTTGATTTAAACCAAGACGGTTCATAGTAAAACTATTAAAAATTCCTATTAAATTTAGAAATTATGTTCTATGTAGTTGTATGGTTAAAAATGTAAAGTTCTCGAGTAAGCTTTTAATTAAAATTTTTAATTCTCAATAAAAGACTTCTTGATGAGTAGTTTTTCAATGTTTTTGGATGAAAAACAACCAAGTTTGAGATCTTTTCACAGTTTAACTGGATTTGCACTGCTTTATTAAGGTCTTGTGTATAAAACTACAAATTTTCGTTACTTGTAATTTTGTGTTAACTATCTTAAATATTGGGACATATGAACTAAAATCCAAGCAGCTGCTTTCACGATGAAAAATTCCGCTTTTAAAATTGGTACAGAAGCATCGCAATTTAGGAGCCAGTTCGTTTCTTAACAAAAGTTAACATTGTGAAAGAATGAATTATTTTAATCTACTAGTCTTAAACAGCTTAATGTTCATAGCCTTTGATTTTGTTATAAAGTAAAATATTCAAAAACATTTAATCCAATTTCAGAATTTTTCATTCTTTCAAGGCATATGCTTCAAAAAAATATTAAAGACCAAAGAGTAATTGAACAATTATATATAATTTTTCTTCGTATACTTAGTGAACTTTGTTCAAGAGGATTACATGACCAAACCACTGTTCGGAATTCACTTATTCTGACTAACCAATACTGAACTGAAGGAACTACTTCTGGTTGGACAGTCCCCCGAAAGATTGTGAATTTGGGAGTGGCATCCTTGAGAAGGGTAGAATGTGGGTAGGGTTTGTTATAAAAGTATAGCATCTGGATTGAGCCATTGAGTAAACTGATGAAAAAGCTACTGTACCAGTTGGTCTTCAGGTTTTATCAATTCTTGTATAAAAGAGATTTCTGTTTAAACTTATTTACTTTTATTTCCAGATATAATACATCAATATGTTGAAATTTATGCGAGGGAAAGGTCATCATTTGACTGCAGAGAGGCTGAAGTTGCATAAGGAGCTTTTCTCCTTCCAGAAAGTAAGTTTGATTTATGACTTTGGATGTTTCATTTAAATGTTGTAAATGTGCCTTGTTGCTTGCATCTGGTATGTAAGTGTAAATTAACTATTAGTTATTTTAAAAATGAAAAGTATATAATTTAAGTTGTATTATATACTGAAAACAAATAGTTAAATAGTTAGTATTGGTTATTGGAGCAGCAGAACATTTCTTTAAATTTAAACTGTCGGCACAATTAATCCTTGGATCAAATCTATGTCCATAGATGTTTGGGATTCAAAATTATAAAATCGTTCTACTAAATAAATGCTATAAATTGTGATATTTTGATTGATAAGATCTTAAGGTTATATTTATTGACCAACCTGGTCTTTACCTAGACTAGTAAAAATTAAGTTTCCTATTGAAAAGAAAAATGTCATGTGTTAATGAAATATGTGTTAGCTACAGGTTTAGTTGTAATAGGTTTGTAGATTTAATGCATTATAGTGTAAAGAATGCAGTAATATTTATAAAGTTTTTTATTCACCAGCATTGCCTTGTTTACCTTTTGTGGCTTAACAACTTTATTTGATAATCTAATTTATATTGCACTAGCTTCATGTTAGCTTACTTGAGCAATTGCCACATTTAAATTCCATTGTATCTGGACAAGGAATGTCGGTTAGAAAGTAGTTAAGTCATATTTTTGCTCCTATGAATTTCAGTTTGATGACTTTTGAAACCTATTAGTTATTTTTTTTAAAATCCTAATTCCTCTGAATTTTTTTCTTTGACAAGATCAGTGAGAATTCATCAACTGTTCTGTCCGAAATATTGTCGTTAAGTCCAGATCTATTTCATGCATTAGAAAAAAGATTTTGTTTGTATTTTGTATACTGCTTGTGGAACAGTGTTAGGAAATGGTTATAGGATTCTATGCATCAGTAACGCCCTTTTGTTTAGTTGCTAAAAGGTTCTAGTAGGGTGCAATTTCTAAAGTTTATGTATGTATATGAATATGCTGTCGTGACTAGGGAAGAGATATTAGACTGCATGTTTAAAAGTTAACAGTATAGATTGTTTTAAAAGGAAGAATAAACAGTTAGTCATGTGAAATTTACATTAAAAAAGCAAGAAATACAGAAAAAAAACTTGTCAATTTACTAGATCCATAATGTTTGAAATAAAATCTATAGGTGCAAATAATGACTAATAATTGCTTAATTCAAAAGCTGTTAATACCATATTTGTTATCTTTCTGTTAGTTGCTGTTTTGTCTACTAAGTGTTGGAATTTTATGCATTTACTAAGGTTTTTAATAAGTATCTACCTGTCTGTTGGTAGAGTTAAAAATGTTATTGCTGAAATGTGATTAACCACTGATATAGTTTTTAAAGAAATGATCTCCAACTGTATTGTGTTACTCAACGTATTTAGTAATGATGGTAAAATTGACTTACAAGAGGCTTAAAATTTTTATTCTTATTTATATACATATATTGGTTGAAAGCAGGGTTAAGCATTTTAAAAAGTTTGGTGTTGCACATGAATCAAATTTTTCTAGTTGCTAAAATGCATAAATCAGATGTAATTTCAAAATATATCATGTTTTTTGTGGACATGTATCAATATGTGATCAATGGCTAGATACTGCACTTGTAACTATTTTCTTTTAAGGACTTTAGAGTTAATTTCTAGTACGGATTGTAAAATGAAAATTTAAATCGTTATGTATTTAAACGTGGAATAAAGGATTGATTCATCAAAATTTTTATGTATGTGAAATATTAAAAAAAAAAAAAAAACTTAAAAATGACTACTAGGTTTAATATCTTGGTAACAAAATTATTTTTAAATGTTCTAAACAAAACAAATTACCTAATTTAAAACCTTGTTTGAAAGGGCTTTAAAAAATATACCATAAGGCTTGAATGTAAATTTTAATTTGCTAATGTATCTGATTGAAAACTTGGTTAATAATATTCATAAAAACTTAAATTTACTATTGATTTTTCTACCACTTTTAGTATTAAAATTAAATCATTGAATTCAGAGTAAGAGTCAGTAAAATTGTATTAAATGGAAGATTACTTGGATGAGGATTCTTTGCACATTTAAGACTGAACCAAAATGTCTTTCTTGCAAATCATAAATTTTTTTCCTCCACCTGGACAATATATCGTTGCATAGTGTGCTAACTGCCCATTCAAAGGTCTGATAAAGTTACTTTTTCCTTGAGTGTTTTTTATTAAATGAATGCTTTTTTTTATTTTTATCAAGTTGTATCACTGTTTAGGATGTTAAGAGTAAAGGACTAAATTTTAAAAATGAAGTTAGAAATTTGAGCAAGTTAACTTAAAAACCTTGTTTTTAAATGTGTATTAGTTGACTAATGCATATTATAATTGAATGTTTTAACTTTAAGATGCTAAAAGTACTAATTTGTCTATGAAGATCTTTTTTGTTGGAATATTGTAGTATTGCATACCTCAATCAAAAAATGAAGTTAAAAGTATGTTTCTAGTTATAAAAGAAAATATTAATTTTTACCAAGAAATGTATATAAATGTATATTTTATTTCATCACAATTAATAAATGTCAAATATTTAGTAGTTAGTCTAGAAATTTAGTCTGTTTTTTCAAATGTGGGAAATTGAACTTGTGAGTGCATATCTTGCTGTTTAATGAAGTGCTTGGTGCTAAAAACATATTCTTCAGCAATTCAATTAAAAAAATATTTTTTTCATTGTGAAAAATAAACAACATTTTACTATTCATCAGTTTTCATATACCTATCCTTAATTAAATTACGAATTATCTTGTGTTTCAATTTATTAAATGCCTGAACACAATTTATATTGGATATTGTTTTGTGTGAAGATATTGACAAAATGTATATTGGCTCTATTTTATTGTAGTAGCTCTATTTATTTTAACGTAGTTAAGGAATTATTTGTAGCATCTAGTGTTAAATTGAACTAATTTTTTAAACTTGGTAGTGTTTACGGTTAAGGCAATGTTTTTAAAGATATTTTAACAGTAAAACAAGTTCCAACAAGCTTTCATCTTGGAGAACTTGCTCTTCAAAAATTGCACATTATACTTATGTAACATGCTTGCAAAATTTACTAACCAGGTCTGTTTACAGAGTATTGTAGTTCTCCAAGCTATTAAATGTTTTTACTTTGCTCATCTTCTGAATGGAAGAATCATTAAGTGTTACAATTTAAAAGCATAATCGAGAGACATTTGTTTTACAATTGACATGAAAATTAAACAGATCCCTAAGTTAATTGTTTTGTGAAATGTAATTTTCATATATGAAAATTAAATTTTGTTTTTAGACTACAACTCATGGATTTCCTCACCATCCCAGTGCCTTGGCTTGGGATAACAAGTTACAGCTTCTAGCTATTGGTACAAAGAATGGTTTGATTAGAATGTATCCTTTAAATATTTATTTCTGTGTTATTTCTTAAAATGGAGAATTTATGTGGTGTTTAGTCTGGATATTTGGATGCATCTAAAATAGTACTATAGCTGCTGTGTTAATTTCTTACAGCATTGGTTGGTCTTTTTATATTAAAATCTTAAACCTCAAATAAATTTTAAAATTGTGTAATTTGTTAAATTTATTCCATGGGATTGAAAATTTACTTCAAATTGCCAATAAAAATTGATTTTAAAACTGAACTGAAGAAATATCTTCTGATCTGAATACGTAATTTAAGTACGATTTTAATTCTATAAAATGTTTAGTGTTGACCTCGAGACTCTATCCTTTTGCCCCGACACAGAAAAAAAAGAGTCAAAATGGCTACTCGGAATTTTAAGTTGAATATTTCACTTTCTCATAAATTTCTCAATGCTTCATGGCATGCATTTTCTTCAGGAAGGAAAAAGCATGCCATGATACAAATAATTGTTCAGTAAAAAGACGGATATGCGGAATCCTCCGGACCTCGGACTTTTCCGGATTTTGGACTATTTGCAATTTTTTGCCCAAAAAACCCTAATTTACCCCTGCGCGCTAATTTGTCCGTGCGTTATATTTACGTCTGGAATCCTCCGGACCTCGGCCATTTCGGACTTTTGGTATTTGCATTAAAAAAAAACCTTAATCTACCCCCCTCCACGCGAATTTTCGTTTGCAATAATAAAATAGCAGATATATAAATTCAAATAATTTTTCAAAGAGGAAAAACCTTTTTTAATACAGTGCAACAAATTTTAATTGCAAATCTAATTTTTTTTTCTGTGGGGTATTTACTCTGAACATGTTAGTTATTTTGTCAATTGGGCCCAGGTTAAACGCCTTGTTCTTTAAAAATTGTCGGAAAGATGTAAAAAAAAAGGAAAAAGACAAAAATTCGCCGCTTTGCAAAATCCTAACTATTCTATTTGCACTTAAAGCAATGAGATTTGGCACACAGGTAGTCCGAATTTTTTGCAATATTTGGGTCGCGGCGAATTTTAAAATTCAATCTAGAACATTTTAAAATGAATTTAATGAAATTTAATCATTATTAAATGCTACAGCATGAAAGATCAGATTCTAAATTTTTTGTTTTCGTTCCGTTTTGATTTTGCGCGGATTTTCCAGCCAGCAGAAAGAACCTATTGACTCTAGAGATTTTTTTTTTAATCTCTTAGACCGTTAAAGATGGAGTAAAAAATTTTAGCGGATTCGAAATCTGCGGAAAATTTCACTTCAGATCTATACAGCTAAAAATGATTTTCCTTATATAAATGACTTTTATTGAATATAACTTTTATATTTTTGTACGAGATTGTGACGTCACGGTAACTTTCCCTTTCCAAAAATAAACAAATTGCATTTCGTGGCCCTTCGCGTTAAAAAAAAAATTAAATTTCCTGCCCTCTTCGATTTCAGTGGAGATAAAAAAAAATACATTTTGACAGGCATTGTTTAGTTTTTCGTAAAAGCGGATTCGTTAAAGATGTATTAAAAATTTCAACGGATTTGAAATCTGCGGAAAATTTTACACCAGAATAATACCTTATATCATGGCGTTGGTCGTGGTATTCGTTTACTTCGTGGCTAGTAGCTAATAGAGGACCTCTAGCCTCACCAATGGCTAATCCGTTATGTTCGTTCTCCGGGTGCAGCGGAGGAGCGTGCCGTCTCCAAGTAGGAATACTAAAATGGCATGTATATAAATGTGAATAATTTTTAAAAAAGGGAAACCTTTTCAAATCTTCTGATTTTGTTGGAAAGATAGAAAATGTGAGATAAAAAAAAACGCCGGTTAACAAAAAATCCTGATTTGGGACAATTCCTTATTTGGGCCTTCGTATTGTAATTTAGATTTGTGGATTAATTTAGTTTTAATCTTGCATTAATTTTGAACTCGATGATGCTCTTGACTTCCTTGGACCCATCAAAAGTTAGACTTAACCTCTTGCCCTGACATGGAAGATATAGTACTAGAGTACCAACAGCAAGACCATGTTGATTATGTAGACTGACTGGACTAAAGGAGGAATTGTATAAGTGAAACCTGGTTTTAAAAGTATTAAAATAACTAAGTTTTTGTTTTGTCCCTGAGAAACTTAATTAAAAATAATAATATATAATATACTACGTTTATATACATGTCATTTCTTATAAATCTGAGCATGTAAATTAAAGTTGCTGTGTTGAGGAATCTTGGGCACATTTGATTTTTGTATTGTATAGAAAGCCTTAAAGTTTAGCAGATGAAGCACTATCAGATCTTCAATGGCTATAAAAAGCTTTACATTTCAATTATGCTTTAAATGAAATTCACTTATGTATCACATGCATGTAAATGTTTAAGCATGAACACTGGGAAAAGGTGCAAGTGTGATTTATATTTTCAGAGTTGTAGCATTGGGATAATCGCAACTCATTGAAAACCGCCCTTGATCTTAATGATGCTAATCTCATTTGAAAGTCGAAAAACCTTGATTTTTATTTTTTTGCTTAGATGGTGGTCGGAGATACAACAAAAACGGTTTTCTTTCCAGTGTTTGCAATTAACCTGTCGCTACGTACAACTTTAAATGTGCGTTGATATGACAATTGCGCTAGTTTTTATATGTATTTGAAGTCTATTACCATCCCGCCGTGTATTTTCAACAGGTTTTTGCAGTAGTTTCCTATATTTTCCCATGTATTCATGATTGTTCTAAGGTCGTGAGAGTTCAATCGCATAATTTATGCAATTTGTAGACGCTCCATAATAGACGTACATATCATTTTTATGTGCATGAATCATGCTCGCCTAGTCTGATCTTGTCAAATAGTGAGTCATCGGTATCATCTCTACGTGAATAAACGTTTTGATTAGCTGTATGGGAAAATAAGGTTTTTCCGTTTTTTTATTGAAACTGAAACTGATTGTTTTATCCAAACTACCACTCGTACAATTTCCTTGTATGCAGACTCCAGTTTATCATTCACAAGTGTAAATTCAGTAAAAAGCTACCCCTTATTTCTTCCATCGGCTTTAATTTAATATCTTGACCTGGTCGGATGGTAGGTGTTCGTGTAGAATGACAGATTTATTCTAGCTCCGAAATTATTCTTTTGTCGTGTTTTTGAGTTTGGCAGGGTTTAATGTAAATTTCTTTGCTTGCATTTATTTTAAAAATCTGTATGTCTAGCATACGGATTTTTCTTTTGAGTGTTTGGGCTTTTCGATCCGAGTGTTTAGGTACATGTATATACGGAATTCCAAATGAAAGTTTTGAGTAAAAACAAATCCTAGATAAGGGTGCACCAGGTACTTTTCAAAAAGGAAAATCTGGATGGTAGTATTATTCACCACGGTCTAACCCTTTTGAAACCGTGTTCCGGACCTTGCGCGCCAATAAAACTCCTTTTATAATTTAAAATGCCCAACCAGGTTTTGGTTTATTCAAAGCATTTCTTGTTGGATTGGGAAAGTAGATCTCGGTTATAACGTCGCGAAACATGGTGACCTATGAGCAAAACCATATAAGTGGTTAGGATAGTAATTTTTGTGGTTTCAAGTTACTGTTCTTGTAGTCTCAAATATTTGGAATTCATAAAGATTGGAAAGTATAGAATATATTGGGCGACAAATGTCGTCACTATAACACTTCTATTTGCTCCGATAGTTTGCTATTCTTTTCTCCCCGTGAGTCCATTCCTTGCATGCATCCCTTATGGCGAAGAATGGATTGCATGTTCTTTTGTTCCTCGTCTGTAGCGTCTCACTCCACCAAAGCAGTCGATCTTGATGTGTGCAAGGTTGATTGACCTAAACCCAACGATTCGGTGGATAGGCCGCAGTGGGAGAAAGTTACATCATAACCATCTTCAGACTCGGCGATCCACTACTGTTCGACCAGTTCCAGCTACCATTGTCTACTTTTTCTTCCGTTTTTATCATCGCAGGCATAAGCCAATCCTTCTCAACCGCGATCCGGTGCTTTTTTTTCTTTCTTTTCCTCTGGTGAGTCATCGAGCTTCTCCAGGGTTAAAACGGGCCGTATTCTTGCACTTTTTCTGTTCTACTTCCGAGGCCTTCTTGAGAAGGGCTATTATTCCGGAGGGACTTTCAATCTATCTTTATAAAGGTTTTTCTATACCTTGCGTAACTTAGAAGGGGCCTTTTTATTCTTCCGTGGGGTATGTATCCGAAGTGTTGGAGAAAAATTTCAGGTATTTTCTTTTGCGGAAATGACTATTGTGTGGGTTCGGAAGATTAAAAGAAATAGAGTAGGAAGAATTGCATTCCTATATGCTCCTTTCCATGATGCGAGGCTGAAAGGGTCGATCTTTTTTTTGCTGGCGCGCTGGTGTTTATAGTGAACAGCTGTTCAGACAGCTGAAATGAGGGGTGCCACCCGATACGGCTGGGGAATGCCGGATGGGAATAGACAGGTTTGAATGTGACACTCGGAGGCGAAGCTATACTTTGGTAGGACCTCGTCCAAATGAAGGCGGTGCCACCCTGTCTAAAGCAAAATTGCGCATTTAACTAGGATTATTATATAAAAACGTACCATTCGTGCCTTATCAGTTGAGAATACCCAAAAGCTTTAAATTGTCCTTGTTTTGTTTTTGTATCCATTGCGAAGTTCGAAAAGAGGGAAAGAAGCACTTGTAGTCTAGAAGTTCACGAGAAGAATTTTTGTTTTGCGTCTCTTATCTCGTATCTGAAAATTGTCGTAAGGAGGTACATGAAAATCTGCTTTTAAGCATTATTGTAAGGTGTTTCCAAGACGGAAATAAGGTGGCTGGATTAGACCGTCAAGTCTTTTATTGGCATGGATGACACAAACACACAATACAGTCAGGAACGTGCACATCTTGGACGGACAAACATGACATTAATTTTAAATTTAGTTGAATACAACGTTATCAGCCGTCCCAACCGCATTCGTTGTTTTATTTTTGTTTTTCCAAAGCATTTTGGGCGCTCATGATGACGTAGGCCGTGACGTTACTTTATATTCTAAACATGCTTGAAGGTTTGACTTCACGTGTACTGGCAAATTCCGACGATCACGAAGTTGTGCTTGAAGGTGTAATTTTTAAAACATCTTTGGAAGAAAACACCTCCATCTACGCCACTAAGTGATTTCTAGGCTGCCATAGGCTACTTTTTGCAATTATTTTTTCAACTTTGGCGACTAGGGGTATCTTATAATAAAATCATCTCGCAGAGCTACTTAATAACAATTTTACTTTTTAAAAATTCAAAGGTCAACGAAAATTTAAATTTTTTGTTAAACTAATAGAGGATTAATAATTTTTACGACAATTTCAAAATTTTTGATTCCAATCTGTGGCAACCATGAAGAAAAAACATCAGACTATGTTTGGCTGAATACTCATGAAAACCTTAAAGACTCTGTCCATTGAAAAATACCTTTGATGTCCGTTTCATACTTGGCACATTTTGTGTCTGAGCAGCTAAAAATTTTCCCTAAATAGGGTTTTGAGACTATTTCAAAAGTGCTTTTGGCTGTGATAGGCGTGGATTTGCATAGCTACTCACAACTGTCTGTAGACGTCATTTTTTTTTATTTTGTTGTAAACTAAGCAATTCATACCTTACGATGTCTCGTAGGCCTTGAAGAAAGTCGGCACTCTTTAAATTTTTGGGTCTTTGAGAAACCTTAGGAAAACTTGGATTTGAGTGCAGATGATACAAAAAATGTTTTTTTCCCCCAAGATCAACGATATTTGTCCAAGGTAAAGTTTCATCAAAAGTCGAAGGTTTATACGTTAAAAATTGTTTTTAAAACTGAGTTTGAGAGACCCAAAGATGGAACTTGTGAAAGTTTCTTCACTTATCGCGGGTGAACTCGTTGCGATCTGTTTTATGTAGCTTTAAAAGAATGAAAGAACCTTAAAAAGGCCCTAATGTATCTTTTCCTTGAAAAGTCTATACTCTGGTTCGTAGGATATTTTCCCGTCTAAGATGACAATCTAAGTAATTGGATGATTTTTAAAGTCTTCCCTTTTCAATTCAGTTTCCTTAAACACGCCATAACTGGATTCATTGTAAATCGAAAACACAAAGCGGCAGCTACTATTAGTCACTATCTCCATAGCATGTGTATAATCAATAAACTCTGTAAGTCGGTGCCACCTTTCGGCTTCGATTGCCGGCTGTTGAGTTTGGCGTCGCGTTCTCATCGACAGTTTAGTCATGCACGCAGGAAAGAAATGAATGCCCTGAAGCTCTGTTTATCCTTTTGTTGCTCGACTTGATCCTTTCTCGAGAAGTCGCCTACATTGTTTTTCGGGCTCTGGAGAAAGGATTGGTTTTACAGAAGCCGAAATGAGCTTTTCTATTTAGATTTCACTAAGTGTCGCGTGTATTTAAATGCGTCGAATTCAATACCTGTGGCGATGGCGTTGATGCCATTTTGAATCGTGACTGTTACAAGGATCTGTTTATTGACTTGCTATGATACGACCATCGCGAGAAGAGACCAAGTACAAGGACGATTCGATTATCTTGAGGAAAGTGTTTATAGAGCTTTGGGAACAGGTTGGCTTTGTCCAATCATCTTGAGCGACCTTTCTAGTTCTTAGTCAAATGAAAAATGACTACATAATGCACATCTATAGTAAGAATTCAGAAAGAAAATGCCGCAGCTTCTCATTTACAGCCATAGATTGGTTCAATGGGTTCTTGGCTTAAATCTCGGCCAGCCTTGGTGATTGCAGTTCTTCGGAATCCACTTTAAGTCGTAGGTCTCGGTCTAACATAATCGGTCCACGTGTGGCAAAAAAAATTTCAACCAAACCATTTGCATGCCCGAAGTGGGATGCGAGTCTGTTTATCGCGAACCAGAAGAATAACTGGTTGGGTCATTTAATCGAACTGTTTTCTGCCATTCTTAGCGTCTTGGGTTTCAAATAAAAAATGTATTTGACACAAACATCTAGTGCAAATACAGAAGAGAAAGGGTTGCAACACAGGATTGGTTCAAATTTCAGTCAGCTTCGATGAATGTAGTAGTTGGGAATCCACTTCACGGCGTAGTTTTCGGTCTAATCAACCTTAGCGTAGCAATAAATAACCAGACCATTCATGCCTGAACTGAGATTAGTCTGTTTGGCCGAGAGTAGGAACTAACTGATTGGATCATTTAATCGGTACTAATTTCACCTAAAATATTTTGTTGGTCGGTCAGGGTGATTAAATGTTGCTATCTAGATTTGCTCGATTAGATTTTGACCACTTCTGTTAAGTAACCGGTTTTACCACATGGGTTAAATGAAGTCTAACGAAAGACAAATCAACAAGAAAGTATTTGGACGTCCTTGTGTTACAAAACAGTTTGATTTGAATTGATTTTCTTCCGGCCTTTCCAACATGACACGAATAGGATTCCGTTGGTGCCCACTTGGGATATTAATGTAGATTCGTTAAGTTAGACGGCGTGCTGGCCCACACTTATTCGAACTGATTAATCCCAATGGGACCACGTTCGCGGTTAGTCACCACCGAGTACGTTTTGTAGCAACTTACCCAGCTTGTATTTTGACTTGGTAATTACCTTAACCTTTCTCCGAAAAGCCTTTAACCTCTTCAAGGAAATCACGCAAATTTTCGAGCAATTCGGAGGTCTCTACATTGATTCAGACTTTAAAACTATCCCAGATCCAATTGATAAAATGCACTTCATACTTGAATTTATGATACAAAGCGCATCCAACTCGTTAAAATTTTTTTTTAACCTCAGCATTGACCTTCTTCAGCAACCCAAACAATGATCCTAATTCTCATTACAGTCGTGTCTCAATATTTTTACTTTCCTTTAGTTAGTCTTTTTAATTCAGGACTACCCATCTTTTGAATAAAGTCACTCCGCCAATTTTATTCCATCGGACGTTAAAGCCGCTACGCGGTCATGCACACAGTGCTACGCACGTCCCACAGACGGCTTAACCTTTTGACTACGGCTATAGGTATAACTTTAGAGTTACAACTGCTCTACTAGCCGTAGTCTAAATTCTTATAGGCGCGATCATGGTACAACCGTAGTCTAAAAGTTAAAAGTAAAGCCGAATGGAGACTTTCATCGTCACTGTCTTTCTTTTCATCATCGCTAGATTCATTTTCTTTATTGACGATTAATTTATCTAATCTCTTATTGTTCGTCATCGTTTATCCAGTCACGGATTTCGTATTCCTGAGTGTTTGTGAGGTCAAGGTCGGTTTTTTTCAGTAGTTTTAAAAATGGAAAATGTAGAACCAAAAAAAAAATCCCAGAAATATTTGACAGCTCGGATAATCAGGGTTTTACTGTCTTAAAATAGATCACACGAGAGCATTTATCAGACAGTCTGGTTTGTTGGCACTGAAAATCTGGTAGAATGTTTATATTCCGTCGAGTGACAAGCTTTCAGTTTTCATTCAAGTCGTGGTTGCATTGCAAGCCTGCCTGGAGAACAGTCTACACACCCATAATTACGTGATCCTCGGACGTGGGATTCGTGAGCGATAACGAAGATATATTCGCCTTAATTAAAAGCGAAACCTCAAACTGCGATACTCGTGGCGACGCCGCTTGGATCCTTTCTGCGTACCTTATGCACTCGTGTCGTCTGAGTAACCATGGAGGGAGGATGCAACCCGCCCTGGCTTCACGTGCGGGGGGAGAGGGCGTGAAGGTCTCGCGGGCGGGGAGAAAATCAGTCAAGGTGAAATGGTGGAGAAAAGGGGCTGTGGTCAAATTGCTAAGGGTTTCATGGTGGTTTCGATCCGGTCTTCGATAGTTCTTTAGCTGGAGACCTGACGGGGCACATATTTGCACTCGGTGCCAGTCTCTATGATGGGACCCTTTCATGAAATATGTATTCCGTATACCTTTGTTTGAACTTGACAAATATGTTCTTTTGCCCACACGTACCTCTGAAAATATCAAGAAAAAATGTACAACTCTTTAAAGGTTGGAAATCTGATTTGAATTGGCGAAGAATTACATTTTGTGTCCGTTTGGTACTGTAAGCACAAGAATTGCACCTGAAATTGTCTGGGTTATGGTGGTCGCGTGGAAATGGGCTCATTCGTTTTGAGTTGGGGTGACTTAATTTTGGTTTTCAAATGTTGGCAGTGGAAAGTGATAATTTACTATAGTTTTCCTCTGTCACAAAAAAGAGCACTTTATGAAGATTTGAAATTTTTGTCAAACTTTGATATGTTTCTACAAGCATCCCCATGGCAAATGGGATAAAATCCTTTTCTATGGCAACAGTCGAGAGCAGTGGTTGACTGACTGACTTCAACCCCATCCCATTATGTGTGGGCTGCCCTAGTGCCCTGGCCCTCATTTCAGCTGGCTATGGGTTCAAATTTCAATCTAGGCCTGAATGATCAGTGGAATCCACATTGATCATAAAGTCCTGGTCTTCCAATGATGAAATATTTGTCTTGCTGTAAAGTGGTACAGTTTAGGATAGGCCCATTTGAGGTGTAAAAGATGGATTTGCAGGGATGCTAGCAGTTCTGGACCATCGGATCTTGGAACTAAGGCAGTCCCATATTAATTTCTTTTCATATTGCAAAGATAATTTACGAATTTTATGATTGCACAACTGTTGAACTTGTATTTATGTTCTTAGTATTGTCTTGTATCGGGTATATTGAAGTGGAGCTTTCTCAATTAAACAATGATTTATTCATCAGTTTGAAAGCAATATTTTGCCTATTATGATTTTGAATATTGTGGATTTGATTTGACTGATCTTTTTCTAGGTTTTTCTCAAAATATTTTCATTTTGTGAACGGTCCCTTTCGTTGCATTTTTTATTGAGAGGGCCAGTGACCTCTCAACACTAGAGATTTTTTCAATGTAGGCTTTCATTAGTGTCTTTCCTTTACCCCTGGCTTTTGAAACTTGCCTATTTTAATGGTTGCTTTACCCTAACTCCCCCTCCTAGAAATGTTTATTTTTGTAAAGAAAGCAGTTAGAATCCCTCTTTTCCTAGTGCTTTTTTTTGTTTGGGATTTAAGATTTCAGTTGTCATTTTCATCTTGAAACATTTTTGATTTTATAGTTCTAATGCACACAAAGTAAAGAATGAAACAGGGTTATCTTGGGTCAGGGAACCTGGAATTGTCAGGGAATTTTTGTCCAAAAAAAATCGTTGGAAAATCGCTTTAATGACCTGTAGAATGATTGATCATGGCTTCTCAGACGCTTTGGAGAAAAGTAGCCATTTATATTCATATATGGTTTTGTATCACTTTATTTTATGAATTGAATTTTTCAACTGATTTTAAAAGAAACGGCTAATATTTAACAGGTAAAGAATTGTTTGGTCCACTGGCTTAAATTGAATTTCATGGTTAATATACTTTAAATCGGGTTGATTTAATGTAAGTCATATGTTGGATTATTTGAAGGAGTTATTTTGATGTAAAATTACTTCAATTTTTACAGTATATAATTATTAAATTTGTTTTTATTATTGGCTATTGAATGCTAAATTATTTCTTGAGGTTTTCACCTTAGAAATGTCATGAATTGCTTAAGTATGACCTGGAATTTTGTAAAAAATTTGTCGTGGAAAAGTAAAGAAATTTTATTTTTGAAATAAGCGTGAACCCTTAAGAAATATTGGATGAGTTAGTGTGTAACGTAAATCAAATTCCAGCTGAAGCTTGTTTGAAACATTTCTTTTGTTCACTTTATTTTATGAATTTAATTTTTCAACCGATTTTAAAAGAAACGGCTAATATTTTGTTTTGAAATTGTTTGAAACATTTTGTTTCCGACCTTGAATTCCAAAACCAATCAATTCGCTGAAAAAGGTATAAATTCAGTAGACTATTCTTTGTAGGGTTTTCTATATGATAAAATATGTGTTTATGTGAGAAACTTTAAGAAATGTCAATGTGATTTATTAGTTTTCAATTGCATGATTATGTAAATATCCCTTCTCTTCAACATCCACATAGAAGTTGAGATGCATCCAAAGCTTAGTGTAGAATAGATTTAATAGTAGACGTTGATTAAGTTCAGCAATGCAGTCTGAATAAAATGTTAAATTTAGTTGTATAATACACTTCTGCTTTATTTCACAATTTCAGTCTTTCTCGGATTTCAGTCTTTCTCAGATTTCAGTGTTTTCTGTACACATGAAATGATCATAAAAGATGGGATAAACTAATCTGCAAAGTCTTAAAGTGTCTTGTGAAAATTGGTTTATAGTAAAGGCATCTCCAAATTATGCATTGTGACAAGATTGTTTACAATTGGTTGATATCCATAATATTCAGATTCACTTAAGTAATTTGTTTGCTTGCATGCTTCCACATGACCTTATAAAAAATGAATGTTATTTCAATCTCGTTTTTACTCATAATAAAACGATTTTCTGTTAAATTTGTATTGTTGCTTGTGAAGGAAACTTAAAAAAATTTTACTCAGAGTTTGGTCAAATTTGATTGCTTGACATGACATTAAATAGTTTCCTTATTGCTTTGTCGAAAACCAATCACTTGTGTTATTGCTAGTATGCATTTCCTTGCCCTTTAGAGGGTATGTAGAAATTTTATGTTTACTGCAATTATCGGTTTCCCATTTCAAACATGTATGGCCTAAGTTGTTGATAGCATCTCTTGGTTGAGTTAGGTCTGAATTCGATTAATCTGGTATAGATAGCTGAATAAAAGCTTTCTATTATGATTTCAAGACAAATTAGTTGTCTAATTTATATATCTTGTAAAAAAATTAACAGTAGACCAACAAAACAAATCCAGTCCAATTAGCCTCTATGCAGTTAATCTCTTCCAATCTAAGACATGGCTTCAAATTTAGTGTTGAATGTTGTCTGCTTGCAGCTGTAATAATGATTCCAAGTAAGAACCTACTACTTTAAAGATTTTTCTTGTTTTATGTGTGCTTGATGTAAGATTTTAGCTTCCTTAACTTCCTGCAAAGATATGGTACCGAAGGTGTTGAGTTTGAAGGAAAACATGACGAGGAGGCATCTGTCATGGAACTTTTCTTCCTACCTGGTCAGGTAAATAATTTCACTTATTTCTCAAATTAAATTCAAAAGTCATTTTTATTTTAATATAAAATGACCATATTGATAAAATGTATGTATTTCTTGGAACTTTAACACAATAATTAAAAATTTTTTTGTTTGGTTTTGCTTTTAACTCGACACTGCTGATAAAAATTTTTGAAATATTTTTGGATGAAGCTGCAGACATGTCACTTTATGAATGGATTTTGCTAATAAAAATTCAATTATGAGTGGGTTTTAATGTGGTTCATCCCCTTTATATGGGGAGGAGGAAAATTGGAATGCATATTTTTATGCCTTGTGAAATTTTAGAAGCAAAAATGTTTTTAAAGTGTACTGTAGGGATGTTTACAAGCAGCTATGTTCAATCACTCTGAAACACTTTTCTTGAAGTGGGAAATTTTGCTTCCCTGCTCTACATCCTGTTGCAGCTTTTAATTTGGATGTCCCTTTTATTTGCTATGATGACGATTGCTTGTAGGAATATTAAGCAGCTTGCCAATCTCCATTTCTCCAAACCTCGTTAATACTTTAAAATGTTTTTGTCTCGATGGACAAAACTAAGTGCTTGGTGCTGGTTATAGTAAGGGCACCACTAGCTAAATAGCAAACAGTTGCCTGGTCTTTTTCTGAAATCACTTGATTTATTTGTAAAGAGAAAGGAGCGAGGCATCAAGCTATGGATCGACCCCGAAACCGCTACATCATATCTTAAATCCCTCGGCTAAAATACAAAAAGTGCCTCAATGAGTTGGAATCCACCAAATGAAGTTCGCTGTGTTAAGATTTTTAGCCCTTTCGTGCCTCTTATATAAGGAAATGGAGTATTGCAGCTATATAGAACACGCTGCCTCCTTCTCAAATGGTTTATATATTTCAGCTAGTGGTTAAATTGGGGCCCTAAAGAGTACTGTATTAAAAATGTAACATTTGAAAAGGATTAGTTTATGAAGAATATCAATTTTTGAAATTTTTTTTAGTGATATATAGGAACTGTAAATTTTAAAGTGATGAGTGAAACGATACCTAAAACTACCCCCTTCAGATCAATTCTCATGCCAGAGCTCAGTCCCCTAGTGCATCTTTGTCATGCTGCTAGCCATGTGGTCTCTATATATATCTTGCCACCCCCTTTCACCTTTGAAAAGCCATCTCATTAACCTTGACTTCTGTGCTGTGTTTGGCTCAGCTTGTCCACTTTTGGACCTTACGCCATTGAACTTTTAGCCAACCATTAACCTTGACTTTCCATGGATCCTCTTCCTTTCTAATCACCTGTGTAAGATCAAAATACTCGGTTGACACCAATTTTTGACCAGTGAACTTTCTTGAAAGATCCCCTGATCCAATAATATTTCTTATACCTTAGAGAGTTCATTGTAAGCTATTCATTATTTTCATGAGACCCTAGGGCTAAGGAGCTCTTGGAGTCGTTCCAAACACCCTATGCTCAATAACCTCCACGTATTATGTTGCTACATTTTTATGTTGAATAAACTACTGTTATGGAATTTTCTGCTACGCTTGTGTAATCAACATTACACTCGGCACCAATAGATCGTTCTCTGTTTGTCTTATACCAATCTAGTCACGACTGCTGGCAAATAATTTCTGTTATGACATATGTACATGAATAGCTTCAATATATTTATTTTATATAATGAACTGATATTTATAGCTGTAAAATTTTTAATTGACTTGGCATTTTTCTTTTCTAGGGACGTTTAATTAGTCAGTGTGATAACAGTTCCCTTCATCTCTTTGAACTCAATGAAAAAGATGGAAAATGGGTACTAGAAGAGGTTAAATCATGTTCTCTAGAAGGAAGGTATGTGTTAAAATTTGTACTTATCAAAATTCTGTTAATGTTGTAAATGTGCAGAGCACCATGAATAATACATAATGACCTTAAAGTTACTGAAAACGTGTTTGTTGAAAGATATTTACAAGAGCACAACAGAACTAACAACCACTAATTTTAAATCCTGGTTTTAAATGAATTTTGCCAATTCTATACTTGTTATAATTAACTTCTTAAATAATTTAGGTTAAAGAAGATAACAACATGCTGTCTTCCTGCAAGTGGGGAACATCTTTTGATTGGAACAGATGGTGGAAATATCTATTTATTAGATGTGAAATCCTTTGAGATGACTGATCACATAATATATCAAGATATCGTTATACAGAAGTAAGTAAAAAAATATTTGTTCTTTATCCAGCAAAGTTATGAGCCTTTTAAGCAATTCTTACTGGGGTTGCAACAAACTTACCAGTTGGTTTGAACTTAAATATTCAGGTTGAACAAGTAAATTGATGTTTAAGTTAATAAAGCATGAGTATTTGTTCTAATGTCCAAATTAGCAAAATTAGAATTCATAAAATTATTTTGTTCGACTTAAATTTAAAAATTATTTTCTAACTTTTCACAATCATGGACAATTAATCTTCACTTTTTAATCGCAACTTTATTAGAAAATCGTGACCAAGAATCGGTTTCCGTTTTCACTTGAAAGACTTGGCCTGTTAAATCATTTCCTACAATTTTCTATGCTTGAAATTATTCAAGTAAATGTTTAGTTTCATGGCTACAGAGCTAGAAATTAGAAATGGAATGTTTGATGTCAATGCATCAAAACATTTATCCTCTTTCCTTAATGCGCTCATGCTATTTGGTGTAATTTCAATATTTGTTCTACATGGAAATGAATTAACATAAAGTGTAATCAATGGCTAGGGTCTGGTCCTAGATGACTTATTTGCATTTTGTGTCTTCTCTTAAAAGACGTTTTTGTTAGATCATTGTGTTGAATTCATACACAGTAGAGATAAGAGGGAAATACAAACAGTGGCCTGAAATTTGTTTTAAAAATGACAACTGACTGGAAACTACTCTCTAATCGAAATTTAAGTCACAAATGGACATCTAATTTTGAAACCCACTGAATGCTTCAGAACAATCGTACAACAGTTTTATATCTGTCTTGGTCGTTAAGTGAATTGGTCAATCAGGAGTTCGATCGTTTTTCCAAGTCGAGAAATTTGGAAATTAGTAACGCTATTTTCCTGCATAGTTATTGTTTTTTGAAATAACTAGGGCATCAAATTGTTTTCAAAATAATTTCTTTTGACTCGAATATATTAAATGATTAGATTTGCAAAATGATCCTTATACTTTCAGTGTTCCCGATGATTACAAATTGAACCCTGGCTCAGTAGAAGCCATTGCAGAACATCCTTTGAATCCCGATAAAATTGTTATTGGATACAACAGAGGCTTGATGGTTTTGTGGGATAACAAGACCTTGAACTCTGAAAACACCTATGTTGGAAGTCAGGTCTGTTGATCTTTGAATTCTTAATGATTTCCAGTGCTTGGTTGATCTTTGTAAGCTTTAAAATACAGTGCTTTTAAGCTTAACATAAAATATGGATATTTAAATAGAATTGTTAAATCAAACTTTGAAGTTCTTATTTTCTTTACCAAAGTTTAATGATACAGCTTTATGGGCAGTTTTAGTCATTTATACTATGACAGTTGGTGTTAATATAGCTTATTTTGTGTGAAATAAACTTGAGGATTTGGTTGCATAATTTCTTTAGATTGAGTATTTGTACCGATTTTTTTTTTCCCCTTCTCTCAACTGTTTATTTCTTTTCTGTAGCAACTTGAATCCATATCTTGGCATCGCAGTGGTACCAAATTCATGAGCTCTCATAATGATGGTACTTATGTGGTATGGAGTTCAACAGATTCTTCCAAACCAGAAGAATTGCCTGTTCCTCCTTATGGTATTTATGCTACAATACAGTTTATTAATGAAGTATTTGATTATATTTCCTATAATTTACACTAATATTCGTTTTAGGACCATTCCCCTGCAAGGCTATCACTAAAGTTCTGTGGAGAGCAGTTAAAGGAGGGTAAGAAAATATTTATTTAGCTATATTTCAGCTCTAATTTTGTCTTATACTTGGATATTTATAGATTGTTTCCTCGTTTACTGATCTTTACTTTAATTTTGTATTACTTTTTAAACTGGATTTCTTGTATTAATTTTGATAACATTAAAACTGACTTATCAAATACATATTTTCTGTATTGCTAAACAAATACAGCAGAACCTTTATTTTATTCGAGGTAATTTGGATAGTGGCGAGGCCCCTCAGATAATTGGGAACTCTTATAAATTATACAACGGACATGGTAACCGAACAGCCTACGCAAAATACAGAAAATATTTACCACTACATGCTGCTGAAATATAGTGAATAGATATAGTTTCGTAGAGCTAGGATTCTGTACAAGAATAACCTTATATTTGGGATTTGTCACAGTATGTCTTGATTAATTTTACAATAAATCAAGACTAAGGACTTTAAAGAGTTTAAGGCATAACAGTCTCTTATTTAGAAGCACTTTCTCTCTTTAGATAAAATGCATATCCTTGTGCTTAAAGCTTTATTTTAAACTAAAGCTTCAAGAAAAGAAAATACTTGTTACCCAAGCTGAATTATTTGGTACTATGGACATTCAGCTAATCAAGGCTCTGCTGCACCTTTTTTGGTTTAGCATTAGAGATGGCAAACTGACCAATCTGTTATGAGCTTTTGCAAATGTGCTACTTAATCTTGTAAATTCTCGATTATAAAATAACTTCTAATTTCAAGACTACTAGTCCTAGCAAGTGAATTAATATTTCAGTATCATTCGGATGACTTTTAAGAAATTTTATTCTCTTTCAATTCTTGTTTTCTTAAGTAGTTTTTTAAAAAACAAATTCACTTTTAAAAGGGCAAAGGTAAAATGCCCTTAGTTCTAAGATTGCTGTATTTGACAATTGTAATTGTTAAGCTGACATTGGAATGTTATTCCTTCAACTTGTAGGTCTAAATATCATTAGCCCTTATGGAGAAAAATGACTTTGGACAAACTACTACATAAGTGAAAGTTTATTGGTAGCATTTTAAATTTCCTTTGTCAAAATTTAGTATAAACAGCATTTTATTGATGAAATTTTTGCTCAAACGATATATTTTGCTGTTGACTCCTTAAATGTGCTGCAGGTGTTCTTAAAAGCAGTTTTACACTAAAAATTGAGTGAACCCTGTTTGGGATCTAAAACGGACTAGTCTTTGTACTAGATAATAGACAAAAAAAAAAATTGGACCAGATGTGTTCTGTTGAATTTTTTAATGAACCATTGCTGTGAAATTTTTGTTTGCTAAACACGTATGGAATGATCCATTTCTCTTCTAGTGATGACTTTACTATATTTTCTGGTGGTATGCCACGTGCTAGTTATGCTGATAAGCATACTGTGACTGTTATGTGTGGTGAAAAACATCAAGTTTTGGATTTCACTTCAAAAGTAGTGGATTTCTTCACTATTTGTGATGGAGACAAAGATTCAGGTATGCAACAGTTCTCTGGAATTTTCTTTAGAGTTCTGAACAAGAGCTGTTGTTGATTCAGTTAATTGTGTAATGTATAGAATTGAGCCTTGTGTGATAAAATAAAAAGTACGATAAATTGCTCTTGGTTAATTAAAAATCGAACTAGCTGAAAACTGATAAGTGTAATGGCTCAAATTGGTTGTCAAGTCGCTAAAAGCAACTTGCTGATAATAACTGATTACATCAGAACTCCTAAATGTAAATTTAATAGTTCTAAAATAAATTTAGAGACTGACTGTGCACAAAACGTCTGACTACATGGTATCGCTATAAAGTTCGACAGAGTATTCCAATATATGAAGGACATTTGGTTGTAGTTTGAACTGAACATGTTAAAAAAAATTGCTTTCTTGTGAACTGGTGAGCACTTCATGTTTTATATGGACAATTATGAGCCTACTATAGCTAGTACCATTTTGAAAGCTTTCGGCATAATGTATTATATAATGTTAAAAGTTTTGAAACTATTCATTTGAACTGCTAATTTCAAATCTATTATCTGCAATTTGTCCTATGCCCCAAACTGATATCTCAATCAATCATTGTGCATTATAATCAATGCTGTATTTCAACTTTTCTGTAGAGAAAGTGTCATAAACTAAATTTCATGTAGTTTACATGATGGCTAGTTTGGGAAGAAGATCCTTCGTCAGTCCCCAAGTTTTCCCTTTAAAAAAATGTTTAATCGGAAGTTTCTAGGATTTTATTTAACTAAAAAATTTATTCAATTAAAATCTTATCTTTGGAGTTTTATAGTTGTAAGTTTGGGACTCATGGTTCTATTTCTTAGAATACGACAATCCCCATACCCTTGTTGTGCTTGCTGAAGAGGAGGTTATCTTGGTCGATTTAGAGTCTGAAGACTGGCTGCCATTCAGACTTCCCTACTTGTCCAGCCTGCACATGTCGTCTATTACTTGCACTCAGCACTGCAGTGATGTCCCCCAGGAAATCTGGAACAGGATTATCACTTCTGGAAATAAGCAGGTGTCTGGAAAGTACACTGAAAGGGTAGGTAACAAGTTTTATTGAATGTAAATTCTTGAGATTTAATGTGAAATATTGTACTAATATGGAAATGTCCTGCTTCAGTTTTGTTTTATATGCATATGATGCTGAACCATTCAATTCATTCTGGTCAAATATACCTCAGTCAGTGGCAAAACTTGTACATAGGGAGAACATCGGATTACTCCCAGTAATGTTTGATAACTGTCGTAGCTCTTAACCCTCTGACTGCTTAATTTGTGGACCGAAAAATCGCTACAAAAATCTTGTATTTTTTTTTTGCATATTGAAAATCTATATATATTGGAGAATTGAAATATGCATTTTTTTCTTTCTAGAAAAGACTTTTTTACACATGATTTTTATCATGAGAAACTGTCAACCTAATTTCGGATGTTATCGCAAAAAAAATTCAATTGAATTACAGTTAATTTCTATTTATTACATAATACAAAAAAGTAAAATGAAAAAAACAAAAGAAAATAATGCTCTTGTTCTGACTTTTTTATGACTCCTTGGAGTAACAAAACTGCAAAAAAGTCTTAGTTCTTCAACATTCGTTTCTCTTCATTTTTTCCAATGGGAATTCTCTTTACAAACTGCTTTATGGATATATTGTTCAGCGTATCTATTTGTTTCTTGGACTATCATTCGTAATATTTGATCATCAAAAAAGTTCGAAATAACTCAATGTACTTGCATTGTTAGCTATATGCACAGTAATTCCCGGATTTCCACGAAAAGGAACTGGAGGAGGAATATTCTTCATATCAATTTTGCACCACTGCCTAACGCTTTGCAAGTTTATTGAATCATGATCAGATTCATCACTATCTGAGGAGCAGTCCGAAAAATCTATATCACTATCACTATCAAAACTAAAATCACTTTCAGAATCTGATAAATCATCGGGAATATATACTGTCAATCGCTGAACGTTTTCTAGCAGCCATTTCTGTTTAGAAAAAGGCACCAAACAAAGGCACGAAGTTAGAGCGGGAAATACAAAGTACCTTCAAATGCTGCAATTTAGTGGACGACTAGCTGTATCTGTTG
This sequence comes from Metellina segmentata, assembly GCA_947359465.1. Classification (NCBI taxonomy): domain Eukaryota; kingdom Metazoa; phylum Arthropoda; class Arachnida; order Araneae; family Tetragnathidae; genus Metellina; species Metellina segmentata. Next base: position 108,970,416 of record OX375880.1, read on the forward strand.
ACTGACCAAAATCTAAATGTAACGTCTAACACTGTATGTAATATATTTCATTGGTTAAACGGTGAAAAAGCGGGATGCGCTCTTCAATAAAGATAGAAAACACCTGCCTGCGAAAATCGCGGGATGAGCAAATTTTGCTACATTTGAGTTGCCCGTGGAAATTGCGGGATAATCAGCCAGTGGGTTAACCGGATAGGGCCTACCAAATGGTCTCTTGGTTAAGATGTTGGCCTCTAAATCAGAAGGTCCTGGGTTTGAATCCAGGTCATTGCATGGATGTGTGTAAACGCATCTTGTGTCCGGTTGGTGTGGAAGTTTGGAGACCATGGTTCAAAATTATGTGGTGTTCTCGATCTATCCCTTGGGGATTGATCTCGGACCAACGTCAATAGCCCGTTGTGTTGCTCAAGTATAACATTGATTAAAATTTACCAAACCAAGGGCCGCGCAGTAGCTCGGTTGGAAGAGTTATGGATTAACCACCATTGGCTGAGAGTTCAAATCCAACCAATGACCATTTTTTACAAAGGGGCTGGGGCGTTAAATCCACTGGCTCAAAATTGGGTGTTCTTGGATGTTTCCCTTTGGGTTTGATCCCGGACGACCTCTAATAGCCCATCGTGTAGCTCCAGTGCGACGTTAATTCAAATACATACCACATATCACTGCTCAAAGGTGCAAACAGAAAGTAGAATGGACATAATGGCAGCAATAATAGCAACTTTAAATTTTGGCCATAGTGCCTTGGATAGAAATATAGCCTAAGTGATGTGTGCAAAAATGTTTAATTTTGCCCAATTGACAACTGCATTTTGATTATGGATGCCCTTGAGTGCATAATTTCTTTTCAGAAGATTTGGTTTGTATTTTTTTGTTGGTTATTTATCTATAGCTGAAAATCTTTCCTTTTAGGATTGGCCTGTCAAAGGAGGAGAGAACCTTCTAGAGGATCAAAGCATCCACAATCTAATGTTGACTGGCCACGAAGATGGATCTGTTCGATTTTGGGATGCATCTGGCATGGCCCTTGGTCACCTGTACACCATTCATACTTCTCAACTCTTTGTGAGTGAGGATGGAGAGCCTGCAGTTGAAGAGGAAGAGTGGCCTCCATTCCGCAAGGTAAGTGTTCTTAAGCATTTCATTTGTCAATGACGGCAAGATTGGATTTTATATACCTGTATATATTTGTAATGCGTGATTGACTGCTTTAATTGAATTGCCCAGAGATACTTGATGGCTGGAGAAAGTTTTGCTTGTGCCACCAGTGCAATGGAGATCTTTTCAACTTGCATTTCTTAATTTAATGTCATGGTCTGTTATTTTGATATTCAGTTTAAAAACTTCCTCGCCCTGCTGGAAATCTTCAATCATTTTGAACTATATAGCTTCCCATCTTTTACTTTTCAACCATCACTTGCCTTTGCATTTAAAACATTTTATTCCTTTATTTACTTCAACATTTTGAATGTTTTTAGGCTTGTCATTTTTTTTGTAGTGTTCATATACCCAATTCTTAAACTGAGTACTTTGACTAGTTAACTTCTTAACTGTTTTTATTTTGAATTTTTTATGTTTTATTATTTTTTCCAGCCATGTTTAGGCTTTTTGGCATTACATCTGTTAGCAAATGAAACAATCTTAATTTTTAGTCTGAAAAGTATTTGTTTTTGTAGTATTGATGATGTAGTCTGAACTTAAATGAGAATAGTTGTAAGTATCTTAATGGGTTTTTGAAGCAAGGGAGACGTATACAAGTTTTTGTTTCACAAAATGCTTTAACTTGGTGCAGGATTCTTTAATCTTGAGTTCGATTATTTATGTTTAACAGGTTGGAAGTTTTGACCCCTACAGTGATGATCCTCGATTAGCTGTGAAAAAGATTATTCTCTGTGTGCACAGTAAAACACTAGTGATTGCTGGAACTGCTGGTCAAATTATAATCTTTGATTTGAAAGAGGAAGAAGTGGAGAAAGAATTAGAGGTAATATCTTTTTACTATTGAAATCTCGTAAATCCCATTCTGTTGGTTAATGGAGTTTTAACATTTGGTTGCAAATGCTTACTAAACCTGTTTAAAAAGCTAGTCTATCATTTAAAACTTTGATGAATTTTTAACCCTTTTCGTTAGGTTCCAGTGCAGACCAGGGTTGTAAGATTCAAAAATCTCATTACTGTATAATTTGTCTAAGTTTCTTTATTGCTCAAGTATAAATTTTGATTCAAAGGCATAACTTGGACTTATCAACACTCGTATATTAGGGTGTATTGGCAATATCTATTGTTAAATGTCGTGTCAATCGGTGATATCAAGTATAGAAAGTAGCATCTAAAAATTATGTACTAAAGGAAATGCAAAATTTTAAAACTGCCTTAGTAATAATGACTTAGCTGACTTTTATCACTAAATATATCTTTTAGAATTGCTAATTAAAACTTCAACATTTTTAATCTTGCGTTTGACTTTATGACCACACTGGGCTTAGAATGACTATGACTGGCTTAATCATACTAAGTCAGTGTGGTCATAGTAAGCCAGTGTGGCTTAGTATGACCACACTGGCCCCCGCTTTGCAAAATGAGGACCACAAAACATGAAATGGTACTTTCATTTTCATCACAGAATTGCATTTGAAATTAAAATGTATTTATAGTGCTTAATTTTCAGGTGCATACAGTAAACATTGTCAGTGACAGGGATAATTTTGTGTGGAAAGGACATGACCAACTATCACGAAAGCAAGGCAACATCAAATTTGAGCCTGGCTTTGTACCTGTTGCCATTGAGCAACTAACACCACCTGCTGCAGTGACTGCTATTGCCCTTCATACGGAATGGGGCCTGTAAGTTTATCCTTTTTTCTATCTTAAAATAATGCAATGCTTCTTACACGAGTATTATCTCGGTGTTAATGGTATTGCATGGAACTCGAAGAGTTGTCGCAATTAAATGGCCCATTGAACTGTTTACATAAAACATATTCAATGTTTTTGCCATGAGTCTTACAAACCATAAAGCAATTCTTATTTTTGAAATTAACAAGATCAGCACACTAGAGCTGCAAAGGGGTTTTCAGATTTCTTCAAAATTATTGATATTGTAAGTTTGACTTAAGACAATATCAGTTATAGCTTTATTCAATTGCTTTAATTTGCATGATCTGGGCTTACCTAAATGTACCAAGCCTATTAAAATGATTGGCATTGTAATTTTACATAACCACACTGGTGAAGCAATGCATTACATCCATGAATTCTCAACACTTGCCACATCAAAAAATGATCATTGGTTTAATTTTTGTGGTCTAACAATGGTTCTAGTTGAATGGCATTTGATTTTGTGCTTGTATTAAATTGATGGTTGCGTAAAACAAAATTTACATTCTGTGTTAGTTCTCGTGTAAATCTTCTAAAATCTTTGAATTTAGATCTGATTAACTGCCATGTATTCTATATCTTACCAGTTTGTGTTGATTGTGTTCCATTCTAATGTCTTATTTTTTCCATGTAGATTAGCTGCTGGAACAGCTCATGGATTTGCTCTTTTTGATTACATTCAGATGAAGCCTGTTATGTCTAAATGTACATTGAATCCCAATGGTTAGTAGATTAAAGCATATACATCTTTTCTTGAACTCCTTTTATTCTATTGAATCCCAAGAAAAATCCTCTAATATTTATATCTGTAATTTGGAAATGGCGAGAAATTATTTTGAAAATTGGACCCCAATGGGATAATGTTTCCAAATGGGGCAAATTTCCCATTTTGGTGTGAACAGTGTAGTTACTTGAATTCAACTGGAATTAATCGATGTATTTAATGTTTTAAAGTTGCCCATCTGAATGCACTAAATAAATTGTAATTCTAGAACACAGATGTCAAAACATATCCAGATGTTACTAGTTTGAATCATGAAGGCTAAAAATTAACTTTATATACAAATATGGAGTAATTATCACTAAGTTTCCAATTTTCTGACAACTTATTTCACATAACATTTTTATTTTATATTATGCTACTTCATACTAAATATTTATTTTCCCTACTTTTAGTTCAGATGGTTCTCTAAATTTATTTTAGTCCATTTCTTAATTTACATCCAGAAAAAAGGTGATGATGCATTTTCATTCTTGGAAAAATTAATGTTTTATTCCTTATTAGACTTGATGGCTATTGGTGATGCTGCAATGTCCAGGAAGAAATCTTTCAAGAAGTCCTTGAGACAATCGTTCCGAAGACTGAGAAAGGGACGTTCCCAGCGCAGCAAAAGAGACAAAACTCCTACAAAAGCAGAAGAAGTTAAAAGGTAATATTCTCATGTTTGCATCTTAGTTTTAGTTGCAGTTAATCTTTGTTGAAAATTACGCTAGTGCATACTTGCCAAAGCAATACAATCATCACATAATCTTTGACGGCCACTCAAACTTGCAGCCAACTCTCGTACAGAAGTCCCTTCTAGTCATGAGCCACATTTAATGACAAGTTGGCCTTGGATACTGTAATCTATTGGATAATTTTGTACATAGCCCAGTGGGGAATTGCATCCAGCGTTGAACTTGTCAAATCGAATGCCAGAATTTTCTCATTGCATGTTCTCTTGATAGACATACCTTACTTACTCTTACGCCTGTAATGATTACCGAGGGACAACAAGTTCTGGGTAGTCTAAAACTAACTTCTTTGGGTATGTGGCAAGATTGAATGATTGACTAAGTTTACAGATGATCTTGGACTTTAGTTTTAAAGAGATTTATGAATTTTTAGAGATGGGGCCAACTGGGCCAGGATTCTGCATCATTTCAGTGAAAAGTAAGTTACACCATCTTCAAGTTCATTTTTCCTGTAGCTGCCATCCCAGGTGCAGAATTATATTCAATGTTCTGAAACACAACTCCAAGCAATTGCAATTGTTCCGCAGGCATTTTTTGAAAACTGCAGTAAAATCGGATGTAAAACACAAATTGGCTAAATATGTTACATATTTATAACAAAACATCAAAATTAAGTTACTGTATTTAAAACTAAGGCATATTTTCAGAATTTGCAATTGTGTCGATAACTTTTGATAAATATTTTGTCATTGACATAGATGTGTTATTTATAAAGTGTAGTAATTTGGGGCAATAAGGGCTGTTCCGTAGCTTGAAAAATGTGGAAAGGAGCGCACTTTGCACCGCAGAACATCATAACTTATGATTAGAAAATTTCTGTCAAAATTTTGATAAAATTGAGGGGAAATTGTTCTGTGACGAACATTGCAGTTTTTAACTCTTTCTTTTAGCACTTTTGGGGCTGCCATAAAACCTTAAATCAAATCGACCATTAAGGAACAATCGGCCGAAAGGATTAGTAAATCATTTCTTGATTGTTTTGTAGTTTGTAGCAACTAATATCAAACAAGTGTTAGTGTGATTGTGTTGAAAAAATGGGACAAATATTAAAAGAAATGTAGACTAAAGACTAAATTACAGTTATTGGGTACTCAAATTAATTCAAAATGAACGGTTTTATCATTCTCTGCCTCTTGACTTTTCAAAACCACATTCTTGGTATTTTTTACTTTATTTTTTACTTTATTTTGAATCGACAAATCCACATTGTTTTATGGGTGGAGTTGCTGTATAGAATACTTGAACACTGATCAAGTGGTACAAGTTTGAAAGTCTTGGATGTCATGATCAGTGTTAGTTCTTTGTTCCTTCCTCCAAAATTAAAGTTGCCATTTTTTGCAAGTGGTTTAAATCTCCCATTATGTATTTTTACTATTTACGAAAAGGCTTCAAAACTATTATTTAATTCTGATTTCTTTCTATTTTATTCTATTTATTTTAAGGAATTCCATTTTTAACATGTGTGATTGCAAACTGCAAAGTATTACACTCATGGCATTGAATTATATTTAACTATTTACAAATTAAACATTCTCTTGTGCACTGGCAAAATTTCTCCACCTTTATGGCTTTAAAATCTTTAAATTTTGCTTGTCTGTCGCCAGTGGTAAATTTGTAAGATTTCGAAATTCCACTAGTTAGCAGGTAAGTAAAAAGTAATGTTTCATTGCTTACTCAAATTGCTTATTTTCCAGATGTATATTGCACCACTTCTCATTTTCAGGGACTTCTAAATGTTGCTTATATCTGCTTTTAAGGTACCATGCAATTTCACTTTCTTCTTGCCCTTTCATTTAGCTTTCTCCTGTGCATCATCCCACAGTTGAAGGCTTCTGGTATGTACTAGAACTTGTGGTGTATGCATGCTTACAGGATTGCTTCGATCTCTAGTTCAGTGTCCAGTTTAGTTTTGTGCATGTTTCCTGGTTTGCTTTGTCTAAGCAATTGTTAGTGTCCTCAATGGGTCATGCATCATTTCTTATTGCACTAGTTGTGGTTTTTGTTGATTTTTCTTGAATATTTAAATCAGTCTTGAATTTTTTTATTGGTATTGATTATGCACATGTTTTAATGAAACATTCTAATATTCTGTCTGTTTAATAATTTGTTACTTAGTGATTTTGTTTATTGGATCTAAATATTGCGTTCATAAAATATTAACGTGTGCTACTAAATTTTTTTGTATGCAAAACCTCTTTTCTTTTCTGCTATTGAGCAATATAAATTTTTTACCCATCTGACAAATGGATAGTTTTGATTTATGAAAATGTATTAATAACTTAACCTTTTTGTTCAAAGTGGGTCTTTAAACAATCTTTTTGAAGCAGTTTCTCCTATACAGGTATTAATAACAAGTATGGGAATTTTTGAAAACAATTCTTAAATTATGCAAGATTTATTTCAGTTCAATGGTTTAGTTATGAACTCGTAACAAGTTTCGCATCTGAGGTGCACCAGTGCCGTTCTTTAGCACATTGGTTAAAACTCTTTGCAGTAGAGTAACATTAAGTGTAAGGTGGTTTTTTACCATTGCTAGTATACTTTTGTAACCTGGTAATGATTTATATTGGTTTTTCAATGTAGGAGGGGGAAACTGCCTATAATTGTGTTCTGTTATACCTGCTTATAATTTTAAATTCATTCTTGGGATCTATTCCTGCTGGGGTGTTTATTGTCTGTGGTTAGTGTAGCCTAGTCAAAGGGAGCTCTTGCTCAATAAAATCTAACCAACCAGCTGTTGTGCAAGATTGCTAGATTCTTTTGCTTGTCTTGCACTAAGAAAATATTCCCAAAATTATGTAATTTTCAGTCTTTTTTTTTTTCTTTTGCTTTGCTGTAGTTATAATTTAATAGTTTTAACATAGCAGTTCACTAAGTAGCCTTCAAACTGTAGGTGAAGCAAGTTCGTTTTTTGTACTTGCCCATTTTTTATTTTTTCCAAGTTGGTAGAAACATTTCTTGTGTGCCTGCATTCACTTGATGCGAAAATATTGCTTTTCCGGTTGTGGCACTCTAGTCGATTAAATTGTGCATTATTTACCAGAAACCCTTGTTTGGAAAAATACTTTGTCGTATGACTTGGTATAGACGTGGTATTAAATGAAGGTAATACCATCGGCGATTAATTTGGAAAGAACGTTTGCGTTAATCGTGTTTGGCCTAAAAGGAATGATCGATAGTGGTATAAAAAGAATTGACAATAACCAGGAGTCCTTTTTGTGTAGATAGTTTTTGCAGAAAGAGAATCACCTAGGAATGAAAAAAAATCGACATACCTGGAAAGATGAGAGAAACACCATTTTCATATTAAATCCTTTTTTTTAAATTTAAATTATATTTGGTCTCCAAGCCCATCTAGCACGTTGAATGAAGGGTGGATGGTATTAGAATATAAAAAAAACTAAACAAAAAAAGGGGAAACTGAGGGAGAGAATTGGGTTGAAAACACCACGATGGCGCCCAAATCAGGCGCAGTATTCACGCGCATCAGGTTGTCGCGATTTACCGGCGAATCCATAGTCGTTCTCAAGCGGGAGTCTGTTCTGGTGCGTGGATGAATCGGGAAGGTGCGTAAGTGTCCGTGTCCAAAATTAACGCTCCATCTCTTTATAGGTTCTGTTTTGTAGAGATGAGTTGAGAGAAAGCCTGCCTGCTTAATGTGCTCAGAAACGTTTGTTGTTTCACTCTGTCACGTTGAGGTGCAGATTTTCCTTCTCCCAACCCAAGAAGATCGCTCTGGCATCTTAATGGGTTTGTTTTTCAGTTCTTCGGCCAGGGAGCTTCTTGTCGCACCCCTACCCTGGGTTCAGCGACTTGTTAACGGCTTTTTGTGGGGGTTGTGCGTCCATTGCAGACCTAGATTGCAGGGGTTGTGTCCACGAGGTAGACGTACACTGACATAGGTCAGTTATATATAAAAATAAAATGTGCAATGTCGCATACTTTTACCCATTGTTATTCATAATTGACATGGCTATCTACAAATTTAAATTCTACTGCATGTTCAGTTTATGGAATCCAATAAAAATATTTTTCTTGCTGTGATTTTTTTTTGCATTATTATTACGTATGCATGTGCAGTAGTGTTTGGATGCAAGACATTGTTTGCTATTCACTCGATATCTGTATTACTTGAAATGGCTTACAATGTGTTATATATTGAAAGCTTGACTTTTTGTTCTTTTCCCACAGTCCTGTTAAAGAGACTGAAACTGATACGGCTGCTACCCCCATCTTAGAAACTAAGCCCGTTGAAAGGCAAGTTGAAGCTCGATCTGCAGATGATAGCATGGGCTCCATGGTTCGCTGCCTTTACATGGCCGAAAGCTTCATCATCAATAGTATGTATAACTTTCTTCTAAGACTACTTTCAGTATGGGTTTTCTAGTAATCGAAAATCTGAATCTTAAACCTAGGAATCGGCAGTAATTCCTTATTACGATCAGCGTATCATCCTTGCTAAACTTTCGTAATGGTTACTACTTGCATTTCAACTTATTTCAATCCATTTGTTATGAATATAGCATTGGTGTTTACATAAATTAATTTCATGTCTGAATGAAATAAATTTTATCCAAAATATATAACATTTAATTTACTTTTACTAGCATTAATTCTCATTTCTAATAAAATTAATTGTATGAAGTACACCTCAGTCATGTTAACAAAATTGGATTTTTCTGACTACTCCAATTTCATTCCATTCCCTTCAAAGCAATTCAACACTTCATAATGCTTAACATATTTTCGGTCTTTCCAGATTTCTTACTGTCATCTGACAGCTGTAAATTCCATTAGAGTAGGTGTATCTCTGTGTAGGTGTAAAATTTTGCTGCTCCATAGCTCTAATCAAACATATTTAAACTAAGTAGCTAAACTAAAGAACCGGGTAACGGTCTATTTTCTTTGTCTGTTGCCAATCGACAATAAACGGTGTATTTTTCATGTATAATTTAGTGAAAAAAAAAATGCCTTTCTTGATACATATATACAGGGTTCCTACGGGTCAGGAAAAACCTGAAATTGTCAATTCAAATTTGTCCAAAAAACGGAAAAATTGAATTTTTGTCTAAAACTTGGAAAATTATCTTGATGGCCTGGAAAATGATTGATCATGGCTTCTCGGACACTATGAAGAAAAGTAGCCAATAAGACTCGTGCACAGTTTCGTACCACTTTATTTTAAGAATTGAATTTTTCAACCGATTTTAAAAGATATGGCTAATATTTAACTGGTAAAGAAATTTGTTTCGTCCACAGGCTTAAATTGAAGAATTTCATGCTCTTGCGATATATTAAATCGCAAGTTAATTTTTAAGTCTAATATGTTGGCTTATTTGAATAAGTTTAATGCAAAATTACTTGTGCTTTGTAATTTTTTAGTGTATAATTTTTAAATTGGTTTTTATTATTGGCTAAATTATTCCTTGGGTTTTTTTCACCTTAAAAATTTGTGAATTGTTTAAGGTATGACGTAGAATTTTGTAAAAAAAATTTGCCGGTAATTTTATTTTTGAAATGGAGTAGAAACCCTAATATATGGCATGTTTGTCAAAATTTTTTACTTGTCTCCTGATGACTTCAGTTCGCAGATGGGTAAACCTCCATCATAGAATTGGGAGCACAAATGTTGCTTTTTGTGTAAATTGCAGGTTTTAAACCTATAGGTTAATCATAGAGCACTGAAGTCTAAGGGTACGTACACTACGGAACCTGGATGGGCGCATGTAGGCTAGCTGGTCGCAAGTCATGATCGCATGTAGCCTAGAAGGTAACCTAGTATTAAAGCGTGTAGTATAAACACAACGGAGCTGATCTTGCACGCGTAGAGCCTGCAGACAACGGAGTTGCACATGCGCAAATAGATTTCTTCTTTGTATACGTTTGCAGACCGTAGTTTGTTTTAACATATTAGGATGTTTCACATAAACATATTTTATGTAATGTATTTTATATATATTTGAACCTAAGTCGCATTTAGTTTTTTACCGTCTAAATATTTTTATTACAAAGAACTACATTATTCAGTATTTTTAATCACTTTATGTATTATGTTTTTGTTTATTACCATTTTAATAACAGGAACTATGTTTTAAAAATAATGAAATTCAAACCAATATAATATTACTTCACTGTTTACGCCAAAAAATGCACAGACGAAAAAATCGAGGCGATCGTTCAGTTGACCCGCGCACTACTATGTAAACATTCGCATTGGCAAATCATCCAGCTTCCTGCTTTGCTCACTGCGCCAATCTAGGTGACCCGCCAGGCTCGGTAGTGTTTGCTCCCGTATGGAAACACTGGTCAATTCTACAAAGCGGTAAGCTAGTAGGCGACCAGCAAGGCTACATGCGCCACTCCAGGTTCCGTAGTGTACGTACCCTAAGGACCGGGACAAATATTAGGGAGTGACTTCAAATAGATGTAAGCTCCTTGAAACCAACAGCCAAAAGTATTTTAAGCCACTGGGGACAGCATTCATTCATGCATGTGTGTTCCACTCTGAATAGGTAAAACAGAGTTGATGTAATAGATTAAGAGCAAGGGCAAGTAAGAATATCCCTTGGTTTCTAAAATATTCTGCTCTGATGGTATCAATTCGAAAGACTTTGGATAATAGGTTTCTTGTTTAACTTGTAGTTTTACATGATTTGAAAACTAACACTTAATTTCGCATATAATCTCCACTTTCGTGTATTTTTTAATGAGCAGGCTTTTCTCGGCTCTCAGTGCATTGTGCTCCCAAGAAGTATAACGTACCACGGAGTTAATGTACTCTAAATGAGTATTGTAAGAGTTGTATTAAATTGTGGTCTTGATACTTTTCAACATTTGATTTTATTAACCTGGAGATGTATCGAAATTAAGCAAAGTTGAGTTTCAATGTGATGAGTTTTGGAGTTCCTAAAGAGTTTCGTGGTTATTGGTGTTGGTAGCGTTTCATGCTTAACTCGATTAGTTACAACTTAAATTGAGTAACTTCTCAAGAGGATAAAATCAAGGTTGCAAGTAAAAATTTTAGATATCTAAAAATTAGTGATGTTTTGACATTAATTTTTTTTGTTGTGTACTGGTAACTGATAAATTAATTCTTAACTATTCAATAAGAATAGTTAATAGTACATAGTGCCCAATCAAACACTCAGCTAGGTAAGATTGATTAGTGACCAATTAAGCAGGGCTATACTAATAGTAGTTGTAAGACTAAGAATATATATATATACTTCTATTGCTTGGAAATGTAAAATCTTTTAATGCAGTATTTCCATTCCAGATGCTATTCCATCCTCAACACTCTGGGCTGGAACAAATGCTGGCGCAATCTATGTTTTTACGGTTTCCCTCAAGAAGGACGACAGAAAGAGTGAACCTGTTGCTTGTCAGCTAGGTATGATTCGGTCATTGAAAATTTCAAAATCATCTGTTGCTAATTAGCATACCTTCATAATCAGTTTCATATGTTGGTAATAAACATATGGGGTTCCTACAGGCTTGTTTTTCATTTCTTTTTGAGGGCCTTTAAAAGCCTTCCATATCCTGCCAATAGGGCTAAAGTCTAAATTTTGAAGAGTGCATCATTAATTTATAGGAAGTAATGTCCTTAAAATCAAAACTGAATGAATCTAAATTGCAATTACTTTATAACATGTTGTCCATTTTCTTGATAATTTGCGATATTGAAGTATTCAATTCCGAGATTCTGTGAAGTAGTCCTTGAATTTTACACTTATGTTTTAATAGCTAATGTTAGAGCTAAACATTGATGTTTTTAAAACTAAGTCTAATCCAAATGTTGCACAGTAAATGTTATAGCTGAAATGTGGCCTTAAAAATTAAACAAATGAACTTGAAAAGGCCTTAATTTTTCTATGTCTTGAAAAACAGGAACTTGGATGTATTGCAAAATTAATTACAGTGGAAATTGAGGAGTTCTGTGTGTCTTCAAAACAAATTGACGATAATTTTTTTTAATTGAAGACTTTACTATACTTTTCAGAAAAAAGCTACTTTCTTGTTGCACCAAATAATCTTATCAATGCAAGAAGGTTTAATGTATTCCAGAGCTTCATTGATGGATAACAGCTCTGTGAAAAACAAGTGATAAAAATTGCCTGTGCTAATTTTTATGCATTCATGATCTAGTTTTGCCAACTTGTAATTACTATCACTTCTGTCATCAAACGATAAAGATGCCAGTAGCTGGAATGTATTTTAACCTACCATTCGATTTAATAAATGATTGTTCAAAATCATGCGACTTTTTTAAATGCTAATTCGCCAGACTTGGGCTCTATTGTATGGAATATTTTGATATAAGTTAACAGTGTAATGCAAGTTTTGTAGATTGTAATGATCTACTTAGCTATGTTTAGAAATAATACTGTTGCTGGTCTTCATTTCTAACCTAAAAATGTTCTCTCCTTTAGGCAAGGAAATACAGTTGAAGCATAGGGCCCCTGTAATAGCTATCGAAATTTTGGATGGATTAGGTCGTCCTTTGCCCAGTCCTTTTGAAGTTGCCAACAATCGAGCCAAGACCCCCGACTTGAGCAGCAACCACAGAGTTATAATCTGCTCTGAAGAACAGTTCAAGGTAAGTAACTTTGCTTTGAAATATAAAGTTCTTGAACACTTGAACTAACATTCGTTTGAATCGATGCTTTGATGTGTCAATCTTTCTAAATGGCCATTTTGTTACTCTATGCAGTTTTAATTGCCTCTCAGCCAGGATGATTTATTCTGACAATCGGATTGCACAACCTATTTGGAAAAGGTGTTTTGCTAGTAAAGTTGTCTCGTTAATTTTTATATTTAGACCAAATCTTTATTGAAGACTGTCTTTTTATTCACTAACTATATATGTAGCCACTGCATAGTGGAATGACTCATATTTTCATGGGGTCGGGTGTGACCACTGCTCGCTGACGCTCACCAACCTCTAATGATTGCTACACATTCCCATTTGGTTTGCTTAAAAAATGGTCATCATGCAAACGAACACCACAGGCAATGCAGTGATGGCCTTGAAGTGGCTGGTAATAAGTAAATGCAAATAAATTATTTTTAAAATGTTAAGATTAAAATTTAAAAGTTGAGTTGTAATTGGTAATGGTATTTGCAGATGAAAGTCTGTCTTTCTACTAAAGTCGAAATTTTAACGTGCTGTTGACTTTAAGACTAGTACAAGATCTTTTCCATCTGGTTTTTTCCAATTTGGTAGCATCTTGTGACTTGTTTTAATAGTTTAGTTAATATGGGTAATTTTTTTTTATAGCCTAAGGGCCAGGTCTGGGCAAAGTATTGGTAGTAAAATAAAGTTTATTGGTGCATAAATCTGCATTAAAAAGTTTCGTTAAATGTCAATTGGACAAAATCGTACTGAGACACACTGAAAATTTTGTCATAGGAACAACAAAATTAAAGAAAAAATTATAACCTATATCTGATAAATAAAAATAAGTTTGGATGAGAAGGATCGGACAGTAAACTGGTCCATTTGTGTGCGTAAAATGCAACGGGCTAGATTTCATCACAGGGTGGATATGGCAGCGGGTTCTAAATGTAGCAAATGCTTGTAGGTCATTTGCAGATGATTGTATGGAATGTAATTTTAAATTTGTGTATCCCACTGTCATAAATTTTTGATAGTTTAATATAGTCCATGTCTTGTGGAAGTGGATATTGCAAAAGTTCATTGGTTGGGTAAAACTTGTGGTTGTAATTGCAGAAACTACCTAAACATTTTAAACATGCTGCAAATTTTATAACTAATGACATAAAACCCATATGCACCCACATTTCTTGTAATACTTTTCAATGCTTTTATTAAACACTCGTACGTTTGTTTGCAGGTGTTTACACTACCCAGCTTAAAGCCCTATTGCAAATTCAAGCTCACTGCTAGTGAGGGGGCCAGGGTGAGAAAGGTGGCAATGATCAAGTTCATTAATAAGAGTGGCAAGTATTTCATTTTGTATTTATTCCACTACTTGAAAGAGTGCAGGCTGGAACTGATGTTTTAATTCATTTACACGAACTGTTCTTTTAATTTTGCAGATGAAAAGTACAGTGAATATTGCATGACATGTTTGTCTAACCAGGGTGAAATCAGCATTTTCACAGTACCCGATTTGAGAAGACAGCAGGTTCACAACTGCTTGAAACGCGAAGATATCAAGTAAGCTTTGTGCAGTGAAGCACTGAACAGTGTCTAAAGTTGACTTTTATATGTGGGTCTATAAATTGGTTTGTTGATTGAAAGCTAGTTTTTCTAGTTAAGTGTACACAAGATTACTGTTCAACTTGGGGTCAACTTAGATTTTCAATGGTGGGTAGGTAAAAGAAAGTCGTAAATGGATGCTCCGCATCCAATAACATGGCACTAAAGCATAGCTATCAGGGTTGCCATACTTGGTGTAATTATTGCTGAAATCCTAAATTTGGATTATTTTAATTGATACTTTTTGTTAACTCGACTCGCTGTTACGTGGTTGCAAAAGGGCCAAGTGCCAGGATGCGAAAGTGGATTTTATGGTAGGTGTCTGAAAGAGAGGTGGAATTGTCCTATTAAAAATTTAAATAAAATTACTGAATCTTTAGCCAATGAGCAGTTGAAAAACTTAGTTTTTAATCTGATTAAAGTTTATTCTTTCTGGCTGTAGTATTTGTCTCAAATTTTAAATTACTGGTCAACTTGATTGTACTGTATAATATTGGATTTCAGTATAATCAGTCCTTCACATAACAAAGAACACTACAGTAACAAGCCAAACTAAAACGTTTTGGAATTTATTTCATGTTACTCTATACTCTTATTAAGCCTGCATACTGGCACTCCATTCTGCCAGACCTGAACAAGCAGTTTTCTTAGCCATTTGGCTGGCTAAAAAAACCCCGACCATGAAATCCAGAAGATTGTGCACAATATTCTTTAAATTCCACCTTTTATAGTATTATAAAAAGTTTTTCTATTAAGAGGTGTCGAATTTACAAGTATTTTATTTCTTGGAGATTGCAATATTCGGTAAAATAAAATCTAAACAGTAATACATTTAATATGTACAGTTTATCAGCATGAACGTTTATAATCAAGTTGACTCCAAGTGTAAAATATGTATTTTACCAAATTCGCATGCAAAGTTCCAGTGTTGAAATGCTGTTTGGGTAGTTTCGAAAATCTGCAAAAAAGCATTTCGCAAGTCTATTCTTTCTAACAGTAGACGACTGTTTAATCCACCTGTTCAGAATTTTATTAAAACCATGAATTATAATCTTGTAAGAGCAAGGCATGCTATTGTATGCTAAATGATTTCGTGTTTTTTTTTTTTTTTTCACCTTTAAAATGTCGTGATTTGCTTCTGGAATTTGGTAAAAATGTGTCTGGGAAAACCTGGATTATTTTTTAAATAGAGTAGAAACCCTGTAATGCAAACCGCTTATATCTAATTTAAGAAATTCATTAATCATTGAACCTTGACTCGTTTTAGCACTGTTCTTGATGTAAAATATGTTCCATTCTAGTGGCATCTCCAGCGTGGTTTTTACGAAAAACGGACAGGCCTTTTATCTCCATTCACCCTGCGAATTCCAGCGTTTCACTTTATCCGCCCGTGACGTCCTGCAAGCAAAGTGTAAAGTGGAGCTCCCTGAAGGAGCCAGACCCCCACCTCCCGTGGAGGAACCTGAAGAACCTGCAGACAAAAAGGTGGAAGAGGAGGAAAAGGTAGAGAAGAGCGAGGAGACGGAAAAGGCAGTGGATGCAGCAACTACTTTAGTGGAATCGCTCAAGTACGTATTAGAGACGGAGTTTCTATATTTAATTTGGAACCTTGTAGATCTGAATACATTTAGTTTTGCCCTTCTACTTTTTTTCCCAAAATAGTCTATTGCAGCATTCTGCAATACAAATTTAAATGCGAGAAATGAAGTGCAGCTAACAAGACTTTATATAGACCATATCCGTTTTATATTGTTGATTGGGAATCTGCTCTGTTTTATTGATGCAGCTTATCCTTTTTTTCGGTGTTGCATCATATAACTCAAATCGACCACCGTCAACTTGCCATTGAATTTTTACTGTTTGGCACATTTTGACTAAGTGTAGAGCTTTTAATAACCCTTGGCTAATCAGATTTGAGTCTCGAATCAAACGCTAAAATGCCTTTTGCGAGATCCTCTCTATAGAAACTTCATTGGTTTGGCGAGACTTTTGTTTAGACTACTTTAAGAGCAGTTTCAATTCAAAAAATTTTAAGTAGCTAAATTTGATCCCAGTTTTTATTTTGTCTAGAGTTTTTTTTGCCTTGCGTTTGGTGCAGGGTGTCAAGATTTAAATCAAGGATTAAAATCATGATTTTAATCAAATGATTTTTTTTAAAATCACAGTTTAAAAATGTAAGATTAATTGTGATTTAAATCAAAGTAGGAATGTTGGAATGTAAGAACCATAGGAAAATCGCAGAAGTGGCCAAATGCTTTAATCTTTCTGTAATCATGATGATTTCAGCACTAATGGCTACACCCAACAGAACACTGGGTCACTTACTGCATGTTATAAAATATTGGAACAGCCAGTTGTAACTTATTAGAATATACTATGCACTGGAAACAGTAATGTAAACACAGATGACATCGTAAATCTAAATGCCAGGAAGAGTAATGTATAAATATGTCTGATTAACAACACTCATAATATAAACACTTAAAGGAAGTGTGAAACAGCTTGATTCAAAATTATAAACTAAATGGGTGACTGATTTTATTAGCTAAATAAAATAGTGTGAAGTAAAGTTTTTGGAGGCATTTGTCGGTTATCTTATTGTTGTGTGCAATAGATTCAAGAGTAGAAATATACCTTTTCACACTCAGCAGCCATTAAAATGTCAGCAGGAAGAAAGATCCAATATGAATTAAATGTAAGTGAAAATTAATTCATTTATTGCTGTAGTAGGGGCAGTTTTATTATTAGAATTTTAACAATAGTCTGATAATTTCCGTCCTCTATTCTACTTCTCAGACTATAGTTTAGGTCTGTCACTTACACTTACTGATAAATTTTTTAACATGATGATGTAATTTACTCAAGAAAAACTATGTAGGATGTCAACATGTGTTTTAAAGTTAACAAATGTTTTACCTTTTGCTTTTATTTTAAAAATTCATTATTTAAATGTAGGACCATGAAACAAACTGATTTTTACTAAGTAAATATTGATTTACCCTGTCACAAATTCTGATTGTTTA
Source organism: Metellina segmentata (assembly GCA_947359465.1). Lineage (NCBI taxonomy): Eukaryota > Metazoa > Arthropoda > Arachnida > Araneae > Tetragnathidae > Metellina > Metellina segmentata. The sequence goes on from OX375880.1 coordinate 108,988,053, forward strand.
CTAAAAATAAATATTGATTTATATGTATGTCATAAACTCAATTTTTTTTTATTTAACGAATTTCTATATAATTAAAATAACAGTGTTTAGGGCCTACAGAAATTTAAATAAAAAATCCGATTTAAATAAAAAAAATCTGATTAATTGTTTTTTTTTACACCCCGGTTTGGTGCATCTTGGCCATAAAACCCAACCAGTCTCCCTCGTGATTTTAAACTTTTAATGTTGGTACTTTGCCTTACTTGTGCAGCTTGGGCATCTGGCTATTGCCATCAAAATTCAATAAACAAACTAACCCTCACTTCTGAGCAAAACCAGGATGACTACTAGCCATTCTTGCCTTGCAGACCTGCCCCACATTGGAATTCTAGCCTCATGTGCCCTCTGCACAGGTTCCAAGATTATGGATGCCAACCATCTTCACTGGTACTGGGAAGTGAAGGACTTAATTTATCTTTAGTCGAGGACAACTGTTTTAAATGATTCATGGATACGTATATACAGGTTCAATTCCAGTAAATTGCCCTGTGTATTTTCTCTTCTGTGTTAAAGCTTTCTTGGTGTGCATGCCATTTTGTGCATTGTGGCTACATATGGCCCCTGCTCCATAAAGATAAAAATCTTATTGGTGTAATGTTCCCATTTGGGTACCTAATTTTCAAAATTATCAATTAATTTTTAACTATCATTCCTTGAACTTTGAGGAATTTTTAGAATCCTATAAATTTTTTGAATAGGTTTTTGGGATTGAGTTGATCCTATAAATAAACTAAAATAAATTAATCAAGGTGTGTGCATTTATAGCAATTATTTACTCACTGAGGAAAGAAGATAATATATATCAATGAGTCTAAAAAGGAAATATTTAAAAAAATTATGCTGCTTTCTTTAGTTCACATTTATAATGAGTTTCCTGCAGCTTGTCAATTTTTCTAGACCCTAGTACCTTAAAATCCAATCCATATAATGAACAGTTGATGTCTTGTGGGTTCTAAGTTCTGTATATTCAAATGTTTGTTAATTTATAGGGTAACAGATGAGAAAGCGGACGCCACAGAAAACAAGGCTGATGCTAGTGTTATCTCCCAAGATGAAAGCAAGGGTGAACTCGATATCACAGTTGACAGTGTCAAAGACCATTTATCGTAAGTTTCTTGGAATACTTTCCAATTTTCAACAAAAGCTTTTTCTGAAGCCAAAATCCGCTATTCTAAAATTGAACCTTGTGAGTGATAGATCAGAAATCTGAAAACTAATTTTGTTCAATGTCCACATGTTTTCAAATTTTGGTGGACAGATTTACTATTATTGAAATAAGTGTTCTAGGTCACCAGCTTTGTCAATCATAGCATTGATTCTTCTCATTAAAGACAATCTTTCATGAATTGTCTTTAAAATATTTGTATCCTCTTGTGCTGTTTTACTCCCAAAATCATGCAACTGATGGTTATTTTTCAATTAAGATGCGTTTATTTCATCCAGAGTATTAAAAAACTCAAATGAAATATTAGTTTTACAATTTGCATTAAACAGGGCAGAGAAACGGAACCGGCAATTCTCGGGAAACTTTTTTTATTTTTGGAAATCTCGGAAAATTTCTAATTTTTACAAAAATTTGGAAATTTCGACAATTTAAACTGCTACCATTATAGTTTGTCCTATTTTATTACGATTGCTTTTGAGAATTGAATAAATCGTATTTGCAGAAATTGTAATTCGAATAAAGAACCATAGCATCGTAATTTTTGAACACTGCTGTTTTTTTCGCAGTTACAACGTCTTGTGAGTCTAGTGATACAACTTGTGAGATACAATTTGAAATTTGTGTTTCAAATATTTTTGTGTATTAAATTAATTTAGTTTGCAATTACATTTTTGTAGAATTTATGTATATTTGCATTTGGTTTCGATAAATAGTATGACAATGTAGGGTCGGGTGTAAAAAAAAAAGTTTTCATAATCAAAATATTTTGCATTTTTTCTCCAGTTTTTCAATTGCAATTATAAAGAGTTCCATTAAGGTTTTCAACCCCTACAATAACAATTAAAGTATCTGTAGTGAAAAAATAAAAAATAATTGTGGCGAATGATTCTTTTACACCCTCTGACCCTAAATATTTAAGAATAGAGTGTGGATACTGTGTATTAATGCCAATCACGGATCGCAACATTTCTTAAGGGAATTGTCAAATCGGGGAAATTTTTGTGAGACTATCGGGGAAATCATGGAAATATCGGGGAGCTTTTTTCAAGGATTTTGTTGCCACCCTATTAAATTATTTAGAGATTTAGAAAATGGCAAACCGTGAAGGGGCTCTTGATTGACAAGACTAACTGAACAATGTCTGAATCTCGTATTAATGAATTTTTAATTTTAGGAACCTCTGCAATGATGGAGTGATGACCACTGTCCTAGAGAAAGCAGAGTCCTCGAAGGTCGTCCAAGAAACGGTGACAAAGGTGTCCTCCATGGTGGTTTCCACTAAAGAAACTATTATTAATGCGAAGGAGTCCGTTATCAGCACTTCAGAGAATACTAAAGAGACTATTATAAATGCCACTGAAAATGCAAAGGAGACATTCCTCAATGCAACAGAGAATGCCAAGGGAATGTTCGGTAATGCCAAGAGCAGTGCTAAAGAAACTGTTATCAGCACGACGGAAAAGATAACAAACAACACGTCTTCGGGTAAACACTTTTGTCTTGATCTTGTTTAGTAACTTAAGTTCATCTTGCTGCTATTTGTAAGTCAGAAATGTAAGATCTTAATTTTCAATATATTTTTAGAGCTAACAATTTATGAGCATGCTTATATTCAATAACTCTCAGATTTTTCAAGTTGCTGTGGTATGCTTTTGTGTTTAAAACTTACATTTTACTTCGTTTTTACATAAATTTTAAAAGAATTTATTCTATGAATGATATTTTTGCATTCATTAAAAATGCTATTAAAGCATCTTGCTGTAAACTTTTGTTATTTCCTTTAACTTTGACATATGGAGCCTACTGGTTATTTTTTAAGTACCAAATTTTCCTAATTTAAAGTTTGCTTGTGAATATCTACTGTTCCTACTGACATATTCTTCACTAATGCAACAGGGTTTATTTTCTGTTCTGCCCAATGGTCTATCAATTTTGCATGAGCATGGTCTAAATCTTGTATGGCAAAATATTTTATGTAGCTTTAATGCTTTGCATGATATGCATGGTTTTGTACATTTTATGATTTCATCACAGTACTCTTCAGTATTGCATTTGGCATTTAACCAAAAACATTTTCCTATTTGTGTAGAAAGCTTCTCATTTGTAGAGTCCCAAACATAAATGTGCATTTGATTAGAGTTCATTTAAAGCTAGAAAAACTCGTTATAGTTTCTCAATGTATTGTCACTTTAGATGAAGGATATGACCACATTGCACTTAATATTTTCTATACAAACATGCTTTTTAATGAACTAATTTATTGAAGGCATCTACAAAACAATTTTAGAAATTGTACAGTGCAAGTTTAATGTGAAAAATTATGAACAGAGTTTTTTCAAACAAACTACACGGTTGGGTTGACGTGGAAGTTTGGAGAGTGGGGTGCCAGCTCAGGTGTTGCTTCGTCATCTGACCGTGGTTCAAAATTACGAGGTGTTGTCCTCGAATCTTTCCCTTAAGGGACTGATTCCGGACCGTCGTCAATAGCCCGCTGTGTTGCTCTAGTACGACGTTAACTAAAATTACCATTACCAAACAAACTACAACTAAGTTACTCCAGCTGAGAACAAATTTGGTCATTGTTTAAAAAATATTTAATTTTTGAGCTGGTGAAATTGCATTTAAAAGTGGTCACCAACTCCTTTATTCTGCTTCTAACGAAAACCCTTGTACATGTAACTCAATTTTAATCTCGTGAATGTCTTGGAGCACGTTTATGCTGTAGTTCTGAACGATGCTGGCGTTTTCTGAAGATGGAAATATAAACCTTTTAAAACTAGTTTAATGGAATTGGGGAAATGGCCCAATTTTTGAGTTGGTTACAAAACTGGCTGAAGCCCCTAACAAATGAAACAAAGCAACAGAAAATAATATGGACCTATTCGGTTCATCGCTTGCCAGTATTTCACCCACATTAAAGTAGAAAAGCACAGGACATTTTCACAGGTTTGAACTGTCCCAAAACTTCGGAAGATCGCTCCAAAAAAGATTGTTTGGTGTTTAGTTAGTTATTGGTAATTTGGCTTTTGGGCTGCATTTGCCAAAGTAGATAATTTAGATACAAAAACGTTACCAGGGTGTTTAGTGGAGTGATAGATTGTCATACACATCTCAATCCAAATTCAAATAAAATCGTAAATGTAATATTTTTTGGTTGAGAAAATTGGTATGGCGTCTGCTTTCCAGTGTAGGAAGGAAACTCAATGTACCCATGTGCCGTCCATCCAGATTACAAAAGTTACTTTTAATGTCCGATAATCATCGAAGACGGTTCATTTTGAAGAGGTTAGTCAAGTCGTGGGATTAGAGCTCGTGTAAACACTGATAATTACTGGTTGAGCAATGAACAAGTTTCCTAACCCATGTAAAAATGCATAATTTTTACAACTAGGAATTTGCTTTTGATATACATGAATCTAATTGCGAAATAATTCCTGAACCACCCAAATTTAGATGCTACATGCAATACTAGTGTTTTGTTTAGTTTTTATGTGTTCTATACTTTGGTTGTGGGGCATGATGTGTAGTGTGTAGTTACAAACTGCATGTTTGTTCCTTGGTGTTCCCAGCATGCAGTGTGGTGGTGGACAAGGTGCCCGAAGGTCAAGCAGTGGAGCAGATGCTGAATGGCATCACTTTATCAGCACTTAGCAAATCACCAAAGTTGGCTCAGGTCAGAATGATCCTTTTGGGTTCTCTAAGCTTTTACGTTATGTTTTTGCCTCAGCTTAATTGTTTTCATTGCTTTAAAGCATATGCTTATGCAGTCCTAGCTTAAATGTTGGTAGAATTGCTGTCTGCTTTCTGTGTCATAATTTGAAAGTGTATAATTGTTCTGTTTTTTGTATGCATGATTTAACTTTTATTTGAAATGTAAAAATAAGTTCACTGGTCAGATCTTTTTAGTTTCTAAAATAAGATGCAAAATTCAAATCTGGTTACAAAGTTCTATAAATGATGCCTGTTTTCTAAGATACACTTGTTTTCAAACTATGGTTTCAGAAGTCAATGATAACTAGGTTATAATGAACCATATTGGCGAACGATTAAAAATATTAACATTTTTCTATTCATTACTTATTCCAGGATTTCATTATGGCCTGCTTTGCCTGTAGTACATTCCAGAGTACTTTTAGTTTTTAACTAATCTGTATTGGATTCATGTTTTGTTCACAGCATCTGTAATGGATGTATGGTTTTTCATGTTTCAATTGACTATTCAGCATTGAATTGTTATTGACTACTTTTTATAACTTGGCTTTAAACTTGCAAGGTTAGGTCATAGAAAATTCATACCTAAATCTTTAAATAGTGCGTTAAAATCAGTTTCTCTGAATTTATGTCATCGCACCATCAACTTTTAAATTCACTATTTTTGTTGCACTGACAATAGTCCTTGTTTAATTAATCTAATTAAATATCTAAATGATTTACTCCCCATGTTTTAACATGACAAGCATTGTTTTTAAGTCTACTTGTTGATTAGATAATTTGAGTTATCGATTTTCATTCTGTTTTGCAACCATGGGCCATAAAAGTTTTATGTTCTCGAAATTGAATGAAAAATGTCCAGAAACGGTAAGATCACTACTTGATTAAGTAATTTTGGTTTTACCATGACAATACTCTACAAGAGAAGCAAATTGAGGTTTAATTTTGCTTGGATATAATTTCATCAGAGTGTGATCTTATAGGTAAAGGCTTCCAAGTTTTTATTCAGCATTTATTTTTAGAATAATATTTTTGGAATGGTTTAATTTTGGACCCTTTAACACTAGAACGTAGAATAAAAAATATATATAAATCGGATTCATATTGGAAAATTGTAAGATTCATAGAAAATGTAAATTTAAAAATTGTGGTGTACAACCAATTGACATAAACATGTTCAGATAGTAAATGAAGCCAGAAATTGCTTATTAAGGTAATTGTTCATTGGGTATGTATGTAATATAAATTTGTTAAATTAATAGCAAAATATGCATAAGTATTTTGCTTGAAGAAATTTCATTTCTAAATAGTTGCTATGTGTTCACAGAATTCAGCAGTTATGAGTTAGCTAAAATAAAAAAATAGTAAGAATATCATTAAGTTGTGCTATTTTACACAATTTTAGTAGTTGTGTTGAAATGACACAGGCGATCTTTTGAATAACAGGAGTATCAGCCGTTCTAATGTTAAAATATTACTGTGTTTTGTTAATTATTTGGTTGATGGTAATTTTATAGAGGCTTGCATACGATTGGACACCTTGTTCACATCTATCAGGATTTTTTTGGAATGCAATTCTATGTTATTTACCTTGTCCTTTGGATCTTGTTGCTATTAAACCCCAACCTACCTTGTATTGCAATGCAAATATTGCTTTAATTGTTGCTAGTACGTGTCATTGTACGCAGTTAACAAATATTTTAAGTGCTTCAACTCTTGTCTCTAATGCAAGAGTTGCTCAATTTGTGTGGAAAATGTAAGTTTGAAAACGTGTGTAAAGCTCATTCAATATAGGGATAGATCTTTGACTTTTATTGAAAGATTGGCAGTTTTAATTATATTTGTATTTTTTATCAAAGCAAAAGACCAGTGACTAATCAATTACTTATTTAATTTGTAGCCAAGTCTTGGGTTGCATATTAATTTTAAATTTCCTTTTAAATCAATGATTTTGGTAGTTGTGTTTCGACCTAGTTGTCTTATTTGATGCCTTGCTTACAATTTTAATCGTGGATGATATTTTATTAAATGTGTTTTCGTAACTTGAAAGAAAAAAAATCCCCTTTGCTCAAAAGAAAGTAAATCTTTTCCCCCAAAACTAGATGACAGTACGCAGTATTCCAGAGAGAACAGGCTCTCCAGATGCATCTTGTTTTGGGGTGTACTGGGCCTGGCTTTATGAACCTGAGATACCTTAGTGGTTTTGTTTGTTTCCCTTTGGGGTTTAATTCTTTTAGTAGGGTAGCCAAGCAGTCTTTCTGCTTTTGTCCTACTTTCCCCCAGTCATTCTTGTTTTCCCTTTTGTGACATTTTAAACTTGAAACTGTCTTGTGTTCTTGCAGCCAAAGAGCCGTTTCCAGAATAAGACTTGAATGTATTTACTTTGTTATTTGTAGATTCTGGTAGTGAAAGTTGCTGTTTGAAAGTATGATTCAAATTTGTTTTTTAAAAATAAAACTTTTGAAATTGACCCCTTTAAGAGAATGGCCCTAAATGCACACAAATGGTCAATCCAAGCCTATAGGGCAGTAGATTCAATTCCTGTTGAGTGCATTCCTCCCTGGATGCATTTCTCCCTTCTGTCGGTAAAACGTTAATTGTGTGTCTTGCTTGATATTGAATGTTTTGAATTTCTGGCTTGGCATGGCCATTTTTATGCCATGAAGCCTCGAAACTAACCAAGCCATAGGGCGTTTTCATATGTACCAAGTTGGTGCTCTACCAGCTTGTCCTATGACCATCTTTCACATTGCAAGCATTGACAGTGACGAGTTAGTTTTGGCTGTGAAAATGTTTCTCCTAAGGAAATGGCATCTTGACAGCAGCATTGTACCTTAGGAGGAAATACAGTTGAGTCAAAAACAATACTGGTATATTCCCCTTTTTTGACTGATACTCTAAGGGCAATATTTACTCGGTTTGGATCAGTCAGCCCCGAGAATTCTTCAACCAATTTCACAAGAGTACAAATACATTTGATTTTCTGGTAAACAATTAATCGGTAAAATATCAAACAAAATGGGGGAAAATGTCAATTTTTTTTCGAGGGTTTTGTTGGCAAATAAAGCCCTGTAATTTGTTGGGATCTACAATTTAATTTCATGTATCGCAAACGTTCCTAATTGTGTATACTTCTCTTGCAGAGTAAAGCTCCGACGGCGAACCTAGAAGAATTCAATCACATTGATGAAGATGGTGCCTAGTGTGTCCTTGCCTTGTTGCAGTGCATCTAACTGGGCCTGTTTTGAAGTTTAAGATGTTTCGTCCAGATTGCCCACGGCAATCCTCATTATATGAACTCAAACTCTTCATGCTGCGCTCAATAGGGATTGATTGTGATAACTGACGGGATCATGGATTTATGTATTTTTATATCTTAATTCATTGTAGTTTCTTAAAATCAGGGGTGATTATATTTTTCTACTGTATAAAAAAAACTTGATCGCGTGTTTTTATGCATTTTTAAACTTATCAGTATTTGTAAACCTCCTTTTAATGATTTTAAGGTGCCACTCGCTGGTGCAAAGGAGAATCGATTGCAGATATTTTCTGGAAATCCTAAAGCGATTCAGAAATTTCATTTGCATTTTGTTTCGATGATCGCCCCTGTTTGTGTATTTGGTCGGAGTAGTTTTCGTAAACTTCTGCTGCACCACTGTTTATAATTACATAGCAGCTAATTATATGATGTATTTAATTATTTTTCTGTCTATCTATAACTTAAACACTTTGATTTTAACTGTGTTGTATTTTTTTTAATTTGATCTTTCTGGCAGCATTTAAACGTCTTCTGAATTAGTTTTTTAATGAATTTTCGTGCATATCGAGCTATTTTGAAATATCTTTTCCACTGGTGGTGGGTTGCCAGTGCGAAAGAACTTTGTTCTTTTTTTAAAAGTTGGGACATCGCATTTTCTGATGTTCTGAGATGTTAGTTTTTTAACTGGCTAATAAAGTTTAAATGTTTCACTTTTGTTCTTTTTTTTAGTGTCTTGTTTGTTCTTTCTAGTCTTCAAAAAATGCAAAGGACCATCCAATTTCGTCCCAATGTAGTTTAGTCTAGTCCTTGGTTAAATAGGCTCTGTGTAAAAATCAAGGCATGAATGCTCATGGTAATTCGGAATCTAATTTAAGATGTAGGTCCTCGTCGAATTACTCCTCACTTGGCTAAACATGTTTTTGAGAGCGACACACCATAAAATATTTCAGTTGCCTTAATGCCATTTGTTACTAGTTCAATTTTTATGAGCAAACTATGTTTACTAAACGATGAATCTCTCTTTTAATTAACTGTTTAGGTAAGCGCAGGGCTGCTATGAGCACCTTTTTGCTACCATTTTTCAATTTTGGTTGACTAGTGGTATCGTTAGGCAAAATCATCTCAATAGTTCCCGTTTTCAAAGTTTTGACAACTTTGTTAATTCACCAAAAATTTTAAAAAGAAATAAAGTTCCTTAACTTGGATTATGACTAATTTTGTAATAAAGTTGTAAATCTCAATGACAAAATGGTGTCACTAAAGTTAACAAGTAACTCCTATGAGAAATTGAATGTTAGAAATTTGGATTAATTTGATCTCGTACATTGGTTTTATAATTGTGTTTCAGGTTATTCATTTTGTATGTAATCAAATCAAATACGCTTTGAGAGGATGAATTTTGCTCTTGTGAAGTACAGTAATTTTAGTAATAAATTCTTTACAAGTACTTGTGCTATGGCAGCCCCGATGTATTCTGACGACGATCGGTATTCTTTGTAACGTTTATTCTTTTTGTTGGACTTGTCATCCGACCGGTGTTCAAAATTACTTGGTGTTCTCGTATTAATCCGCTTACGATTAAAGTCGGGAGTAACAGGCTATTTGCAACCGTCTGGTACCAATCCATAATACCTTTAACAGGGTTTCCACAGGTCGAGAAAAGCCTAGAATTGTCGGAAAATTTAATTTTGTAAAAAAAAAAATCGGAAAATTACGAATTTTCGTCTAAAACCTGGAAAGATGTCTTAACGCCCTGGAAAATGGTTAATCATGCTTTGGAGTAAAGTAGCCATTAAGATTCATGCATGTTTTTATGAATTTAATTTTTTCAACTGATTTTAAAAGAAACTGTTAGTATTTTGGAGGTAAATAATTTTTTTTTCATCCACTGGCTTAAATTGAAAAATTTTATTCTTTATGTTACATTAAATCACAAATTGATTTTTAAGTCAAATATGTTGGATTATTTGAATAAGTTATTTTTAATGCAAATTTACTTGCGATTATTTTATGAATTTAATTTTGTGTATCCATTCTAGTTAGAAACTGACTTTAAATTAGTTACCCAGCATAGGTTTAAACTTGAAAAGCTTAAATTTAATTTTATTTGAATATTTTACATCCAGGATTTTATTCATCGTTCCTTCAATTAAAACGTTAAAAAAAGTTTTTATGAATTCATTTTCAACTCTTGTATATATAATTACAGCAAATAAAATGCATCATTTTTACTATTCAATGTAAGATCAAAGTTTCAGCATGACTAACTCCAATTCTTCAAGCATTTAGGGAAAATTGGATAAGGACAAGGCAAATGTTAAGGTGGGAGCAGTTTTTGTGGTTCAACAATTTACTATAGAAGGGTTTGAACATAATTTTTAAGATAAAAACTACTAAAAAGAAATTGGGGATAGTGGTGTGTGAAATGTGGTATTGCAGACTGATGCAGTACTGAAAAGGTGACAATTTTTTTATACTTTCAAAAGACAGTTTTCTTTTCCACGAGAAGTTTATCAGAAAAAGTATTTGGTTACTTCATTAAATAGGTAATGAGAGGAATTGCAGTTTGAAAAAAAAATTCAATTATGCCTTTTAAACATCTGTTTTGCAGAAAAGTCTAAGGAAATAACCATTTTGATAAAAAAAATTGTATTTAGATCTGAATTTTGCCATTTCTTTCTTTGTATTAAAAATATTTGTCTTCTACTTTTTAGCAGCTTCTACGAATTCGCGAGCATTATTTGTTGAACACTTTCTTTTTTCATTTGGTCGAAAAAAATATTTCTCGTTACTTCGTCTCCCGGTGTGATTTTGAAAAATAGTTCAGTGTAGTAGATGCTTTGTTCCTGTGTGTTAAGATAGGCCGTTTTGTATGCGTTTAAAACTCCCTTTATATATTCAGTCCGACCAAATTTTAACATTTTTCACAAGTTGAAATGCTTTGCTATAAAAAATGTTTTCACTATTGACCATTGGATGGATCCTAATCTGATATCACTACAAAATGAATGTAACCCAAATGGTAAATACTGGCTGTAAACTATCTCGCATAGTTTGTTTCCAATATACACCTGGGATCTCGTGCTGAAAGGTTACTTCATCACGCATACATATCCCCCCCCCAAAAAAAAAATGCAAGAACATGTACAGAGATATGCCTTAGCTTGACGGCGCTTAACGCAACAATGCTCCAGAAATTGCGGAATACGACCCTAAATTAGTTGATACAGATCCAAATGACGGAACCTTATTTTGAAGATTGTTTTTTTTATCTGTGTGGTTTATAAAAATACCATGTCGGACGAAATTCTTCTGTTCTAGGTAATATATAACATTTTTAATACCTTGGGAACTTTTGCATTGGCTTAGCCAACAATTTCTAGGACTACACAGTAATTTTTCTGGGAGTAAACGGGAACACTTTTATTATAGAAGCGAAATGCATTTACACCTATATATGAAATCGTGGTATATATGTAAGCAAACTGTATGCAGAATCTTATTACTTTGATGTCGTTCACACACACAAAAGAACATGCTTAGGGCGCAGTTAATAAAATATTTCTAATGGATTTTCCCAGTTGGAACATTTTGGACATGGTCATTTTCCAAAATCGTAACGAAGTCTTAATTTTCAGGAGCCATTCAGCTAATATAATCTCATTCATGAAATGATATAATTATGTCTACTTTATCTGTTCAAAATTTATTATTTCAAGTAATTGAAACGGCTTGCATTTAAAGACATCTAAGCCGACCAACCGGTTTAGTGGTTTAGGTGTTAGCCTCTAGATCGGAAGGTTCCGGGCATGGATGTTTGTAAGCGTATGGTGTAGAGACGGCTGATGCACCTTAAATCTGTCGTGGCCGAAAGTCTTCACGTTGGGTTGGTGTGGGAGTTTGGAGAGTGGGGTGCCAGTTCAGGTGTTGCTTCGCCATCTGACCGTGGTTCTAAATTACGAGGTGTTGTCCTCGATCTTTCCCTCGAGGGACTGATCCCGGACCGATTATTGACGACGGTCAATAACCTGTTGTGTTGCTCTAGTACGACGTTAACTAAAATTACCATTACTTTAAAGTCTTCTCAAATAGTGCTAAATAATTTACTCGCCTCAACATTATGATGTGGTGTCTAGTTAAACCTCGTTTTGCTTGGGTTACAGCTTTGTCAAATATGTTCGCATTTTTGTACAATTGAGATGCTTCGTTGAGTTTTCTTTCTTTGTTCCTTAAAACGCGACACTTAAACTATTTCTTACTTCGTACTTTAAATCCTACTGGCATTTTCATTAATTTTTCTTTCTGCATTAGTATTTCATAGTAATACTGTACTTTTCTTTATAACTATTCATCATATTTTCTTTCTCTGCACTTTATTTTCCTCTGCAGATGAAGTGTCATAGTATAATTTTAAAATTTTATACCGAAAAAGAATGTTTTAATTAAAAATCTCGCAAAATCGTTTGCACTTTTAAAAAATTGGCTTTCAATTTTCTATTAAATTTTGGAGTACATTTAACCTAATGACAAGTTCTGTGTGATTCGCGTTACATAATTAAATCTGTTCTAAGAAAGAGAGCATGAATTGAAATAAAATATTTCATTTACTCTTCATACTTAGTGTGGAAAAGTGAAAATTTTAAAAGAAAAAGTTTTTGTGACTTGCGTTACATTATAGTAAGTACTTTTTTGGAAATTATTCCCTAAATATTAGAGTGGATTTTAAGTGTTTTACGTTAAACCCATATTCCTTCACATTCTGTTTTACCGTGACTGGTTGCAAAAAATGACCACTGGGCTTTTAGTTGAAAGTCCTTTTCATGCAGACACAGATTAATGAAGTTGTATTTATTTTTTATATTGCCCACACACACACACAGAACATCAGTAACTGAAGTAGTGAATGTTTGCTATGTGGGTAGTTCTTTCAGAAAAGTAGTTACAGTTTTTTGGATCTCATACTCGCGTCATGTTTAAGGTCATCAGATTTGATACAAAGAGGTAAATTCAGTTTTTTATTGCTTGCATCATTGCAGTGAATGAATAATGACAGGATGAATAGTGCATGAATCTGAGGTCCAGTGGTAACCTTGCACCACTTTTTGTATTGTGAAAGCAAAATTTTTCTAAAATCCAGAGATAACAGCTGTATTTAAGGAAACTGTTTCCTTTAAACTTTTAATAAATGAATCTTGTGATTTAGCAATGTATGAATGAGGTATTGACCTGTTCAGTTTTTCTACTAAGTTATCACTAACCTCATCAACTGAGCTCAAGCACCCTATCACTTCAGTTCGATCAGTCAAAACCCACTGATTGTACTCGACAGGGACTTCATCATCATAGTTCTCAAATTTTGACTGTAAAAACTAGACAAGGCTATATTTTGATGGACATTTGTCGCAATACCTTAGCATACATTCTCTTACTGTTCCTTCACAAACAATATACGAAAAAGGTCTTTGTAATCCTCTTCAATACCTGCTCAGTGAATCAATAAAATCACATTTTGATGTATTGTGCAAACATACACTGTGTGCTAGTGGCACCAGCCAAAACACACCATATCAGGTACTAATCAAAATTGAAGACACATCTTTTTTGTCACAGCTTGAGTGTATTTATTGCTTATAATATTTCTTGAAATAAGTTACTGTGTTAGTGAGTTGACTAGTTTAGAACTAGTTTTTAAAACTAAATTTAAATTGTAATGTAATTTTATTTACTTTAATTAGACCTAATTGTTGAAAATAAATAAATTAATTATATTATTTCTAAATAATCTCAAGATATAATTGTGGATAACCTATTTAAAAAAAATTTTTTGTACACACACAGGCCTGATTAACAATATTAATTATACTATATTACTTTAATAATTTTAAAGTTGTGTTAGCTTTGTCTAATTTTATTTGCAATTGGTTGATATATGTGACATTTGTAGTTAAAATTTTAACATTAATTGAACGTTTTTAAGAAAATTAGTGAGTCAAGTGATTTCTATCTTGAGAAGTGAGAAAAAATAATAAAGGAGTAAAAAAACCATTCATTTTATTTTTCTATGTGGTAGAGCATATCTTTTAGAACAAGAATACAAAATTTTTTTTTGATTGTCCTTAACCCTTTTGAAGATATTTCACTTAGCGTAGAACTCGCCATTTTATATTTAAAATCTTTAAATTGAACTTTGGAATTTTTTTTTGACTATGTATAAGATACTTGCAGGTATAATTTATTTTTTTCTGGACTCCTTACATATTGATGTAAACTCTTAAAAAATTTCATCATAATTGGTTGATAAACAAGGGAGATATAATTTATTTTCTATAAAAAACAAATTGGGTTTCCTCCGTCTGATTGATAAAAACCGCAAAATTCCAAAAACTTTAACATGCTATAAAACATAAGCCCATTTGAGATAAAGCAAAAAAAATTTATACGTGTTCTTAAATCCATAAAAGGAACAAACATGCCAAGTTTCATCAAAATCTGAGACCATGGGTGTCGGATTTCAGTGCAAATATGAAGTATGTATCTAAATTGTTTTTGGGAAACACTAAAACTGATTTAAAAAAAAAAACTTTAAATGTTTGGGTAACAAAATAAATGTCTTGAGTTCCAGTTATGCTATAAAGCTGAACTTGGCTTTTTTTAAAGCCCACAAAACAAGCCTTCAATTGATATGCTACAATGACTTGATAAAAAAAGTCAATGACAAGCCAAAAGATCCATGAATGCTGCTTAACATGCAGTACATTTGGAGTTAGAACTCTCACTAGAGATTTGGAGCTAAAATTTTTTTTTTGTGTATTCCAAGGTTTTTGTGAAAATTAGAGGCTAAAATTTTTTAAATAAAGGTTTTTGAAAAATGGAATTTAAAAAATGTATGTATAATATTAGCGGTCTTTCAATTTATACCTAAAATAACAGGTAGTTTTGCCAAGATATTAAAAGTAGCACATTAAAAAAAATGTCTATTCTAAATTTTATTTTTAAACCACCTAACAATTATTTAAATTTGTATTTTTATCCACTACAAGGTACATCCAAGTTCTAATTTTTTTTCTCTCGGGATTGGGAGCAGATAGAAACATGCTGTTGAGTTTAAAATCTGCACTCTTGATGGATGCGTGGTACACAACTCGTGACTGGCGCTAGCGAAGCGTTTCCAATATTTAAAATGTGATGTGTCTCGAGAAGGCATGATGCGGCACACTCATCAGTCGAGTTAGACATGCATGTGAAAATGCATTTGTGTGTGACAGTTCAAAGGTCGAACTGACTCGGCCATCGAAAAGATTCAAGGTTACTGCTAGTACTGAGAAAATGATGGCTGTTTTGGGACAGTGAACATCACTCAATTTATTTCAAAGGGCACTGGTGACGGCTGCAACCTATGAACATGTTTTGAAGACGGCTACGAACATTCTAAGACAAACGAGTGGAGAAGACTGCTCATGTCTTTCTCCATCAAGACTGCTGTTGATAGAGCAAGACTAACTAGTTTATTTGAAGTGGTTTCTCATGTAACCCTACTCACCTGACCTTTTTTTGGCTTTCCAATGATGGACACTGGTTGCTTATTTTGCAGCTAGGCTGCTTGTATCAGCAATTTTCCAGTGAGCAAAACAGACCCCCAAATTGTTCTCCGTAACCATGGAATCATCGCATCAAAGTTGTGAAAATTGTACATCTACAGGGAGGTTATTTGTTGCGAAATAACAAACATCAACTTTCAGGTGCAAGGTAATGGTAATTTTTAATTAATGTCGTACTAGAGCAACACAACCGGCTATTGACGACGGCCCGGGATCAGTCCCTTTCTGGTGCAAGGAGTTAGTCAAAAAAAATTAGGAGACCTAAGAATTTGAACAGACCTTGTAACTAGAGTATCTTCTGTTTTTTGTTGAAAATGGTGATATCAAGGTTGAGTTGATAAAGAATGATCCATATAAAATGTATATTATGCATTAAGATAAAAGAATTTGAACAAAATATTTTAAAACACATTTATTTAATGGTTTGCCAGCATTCCAAATCACAGGGTGTAGCATATTAGTTAATAAATAATGATCTTATGATTTCAAAATATAAAAATTGATTGTATGAAACATGCATGATATGACTGTATAAACACACTTTGCATTTGCACCATTCAGTTAATATTAAACAATTCAGTATTTTCAGTGAATTTTATTCTTGAAGCAAAAACAGCTGCTTTCATAGTAATGTTCAATTTTCTGAAGACTTCAAGTCTGATCGAACTAAGTACTTTCAGGGTTGCCATCATAACTATACATGTAAAATAGTTGCTTTCGTAGCCTGAAAAGTTGAAAATAGTAGTCACAAAATAGTCTCTTACTGGCGATAATTTAATAGTCTTTTCCAATATCCTTATATGCTGACTCAGATAAAAAGAACAGGACAAACATATGCTGTACAGAAAATTTTGAAACATAGCTAAGTATGAGTTTAAGATTTATAAGCAAACAGATCTTTTATTCCTTAAGACAACCTTTGTTACCTTCAATAAAATTGAACTTATTTCTTGAGTTCATTAAACTAATGAAAAAATCAACCATTATAATCTTTTAATAAAAAAATTAATATTTTTTGTCCTACCTTTTAAAATAACTGTCGATAACATTAATGCTGTTAACTTATATAAATATTTAGTCGAGAAATTGTATGATGAAATCTTTTCTTGATATCGGATTGGAAGCAATTTCATGCCAGTGACCTTCGAAATCGTTGTTGCCATTTTTGTTACCAAAGTTATTTTAAATGGATTTAATGCAAAAAAATTTAAATAGCTGTCTAAAACTTTAAAAAGTCGTCACTTTTGGGCCTGTTTTTGAGGAAAAAAGTCGCCAAAGGTTACAAATAGTAGGAAATAGTCGCCAATGACAACCCTGTACTTTCTAAATCTCTCAAGTAGTTGAAAGTGCAAAAAAAAATATCTAAATGTAAAACAAATTGAATTCAAAATTTTTAAATGTTTCGCTACCTTTTATAAACATGTATTTATTAATAGTTAAAATAATAGTTAGTAAATTGTTTAAAATTAGATTTATTTTTTCAAAACTTCATAGTTATTTATTTCATTTTGAGTGCTGGTTTCTTAATGCTTTCTTAACAAAATAATTTTGATTTAGCACCAAACAATGAAATATACCAAAAATCAGATTTATTTTACAAAATTGGTGCTAAATGTATTTGTCCTGAAAAAGCATAAAATCTGCTCTAAAGTGTATGCTTTGATATATTCAGTCTTTTTTCACATATGCAAAACTAAAGGTGCAATTCCTATAACGCGTCTGACACAGAGCACTGCTATAATGGGATGTTACAGGCTCATTGGGGGTCAATTACATCATTCCTCAACTGATTTTTACACATGATAAATATTAAAGAAAACAAATAGTTCTTCAAAATGAGTTATGAAACATGAAAATCCAGTAAGTAATAAAAGTGCTGTAACACTTTTAAGTCAGAGGACGATTATGGAACTGTTTCCCACGATGCGTCAGCTACGGAAGCATCAGCCGTACAGCAATAGACGCACTATAGGAATTGCACCTTTAAGCTTGTGTATCCATTCAGCCTTTTTTATACTATAACTTTCATAGAAAAGATCGCACTCATGAGCCAAATAGTAATGAGGATAAAATAAAACCAAATTATGTATGACAAAATATCAATATCACAAACTATGGCAGATTTGTAAAACTCAAAAGTGCCTTACGAAACTATTCATAATGTTGAGGGATGAAAATTGCAGGAGACAGATGCATATAAATCATTTCAGGTGAAATACTCAGATGCCAACCGATTTTCAGAAATGCTCTGAATATGATGAATATAGTAGAATAACAATAGAAATGATTGCCAGTTATCTGTTTTCAGCCACACCATGTAAAACGTTTTTGAAATTATTTCAGTGAGATTTACCATAATTCCCCAACTGTTGTAATACTGTAAGCATTCTAGAACGGTTGTCATCTCTGGATAACTACTTAGAACACCACAATAAAAAATCGTAAAAGCAATAATATTTATTCAATCATCTTTTAAATGATCTATAACAGTAAAAGGAAACATGAACTTTTAGTAGGGCAATAAACTGTACATGCATAAGAGCTAGACTTGGGATTATTTGAATTTTTAAACTCATGAGAGGCAGCTTTTCTGACAAAAATTACCTGCTTAATTGCACAATTTGAATAATCATTCAAGTCCTTCAGTACACAAATGTATATTGTATGAGCACAATTTTAACAGTAAATGATAGTAGTTGCGAAATCTCAAGCAGCGATGAAACAGGTGAGATGAACTGCAGTGATCACTCTTCAACAACCATCCAAATCTGTAATGAACTAAAAAATGATTCAGTTCTCTGACTTTCATAGAGCACTATCACTTTTTAAAACTTCAGAGTCATTGTCTTCCTTTTCCTGTTCTTCCTTTATTTTTAGCCACTTCTCAACAAGAGATGGCATGTTTTTTTTCTTTAAGCCAATGCCAAGCTGCAACTTTTTCTAAAAAAAAAAATAATAAATAAAAAAAAAGTAGTGATCATCAATATCATGAATTTACTCAAAATTAGAGCTATTCAGTTCAAAGAGATCATGCAAATCTCAATTCAAACATTTTTAGAGTAAAAAATTAATTATATTATAAGGAATTAGTGCCCCAGATTTAAAATAATCTAACTTATAAACACAATACAGTAATGTAATTAATTTCATTGTCCGAACCTGGATATTGTTAACAGAAAATGTAATAGTGTTCTGTAGCATAACTAAAGGAAGTTGAACAAATTAATTTTCTTTTGATTAGCAAAATATTATTTTTTGGAAAAATGATCTAAAATGTTACTGTGCACATAAAAATCGGCATTTTTCAAACAGATTATCTTTTTTTGTGTTGCTGTTAAACAGTTGAATTCGCCCCAACACATACAGAAACAAACATTTGAGATCCTTGAAGTTAATATTTTATATCAATGTAGAAGGAATTTAATTAGTAAATCTCACTGATCACAGAAGCGATTATCCAAACACCAATCCATCATAGGACAAATATAGTTTGGTTCCCAGGAGTTGGTAGTCAAGTTGAAAGAATATTGGTTTCAATTAGGAGGACGAGTGGAAATGCAGAGAAAGTACCTCTACAACTGGGCATCTTTAGCATGGATTCTGGTTCTAAGTTTATTGCTTCGTAGCAGTGATCAGAAAGCAATAGCATGTCCACACAGTTGGCAAGGGGCAAAAATCCATGATCACCATGTATTTGCATTCACACTTTACCAAACAAAAATAAACTGAACCAAGACTGCCTCTTGTTATAGATGCACTATAAAATTTTACTGGGCACATACACATTAATATTGAATTTTTTATAAAGACATTAAAAATCCAGTGTTTTTCATACAAGTACGAATTCTCTTTAGTGATGTTGGTAAACAAGTTGAATTCACTCAACCACATGCAAAAACAAATATTTGAGATCCTCAAAGTTAATAATTGTAATTGATTATAGTTTGATCCTCAAAGTTAATATTTACACCAGAGTTGCAAACACATCCCCCTCCAAACATCAGGGGTGAAAACAGCCAAAATGTAAAAAAGAGGAAAATATATGCAGCGTTATTTTGAACTACAAAAATAGCTGAATAAGAATACTATATTTGTGTACTAATGCGTGTACAGAACAGTGGTGCAGCCAGAAATTTTTTCTGAGAGGGGTAGGCAAATTTTTAATCTGAAATTACCACTAAAAACAATAAAATTTGTCTGTCGAAGTAGGGAGGTTAACTTATAACCTCCCATGGCTACGCCACTAGTACAAAATATGTGTTTATGATAGGCATGTATTTTTGCCTATTATTTACGTTAAAAACTCTACAAAGTCCACTATAAAGAATGAAATTTGTCTTTGGAAAAGTGGGAGTGGGCACCTTACGTGTAAACTCAAATTTTGTAAAAGAGAAAAATATCTAGGCAAGTATAAACAAGTTGCATGAAGTTGAAAATGTTATTTTTATGAATATTTTTGAACATCTCACCAATGGTGAGATTTTTTTAAGAGTTACAATTTTTCAAAAACCTTGATACAAAAATGAAATTAACAGGAAATAAAAATGCTGTTACAAAAGAATAAATCAAATTCATACTATTTTTATTAAATAGCATAAATTTTATATATAAAAAAAATAGACTCCAAAAATAAAAATGGTACAGCTTCAGTCTACGTTTATAGCAATGGCAACGGACTTGGCGCACTTCTAGTAGCGAGTAATGACAAGTTAAGGTAACCCATTTGCATAACGGTTATTGCGGATTTTAATACAACCTGGTCAAGTAGAAAGTTTTTTTAATTTAATTTCGAATATTCCAGAAAGTTCTTTCAAATTCCGTTAAACTATCGTCTGATTTCATTGGTTCATTTGAAATAATTATTTCCTTGGCGACTTAAGGCCCGGTGCACACATCCGGTTTTTCAACGTGCGGGGCCACTGTGGCACCGAAGAAGCCCAACTATATGCACACATAACCGTGAAATGACGCGCGAACTCATTTCGCGCCATTTGCGATAAATATTCTATCGAAGAAAACGTGTTAATTTCCCTTACTTGGCGTAAAAAAAGTTTATTTTGAAACAAAATAAACGTTACTGGATACAACCATTTATTAATTATTATTTATATTCTATTTGTTTATGAAAACAAGGTACTTCAGAACGGCTGACTCATGTGCGGAGCCGTGGGGAACTGCGGTACAAATTGCACGCAAGTTGGACGTGCGTCGCCCCAGCGGCGCTGGAGGCATGCATGCACTGTTGCATTGGATCTAATGTATCTCAGACCGCACTTGCGTTGCGGCAGCGGCACCGCACGTTGAAAAACCGGATGTGTGCACCGGGCCTAAGTGCGCCAAGGGCAGGTCGTTGGCACAGCTATAAACGCAGACTGAAGCTGTACCCCTGTGGTAGAAAAAATATTTCTTAATTCAGTTTAAATTTACAACCTTTTTTCGAATAAAAAATAATTTTTTGTTTTCAAAATCTCTATATTTTTTCGTAAATATTCTTTCTATTTGAATCAAATAAACTTAAAATTAATAACTCGTATTATCCAAGAAACAATTTAACTTATTAAAACAATCATAAATATTGCCCCTAAAAAGAAGCATCGTTTTGAAAATTTCCGTAAAAAAAAAAAAAGCTGCAGTCTATGTTTAAAACGATGGCCACCGCCTTGGCGTACTTCTTAAGTCGCCAAAGAAAGAAGTTTTAACGGATTTTGAAAGTACTTTCTTGAATATTCAAAGTGAAAATTTAAACTTTCCGTTTGCCGAGGTTAACTTGAAAGACGAAATAATCGAGCATCTTATTTTCTAGTTGAAAGAAAAATCACATTAAAAGCTGATCAACTTAAAATATTTCATTTATACCTTTTCCGCAGCATCGTGACGTTTCACGGCCGCTAGATAACAGCGCCGCTTTTTTAGAAAACCGTAGCTTTACCTACGAAATATACAACAACGTACCCGCTAACTAGTTTAAAATCCAAGTTCTCCAGGTTTGCCATTAAACTAATAAGCTTCTCACAAAGGATTCTTTTCAAAAAGGAATTTGCAAGAATTATCAGCTTTTTTTTATGTTTATAGAAGACAAAAAAGGGCAAAAATAGGATTTTTTCGTAAAAAATGATAAAAAACGGTCATTTTTTCAAAAATGTACTAAAAGTCGGAAGAATCTAATACACACTTTCCTTATTGGTTTTTTTACATTTATTCTTTGGCTGTAATTCCATGATATAATTTAACGAATGAATTCTAAGAGAAAATCGTAAAAAAAGCGGAAATTTTCGAAAGAAAAAAATAAGCGGAAATCCGCGTAGACGCGGAAGATTTTCACCAGAAGTTATCCACACAATAGCAAATTCTGAAAGTATACCTTGGTTTGAAATAAAGTAAATTAATTAATTCATTTTGATGTTTTATTACACATATGTAACCGATAATTTTGTTTTACTTCTGTTTTTGATTTTACTGCAGTTTTTCAAAATTTGGACAAAATGCCTGCAGAACAATTGCAATTGCTTAAAGTTGTGTTGCAGAACACTGAATATAATTCTGCATCAGGGATCCCAATAATCAAACCTACTTAAGAATGAGAAAACATATTACAAATGGAATTTCTATCTATACAAGCAAAGTCTATCAAGTGCTAATGAAAAGATGACATATCCATTAAATCCAGGCTGATTTTTACAAGAAATACTAGTTTACTATAAGATATGGGTTGGTTGACTGGGTGTTTTATGGCACAAGGGTCATGTTTGGCCAAGTTGCACCAAAGACATTTCAACGTTAAGTGAAAAATGTTGTGGAAGGAAAGATGGATGGATTGAGGAGCATAGTATATGATGTATGAGAAACACCAATAGAATAATAGTGCAAAATGTCTTGAACTGAAATGCTCAACCATACCTTCTTTTTTTCTTTCTTAACGACTGTTGTCACTGGCTTATTTGTCTTTGGACGGGACGGATCTGTTTGGGATGTGTTTGAGCTTGAATGTGACGAGGCATCTACTTCAGCAGACTGACTTGTCTCAGCAGAAACAGAACTTTCAGAACCATTTCTTTGAGCACCAGATGATTGAGACCATTGAACGTTGGTAGCATCTGAACCATCCACAGAACTGGATTGGGGTAACTTGGCTCCTGTGTTAAAGTCATTGAATCCAGTCATGAATGTTGAGGTCATTGAGCTGCTGATGTTGGGTGACAGAGTGGGAGAGTCTTGTATCTAAAAGAGAAAAGGGTTGCTATAAAATAAATTCAATTTAAATACATCAGTGTAATTTTAAAAACACTAGGGGGCTCCGCCCCCTGCAAGCTTACGCTCGCCAACCCCTGGGGATTGCTACGCAATCCCATTTGGTTTGCTTAGCAAACCAACACTCCTTTTACATATGGCATTAGGTTTGCTTCGCAAACCAATATTCCTTTTGCAGAGTGAAACTATCTGAATAATTTGTATTATCCTCATTTCACTTTACGGTCTATGACGTCACAGCGAGGGCTTCGCCCCCTGCTCGCTTATGCTTGCCGACCCTCGGGGATTGCTCCGCAAACCAATACCTCTTACGCAAGTGATTTCACTCTTTTTTACTTTAACACTTAATGCACCCTAAACTAATAGCCGCATGAGTAAAAAATCTTCTGCATCTTGTTCCCTGTACAATTTTAAGTAAACCCTGTTAATCTCCAAACTTTACGATGTGTACTTTGTACTTTCTCGGTAAACCGTCTGAGAACAGAGGGAAAAAAGCGAGCATTTTTCCTCGCCAAACAAAAAGAAATAGTTTTTATGGCAATTGTTGCTACAATAAATTTGATATCTGGCAAACCCAATAGTCAAAAATACAACCCTCCGCGAAATAAAAAATACGAAATTTGTGTCACCAATTTTTGATTGCATCGAATTTATTTATGAACCAATTTTCAAAATAATGGTACTGTAAGAAAGAGTACATTCTGAGGTATACTGCGCTATTTTCAAAATAAAAAACTAATAGTAATACGATATAGATATGACAGTTTTAGTTAACGGTTGTAACAAAATCCAAATAGCGAAAATATCCAAAGATTCCGAATTTTGTATGACCAACTTTTGGTTGCATCTAATTTAATTATTAACCGATTTCAAAAATAATAGTCCATAAGAAAGAGCACATTCTGAGGTATACTGCGATATTTTAAAAATTAAAAACTAATAGTAATAAAATATAGATACAGCAGTTTAAAAAAAAAGTAACAAAAATGTCCTGATTTCCCCCGAATTTCAAAAAAAATATTATCAAGAACCAAATTGAAATTTAAAAAAAAACTCGACGAGCTGCAAAAATTTACGTTGAGAGGTACTCTTAAAAAAAAAATCACGGCTGAAGACTGAAAATTTGTATGTGTTTTGCTCACTCGTGGAAGAAATTTCGCTTCCTCAATTTTGACACTTAATAAACCCTAAACTAATAGCAGCATCAGAAAAAAATCTTAATAATTGTCCAGGGAATACGATGAAGAACAAATCATGTTAATTTCGTTTTTCCCCGATCAGTACTTTCTCGGGAAATCGTTTAAGAATCGAGCTAAACAACACAGTTTTCAATCCTGCGGCGGCGGCAACTTTTTTTAATATAGAGAGAAATCACATGTACTAGGATACTAGGCAGGGAACATGAATCTCTTAAAAGTACTTATTTTTAAGATTCAATGCTTATATTTTTAAAATAAATATTCAGCTCAAACAACACTTTTCTTAGCAAACCACTGACATATAACAATGAACTTTCGGATAAAATGGAAAGGAAGGTAAGCAGGTAGTTGAATTAACATTGCACTGGAGCAACACAGCAGGCTATTGGCAAGGGTGTGGGATCAATCCTGAAGTGAAAGATTCATGGACATCACCTCGTAATTTTGAACTACGGTCACACGACGAGGTCACATCTGAGCTGTCACCCCACTCTGTCCTCCAAACCCCACCAATCCGAGGACATTTGCAACAAAAATAGATTTAACATGCACCAGCCCTTATGTGCACAAAAGTCTGTTGTTGGATCTTGTTTAAAACTTGCAACCCTTAGGTTCCTTCAACCAGGCTACTGTGACCCCGTCCCAAAATGGTCATAAAAGTACAGGGATAGTGTTGTCAAAAAGCCATTATAGTATTTAGATTTATAAAAGGACATGATTGTCTTTGGCCCACCTACACTGAATTGATACTTCTTCGCGTTCCAATTACCATCATAATGAGCAGGAATCATTCATTGGAAGACTCTTTAGTAGTTGTGTTTGTAAGATCTTGGGAGGCGAGAGGTTTAATGAGAATATGACAATAACATTCAAGTTACTTTTGTTTGTGTTTCATATCTTTCCAGTCTCTGGCAGCATACTGCCATTGGAAATAAAAAAAAAAACCTCTGAACGTATCCAAATGAAATGAGTTTTCCCCCAGAATATTATCTGGATTCTTGCAGGAGAAAATTGCCAAATGCTGTGGTACTTTGCTGTACAAATAATGCCAGTTATGCCAATCAAAAAGAGCAGCAATGAAAACCTTTACTTTTCTGGCGTTCAAGTTTCGAACATTAACGTGAAAAATAGTCCTTTTTATACAGCATTTTTATTTGTCATGTTTTCATCCCCTCATGCTGGTGACAGACAAGCAACCTGGGAAGAGCGGCATTTGTTTCACTACTCCTTATCACAGCGACTTGAGACACAGGGGGAGAGCGATCAGAGCACTTCAGTCGAACATCCTATCTGATTAGGAAGAAGTGAACTCAGGTGATGTTGTCTTGGTCCTTACCGACCTAAGAAACATCCAGTTGATGACGTGGCACAACTTGTAAGTTATGGCTGGTTGACCATCATACACAATTAGGTTAGTAGCGCTACACCGAGTGGCAGGAGCAATAGCAATGTATTTATTTACTCACAGCAAAGACAGATTTTGCACCATCCCTAAAATGGTTAAAGGTGCTTAATTTTCATTAAAAAAACCTGTTAAGCACAGGAAGGTTGCAAATGTGAACTTTTGTCTCCAGGTTCAGTGATGCCAGTCAGAGCCCTTGTGAAATACACTGTATACCAAAAAAAAAAAAAAAATCAATGCACCATGAAGGTGCAGAATTACAGTGGTGCTGGGCTCGATCCACTTGGAACGGTGCTGACTGGGAACGTATAGTCTTTACTCATGAGTAGGGCAACTTTTTTGTTGCAGTAAAAATGGGAAAAGTTGCATTTATCATTCCCTAAAGTTGCATTTAAGGAAATATACTTGCATTTATTTTTGATACACTAAATTCTGAAATAAATTATTCGTTAAGAATGAAAAAATTCAAAACATATTGACAATTTTAGTTCTGTACAACAGTGTTATAAGGCATACTGAAATACAGAAGAACATTGAATGGCCGATCCTTGGCCAGTAATTTCTATAACATTGAAAAACTGCACCAGCCGCTGTCATATGTGCTGTATCGGATAGCGCAAAATCCTTTTGCTCAACATTCAGAGATTTTAAAACGTCATCTACCAGGCGAACAACATATTGATGATCGACACTTACCTCGCAAACTCTGCAGACGATTACGCAAGTTTCCTCTGGATTATCAAGAGTGACAACCAATGTGTTAAAAGTACTTTTTGACATCTATTTCACTTTCGTCTGTAGGGACGAACACCTTCTTTCCGTGAACTTCTTGTTTGATCCGCCATACTTCGGCATTCGCAAGATCAGACATATGTGATCAAAGGGTTGGTTCAGAGGACAAAAATTGAAATAGTAATTTCATATTAATTTATTTTAAGCTAAATTTTAAAAAGTTGCAGGTGGGCTGCATTTATGCAGAAAGTTACATTTATGTTGCGGCTATAACTCGCTTACAGTACACCCCATGAAGGAGGAATTTTGGTTTTAGTACTTTACACGCAGCGTAGAACGCGTGAAAAAAGTTGCATTTGTTGCAAAAAGTTGCCCTAGTCATGAGTCCTGTTTTCAACTGTGTCCTGATGACCACCACAGACTTGTCTGGAGACATCCAGGGCAGCATGGGAATCCTGCCCTTACTACTGCACACCACACAATCCTACAACAGGGTGTTATGGTCTGGGGTGCCATCTCCTTTGGTAGTCATTTATGGTATTTAGACGGTGTGTAGACGACATTCTATGACTGGTTGTGTTACTGTTCCTTTTTTGTGACACCCAGCACTTACTTTCCAACAAGATAATGCCCGGCCGCTCAAGTCATGTGTGGCTATGAATTTTCTTCAAGTTTTCCCAACATTTCCTTGGCCAGCTAGGTCTCCTGATCTCTCCCCCATAAAGTACATTTGGGATGTTATGGGAAGGCGATTGCAACCATCTCTGAATGTTGACCATTTAGCCTGACAGTTGGGAGACAATTTGGCAAGAAATTACTTTTCCAGTCTATGCCACGCTGGGTGACAGCTTGCATCCAGGCTAGAGGTGGACCAATGCCTTATTGACTTCCTCCCTTTGTAATGGTCAAACTCTGAAATAAATCATTACTTTGTTCTGAAATTTTAATAGTTTGTTTTCTATGTATGTTCTTCACGTCTACCAGTTTTTATCTCAATCAGACAACTCCTTATTAATGCACCGATTTTTTTTTGTTATAGAGTTCAGTAGCAAAAGTTGCTGTCTAATTCCTCTTAACTTAGAAGGAAATTTTTGTTGCTTAGATACAAAGATCTCAACCTGAAATTAAAATTTTAAAAGTAAAAACTAAATATCTACTTAATGTTATTTTCATGACAATCTAGTACCCAGATTCTGATGTTTTCCTTTTACGGTTGTCACAGCTTGTTGCCAAAGCTTCGAAATCGGCATACCTTGGAAAATTTTCTCCATGAAGAAAATTACAATACATATTTTCTATCTGCCATGAGAGTACTCAATTTTCATTAAAATTTGGTGAATCTTCAAAAAAGTCGGCAAACTTTTCAAAATGGGAGCTTTTGAGGCGATTTCTTTAAACAGATACCTTTGGTCGCCAAGATTGAAAAATAGTAGCAAAAAGTCGCCATTCAGTAGCCTGTGGCACCCTTGACGTTACAGCTTATTAATGCAAGAAGAAATAAGGTTGGATACTGCACAGTTTAGTCCCAAGTCCCCTTAAAACAATGACTGCTGGCAACTTGAGTACGAGACCTCAGAATGGTGTCACAAAGAACCAACAGGCCTTTTTTAGGAGGAGCCTTGTAAGGATACCTTGTTCAGACAGTATTTTTTTGATTCATTCATTCTTAAGTTCTTTAAAATCCAGTTCTTTTGAAACCTTTCTGTAAACTAGAGGTGCACAACCTGCGGCCCGCGTATCATCAATTTGCGGCCCGCGAACTAATTCTGACTAAACTTCCAAGGGAATTTAAGTTAAAAAGCAAATTGACTGACAAACATTTAGAATCAGTATTAAAGAGTTTCTACTAGCAGTATTGAACCTAAAATACCTAAATTAGTTAGTAAAACTCAGTATCAGCCATCCCATTACCAAGCTGTAACATAATTATTGTTTATAGTTTAGAAATTTTAATATTAAGTATATTTGATGCTGTAAATTTTATTTCTAATTTTACTGATATCATTAAAATTTTTGATACTCATCTTTATTGCTCATTGTACTATTACTGTTATTGAATTTATAACCTAAAATAATTTGCTGAAGTACACATGATGTTCTTGAGACACATTCTTAAAAGTAATCCTAAATGATTGATCATTGCAAATGGTTGGTAACTTCTTTTTATAAACTATTCACAATACTATTCATTTAGCTCTGTAACAAGCTCCTAGATTTTTTGAGAAAACATTTGTAAGTTTAATCTTAAAAAAGTAAGTGATTATTTTTGACTATACATATTAAGTGTAATAACAGCTGTACATAATTCGGTAGTGACACTTTCATTGTGTCTGTGCTGTAACTTCATTTACAGCCCCCCATCTCTCAATCAATGGTGCGAGTGGCCCTTCTCCCAAAAAGGTTGTGCACCCCTACTGTAAACTATAACTTTTCTGTAAATTAACTCAATTGGCAGTTGTTTAATCAGATCCTGTTTTAATTGAACTTTCAATGAATGAATCTTTCAAAATACTACAAAATGACCACAGTGTGAGGAGGTACGGAGAAGAATTCTACTGATACGTTTTGATCAGACCTTATATTTGTTTTTGTATTAATGAACACATATTAGGCAATAGGTCGCGTCAAACAATTTGAATAACTTCTATTTAATAAACACACCCGAGCAAAAGAGCCTTTGTCATCCTCTTCATCAAGATAACCCACATTCCTCTTAGATATGAAGGGCAGAGAGTTGTAATCATTGGAGTTCTCAAGGTCCATGTCTTCAGGGTCTCTCCTGGTGGAGATGTCTGGAGGTGGGGGTGGCAGCCTGTCAGGTGGCGGAGTATGAGGAGGCAAAGGAGGTGGTGAATCGACACCAGGTGGTGGAGGCGGTGGAGAGGACACGAAACGGCCTTCAAACAGAAAAATAGATATAATAAAGCACTAACACTGAAAAGATTTTTCAAAACATCAATTGCACAGACACACAAGTAACAAGGTAGGATGAAAGATTTTACACAATAAATAAATAAGACTTTCAAGTTTACATTAAAGAAGGATTCAAAGGATGAATTTCTTCCAAATTCAAATGTAGCTAATGTGTTTCCTTAGTCACATGATCAATCCTTTACTTTTAACTTTCTAAAGCAGAATATGAATAATTGAATTTATATATTTTCTGAATGTCTATAAGTAGGCATATTCAATATCTGCATTGTGCATTCGTAACAATGCAATTTCATTGCATATAATATATCACGGCTAGGAAAATTATTCAAACTAGTAACAAAGCGCAGCGAATAGAAAAAGTACACATGAGAAGAAACTTTCTCGATGAACCTCAAAATGTTATAAATGGACTTGATCCACTTTAGTTCTGAATACCTCAAATATTGGCACCAAATATTTCTAAATTTTAATTTTTTGTTAAGGGCATCTGAATACTATCCCTCTGGAGAAAGCCCAGATAGCTTAATCAACAGAGCCTCAAAATATTCCTTACTCATGGTTGCCACTCTTTGGTGGGAAAAAAATTCAAGTACTTTTCCAGGCCCATTTGAAGTTTTTCAAGGACAATCGTAAAAAGGCGGAAATTCCCACTTTAACCCACCATTTTAGTAGACAACTTTTCTGAAGAACCTCTCGTGTGATGTAACCTATTCATTACCATTCACATACTTAACAATTCCAAACATATTTGTAGTCAATATTCCAAGCATGTTATGAGAAAGAAAAATTCTTAAAAAGAAAAAGTAAAGTAGCTAAGTTATTATACTTATGTTCTATATGTTCAACTGACACAGAATCCCACTGACCTTGAGAAAAGAAAATAAACATGCCTATATAGATGAACAAGCGTATTCTTCGGGATCGGAAAAAAAACCCACGCCTTCTAAGTGCATGCGTATCAAGCCGATTCACACTCAAGAAAATTCCAGATTAAAAATTTTCAAAATAAATTAAAAGACCTTCAAGTACTTTTCAAGGCCCGTGGGAACCCTGTTACTGATACTTTTACCCTACAACTCGCATAATGATTTAAACTATCGGCTTAAAGAATCCTACGAGATATTTTATAGGCCAAGGTCAAAACTGATTAAAAGTTATGCGAGGGAGACTGAAAGTTGCAGAACAGATACAGAATAAAGTCCATGATCCGGAATCCTCAGGACATCAGCCATTCTGGATTATTTGCATTTTTTGTCAAAAAAACCCTTAATCTACCCCCCTGCATGAATTTGGCATTTGAAATAGTAAAATAGCAGATACATAAACAGGAATAATTAAAAAAAAAAGGAAAAAACCTTTATAATACAATGCAACAAATTTTACTCTTGCACATTTTCTATGTGGTATTTACTCTAAACATGTATGTTATTTTGCGTTGTTTCGTCACTTAGGTCCAGGTAACTCCTTGTTCTTTAAAAATTGTTGGAAAGATGGGAAAAAGTGAGAAAAAATGGCGGTTGGCAAAACGTCCGGATTTGAGACTGTACTGTATATGCATATGAATCCCAGAGGTTTAACTCCCAGTCCCATGAGAAAAATATAATACAAAACAAATCCAGAAAATGCAAAGTCTTTGAAAAAATAACTGCTTTTTTGCATGTTGCATCAATTAAAAAAAATGTACTGTATAGAGATTATATATATAAGTGAAACAAATAAAAAATTTCTCAAAACTAACCTGTAGAAACGGATGCAAAAGATGGCTTCCGGGAAAGGTTTTCAGAAGCAGTTGATGCTGTCTGAAGAAATTCATGTCGAGGAGAGTTGAGAGGAGAATCTGCTTCTGAATGTGATGAGTCCTCAGGATAGGTCCACTGAGCCACTTGTGTCGTTTTATTCACATAAAAGTATCTCTTGTTTACCCTAAACATGAAAAATAAATAGAATGGATGATCAAACAACAGTAAAATAAAAATTCGAAGAATGAAAACATTTCTTCATTTATGAAAATCCTGTGCCTGAAATCAGCCTTCAATCATTGAAAATAACATTCAGTAAAAATGACACACTAAGTACAAACCAACATACTTAATACATAGAAAATGAAATTAAATAATAGGTACAGGACATTAAAACAAAATTTATATAAATACTTTTCTGTATCTGTAGTATTGAACTCTCCCAATATGTTGGTATGAAATATACTACATACATAATCATTTGCACAAGTTTTTGAAGACTGCAAATAGTTTTCATTTGAAATTTTACATGACAACCACTTGTGCATGTATACAACAGTACAATGTCTGTTAAATTTATACATACAGAAAAAGACTGCTTATACACTGAAAACATTCCATGAAAATAACACCATCATTTTAAGTATAAAAAGTTTAGAAAAACACATAAAATACATTCAATGAATTATCATGATCTTAAAATAACTTTCAAGCTATAAAAATAACTTTCAAACTGTAAAAATAAAAATGTCTCCAACGCATTTCATAAAAATCTAGGATTCAGATCTTTTAAGCCACATCACTATTGACTATAAGTGTAAGAAATACCATTATGAAACTGAATAGTCTATTATGATTTTTTTTCTTCTTCTGATAAGCACAATGTTTCAAAGTAACATGGCCTTATGACCAAATCGAGACTTGTATATTCTTTTAATAGCCTCAAAATTAAATATATGAATTGACTGATAATCTCTCAGTTCTATCACATTGTAACATTAAAGTCCAACATCAGTTGAAATTGGGGAACGAAAATGAATCATAGTTTTACGTGCAATTACCTTTAACCTGACTTGTACAAACAAGATTAAAACTTGGATTAAAAAACCTAGAATTATATTTATATATATATTAATAGAAAAGTTTTCAGCAAAAATAACTAAAGTATGGATTCTCATTACAATGCATCAAAGTTCTTAGCCTGTTGATATCAACAGGCTAGATTTAAGCATTAAAAATATGATATGTACGGTAAACACTTTTAGAGAATAAAACATACAAAACTGATTGAAGTTAAGATCTACCATTACATTTCATAAAGTCCATTGATATTTGAAAGCAGAATTACCTATTATTCCAACAAGCAGATTAACATGCTTTCAAAAGAAATGCAGCACAGGAATAAAACGAGTACATTTGTTGAAGCTTACATAAAAATTACCAAACTCGTGTTCATTGAAACCCCAGAATATACAACATGCTAAAATGTCAATTTAATTGTATGCATTGTGGTTGCAGCACTGCAAGAGAGTATGCAGAAGCATAAAAGATTTATTCAATGAAGCAATCAATGCTTCCACTTGGCTGCCACTGTAAACCTCCAGCACCACCATTTCAGCTCTTCGACACAGGAAACTGCTGCAATCTGACATTAAGTTTGTTTTTCTTACCTAAATAAAAAATAAAAACAAAATTAAGCCACCTGAGATTAAAGACACAAAACAATTAATACTCTCAATATCCCCACAAGACATATTTTTATTTTGGGTATTTTGTTTTGGGTATATTTGCTCATACCATAAATATTGTAAAGATAAAAATAATGGACTTTAAAATATGAAGTAGACACTACTGTTCCCCTTTGGACTATGAAGAGCAATTTATCAGAATTGAAATACTATCAACAAATGAAGAGTTAAAATTGAAATTCAAAATTGGGTGCCAAGAGTTCTGTTTAAAAACCAGCTATCCACACTTTTTCCAGAGCTATGGAAAGAAACTTGTTTTATTCGATATCTCATACTGTAGAATCTGGATTTTGAATAATAAGTCTTTTAACTATAAAGATACTTAAAAAGAGGAATTGACTGCAAACAGCTGACTATGGAGATTTAAGGATACTACAGACGAAAATAGAGCCTAATACAGTCGAACCCTGCTATAGTGAACTCTCGGTTATAGTTAACATTTCCATTGGTCCTGAACTCTTATTTAACTAATGTTATTTAAAACGCTTATAGTGAACTCCTGAGAAAATGCAAGTTTGCTTAGTGAACTGAATTTTTCCTTCCACAGATATTTTTCCAGATTTTCAAAGGTAATTCAAAATACTTTTTTTTTTTAAATGGAAAATGTGGACAAAAGAACTATGGAATCTTTTGTAATCGTTGATAAAAAAAAATAGATGTACTGTACTTGAAATCGAAATGTACCCAATCCAAACTAATGAATTTTTTCCATAAGGAGTAAAAATAAAAGTAAAACTACTGAATTTTTTATTTCTGATAAACATTCAAAAAATCGTTTATTTAAGTGTTGTTTAATAATTTATATTTTAGTAATTTGTGCAATATCCCAATAATAGTTTGCAACAAAACCACCATCAAAAGAAATTTTTTTTCGTCAACAAAATTGGATACACTTTATTTTTTGCTACTCCATAATTTTATTTCCAAACTTGCTTTTAAAAATTCTAAAACTACACAAAAAAAATATTTTTTGGAAACTCAAAAATTCCAAGCAAAGCTACACTTGCAATTTATTATTAATTGAGATAGCTTTCCACATTTGGGCACCAAAAGTATTGCTTTTTGAAAGGAGTCATTGAGAAAAATGGCTGGGGAAACTATAGAATAAAAGAAATATCATATTTTAAGATTGCTTTTGGGGATGAATAGCTGTTTCATTGCACAATTCTTAATTTGAGACTTTGTACTGTATTCACTTTAGAGAAGCTCCAACACTTGGATAATGAATGTTAAAACTGAGCATTGCTACCAATCTAATCACATAGTAGTTAATTTTTTTTTTTACAGAATAAAGCAAATTTAAAGTTAAAAACCAATGTGCAGGAACATAAATTAAACAGTTTGTAACTGTCTGTCTATTACAAGATCAGCTCCTGCCTAGGTTACACCAGTCTGTTGCAAAAGGTTCTGCAACAGAAGTTTTAAGATCTTCTTTAAAAAAATAACTTGTAAGAAAAGAATCTTTTTTACATGATAGATTTTCACAATTTTGAAACAGTGAAATAATATATTTATCCCAATACTGTTACAGAACACAACAAATTTAAATCGTAGAACCAATAAGGCAAGCACATAAAATGTAGTTAATTAACGTCTGCCTGTCTGCATTAGTCTGTTGTAGTAGAAATGGGCCTTGCCCCATTTTCTTATGATTGAACACAGATTTCTTATGATTTTTGCTTGTTGCCGAAAAGATTGGATACTAGTAAATTAACATCAACAGCCAACATTCTCGAAAACAAAACTGGATTAAGACAGGGTGGCAACAAAATCTTCAAAAAAAAAGTTCACTGATAGCGTCACAAAAATTTCTCTAATTTTACAATTCCCTTAAGAAATATTGGGATCAGCTATTGGTATCAATACACAGTATCCACACAACAATAATTTCAAATATTTTGGGTCAGATGGGGTAAAAGGATGATTCTCCACAAAGATTTTGTACTTTTCTCTTCAGATATTTTAATTGTTATTGTAAGGGTTGGAACCCTTATTAAGAAGCACATCCTAGTTGCCTGACTTGTAACAAACAAATGAAATACAGCAAGTCTAAAATACACAGGAAGTTGGTTTTCGAGGGAAAAAGTATATCCAAGCCGGCCAAATCGAAGACATGTTCTTTATTGAAAAGATTGTCGCTGCCGGCCTCATGCAGGGATAGAAGTGACCATGCAATAAAATATAGGATTTTTTTACAAAAAATATAGGACAATAATAGGACATATATTAACGGCAAGACATTTCTTTTGGACCCAGACCCCATTTTTTCACCTTGAGAATAATACATCTATGATTATATGTATGTATGATTCCTGATAATAATACATCTATGATTTCATGTAAATGATGGCAGGTGTCTCGCAAAATGTAAAGTAATTACAACTAATCATTTAACATTTTAAATAAATGCCAAAATGTCTTTATTCCTATTCCCAGCTTATTTTTGGTGATAAGTAAGAAAATTAAATTTATAAAACACACCATCACAGTAGCCAATCTTCACACACCAAAAATAAGAAACCTTAAAAAAGCATATAGTAAATTTCTCTTTACCACAATTTACAAACTCTGAAGTAAATTACTTTACTTATACTTCTTATCTAAAGTAAATTATTTTACTTTGAATTCCTTATTAATAAAAATATTTCTCACTTTGTTGCAAACTTAATAATTTTATTAATTAGCCTAAATATGTTGTATGAAAAAAAATAAGTCGACATAAAAATTAGCATAATTATAGCTTTTCACTGATTTTACCTCAATAAATTGCTAAAAATATACTTATTTTAAAACAAATCAAAATCTGTTTTGGTACATCTTAAGTCTACGTTTTTAACGGTATCAACGGTCTTGGCGCACTTCTAGTAGCGAGTAATGAGAGGTTAAGGTAACCCATCTGTAATACGGATTTTAAGACAACCTCGGCCCCAAGAAGAAAGTATAAAATTTTCCTTTTGAAGATTCTAGAAAGTTCTTTCAAAGTCGGTTAAACAGTCGTTTTATTTCATTGGTTCATTTGAAATAATTCTTTCCATGGCGACTTAAAAAGTAAGCCAAAAAAAAAAGCCACCAAGGCTGTTGTAACCGTTATAAACGTAGACTGAAGCTGTACCCCTGTAGTTAATAAAACATCATTTAATTCAGATTAAATTCACAACCTATTTTCGAATATAAAATACCTTTTTTCCAAATCTCTATAATCAATTTCCGTCGGCTTCTATTTTTTCGTAAATATTCTTATTTTATAATTAAATCAACTTTAAATCAAATAAAACTTAAAATTAATAACTCATATTATCCAAGAAATAATTAAACTTTTTAAACAATCACAAATATTGTCCTTAAAAAAAGCATCATTTTGAAAATTTCCGTTGCAAAAAATAGCTGTAGTCTATGTTTATGGTGGTGGCCACCGCCTTGGTGCACTTCTAAAGTCACCAAAGAAAGAAGTTTTAATGGATTTCGAAATAACTTTCTAGAATATTGAAAATGAAAATTTAAACTTTCTGCTTGCCACAGTTGCCATAAAAGACGAAATAATCGAATCAGAACCGAGCATCTTATTTTCTAGTTGAAAGAAAAATCACATTAAAAGCAGATCAACTTAAGATATTTCATTTGTACGTATTCCGCCGCATCATGACGTTTCACGGCCGCTAGATAACAGCTCCACTTTCTTAGGAAACCGTTGCTTTACCTACAAAATTTGCAGCAACAACGTACTCTAACTAGTTCAAAATCCAAGTTCTCCAGGTTTGCCATTGAACTAATAAGATTCTCACAAAGGATGATTCTTTTCAATAGAATTTACAAGACTTATCAGCTTGATAAAATTTAAGATGCAATGTTGGCGAGATATGTCTCGTTTGGCGCATTTTACGTTTATCAAAGACAAAAAAGAGCAAAAACCGGAATTTTTTAACAAATGCTCATTTTCTCAAAAGTTTAAGAAATGTCGGAAATACCTTCTAAAGTCGGAAGAATCTCATCCCTGATATGGAGGGAGAAAATAACTGCATCCATGTAGAAATATAGGAGATATAGGGCAATTACTGAAATATAGGACATTTTTAAAGGTTTTGAAAAATATATAGGAAATATAGGATATATAGGACGACTTCAATCCCTGCCTCATGGCAACAAGACACTGCAGTTGCAAAAACCATGGCAGCTATATTCGAAAATCACGACGGCAGTGTTCTTGATTCGAATTACAATTTCGCTGAATACGATTTATTCTGAGTCTCAAAAGAACTCACAATCTCCAAATAGGACAAACGATAATAATTGACATTTAAAGTAACAAAGTTTATTAAATTCCTTGATTTTTTGGGGAAATTTCCAAGATTTCCAGGATTAAAAAGTTTTCTGAGAATTCCCCGATTTTTTCCCGCTTTTGTTACCACCTTGTAAGACACCCACCAGTCACTCAGTATGAACTCTGTTCCTACAGTGACGGCATTAAGACATCCACCCCGTTAGTAGGTAGAGCATTTTTTATGGTTAGTTGGGTTTTATTGCACAAGGGCCATATTTGGCCAAACAGCACCAAACCACTTCAAGTAAATGGGAATACATGCACAAATATAGCTTTACTGGACATATAAGATAGAATTACACCCACAGAGGAATTGAACCTGCATCATCAACACAATTTGCAGGTAACGAGCCAGAGGGAAAAACCACTGAACCATGGCAGACCCTAATGTAAATGGATAAACATTCACAAAGAGAAAGTTTCTACTAATACAGAAGAGAGAAATACACCTAAGGATCCTGTTCTAATGAACAGCAAACACAGAAAGCTGATTGCGGATCGTTCATGAAGACTGTTGAGATGGAAATATGAAAATTTAAGTGAATGTGAGTACATTGTGCTAGTCTTAAAAAATACTAAGAATTAATGAAAAAGCAACAAATTTACCTAGAAATGCCTTGGAAAAAAGACATTATCCAAACTGACACATCGAGAGAATTTCTTCAAAATCCTAAATCAGGAGATAAAAAAAAAAAAAAATTAGATATGTAAACTTAATTAGCTATCAAATATTTATTATAGACAGACACTTGCCATCTTATAATTCAAATATTAAATAATACTGATGTGATTTGAAAAGGAAATTTGCACCTTGATTTTAAAAGCAATTTTAGGATTAGACTGAAATGTAAAAGAAGCAAAATTTGAGTAAAATGTAAATTTTAACAACCGAAAATCTAACGACTGAAATTTTAACAACCGATAATCTAACGGCCGAAATTCTAAGTGAGTCAGAAAACAATAAATGATACTAGACAGGCTATACAGCTAAAATATAAATAAAGCTGCCATTTGTAGGCAAGTGTGTAGACTTTTAACTGTATGTAACAACATCAAGTAAGATGAAATATTCATTAAATTGCTTTTTGTAGG
This sequence comes from Metellina segmentata, assembly GCA_947359465.1. Taxonomy (NCBI): domain Eukaryota; kingdom Metazoa; phylum Arthropoda; class Arachnida; order Araneae; family Tetragnathidae; genus Metellina; species Metellina segmentata. The sequence continues at coordinate 109,026,237 of OX375880.1, forward strand.
TTTTCCAATTTTTTAAATATTTCCCCCCGAATCATTGTTATTAATCAAATTCTAATCTTGTGAACATCAAATTGAAAGTTAGTTGAACCTTACAGGTTTAGAATTCAAGTAGCGATTATATTTTACCATTTTTGCACACCTTCAAAAAGGGTGCTTAGTACTGGATACATAAAATAAATTAACTGGAAGTTGAAATTTTATACTACACAAAATGAATCAACTGCTAAGCTAGGTGTTTTCAAATAAAATTTACCTGTGAAATGTGCTTACTCACGATTTTTTAATTAGTAATAATGCAGAATCATGAACTCCAGTGGTTGATTAAGCCTCTGCACTTACATTTCAGCAGGGCAATACTGATTTCCAAAGCTTATGTACCAAAAATACTGACACTAGGTTTTCCAACGGTTTTCTATACCTGAAGTGAAGTCAAATAACCACTTCTAGTGTCCTTCAGAGATCTCCACAGAATTCAGCTAGTCCAGGGATGCATAACTTATGAGTGCTATAGGCCAGATTGTAAAAAAAGTGGGCCAGATGTATTAGTTTGAAAAGGGAAGGTGTTGAATGAGGAAGGATCTGACAGGACTAATATTTAAAGGGAATTATTTGTTAAACATCAACGAGAAGTTACATTTTCTGTCATTAACAAGACCTGCAACCAGGAATTAATCCCACTGTAGAAACTCCAAGGTATCCTCAAATTCTTCAATTTACTCATATTTTGGCTCATAGCTGAAAAAGTAAGTTCACGCCCAAACCTGCTTTCAAAGACACTTAACATTTTCTGGGCAGTCACAATTAATTTTTTACTTACCCATTTAAAGGCTTTTGTAGAAATCGATATAGCAAAAGCCTTTAAAAGTTTACCTAAATGTCATACAGCATTGAAGATCAACTACCTTCAATTAGAATTCAGTTCATACCTGGTCCAAGAAATACTGATTCCTAGTCCTATTAAAAGAAACTTGGCTACCTCAGATACATAATGTAACGGGTCTTTAGAGCTCAACTTGCAGCTTTTCATCTTATTTTATCGATATTCATATATGCCCTTTAGAAAATTTAACCCACAAAATGTTTTAAAAAAAACTGATTGAAACAAAAATACACTTTTTTTAAGTCTTGTGTACCATATGGTACTAGCCGACCCTTTTCTCTAACACGTGGACGCTGGAATGTGCTCAACAGCCAGACGGTGACGAAAACAATTTCAGACTTTGCACGTGCGGGTTTTGACAAAATACCGAAAGAGAGTATTTTCTCATCGGCGGCTCGGCGTTCCGTTTGATCCATCGACACAGCTGGAGTTTCCGTCGGTTCCCTAATCCCATGTCTGGGATGAAGATTTGCTGTTGGGAACCCAAGTCGGTTACAAACGGTTTTTGCATCTGTGTGGGGGTGTCTTGAGTTCTGTGGAGGACATAAACATCTCTTGCCAGGGCTGGGAATTCACCCCCCTCTCGTTGGCAGCTGCGGTTCTGTGGAACCAAGCGAACGTGGATTTTAGGAAAAGACTGATTCTAGATTCGACGAAAGACAGACGTCTCTGTTTGCCATTGTTACTTTGGCTCCAGGCAGGATATCGATGGTCGATGGCTGTGCCCTTAATTAATCTTGTAAATTTAAATGTAAATATTTAATTTATCTAAATAAATAGTTTAATTTTAAACCAGCTGTCCGTCTAATTCTTACATGACGGTACACTTGTATTAATCCTCACTGGTTAGATCTAGTCCCTGGACTATATGTTGTGCAACTCTGATCTAGAAATGCATATCCTCCAATTGCTCAGAAATGACTAGCCAATCATTGGGGCAAATTTCTTTGAGTCTGCAAGTGATGTCAGGAGTCCATTTTGTAAAACAGTATTGAAACATATCTTGCACATGGAATTGAAAATATTAAGTAGATCTATCACAGTATCAAATGTAAGTTAAGTAACCCAGAGAATAAAATCGTTAAAACATCAATTTTTATTTTTGAGCTTTAAAAAATTATGTACATTTTTTTTTGTATTTGCTTGGAAACTATTTTGAAATTAATTTCAAAATGTAAAAATTATGATCCACATAGTCTTTCAGATGTCTCTTAACACTCCAAGTGATTGATTCTCTGTAACAAAAAAAATTGATGCACCAAGGAGATGTGCTGGGCTTGATCAACTTGGAACAGGGCTCACTGGGGGCATTTAGTCTTTAGAGACGAGTCCAGTTTCCAACTGTGTCCTGACGACAACCATGCCAGAGAGGGGATCCTGCCTTACTATCACATGCCACACATACCCACAACAGGGCGTTATGGTCTGGAGTGCCATCTCCATTGATAGCCATTTCTGGAACACTTACAGCACAGCGGTACTTGGACGACATGCTACAACAGATTGTGTTTATTGTGGACACCCCAGACTTTTCAACAAGATAATGCCCGGCCGCACATGGCACGTGTTGCTATGAATTGTCTTCAAGCTTTCGCAACACTTTCTTGGCCAGCTAGGTCTCCTGATCTCTTTCCCATAGAGCACAGTTGGGACATTATGGGAAGGTGATTGCAATGTTGACCATTTATCTCGACAGTTGGAGACAATTTGGTAAGAAACTCCGCAGGACACCATCTGGGAACTTTTTCAGTCTATGTCATGCCGGATGACAACTGACAACTTGTATCCAGGCTAGAGGTGGACCAATGCCTTATTGACTTCCTCCCTTTGTAATGGTCAAACTCATTTCTATCGCAATCGGACAACTCCTTCTTGATGCGTCAATTTTGTTTGTTAAAGAGTGTATACCCTTTTCAATATTATCCATCATACAACGGGGATATCACTAAGATCTGGGTTACCTTAGAGATTAGAAGCAATACACTCAATTGTCGAAAACATTACTTTTAAATACATCAAGTATTGAAATCTAACCATCAGTTGGTGGAATCAAGATTAAATTTACAAGCTTAGGTAAGTAAGCATTTTAATTAAAGTCACACTGGAGCAACACAGCGGACAATTAGTGACGGTCCAGGATCAATCCTGAAGGGAACGATCCGATTACAAGCTCAGACATATCACAATTGTATGCTGATAAATCAAATTTTCCTTAGTATAGTAGAAAATATAACAGAAGTCACAGTAAAAAGAGTTCTTAACTTTTATGCACCGTCTTTAACAATTTTAACCACTAAAGAATAAAAACCTAACATGTTATTGCAAACTTAAATTTTAAAAAATATAGCTTATAAATGAAAAACAGGTTTTTAAAAGGATTTCAAGTTAATTCAATTTTTCAAAACTCCACTAAACTTTGTTACATCAGAAATTGTATATAAAAAACTAATAACCATGCTAACAATTACAATTATTTACGAATGTCATCACTACAAGCAGTTTTGCAATACGTTTTGAACTCACAAGAACTCATGTCAAAACAGAAATAATTAATGCTTAAGCTAGCCAATGGTTAAGTCATAAAAATAAACTTACTTGGTGTAAAATTCCAGCCTGAAGAAAAGGAACTCTTGTTGAAGTTTCTTCCATAAATCTTTCATCACAAATAGTAATTGCTGGAAACTAAACAATCTGAAGACTTCACATTCAAGCTTAAGAAAGAAATCTGGACACAAGTTTAGCTTAAGGCAGATTTAAAAAAAAATCATCTCATTTCAACACTATACCAGATGAAGCTGAAAGTGTCAAGTCAACCCATCTAGACAATGCTTTGACAGCAGTTTAGCTGTCGAAAGTTCATCCAAATGATCGTAGTCATACAGAAGACATTGGAGGAAAGACGAAATATGTCCGTACCTGTCCCACTGGCACATCCAGTCGCCCGAGATAATGCCTGCTTCATAGCTCCGAAGGTAGTCCTGTACTTCTCCGAGGCGAGCTGTGAAGTACTTTGTGTCCAGAGCTTTAGCTTGCCAGTCTACAAAACGAGTCTGTAAGGAAAGTTATAGAAAGTACCCCATTAAGTTAACATATAAATAAAATATTTTACACCCTAATTTTTCATATTAATAAACAATACTATATCAGAGCTACATAATTTCAGGAACAATTTCCAAAATGAAGCCAAAGTAAATTATGCCTATGAGTTACAGTAATCACTTTATAGTCAAACATCATTGTAATGGACCCTATTATAATAAACAGTGAGTGAAGTGAAAGACCATTTAAATTTTGTTATTCAGTATGGTGACATGGTTCCCACGCCTTTGTCTGCAAAAAATTCAAGAACTTTATAGGACTTTTTTCGAAACCAAAAATTTTTTTTCCAAGGACCTGCAAATTTTTATAATGATTAAACAAGGTATATGCAAAAGTTGTCAATTAAAAAGAAAAATGTTATGTATATATATATATATATATATATATATATATATATGTACACAATTTTTTTACACAGTTTCCTTCACCCATACCTTTAACTGTGGTTAGTCTGATATATATCACATGGTGTCAAAGTGCATAACACAGGTTTTATTCAGAATGATGCTCAAATGGCACACCTGAGGAGAAGGAAACTAGTCTGGACAAGTTCTAACGCAAGACAAAATTACACAATTTTGTACTGGTAAAAAAAAAAAAGTACTTTCAAGGACTTTTTTACCAAGTTCTGTAATTTTCAAGGCCCCTAGTTCGGAAAAATAAATTAAAGGACTTTTCAAGGACCGTGGGAACCCTGGTTGAACAACTGGCAAATGAAAATGTGATTGCTATTAAGAACACCCTTATAGCACCTCATTCAGTTATTAACTGAAGATAAGAATTCAATACGTAAGGTTAGGGTATTTGGTTCATAAGGATGTGTAAAAACATTAAATTTTCTTCAATTAAAAAATATTGTAACTTAAAATTACCTGCAACTGGACAAGAAAAGCATTATGAGATGCCAAAGCTGTTTGATTAGAGAGCAAAAACATCAGCTTATCAATCACATCGGTGGAGAGTTCAAATATGGTTTCCTGTAACAATAAAAGAAATTTCATTTAACAAAGTGGATAGTTATGCAATGTATAATTAAGAGTTTAGCACCATGCAAAGAATCAGGCATTTTTACATAAAGTAAAAAACTATCTTTATTAGAATTTTAACACACATTTTAACTAACACATTTTAAAATTGCAGAAGTTTTAAGAGTGCTTCGAAACCTACTGTACAAACTAGCAGAGAGGTAAACAACATTAAACTACTTACAACATTAAACCATGTTCATAAAGCATTGCAAGTCCACACATACCACCCAGATGTGCCAGAAGATAGATTTGAAAGACAAGTATGTAAACGACATTTATACTAGCCCTAATTTGACAGTACTTGTACTCTTTGTTTCACAGAAAATACACAAAGTCATGACTATAAACACTAGCATGCTTAACAGTGCCATTGCATGGTTAGTTACATTTCACAGTAGATTCTTTTGACAGTAGTTATTCATTTAACAGTTTCACAGTAAGTGTACACAGATGTGACCACAAACAGTGTAATGCATGCTTGACGACGTCCATGCATAAATTGCTCTACATATTCACAGTAGATTGCTTGGACAAAAGCTGTACTGTTACAGTTTCGCAGTAAGTGTGCAGTCGTGACCACAAATAGCAATGAATGCCTCGCAATGCAGCTGGTTGGATTGATCCACAGGTTCACAAATTCTTGCAGGGTTCATACAGAATTTTGAATACAAAAATTAAGGAGTATTTAAGGAGTTTTTTTGAAATTTTTAAGGACTCTTAGAAAGTTTGTACACACATTTTCAAGTACGAAAAATAAAAATGTTTCAACACTTTTAAGAACTTAGTTCCACTTAATACTACATTACTAATTACTCAAAACAATAAAATTATATTTTGATATTTCAACTCAACACAAGTTTCTTTTCCAACTGCTTGCTGGAGCTGTTTTGTCTAGGATCCTGCTGTACAGTTCTTATACAGTGAAATCTCAGTATAATGTTTCTCAGTTTAAAGTACATATTTCTCTCAAATTCCAGCTAAATAATAGCAATCCAAGCATATTTCTTTTCAATTTATAGTATTTTTCAAAATAAAATATTTTTAGGATGAAGTTATACAAGTACAAAGTCCCAAATCCGGTCGTTTTGCAAAGTGACGTTTTTTTGTTTTTCACACTTTTTTACTTCTTTCTGACAATTTGTAAAGAACAAGAAGTTAAACCTGGACCTAATTGATGAAATAACGCAAAATAACGGACATTTTCAAAGAAACTACCCTACACAAAAATCAGAAGATTTGCAAGTAAAATTTGTTGCATTTTTCCCCAAAAAGGTTTTTTTTTTTAAATTATTCCTATTTATATATTTGCTATTTTACTATTGCTAACCCAAAATTCGCGGGGGTGGATTTCTTCAAGGTTTTTTTTGACAAAAAAGGCAAATAGTCAGAAATCCAGTCCAAAATCTAAAAAAGTCCAAAATCCGAAAAGTCTGAAATTTGGAAAAGTCCAAAACACAAAAAATCCAAAATCCGGAAAAATCCAAAATTCGGAAAAGTCCAAAAACCGGAATAGTCCAAAATGCGGAATAGTCCAAAATGAGGAATAGTCCAAAATGCGAAAAAATTCCAAAATGCGGAAAATTCCAAAATCCGGTTAAGTCCAAAATAAGGAAAAGTCCAAAATCAATATGGAAAAGTTTAAAATCCAAAAAAGTTCAAAATTCGAAAAAGTTTGAAATACGGGACTTTACTGTGCTGAGATTTTTTTATTGTATTCTACAAGTAAATACAAACAACAGATTTCAGACAGAAATGACTGAAATCCGCAATTATTTTTGTTATAAATGATTAGGTAAATTATATTTTTCTTCAAATACTCAAGTATGAAATAATCCACTTCGATTATAACAGATTGCGATTTTCAATACATTCTCAATGCTACTCTTATATCGAGATTTAATGTTGAATTAAATTCAAAATAAATTAAATGCGATAATATTTTGTCTACTTAATAAGTAAAATATCGCTTTCGTTAAACAAATTCAAGAATTTATAATAATCAACTTCGATGATAACAGATTGCGATTTTCAATACGTTCGCAACGCTCTTTCAATATTTAACATTCACTATTTACGATCTATCGGCGACTGACATTCTAGAAGGGGTCCTCCTTTTGTTCGACCCTGTCGACCGTAAATGCCACTCAAGGCTCTATCACACAAGTTAGGTAATTAGGTAAGAGGGGTCGGAAATGCAGGTGGCCACGCTTCGCTACATGATGCCTTACTGATGATAGCCTTTTCTCGTGAGAAAATTTCAGACTTGCTGCCAATTCACAGCGAGCAACGTGAAGTACCCTTTTCCAATTGAAACGATACGTTTTGGAATCCATTATTTCGGTGGAACGTAGCGCATTTCGAAATTGAAATGGCGGGGAAAAAATTAAGGAGTTTTTAAGGAGTAGCACATAAAAATAAGGAGTTTTAAGAGTGCTTAAAAACGAAAATCCATTTTAAGGAGTTCTTAAGGAGCGTGCGAACCCTGTCTTGGCTTTTTGTGGACAGTTGAAGCAGTGACAAAAACTCTTGCGATGACGTCAGCTTCAGAGTTAGTGGGGGGTTTTGTAGTCTTTGAGGTATCCCCAAAGGTGGATATCGGTGCATTACAGATCAGATGATTGTAGTGGTTGAGTGACAAGTTCACCACTGCTATTTCATCAAATCCCAAAAGTGCTCTAGCATTCACATATACTGTAATACGTCCCTTTGCGGGTGTGTTTTAATTTTGTGTTCCCTACTTCTATTTACATTTTGTACAGGAAATTTTTAAGCACGTGTAGAAAGTTCAAACATGCAAGAGATGAAATTTTATTATTTTAGAAAATGAGTAAGTAGCATTAGTTATACTTTTGATCATAGTTTCAAATGACGAAAACATAGAATTTTAAATCTCACTTAAAGTTGAAAAATTTCAGTGCACAAATAGTTTTGTTACATTTAATTCCCTGTTTATTTTTGAAATGACACCATATCAATGGAATTTTACAATATTACTTGTAAAATAAAATTTTGTTATACCAATATAGAGATCTTTACAAAAAATTAATTTAAATGTGATAAAGATAACTTGTTTATTAGAATCAATCTTCACATGTTTGCACCTCCTTGTATGGTTATGATTATATAAACAAACAAGTTGAGTTGTCATGCTTTTGTGATCGGCCACAGTATGACATCACAACTATAAAGAAGGTGTGGACGTAATATTATGGTCAATCATCTACTTATAGAGTATTATTATTTTGTTTATGGCAATCATTCTATCAAAGGATTTATGCCGATTTTTAGGTGTACAAGAAGTATAAAAATAAAAGTTTCTTTCTTTCAGATTACAATTTTAAAAAAAAATGCAACTCTTATTTTTCAATTTTTGTTTCTTTTCTGTAAATAGTTTTACAGCTTTTTAATTAATAAATGTTCTTAACCTTTGAATCTTTGAAATTTATTTTTACTCCACATGACATATCACTGGGCACTTTGCTTCCCCATTATATGTGGGTGACAAAATGATTCAATCATGTTAAAAAAATAATCTTATTAAATATACAAAAAAATAGTTTAGGGCTGGGGATACAAATAAATAATGCTTGAAATGCGAGGTTATTTTCTTTCAAATTTAAAATTTTTTTATTGTTGTCCCAAAGCACAAGATAAGAGCTTTTAGTTTGGACAAATACCTCATAAACCTGTGTATTGCAAAAAATTTAATTACAAATATCTCAGATCTCCAACAACATTGCAGAAAATATTCTTAAATTATTTCATTTTTTTATCTCATGCTGCACTTATGAAACTCTAAATACACTTTAAAACTTTCACTTAAGACTACTGATTATGATAATAACACTGCTTTAAATAATTAAATACTTTAAATTAAGATATTTTCTCACCCTTTCTTTTTCATTGCCACATTCCACATCATTATCTGAAAACATTTAAAAAGACAAATTAATCACACATAAAATTTCACAGAGCAAAGAAAATATTGACCTAGTTTAAAAGTTATGAGAAATTATAAGAAAAAAAATATAAAACCACTGTCTCAACATTTATTAAAATTAATAAAAGTGGCGAGGAAGAAAAAGTTTTTATTCATGTTCACATTAACCTGTATGAAATAAAAACTAAGTACATGTTTCGGCACCATTATTAAGCAAAACTAGCTTTTCTATATGTGGATGAAGAAATTCTCACAACAAAAACTTTTCAGTTAATCTGGTTTCCTTGCAGTAAACATGACACGACCCATTTCAAGCTTTCTATCCGTTTTGAACTCTTCTGATGCAAAATCAGTCTCTTGCGCATTTGGGGTCCTGTCTATCCATCTATCTGTAAGTGTATGCCTGTATTACATACAAACGGTTGAATAAATTTTCATGAAACTTTGCAGACTGTAAGTTCAGTACAAAATCCGGAATCCTCCACACACAAATTTGTCCGCAAGTTATTTACATCCAGAACATATTTGCAATACTAAAATAACAGATAGAATTCATTTTTTAAAAAAGAAAAAACTTTTCAAACAGTGCAAAAAATTTTACTTACAAATCTTCTAATTTTTCTGATTGGTATTTACTCCGAACATGTCTGTTTTTTTGTGTTGTTTCATCACTTTGATCCAGATTGACTGCTTTGTTTTTTAAAAATTGAAGAGGGGAAGTCGGATAGACAAAAAAAGTGGAACGGAAATAAAAACCGCTGGTTTGCAAAATGTCCGGATTTTGGACAATTCCGGATTCGGGACTTAGTACTGTAATTACCATTGATTTTGTCACTGAACTTGGTTGCATCAGTTCATTTTCCCACTCTATGTTCGGTTTTACGATTGTACAAGAAATCACATCATAACATTTATTCAACATATTTTAATGCAATGTTCTATGTTTGATACACCATAGTTTAGTAACATGACATTTATTAACATATTTTAATGCAATGTTCTATATTTGATACACCATATTTTAGTTTAGTGAATGCATTATTTTAAATATCTTTGTTAGGAATATTTGGGACAGTCGGTAAAGAAAATAAAATATATAGAACAAAACATTTTAAAATAGGACTGGTAGCCAAAATGGCAACCTTAGTATTTTTTATAAACATTTGCTTTTCTTAAATTTGTGTCCGTTACATTCTAAGTATCTATTTTGTAGTGAAAAAATATATATTCATTATCTTTTGTGCGAAGCTTTTTTAAAATCTCTTTTAAGACGTATGTATTTCTGGATTTTCAATTTTACGTTTTTCAAACAATAACTGTAATTAAGGTGAGTAATGCTTTAATTAGCTACATGTTTTAAAACATTTTTAATCGTTGTATGAGAATTTTGGGAATGTGTTTGTATTAAAATGTGAGTTTATATATGCATACTCTGAACTATTCTATGCATTCTGGGTAACAATGGCACTCTTGAGACTTTTCTCTCTTACTAAAATTTTAAATTCTATAACAAAGTAAAATATGACATTCAGTTACATATGTAAAATTGTGTAGTTAATAATTATGATGCACCTTTATTAGAGCATGGTAGTTGTTACAAGCAATGAATAGGAAAGACAATTTTCTAACAAAACCAATTCAACCCTGAGTAACTCCAGGAAATGTTAGTTATAAATAAAATTGACAAACCACTTTCTGTAGAATCAACAGGCAATTTCACGCATGAAGTCTCACAGTCGTTTTTGAGATCATCAGAAATAGGAACAGAAGATGCTTTTAATGAACTTTTCGCTGCTTTCTGGAAGAAAAAAGTACGTTATTTAATAAACTTCATACTCTTACAGGACTAGCACAACCAAAACTCTTATGCAATTGAGCTTTTTAGTAGCATAAATTCATAAAGTAATAGAAAAATGAGTCTTCTCATAGAGCATTTTCTGCTACCAGTTGTAGTTGTCCCTAGCAATTTTATCCTTTGTGCAAGGTTTTCAAAAATCTCTATGGAGTAGAAGCAGGAAAAAGTGATTGGGGTAGCTTGACGCTTAGTTTAAGGTTAACACTTTCGTAAAAAAAAATTCTATGCACTGTTATATGGATGCCTTGTTGAAGCAATCGCTATGTTTCTATTCAACGAACATTTTTTTATACCATTGGAGCGGAATAGGTCGAAGTCACAAAATTATTTTACCTGACGATATGTTGGGTTTTTATGAGAGATGAGCCTATTTGGCTATGTTGTGCCTGACACAAGTCAGACAACGAGTAAAAGATATAAACATGCAAGGAAACTTTCACTGACACCCAAGGAAGAAATACACCCAGGCCGGAATCGAACCTGCATTGCCTACATCTTGCAGGCTGCCAGCACGATGGGCATGCCAACTGAGACGCGATGGCCCATTACTCAATGATGAAGCAGAAAGCACGAATTCATGAGACTAAAACAAGAATTAGTGCTGTTGGTTAAAATTTCAGGGAACTTAACTTTAGGTGACACAGTGAGTTTCAAACAATAGTGGCAAAAACTGAAAATAAGGGCCTTTGAGACAATTCTGCTTGAAAAGATACCTTTGGTTGTTCTGTTATGTTTTTTATGATACAAGAGCCATATCTGCCCATGCTGAGACAAGCACAAGACAAATAATGCCAAGTAATGAACATACACACACAAGGAGAGTTTTTGCTAACACAGAAGAGTGAAATACACACAGCGAGGAATCAAACCTGTGTCATCGACAACAGGTTGCTCACTGACCCACAGTAGTCAAACGCAACATTGCCAAGGTTGGAAAATAGTAACAAAAAGTTGCATTTTAGCCATCTGTGGCTGCCTTGTATTTGTAATTATGAAACTTTTGTAAGGGCAGAAAAAAGACTATCAGTCACGGAGCTGGCACTCTTCAGAGTCACCCTTTTAACAAGTCAAAAGGGCAGAAAAAGGTGTCAATAAAAGCAAAGCATAATTCATATTTTATACAAAATTAAGATCATCCTTTTTTAGTTTGCTACTAAATGAGACCAAAAATAGGGTAATTCAGAGCATTCCTACACTAAGTTTAAATACAATATAATGTATAAAATCATTTAACACAATGCAATAAATCTATTTCACTCTTGAAAGTTTAAAGTACCGAAAACAAAAAAATGCAGTGCATACTTTCCATTATGATGCGAAAAGTACAGGAAATGCTGAATGAAATCAATATTAGTTTTTTATTTTAAAATATTAATTCCCATATTTTTAGCCACAAAAGCAAATTTAACTAAATTTGAAATAAATTATTTAAAACATTCACCTTTGCTTCAAGTGCTGCACATAAAGCTCTATCTATTTCATCAATATCTTCATCAATACCTAACGAGGCAAGCTCAACAGCCTGTGCAACTTTTTCCTCGCTGGTATTTTCTTTTTTCTTCTTGTTTATAATTATATCCCCATGTTCCCCTTTCAGTACAACTGCTTGAGATGAATCACTATCTTTCGCATCACAATCTGTGTTTAATTCACTGGGAATGTTGGATTCCTCAGTAACAGGTACAGTAACAGGTTTTTCATCCACTTCCACTTCTGCTGCAGATTCAGGCATTTCTTCATCAATTTCTTGGTCTGTGTCACTCAAAATGGCTAAATTTGAATCATCATTTAGTAAATTAAGATCCAGAACGTCATTGGATTTGACAAAATTTATGGGAGTTTTGCCTATTTGTCCTTTTTGAGTCCTGCAGATTGGTTCACTATCCAAACAGAAATCACTGTCTGTATTCGGTTGATTTTGCCAACCAAATCCAAATCCATGTTTACCGTATGTTGTATGGGCTGCAAATATTTTGTCAATATTCACATCATTTTTACGTAACTTTTTCACAGATTCCTCTTTAAAGGGCAGTTCCTTTGTTTCCTCAACTTTTCTCTTTGCTCCAATTGTTTCAGCTTTTTGTTCAGGAATTATTGGAAACAAATGGGAACTACTTTCCACAACTTCTTCCTTTTCAAGTTCTGCTTCCACTTTTTCATGTTTAATTTCATCTACGGCAATGTCCTTTGGGGGAGAGGCATTGGAAGCAGCATCTGCTTCTTCGTCTTCTTCATCAGTGAAACTGTCATAATCAACAACAGGTCTCAAGCCCTGAAAGAATAGAGAATAGATAAGACACTAAAAAATGGTAAAATAAATTTCAAAACATTTTTCCTATAAGAAATTGGAAAACGTTCTCAGAATTCAATATATGACTACCAAAACGTGTTTAGTGGGGTTGAGTAATAAAATAGAGTGGCATTGAGTGTATTCAACAGTAACAGCATAGATATAAAAACATTTATTGAACTTAATTCTCCAGTATTTACATTACATCAACAATTTTAAACAGAATACGAGGCCTAAAGAAAATTTAAATAAAAGAGATTCAGTCCAATGGTTCCAACAGATAAGCTCTGCAAACATTCTCTATCAAAGCTTCAGCCGGTATCCTTGCTGAGGAATCGAATCCAGATCACAGTGCAGGAATCCATATAGCATGCAACAGGATCATCTCCTGTCACACATTAACAATTAACAAAAAGGGATGACTACCTCAAAGGTAAAGGTGAAAATTAACGATCGCCACTTGCCACTGAAAATTTTTGAGTCGCAACACTTTCTTAAAAACATTAATTTATATGGTGGAAAAACCCATTAAAATTTTTTTTAAAGGAAAAAGGTCTGGACACACACATATACACTTACCATACAATAATGGACCGGACAGCAAGATCTGTTGGTTTATGGGAAATAATACACGATTTAATAGGGGGATGGTCCCCAACATGCTGCAATTACACTAGTAACCCTTCTGGGCTTACTTTCAACAAGGTTTTGATACACAGTTATGGGTATTTGTGTCCATTTCTGCTGCAAAAAATGTTGTCAGATTGGCTGTAGATTTTGGACGTGGTCCCCTGGTCCGTAAGCGTCGCTCTAACTCATCCCACCAAAGTTCTATGGGGTTTAGGTCGGGACTCTGAGCATGCCAGGGAAGACGTTTTACCATATCTCGATACCACTGCTTGACAGAGACTGCAACATGATATGGAGCCTTGCTGTCCTGGAAGTAACGTTCATCCATTCCATAAAATTGACAGATCGTAGGAGGAACCTGATTGCCAAAAATGTTCATGTAGGTGTAAGTGTTTAACAGGTATGCAAATATGCTGCCGTCCTGTTCATTATTCTAGGGTAGTGAATATAACATGTGTATTCTACAAAATATGTGAAAGCTTGTAAGGGGCCACTGAATGAAATCAGTTCAATGGTCATTGGCCACACTTACAAAATTTTTTAACTGTCACCTTTACTCAAATAACCCCTCAAATAAAACGAATGTGACATAAAATATGATTAGTTCTTGCAAAAATTAAAGTTCTAACATTTTTTGAAAGACTTCTAGCAACTATCAATTTTTAAAAGGCTGGGGGAATCCTGTTTAAGTACTTTTAGTCTTTAACCCTCAGAGCCTAATGTTCTGAATAGTGTACTGTTGCCTTTACCCGACGACACACATAATGACTAAATTCCTGGTTAAAAGAACACACTTAATGATTAAATTACTGGTTAAGAGAATCAATGGATTGTTTCAACCCTTGAAAAAATTCTATTGCTCCTTTCCATAGAAAAAAATACTTTGGAAATATTATATTGCTCTTTTCTTCACAATAGAATCCCTTGGAAAGATAACATTGTTCCTTTATGCACAATAGAATCCTTTGGAAAGATTCTATTGGTCAAGGTTAAAATTGGTTGCATGCAGGGGAGATTGCAAGAAAGAAAATCACTTAGAAAATTCTATGGCTCCTTTGCATAGAAAAGAATACTTTAGAAAGATTTTTTGCTTCTTTCTTCACAGTAGAATCATTTGGATAGTTTCTATAGGTCAAAATTGGTAAGAAGTCATGCAGGTTGCAAAGTGGCAGTATACTTGTGAATTGCTTAGAGGGTTCACTTTAAAAAATTTCAAGTGTCCTCAAATCGCTCACTCCTTTCTCAACGTCATATCGCAAAAAACGGGATTTTTCAGGAATGATTTTAAAGTTTAAAAGTACAATAAAATGTATTAAAAATAAATATTACTTCTGCTCTCTAGTGGTGAGATATGACAATCTTGCAGGGATATGCAGAGGATTGTTGAAAGGAGTGAGCGAAATGAAGTTTTAGGCTGCAAACAAAACTGGAATGAACAACAATTGCAATGGAATAAGAAATATTGGAATATGATAAAAGGATTCTTACAAAAATACTATTGGTCGTTTGATGAGATTCTTTCTCATCCAGTCCATTCTCCTCCTTTGTAAGCACAGAATCTGCACTTTCCTTGCTTATTTCCTTATCTGACTCAATATTTTTATCCAAGGTGGTAGTTACAGTCTCGTGTGCCGACGATTCAACAAGTCTGTTACTACTAGATTGTTCGGATTGCTCTGGGCTACTGGAAGACTTGGGCAACACAGTTTCTTTGGCCTCTTCAGTAATCCCAGGGGCAACTGTTTCAATGCTGTCATTGTGTGTGGGTGACAATGGAATGGTCACAGGAAACTGAAAGTCTGGAGGCAGTTGTGGTCCAATTACATCACAAGACCCTTTCTCGTCCGATTTGTTCTTTGAAAGTTTTTTGGTTGCTTTGGCTTTCTTGACAGTGGACACTTTTGCATGTTTCTCTTTCCTTGATGAAGACTCTTTTTCAACATCAGAGGACTCTTCTGATGAAGAGGAGTTACCATAGTAAGAAATAGGGATTATTGCCCTAGTAAGATAAAAAATAATAGTTATAGAAACAACACCAAACCCAACTTTTAAATCTAAAATTGATCTAAAAAATCATCTTTAGACTTCCAAGTAGGGTATGAAAATTGCTAACATTCTCACTAACTTACAGATGGAAAATTCAAATACTGGAGTTTGTTTTTTCCTAAGCACTGATTGAGCAGGGATTGTACGATTTTAATCAGGTACTAGTCTCCAAGAAGCTAAAAGCATATTGATTCTAGGGTTCTCACTCTATTTCAGAAATAAAATTCCCTGACTTTTCAAGACAAATGTTTACAAAATTCCAGGTCATACCTAAGCAATTCACGACATTTTAAAGTGAAAAAACCAACAAATAATTTAGCATTCATAGCCAATAATAAAAAGCAATTTAAGAGCTGTACACTGTAAAAATTAATACACAAAGCACAAGTAATTTTGCATTGAAATAACTTATTCAAATAATCCAACATATTTGACTTAAATCAATTTGTGATTTAATGTATCATAAGCATGAAATTCTCCAATTTAAGCCAATGGATAAAACAAAATTCTTTACCCGTTAAATATTAGCAGTTTCTTTTAAAATCAGTTGAAAAATTCAATTCATAAAATAAAGTGATATGACGCCGTGTACGAATCTTATTGGCAACTTTTCTCCAAAGCATCTGAGAAGCTATGATCAATCATTTTCCAGGTTTTACACAAGAATTCGTAATTTTCCCTGATTTTTAGGACAAAATTAAATTGACTGACAATTCCAGGTTTTCCCTGACCCATGTGAACCCTGTAAGAGGCACTGATTGAGCAGGGAGAGTGTGTGATTTTAGTCAGGTACTAGTCTCCAAGGAGCTAAAAGCATACTGATTTGCATTGACTAAGCATTGTTGAGAAAATCTATCAGATTGGTTGGGTTTCAAGGCACAAGGGCCAAAATTGGCTAAGCCGCATCAAACAATGTCAATGGACATACAAACACAAGGAAGGTTTCACTGATATAGCAGAGAAATGGGGAGGAATTGAACCTGTGTCACCACTGCAAGTTGTTAGCGCAGTGGGCAAACATACTGAACAAAAGCAACCCCCAAATCCTGCTAGGATTTGTCTGCACCTGTATTAGACATTAACCCTGCATTATACACAGGCGCCTCAATCCCATGATAGTACTTTACGCAAGTCCAACTTGATTGGCTAATCGGATCACATGACCTAGATACGTATGTCATCAAGGTTTATAGTTGTTGGCAATTTATCTCCCTTTCTGCTTTCTTCTTTTCTTTTCAGATCCATGGCTATGGGTGGGTAGAGGTGGGAGCCGAAAATTGTATCCTTTTATTATATAAGTTAATAATTATATAAGTTAGTGTTTTATGTATGCTTTTTGTTACATCAGAATGGTCCTAAGCCAGCGGTGGATACGACACCAACATCCTAAAGCAAAGGGGACGGCAGAGGGGCGGAAAAATATCAGCTGGTAGTGAGTTCAGGAGTGGTTCTTAGATTATTTATGTAAAATCAACGGAAGCTTGAAAAAATATGAAAAGGGTATTAAAAATTAGGAAAAGTAAATTAGAATGAAAAGGAATTTAAAAAAAATAATTTGGAGGATCTAAAAATTTTTCCGACAGCTGGGTTCGAACGCGGGTCGTCATCCTCCGCTGCCGACGCTAATCTGAAGGTGGGTGACTTTAAACATTACGCCATCGTTGCTTCACGAAAAGCAGCTCTTTAAAGTATAAGTACCCTTAATATAAGTTGGCAAGAAATACTACTAACAACCACCATACAACATATATATGAGGAGCAAATCAGAGTCAACTTGTCGGACACTTACGCTGTACGCTGAGGCGCTAGTGTATGTAATATGTATTGTATTTCTATGAAACAACGCGCATATTCAAAATAAAATGGTTACTGCAACAATCAGATTGGCGAGATATCCAAGTGAAGCCAAGCCCGTGAAACTAGCCAATCAAGTTGGACTTGCGTAAAGTACTATCATGGGATTGAGCCGCTTCTCATTATACACCTGGATCATAATTCCCACAACTTTGTTAACTACAAGTTTTACCAATAGTAATTTGAGAGATACAAATAGTATAAATCATAATTAAATTAGTTTGGAAGCTTACCCAACAGGAAGAGCAGGCGATTCTTTCTTCTTTTTCTCTTTCTTGGCCTTCTTATCTGCATTGGGTTCACCAGAGTATGCAGACTGAACATAAAGTGCATACTCCTGAGGACAATCCCAGGTCACTTCATTTGTGTGAACATTCCAATAATAAGAGTAGCCAGAGGAATCGTCCCGTATTTCTTGCCAGGGGCAGAATGCTTCTAAAGGAGAACAATGGTAAATACTCATTTTATTTTAGTACCCTACATAATCCATTACTATAAGTTTATCAATCAGAACAAAAATAAACTATTCTCAAAAACATTTGAATATAGTTATCAGTACCAGGTATTGAAATTAGAAGTTATTAGTCAGATATTACACCTTCAAATTTTGTTTTGACAGCCAAGTATTTAGACCTTGCATTCCTTTTGCACGAATAAATTTTCTGAATATTTTTGCTTTCTGACAAATAATAAACACACACACATATGTATAGTACAAAGTCCCAAATCTGGACATTCGAAATTGTTTTAAATTCGAAAGTTTTGCTAACAGGTGTTTTTATCTCGCCTTTTCAATCTTTCCACCCTTCCGACAATTTCTAAAGAACAAGGCATTCAACCTGGACTGAAGGTCATAGTTCAAAACATTAATCAACCCTCATCAAGTTCTGACACTGCCAATCCTTTTCTAAAAATAGAAATACTGACGGCCCACTCATTAGGGCATTCGAAAAACGCATAGAATTCTCTGAGAAAAACGTAAATCCTATATTAGGGCATAATGGCCAAACAAGTTTATCCCAAATAAGTTTTTACAAGTATATTTTTCCTCGAGGTGACATGGGGTTGTCCAACTTTACCTGTGAAAAGTCGGTTAATGCTCAGACATCAAAAGGCTGTAGGTTGATTGATTGATGTGGTAGTTGAAGATTTGTGACGTGATAGCGCAAGACACATGATAGAACTCAATTGGTTGAACCGAAATGATTTGATTCCTTATATTCATTTTCTTATGAAAGCAGAGTAAACACATGTTTGAAAATTTTTTCAGTTGAGTTTCTCTATTTCTCATTTTTAAATAAATTTAAAGCTAAGACTACGTTGAAGAGACCTATTGATACGGCTGTTAAGAATGACAAACGAAAGCATAATTCTCTTAGGATTAAAAAGACAGTAGAGATTTTGAAAAAATTGGAACGTGGGACCTCAGTTTCACATTATGTGACAAATATAGCACCGGGAAATTGAGTGTATGATCTGCAAAGGCAAAAATAAAAAAACTTTTGGAATTCTCTGTTGACAGGGATACACTGCTTCAAATGGAGAAAAGGAAAGCCATGCATTCTGTAAAAAATGAAGACTTGCACAAAGTTATGATCGAGTGGTTCCGTCAACGTCAGAGTGATGCTTGTGCAACAAGCCAGGAATTTTCAAAAGGAGTTGAATTTATCGACTTCTTGTGAATATTCCACTGGGTGGCTGACAAAATTTAAAAGACATTATGAAATTTGTCAACTACTAGTGAGCTGCGAGCATGCATCAGTGGATCATGAGGCTACAGAACAGTTTGTTGACAGCTTCAACCAAATAGTTTCGGAACAAAACTTAACTCCCAACCAAATTTACAATGCTGACGAGACATCTTTGCTTTGGCAGTATGTGCCGACGAAGATGTTTGTGACAGCTGAAAAGAATAGACATATAGGTATTAAAGATGCCAAGCAGAGACTCAATGTTGTAGCCTGTGCAAAAGCTGCCTGCGTGTTTCTGTGTGTTTATACCCTATGCATTTTGGTCTGAGAAAAGTATGTACCATTGACACTTGACTTTCTGCTCCCAATTCCTAACTTGGCTCAGCATGCACCTGAATATTGCTTGCAACAAACATTTCAAACTTGAATACAGCATACCGGTAATTCTCATTTATAGCGACCTTGGGGAGAAAGGAGAATTGATGGGTTTCTGCCTTGGCAAGAAACAAATGGTTACTGATACACACAAGTAACTCCAGATGGTTTCTTTTCCTACATACAATTGCACATCATTTTGGCCATTTTCACAAATTCTTACAGAGTGTAAAATACCTCTTAGAAAAAGTTTTGCATCTCTTCAGTCGATGGCAGATTGAAAAGAGTAAGTATATTAAATATTTAACAATGAAAGAATAATTTTGCTTGCTAAAGAAACGTAAACCATATATGCAAGTTCAGATCGTTTGTTTCTCGGCAAGGTGTAAACGCGTGAATACATGAACCTTGAAAGCAGGTAAACTAAATTATGCAGTGTTTTTGAAAAACAATGACTTTTAAAAACTTTCAGGTAATAATAAGGCCTTTTAAAAGACCTTACGAACTTAAATGCAAAATCAGGCTTTAAAGTTTTTTTTTAAGTCCATTAGAACCGGGTAACTTAAAATATTGCTAAAAATAGTGCTTTCTTTCATAGTACAGTTTTTTCATTAGTAGAATAAAAGGTTACGAAGTCACAGTAGATTGATTGAAAGATCATAAAACCATAATGCATCACTAGACATCTTTGACAGACAGCCATACTCACCTTTTCTTTCTAAGGTAGATACATTAGATTGAGACTCAGAAACAATGTCCTTTTTGGCACTGAGTTTAACTGTTTCAGGTTCAGGAAGAATAGCAGAATTTTTGTAAGCATCCTCAATCAATTCTTCAGGCACTGTGAGGGCATCAATTTCCTAGAATGTGACAAAGAAAAAAAAATTATTGCTATTATCCATCATCAAAGACAAATAAAAAACAGCAATCCCTCCTTATATTTAACCTTGATATGTTTTGAATTCAACTAAGTTGGTTTTCACTTGTCTCCTGATGAGAGAACAGCCAAGAAAATCTCAATCTGTTTCTTTTGGAATCAGGTCAAAAATCTTTTTGTTTTAAGTAATTATCCTAAACTGGAAAAGGTCCCAGTCGATTGATCTGTGTGTCTTAAAATGACTGTAAAGCATTAAATTAAACCAAAATGGATTGGGGAACATATATGGATATCTTGAATGTGTGAACAAGGAACCATATTATAAATAAACAAACTTTGTTTAACAACCAAGATATGGATACTTGTTCACTTAGAATAAATGGTGGCTTCTCTTTACAAGGGTTGTGCCTTGAATGTGCTGGACTGGTTGTATGACTCACACATATTGGCAGTTGAGTCACATGGTTTAGAATGAGTCTATTAGTTAAATTAGGAGGCTAGTGATAGTGTAATCAAATTGCATCCTTAATTGGTGTCTTTTGAGCAGCCTGGTTCTAACTTTACTGTTTGGTAGAGAAAGCGACAGCAGTGATATGTTGGTGGTGGGTGTAGTAACCAAACTGATCCATATTCATGCTTTTAGGAATGTTAACCTTGTCCTAACAAGGTTTGACACCTTTTCAAAATTCACAACTGATTATAGGTCGAATGCCTTCTTCTTGAGCAGCACTATATGCATGTGAGGTGTAATGTGAGTTCACCCTTGTTGTGCACCAGGGTGCACAGATCTGCCTTTGTAGTGACACGACAAATATTTAATTAGATGAGCGTTGAAAATAATATTTTGAAACATTGAACAGAAATTTACAAATATTTACAGTTTTTGCTGTCATTTTGCTTAACATATAGTGTAGTTATTGATACAAAAAAATGCATAAATTTTCTTTTTATTGATATGTTTATGTTGGCCCTTACCATGTAACTCCGTTTGCAAATTGGTGGCAAAAGTAGCGAGTATTTATGACTTTCTTATGTGCTATTTTAAACTGCAATATTGGAGCTTATTTTGATGGTTTAAAATTATATGTTAGTCTATCTTGATGGTTAAATGTAACAGGAAGTTTCTTACTCTTTAAAATGAACTTTTGTTGTGTGAAATAACTTTTTTATCGATAGGTTAAAATACATCAGTGAAACACAAGAACACGGCAGACCCATCGCCAAAGCAGCAGTTAAAATGTTCGCGGCCTCTTTGGAAGAAGAGCATATGATGGGTTGCCATGTTACAAAATCTTTGGCTATTGGTGATAGAACATTATCACCATATGTCAATGGTACTGCATTTTTGTGTTGAACCTATTCAACTTTATGAAATACATACTAAAAGATGCATAAAATATATGAACAGTGCAAATATGTGTCCTTCCTTCCTGCAAACATTTATCAGTTGAAAAAACGGATGCTATGGTTCTCACAGTAAAAAGTAATGTGTTAACTTGCTAAGTAATCAGATGACAATTTTAAAGTTCGTTAATTTTCAACAGAATTTTGAACAACTTCTCAAATTGTAAATATCTACACAAAAACTGAGGATGATTTTTTTGTACCTGATGCTTTTTTATGTAACACCTAATAACATTAGTAAACAGCACCATAATACTTCTTTTACTCAAACTTTTTTTAACAATTTTCAAAGATCAAAATCAATTTTAAACTTACTTTGAAGAAATCAGCTACTTTGGAATCCATGGACAATGCTGGATTCAGTGAAGTCAGTTACACTTGAATCATCTAGAAAACCAGGTAAACATCAAAACAAAAATTAGTTTATCCGTTAATTTTATGAAATAAACCCGTGCCATTAAAATCTATACACAAGAAACAACTTTTTATTGAAAGTTTCAAGTGTTGCGAAAGATATAATTTCGTTAGTACTTCTTTATTTTAAGAGAATTGTCACATAATTTTACCACATACCAGCATAAAATTTGCAAGTTTATTTATTAGTTAAAAATAAAAACTTACTCGGAAGGAGTGTGTTTCGGTTGCAGTTGATCAAACTAATTTTCTCCCACAACACATCAAACAATAAACATACATTTTTTTACAATTAGTATTAGGCTAGAATTAAATATAAACTCTCAGTTTTAGTAAACAACGAACAAATTCCAACTCCAAATCAAGACGTTTACCTCAGGCCTGGACATGCTATGGTAAAGCGCAGTTAGAAAACATGTAACCCTAAAACATTGCTTAGTGGCACAAGCAATTAAAATGTATAGATTTATTTGGTATTCTGGTACAGACAGTAAGTTTATATTATTTTTAATACCTTAATCAATGTTGAAAATTATTTCTGTTCAGCTTCAAGGGAAACGTGTTTGTAACAAATTTATTCATAAATTTCATTGCATTCTATGGAACATAGGATATACAGAGGCGTCACTTCCACAAGATCCAAGGTCAGATGACGCGAACATCACCTCAGCTGACAGTCTATGAACCCTACGTAAGGACTTTCCGCCACTACAGATTTAAGGTGCACCAGATGCCTGTAGCGTCACTAGTAGGCATATTAATAATATTTTAATTGCAAATGGTGTTGCAGTAAGTAAACCACTCAACTTGTTGTTCGAGTTAAAAAAATATATATAAGGAAAAGAAAATGTTTGTTCTTTTTTTCTGATGATGTGATGTATATACGAATGCCTGTGATGTACGAATAAAAATAGGTTTGTTCGCGAAGTTGCTTGACTCAATGAACTTTTAAGTTTGCATTAGTGCAGCGGATAACAAACATAACATTGGTGACCACGGATAATTCGAACTCGCAACCATGTCGGATAATGAACATCAGGACGGACCACCGCCAATTCCCACGCGACCCTCAAGCGATGTAGTGGACGCGGTGAGTGTCCGCATCCCACCCTTCTGGGTAGACCGCCCAGAGGTGTGGTTTTACACAGTGGAAGCACAATTCAAAGTGGCGAACATCAAGAAAGAGGATACGAAATTCACATACCTGCTTGCACAAATGGAACCGCGGTACGTTGACAACATATTCGATATCGTTCGCAGTGATTCAACCACGAAGTACTCGGACGCCAAAGCCGACTTCTGAGTCTCTTCCGTGAAAGTGAAAGCATCAAAATCAACAGACTGCTGACCGGGGTTGAGTTGGGGGATTTAAAACCCAGCCAATTACTGCGGAAGATTAGGAGCCTTGTTCCTGACAAAAGAGGCACCGAACCAGACTTCTCTGACCAGGTGTTGCGCACACTCTGGTTAGATAAAATGCCACCTCATGTGCGAAATGTGCTAGTCGTCAGTGATGGCACCTTGGACAAAATGGCAGATATGGCTGACAAAATATTTGAAATCAATCCCCGTTTTGAGATGGCTGCTGTTGGGAAAAATCCCGAAGCCACTGCACCGCCATCCCTGTATGTAGCCTTGTTTATAAAAATACAGGGGTTGGAAAGGCAAATTGCTGCCTTAAGTGTCTGTCAATCAGCTCAGCCCAAGCAACGCAACCCGGACCGTCAATTTCGCAGGAACAGGAGTAGGTCCCGTTCCAGGAAGCGGTATGATCCCAATGGGTCTCTCTGTTATTACCACTATAGATTCGGGAAAAGATGCTACCCAGAAAAGTGCAAACCTCCATGCAGTTGGAAGTCTCAGGAAAACTCCACACGCCAGTAGAGCCAGCGGTTAACTCTACTGCGAAGGATCCACCTAACCGCACCTTCCGTCTATTTGTCCATGACAGAAACACGGGACGAAAGTTGTTGGTGGATAGCGGTGCGGACATTTCCATCATCCCACCTTCAAAAACAGATACCAACGTCTGCAGTTATCAGCTGTATGCAGCCAATGGCACCCCCATTCCAACGTATGGCATTAAAGTGCTTACCTTGGATTTGGGGTTACGCAGAGTATTTCAATGGCCATTTGTGGTAGCTCAGGTGTCCAAAGGTATTCTTGGTGCGGATTTTTTGAACAAATTTCAGTTAATCATTGACATCCACAATAGAAAACTCATTGATGGTGTAACAGACCTCTCAACTATTGGCGAAGTTGCTGCTATCAAAGAGGATGTTAGTTTAAGCACCCTAAATAAATCTTCTAAGTATTTCAACCTATTAAATTTGTATGCTAATTTAACCAAACCTAATTTAATTAATAGAGTTTCTAAACATAATGTAGAGCACCAGATAATCACCAAGGGACAGCCAGTCTATTCAAGATGCAGACAGTTGGCTCCTGATAAGCTTAAGCTGGCCAAAAGTGAATTCAAATTTATGCTGGACAATAACATCATCAGACCATCCAAGTCGCAATGGTCCAGTCCCCTGCACCTCGTCAACAAGAAAGATGGGACACTAATACCCTGTGGAGACTACAGACTGCTAAACGCCCAAACAGTCCCTGACCGCTACCCCATTCCCAGAATTGAGGACTTCCATTCAATTTTAAGTGGGAAATGTGTGTTTTCAACATTGGATTTAGTGAAAGCATACTACCAGATCCCCATCGCTGAAGAAGATAGGCCCAAGACCGCAATCACAACTCCGTTTGGACTCTACGAGTTTAACGTCATGAGTTTCGGCCTTCGGAATGCCCCCTCTACCTTTCAACGCTTCATAACTGAAGTTTTATTTGGACTAGACTTTGTGTTCTCCTACTTGGATGATGTCCTCGTCGCGTCATCATCAGAAGAGGAGCATGAGCGACACCTCAAGATGGTGTTTGACAGATTTCAGCAGTATGGGTTACAAATAAACTTGTCGAAATCTGTGCTCGGTGCCAAACAAGTGGAATACTTGGGATATCTAATAACAGCTGAAGGTTCCAAACCATTACCATCGAAAGTTGAAGTTATTAAACATTACAAGCTCCCTTCCACGATCCAAGACCTTCGTGCATTCTTGGGCATGATAAATTTTTTTAGAAGGTATTTGAAAGATGCTGCCAAGACACAAGCGCAGCTCCACGAACTGTTGAAGGGTGCCAAAAAGAAAGACAAACGAAAGGTTCCTTGGACTGAGGAAACAATTGCTCAATTTGAGAAGTGCAAGTCTGATCTAGCTCAAACTACCCTCCTCAGTTACCCTAAATCTGATTGTAAACTGTCCTTATGCACAGACGCATCAGACTGGGCAGTAGGAGCCGTACTGCAGCAGTGGGAAAACAATCAATGGAGACCACTAGCGTTCTACTCGAAGAAGCTAAGCGAGACACAGAAACGTTACAGTACATACGACCGAGAGCTGCTTGGAATTTATATGGCGATTAAGCAGTTTAAGTAC
The DNA here is from genome assembly GCA_947359465.1 of Metellina segmentata. Classification (NCBI taxonomy): domain Eukaryota; kingdom Metazoa; phylum Arthropoda; class Arachnida; order Araneae; family Tetragnathidae; genus Metellina; species Metellina segmentata. The sequence continues at coordinate 109,052,111 of OX375880.1, forward strand.
ATGCTGGAAGGTCGTGATTTCCACATCTTTACCGACCACAAGCCTCTTATCTTTGCATTTCAACAAAAGAACGATAAAGCTTCACCTAGACAGCAACGTCATCTTCAATACATCTCACAGTTCTCTACTAACATCAACCACATTAGTGGTAAGGACAATGTTGTGGCGGATGCACTGTCCAGAATTGAGGAAGTCTCGATCATAGACTACGAGACCATAGCCAAGAAGCAGCTGCAGGACGAGGAGCTACAACAGCTTAAAAAGAGTAATTTGTCTCTAAAGTTCCAACCATCAACTCTGCCATCTGGAAAGATATTATGGTGTGATACTTCCACACCACATATCAGACCTTACATTCCTGAAGAGTTTCGGCAGTCGTTGTTCAAACAGATTCATGGCCTCTCCCACCCCGGCATCAGGACAACTGTAAAATTGATGACGGAAAAGTTTGTCTGGCCAGGGATAAACAAGCAAGTCAGAGAATGGGCCAAGGCATGCCTGCAATGCCAACGTTGCAAGGTGAACAGACATAATCGATCTGCCTTTGGAGAGTACCAAGTGCCGGATACAAGATTCAGCGTGGTTCACATCGATCTGATAGGTCCACTTCCACCATCAGAAGGCATGATGTACTGCCTGACATGCATAGACAGATTTTCGTCATGGATGGAAGTTGTTCCTCTGCCAGACAGCACAGCAGAAATGGTGGCTAGAGCGATTTACGAACACTGGGTGTGTAGGTTTGGGGTACCTACTCAAATTGTTACGGATCAAGGGAGGCAATTTGAGTCTAAATTATTTCAGTGCCTAGCAGTGATATGTGGTGCAAGAGTATCGCACACAACCCCTTACCACCCACAGTGCAACGGAAAAATTGAACGTTTGCACAGAACTCTCAAAGGTGCACTGAAGGCCCACGACAACATCAGATGGACAGAAACTTTGTCCACCGTGCTGCTGGGACTGAGAGCTGTTGTCAAACCAGACAGCAATTACTCCATCGCCCAAATGGTGTACGGCACTAACATCCGGTTGCCTGGGGAATTCTTTGACCCACCTACCATCAATATGGACCCTGATACCTTCGTGGCGAGAATCCAAAAGTGTATGGAGGAAATAAAACCTGTGACATCTATGCATACACAGCCTAAAACCTTCCTGCACAGGGACTTGAGTTCGTGTACGCATGTGTTTGTAAGAGTCGACCGTGTCAAAAAGGCCCTCGAACCACCTTACCAAGGACCCTACTTGGTTAAGCATAAAAAGGATAAATATTTTACTATTGTAATTAAAAGTAGAGAAGTAAATATCTCTGTTGATAGGCTTAAATCTGCTTATATACTAAATATGGACAATACCACAGTTCCCTGTAAACCTCCGGTAATTCCCTCCAAAGTCTCGAGAAGTGGTAGACAGGTAAAAAAACCAGTTAGATTTCAAGATTGATTTTAATATTTGTAAATATGGTAATTTTTTATGCACTTATTTTTCATATACGTATAGTTCTAATCTTGCATTTTATTTTAAGTGTTTTTCAAGATGTACCTTATATTATGTGTATGAGGAATGTGAATAGCTTCTGTTTATATTTATGTATAAGCATGTATCGTAACTTGAGTTACTGGAGGGGGAGTAATGTAGCGTCACTAGTAGGCATATTAATAATATTTTAATTGCAAATGGTGTTGCAGTAAGTAAACCACTCAACTTGTTGTTCGAGTTAAAAAAATATATATAAGGAAAAGAAAATGTTTGTTCCTTTTTTCTGATGATGTGATGTATATACGAATGCCTGTGATGTACGAATAAAAATAGGTTTGTTCGCGAAGTTGCTTGACTCAATGAACTTTTAAGTTTGCATTAGTGCAGCGGATAACAAACATAACATGCCTATACAT